>CM031236.1:499467286-501867286 GCA_018340775.1 Taxus wallichiana var. yunnanensis
TGGTAAGATCTAACCTATCAGTATGCCTCTCACTTCACCAACCATTCCTTCACATGATATTATATCTCTCATGCATGATATTGGTACCTTGCTGAATATCAAGTTCATACACCCACCCTTGAAAGTAGATCCTATTATGCTTCTATTGACAATAATTATTTACATGACAATCCTATTCCTAAAAATATTCACAATTCTAGTTTGTCAAAGGAATTCATTATGCCTAACTTCTCATGTTTTGATGGCACTTACAATCCTTATTTACATCTTAAGCATTATCGTTTCACCATGTTTGATTATTCTAATGATTTAATGTTACTCAAAGCATTTCATCATAGTCTTATTGATCATGCTCTCCAATGGCATACTCACTTGCCTTAGGGATCCATTTGTACTTAGTATGATATGGAGGATGTTTTATTAGGAAATTTATTTCTAAGAATGGTCCTAAAGTTATGTTGGTCGTCAAATAGGACTTTTTAGAAGAGCAACAGTCAGGGGACAAGAAGTCCCTCCTCTTTAATGGGAGAGGTTCCCTTATTCAGAAACGAACTTATTTACAAATGTACAGAACATTGTTTTATGGTCAAACTTGGATTTTACGAAAGTGTTTTCCACAAGGATCATCAATTACACAAGGACTGAGGAAAGGGAATAAGAAGATGAGCAGAATAGCAACATTCAGAATTATAGATAGCAGAATAATTCTTCGTGTATGCGAAGCTTCAAAGAATTTAAGACAAGATCATTTGCGTTGGCTGAATGAGATTAAATTTAAAGACACAAAGTTCCATAAATAACCTTCTTCAGATTTATTAATCAAGGACACAAAGTTCCTTCTTGGTTGTACAAGATCACTGTATTTGCAAAACTGAACAGTATGCAATCAGAGAGACTAACGAGTTAGGAACAAAATGATCTCCACAATATTAAAGGAAAACAAAGAGATAACAAGAATTAGATAGACAAAGAATGGAAAGCCCTTTTGTATTGATTTCTTTAAGATCTATTTACACTTTCAGCAAATATCCAAGTTCTTCCCTTTTTTGCAAAATGGCGTGGAAAGGCCATTATATAGCTTACAAGTCAGTTACTCTTCGTAACCGTTTCTTTTAATTAAAGAATAGTTAAGGATCGCCAGTTGCAATACCTTAACTAATTACAAAGAATACAAAAAGAATGGGAAGAAGAGAAAAGAAAGGAGAAGGAGACAGGTGGCCAGCTACTGGGAGGGACCCACTGTCTTCAGAATCCGCTGCCTGAATTTCTTCAATGCCTCAGCTATGTCTCTGCCACGTGGAACTGACGTGTTGGCTGCAGACTGAGTCCAAAATCCCAGACACTTCTCCATCTCTTTATCAAACTCGACGTGAGTATGATAATCTTTATTTGCTTCTTCAATGGTAGATTGAAGAGAACAAATTTCCTTCATCTTTTCCTTAGAGATGGAGCTTTCCTTGAATAGATTATCTTTGACAAAAGCTCTGAACTGAGCTTTGATTTCTTGCAAGGACAGGAAACACCAGAATTTTCATCCTGAAGATGACAATGTATATCCTTGAAAGCAGCAACAGCCAGTGTCTTGAAAGCTTCTCCCTTCTGCCAGCTGTTCTTCATTTCTCCCAAAGCTTCCTCCAAAACTCTGATCTTCCACTCCACGCTGTAGACCCAGGATTTTGATAGATTGTCCTTAGCATCATCGAAAATCTTATTCGCCAGTAAGATGTTCTCATCTGTCTGTCCCATGAGGCGAAGGTCTACTATACAACTGCTCCAGATTTTTAGTTCTTTATCCATGGTATTGATAGTGGAGGAGAGCTTCAGTTGCACATTACTCACCTTTTCGTGGAGTTTGAAAGCTTCATTGATGAAGTTTAATCCAGCAACAAGCATGTCATCCACCATGGCTTCAATAGCTCTGCCATAGACAGAATACTTGTGCATATCTTTGATACTTTGCACTTCATCTTGGCTTAGAATTACAGGAGGTGGAAGAGTAGTCAATGGGGTAGGGTCCAAGACTTTATCCTTAGATAAAAGAGACTTGATGAAACCTGTGAGAATCCGGGCTTGTTCTTCCAACTGTTCAATAGTTTGCTGCCCTTTCTCTACCCTTCCAATGACTCTTGTGACTGTTTCCTGGAGGTTGTGAATTTCACCTTCAGGAGTAGACTCTCCCATAGGGATTCTTGAAAGCTCCAAGTCAGATGCCAGCAAGTCTGATTCTGATTTGTCTACTGTAGGCTTAGCAACCTCCAAGAATTGCTGACCTTGGGCATCAGACACTATTCTGGAAGTGGTTCTGGCTTTCTTGGCACGAGAAGGAGTGGTGCCCAACAAGGCTGCAACAGCATCGAAATTTGGTCCCAAGCTTTGAGAGGAGGATTTTCTCTTCCTTTTGTCAACCAAAGGTTGCACCCAAGCAAAAGAGGAAGAAGAATCTGCAGGAGAAGCAAGGGGACCAAGAGACAGGGAGCTCATGACACTCAGGGTCTGCGCAGCTGTTGACTCAAGCTGAGATGTGAGTAGAGCACTGGAGGCAATGGCGGTAGAAGAATCAGCAGCACCTGGAAGTTCAGTGCTCTGGACCTCCTTGTCTTTATCTGCTGGATCTTCAGGAACATTTGCAGGAGTTGGCATCTCACTTTCTTCACTTTCACTGAGAACAATGATGTTCTCTGGCCCTATAGGCAACTCTGCCTGTTTTCTTGGAGGGTCATTCTCTGCAGGCTCCTTCTTTACCTCTTTGAGTTTCTTCTTATATACCTGGGTAGATGGAGAGGGAGTAGATTCAGTAGGTCCTTGTGTTGATGAGGCAGGAGGGGTTTGCATTGGTGTTTCAGACCTTGGAACTGATGCCTCTCTTATTGGTGTCGAATCATCCTTGGAGGAGGATTCTCCTGAGTGCCTCTTGAATTCTCGGATCTTCTTACTGAACCAGACCTTAGTCCTGACTAAGACTGGAGCAAGAATCTCAGCCAGATCATCCCTCTCTTTCCTGTTCCAATCCAGGTCCTCCAGAGGGGTGTGCTTAATCACATTTTCATACTCATACGAGTATAGGTCAGAATCGTCATCCTGGAGACCTTCAGGAACTTGCATGACTCAGTTCTTGAATCAATGCAGGGAGAACCTGCCACAATGCCTTCTCGGCTTCAAAATCATCTCGCATGATCGGCCCTGGTAGTCTTCTCATATACGCCCTATGATGGTAGATTATCTTGATGTTCTGTTCAATAAACTTCTTCAAGTCAAAGCAGGTTCTTGGCTTGAAGAAATGAACAGTGATAGGGACCAGGGCTCTTTCTATGTTCTGAGCATCCAGAGCTGTTTTGCATGTGTAGTTTCCCAGAGAGATGGGAAAGTGCAAGCCAGAAATCTTCTTGTCTCTGCAAGTTCTGTGCAACTTGTCTAGTTGCCTGCATATTTCTATCAAGGCCATTTTATCATTGCAGAACATGGGAAGCCGTAGAGGAGTGCTTTCATAGCCAGCAAGCCTGATATAGGAAAATTTCCTGAATTGAATGAAATAGGCTCCATACTGCGATATCAGGTTCATGGCTTCATCTGAAAACCTTCTAGCAAAGATCACCTTCGAGCAATCGACCACGTACATGGTGAAAGCATCATTGACCCTTCAAATTCTCGATTCTTTGGTCTCCTGGGGTGAATCAAGGGCAATAGGCATACACTGGATCATCTTTGTGTGCATCTATATAGGAGAAACCAAACCACTGCCTTGATGCTTCTAGGGTATACATCGTATGAAGTCATATAGAACTTCTTTGTTTCTTTGAACGTTGGATAGGCCGCTCCGCCAAATTCATACTGATGATCTCTGCCCAGTTGATGTTTTGTGTTCCCTCGCACACCATGCTGATGAGCGGGCACATCCAGAAATGAAACTCATTGGTGGAGGGCAAACCCATAACCCGAGCCAGCAAGATTATAAAATCTGACAATTCTTCATTGAAATCTGCTCGGAATAGGGTTTTGGTTAGGCGAGAAGCACCTTTCTTAGGGTTCTTCAACCAAGACTTCGCCACTCGAGCTTTATATTTGTCACTGTCTTGGTCGAACATGGCCTGTGCTTGATCCCGGGAGACGACTATAGCATTATCCATCTCCGGAATCCTCGGAGCGGCTAATGGCGGGCGCGGCGTCCAGCTGCAATGAGTTCCCCATGTACATTTGTCAATTCGCTCGAAGCGGGGTCGAAGTGAGCTCCGCATGAAAGCACAAGTCGGCCTGGCACCAGTACTTGAGATTGGGAAACCACCGCAAAAGCCAAACCGCTATCATGAATCGTTTGAGCTATTGGTGTAGGGTTTCAGCATCTACCATTCTTGCCCAAAATCGCCGAAGTCGAGATGGAGCTTATTGTCCCAATATTGCTAAATGTGCAGACTCAAGCAGAGAAATTTGCTCCCGTCCTCGAAACTTGATCTTCATATTGATAGTCTCGGAGCTGCAACCTAGACTTAGGAAGGAATTTGCAAAGGGAGGGGATATTTGCGCGAGTTTTCAAATTGCAGGGTTCGAGCAAAGATAGCATGGAAGCAATGCGAAAAATGCAAAGGGAAATGCTCGTTATATAGCCGCTTGGAGAGAGGAATGAATTTAATGCGCATTGAATACACAACCACCAATTTGAATAGCATCATACTCGGAGTGAGCGGGAAAAAAAAGTGTGAATGAAACTTGAGTACGCTTGGGACATGTGAAACGCGAATGCGCGAAACACGCGGCTCGGCCGATCGGGTGAAACAGGGAGAGGATGCACAAATGCTTTTTGGAATGATTGGGACGAAAATGCGCGAGTACGCGTTCGGTGTTTCGGCCGAAACGCAACATGGGCCCGTTTGGACTTGGGACATTCGGGACAAAAAGTTCCAGAGTACGCGGTTCGGCCGGTTCGGGCGAAATTGAAACAGCTTGCATTTTTCGATTTGGGACAAGGAGCTCTGAAGTACGCGACACGGGAGTTTCAGCCGAAAATTGGAAAGCTCGCACTTTTTAACTTTGGGACATTTGAGACATGGAAGTGCGAAGTACGCGGTTCGGGTGTTTCGGCCGAAATTGGAACAACTCGCACAAAAATTTTGGGACTCTTGGGACAAAAAGTTCGACAGTTCCGAAAATCACACAAAATGACCCAAAACACGATTTTTTCAATTTCACGACTTAGGCACTTCGAGAGAAAAACACTTGAACTCAAAATTTCAAATTTTTATTCTTATCGGAGCGGGAATTTTGAGTGGACAACAAGTTACATATGTGTTCTTTCCTTCATTGCATCAAGGAAATAATGGAACAATTTTAGATTACATCTTACAATTTAATTATTGCATGCATCACTATTATTTCAGCCCATTGATTTAGAAAAGAAATTTATCTTTTTTGTGGCTTGATTCTTGCATTGAAAGAAAAAATATTATATGATACATGTGAATATTTTACTCTCTTATGCTATAAATTTATTGATTTAGAACAAGATTTTATTGTTGCACGTGTTATATCGCCCTCTCTACTACTTCTTCTACTACTTCATCATTTACTACTTCTCTTCTTCCATCCATTAAGATCCTCTCATGGTCACCATATCCTCCTCTCGTGTAAGCGTCCTCCTTCTCCCCCACTTTGCATCTTCATATACCTAAGTATTATCCACTTCCTACTCATGAACCATTACAATTATCACATAATACAAAACCTCATGATTTATTACGTGCTTTACTTATCAAGTTCTTAATCCACTTACCTTCTAATGAGCATCATCCACCTCACCACTTGCAATGTCAGTGTGACTTCCCTTTTGTAATTTCCACCACATCAATGACCATCGTGATAATGATTGTTATGCTCTCCATGATCAATTACAACAATTAGAAGACAAAGGTGTCATTACTTTCCACTCACCCTCTCATGAGCACTCTCTTTCTCCTATTCCACATAAGTGTGCTTCTACCACTGTTCACTTTTATCGTTCACCTCCCTATAAAGTAGTCATTCGCCCACCTCTTAAGGTCATTATCCATCCACGTCCTTTGTCTAATCCACATATGGTTGCATCCTCTCATTCTTCATGAATTGCTACATCTCATTAATGTCCTAAGCCCATTTCTTTCACACTTCCTACCACTACGGCTTCTATTCTTGGCTCTATTCCATCTAGCATCCAATCGCACTTACTCTCACATCATTACTACTTCACTTGCTTCATCTATGCCTTGTAGGCCTCTTAATCTCTCGGTAGATGACATCCAATCTCCATTTCATTACCTTATGAAGCCTATCGTGTTATGGTTCACACTTTACTATTGAGGGAATATCACATCAATGAACCTTTCCTTTCACACCTCACACTCTATGATTCATGATATATCTTTCTAGAACACATTTACAAACCCATTTCCCGATGAAACACTCTTGTTCTATGGTTCTTTATTGATTGCTGAGGGGATTTTATAAATGAAACTCATTCTCACACTAAAGGAAATCTTTCTTCTCCCCCCCCTTTATTCTACTCACACGTGATTACAACAATTGTTTAAAATTCTCTTATCATATAAATACCAACCCATCGTTATTCCATTCTCTTGTATTGTCTAAATAACATTGCTCGCTTAATCTATGTTGTTGATCATCTCGGCCTCTATATCTCTTTAACTAAATCCTTAACACAACAATCTCGGCTATATTCTCTACAATTTTTCCCTGTAGCTCAACAAAACTAGAAAAAACATCCTAAGCTAGGGATCCTCCTCCTATGGCATACCTAGCTCGCTCCACTTTGCACGAGTCTCATTGTGATTAATCAATAACACAATACACATGGCTGCCACTATATCCACTGGATCAAACAAATGGGCATGCTCACCCGCATGATAATATCCACACTCTCTAACATCCCCCTCCACAAGCACATTTAGGGGCATGTTTCAAGTCAAAGTTTTTATCGACAAATCCACAATCAATGACTAATAGACATCACCTGCAATCACAAAAAACACCATTAGTTCTTTATGTACAATCGTCATAATATCTAATAACCAAACAACAAATAACAAATATCAATGTACAATACTCACATTCTTCTCTCGCATCCACTACACCATCTACATTGGGGAATGTGCACGCCTCTCTACTCCTCCAATTGCTACCCCACTAGTCGCATCCACAACTCTTGGGAATAATAACACCCATTGATGTGTCACTCCACCATTTTGTAGGCCTAGGTGTACCCTACACCATCAACCTATAAATACTCTATAGCTATATCTTCCTCATCTCGTACTAGGATGAACTAGGTGTGCTCTGTCGAGAATCGGCCTCACTCCTAGTCATCTCACCGTTCTAGTAGATCTCAACCATATATGGCTCTAGGGGCACATCTTGGGCCATGCCAAACTGTCTAGATACTCACTCACCTTGGAACAAATATATCACCCATAGGAAGCAATCCTTTAACCACATGGTGCGTTATATGCAGCCCAACTCCACACCATCCTCTACCCATCTACCATAGTCTCTATACAGCCTCCATATAATGGCCCCAGGGCCCATCTGATCTATCATTTACCTATACGTGGTTATATCCATCCTCCTACTATGGGTGCCTACCTACCTTTCTATAAATATCTTGGATCAATCCAAATTGGCTCGTGATGCATTGAGTGGCCTCAATATCACTATATGCTCATATGCCCATACGTGTAACAAATTCATGGCTCCTAGTCCAACCCCATGATCCTCTTGAGTAAATCTATACAAATATCTATATAAGTGGGAAAATACACACCACACAAATGCATTTATAGTCCCATGCTCCTCTATCATATGAAAAATATCATGCATCTTGTACAATATTCCAACTCCACCACCCTCCATTGCAAATGAAAAATATAGAATCACTTTCGTAATAAACTTGAGAAACCACGTAACATTGGATCTCATTATCACATCTAAACTGATATGAGTCTCTTCTTATACTCGTGTGCCTATGAAATATCACCTTGCTTCCCTCATTTGACTACAGGCATCCTCTATAGCCATATCACCAAAGTAGGAAACCAAAATGTAGACATATTTGTGCACCATCTATAAAAAAGTGGTCAACATAGGAATATTATGGGGTACCTTCCTAATCTAGCAATGTGCTTGTAAGGTGACATGGTCCAATGTATCCCACTTAACATCCGACAACCATGACAACCCACTGCAAACTCTCTTGAGTGTATATCCCTCTGCACAACACAAAAAGAAACATAATTCTTCCATTAGTACATCATACATAATGTAAAAATAACTCATCACAACATCAAACTACTCATAATATCAACATTTCGCAACATAGTTCCCAAAACCCTACTCTAGGATGCTAGTGCCTAGGAGCAGGTCACGGGTGCTCAGAATCATGTCACTAAGACTTTTCGCAACTAGGGACTAGTGTCCCCGATAAAAATTCTTTGGTCACTTTTTTCTAGATAAAAAATAATGAAAATTAAAAAAACCCAAATTTTCCTAAAATTGATGAAAATAGACATATTTGACAAACTTTTCCAAAAATAAGCATACTTATTAACTCATCGGTCGTTTGCGAAGCCACGACCGCATCTACTCTCTCAAATTTAGTCAAACTTGGTGCTCTAATGCGTGGCATCCTCATATCTCAAAGCTCCAAATTTCACTCAATCTTGATACAAATTATAATACTATTCAATTTTCGCTATTACTATACTTTAGTGATTCCACTTTTCACATACTATAGTTACTATTTGTGACCACCTTTGCAACTAATACACAACACAGGTTTCACTCATATCTTGAGCCTTGTAACTCTGTTTGTCTCATTGTTTGCACTATGTGGATCATAGTTTCCTCTAACACTGTATCATACAAATTTCAACATCTCATATTCACATCTAGCACATGTATTACTCAATATCTACTCATACTTTGACAATACTATCCCATACTATTTCTCATTTACTATTACAACATCTTATACATCTTACTTTCAGCTCAATGCTCATTTCTCTCGACATTCCCCTTTCACCAAAAGGGGGCATATAAGGATCATCCTATAATCCATCTCAGGTTACAATACAATCAATCGACACTCCTAGCATACTAATATTACAACTTTCTCAGATCTCATCTAAACATTGAAGGTATAAATCATTTTATATGAAAAACAATACTTTCTACTAGTCCAAATCTATTCCCCCAAATGACCTAATGCGGGGAAAAGAAAAAATATCCCCATGAGTAATTTACTAAGTACACAATCTCAAAGAAATATTCTATCATTCAAAGCAAATCAATCAATCAATTCAATAAACATACATTACTATATCTCCTAGATGACCTAACTTGGGAGCTACATTACATTACTATTGCTTCCAGATGACCTAACTTGGAATCCATCCAACATTATTCAAATTAGAACACTCGTTACTATAGGAGTGGAGGCAATGAGGCGTAATTTCATTTCATGTACTACTCCTATAGGGGTTCTTCAATAAGAATAAACACTTTTTAAATGGAACAAATCGAGAATAAATTAGAACTAAAACAAAAGTAAATTTGGTCTTTATCCATTTGTAATGGTTAGACCTATTGGGGATGAAGTCATGGATGAAGAGTAAAACTATAACTCTCTCCCCAATACTCTTCTGGCGGTAGGAATCCAAACTCCTCCCATTTACAAAAAAATCAGGTTGGGAATTGATCAGTCCCTACCCCTCTCTATTTCCTTGAACAAACAATCTACAATCTACAAATTTTTCTAACAAACAATCATAACTATTTCTCTAAGTGCTCCTTACGAAAGTATGCTATCTCCATTTATGCCATATGGGTCAAAATTCTGATCCATGGTTAGCCACGCTATAAATTTTAACACCCTACATGCACTTTGCAAACATGGCTTCTCTAGAATTTATACATGTATGTTCCTTACTTCCTTTACACTACTTGAATTTCATTCAAATAACATAAATGGCAAGGGGGGTGGTAAATATAGACACAAAATTGCACACATACTACTATTGTACTATGTCATCAAGTATGTTGTTATATGCATGGAGCTTAAGTAAGAAAATTATTCACTGGTGACACAATCCTTTGTCCATCCACTTGTTTTTTATTGTTTCTATTGTCTTGCTCTCTCACATATGTTATTTTGTACCCAGTTCTGGCTAGGTCATAGGGATCCCTATCTGTTTGTCTTTTCACATCCGTCATCATTTATCTTAGGACACTAGTGCCCACTCCGACACTAATGCCTAGGTTCCCATGTCCATTTTGGGAACCCTTATCATGTTTATTCTTTTTACTTAGTTTAACATTTTTGGTTGGCCTTTTTAGTTTTATTATCCATATCCCGAGCTCATAGTTGGCGTTTTCTATCATTAGTGTCAAAATTCAAACAAGAGATCAATAAATATACACAACATACACTCTATTATTTTTAATAGTAATTCTAAGGGGCAATCACATCTATATACTATCACTACCATCAAAGGGATTACATTTTTGGGCTGCATACACTACATAGGAAGGAAAATTCTCAATTCCATATCACACATCTACATATTATCTAGCTACAATCCCATTATCTTGGCATCATTGGCACGAGGGAAACCTAAGGACACTATTTCACACATAAACACAAAGAACTACATGGATTCTAGGAATGTAGTGCAGTGCTCGGTCATAAGTTCACTCTTCGGGTGACCATCGGGGTTAGTTCGACTTCATATACTACATTTTTCATTCCAATTTGATGTGTTTATGAGCTTATACAAGTATATAGGGTTTATATTGTAGGTTACTGAGTATACCCTTTGTGATCAAGGAGCAAATATCAGTGACTAACAAAAATTAGTAGCGAAACCATAATGACACACAGAAATAAGATTTTGAGCTTTTGTGATCACCAACACCCAACCGCCCTGTCCAACACCATATGCATGTGTCTAAAATAATTCTCACGTCCTATAATTTGCAGAGAGTGCTTGCAACATTGTTTCAATTATGTTTAACCCTTTACACTTCCCATACCGCTTTCAAATTTCACGAGGATTCAACTAAGTCATTTATCTCTCCTATTTACTTATAGTTTTGTATTACTTGAGTGCTTGAAATCTGTATGCTTACTATATTTTACAACATTATTTACTATGCAATTATATTTAATTCAGATTAAATGAAATCTCTAGGTTATCTATTGTGTTTTTAGAGCTGCTTCAAAGTTATGATTGATTGTTTTACATATTTTTCTAATTGGAATGTTTCATTTTAATATAATGATGTTTGTTGCCTCATTTTGGATTTAGAGAGACATTTATGGTTTGAGTAATTGTTTTGAATGGTGACAATAATAAAAATGTGAATTTAATAAAATAAAAACACAATTTATCTTATTTAAATGTATTTTTTTAATCTTATTTTTTATGATTTATCTTATTGAAAAGATATTACAAACAATTATTATACATATTATTAATATAATTAATTAACAAAAAGTAATTTAATGTGGTTATATAATGAGAGTCACTTTCCAAACTAAATCGATTATTATAAACATTATTATATAATTAATTTATAAAAATAGTTAGGTATAGTATTTAAAATAATAATTATTAACTACTTAAGCGTGCCCTTTTATCACACATATATATGCAACTAAGTATAAATATATATATGGAATTTTTTTCATATATAAAGATGAAGCATGAACATCTAGCCATCGACTATACTCTATACGAAATTCACCATCTAAGAATGATGGAACCCCATAATATCTATACATGGAACATGCATTCCCATCATCATGGTGAAAGGATTTGACATAATGACTCGACACTTTGGTAGTGGCACATCATCTACTAGCCACCGGAAATTCTATTAATGCTAGCATGTATGTCTATCTTCGTTGGATATTCCCCAAGTTTGACACCATTTCCCATAGACAATGGTGTCTATTTTGGTTTTTCCATAACCAACGTCATCACCCATGGGTAATTGTGTCTGCTTTGGTTTTTCATAGCCAAAGTCATCGCCCATGGGTGATGCCATAAGTTATATGTGCATGAAGTTTCTCGTTATAAGACCACCACCTATCAATATTCACACTTACCCTTGCTCACACTATTTTATGCTTTATTTGTTGACTTAGAGTCTTGGAACTTACCCTTTTTGCATTTGGGTCACTATAGTCGATTAGGAATGGGGATCTTCTTGTTGAAATTTATCCTTCTCTACCCATTTTGATTCTCTCATTTTTGTTTTCTATGGGGAGGATTATGCATCGCAGTCATACACACACTATATGCAAGCATTTCTAACCCTCTTTAGTCTTTTATCTTATATATGTATATATACTAGAGTAGATGTAAGTTTACTTTGATCTATTACATTATCTTATTGTATTTCTCCCCTTATATTTATCCATCCTTCGATCAATCTTAATATGAATCCTTGTATGATACCTATCTTTATCTTAGTTGTAGGCCTTGAAACCTATAACCATCCTAGGGTTATGTTCACTATCCTCTATAATTTTGACACCATTGCTCCTTAAGCACATTTTTATCTACATCACGTGTCCAAACATAGATAAGATCCCTTTATTTAATAATCTAGTTGGGAATTTATATTTTTCCCGTCATACACTCTGTTGAACCCAAAACAAATCTTACTCTTCCATAAATTAAGTTAGATTCACTCTAATTCTTAATTTTCTTTCTTCTCCTACACCATCGAACCCTATGCGAATCAGATCAGTAGATGATCCTATTTTTCATTTTCTTATTCAAATCATACACCATCAACCCTTGTGCACTTGTGCACGATCGATCGGTCTCAAGTTTAAATCTTAAGTATAATACCCTATTTTATTCATATGAACCATTCTTTAACTTGTCTCCTCTTAATATATTATTATCCAAATTGAATCCTTTTACGTTTCCTTTAGGATGCTCCTTTATTCCGTCATCTCCTTAGTAAATTTCAATTTTTGGGGATCTCTCTTATACCTCGCAAATTGATGCCATCACCCCTAATGTTGTATCAAGGAAAATATTGTCTAAACATACTTCCTCTTAGCTAACACATACACTAACATGACCATTCCCATCATAAAAAGTCTCATAGTTTAATGAGTGTAGTATAAATCCAAAAATTGACCCTATAGATGTTATAAAAACTTGAACATTATTGAGCTTTGTAGACCTAGGAAATAAGGGGAACTAATCGAAGTTTCCCAAGGTATGGGTTATATGGAAAAATCATAAAACCTCACTCAAAATATATTGACCACAACAAGCCTCCTACAAATGAAGCTACATATAATCAATCCCCAAATACCTCTTTAGAAAACAACAATTAGAATGATTCTTCATCTAGTGGCCCTAATCCATTAATTGAACCTAATCTCTTGATCATAAAAATGATGGATCAAATGGATATTATACAATCATCTACCACTGCTAGTATGTTCCAAATACAAATCTAGATTATACAAATGGCCTCTGTCAACCTACTTAAGTCTTAATGGATCATAATCATACTAATAGGATTCTCATCCCCGTCCTTTAATTTGTAACAAGGTCCTTAAAACATTGCAGAACAAGCCCTAGCTCCTTACACAACTTCTATATATATTGGGGAATATATCCTACCATATCTTTTGATGAATCAATTGACTTGACCATTTATCTTAAAATAGTTGGAAACATATATAAGGATTGTATTCAAACCAACATCTATACTATAACTAAGATCCTTACAAATAACTTTGTCGAGATGCTATAGAATGGTATAATAAACTCCTTTCACACTTCATTGTCAATAGAGATACCTCATTCTAAAATTTAGTGAAGGAATTTCAGTAGTATGAAAATTCCTTTCAAAATTTCATTAACTTGAAGCCATCTCCTAATGAATCATCCCACGATTTTATCAAAGTATGGTAGACTCTATATAATCAAGCTAACCATCACCTTGATAGTCAAAAAATTTTCCAAAATTTTCTTAAGGATCTCATTCCTAATCTCTAATATAAGATTTGATCCTTCTCTCCCACCACATTGGAAGAGGGTCTTGAGTAGGACAAGAAATAAGATTACCTTACGCAAGAATTCAACTAGGCACCCAATCCTTCAAATACCCTCATATCAATGTCTAACTCCATTAAATCCCAATCCCTTGCTAAAGGTAAAATAATCTCAAATTCCTCTTCAAACAACAATAGAAAATGTATCATTTATCACAATCCACATTATTCACCTCTTTCACATAATGAGTTGTTGTAACTCCTCCCTACTCCTCGCATATTTCCTCCAACAAAGCAACCAACACATTCCTTTAATGTTGATATCATTTTTGGTGGCATGCCACTATTGTGATGGAAATCACAAGCTCGAGAGGGATGGAGAATCAATTCCAATCAAAAATTTTAAAGCAATCCAATTTCAATGTTCCTTGATTATGAGAAAGAGTTGTAACATGAAAATTTTATCAAACACATGCAAGAAGATAATAACTCACAACACAAAATTTATGGTGGGAAACCCATAAAGGGAGAAAACCCACTTTGAAACCAAGGATTTATTAGGAACACCAATTCCAAAGCATACAATGATCTTGGTTTTTTTAGCACCCACTCAACCTATGAAGCACCCACTTCAGAATCTCCAAGCACCCACTTGAAGAAATCTAAGCACCCACTCAGCTAGTTTAGCAAGCTACAACTTACAAGGAGCACCCACTTAGAAAGATATTATAAACAATTTGATCATATAGATCCTATATTTCTTATACAATGGATTATGATCACTTTTCTATTGCTCTCATTACTCACTCTTGAAATTTATATATCTAACACTCTCTCGTACCTCTCTCTCACTCCTTCAAGAAATCATTTAATCTAATTTTCTGTTTCTAAACCTCTTATTCAATCAAAAAATCTTCATTTAAAAAACACTCTCTCTTCTCTCTCTCTCTCTCTATAACCCCTTCATCTCGTCCTGCACTTGCTCTATTTTTCAACAACACTAATTTTCCATCCGATTTTTACTTAAATAAATAAGTATATCTTGATTTTCCTGACCCATGATTTTTCATTTTTAATATCCTTCAAAAATTGTCTTCGCTTACTATAATCGACATTCATTTATTTCTTCAAATTTGGATTTTTCTATTCCATGGTAGAGAGGATGAAACCACCTTTCCAAAAAGTCCAAAATTGTAAAAATTGGAGTTCAAGTCAAAAGTAATGGCCATTTAATCTCCTCTTTCTTTGGGGATCTGAGGTACCAATACTTGCTTATGTTATGCTTTGTGATATTTGGGGACTACTCTGTTTGGGGTTTATGAAACCTAACCACTTCCCCTTTTGGCTTTTTTTGCTTTGTGGGTTTTCGAATCTTTACTTCGCACTTACAAACCTCCATTACTTTGCGGTTGTGGAATATCAAATCTCTAGATTACTCCTCAAATTTTCCATTTAATGTGGGTTTTTGGAGTTTCTTTACCCGGATTTGTGCTTGGCCATTGTTTCAAAGTTGTGTCCCATCACATTCCTGCATAATTCCTTTTCTTCGCTTTGCTTTGTGGGTTTATGGAGTTACTTTAATACGGGTTTTTGGGACTGCTCTACTTCATCACTTCACAGTCTTGGCACATCATATCTCCATAATACAATTTTCAATCCTTCTTTACAGGTTTGTGGGATGAATTTACTCTACTTTGACTTTTTAGACTCTACTACTCCAGGTTTGGCACATCGTATCTCTGCAATACAATTGGAAAGTCAATAAACTCAAATTTCTTCAAATTTTTCTAAGTACTGGAATTTTTTTCTTTCTCCAAACAAACTTTGTGAGTACTTAGAACATATGAATATGACTTTTAGGCCTATAGATTAACTAAGCCTAGTGTTCTAACCTCTTCAATCTCTTCAATGCATCCTATGTCACTATCCAAGCTTAAAGTGTCCTTAAATCATCCTAAAACCATTCGAATACACAATGAACTAGCAGAGACCAATATACACCAATGAAGTACCTATTCATCATTTTCATCATGTTTGACCATGTTTGACCACCTTGGGAGGACTCATCACACACCTTACTTGCTTGACCATGCACACCTATCACTTTGAGAGGCTCACTTAACCATTCACCCTTTTGCCATTAATGTCACTTGACACCAATGGCAACACAAATGAATAGGGTTAAACAAACCCCCTTTGTCATTGATGGAAATATACTCAAAAACTTGATGGAAAAACACTTTAAAACTAGTTTATGACTGCACTCTCTCCCCCTTTGACATTTATGACAAAGGGCCACCTATGCAACCCCATGATTAATTTGCAAAAAAACTTGGTAAAAACATGATCTTATCTCAAGAAGCTCCCCATGGATGATAATTATCTTTTGATTGATAAAATTCACTCCGATGCATGATATTCTTTCACACCTTTTTCCTTGAGCTAGCAATTGGATCTCCTTGTCCACAAGCTCCACGAGATTGTATTCCATATTTTTGATTTAATTCATCAACAAATATGATTCATTTGGACTAATAATAACTTCAACATGGCTCCTTTGAGCTGATACACTCCATGATGGTCTTCGATCTTGTTCTACATCTCTTTTCTATGCCAAGTATATGAGCATATAATCAAAATTCCCTTCATATATGATGCCAAAAAAAGACAACAACATGAGCTAGTTGACTAGCTCCCCTCACATGAGGATCTCTTTGCACATTGTAGGAGCTGATATTGCATGAGGATTATCCCTTGATTTTTCTATTCTTACCTAGTTATTGGTGGGATCAGAATGACCCCAATTCATTTCTCAAGTGCTCAAATGTTGCTTTAGGTAGTGGCTTAGTCATTATATCAAAAATCTCTTCTTTTGTACTTACATATTCTAGGTGGATATTCTTATCATTCACTTGTTCCCTCAAAAATTGAAACCTGATTGGAATGTGTTTGGTCTTTGAGTGGAACACAAGGTTCTTGGAGACACTAATAACACTAGTACTGTCACAAAGCAAAGGAATTGGGCCATCATATTTTACCTTGTAATCCTCCAATGTTTGTTTCATCCAAAGAACTTGAGTACAACACATGGCAGAAACTATATACTTTGCCTCACATGTTGAGAGTGCCACTAAAGATTATTTCTTACTCAACCAAGATACTAGAAATTGCCAAAAAAGAAGGCACCTCCACTTGTACTCTTCCTGTCATTTATATTTCATGCCCAATCAACATTAATGTATGATTTTATGTTGAAATCATTGCTTTTAGGGTACCAAATTCCATATTCCAGTGTTCCCATGAGATATATTAGTATTCTTTTGAATTCCTTGAGGTGTGTTTCCCTTGGTTCTTCTTGAAATATCCCAAAAATACCCACAAATTACATGATATCAGGTCTTAATGCAGTAGAGTAGAGAAGACTGCCTATCATAGATCTATACAAGGTTTTGTCTACCTTTGGTGAGTTGTCCTCTTTTCTCATCTTGCATCCCACCTCCATTGGTGTACCTATATGTCTGTACTCTTCCATCCTGAATTTTTTGAGCATTTCCTTGATGTATTTGGTTTGAGATATGAAGATTCCTTGATCTGATTGATTGATTTGTAAGCCCAAGAAGAATGAAAGATCCCCAAGCATAGACATTTCAAATTATTTTCTCATCACATCAACAAATTCATGAGTCATATTTTCATGATCCCCTCAAAATATGATGTCATCCACATATACTATAATAATTAGCAGATGATCTCCTTCTTCTTTGATGTAGAGATTACTGTTAGCTACTCCTTTTCTAAAACCTTGCTCAATGAGGTATGTGTCCATCATGTTGTACCAAGATTTAAGGGCTTGTTTGAGTCCATACAAATCCTTTTTCAACCTACACACATAGTCTTTATCTTTAGTTAGAGAAAATCCATCAAGTTGCTCAATATATACCTCCTCACTTAGATGGCCATTTAGGAAAGTAGACTTGACATCCATTTGGAAAAATCTGATTTTATTATAAGTAGCATATGCCAAGAACAATTTGATTGCTTCCATCCTTGCCACATGGTGCAAATGTTTCATCAAAATCAATTCCCTCCATTTTTGCATAACCTTTACATACAATTCTTTCCTTGTTTCTTGTCACTTCACCTTTCTCATTCAATTTATTTCTAAATACCCATTTTGTTCCTATCACATTCTTGTCTTTTGGCCTAGGTACAAGCTCCCGGTTTCATTCTTTTCAATTTGGTCAAGCTCTTCATTCATGGAATCCACCAAATGTTGTTACTTGTTAGATTATATCACATCTTGGGTTCTATCATGGATAAGAGGGCTATATCTTCATTGTTTTTCTGATTTCTTAACTTCCTTCTTGTGAGAATACCTCCTTATTTTCTTCTTATGATATGATTTACTAGATGGTCCCTTTTAACTTGTCTTGAAGGTGTCTTGGTGTCTTGTATTTCTTCCTCTTCTTCTACTTCTTTCGTTTACATTCTAATTCTTCATCATCTTATTGATCTTCATGAATATCCTTAGGATGAGTTCTGGTCTTTGAATAATAAGAATCATCAATATTTATATTTTTCTCTCAACCACATTTTGTAGCCTCTTATTGTAACATCTATAGGTAGCACTAATTGTTGAATATCCAAGAAATATTCCCTCATCACACCTAGAGTCAAATTTTCCTAGGTTTTCTTCATCCCTCTTGATATAACATTTGCTTCCAAAGACTCTTATGTGTTTCACATTGGCTGGAATTCCTTTCCAAAGTTCATAAGGTGTCTTATTGTTGTTCACTCTTAATTGATCTCTGTTTAGAATGTAGACAATTATATAGACTGCCTCACTCCAATAGCCATCAGGAAGTCTAGATTCATTCAACATAGTTCTGGCCATTTCTTGCACAATCTTATTCTTTCTTTCAACAACCCCATTTTGTTGAGGTGTCCTAGTGGTTGAGAATTGTCTTTTAATCCCATGTTCTTCACAATATTCATCAAATTCATTGGACCAAAATTCTCCACCTCTATCTAATCTCAAACATTTGATTTTGGTGTTCTTCTCATTCTCCATAAGTGCTTTGAAGGATTTGAATCTATCCAAAGCTTTTGATTTGTGCTTCAAACAAGATACCCATGTCATCCTAGTGAAGTCATCTATTAGAAGCATGAAATACACATCTCCTTGTATAATTTCAGTTCTTGTAGGCCCACAAAGATTTGTATGGATCAGCTCTAAAGGTTTAGTAGTGGAATACTCCTTGGACTTGAATGATCTTCTTATTTTTTTACCATGTAGACAAGCTTTGCAAAGAGTATTTGCTAGTTTTACAATTTTTGGCATGTGTCTAACACCATATTTTGCACTTAATTTCACAATATTTTCAAATCTTATATGTCCCAATCTCTTGTGCCACAACCAACTATCATCAAGTTTACTTGTAAATCATTTTTCTTTGTTTATTTCCTTGAGTACATACATGTTATTCTTGGTCCTTTTGGATTTTGCTACTTTCTTTCTTGATTTTCCATCAATAATTTCACACCCTTTATCATGAAATATCAGATTGTAACCTCGTTTACACATTTTACTCACACTTAAAAGATTGTGTTGAAGACCTTCAACATATAGGACATTTTCAGTGATTGTTTTCCATTATCAAGACTTAGAGTTCCTTTTCCCACAATGTTTGCTGAATTATTGTCACCAAACCTAATAGCTCCTGATGCATTATTTGATAAAGAGATGAACTTTATTTTGTCACCTGTCATATGACTAGAGCAGCCACTATCTAAATACCAGATCTTTCCTTCATCTTATACGTGAAAACAATTTGTACAATTGAACAAGATTCTTTCCTTTTGTTGGATTCTTCCTTCACAACATACATCCATTTGTTTTGTTTAGGAGGTTCTTGATTACACATCATAGCTATGTGACCATCCTTGTGACATTTTTAGAAAACAACATTATGATTCATTCTTGTGCTTTGTGAATTGTAGTTTCTTCCATTTCCCCTAGCATTTCTTCTACATTTAGCAGCTTTGTGTCCAAACATGTTACATGAATAACAATAACCATAGAAAGAGTGTGAGTACCTCATAGCATAGGTGATTCTAGGAGCATTTGTTTTCCTCTTGGAATATTTGGTGGCTTCTTTGTTTGTGACATGAGAGATGCTTGGTGTAGACTTGTCATCCTTATCCTTTGTTGGTTCAACTTCTTTGCTTTCTTTGAAACCTATTCTAGATTTATCATTTGTATCCATTTTTCTCCTCAATATATCAATCAAGTAATTTAAAATATTATCTAACTTCTCATACACCTTGAGTTTGTTAGTCATTTGTTCCAATTCAGTATTTACACGCTCTAAATCAGACTTTAGATTCAAGCATTCATCATCCTTTTCCTTGTAGGATTAAGAGATCTTCTCAAGCTGAATTTCAAGTTCTTTTGACTCATTTTCCTCTTCTTCTTCCCTTTTAATGTCTTTTCTCAAAGATATGAATTTTTCTTCATAATCTTTTAGGGTGCATCTCAATTTCTAGTTCTTTCTTCTACACAATTGTAATTCTTCAAGAGCACATACAAGTTTAGCTTCTAGGTTCACATTTGCCTCTTCTTCATCAAAATCTTCATAATCAACCGCATTATTTCCTTTGGTGTTGCATTCCTCGGAGATCTCCAGAGCCATAAATAAGATTTTAGAATCAGCTTCATTTTCTCGAGTGGCTTGAGTCACTTGATTTAGATTCACTTGACTTCTCTTTTAAGTAGAAGTTTCTCTTATTCTTGAAAAATTCTTCTTTCCATATTTCTTCTTGTAATTCATATTTTTCTTATTAGGTTTATGACCTTCTTCACCATGTTCCTTGTTTGGGAATTTATAAATGAAATTGCCTACTTATCCACAATCAAAGCATTTGAATGGGAGTTTACCTTTGTATTTACTTGAGCCTCTGCTTAGTCTCCTCATGAACATTGCCTCAATCTTCTCATCATCTTCTTCATCCTCCACATCTGATTTTTCTTTTCTTGCTTGGATTGAGATTCTTTGTTGGCTTTGAATGTAACTTCTTTCTTAGTAGATTTATCTCTAATTGTCCTCATCTCATATGTTGATAGGATACCTTGTAGTTCATCCAATGTCAAGGTTTTCATGTCTTTTTCTTCCTCAATAGTTGAGACCTTTACATCATACTTAGGGGTTAGGGATCTTAGGAATTTTTTACTATGATGGACTCTTCTATATTCTCACCTAGACCTCTAATCATATTAATCACTTCATCCACTCTCTACATGTAGGATGTAATGCTTTCATCCTCTTTCATCTTTAGGCTCTCAAATTGGGCTCTGTAGGTCTATAATTTGGCTAGCTTAACCTTGTCATATCCTTCATAAATGATTTGAAGCTTAGTCTAAATAGATTTGGTTGTGGTATAATGCATTACCTTCAAAAATTTAGTTTCAGTCAACCCACATAGGATGGCATTCATGGCCCTTGAATTGATTTCATAAGTTTCCTTGTCTATTGTAGAAGTAATTGGAGTGGTTGGAGGAGTGTAGCCTTTTTCCACAATTTCCCATATGTCAAAACCAAGTGACATGAGATAGGTATTCATCCTTATACTCCAGAAGGCATAGTTTGTTCCATTGAAAAGAGGTGATCTTGACATTGATAATCCACTTTGTGCTTGATTGGCTACCATGCTTGTGAAGAGAGGATCTCTTTGAATATGTTAAGCTTCCATAAGAAGGAATTACTCTAATACCAATTGTTGGACCACGATTTTTGTTAGACCAAAACATGTAGGCATTAATCTCCACTACAATCTCCAGAGTTAGGATCCACAAGAGATGATTAGTCCATGTCACAAAACTCTCAGGGAGCATTGGACGTACTTGCCAAAATATTGACCATTCCCACAAGGATTACATTTTTAGGATTTTTGATTTTGTAGAGGATTCATCATGTTGATTCAAAATTTACGAGTTCTTTATTGTTGTAATCTTGTTTTGTGTGATGTGTGCTACCAAAATTTCTAATTCTTCCATGTAATTTCCTTAGGATGGAATGTGAGTAACATGGTTTTCTAAACTTGCAAGACATGAGTTAGGAGAAGCTGTTTAGTAGATACCAAAGTGAATTTATTTAGGAAAAAATCTATGCACTTGGGTACATTTCTAGGTCCTAAAGAATACTAATGTATACATGATTCCTAAGAAAGAAAACTAGTGGTTGACAACTCCTTTTGGCCTTTCTGTTGCTTTATCTCTTGCACTTTCTTTGGATTTACACCTCTTATAGTTATACCAACACTCAAATGATTTACCTTTTGATGGCCTCAGACACTAGCACCCATTTAGGATAGAAGTTCCCGGGCATTCTTGTCTCTCTCTTTATTCTTCTTACTCTTTTGGGTCCTTTTTGCTTCTTGGTCACCTTGTAACATTGTGCATCAACCTTTTAATTGCCAATTAAAAAATTCAAACAAAGGAATCATAGATATACTTAGTTACTTCTTCTAAATAAGGGTCCAAACACTATAAGCATGATCTCTCACCACGTAATCTTGCACAAAGGCAAAAGAGCACTACAAGGCACATATCTAGCACATCTAAAAAGGTACAAGGGATGCATTGGTATGCATAAACTACATAGGAGGGGAGTTTATTTTATTCCATCACACACATTTTGCATACTCGAGACAATCTAGATCTAACCCTATATCATCGTGAAAATTACACAAGGGAAACCTAGGGCATGAGACACAAACACACACACACACACACACACACACACACACACACACACACACACACACACACACACACACACACACAAAGAACTACATGGAGTCTGAGATGTAGTGTAACACTTGGTTTTAAGTTCACTCTTTTGGTGACCATAAGGGTCGGTCGACTCTACATTCTGCGTATATTTTTTATTAAATTTAACATGGTTGGTGGGAATGTACAAGTAGTCATTTATTTTGTAGGTTATGGGTGTTATTGATGATCTAAAAATGAAACTAGAGTGAAAAAGAGAAAGTAATAATGAAGACCTTCCAGCCTAAAAAATACTAGATTCCAAGCATATAAGCAAACACAGTTCCCAGTTAGTCATTAGCACTGGGCACTCCTTTCCTCCCCGTGGGAACTTCCTTTTGGTGCATTCCCGGGTTCTAAACCCTTATCGAACCATTTTTACATTTTCCCACTTGTTCTAGTAGATACACAGTCTTGATCATTCCTAGGTTACACAGAATCAACTAATTCATCATTCCTCTCTCATTTTCTTAGAGTTTTACATTGTTGAATGCTTAATGCTTGTAAATTATTGTATTTAATCATCTAAATATCATTTCATTTATTATAGTAAATTACTCTAAAATAATATTTAATTCAAATTAGATTAAATCACTTTAGTCATTGGAGATGATTTAAAGAGTTTGAAGAATTGATCTTTTATATGACAATATTTGATCTTTGCACTTGGTATGATATTTTACATCATGGTCATATAAGTATGGCATTACCAACAATATATCATAGACCTTAAGAGGTGTGATGTCATATATGACATAATCCTCTATTTGGTTAATATATTGAATTTGACATTTTCATCAAACCTATATATTTTTTCCAGGACTACAACCATTCAAGTGAGTAGGGGAGAGGATGGGCATAAGTGCAAGTCGTTGAGCCATGTCTTGTGAAATAATGTTCGTTTGAATTCCATTTTCAATAATGACATAAAGATGTTATAATTTGACACAAAACTTCATGTGAAGAGATGTATTTGGTCCTCAACATATTTGATAGAAATGTTATTTGTGCTCGAGATAATAACTATCTAGATCAATGTTATTTTTGGTCATAAAACTTGATGTACATTGTTAAAATAGTAATTGTTATGTGTGGCACTCACAATCATTGTGTGTCTATGAGTGTTTTTAGTGACACTAATTATCACCTAATTTACTCTCTTATTTTATTAAGTTAGAGGCCACAAGATCTTTTTGGTTTTGCGTAGAATTTTAGGATGATTTCTCTTGTGATGCGTGTTTTTCTTACGTGTAGGGATTTATATGGTGGGTTGTGTGTAGGTAGGATATTGCACATGACACTAGAAGAGGGATATTTGTTCTTCAAATTTTACTTGGATTTTATCTATGTAGTGTTACAATATTATTTCCCAAGATATTCAAAAGACAAGAACTCCATATTAACATGGATATAAGGTGAGAGTTTTTTTATGTACTTGATACCTTATATTTATTTGTATGAGGTCCTCAAGAAGGCATTTGATATAGTCATGTATCTCACTCAGTAGAGTAATATTCCATTGATTTCTCATCATATTATTACGGATATTGGAAATTCATGTACTTATCCTCATATTTTTTTGAGGGGTAAAATTATATTTACAAAACATTGAAAAAATTCTCCCATTTCTAGATGGGCTTGAAGGATTTCTCTTGTTGTCTATTAAATGTTTCGTCCAATAGAACACTAAATTGGATATCTTCAAGCTTGCAAAGGTGATATTATATTCATCATTGCATCATTTGATGGATAACCATACCTTAAGATGGTGAATCCAGCTATCCAATGTTGTAGCATTAATATTACCTTTAATTAATATAACATCGATATTCACTTGTATATTCAAAGGGGTATAATGTTGTTGAAACCATTGGTATTGCAACTACGAGAAAGAGGGTGTGCTTGTCGAGATGATATGAAGCATTAATCTAGATAATTGGAAAAATATCTTGGTATGTTGTACTTCTACGGAATATTTAATGAGCTTTCAAATGTCCGAGGCTACCTCATATTTCTTCTCAATGTTGGCCATATTTATAGATTATTGCAATGTTCTTTCAAGTAGATTGAACATATATGACTAGTTGTCTTTCCTTCTCACCTCGTGCTTGAAGATTTTATTAATAAAAAATAAATATACTCACGACACTAATAATCAACAAGGGGTTCCTAGAACTGATTATGTGGTGGAAAATGAATCAATTAGAGAAAACTAACTTATTATAGAATGTGTAGAAGAGATTAAGAAACATAATATATAACACATTTGAATACAAAAGACATGCAAATTTTTAACTTCTATTCAATAGATGAAATAGGATAGTAAAAACGTGATCAATGAAACAATGCTAATAGTGCAATCTCTTGTGATCAACTAGGTAATCATTCTTGCATAAATAGCAAGATACATTTAGTATGTACGTACTCTCTAATATTTGGCTTAGGAGTGAGCACTTGAATTTTATTAATCTAATGGTTGATTGTATACATATTTATACAATCTATTGTTACGATGGTAGTTGTTATAAGTGACAATAATCATAAGACACTTTGTATTCAATATCTAAGTAATGATATCTATCGAATGTATAGTATGTTGATGAGATGATCGAACAACATTGACATGAAGTGTGTGACTTGGATGTCATGTGGCATTGAAGTGATGACAAGTGAATGGTAAGTGTGTCTATCATGTACAGGTGATATATTAACACTTTGGAATGTGAGGAATCAAGGTGTGGATATGATCTTTGTAAAGCTCCAATTTATGCACAATATCACTAAAGTGATATATGTTGTACTTGTGTTGGCATAAAAATACACGATATGTGATTGTTTGGTGGTGAAATATGAAAGATTGTGGAGGAAACAAGTGTTTCATCATGCTAAAAATATCTACGAAGATGCAAGGGTCATAAAGTAGTTAATGTATGGTGTGGTGGTACTATGCAAAGAAATAGGACAAGGTATTACAACTCTTAGTGAAAGGTACTAAGTGTTGTGTAAGTTGTGAGACAAGTTGGAGTTACAATATATCCAAAAAGGAATTTTGTTTATGTTGGGTGATGGAAAGGCCTTATGCTTTCCATAATATTTCACAAAGGTGGAGAGCTTGAATGTTGCGGGAGAAGTGACGAGGCTTGTAATTCTATGAGGTAGACTATTAGGTTACACATGGGTCATGTAGGCTCTTCTAAATCCTAAGTCCTATTCTTCCTCCTAAGGTGGATTTACAAGTGAAAGAAAAGATGATTCATGTGTTCTATATTTGACAAATGACAAAATTGAAACTTATAAATATAGAGTTACACCCAAAAATATAAAAAATCATTTCAAAAAATGTCATTGATTGGGTCATGTTCTTATTCCTAAAGTGGATTTGCGATTAAAAAAAGAATATTCTTTTGTTATGTTTAAGAAATGAAAAAATGAACCCTATAAATATGTACTTTCACCCTATCAAGTCAAAACTTATCTCTAGATTAAATCATCATTTTTGATGCTTTGGTGTTTGTACGTACCCAAAATTGTAGGGTACTGCATCGCTAGAAATATGTCACACATACCCCAATGATGATACAGGTATCCTTGCAAGGTGTTTGGAATCCAGAAAAGCTCGCCAAGTATACGTTTGTATCCCACATGCCTCGCTCGGCCTCCGCATGCTTTGTTTTTCCCTCTGCCCCTATTTCTTTGCATTTTCATCTTTAGTGATGAGACCGCCACCCTACCTAGCAGCGGTCCCATGACTATCGCCAGACAGGCAGCAGTCCCCATAATTCGCTGCCTTGCACAGGTGGCGGTCTGTTTGCATTTTCTAGAAAGTTCGACGATCGCGTCAAATGTAAATCTTCAATTTCTACCCACATTCTTCAGCTACTTTTCTTTGCATTTATGTTTTGGCCACCCTATGAATAGTGTTTTCACTTTGTTTAATGGTAAAAGAGTTCAATTCCAAGTTACCTTCTTGTGATTGCATTTGCTATAAATAGCCAGCTTGTTTTCAAACAAATGGCCCCTCTCCTTCTCTGTTTAATCATTCAGTATTTGAATTTCTTTCTTAGAATTCTATTAGTTTCATGTTTTGCATCCATTGTTGGTCTTTCTTTGTTGTTTAGAGGTCATTCAATCTTCTTGTTTCATTCTTGCCTCATTGTTGTTCCATGCAAGCCAGTTTAAAATAAGACAGTTTCATTCTTAGATTGGAATCCATTTAAAGTTGCAGGTTTTGTTAGTCACAAAGATAGCTCCTAAAACTCTCAACATGTTTGTGTTGTATTCCCATAATAAATCCCGCTAGGAATTGCATAGTCAAGCTCTGTTCACTTGCACTATCTCTCTCTTACTCGCATTGTATTCGGTCTATGTCCAAAAGCTTCCATTGTTCAAGTTCTTTATTCTGCTGATACTATCACATACACACTTTTCTAGATTCAAGAGAACACAAAGGAAACAAGGAGATCACACTGAGGGGAAAAATTCACATACAACTAGATTTACCATTGTTCTGTAAACGCCAGGTTTGAGCTATCAAAGTTCTAGTTACAATGTATCAAATAGAGTAGTGAATAATTTTATTTCAGTCAAAAGATCGCTCTCGATATCACCAGGGAAGCTGTGGGGATTGATAGTTTCTAAGAAACCGTGATTCATTCCTCACTTTTGAGGTAGGATCGAGAGTCTTTCAATTTAAAATAATTAGTTGCTTAGATATTTAGGATAAAATCACAACTGCACAGGCAAATAGCCACACCAGGCTACTTTGTTTGTTTTAATTCTGTTACTAGATTAGTTGTCCATTTTCTAAATATATTAGAGTAGCTGCTCTTTAATTTCATTAAAATACTTCATCGAAAATACAAAAATAAAAGAATATATGCATAGTGTAGATACATCTTCCATAATTAGTTCATTAATCTTAGTTAAAAGTTGAATCATTTTGCATGACAATCACAGGACCTAGAGAGCCTAGAGAATATATATTTGAACCAATAGTGCCTCAACCAAATCTACCCACAACATTAGCTGATATAGATCAAGACCTTAGGATACAGGTCTTTCGAGCAACGGAAAACCTACAAGCAATTAGTGAACAACTGAGAGGGTTAAATATCGAAGACGATAAGGCATATACATTTTGGTCAAATCATCCTAACTATAGAATTGCCTTGATAAAATATCCGAATGACTGTATAAGGATTCAAAAGAGAACAAGTATTTGGTTGCGATCATTTAGTTCCACAACCTGACGCATGGGACTTCCTTGTTGACATAGATACTAGCTTACGCATTCAAGTTGCCAAAACACCTATAAGGTATTCTGAGAAAATTATACAACTTCTAGTTCTAAACATAGAGGCTTAAAAGGCGTATGATTATTAGATAGTCGAAAGAAGGGATTGATTCTTCACATGACCATAACAGGTCCAGAATAACCATAAAATCATGGTTGTGATCTCGAAGTCCCACAACCCAATGGGCCTACAAATTAGTTAAGTATTGATACCGGCTTATGAATGTTGGTATTTAGATCCTCACCACTCCTGCCAGATATCATAATGTAGTTCTCCATATTAAATATAGAAGCTAATCAATCTAATATTTTCTGGACTAGACTAGAAAATCACCCATAGTTCACTACAAATCCACTAAACCTCCTATCACCATCTTCATGACCTTGTCTGGAGATATATATAAAGCTCCCACAAGTCACTTCCCACGTATCCAACAACCAATAAACAGGATCTCGGTAGAGCTCGACATTGATTGGAGCCTCCGAACAGCTATTATATCTAAACAAACCATTACACCAATTCAGGTTAGGAGGGCCTTCTTTGCCTTAGATTCACATATTCCATTATTGCGTATTGAGGATATAAGATTACCCGATTAGTTTGTCTGTATCCATTTATATTCCACATTTACTAGCCATCTCAACATGACCTTAAGAGGTCATGTATGAGAAGAGGTACTTGTAGATTCCCATGCTCGCATGTCACTTTTCCATCATACAAAATTGGTGAACCCGACGTGAACAAACAAATATTCCCCTTTTGTTTTCTTTTCTTTCATCCACCTTCACTCTTTCCCATTATTCTGTAGGTATTCATATACCCCCCGAATATGTCGGGATATGATGCATATGGTAGACCTCTCTCAGGTCTTGAAACAAGTTATAGTCAAACAAGTCGACAACCATCACCCTCGCTTTCCGCATGGGCTGATAACTATTCAAGTAATTACTTGTCGTCTCAAACTCCCCGCCAAGAACTAGCTCCAGTTCTTCATTCCGAATTAAGGAGTTTGATATGCTTGCACAAACAGAATATCAAGAGCCCTCGGCTCTAATAATATAACATTTTTGGAGAATCCACTTCATCTCCTCGAGTCTTGTTTAAACCACAGATCAGTAGACAGTCAGATCCACTCCCGTTTTTGGATGAGGAATACTTAGCATGTTATGCTAAAAGTGAACAACATTTCCAAAACATGTATTCACCTACTAGGAGTTTACAAACACAATCGATACCCTATTCCAAGATAACACCCCATTCCTCCACCTATGGGAAATACCCTTCATGAAGCTTGGCAGAGTAATGATGATCAATTCATAGCAGGGTATCACACCCCTTTACAACCTCAAGGTATACAACAAATGCCATTAAGGCAAAACACTATGTCTTCACCAATAGAGGTCATTTCAGCCTTAGTTGAAAAGGTTAGAGGGCTAGAACTTGCTCAAGCAAACCAAAATTCATATTTTGGGCAAGCAAGAATCCCCAACCCTCCACATCACCCCAGTCAGGTTGACCTCCTTACAGGAACATGCACGTTAGGCATGCCTCCTCAAAATCCTTATAATTACCCACAACAAACACCAACTAGGACCACGTTTTCAAATGCCACTCCAGTTGAAAACATAACACCTCCCGGCTTGGCACCAAACAACCCATACTAGAACATTGCTCCTCATTTAAACCTTTATTCAAAGTCACCACAAGGAGACATGTTCTCTTCTCCCGGGATGTTCATTCAACCAAAGGGATTCCCCTATGTTCCTATAAACACATATGCTATGCCATATTAACAACCCTTTCCACCTCCCCCCAGTAAGCACCATCAATGGTTGAGGCCTATGCAGTAGGGACTTATTCATAATATTTAAAATAGCCCCTAGAATTCACCATATGAAGTGTTATGCTTCCAAGACCTCTTCTGATTTACCCAAATATAAAGGGGAAGGTGATCCAAATGCACACATTAAGGCCTATGCCACAACCATATGGGAATTACTCCCTTGGGACGGGGTTGTTGCTAAGATATTCCCTAAAACCTTAGAAGGTATTGCCCTTGATTGGTATTACAGAATACCTGAAGCCTCGATACATTCATTTAAACAACTCACGTCAGAGTTCATTAAAGCTTCAATATGAACAAATTGTTAAGAACAGGGATTAGGGAATTCTTGCATATTAAACAAGAACATAATGAATCCACTGCTCATTTTATTCAAAGATGGCGTACGGTTCTCTACTCATCAACAAGTGCTCCAAACATGGATCAAATGGAACTATGTGATTTATTCCTTAATTCTCTCAATAGAGAGATAAAGGAAGAAGTCTAGAAGTTTCCACTAAGAACTTATGATGAAGTACTCAAGAGTGCTCTCCAAATCGACCAAGCAGCAATAGATAGTGGTCGTAAGACATATGGAACAAATGGGAAATTAACCACTCCCAATCAAAACACCGCGGCCTATCCTAATACCAGGAACACTAATCAAGGACCTAAGATCATTAACAAGAACCGCGGAGTTACAACAGATGGAGTAACTGACAAAATTAAAAGGGAAAACATTGTAAACATTTCGCCACCTATTGATAATAAGTAAAATAACAATTTTACTCCAACAATCAATGCATTGGATTTTAATCGTCCACTGCGACCACAACAACAACAATGAAAACAAGTCCAAACACAAGGTCCAAATCAAAACCCAACTGGATATCAGAGTCAAAACCAAAGGCAACAACCTCAAAATTTTAAGTCTAACAACCAGCAACCTTATCATAATTTTGGGCCACAACATGTTTTAAATCAACAGCCTCGAAATTATAATCCCAATTTGTATTGTGGCTTCAACAAGATTCAAGGCCATGATACTAGGACGTGTCATGACTACGATAAATTCATGCAGCGTTTGCCAGAAGATAAAAAACAACTCTTTATAGATATGTTTTTAGAAAATTCTGTAGTACCCATGCCAAACACTTATACAAGGGCGGTTTCCACTCAAAATGTGCCCCTCAAGATCTTTAATGATCCACTCCCAAACCATTCTAACAATAACAGACTAGATCCTAACAGAAAAAACAAGGGTGTTATAATAGGAAACAATGATCATGAAGCTTCAAATTTATTAAATCCACCAATCACACCCCAACTAGGAACTCAACCGCAAACCAAGATAGTTGGTTTGGTGGAGTTAGACACCAAGCTACCCATAGAAACCATAACAAGAACACGGGATTATTCTTCTCAACCAACTCCAAGTTACCCATTGGAGCCAGACAACATTCAACAAACATTGGTAAAACCCATAGGCACCTATGATTTAATTAATGACTTAACTAAAAAATTCTCTCACATTTCATTTTTGGATTTATTAAAAACTCTCCCGCCCACAGGGCTGCCCTCTTAGAAGCATTAGGCCTTGGTCATTTAACCAACATCACTCCTCCTCTCGAAAATGCAAGTAAACCATGTAGACTTTGACATCTATCCTCCAGGGCAGCCAGATAGGGATACTGAGTTTATATTTGATATAAGAAAAATGCCAACATACGCCGAGATTGCCTGAAAAGAGGTGACCCAAATTTACATTTACAAGTATGGGTTTATAATAATTATTTTAAACGCGTAATGATTGATGATGGGGTAGAGTTAACATAGTCCACTTCACTTTTCTTCAACAGTTAGGATATGGAGATACAAACTGTTGTTCCACAACACGAAATACGTTAAGAGGATATGATAGCCTCAAGGCCACTTCAATTGGAACCATAGTTTTACCAGGTCACTTTACGACCCAAGACGGTCCTCACCAAATTTTATATTATAGATCGAAACCTGTTATCCAAAATTCACCCCCCAGGGTAATTTTGATAACATGCATCAGAATATTCAAGTCCCAGGAAAATTGATTGTTTCAGAGCAAAAATCAGGTTTCTAGGGTCCCTTCAGGAAATTTTCTAACTCTCCTATCCAGGTTGAAAAGAGCAAGCTCTGAGAAAACGTGGAAAAAAGTTATAGAAAGCAAGTAGGTTGATCCAGAAAAATTTGTGAAAATCGGCTAAGTCCTAGTCCTAGAAGCATTTGGGACAAGTGGGACAAAAAGGCGCGGATCGGCCGAAATGAGCACAGGCGGCCCCGGAAGCAATTGGGACATCTGGGACATGCAGGACAAAAGTGGCGGCGCGAAAAGCCGATCTGGCCAAAAGAGAGAAAAAATTGGCTAACTATTTGAGAGGGTCGCCTTTGGGACAAGCGGGACAAAAGACGCGAACCGGCCGAACCGGGTGAAATGAGTCAAGGCAGCCCGAAGCAGCTTGATGCAGGACGCGTGGGCCAAAGTACGTGAACCGTAGGATCGGCCAAAAATGAGAACTTTTGTCCGGGCAGTTGGGACAAAATAAGGTGCGAACTCGGCGAACCGGGTGAATTTGTCCCAGACGCAGTCCGAAAGCAAATGGGACATATGGGCTGCGAGTACGTGAACCGGCCGGTTTGGCTGAAATGGGAAATTTCAGCCTTTGTGCAAATGGGACAAAGGGACGCGTGGGGCCTTTTGAAGCAAGCGGCAAGGCGAGAAGAAAAGTCAACATTTGACCGTGGAACTTCAAACGGCCATAACTTTTGACTCCGAGCTCCGATTTTCACAAAATTGGATTTCTTATTTTTAATGAGGGTAGATATATTTAAATAAAGGAAACATATTCGGCTCGAGTCAGTTAATGCTCATTCTCGTCAAATGACATGAAAACAAGCTGCTTAGGCCCAAAAGAGCTGCCCGCACTTAGAAGGCCATAACTTTTGCATTTCTCAACGAAATCGCACAAAATTGGTACCGTTTGGAATTGTGTTTCCGATCCCGACGCACATAAATCAAGAAATTCCATATTTGATCAGAAATTGATCAAGATTTTTAAGAAAACGTGGCCGGATTCGAAACAGGTTTTTATTTGGTAGAATGGGAGTGCAATTAAGAGGCATGGTCATCATTCCTTCTCTCGCTGCAAAGCACACATGGGACAGTATGGGGAGACTTTTGCAAGTAATGTTACCCATTCCACTCAATTTAATGCCTCTTACAGGTGGTTGAAGGACAGATTTCTGGATTTCCATTTTCCCTTCTCTTTTCCTTCTCTTTTTTCTATAAATTGGAGGGATTGGGCTCATTGTAAAGGGGGAGTTTTTGGGTAACAAAGCTCTGTCAAAATTGCTTTTTGAAGCCAGTGTGTTGCAGGACCTTGTAGTGGACTCCTTGCATGGTGATCCAGGCCCTTATCTTGTAATAGATTGAACTGTGCATATCATGAAGCAATAAAATATCAGTTTGTGGATATATCTTCCCCTGCTGTGTTTCCTTGCATTCTTCTTGCCCCTTTAATCTTTCTACAAGTATATTGTGTCTATTTATTATGTTCTTGCAGGAATTCATTATCATTGTGTGTGCTTGGAATATTGCTGTGAATGCATTTTTCTGGATTATGGTGAACTGTCATCACCTCTTCTAGTGTGCACTTTGCCTCTGTATTTCACACATTTGGAGATTACTCTCACACCCTCTTTTTCTGGTGTATCACCGCTTTAGTGTAGGCTTTCATTTTATGCATTCTCTCTCTCTGGTCCCTTGGAATTTTAGGTTAGAATAGCTAGTTTCTCCTGCATTAGAGTAGATTGTGGCAGGTAGTTTAGGAGCAAGAACCAGCTTTCTCTGGAGGTCTATCTCAAGTAGCAAGTCCCACAACTTGGAGATAGTACCCATGTTATCCAATCACACTGGATGCTTAGAGTGATCAAACTAGAAATCTGATCAACATCCAGGGGTGCTGTGATTCGGTGATAACGTAAACCAACCATAATATGATCCTTGGTTGGCCGTGGATACACCATATAAAGGCAATCCCTTCCACGTTATTCCAAGAAATAATATTTCTACACTTTGGGAAAATATTTGTGGCACAAGGTTACCCAAAACCCTTCGATATACACCTAGCTGATTTGAAGAAAAGACCAGGACATTCACTGCGAGTTTGAACTCCCAACAAATCAACTTATCAAATCAATTAATTCAAAACCAACAGAGAAATTGATACCCACTATAGAGTTGGAAATTACAAATCTAGCCAAGGACATTCTAGCACTAAAAAATGAGACCAATGTTATAGAAATAGTGTCACTAGGGACTACCGCAAAAATTGTTGAGTTATCAGAGAAAGACTTACCTATTCTCTTACCATTTGATTTTATGGGTATGGGACGCACCATGGGAATTGCTTCTCTTCCATCAGATGAATTTTTTATGGTAGAAGTAACCAAAGCAAAAGAAATAGATACGATGAATATCCCAACATCCATTTTTCTAAGAAAGTATTGGACTCTCCACTTCGATGGAGCTAGATGTCGCTTTGGAGCTAGGGCAGGAGTGATATTTACTTCACTTGAGGGAAAGATCCTACCTTTCACCTTTAAATTAAACTTTGAATGTACAAACAATGGGGCTGAGTACGAAGCTCTCCTCCTTGGCCTCATCCTAGCCAAAAGAATGGGCGTCGATAACATTAGAGTGCTAGGAGACTCGCAACTAGTTGTAAACCAAGTCTCTGAGGTATATGAAACTAGGGCTGAACATTTACAACTCTATAAAACAACGATATTAGATCTAAGCAAGGGATTTAACTTCATATCAATTGAAGTAATCCCATGAGAGAAGAACCTTCTCGCAGACTCAATAACAACCTCAGCTTCCCATTTCACTCCAAACAACAAGTTGGAAGATACACATTTCACAGTATCACTTTGTACCAAACCATTAGTGCGAAAAATATCAACAAACTCACTCATGACTCATGGATAAGCTGAGGATGATTTTTCTATCATGGATCACTTTGATGATGATAGAGTCACTCTCGAATATCTAAACACCTATGCAGAGCTACACCTTACTCACTGCATAGTGGATCTTTCCCTAATACCAAATTCCTCTTCCTATTTTGGAAATCCCATGGTAGAGTCTCCTCCACGAAGGATCTAGATATCTACGAGATAGAAAATGGAGAAAGCTTGGAACTACCTCTAGCCACACCTGAATTTGAAGAAGGCAACACTTCTTTAATAGAAGAAACCATTGACATAAACATTGGAATGGAAGAAGAACAAATTTTTTTGAAGTTGGGATCCTCATTAACTCCGGAGGAGATAGAAATACATACCCAAATCCTCTATGAACATAAAAAGGATTTCACATTTAACTATAAAGAAATGACGGGCATTGCACCACATATCGCAGTACATAATCTTGTCACTAAACCAGATGCAAAACCAATTAAATAGAAGTCAAGACTAATGATGCAAAAGTGGCTCTCATGGTAAAAGAGGAAGTAATAAAACTTCTCCATGTGGGATTCATCAAACCCATTGACTATTCACAATGGGTATCTAATAACGTCCTTATTCTAAAAAAATGGGAAGATACACATTTACATAGATTTTCGGGATATTAACAAAGCTTGTCCCAAGGATGACTTCCCATTACCATCCATTGACGTTATCATTGATGAAACAACTAGATTTGAACTATTGTCCCTCATGGATGGGTTCTCAGGGTATAATCAGATTAAAATATTTGAACAGGATCAAGCCAAAACTACATTCATAACTCCCTGGGGGACTTATTGCTACGTTGTCATGCCATTTGGTCTTAAGAACGCCGACGCTACATATCAACGGGTAATGACATACATATTCCATGATCTTATCCATAAAATTGTGGAATCCTATGTGGATGACTTATTGGCCAAGGAAAAGAAGCGCTGTGATCATCCAGAAGTACTTTGCATCATCCTCTCATGATTAATTGAATATGGCATCACATTAAACCCAGAGAAGTGCGTGTTTGGTGTGACAGGAGGCAAAATTCTAGGCTATATTATATCTTCACGAGGGATTGATGTTGATCCAACCAAAATACAGGCTGTTCTCAAAATGATCCCACCATTGGACGAGTCTGGAATCAGGTCATTTCTTGGGAAGCTCGGTGTAATCCGCAGGTTCATCCTAGATTTAAGTTTTTCCATTCATCCAATCAACAATATATTAAAGAAATATTATAGCATTGATTGGATGAAGAATGCAACGAGGCCTTCGAAGTAGTTAAATGCTTATTGTTGTCTCCACCCACATTAATGCCTCCCAAACTAGATCACCCTCTGATCCTATACTCATGAGCCACTCATGTCTCGCTACCCTGCATGTTGGCTAAAGAAGACAATGATAAATGAGAACATGCGGTTTATTTCATCAGCCGAACGTTTCTCAATTATGAAACACGTTATACACAAGCAGAGAGAGAATGCCTTGCCATAGTCTTTGCAACAAAATGTTTAAGACATTACATGTTAAACCAAGAAACAAGGGTAATTGTAAAGACAGATCATTTACGAACATTCCTCATCTTTGTCTAAAAAGGATCATAACCTTAATGGGCAAATTTGAGTTGACATTTGTAAACCAAAAATACATTAAGGGACAAATCATTGCAGATTGGTTAGCTGAAAATCCACTAGATGGAGGTGATTTGTTAAATATTGACTTTCCTGATGAGTGTGTATACTTCGTTGAAACCAGGCCCCCCATCTCCACATGTCCTTGGTACACTGATATCATCAATTTTATCATAGACCACGCATACCCAGAATGTGCCACATCACATCAAAGAAGGTAGTTACACATTATTACCGCTAAATATGTTGTTTTAGAACAAGTACTCTATCATAAATCCTTCGACGACATGCTTCTAAGATGCATCGAAAAAAGAATCCAAGAAGATTCTTCATGAATCCCACAGTGGGATATGTGGAGGCCACTTCGGTGGTCACGCCACTGCTCACAAAATACATCGGATGGGCTATTTTTGGCCCACTCTCAAACATGACATAGTGGAATTTGTACGTAAGTGCCACAAATGCCAAGAATTATCTCATGAGATTCACATGCCAACACAATCCCTATAACCAATAGTGACCCCATGGCCCTTCTCCACATGGGGTCTGGACTTGATAGGGAAATTCTCTCCCTCATCAACCGATGGCCATAATTTTATAATTATAGCCATGGAATATTTTACCAAATGGGTGGAGGCCATGCCTCTCACCACAGTACTAGGTTCGGTAATTTCCAAATTCATTATGAATCAAATCATTTGTAGGTATGGTGTCCCATAAGTCATTATCTCAGATAATGGCATGTCCTTTAAAAATGATGAGGTCCATGAGTTATGTAGAAAATTCAAGATAAACCATCACATGACCTCTCTTTACTACCCTCAAGCCAATGGGCAAGCTGAAGCAACAAATAAAACATTAAAAGCCATTCTCCTCAAAAAATTCAAGGAGAACAAGCGAGATTGGAATTTAAAACTATATCCGGCTTTGTGGGCCCATCAAACCTCAATAAGAACACCAACAGGAGAAACCCCTTTCTCTCTAGTATTCGGGGAAGAAGCAGTTCTCCCACTTGAGGTTGAAATACCTAGTCTCCGCATCTCATTACAAGGGATTTTGGATGAAGAAGCTTATAAGGAGGCATGCCTCTCTCAACCCGGAAAGCCTCGATGAGGCCAAAGCAATGCCAAACAACAACACAGAGCCTATACTTGACCGGATGTGTCGGTAGTATAACAAAAAGGTCTATGAGTGAGAATTATATGAGGGAGATCTAGTTCTAAGACTAGACAGCCATATTGATAAGAAAACTGGTGAAGAAAGAAAGTTCCGGCCCAAGTGGTTGGGCCCATACCGAGTCATGAAGGACTACAGAAATGGTGAGTATCTTTTGTTCACACTAGAAGGTGAGGAATTCAATGAAACTATCAATTCCTTGCATCTTAAATGGATTTATGCATAAGACATTAGAATCACCAATTTTTCATTATAGCTACCTACATTACATTAGTCATTTAGTTGTTTCATTCTCGTCCACTCATTTCGTAAAAAATATAGTCCAGAACTTACTCTTAAGCAATTTATTACAAATTTTTGAAAGTATTGGAAAAAGCATTCAAAACACATCTCTTCAAACATCATCAAGTATTTTCAAATCTTCTCATCAAGTTCGATAGACAAGCATTGATGAAAACCATACCAAGGCCTGCATACTTGGTTTTGCTCTTTATTTCTACTAGGTGAAGTTGTCCTTACCTATGGTCTATTCTAGAAGCTTCTTGGTGTCACATCTATCCCTCTTAAGTCTCTTTGAAAGAAAGGATATCCCAAATTCACATATCAGAAGTGTCAAAAATCAAATAGAATCAAGGTGCCAAGCAAAATAGAATATTTTATTTTACACACTTCTTTGCCCCACCAACCTTTGGTGATAAGCCTGCATCTCTTACTAGTGGTGCGAGGTTGGGAAAGGAAAGAAGTGCCCTTACTCGCCTATATTTTGCCTTTGGTGACAAACCCATGCTTCTTACTAGTGGCATGAGGCAGGGTGTAGGGGGTCCATTCACACAATTTAACAAATCTCGGTATTCTAAAAATACAAATCAAATTATATTAAGAGAAAACAAATGTCCAAATTCTAAAGAGATCAAATCCTCAAAACTAGATTTTGTCAACCAGGTTGCCATTTATAAATCTAAGTCTAGATAAACTAGAAAGTAAGTGGCCTTCTAAGCTTGGTGGTAGTTTTGAGTAGGGTAAGTGTGTAGGTCTAAGTTTGGTTTTGTGATTGGTTTGTCTATCTCTCATCATTCCATTTAGTCAAACTCATACAATTTTTGCCCTTCCCAACTCTTGGTGTAGAGCCGTTGCATCTTACTGGTTGCGTGGAGTTGGGAATGGGGAAAGTTCATCTCTTTATCACTATACATTCATCATGTTTTTCCAACATAAGAAGAAATTACAAAAATTTCCCAAGAATTCAAAATTTCAGTACTACCATATGTTTGTATCATCTCATATAAATATTACAAAAAAGCATACAAAATAAAAACATTCTACTCAACATTTACTATCATTTGTCATCCATCACATACATTCTAAAAAGCATGAAAACAAGTACTCTAAAAACATCTAGTATACATGTGGAAACAAGTCACAAAATTCTAGGCACCAAAAGTCTAGATCCAAAAAGATATATATATATATATATATATATATATATATATAAAGTTTTATATATAATGCCATCATGCCCTAAGCATGGTCAAAATGCTCAATGAGCCCGAAAAAAGTACAAAAACACTCATATAAATATCTGACAAAACACTACAAAAATGGCCTCTCAACCCCTATGGGATCCCTCAGAGGGCATACGACCACGCTAGGACTCGGCTACGCCGGTGCTCCAAATACACCGAGAGCTCTTGGTCACGGCCAGTAGTTACCGTCTCACTATGAGAATGACTCCTCATCAAGCACTTGACCATCCTATATCTAGCTACCTCAGCATGGAGAGAAGTCATGATCTTCACCACATGCCAGATAGAGGCAAAAACATTAGTATGCCTACCAATCTGTGAAGGCTCCCTCATGTCCACAAAAAGCTCAGCACAAGTCTTCTCAGGGAGTAATAATGTATCTCGTGCATAATCGGTGAATCAAGTCTCGCCACTCATCAATGCAAATGGCTGCAAATAAAGGAGAAAACAAAATAGAAAACAATAAAAAATAAAACCAAGAATAAACGAAAACTAAGACAATTCTAACTAAAACCAAGTCAAGAGAAGAGTGAAAACTCACTCAAATCTCCGGGCCTCCAGGAAGGATCTCTAGGATCTGCACCTGCCACTGATGCTACCGATGACTGACATCCCTCTCTCACATCTGAGGCAATGTGATGGCCTATGACGGACTCGCCATCTCCCCCTAAATCCTGAGAGAGCAACTCCTCTGAGATCAGAGTCACCCTCTCTGCGCTCCACCCTCTTAGCCCGTAGGATATCTTGAGTGTCATGCCACTTGGAATCACTATCATCCTCCCCACCCATCCCTCCGATCTCCATCTCCTCTGTCTCCTCCTCTATCTCTCCCCCAGTGAACTCCTCAGACTCGAGTCCATGTCAATGGGCTCATCCTGCTATGGGGGATCGGCGATAATCCAAGTAAAGGTGCCCGAGGAGCACCAGCTCCCCCTCGAGCATGTACCACCCTCTTGGCTGCGATGGGAACACCAGAATAACAATAGTCCAACCCCGACCTCTAGGACCTCCCCAAGCCTCACGAATAGATCTATACACTGGCCCCGGTGGAGGAAACATGTTAATATAGGGGAGGCCAAACTGTGTGGTACTCTATCAAAGGGGTGGATCTCTAACTTCCCTACCCTATCTACCAGTTGACTGGTAGTCTGACAAGCAATCAACGTGACAGTCTCCTCTCCCCATAACCATGCCATGGCTTGATAAGGAGTGGCCTCCATGTCTGCAGTGGTCAAAGAGTCTAGTGGCTGGTGAGGCACTCTAAGAGTGGTCATCCCTGTCCACCTGGCTTCCTTGACGGCCTCGGGATCCTCCACCTCTACACCTCTCCCATACGGAGTGATATGCTCATACACCCAACTCATGACAAGAGTGGGGTGGCTCAGTGACTATCCCTATAGTCGGACCACCCTATATAAATCATGGTAGGTGGTCCCGAGGATGTCTTATCCCCAAGTGTAAACATGTCCATGGCCCTCAATCTGTGCAATGATAAGGGCCCAACAATATAAGAGGGTGTCCCCTCCCTTATCCCCAATCAATCTCGAAGCAAGGATTCCCATGATGGCCTTGTGGAGCACAAGAATGTTTGACTCAACAATGGAGTGGACTCTCACCCCTTCTTCGACCCCATCGAAACAATCAGTATCCCCCATATAGGTGGCCCATTGAACCACCCGAGATCTTATCTTTTGTTGCCTTAAGAGATAACCACCGCCAAGGATTGGACCCCCAGTATATAGTAAACATCCTCTAGGGTGATGGTCCACTCACCCCTAACTCCTGGCAATCGAAAGGTGTTCCGATCTGCATTGCAGTATGAAAATAAGTCACATAGTATGTGACTAACAGGAGTGCAACGTGAGGGACCTATGCAATCCTCCAAATGCCAGCCCTCTGAAGAGTATCTCACTCTGCCTGAGTGAGTGCCTCTAACACTGCTAGGAGCCAATCACACTCCCTCTCTTGGCTCCATCTAATATATTCCTCCTCCTTCTACATACACCCAAAAACACAAAAAAGGAGTAAGTATCAAAATCTGATTGGAAAAACTATCAAAAACATGTAAAAGTGCTAAAAATGCAAAAATAAGTAAAGCAAAGCATTGTTTTTTTGCTTTTTGTCATGAACCGCCACCATGTGCGAGCGGCGGTTCTGTAATTGCCGCCTTCAAGGTGGTGGTCCCATAACCGTCACCTGCAAGCGGGGTGGCGGTCTGTCTGAAACCGTAAAACGACTCGAAGCCCTAAAAATGCCTAAAAACAAGAAAAAGACACCATTTTAACTAAAATAAGGACCTACCCTATGGGTGCCCCCCTTGAGACTCATTTAAAACTAGTATTTTCAAAAATACCCCCCCAAGACAAATATTTTATCATTTCTACATTTTAGGTTTAAAAACAATAAATTGAGAAGAACTAACCTGAGATTTCACAGGTTGATGTTCCACTCTCGGAGGCATGATCACTATCTCACCATGAATTTTTTGACTATACTCTCGTCGAAAACCATCACCATGGGTCCCAAAGCTCAAAAACTACCAAATCAATCCACGCAAATGAATAGTGAAATGAGTTTGTTATATATATATATATATATATATATATGTCTTTCACATATATATATTCTAAACCCCACATACGTACCCAAAATTGTAGGGTACCTTATTTCTCAAAAAGATGTTACACATACCCCAATGATGATACGGAGTCTCCTTACAAGAGTGTTCAAAATCTAGAAAAGCTTACCAAGTATACATTTGTATCCCGCATGCCACCATTTTACGCCTTTGCATGCTTTGTTTTCCCTCTGCCCCTCTTTTTCCTTGCATTTTGGTCTTCAAGTGATATACGTGAGACCGCCACCCCGCTTGGCCGGGGGTCATGTGACTTCCCCTATTTTCTTGCATGCCCGGATAGTGATTTGGTAGGCTACCGCCCGCAACCATGAACCACCCCTACATGGGGCGGCGGTCCTGTTCGCATTTTCTAGAAAGTTTTGATGATCACATCAAATGTAAATCTTCAATTTCTACCCGCATTCTTCAGCTACTTTTCTTTGCATTTATGTTTTGGCTACCCTATGAATAGTGTTTTCCTTTGTTTATAGTAAAAGAGTTCAATTGGGAGTTACCCTCTGGTAAATGCATTTGCTATAAATAGCCAACTTGTTTTCAAACAAATGGCCCCTCACCTTCTCAATTCTATTATTCAGTATTTTGAATTTCTCAATTAGAATTCCCATAGTTTCATGTTTTGCTTCCATTGTTAGTTTTCCTTTGTTGTTTAGAGGTCATTTCGATCTTCTTGTTTCAGTCTTGCTTCATTGTTGTTCCATGCAAGTGAGTTTAGAGTAAAATAGTTTCATTTGTAGATTGGAATCCATTAGAGTTGTAGGTTCTGTTCGTCACAAAGGATAGTTTCAAAAACTCTTGGCATATTTGTGTTGTATTCCCGCAATAAATCCCGCTAGGAATTGCATAGTCAAGCTCTATTCACTTGCACTATCCCTCTCCTACTTGCATTGTATTCGGTCTATATCCAAAGCTGCCATTGTTCAAATACCTTCTTCTATTGATGTTATCATATACACACTTTTCTAGATTCACGAGAACATGAAGGAATGAGGAGATCACACTGAGGGGAAGAAATCACACACAACTGGATTTACCACTATTCTGTAAATGCCAGGTTTGAGCTATCAAATTTCTAGTTACAACATATCAAATAGAGTAGTAAATTATTTCATTTCAGTCAAAGCTTGCTCTTGATATCGCCAGGGAAGCTGTGGGGATTGATAGTTTCTAAGAAACTATGATTCATTCCTCACTTCTGAGGTAGGATCGAGAGTCTTTCAATTTAAAATAATTAGTTGCTTATATATTTAGGATAAAATCACAACAACATGAAAATAGCCACACCAGGCTACTTTTTTTGTTTTAATTATGTTACTAGATTAGTTGTCCATTTTCTAAATATACTAGAATAGCTACTCTTTAATTTCATTAAAATACGTCATCAAAAATACAAAAATAGAAGAATACATGCATAGTGTAGATACATCTTTCATAATTAGTTTATTAATCTTAGTTAAAAGTTGAATCGCTTTACATGACAATCACAGGACCTAGAGAGCCTAGAGAATATATATTTGAACCAATAGTGCCTCAACCAAATGTACCCACAACATTAGCTGATATTGATCAAGAACTTAGGATACAGGTCTTTCGAGAAACAAAAAATCTACAAGCAATTAGTGAACAATCGAGAGGGTTTAAATATCGAAGACGACAAAGCTTACACATTTTGGTCAAACCATCCTAACTATAGGCTACCTTGATAAAATATCCGAATGACTGTACAATGATTCGAAAGAGAAAATTATTTGGTTGCGATCTTTTAGTTCCACAACCTGATGCAGGAGACCTCCTCATTGACATAGATACTAGCTTACACATTCAAGTTGCCAGAACACCTATAAGGTATTCCAAGAAAATTATACAACTTCTAGTTCTAAACATAGAGGATGAAAAGGCGTATGATTACTAGATAGTCGGAAGAAGGGATTGATTCTTCACATGACCATAATAGGTCCACAACAACCACGAACTCATGGTTGTGATCCCCAAGTCCCACAACCCAACGGGCCTGCAAATCAGTTAAGTATTGATACTGGTTTACGAACGCTGGTATTTAGATCCTCACCACTCCCGCCAGATATCATAACACAATTCTCCGTATTAAATATAGAAGCCAATCAATCTAATATTTTCTGGGCTAGACCAAAAACCACCCATAGTTCACTACAAATCCACTAAACCTCCTATCACCATTTTCATGACCTTGTCTGGAGATATATACAAAGCTCCCACATGTCACTTCCCACGTATCCAACAACCAAGAAATAGGATCTCGATAGAGCTCAACATTGATTGGAGCCTCCGAATAGCTATTATATCCAAACAATCCATCACAACAATTCAGGTTAGGAGGGCCTTCTTTGCCTTAGATTTGCAGATTCCATTATTACATATTGAGGATATAAGAATACCCGATTAGTTTATCTATATCCATTTATATTCCACATTCACCGGTCATCTTGACATGTCCTCGGGAGGTTGGGTATGAGGAATAGGTACTTGTAGGTTCCCATGCTTGCATGTCACTTTTCCATCGTACAAAATTGGTGAATTCAACGTGAAATAAACAATTCTTCCTCTTTTATTTTTCATTTCTTTTCCCACCTTCACTCTTTCCCATTATTTTACGGGTATTCATATACCCCCCGAATATGTCGGGATACGACACATATGGTAGACCTCTCTCAGGTCTCAAGCAAACTATAGTCAAACAAATAGATAACCATCACCCTCGCTTTCTACATGGGCTGATAACTATTCAAGTAATTACTTGTCATCTCAAACTCCCCCTCATAGAACTAGTTCTAGTTCTTCATTCCGAATTGAGGAGTTAGATCAGCTTACACAAACACAATAGCCAGAGCCATCAGGCTCTAATAATATGACATTTACTGGAGAAGTCCACTTCATCTCCTCGGGTCTTGTTTAGACCACAGATCAGTAGACAGTCAGATCCACTCCCATTTTTGGATGAGGAGTACTTAGCACGCTATGCTAAAAGTGAACAACATTTCCAAAACATGTATCCACCTATAGGGAGTTTACAAACACAATCTGATACCCTATTCCAAGAAAACACCCCCATTCCTCCACCTATGGGAAATGCCCTCGGTGAAGCTTGGCAGGGTAATGATCAATTCATAGCAGGGTATCACACCCCTTTACAACCTCAAGGTATACAACAAATGCCATTAAGGAAAAACACTGTGTCTTCACCAATAGAGGTCATTTCAACCTTAGTTGAAAAGGTTAGAGGGCTGGAACTTGCTCAAGCAAACCAAAATTCATATTTTGGGCAAGTAGGAATCCCCAACCCTCCGCATCATCCCAGTTAGGTTGACCTCCTTATAGAACAGCACGTTAGGCATGCCTCCTCAAAATTTGAATAATTAGCCACAAAAAACGCCAACTAGGACCGCGTTTTCAAATGCCGCTCCAGTTGAAAACATGACACCTCCCGACTTGGCACCAAACAACCCATACTAGAATAATGCTCCTCCTTACTTAAACATTTATTCAAAGTCACCACAAGGGGACATGTTCTCTTCTCCTGGGATGTTCGTTCAACCACAAGGATTCCCTTATGTCCCTACAAATACATATGCTATGCCATATCAACAAACCATGCCACCCCACCCCCTAAGCAAGCACCATCGATGGTTGAGGCGTATGCAGTAGGGACTTATTCAGAATATTTAAAAGAACCCCTAAACTTTACCATATGAAGTGTTATGATTCCAAGACCTCTTCTCGATTTACCCAAATATAAAGGAGAAGGGGATCCAAATGCACAAATTAAGGCCTATGCCACATCCATACAAGAATTACTCCCTTGGGATGGGGTTGTTGCTAATATATTCCCTAAGACCTTAGAGGGTATTACCCTTGATTGGTATTACAGAATACCTGAAGCCTCGATACACTCATTTAAACAACTCGTGTTGGAGTTCATCAAATCTTTTGACATGAACAAATTGTTAAGAATAGGAATCAGGGAATTCTTGCATATTAAACAAGAACATAATGAATCCACTACTCATTTTATCCAAAGATGGGATACGGTTCTCTACTCATCAGAAAGTGCTCCAAACATTGATCAAATGGAACTATGCGATTTATTCCTTAATTCTCTCAACAGAGAGATAAAGGAATAAGTCTAGAAGTTCCCACTAAGAACTTACGATGAACTACTCGAGAGTGCTCTCTAATCAACCAAACAACGATAGATAGTGGTCGTAAGACATATGGAGCAAATGGGAAATTAACCACTCTCAATCAAAACACTATGACCTATCCTAATACCGGGAACACTAATCAAGGACCTAAGATCCTTAACAAGAACCACAAAGTTACAACAAATGGGGTAACTGACCAATTTAAAAGGGAAAATGCTGTAAAAATTTCACCACTTGTTAATAATCAGCGAAATAACAATTTTACTCCAACAATTAATGTTGTGTATTTTAATCGTCCACCACGACCACAACAACAACAACAACAATGACAAGTCCAAACACAAGGTCCAAATCAAAACCCAACTGGATATCAGAATCAAAACCAAAGGCAACAACCTCAAAATTTTAACTCTAATAACCAACAACCTTATCAGAATTTTGGGCCACAATAGGTTTTAAATCAACAACCTTGAAATTATAATCCCAATTTATATTGTGGCTTCCACAAGATTCAAGGCCACAATACTAGGACTTTTCGTGACTACAATAAATTCATGTAGCATTTTCCAGAAGATCAAAAGCAACTCTTTATAGATATGTTTTTAGAAAATTCTGTAATACCTACGCCAAACACTTATGCAGGGGTAATTTCCCCTCAAAATGCACCCCTCAAGATCTTTAATGATCCACTCCCAAACCATTCTAACAATAACATGCTAGATCCTAACAGAACAAACAAGGGTGTTATAACAGGAAACAATGATCACGAAGCTTCAACTTCATTAAATCCACCAGTCACACCCCAACTAGGAACTCAACCCCAAACTAAGATAGTTGGTCTGGTGGAGTTAGACACCGAGTTACCCGTAGAAACCATAACAAGAACATGGGATTATTATTCTCAACCAAATCCAAGTTATCCATTAGAACCAGACAACATTCAACAAACATTGGTAAAAACCATAGGCACCTACGATTTAATTAATGACTTAACTAAAACCTTCTCTCACATTTCCTTTTTGGATTTGTTGAAAAATTATCCCACCCACAGGGCTGCCCTCTTAGAAGCATTAGGCCTTGGTCATTTAATCAACATCACTCCTCCTCTAGAAACACAAGTAAACCATGTAGACTTTGACATTTATCCTCCGGGGAAGCTAGATAGGGATACTAAATTTATATTTGATATAAGAAAATGCCAACAGACACCGAGATTGCATGAAGAGGTGACCCAACCTTACATCTATAGGTATGGGTTTACAATAATTATCTTAAACGTGTAATGGTTGACAATGGAGCAACAGTTAACATAGCCCCCTTCATTTTTCTTCAAAAGTTAGGATATGGAGAGAAAAACTATTACACAACATGAAATACGTTAAGAGGATATGATAGCCTCAAGGCCACTTCAATTGGAACCATAGTTTTACCAGTCACTTTAGGACCCAAGATGGTCCTCACCGAATTTTATATTATAGATCAGGAAACCAACTACAATATGATCCTTGGTCGGCCATGGATACACCATGAAGGCAATCCCTTCCACGTTATTCCAAGAAATAAGGTTTATACACTTAGGGAAAATATTTGTGGCATAAGGTGACCCAAAACCCTTCATATACACCTAGTTGATTTGAAGAAAAGACCAGAATTCACTCCGAATTTGAACTCCCAAAAATCAACTCATCAAACCAATTAATTCAAAACCAAAAGAGGAGTTGATACCCACCACGAATTAGAAATTACAAATCCAGTGAGGACATTCCAACACTAAAAATGAGACCAATGTTATAAAAACAAAAGTGTCACTAGGGACTACCACAAAATTGTCAAGTTGCTAGAGAAAGACTCACCTTTTCTCCTACCATTTGATTCTATGGGTATGGGACACACCTTGGGAATTGATTCTCTTCCATCGACGGAGTTTTATGGTAGAATTAACAAGCAAAAGAAATAGATATGATAGATATCACAATATCCATTTTTCCAAGCAAGTATTGGAATCTCCACTTCGATGGAGCTAGATATCACTTTGGAGATGGGGTGGGAGTAATCTTTATTTCACCCGGGAAAGATCATACCTTTCACCTTTAAGTTAAATTTTGAATGTACAAATAACGGGGTGAGTACGAATCTCTCCTCCTTGGCCTCATCCTAGCCAAAATAATGGGCATCGATAACATTAGAGTGCTAGGAGACTCGCAGCTAGTTGCAAACCAAGTCTTTGAGGTATATGAAACTAGAGCTGAGCATTTACAACTCTATAAAACAAAAATATTAGATCTAAGCAAGGGATTTAACTTCATATCAATTGAAGCAATCCCATGAGAGCAGAACCTTCTCGCAGACTTAATAGCAACCTCAGCTTTCCGTTTCACTCCAAAAAGTGAGTTGGAAGATACAAATTTCATGGTGTCACTTCGTACCGAACCATTAGTGCATAAAATACCAACAAAATCACTCCTAAATCATGGAGAATCTGACAATGATTTTTCTATCATGAATCATTTAGACAATGATAGAGTCACTCTCAAATATCTAAACGCCTATGCGGAGCTACACCTTGCTCACCGCATAGTGGATCTTTCCCTAATACCACATTCCTCTTCCTATTTTTGAAATCCCATGGTAGAGTCTCCTCCACAAGAGGATCTCGATATCTACGAGATAGAAAATGGAGACAATTTGGAACTACCTCCAGCCCCACCTGAATTTGAAGAAGGCAACACTTATTTAATAGAAGAAACCATTGACATAAACATTGGAACGGAGGAAGAACCAAAATTTTTGAAGTTGGGATCCTCGTTAACTCCGGAGGAGATAGAAATACACACCCAAATCCTCTAAGAACATCAAAAGGCTTTCGCATTTAACTATAAATAAATGACGGGCATTGCACCACATATCATGGTACATAATCTTGTCACTAAACCAGATGCAAAACCAATTAAACAGAAGTCAAGACCAATGAAGCCAAAAGTGGCTCTCATGGTAAAAGAGGAAGTAATAAAACTTCTCCATGTGGGATTCATCAAACCAATTGACTATTCACAATGGGTATCTAATATTGTCCCTATTCTAAAAAAGAATGGGAAGATACACATTTGCATAGATTTTCGGGATATTAACAAAGCTTGTCCCAAGGATGACTTCCCATTACCATCCATTGACATTATCATTGATGAAACAGTTGGATTTGAACTATTGTCCCTCATGGATGAGTTCTTAGGGTATAATCAGATTAAAATATCTAAACAGGATCAAGCCAAAACTACATTCATAACTCCCTGGGGACTTATTGCTACGTTGTCATGCCATTTGGTCTTAAGAACGCTTGGCACTACATATCAACGGGAAATGACATACATATTCCACGATCTTATCCATAAAATTATGGAATCCTATGTGGATGACTTATTGGCCAAGGCCAAGAAGCACTGTGATCATCTAGAAGTACTTCACATCATCCTCTCATGATTAATTGAATATGGTGTCACATTAAACCCAAAGAAGTGTGTGTTTGGTGTGACAGGAGGCAAAATTTTGGGCTATATTATATCTTCACGAGGGATTGATGTTGATCCAGCCAAAATACGGGTTGTTCTCGAAATGATCCCACCATTAGATGAGTCTAGAATCAGGTCATTTCTTGGGAAACTTAGTGCAATCCGAAGGTTCATCCCAGATTTAAGTTTTGCCATTCATCCAATCAACAATCTATTAAAGAAATATTATAGCATTGATTGGACTGAAGAATGCAATGAGGCCTTCAAAGCAGTTAAACACTTCTTGTTGTCTCCACCCACGCTAATGCCTCCCAAACTAGATCACCCTTGATCCTATACTCACGAGCCACTCATGTCTCGCTAGCTTGCATGCTAGCTCAAGAAGAAAATGATAAATGAGAACGTGCGGTCTATTTCATCAGCCAAATGTTGCTTGATTATGAAACACATTATACATAGGCAGAGAGAGAATGCCTTGCCATAGTCTTTACAACAAAACGTTTAAGACATTACATGTTAAACCAAGAAACAAGGGTCATTGTAAAGATAGATCATTTACAAACATTCCTCACGCAAGGGTCTTTATCTAAAAAGGTTGGGCATTTCATAACCTTAATGGGAAAATTTGAGTTGACATTCGTAAACCAAAAATCCGTTAAGGGACAAATCATTATGCAGATTGGTTAGCTGAAAATCCACTAGATGGAGGCGATCTGGTAAATCTGGACTTTCCTGATGAGTGTGTATACTTCGTCGAAACCAGGCCCCCATCTCTACATGTCCCTGGTACACTGATATCATCAATTTTATCATAGACCATACATACCCGGAAGGTGCCACATCACAACAAAGAAGGCAGTTACGCATTATTACCACTAAATATGTTGTTTTAGAACAGGTACTCTATCGTAAAGCCTTTGATGACATGCTTCTAAGATGCATCGACATAAAATAATCTAAGAAGATTATTCATGAATCCCACAGTGGGATATGTGGAGGCCACTTCAGTGGTCACGCCACTACTCGCAAAATACATCGGATGGGCTATTTTTGGCCCACTCTCAAACATGACGTAGTGGAATTTGTACGTAAGTGCCACAAATGCTAAGAATTCTCTCATGAGATTCACATGCTAGCGCAATCCTCGCAACCAATAAATGCGACCCCCGTGGGCCTTATCCACATGGGGTCCTGGACTTGATAGGGAAATTATCTCCTCATCAACCGATGGCCATAATTTTATAATTACAGCCACAAATATTTTACTAAATGGGTGGAGGCCATGCCTCTCACCACAAGCATTTCAGTTTGGTAATTGCCAAATTCATTATGAATCAAATCATTTGCAAGTATGGTGTTCCACAAGTCATTATCTCGTATAATGGCATGTCATTTAAAAATGAAGAGGTCTCGAGTTATGTAGCAAATTCGAGATAAACCATCACATGGCCTCTCTTTACTACCCTCAAGCCAATGGGCAAGCTCAAGCACCAAACAAACTATATCTAGCCTTCTCGGGCCCATAAAACCTCAATAAGAACACCAAAAGGAGCAACCCCTTTCTCACTAGTATTCGGGGTAGAAGCAGTTCTCCCACTTGAGGTTGAAATACCTAGTCTCCGCATCTCATTACAAGGGATTTTGGATGAAGAAGCTTATAGGGAGGCACACCTCTCTCAACTAGAAATCCTTGACGAGGCTAGGCTAAATGAAAATCAATGGCATAGAGACTATGTCGACTGGATGTGCCGGCAATATAACAAAAAAGTCTATGAGCGAGAAATATATGAGGGAGATCTAGTTCTAAGGCTAGACAGTTAGATTGATAAGAAAACTGGTGAAGGAAGGAAGTTTTGGCCCAAGTGGTTGGGCTCATACCGAGTCATGAAGGACTACGAAAACGGTGTGTATCTTTTGTGCACACTAGAAGGTGAGGAATTCAATGAAACTATCAATTCCTTGCATCTTAAATGGTTTTACGCATAAGACATCAGAATCACCACTTGTACATTATAGTTACCTACATTTCATTAGTCATTTAGCTACTTCATTTTGTCCACTCATTACGTAAAAATTGTAGTCCAGGAACTTACTCTTAAGCAACCTATTACAAATTTCTAAAAGTATTGGCAAAAGCATTCAAAACACATCTCTTCAAACATCATCAAGTATTTTCAAATCTTCTCATCAAGGTTAATAGACCAGAATTGACGAAAACCATACCAAGGCCTACATACTTGGTTTTGCTCTTTCTTTCTACTAGGTGAAGTTGTCCTTACCTACGGTTTGTTCTAGAAGCTTCTTGGTGTCACATCTATCCCTCTTAAATCTCTTTGAAAGAAAGGATATCCCAAAGTTACAGGTCAGAAAAGTCAAAATCAAATGGAATCAAAGGCACCAAGCAAACAAAATATTTTATTTTACACACTTCTTTGCCCCATCAACCTTTGGTGATAAGCCCACATCTCTTACTGGTGGTGTGAGGTTGGGAAAGGAAAGAAGTTCCCTTACTCACCTATATCCCACCTTTGGTGACAAACCCATGCTTCTTACTAGTGGCATGAGGCAGGATGTGGGGGGTCCATTCACACAAATTAACAAATCTTGGTATGCTAGAAGCACAAATCAAATTCTATTAATAGAAGACAAATGTCCAAATTCAAAAGAGATCAAATCCTCAAATCCATATTTTTTCAACTAGGTTGCCATTTATAAATCTAAGTCTGGATAAACTTGAAAGTAAATGGCCTTCTAAGATTGGTAGTATTTTTGAGTAGGGTAAGTCTTTAGGTCTAAGTTTGGTTTCTGTCACATCCTTTGGTTTATCTCGTCTCTCATCATTCCATTCAGTCAAGCTCATACAATTTGTGCCCTTCCTAACTCTTGGTGTAGAGCCCTCGCATCTTACTAGTTGCGTGGAGTTAGGAATGGGGAAAATTCATCTCTTTATCACTATACATTCATCACATTTTGCCAACATAAGAAGAAATCATAGACATTGCCCAAAGAGGTCAAAAGTTCAAAACTACAATGTGTTAATCATCACATATCAGCATTACAAAAGCATAAAAAAGAGAAACATTCTGCTCAACATTTGTTATCATTTGTCATCCATTGCATACATATTGAAAAACATGAAAACAAATACTCTAAAAACATCTAGTATACATGTGGAAACAAGTCACAAAATTCTAGGCACCAAAAGTCTAGATCCAAATATATATATATATATATATATATATATATATCAAGTTTTATATACAATGCCATCATGCACTAGGCATGGTCAAAACGCTCAATGAGCCCAAAAAGTACAAAAAAACTCATATAAATATCTGACAAAACACTACAAAAGTGGCCTCTCAATCCCTATGGGATCCCTCAGAAGGCACACAACCACGTCTAGGACTTTGGCTACGCCGGCACTCCGAATGCACTGAGGGATCGCAGTCATAGCCAATAGCTGTTATCCCACTATGAGAATGACTCCTCCTCATCAAGCACTCGACCGTCCTGTATCCAGCTACCTTAGCATGAAGAGACGTCATGATCTTCACCACCTGCTAAATAGAGGTAAAAACATCGGTATGCCTACTGGCTGCTTGAAGGCTCCCCCACATCCACAGATAGCTCAACATGAGTCTTCTCTGAGGGGAGCAACAAGGTATCTGTGCATACTCGGTGAATCAAGTCTCGCCACTCATCAGCAGTCACTGCAAATAAAGGAGAAAACAAGTTAGAAAATGATAAAAATAAAACCAAGAATAAACAAAATGAAAAGAAATAACAACTAAGACAATTCTAACTAAAACAAAGTCAAGAGAAGAGTGACAACTCACTCGGATCTTCGGGCCTCCAGGAAGGGTCTCTAGGATCCATGCCTACCACTAATGCCACCACTAACTAGTGTCCTTCTACCACATCTGGGGCAATGTGATGGCTTGCAATGAAATTTCCATCTCCCCCTAAATCCTGAGAGAGAAGCTCCTCTGAGACCAGAGTCACCCTCTCTATGCTCCGCTCCGCCCTCTCGGCCCATAGGATATCCTGAGTGTCATGCCACTCAAAATTGCTATCATCCTCCCCACCCGTCCCACCGATCTCCATCTCCTATGTCTCCTCATATGTCTCTCCCCCAGTGAACTCCTCATACTTGGAGTCCACGTTAATGGGCTCATCACTGCTATGGGCGGGACCGGCGGCAAACCGAAGTAAAGGTGCTTGAGGAGCACCGGCTCCCCCTTAAGCACGTACCACCCTCCTGGCCGCGATGGGAACACCAGGAGTAACAGTAGTCCAACCCCAGCCTCTAGGACCTCCCCGAGCCTCACGAATAGATCTATACACTGGCCCCGCTGGAGGAAACATGTCAATATAGGGAGTCTCGAATCGCTGTGGTACTCACAAAGGGGTGGATCTCTAACTTCCCCGCCCTATCTACCAGCTTGACTGGTAGTCTAACAAGCAATCAATGTGATAGTCTCCTCTCCCCATACCCCTGTCATGGCCTAATAAGGAGTGGCCTCCATGTCTATAGTGGTCAAAGAGGCCACTGGCTGATGAGGCACTCTAAGAATGTCATCCCTATCCACCTCGCTGCCCTGATGGCCCCGAGATCCTCTACCTCTACACCTCTCCCATACGGAGTGATATGCTCATACACCCAACTCATGACAAGAGTGGGGTGGCTCGATCGTTGTCCTATAATCGGACCACCTGTATAAATTATGGTAGGTGGTCCCGAGGATTTTTGCTTCCCAAGCATAGACACATCCATGGCCCTCAATCTGTGTAATAATGGGGGCCCAACAATATAAGAGAGTGTCTCCTCCCTTGTCCCCAATCAATCTTGAAGCAAGGATGCCCATGATGGCCTTGTGGAGCACAAGAATGTCTGTCTCAACAATGGAGTGGATCCTCACTCCCTTCTTCGACCCCATCAAAACAACTACATCCCCCATATAGGTGGCCCACTAAACCACCTGAGATCTTGATATTGTTGTCTTAAGAGACAACTGCCGTTACCTAAGGATCGGAACCCCCAGTATACGATAAACATCCTCCATGGTGATGGTCCACTCACCCCTAACTCCTAGCAATCGAAGGTGTTCTGATCCGCATCCCAATATGAAAATAAGTCACATAGTATGTGACTAGCAGTGCAATGTGAGGGACTGAGTAATCCTCCAAATGCCACCCTCTAAAGAGTAGCTCGCTTTGCTCGAGTGAGTGCCTCTAATAATATTGGGAGCCAATCACACTCCCTCTCTCGGCTCCATCGAATGTATTCCTCCTTTTGCATACACCTAAACACACAAAAAAAGGAGTAAGTTAGTGTCAAAATCCGATTAGCAAAACTATCAAAAACATGTAATAGTGCTAAAAATGCAAAAATTAGTAAGGAAAAGCATTGTTTTTACTTTCTGTCATGAACCGCCACCCTGTGCAGAGTGGCAGTTCCTTAACCGCTACCTTCTAAGGCAAATGCGGTCCCAGAACCGCCACCCCCTGTGCAGTGGAAGTGGTCTGTCCCGAAACCGTAAACGGCTCGGATGCCCTAAAAATTTCAAAAAACAAGCAAAATTCACCATTTTAGTGCCCCCTGTAGAGACTCATTTAAAAATAATATTTTCAAAACTAACCTCCCCAAGACAAAGATTTCATCATTTCCACATTTTAGGTTCAAAAACAATAAATTGAGAAGAACTAACCTGAGACTTTGTGGGTCGATGTTCCACTCTCGAGAGGCATGATCGCTATCTCACCATGAACATTTTGACTATACTCTCGTCGAGAATCCATCACCGGGGTCTCGAGCTCAAAACTATCAAATCAATCCGCGCAAATGAATAGTGAAATGAGTTCGTTTTATATATATAGCCTTTTAAATTGATTTTGAATGTCTTTCGCAGGGTCGAAGCATCGACGGAGGTAAGTTCTAAACCCCGCATAGATGGTAAGTCCTCATTTCATATCAGTTTACTCTTATTTCTCAAATTGTTTTATCTAGCTGCACTTGAGTCCCCTTTTTCATTTTACGAGATAGTGGGATTTCGGGACCGCCATACTGGATCCACCATTTTACGCCTCTTCATGGCTAAGAAAATTCTCCGAGGGGGAAATATGTACGTACCCAAAATTGTAGGGTACTGCACCGCCGGAAAGATGTTACACATACCTCAATGATGATACATGTCTCCTTGCAAGGTGTTCAAAATCTAGAAAATCTCACCAAATATACGTTTGTATCCTATATGCCCCGCTCGGCCTCTCGCATGCTTTGTTTTTCCCTCTGCCCCCCTTTTTCCTTGCATTTTGGTCTTCAGTGATGAGGCCACCACCCAGGACTGGGCGGCGGTCCCGTAACCGCCCTCTTGCACAAGGTGGCGGTCCTATTCACTTTTTCCAGAAAGTTTCGACGATTACGTAAAATGTAAATCTTCAATTTCTACCCACATTCTTCAGCTACTTTGCTTTGCATTTATGTTTTGGCTGCCATGTGAATAGTGTTTTCCCTTTGTTTATAGTAAAAGAGTTCAATTGGGAGTTACCCTCTGGTAAATGCATTTGCTATAAATAGCCAGCTTGTTTTCAAACAAATGGCCCCTCTCCTTCTCAATTCTATTATTCAATATTTTGAATTTCTCAATTAGAATTCCCATAGTTTCATGTTTTTCTTCCATTGTTAGTTTTTCTTTGTTGTTTAGAGGTCATTTGATCTTCTTGTTTCAGTCTTGCTTCATTGTTGTTCCATGCAAGTGAGTTTAGAGTAAAATAGTTTCATTTGTAGATTGGAATCCATTAGAGTTACAGGTTCTGTTCGTCACAAAGGATAGTTTCAAAAACTCTCAACGTATTTGTGTTGTATTCTTGGAATAAATACCGCTAGGAATTACATAGTCAAGCTTTGTTCACTTGTGCTATCCCTCTCCTACTCACATTGTATTTGGTCTATATCCAAAGCTGCCATTGTTCAAATACCTTCTTCTATTGATGCTATCATATACATGCTTTTATAGATTCACGAGAACACGAAGGAACAAGGAGATCACACTGAGGGGATGAAATCACACACAACTAAATTTACCACTGTTCTGTAAATGCCAAGTTTGAGCTATCAAAGTTCTAGTTACAACGTATCAAATAGAGTAGTAAATTATTTCATTTCAGTCAAATCTCACTCTTGATATCACCAGGGAAGTTATGGGGATTGATAGTTTTGAGAAACTGTGATTCATTCCTCACTTCTGAGGTAGGATCGAGAGTCTTTTAATTTAAAATAATTAGTTGCTTATATATTTAGGATAAAATCACAACTGCACAGGCAAATAGCCACACCAGGCTACTTTGTTTGTTTTAATTCTATTACTAGATTAGTTGTTCATTTTCTAAATATACTAGAGTAGCTACTCTTTAATTTCATTAAAATACGTCATCGAAAATACAAAAATAGAAGAATACATGCATAGTGTAGATACATCTTTCATAATTAGTTTATTAATCTTAGTTAAAAGTTGAATCATTTTACATGACAATCACAGGACCTAGAGAGCCTAGAGAATATATATTTGAACCAATAGTGCCTCAACCAAATCTACCCACAACATTAGCTGATATAGATCAAGACCTTAGGATATAGGTCTTTTGAGCAATGACAAACCTACAAGCAATTAGTGAACAACTGAGAGGGTTAAATATCGAAGACGACAAAGCTTACACATTTTGGTCAAACCATCCTAACTATAGACTACCTTGATAAAATATCCAAATGACTGTACAAGGATTCGAAAGAGAACAAGTATTTGGTTACGATCCTTTAGTTCCACAACCTGATGCAGGAGACCTCCTCATTGACATAGATACTAGCTTACGCATTCAAGTTTCCAGAACACCTGTAAGGTATTCTGAGAAAATTATACAACTTCTAGTTCTAAACATAGAGGCTAAAAAGGTGTATTATTACTAGATAGTTGGAAGAAGGGATTGATTCTTCACATGACCATAATATTAGTTAAGTATTGATACTGGCTTATGAACACTGGTATTTAGATCCTCACCACTCCTGCCAGATATCATAACACAGTTCTTCATATTAAATATAGAAGCCAATCAATCTAATATTTTATGGACTAGACCAGAAAACCACCCATAGTTCACTACAAATCCACTAAACCTCCTATCACCATCTTCATGACCTTGTCTGGAGATATATACAAAGCTCCCACAGGTCACTTCCCATGTATCCAACAACCAATAAACAGGATCTTGGCAGAGCTCGACATTGATTGGAGCCTCCGAACAGCTATTATATTCAAACAAACCATTACACCAATTCAGGTTAGGAGGGCCTTCTTTGCCTTAGATTTGTAGATTCCATTATTGCGTATTGAGGATATAAGATTACCCGATTAGTTTGTCTATATCCATTTATATTCCACATTCACCAGCTTTCTCGGCACGACCTCATGAGGTCAGGTATGAGGAAGAGGTACATGTAGATTCCCATGCTCGCATGTCACTTTTCCATCGTATGCAGTGTCCACCAAAATAAGGGGTATGCATGACAACATTGGTTGGGCTGATGACATTGGATATGTAATGGCAGAGTGGAAAAGGAGTGTGAGAAGGGAAGAATGGGATATTGGGAGGATAAAACAAGTTAACATCACGATGATATAAATGTGGTAATATAAAGGCTTGATAATTTCCCACAAAGTGTGAAAAACCCCCAAACCCAATACCAGTGTGATAAATGAGGAGGGTACTCAAATAAATGGATAAATAGCTAATAAGAAATTTTTTTAGAGCCATAAAAAGTGGAATTAGTTTTGGAATTGAAGATGAGTGTGTAAAAATGAAAGAAAATTTGAAGAACTAACGTCCATAGAATCCAATCGGGATACCATAGATAGAAAGCTAAGAATATTTGATACAACATATAAATTTGAACATGGAAGGATGGAATCATCATACTTTAGCATCCTTCATTATTATTGGGACTAACCATATCAAGAGGGATGGACTCTAATGAGATCAAATTTCCTCTATAATTACAATGATAGTAAAACATAGATCTATTTTAACAAGATATGATGAGAATTAAAAATAAAGTTATGTTGGAAAATAGATAAAACTTTTTTTTAATAAAAAAATCTACAGGGATTAATGAATATCCAACAATGGAACTTCAAAAGGAACCAACATAACATACTGCAAGTAAATTGCAAGATTAAAATCTAAATCTAAATCACCTAATAGATAGTGGCCAAAGTAAAGCCAACCAATCCTTGAGGTTTGAAAACATATAATCTTATTTTGGATGATAAGTTCATGGAGAACTTATTCTTTCTAGTTATGTTTAGTTGCATTTCATTATTTCAGGCATATTCATTACAATTCATGCATGTTCTTATCTCATTCAAGTTAAAATAGGTAGAGGTTTATTTTATTTAGGAAAGCGAGAATAAATAAATCCATCTTAAAGAACTATATAGTGATTTTAAAGGTGGTTCTATCATGTGTAAGTATTTCTAGACTTATTTTAATATGGGATTATTAATTTAGAGAATTAGACATTATGTGATATGGTTGAAACAACACTTCTATGCAGGAGATTGGTTATCTTTGAGATTGGGATCATGTAGACATTAAATCATGCACTTTGAGTACATTTCTAGGTCCTAATCACATAAAAATATTCATATGATTACTAAGTGAGAAAACTAGAAATTAACAGTCGTCTTCAGCCTTTTTTTCTTTTTTCATGTCTTCATCTTGGCCTCTTACACCCGAAAACCCAGGTGATACTTCACTGTTTCATATTTTATCACTTTGGACACCAACGCCTAGACATGATGCCAGCGCCCAGCCCCCCCTTCCGGGCACCCTAACCTCTTTGTATCTTACTAGCCTCTTTTAGGCATTTTGTTTTCTTATGGGTCAACCTTTTAGTTTTTAATTGTAAAATTCATCCAAGGGAATCATATAAATATAAATCTATGTGACCATTATGAAGGACCAAGCACTAAGAATTTATTACTATCACCTAAGGTTGCATCTAAAGGCATCTCAAGAGCATCAAAACATCCATCTAGTTTCATTCAAGGGACAAGGGATTGCATTTTTGCATACATGCATAGGAGGAGAAGTTCATTTTTCCATCCACACATCTATTTAAATTACTACATATAACTACTTGCTCATTGTCAAGTGCATATTGCACACACACACGAGGGAGCTACATGGAGTTTGAAAAGTAGTGCAAGTGTGTTTGGTGTAAGTTCACTTAATTAGGTGATTGTCAAGGTCAATCTGACTCCCCATTTGCATCTTTTTATTTTTAGGATTTGATGTGTTTTGGGGTTTTACAGGTGTTCTTTCTCTTTTTAGGTTACAGGTGAATTCTATAGGAATAGTATGACACACAAAGCGATTAATGACGAAGTCCGGTGATAACCTAAATACACAACGAAAACTATTTTAAGAGGTTTTTCGCAGTCATGGGTGCCTAGAAGCATTTTATAGTGCTCTGTGTGCCCCTGAACTGATCCAGTGCCCCAATCTAGACATATTTAGCTATCGCACAATTTTATGGGATAATTTGTGACACTTTCCTCCTTTTTATTAGTTCTCTAGTCTAGCACATCTTGGGATCAAATGAGAAATTAGTTAAGAAATCTTTCCCTTCTCTTACACTTAGGGTTTCAATTTCTATTTGCTTATTTCTTAGGTCAGATTTTTGATTTATTTATTACTTATCGGTTGTGGTTGTGAAATATTCTAAGGTTTTAAAAAGTCCTTATTTTTGTTAAATCATTTGGTGAACCCGTGTCATTAAAACACTTTCAGATCTTCATTTTTCTTCTTCTATCAAATCTTCTTTCATGGCTCCTAAGGTTAATCAAATATCTTTGTATGAATTATTTAAATGCATCCACCTTGCAAATATGTTCTTCAAAAATCTCTAGACACCATGTATCTTCCTAGAGATACGCCACCCACTCAAGTGAGTGCCATTTTTTATCATCTCTTTGACAACCCTAGCCTTCATGATCCTCCATTCAATCAACATATTTTAGAGTCAATTAAATCTTTGAATTATTTATTTCAAAACAAAATTCAGGTTATGGAATCAACAATTATATCTCTTAAATATGAAATTCAACATCTCAAGGATGCTTCTCAGGCTCATGTTAGTTCTCCTTCTACATCTCATTCATCTCATCCCAATTTTATGTATTCTACATGTGCTCATATTAGTACACCATAAGTCTTACCATTACCGGAACCTCTCAAGTTTGATCGAATTCTAAGCAACATGAAATTCTTCATGTGATCTTCAATCACCAATTGATCAATTTTCCACCTACTCATTGTTATCCTCCTTATCGGCTTTCCAACTATCAAGGGCTACCATTTTGCAATTATCATTGAATCAATGAACATCATGCTAATGACTGCTATGCTTTACATCAAAGAATTAAACACCTTGACCACCACAGTTTTATCTCTTTTGATTCACAAAATTCTATTGCATGCCCATATCTAAATGCTACATCCAAATGGGCTCTTAAATCTGCTCCTATTATGACCAATGAGCATCATTTTGTAACTTCTAATGTTCCTTCTTACGTAAGTCAAGAGTTTGCTATAAAACCCATTCCAAATAAGCAATCACCTCTCAAGGTCTGTCCTCCATCACCTCCTCCTACTAAGTCATCTACAACATTACTAAGTCAAACTAAGAAACCACGTCTAAAAATTAGTATAAAACCTCCTCCTCTTAATTATTCCACTATATTATCAAATAATCCACCACCATTCTAGGTCCCTTCACAATCTTTAATTCAACAACCAATCATTTTTGTCAAGAAAACTATTCCTTATATTGATGGCTATGAAACATTTAAAACACCACCATAGATCTACATTTCTTACACACTTGGGGGGAAACAATCCTATTCTCCCCTTCTAGCATTATCAGTGTCCCGCATTTCTACTCATACGCTTCGTGCTTCATGTTTTCTCTTTTTGAGCATCATTACACATCTTGATACACTCTTTATCATCATTACCCTATAATGCACTCTCATGATATGGTTAAGACTTGACTGTTAAGGGAATACTACATTCATGAACCTCACATCATACACGTGACATATTTCACACTCTATTTTTTTCATGACACATATTTTTAGCATCACATTCTACCACAACACACTACTCGATGATGCAATATAGCTCCATGGTTCATACTCAACTGTTGAGGGTTAAAATCTGAAATGAACCTCATCACACTCACACTCTCTATGCTCTTTACTTCATTGATCGCATCTTTATAACACACTAAATTCAAACCATTTCCCGATGACACACTCTTGTTCTATGGTTCATTCTTGACTGTTGAGGGGTATTTTATAAATGAACCTCATATCATGTATCATCCACATTTACTCGGGGGCATGCTGCTCCTATCACATTCACTTTACATTCCATTCCATTCACACTCACAACATGTTGCATATCTTAATTGCAATTTTTCTTGTTTGCTTATACTCACATGTTACACTTTACTTACATATATTATCCAAATATTTAATATGTTATTATATTTCTATATACGCATGTGTGTTCACTTTCCTACTAGTTGTGAATGCATAATTTCTACAAATCCTTACACACAACATGGATGTTTGGCATCAGAAATCTTACCGGTCCCATAACAGCTCTGGGGCATCTACTTTTGTACACACTACATGTGTTGTTTCATTTTCTACTACTTCCTATCTTTACTAGCACACTACACTCTTGATATATACATGTATTGACATACTTTATTTCTCTCTAACATGCTAATGGGTGCCTCATGTGCAAAATTTTCTTTACGAAACTATTTTCCACAAAGGTTATCTATTACTTTGATTGCTACTATTTTTCATTTCTTTCCATTGTATGCCATTGTTTTGCGGGCTTTTAACTCGTCTTATGTGTACACCGTATGCTTTTAGATGCTTCAACCCTAATTGTCTTGCGACATTTTGAGTGATGTCCCATGTTTGAAACCCACTTTTCACAGTCTACATTGTCTTCTTTCTTACTAGCTTACACTTTATCTTCTATATGTGTATTTTTCTTGTTTGCATTAACACACGTGTCTAAACACTTTGTTTGCATGTGCCTTTATTTCTACCATGCACATTCCCTCCCCTATAGGGATATGGTTTCATATCATTGTTTGGTCCTCTCCTTTGGGCCACATCTTACTAACGATGTCACATGCACCCCAAATAAGGGGCATACATTGGATGAATCAATCACCCCATTCAAGGTAGTACATAGTCACAGCTCGGACACTGTATAATACAGAACATAACAATCTTCAATTTTAGAAATGACCCAAAATTTGACTTGGGTCTTCAGTTTTACACATACACCGCGCTAGCTCTAGACACTAGCACTTGGATTCCCCTAACCCTTCCCGGGTTCCTATGACCGAGGGGGAGTCTTATAGTTTTTCTTAGTTTATCACATTTTTAGTACTTTACACAATGACTTTCACAGAACATGCACAATCCTGCAACAATCAACACGCATGTTATCTACTTTTTCTTCTATTTGCATTGGACCAATCTGGATCAAAATGGATTGAACTTGAACAAAGTAGGATCACACCATCTATAGTGGTGTATAAATCATTGGGAAACAATCATGGATGGAGAATAAAAATAAACCTTTCTCCCTAACACTCTTCTATCGTGACGTGAGATCACACAAAAAACTCACACTTGGTGTGAGGTCACCCAAAAAATTATTCTTGACACGAGATCTCCCAAAAACTCACCCTTATACAACATTTTCAGGATCCTTTCTACACTCTTCACTCATCACGGATCAGGTGTACATGTTCCTTTTCACATTTGTACACACTCTTACATGTTTTTACATACTTGGATCGAATTTTTCATATACACAACTTTGACTTCTCTTTTTCTCTTATTTTACAGGTTTATCCTTAATACGCAATAAGAAGCAACCCTTAATGAATTGAAAAAAACAATAGGTACAACATGACACAACTCATATACTCTTCACCCCTAGGGTCACTTCCTCTTTCCTAGCTTAGCTTCCATGCTTCATTTTTATCACTTCACACTTTTTCTTGTCTCCTCGGCATGCTTTTGCCATTGATCTACATGGTTACAAGTATGCATTTCTTATCTACTTTATGTTATCAAGTATTCACTCAACAACATAAAGTGGGGAAAATGTAGACACTAAATCATGCACTTTAGGTACATTTATAGGTCCTAATCACATACCACTATTCATATGATTCCTAAGTGAGAAAACTAGCAATTAACATCTGTCTTTGGCCTTTTTGTATTTTTTCATGTCTTCTTCTTGGCCTTTTACACCCAAAACCAATTGATAATTTACTATTTCATCTTTTATCACTATGGACACTAGTTCCCGGACATAATGTCAACACCCGTGTGTCCCAATCCTTTGGGCACCCCCGACCTCTTTGTATCTTACTCGCCTCTTTTGGGCATCTTTTATCTTTTGGGAATATTATTTTCTTATGGGTCGGCCTTTTAGTTTTTAATTGCAAAATTCAACCAAGGGAATCATATAAATATAAAGCTATGTGACCATTATGAAGGACCAAGCTCTAAACATCTATTACTATCACCTAAGGTTGCATCCAAAGGCATCTCAAGAGCATCAAAACATCCATCTAGCTTCATTCAAGGGACACAAGAATACATGTTCTACATACATGCAGGAGGGGAAGTTCATTATACCATCCATATATCTATTTACATTTCTACATCTATCTAATTGCTTGCTATAAAGTACATCTTTTCCAAGAGCCACCTAGGGCACGATTCTTTCACACACATAGGAGAACTACATGGATTTTGAAATGTAGTGCAACACTCGGTCATAAGTTCACTCAATAAGGTGACCAATGGGGTCAATCTAACCCCCATTTGTATCTTTTTATTTTTAGGATTTGATGTGTTTTGGGTTTTTGCAGGCACTCTTTCTCTTTGCAGGTTATAGGTGAATTATGTGGGCATAGTGCAAAACATATGCGATCAACGAAGAAGTCAAGTGACAACCTAAAGACACAATGGAAATTAATTTTTGAGGTTTTTCATAGTCAAAAGCACCCATAAAAAATCTACAACACTTAGGTTCCTATAAGCAGTCTATAGTTTCCAAGTGCCCGTAACCTGATAGAGGCACCCTAGTCCAGATAGATCTTGATATCGCATAATTTTATGTGTTTTTTTGTGACACTTTCCTCTTTATTTTTATCGATTCTTGAGTCTAGTACAACTCAAGATCAATTGCAAAATCAGCTAAACATTCTTTCCCTTCTCTTGCACTTAAGGTTACAATTTCCATTTACTTATTGCTTAGGTCAAATATGTGCTTTATTGCTTTTTTATTAGTTGTGACTCTAAAATATTCTACGGTTTATAAAAATACCATTTTTGTTAAATCATATCATTGGTCTATGAATTTGAGTAGTTATGATAAATGGTTGTAATCAAATCACAATTTTAGTCATAAAATAAAAACTTATTTTAATTAATTTATTAATTTTTTTGATAAGTCAAAAAGAGGCTCATGGCCTAACTTTTTTATAATATTTATAGAAAAAACTACCTAGAAAACCAGGTAAAATTTTGAGTACGAAATCCATCTAAAGGTGGCAGAAACATGCTATGATTATACTATAACTAAATACATAGTAGAGGTACACCATATATTAGTTAATATCCTCATCAGAGGAGCTAAAAACCATCACAATGGGAATTTCAATATCTCCGATTTCCTCCTCCAACATCAAAGCAACTATCGATTCAACAAGCTTGGATTCTTCAAATTTATCAAATGGGATATTTAACACTGTGCAAATTGCATTCAATTTCTTACCTTGTGAAATGATTTCCAGATCTTGGGCTCTAGACAACTACCAAATCTGATCTATACGGAGTCCGATGTCGAACCCCAAATGTTTCATGTCCTCATGAATTACATAGAAGTTGTTGGAACCAAAGAGAACAATTCGTACACCAACAATTTAGGCCACTTTTAGTGTCTCCAACTTGGTAGTGGATGGCCTTGGTCGTTCATCACTTTTACCACTTTGTCCATAGTCCTAGTCTCCCGAGTCTAGTTAATAGTTGATCACATAGAATATTTGTAGCCATCCACCTAAGCAGTTTGGCATCCTTGACACCTCCAACCAAATTTTTCTCCTAGAAATCCATGGCCTCTTTAGTAGTGACTCGAGTCCCTTTATCCAAGAGATAACCAAAATTTAATAGTTTCTTAAGCTTGAGGTCGTTTACCAGCCCTAAAAATGAGTAGTGGACATTATCAATAGAAAATTTGTGCACCATATTTTCCTACATTTCATTCACTATGTTACTCATCATTGTTTTCCCCTTCCCAGGACTTGGTGCACAGAGCTACTCTAACCATATTTTTCCCTTTCTCCATAGTCTTACCGTATAAGAGGAAAGGATTTAGTTTGAATGAGGAGCATAAAAAGGGGACGGGGTTAATAAAACCATTCGTGAATGCATGAGATATGTCCACCCACTTTTGGAAGATATGTTTGTAATTCTAATGCATAGGGGAGGTGATGTGGGAGTTCTAGTCATAATTATCGGGATAGTTATATAGGATCTGCTCCTACTACTTGTGATAATGTGATAGGCCCATCCTACTTTATTAATTCACAAATTTCCTTAATTATATTATTTTATTGAAGAATGATTATTTTTTCATTTTTAATATTGAGCTTTGCCTCCAAATTGACGAGGTTATTGGGTAAGTGCAACAAGTTACAAGGCCAAAAAGGGGTCGCAAGTGGATGCCATATTGCAAATAACAACAAAATATCAAATTTTAGGGATTATTAGTAATACATGCACTCAAAATTATAAAAACTTATATAAATATGAATTTTAGCATCCGTAATCTAGTTTCTAAACTACTAATTTTAATTTTTTTTGACAAGTTTAGCTATATTAAACACTCAAAATTGAATGACTTGGTATTTAAAAAAAAATCATATAAGATTGGAGTCCTTTTGCCCATGATTTGGATGACCAAAACTTGATATATTTTTTTCTTTGGTGAGAAGTTAGATGCCATTGTCTATCTTGGGATAGATTTTATTTTGTATTTTATTGAGAAATTATTTCTTAATGATTTTCCCGTGAAAGTGGTCTGAAAACATAATGAAAACAGAGCACTTTTTGTTTGCCTTCCATAACTTTATAAAAAAATATCGAAATCAAATACTTCTTTTTTAACGTGTATAGAATTTTTCCACGGTTGGGATGGTATAGGTTTTATCACATTCTGATAAGTGAAAAAAGTTGTAGTCTTAAACGTAGACATGAACATTCATGGGAAAAAGTGTCTTAAAGACCTACTATTAGTAAAAAATTATAAAATGATATTTATCATATTCTATTCACTTTAAAATCAATATTTCTACAAAGATAACAGTCTCCCCTACACAATGGTACCATTTTTGTGACATGTTTTCAATTTTTGGCATGGTTCAAGTCTGTGGAAGAGAAAATTTGATGTTTTGTTGTTTTTGATGTAAAATTCAGGATTTGATGTCCACTTTTTGGTCCCCCAACTTGTTGCACTTACCCTATCCACGAATTTATTTGCACTTCTAGGAATGTGGAAGATGCGCCTATAGTTGTTCAAGGTGATGCAATCATCCATAATGTGATATAGGTTCCACTGTTCCATTTTTCACTTATTTACCACATTAATAATTAATTATTTTAGAGTCACCTTCAATGATGAGGTTATTCCAACCCTTTTCCGCTGTAATTTTAAGACCACGCTATAAAGTCTTATCCTCCTCAAGGTTATTAGAGCAATGTATAATAGCCTCAACAAAGCCACTACTAGTGTCGTCCCTTCTAAGATTCTATTTAGCCGCTTTCTTTGTTATTGTCTTGTGTTTTTGTAAGGGAAAAATTCAACTTGAAAACATGACAACTATACCCTACTATAATTTTTTTATCGTGAGTCCTCCTAGACCCCCATTCAAGTCAACCCATCCTGTGTTAGGCCTATCACACCATTTAAAGTGTGCCTCTGTGTTTTGTAAACCTTTTCACAGGTGATTTAGGAAAACAAGTTCATTCAAGGGCTTCCGAGACAATACCTTTCAAGGTAGAATTTTCAAGAGGCTTAGAAATGGCTATTTTGTAACCTTTCTAAGGCATGGTACATACCCTCTAGAGTGAATTTTAAGGCCTAAATTTATTGGTGAGTAGAATTAAGTAGCTAGGAACATTATGCAAATGATTTTGGAAAGTTTCAGAGATTTTGGGACAAGTTTAGTAAAAGTGAGTCTTTAAAGGTGAAGAAGATTGTAGTACAAAACAAAACATGAGATTTGGGAAGTGATTTTGGGAGATATGTAAGGATTTTTGGGTAAAAAAGACACCATTTAAAATTTATTAAAGATCTCTAAATGATGATGGTTCTAGACCCTTTACAAGACATAAGCAATTCTTCCCAAAACTATTTTTATCATGCACAACTTACGGTCCCAAGAAAATGATATTTTTGAGGGGGTTGTAGGAAGAATTAGAGCATAAGACCCATACCATTCTTCTCCAAATTATTTTTTTATTCAAAATCATATAAATAATTTCCTGAAAATACCTCTGGATGCTCAAGATACATCATCGTCAATCTTCTCTCTAAGATATGCTTTGGGACTTAACCAATTTTCACGGTGGACACATGTCACTCTCAGGATCAAAGAAAATTTTATTACACAAAATTTCCCACCCCCTTGGGAAATTTAGGACACAAAATTTCACCCGAATCCATTTAAGCCCCCTGGACCCTCATATGAGCCCGACGAATCTCAAACATGAAAGTTTATCCCCTTTGCACTCATTCTCAGCCTTCACCGTTGTGCAATCGAATCTACCTTTTTTCCTCACCAGAATGAGGTGAATTTTATTACACCTTGTGTCCCATCCCATTAAAATATTTAGGATATAAAAATGCACCCCATGCCCAACCCGCCCCTTGATTCCTCATGTGACCCCTGAAGGTGCTCCGCAAGCCATTTTTCAGCCCCATCTCCTCTCCGCCTTCGCAAATCAACATCTACCACTTTTCAACACCAGGTGAGGGTGAATTTTATTACACCTTGTGTCCCATAATATTAGGAAATTTGGGACAAAAAATCTTCGCAAGCCTTTCCCTTGTTGTGGTCTCTCATGTGACCTAGTATTAGCCCTCGTGTACTTATTACTCTCTCTCTCTCTCTCTCTCCTTCAACAACCAATCCTCATCTGCCACTTCTCAAGTTGAGGTTAAGGTGAATTTTATTAAACCATATGTACCATCCCCTTGGGATATTTGGGACATAAAAATTCACCCAAGCCCAAGAGGATTAAAAAATCCAGAAGTTGTAAAAAACTAGCTGTCGTGCTGCTTCCATCTATGTGTATATGAGAAAGTTGATGTCAAAAGAAAGTGTTAAAAATATTCCCCTCCTCAATTTCTCCATTTTTTTTCCATTCCTCCATTTTCATGGCTTCAAAATATCCAAATACCTACAAATTATTTAGACACCATGCCCATTGTGTTTCGTATTGACTTCATGGCCAAAAATGTAAAAAAACTCAAATCTGACAATCTAGTGCATGGATCGAGGTGATTTTTTTGTAAAATTTTCCATTCTTAGAGGAATTCAAGAATTAAGTTAAAAAAATTTCATGTGATGACCTTTATTTTTAATGGCAACAAAACCCCCATTATGTGCCCTAGTTGTCGTTCCTTCAATTTCCCATCACTCCGGTAGACGAGATCAAGCTAAAATTGTGAGCACAAATTCTAGGAGAAAAACCTATCCTAGTGAAGTTGGTTTCATTGCAATATGAGGTGGGAAATAACACTTTAAAAAAATGAGTTACTTCATTAATCGATGCCATGATAGCTTCAAACCAAAACCCACACTAGGAAAAAAATTCTTTTAAATTTCTAAGCATTCTCAGCAAGCGAAATACAGTGAAATTTGGGGTACAAAATCATGACAAAGAGACGAGTCTCAAAATAATATTCCCATCATCAATTGAGGCCATTTTTATCACTTACTAAAAATATCATATTCTATGCACCTCCTCATGCTAAAAATAACAAGTCCCTTGAATTGCAAGTTTGAATCACCTCGGACATTCATAAATGGTGCAACATAGAAGACTGGGAAAATTGACAAATTTTACCAAAATAGCAGAGTTGAGAAAAAACAACATGCTAAAAATAGAAAGTTGCTAAAAATATCAATGTATGATCAACATAAGAGGATGGAGTTTTCAGAGGCTCAGAAGGTCATATTGGAGCAAAATGGATGATATGTCCCAAAATAGAAAGCCCTGGTCCTATCTACTACAAATAGAAAATATTCAATTTGGGTGTAGAAATTTATAGATGGCTCCATTTTCATTCATATTTCCAATTTTTGGACTCTCTATGGGATTATAATATGCCCTCATAGATCAAATAGAAAAATAAAAACCTTCATAAGGGTCTTGGAAATGTCATCTTGTAACATAATGTGTAGAACAAGGATGTAGGTGTCAAGAGATTTGAACATCGTGAACAACAAATGTGAAAGCTTAAGGAATAAGAGAGTGATCCTCACTCTCATTATGAGATCAGGAATGCATCATCATGGGTGAGGTTTGTGTTCATCTCAAGCTCACTTTGGGAGGTCTTGGGACAATGTTTTTAAACACTCATTTGGTGGTTTGAGGTGTCTGTTTATCATGTACAAGGGGTAGCTTGTGATCATCATCAACAAGGGCAAATTGTTCAAAGAAATTCATTGGATCTTCACATCATTGTAGAAGTGTTACAAAGATCATCAGGGGTCAAGATCTTCATCTTCAACTTCTTCGGGCGGATCTTCATCAATGACAGAGGTATCTTCATCCTTTGTAGCATTTCTTCTTTCCCCTCCTTCCTCATTATTTCTCCTCTTCTCTACCCCCTTTCTAATTCTTCATTGTGATAAATCATGATGTTTTTCCTATTCATTTAAATGCAACTTTAGCAAACATTGTAATAAGTCACCCTTAATTAATAAAAGGGGACTTAATTTCACTCATAGGAATATCAAAAGTCACATGTTAGAAGGAAAATGAAAGTTCACGTGGGGGTAGGTGAAGAGCCTTCTCAAAATATATAAATTGTAATGGAACCCTCATTCTTAGGGGTTGTCAATTTTTTTAATAGTCAAGGAGAGATTAATACTTGAAGTGAAGCAAAAGAGATAACAATTTCCTCTATTATCCTCTATGTTATTCTATTTCTCAATATGTATAACTTTTCCAAAACATAAATGAAGAAGAAATAATTTTATAGCATTTTTGATGAGATAATTATTGAAACTTTGCATTTCTAATTCTACCTTTTCTTGATGTGAGTAATAGATTTTTTTCTATATATATGTGTGTTGAAGTGATCTGATTGATGGTTGTAGCAATCTAATCTTATACCTGAGATATTAATCCCCCTTCCTTTTTCACATGCCCTTTCCTACCTACTTAGCAAATTCCTCCTTACGCAATTAATTGCAAGCTTTTTCGAGTTCAATGGAGTGTTCTTGTTGGATTCTTGGCCTTTAGGACACCAAAAAAATTAATTTCATGCATGCATAATAATTGGAGTTGCACCATTCAAGCATAAGGACCTAGAGTATCGGAGCGTTGGCGATACCCACCAATTTATCCACCTGAAAATTTTTCTCGCAACATCCATCAAAATTGAATTCGATAAAGTTATATGGTGGTGGTTTCCAAATAGATCTGAATTTTACTGTACTTTTCTTTCCAATCCCTTTATCAAGGATTAAAACTTGGTGTTAAACATTTTTAATATACTGAGCTATGAACTGGAGTGGTTGGAGGAGAAATTTATCTAAGTGGTAATGTCAACACCAATCTAGCACTACGATGATTTTCAACCAGAAATCCTCATGCTATGATTATTTTAGTAATGCATAACTTTTTGTTTGGTGGTAGTAATCTGGAAACACAATAATAAACATAACACAAGAATACCACAAACTATGATATAAAGAAATGATGACATATCTGAAATATAACTATAAATTATATTATTAACATGATATTGTTACAATCTCACCCATGAACTACTTGAGTGTTACCAACTCCACTCACCTTCCAATAGTAATTTTGGGAGAAACTTCACAATTACTCCTCTTGATGGCTTCCTTAACACACCTTCTCATATAATATTTCTCACCACTTTCTTCTATGCTAAATGAGGGGGTGGTCTCTCTATTTATAGAACTTTTAGGCTTATCCACCCTATCTCTAAGATAAGATAGGAAATCTCTTCTAGCTAATCATATTCCATACCTTAAATCTTATCTTTACATGTAGGATTATCATGATAAACTTGATCATTTCACATGTTTTCCACCTTTCTAGACTTTATACAAATTAAATATTCAAAATATTGACAACATCACTCCTTGTCATTATTACAAATATTTCTAATTCTTAATCATGTAGACCATACTTACCCACTTATCCTAACTTTGACATTTTAACATTATCGGGGCCACTTACGATAAATATTTACTTTATACCATTGACTATCAATTTCACAACATTCCTATTGTACTTTGAATTTTACCATACTTTACTTTATTAGTGGCGTCGTTATCTTCTCGAAGACGCTACTACTAACTATACTTAACAACACCCTATTACTAATATATACATTAAAGAAATAGAAATCATGGAGGAAAATTCTATTGTTAATAGTGTATAGGGGTAGGCTTGGGTGCTTAATGTTTTTCAAAAATATGCATTTAGAGCACCCCAATATGTTCCGCTTGGTTCATAAGGAGAGGTTCGACCCTACCTCAAGGTGTCCCCATGGCCACCTATTGAAAGTTTCCAATGAACTCAATGGGAATGGAACATGTGTTGATGATTACAAACTACTTGTAACTCACTAATAGCCCAAGACCTTAATTTATAATTATTTTATTAATTAAAAAAATACTTTAAGAAATAATAATTAAAGCATAAGTTAGGTTAATATATAACTTATTTATGGATTTTTTAATAATATTAAAAAACCCTACATTATATTTTATTCTAATTTTAAGAAAATAATATTTCATATTTTTGAGAAATTTTCATTTGTAACATCATGGAATTCATATTTTATCATTTAGTGTATAAAATTGTGGTTGATTGTCTCTTAAAAATGGGTATCACAATACAAGATGTCGTTCCTTCTTAGCACTTTTTTTTTTTTTGAAATTAGTTCTATTGATTTAAAACAATAGATGTTGTCACAAGAACCCCTCATTTGTAGGAAGAAATTTTGAGGGATTTAAAAAAATAAACTTAAGATTTTTTTGTCCATATGCTGATACCTACAATATTTTTTTCCCTAAATTTTTAAATTGGATTATGAACTTGACCGCAAATATCAAACATGCCCCTCACAATTCAAAACTACTACTAACAAGAAAAATGACAACTATCATCAATTTACCTTCTTCTATAAAATCATTATTGGAAAAAATATAGTTTTAAATAAACAAGAATAAAGAAAATACAACAATGAAAAAACTTCGAAATACAAAATAAGCTTGTATTGATTCAAAAACAACTTAATACAAATATTTCAGATTGTTGCTTTATTTTTAGTTGAATACCACTACAAATAAACTCTTTGTATACCATTGTTCACAGTTGTGTGTGCATTAGAGTTGTTGATCTTTCCTATATTGTTGTTTTTGATCTGTTTTACCCTAACATCTTTATATGCCCTAATGTTTCTCTATTATGCAATCTATGTGTACACATCTATATATCTTCTATGTTTTTAAAATCCTTTTTGTCTTTCTATCTTTTTGCATATATACCGCACAATTTCTAAGCATATTAATTACAAAAATATCTTTACAATAAATGTTATTCCCTCTAAAACAAGGTTCAAATTCAGGTGCTCAAATATAAAAATTAATGCTGGTAGAGAGTTAGTTGAAAAGAGGGAAAAAACTAAAAATTAGAATATGTATGAACTCTAGATTATTAAATTCAATAGTCCCCTTAATCTTGAGCCATAACAAACAAAAATATTCATTCAAAAATGATTTTTGAGATCTGGAGTTGAATGAACAAAACATCTTGAGTTGTTTGCATGATTGGTCTGGAGCTACCAAAATACTGGTCTAGAGATCCTATATAGCTAGTTTGGAGTTGTTTCTTTGATTGGTTCAGAGTTCTTGGTATAAATTCTCTGGAGGTGTTTTTATCTAGTCCATAGTTTCTTCTACCTAGTCTAGAGATGGGTCTTTTTAGTTTGGAGCCGCTTCTATTTAGTCTAGAGCTGGTTCTATCTAGTTAAGAGATGATTTTATCTAGTCCGTAATCGGGTCTATCTAGTTCGAGTTGTTTGTATTTGGTTTAGAGATGACTATATTTTGTTTGTATATTCTTGTATTTGGTTTGGAGCCAACTATATTTTGTTTATAACTACTTATATGCACATCAATGATGCCCAAATTTCCTCTCAAGCATTCAAATCTATCTTTTGACAGGGGATTAGTAAAGATGTCAAGAACCTACTACTCTAACTTACAAAATTTAAGTTCTATTTCACCTTTTTCAACTAATTATTGAATGAAATGGTACCTTATTGCAATATGCTTGCTCCATCCATGAAAAACATAATTATTTGACAAGACAATATAAGATAGTTTTTAATTTAAATATATGTGCTCCCATAATTTCTTCTTATATGGGTTCATGAGTTTAATCACGTGTGGGCTCACATCCGTGATGGATGATCCCCTAGGCACAGGTCCTTGAGGGCATTGGTATCGATGCATATGGGCCCACCTTGTCGAGCCATTGAGTGTCTATGGTCATCTTTGATCCTCTCCTTTACTCTGCTAGTCTATTTCTCTCTCTAAAATATGAGTTGAAGGATGGTAAGTTGTCCCCCGACTAACCCCCTATGGTTATGAAGGTTGTTGTTGCTAACAGAGGAGCTTTCCTTGATTGGGAAATTTTATAGACCGCATCCCCCATTAGAAGACATAAAAAAATGGGCTCACTCCAAATGGGATCTTAACGATGATTTTTTCAATGGTTGCTTCTTCCTAATGGATTCATCCTTTTCTCTTTTAGTCTAAAAGAATATTTTTCTCATGCTCTCCTCAATGGTCCTTGATTCTTTGGCCTCAATGGATTTTATCTTCATAAATGGTCCCCAAGATTCAACACTTTTCTTGAAACTATGAGCGAAGCACCAATATGGGTTCACCTCTAGGCCTCCCTCTATAGATCTAGGAGAAACTAGTGATAGAAGGCATTATTGAGTTTCTAGGGAAGATAATAGTTGTGGATCCAACAACAAAATCCAAATCTTGTTTGATCCATGTCAAATTTTACATCATTGCGGATGTAAGTAAATCTCTCCCCTCATCTATTGACTTGTTTTCAAGCTTTGGATTATGGGTTCAACCCTTTGAATATGAACACATCCCCCAAATTTTCTCCTCTTGCAAAGCTATGGGACACCGTGCTTGACTTTCCCCTCTATCCTCATCCTAAGACCAAATAAATCCCCAAAAGAAACCCATCTAGTGTCTCTCCCAATGGAAAGACCAAGGGTGTCCTTAAGATATCTCCAGAGGTATGTAATTCCAATCCCTTTATTTCCATGTCTATGGAAGAATATCCTCTTCTATCTCCTTTGGAATAGGTTTTGGACCCACTTTACCATGTCCCGCAGTGCATATTTCCTCTCCCCTTTTGTGTCCCTCTTTCCCTCTCCTATTATTTAAGAATATGGAGAGCTTCCCTATGACCCTCTTTTTGTACTGAGCCCTCTATTGTATCTTTTGTTTTTCCTCCTCTCCCCCACATGGATCCTCGCCTTTAGGCTCCCTCTTCTCCTCAAACCCTTAAGAAAAATGGTAAGAAATATGTTACCCCATCATGATGACTCTAGCCATAGGTTGAATAGAAGCATCATCAAGAACATTGATATTGGATTCACTAAACCTAAAGGAAGACTTCAAAACTCATCCAATATGCACCAAGAAGTTGACCAAGTAGTGACAGTGGTACAAAAACTATTATAACGATTTCTAGTATCCCCAAGCTAAAATTTTCAAAATGAAATTTCTCTCTTGGAACATCAGAGGCATCAATGCCTCCCAAAAAGTCAAAATTTTCAAGGACATTCGCCTGACGCATAAACATGATATTATTATGCTGCAAGAAACAAAGTTAAAGGAAGATAATAACATTCACAAACTTTGGCCCAAAGTTGCCTTTGTTGATCAAGCTTCTTCGGGTAACTTGAGAGGCCTATGTACTCTCTGAGATCCTTTAGTGTTCTATGGGGAATGCATCTTCAAATATAGCTCTTTTATGGTGGTCTTCTTCCAAGATATAGGGTCAATCTTTGGTTGGATAACCCTAAATATCTATACTCCTAACTCTGAACTGAAAAGAGAAATTTTTTTACAAGACATTCTAGCTATGAATAAAAATTAGGGATATTTTCCTTAGTTCATTGCAGGTGACTTCAATATTCCCATGTTTAATGATGAAAAACATGGAAACATTCATGCAAGTGAGAGCAACATGGAATCCCTCCAAAAAAATTCACTTCTGCCCCTTTGTTGTCGACTTGGAGCTTCACAAAAACAAATTCACTTAGTCAAACAAAAGGTTGGGAAAAAATCATATACAAATGAAACTTGATATAATGATGGGCTCTTTGGAATGGATCATATCACACTTCAAAGAAACATCCCTTCAATATCTCTCAAAAGTGTCCTTAGATCATTCTCCTCCTCAATGTGGCCAAGGATGGTATCATGTGCTCCCCTTTCCGATTTGAGTTGGTTTGGTTGGTCAATCATGATCTCCAATCTTGTTAAATGGTGGTCTCTATAGATTAAAGGTTCTTCTATGTTATGTTTTTCCAAGAATATTTTTGAGGTTAAAATACAACTCAAGAGATGGAAAGTAACATCATTTGGCAATATCAAGGAAAGAAAAAATTATATCATCTAGGAAGTTTCTGAGGTGGCTAGAGAGATTGAAGTCAAGGGTAGACTTCCGGATTTGCACTCTGTGGAATTAAACTCTCTAGCTAATCTCCATACTAGAATCAAAGAGGAAGAAACCACATGGTAGAAAATATCTAGAGCCCTTTGGCTCAAAGAGGGAGATAAGAACACAAATTTCTTCCACTTAACTACCCAAAAACACAAAAATTAAAATAAGATTACTGAGTTGATTCAAGAAAATGGGATGATCATCACTAAGGAAAAGGACATCATTGAGGAAGTCACCCTTTTCTACCACACGCTTATGGGTTTTGTGGAAGATGGCTCCCTAGATAAAATGGATGAAATGATGGATTTTATTTTGGAGGTTGTCATTGCAGAGATCAATAGCTCCTCACCCCCCCTTTGAGATGGAGGAGATGACTAAATATGTTTTCATATGAATGGGAAAAATCCCAAGCCTTGATGGTTTTCATGCGACTTTTTTCAACACTTTTGGGATATTATAACCAAGGTATTCTTTTGGTTGTTAGATAATTCCAAATCAAATATGTCTTCTCAAAGAATGGAACTCCACATTTTTCACCCTCACCCAAATTTTTCTCAAGAAAAATATTATTTGATTTTAGACCTATAAGTCTATGTAATACCTCTTACAAAATCATCACCAAAATGATGGTTAATAGATTAAAACCCTTCATCTCCAGGATGGTCTCTAATCAACAATATGGCTTCATCCAAGGTCGGCTGATTCAAGGTGGCATCATCACCATCCATGAAGCTATTCTCAACTCACCTCACCAACTCAGTGGGTTATGTGTTTAAAACTTGATATGTAGAAATATTTTGACAGAGTCAGTGGAGCTTTCTTATCAAAGTTCTTAGAAAATTAGGCTTTAGCGAAAAATGGATAAGGTGGGTCCATTGTTATATCTCCACCCCATTTCTCCATTCTTTTCAATGGTTTTATAAAAGGTTACTTCCCAAGAAAGATATGAATTCATCAAAGAGATCCCCTCTCCCCTTTCTTATTCATCCTTATGGAAGACTCCCTCAGTAGAGATCTCAGTGCGGCTATGACATCCTCCTCTATTTTTTGCCTCTTCATCACTATCAGGATTCCTGATACTACTCATAATGAATTCTTTGATGACATGATTCTCCTTAGATCTACCTTGGTTGTTAAAGCTAGAAATAGTGTGTGCATCCTTGACTCATATTAAAAAGGCTCTAGTTAACAGGTTAATTCGGAAAAGTTTTGCATCTCCTTATTCAACACTCCTCCCAGGAAACAGAGAAATATTGTGGATATCTTTGAATGCATAATTTGGATCTACCTTCCTCTATCTTGGTCTCCCTCTCTTCAAAGTAAACAAGTCAATGGATCTTAAATTCTATGTTGGAAAAATTTCAAAGGAAACTTACATGATGGAAGGTTTCTCTCATAAGCCAAGTTGGAAAACTCCAACTTGTCAAATCCACCCTCCAAAGTATGCCAATTTACTTCCTCTCTCTCTTAAAAATCCCCTCAGCGGTGGCTTCAAAATAAAATAGATCTAAAAATGTTTCCTCGTGTTGGGTTTGGAAAGAAGAAAAAAACCCACCTTCTTTGCTAAAAGACTTCTATTTGAAATCTAAAAATATTGGGAGCCTTGGTCTACAGAAGAATCAATGATATGAATAAAGAACTTCTCACAAAATTGGACCCCTTGGCCACAGGTTTATGTGCTCCCCGAGCTACTCTCCTAAGGGGCAAGTACTTGAGAATTGACTCAATTTTTTCTCTGATAACCCGCTTCCCCTTGGATCAACTATCTAGAAGTTCTATCATCAATTGTAGGATATTATTTGCAAATGTTCTAAATGGTTCATGGGTGATGGAAATAAAATATATTTGTTGAATGACTAGTGGATCTTGGATCAACCGATTTCCAAGGACCCTACCTAGTTCCCTATCATGCCACATTTGATTCATCTGGTGGTCCTCTCCGGTTGTAAATTACATTGAAAGATATTCCTTCCTCCACCCAAATGGTTTACTACCTAAATGGCATGGGTGTGACCAAAATCAAGCTTTGTTAGTTTATTCTTCTAGATAAACTCTTCTCTACTCTACATATTGGATTATACCCTTCCAATGACACAATGATCTAGCCTTGGACTTCCTCTAGCTCCTTTATGTTAACTCAACATATAACTCCATTTTTTCCATCATGGATGAATTCCCCTCAAGAACTTTAGGCCATCCCATATTAATCTCAAGATCGGTATGTTCACCTAGCTCTTTGGAAGGATGTTATTCTTAATGGTTTAAATCTGTAATGAATAGGTTATTCCCATCCTTCTAGACATAATTTTTATTTTAAAACGCCAAGATTCCTACCATATTTTTTTGAAATTTCCTTTCTCTTCTAGAATATGGTCTACATCTTAAACTCCTTTGGGATGCTATGGAATTTTCCAGGTTCTATAAAATACACTCTTGAACAATGGTTCTCTCCCTTTTAGAACTTGGGCATCTTCTTTTCTAGAAAGATCTCCCCCATGTTTTTGGGGTTTATGGAAGGAAAAAATGTGCATATTTTAATATTCCTCTAAAAAAGAGGATGGTTTTTGCTAGCTCAATTATCAATTCACTTCAAGAAGACATCAACTCTTCTCAAGCACAAAAAGAAGCTCCAAGATAGATCTCCTTGCGGTGTAAATTGGTAAAAATATATCTCCTCGAGCCTACTCCATGTCAAAGTTGATGATTTCGAGCTAAAAACTAAAAGTATCCACCTTTTAGGTGGTGGAAATTAAATTTGGATGGTGCTTCAAGAGGGAATCTTGGCCCCTCGGGCTGTGGTGGCTCCCGAGAGACCATAAAGGCAATCGTATAGTGGTTTTTTCTACAACTATAGGTTTTGCAATATCCACCACAGTGAAAGATTTAACCATCCTCAAAGGTATGGAATTGGCTAGAAATATTGGATCCACCAAGATCATTATTGAGAGTGATTCCTAAATCTCATCAAAATTATGAAATATATTAGCTCCCCCTCCTGGACCATTTGCAGGATCATCTAGGATGTCATAGCATTAAAAAAATTTCAATGAAGTATTCTTTCAACATGTTTATTAGGAAGGGAATGATCTTACTAATGCTCTAGTTAACAAATGTGTTGATTGATCTGTCACACTTCCTAGTTTGACTCTTTTCTTGAAGATATCTCCACTCTTGTAAAAATTATGCATCCTTGGAAGCTAGATACCCCTATATGACATGTTGAGATGTAGCCTTCTTGGATGTTTCACTCTTTAAAAATATCCCTCCCTTGCTTCATCAGATTTGGGTCCCTTTCTTCCAAGTTGTGTTGTATCTTCTCTCATTTTTGTGGGCCTGGTCTTAGATACTTCATCCAATTTAATAATCATTTCCATGTCACCCTATATCTCGTCATTTCTCCACACGAGCCACCCTCTTTTAGGAGTTATTTCTATTTTAACTCATCTCACGTCTGCACATGTCGAGGTTGATCCATCTCCCACTTCATATCTACACTCCATTTTTAGAAACATGTGAGCTTTAATTATCCTTAGATTTTTAAATCAAACTCGCACTGATTTTTTAGTATCAAAATTCCCTCATCCTTCGGATCTAAAATTATGGGTGGAAAAATATTATGGGTTGAACCAAATGATGCCTCAACATTAAGGAGGAAAATTAAATCTATGATATCCTTGTCGCAGTGGGGGTCTCGGGTTTTATGGAATCCTGTGTGGTCACTCTCTCATGATTTATAGTTACATTCTCACCTCTTGGGATTAGGAAAAATTTAGAATGGGGATTTAGTATTTTCCATATCGGCGACCAACATTATTGTTTCCCCGGCATCCTAAACTAGCTACTTATATAAAAATGTTAGTTGTTTGACAAAATTACTTCTGTGTGGAAGATCCCGACGAAATCCAAAAGTATCAATCCAACTTGAGAGCAATGCTTTGAAACATCCTTGGAATAAGGTAATACATTTTAATGCATTTCTTTACTATTTATGGTCACTACGAATTAATTAATGGAGTTCACTTGTTCCTTCTTGCCCACATTCATCATGAAAGATTGGTTAACTTCCCTCAATTCCTCTTCAATTCTCTGGTTAATTAAATTGACCTTGAAATGAAAGGCGTGGGCCCTATTCTTAATCGGGGTCTTCTCTATCCTCTATTTCCCAAATCTTCCACTACCTCTCTCATTCCTCACTACCTAGTTATTTCCCCCAAGGAAAACATAAATTATATCCCCTACCCTCTTCGAATTATGCTTCTACTACACCATCGCGGTATTGTATCCTTAGCTCCCTCAATTTCTTCCACCCTAATTCTTGATGCCTCTATCATTTTATCTATTCTATCTCGGATGAATCCCTCGATATTATTTCACCTCCTCTTTCTCCCTCTCTACCTCCTCTCAAGAATTCACAATCTGTGTGTCAATCATTTCCCCCTCTTAATTTTATTTTTCCTTCCTAGTTGATTCCTCTTCATTCCCAACCTACACTATCCTCTCCACCTTTATTTGATATTGTATAGGTTGCTGGTTCTATCTCAGCTCATGTGGATGTTTCTCCTCCTCTTCTGCTTTGGAGTTGGGGTTGAATTCCCTTAATGTTTTGGTTGATACTTATGACCACTCGGACTTGGATGATCCTAATGTTCCTAAAACTTTGGATAAAAATAACCTGATTCAAATTTTTCCTCATTTAGATCACCATCGATGGGCTAATCTACAGATGAAGATGATCCCTATACTCTCGGGATGTCAACCATATCCTTCACAAAATTCAGCATGTGTTTACTTTCATCAAGAACTTGAATTACTATACTTAAATTATGAAATATGTAATTGATAATGCTTGTGAGGAGATCAAAATATCCATTGACATTATGGTTAATTCAACTCATTATAACTCTGAGGCTGATATGGAAGCAACCAATATTCTCAATGAGATTCATAATATGTAGTTGGCTTCTTTCCTTGTCTTCTTTTTGGGATTCTCTTGTTGGATCTTTTTGTACAAGGATTAGGATCCTTTCAAAATCCTAACTTTTACAATGTCAAAATAATATAAGATAAGTTATCACAAACGATAGTAGAAGCTCCATCTTTCTCCTCATGCAAATTTAAAAGGATTATTCTAATCCATATCACCGACATGTGGTTGAGTTTTTGCTATATACTCTAGTTTAGTTGTGGAAAGTGAAACAACCAACTGTTTCTTTGAAGCTCTTGAAATTTCTCCCAACCCAACATCAAACACATATCCAAATGTGATTTTTCGATCATCTAGGATACTTTCCCAATCACTATCTATGTATCCAACTAACTAAAATTTATTATCAAAATAATATAATATTATATAATTTCTTGTGCCATTAACACAGCTCAAAATTATTTTTCTTGTTTTCCAATGCGTCTCTTCCTGGAGTCTTTATGAACCTAGAAATGAGGCTGACTACATACATGATATCTCGATCTAGTTGCAGTCAAGTACATCAAACTTCCTACCATTCTTTTGTACCTTATGGGATCCACATTGTTGTTGCAATCTTCTTTGCATAGTTTCAAACTTATTTCAGCTGGTGTAGATGTTGGTTTGTTGTCCAACATTCTAAATCTTTCCAAAATATCCTTTGCATACTTTTCTTGAGACAAAAATATTCCATGCTCCATTTGTTTGACTTCAATCCCAAGAAAATATCTCAACAATCCTAAATCAGTCATCTCAAACTCCTTCTTCATGGCTGATTTGAACTCTTCTATGGACTTGTTTACATTTTTGGTAAAGATTAAATCATCTACATATAAAACAACAATAAAAATCTCACCTTCCTTACTTTCTTTGATGTAAAGTGTGGGCTCATTGTCACTTTTACTAAATTCATTTCTTATCAAATAGGATTCTATCTTCCCGTACCATGCCCTTGGTGATTGTTTAAGTCCATACAAAGCTTTCTTGAGCTTGTAAACTTTGTTCTCATGCCCTAGAATCTCATAACTAGGTGGTTGTCCCACATACACCTCTTCTTCCAACATGTCATTCAAGAAGGCTGATTTAACATCCATTTGATGAACCTTCCACTTGTGATGAGAAGCTATAACAATGATTTTGTTCACAATTTCTAGCCTCTTCACAGGAGAAAAGGTCTCATCATAATAACATCCATGTCTTTGTTTGTAGCCTTTGAAAACCAACCTTGCCTTATGTCTTTTAATTTTTCTTTCGTAGTATTTTTGGTTTTATAAACCCGCTTGACTTCATTTAATTCCTTTCCCACCGGAAGATCCTCTAACTCCCATGTTTTGTTCTTCTCTATTACATGCATTTATTCATCCATTATTTGACACCACTTCCTATCCTTAATTGCTTCCTCAAAATAAATAGGATCAACAATTGAAAATAACGTAAAATTACTCATTTCATCTTCATTTTCATCATACCTTGATATACTCATTATTCAAACTTAGCGTTGATTTGAATCGGAAGATGAAGAATATGCCTCATGAGTTTTTCCTTGTATGCTGCCATTTGAATATTCACCCCTTTGTGAGATAGGGATCCAAATTGGTGTATTATTAACTCTACCATATGTTGTTTCAACATCAATAAAAGGTGAATTTTCCTTTGTTTGTGACTACTCCACTTCTTGTACATATCCCCAAAATGCTTCCTCAATGAATTGAACATCCTAGATGATTATGAGTTACTTTGTGATTGGATTATACAATCTATAAGATTTATATTTCTCACTATACCTGATGAAGATACAATTCTCTCTTCTATTATCCCACTTCAATCTTATTTGCTTCTACACATGTGCATATGTTACACACTCAAAAATTTAAGTTCTCAACACTTGGATTTATTTCATTCCATGCCTATTGGGGTATCATATTCCTAATACTCTTTTAGGGCATATATTAAAAACATAAATTATTGTTCTAACTACTTAAGCCCAATAATCACCCAACAATTCTCTTGATTTTATCATGTTTATCGTCATTTCTTAAATAGTTTGATTCTTCCTCTCAATTACACCATTTTACCGTGGTGTATACCTTACTAATTTTTTTAATCCTGCTCTCCTTGCAAAATTTTAAAACTGATTTGATATATGCTCTCCCATCTATCCATTCTCAATGTTTTTATATAATGACCACTATGCTTCGAACCATGGCCTTAAATTTCTTGAAAACTTCAAATGCTTCTAATTTGTTTTTAAAAAATATACCCATGTCCTTCTACTAAAGTCATTTACGAATGCAATAAAATACTCACTCTTTGGTTTTTATGCCTATAGGAGAGTAGTAATGAGTGGGTAACAAAGTGAATAACAACTAATTGAGTATCTCATAGAGAATATCATGTTGTCAAACCAAAGAGGTATTTTTCGTAGATGTTTTCTTGGAATGAAAATTTGATCTTTGGGAACATACAAATTATTGCCTCTATATAGGACTTTCAGTTCACATGTATGATTATATGTATCATGTATAATGTTGGTATCGCATTAATTTACAATATCCTTAGAACTAGATTGATCATGATGCATAGAGGCGTAATTGACATGGGCATTTGAAGGACCCTTTAGATGTACTATCTCATTTTAAGGAATTGAATCTCATTACTGTGGTTAATTTTAAGACCTCCTCTCTAAACATAATTAGAATATTTTGGTGAATCTCCAAAATTGACTTTCGATAAATGGAAAATATCCAAAAAGACATTTCATGGCAAAGGAGGTTTGATATGCGATATATTTCACGGGGTTTTGCAAGGTTGTTGGACATGAGTCAAATGGATGTCCAATAAGGTAATACTAGATGGTTGTTGGGCGATATCTATCAACCTAACATTAGATGACATCAAATTGGATGGTCATATCTTGCCTTACCATATCAACCTAGAATGATGAACGTATCTTTCGTGACCGTCTCTTCCTGTCATGGATGAGCGTTATTCTTATGGTTAGACACTCATCTCACGCATGGTTATTTGAATGGATGTCATTATCTTGGCCATCTCTACACAATTGGACGTGTGGCATATCATATACCATCCCTTTGTTTAATCATGATGGTTTTCTATTAAACAATCATCCCTCCTTAGAATAGATAAACATATCTTTTGTAATCGTATATTTCAATCCTAGACAACTATTAGTACTATGGTTAGACAATCATCTCACACATATTCAATAAGACAAAAACCATTATCTTGGTTGTCTCTCCACGGTTGGACGTGTAAAATATCATAAACCATACCTTTTTAATCGTGATGTTTTATGTTGAATGGCCCTCTTAAAAAATGTGTGACCTAAAATCTCTTCACCTATCATTTGTCACCAAGTGTCCGATCGGGAAACCTCGACCTATATATAGATATATCACTATGAGCTTAATTTTTTTACTTTTTGAAAAAAATTCTATGAGACTACAATGCTCTCACAACTCTAATTTTCTACAAACCATCCCGACACCCACAAAACCAACATTCCCAAACTTGTAGTTGAGATTACCTCCGTCCCCTCCTCCTCATGTAACTTTTCAATAAAGCTTTCAACAATGACTAGTTCTATAGCCAATCCTATAACTCGCCCCCAAATTACAAGACAAAAATATCTTGTGCCCTCAAATCACTCCACTAATGAAACTTAAAGAAACACCTAAATAATGGATGTAGAAAATAGAATTCATGGGTCTTGTCAACATGCCCCAATTCCGAAACAAACATTCTTGTCCTTGATTACCGATCAATGATTACAACCCTTTAAATGGAAGGTTTAACGTCGTTGTAATCGATCGTACATTTTCATTCAATGTGGAGCCCATATACATGTTACCATATTTTCCATGCCAAGAAGTTTAGTTCTATTTTTAGAAGTGCTAAAAATAACATTCGCTATAAATATTTGTTGTTAAAAATAGCGTTTGGATAACAATAGTTAGTTCTAAAAATGGAAGTGCTAAAAATATAAGTTCTAGTTCTATTTTTAGGAGTTGAAGGGCTTGAGAGGATGGATAAAGAAAACTTTTATTAAATTTAGCAAGTGATACTCAAATAGAAATTGGCTAATAAGAGAATTACTTTTGGATAAATTTAGCAACTATTATTCTAAATTAATATTTTGCATTCAAAAGGGGATGAGGACATGAATGAAATTTATAAAATTTAGCACGATCATTGTTTTAAAACATGACACCAAAGACGTGAAAAAATAAATTAAAGATGCATGCAATAGTATAGTTGGACTGTGGTGCCAAGGGGAAGATAGGAGGATTATAATTAATAAAATCATGCATACAACCCCATGCGTCAAAAGGAGGTGAAGGCATAAATAAAATAAAATAAAACTAACATGCAAACAAGCTGTTTTTGGGGGCCGCAATAGTATAATAAGGTTGAGTTTGGTATTATTGATTCATCAAACAAAATTGGTCTGATTTTATCTGAAATTTTAGCCTTGTACTTGCACCTCTGAATAAAAAGCTCCATTTTCCCCTCTCATACTACCATTTTTTGATTTTTCATTATATTTGATAGGAATAATGTTTTTCTATAGTGTGTAATTTACTACCTATACTGATGTCCTTTCTCCTAAACCCATGAATTAATTTTACAAAATAGCTTAGAGTTGTGTAGGTGTGTGGATCTTTGATTTCTCTATTTGCAGAGTTACATGCATATTTTAAATTATTGGTGTATCACCCTTATTTCCCTTTTCCTACATTCCTTATCAAATTTTGAGTTTTTAGGTGATTCACAAGGAGCCAACCCTCTGTGGTGGTTCACCTCGGACATAGGTTACCCACAACTTGAGGTGTTCCAATTTTTCAACAAGAGAGAGAGTACACACACCACTCTTTATCAGGATGCAACTTCTAGGTGAAATTTCTTTTGGCACTGATGGGAGAGTACAAAAAAATTGCCAAAGAAGTTGATGTTATTCTTAGCAAATATCAATGTTTTAGACAAAAATATTTAGCATCCGACAAATCTATTAGCCTAAGGAGACCCATTTTCTCAATCACAGAGATCGTTTCCTCCATCTTTACATATTTTTATGAGGTTTTGCAATCATGAACTCAATTCTTCATTGGAATTCCCAATTTAAAGAGAATTATTACTCCTCTACACCTCCTTTTCCCAAAATCCTCCTATGTATTAGTATTATAAGCCCTATCGTAATGAATATGCCCATGATCTAAATGATTTATATGGTTATTCTAATAATCATGGTGTTTTTTAGGAGCAGGAATGTGTAGATTATAGAAACAAGTCCATTCCTAATGATGATTTTTATATGTAGGTACAACACCTGGAGATAAAAATGGTATAAATGAGGGCAACAAGTTCTATCAAGGTAGCCAAACTTAGATTCATGGTACCTTACCCATGGGTCAGTCCTATGCCAAACTGGTATAGCCCTCAAGAGAAGATAAACTTTGTGTTTGAATTGATACCAAAAATATCAAAGTGGAATGAAGAGATGGAATCTTATCAATATAGTGTTGAGAAACCATGTTAATGGGGTAATTATTCACTATCATCACACATCCCTCCTATTTTCTACTTTCCAACCACTTCAACCTCGATCCCATGTTTGAAATTCCTAGCTTTATTAAAGATTCTCATCTACAAGATTTTACACCTCTTCATTCATCTCAACCATTGAAAAATTAGTTAGCCACCCATCCAACCCCTCCCTTCATATTCCCAAATCCATTCTATAATGAAACTAATTAGCAAATTAGTTTGGAATGGCAGCCAACTAAAGAGCCAAGTGAAGAAGTTATCAAGAAAATATAACAAAATGGAGCTTACAGTTTGAGGAAAAACAAATTCAAAAATGGTTAAGCTTACAATAGATAAGGAATGCAAGAAAATGGTTGAAGTTATAGAGTATAAGGATGAATATGGCTAGAAAGCAAAGGTTAGACAAAGTTTTCTCAAATCTCTTGAGATACAATGTAAAGATAATGTTTTGAAGGAGCATATGAATGTTTCTAAGGATCAGATCAACAATCTTGAGCCTATATCACCTTCAGATCAGCTTGCAAACAATCATACAGAGGAGGAAATCAACGAAGAAATTCAAATTCAAAAGATTTTTTCTCAAGCATGAACAATAAAGAGGATGAGGTTTTATCATAATTAAAAGATTCTTGATGATGAGGAAGAGCCAATTGCAATTGTAAGTATTCCACCTCCATCATCTATCTTCTTCAATAAAGACTCTCTTGTTATTACATCTTCTTTTAAGCTTTAAAAAGATCCAAATATGGGTTTTTTTTTCCAAGGTTGAGGTAGAAAATGTTTGATATCAGTCTTTGAGTATCCAATATGATTAAGGAGGTACCTCAAGTACTCTAAATGATGAGATTATACACAAAGAAGAGAGGAAGATTAAAAAAAATAGTTTATCACTATGAGGAAACCATGGCCAATCGGGAATTTGTCTAGTTTAGAGCCACATATGGAGTTGCCATCTCGTTGTTCTCATTTCAGAGCATAAGAAAGAGCTTCAAATTGCCAAAAGCAGTCCCAACATCTACAAAGATAGAGTGTGGATCCTATAGAGTTGTTTATTCTTTTCTCGGACTCATATTTGAGTAAATCAATGGTACAAACCATGTATGCACTTTTACCATGTGATTTAGTTGTTTTCTAATTTTTCATTGTATTTGACAGAATACTCTTTTTCTATAGTGTGAAATTTACTCCATATACCAATGTCCTTTCTCCTAAACCCTTGAATTAATTTTGCAAAATAGCTTAGAGTTGTGCAGGTGCATGGATCTTTGATTTCCCGTGTGTAGGGTTACATGCATGTGTTAAATTAATAGTGTATCACCCTTATTTCCATTTTCCCACATTCCTTCTCAATTTTCCTTGTCATTTTTTTAGTTTTTCAGGTGATTCATAAGGGAACCAACCCTCTCTGGAGGTTCGCCTTAGACATAGGTTACCCACAAACCTTGAGGTGTTCCATTTTTTCAATAGAGAGAGAGTATACTCACCATTCTCTGTCAGGGTGCAACTTATGGGTGAAAACAAGACATCCATCGATTAATTGGTTTACCATATCCAAACCAAATGGTTTTGACTACCAAATCTATCTTAACTCGATGCGAAAAAAATATGTGGAATCTCATTACAATGTACAAGTTGATGGTAAGTTCAATTTTATTTTTCAATTATTTTCTTTCTTAATATCAGTTGACTATCCATGCATCTAACTTTTCTTTTGTGTTGTTGCAACTATAGTTAATCAATTGAAAAGAGGCCTTGTTATACAAGGTGTTACACATAATTTATTTCTTGTAATGATATCACTCTTTTAATCCGATTATGTTGCAGGTAGATCCACCAACATTCCACATTGGGTAGTTCAATATTTATTACGGACATTGGCAGGGAAATAATTCAATTGGTGCATGTATTTGTCCAATTGAATTAAAGAAGATGTCAACAATGCCTATTCCAATATCAATGCATCTAATAAATAGCATACGGTATTTTCTTGTACGATTATCTTCTTGTTTTCTATCAATAATCTTTCCACTAATTGTAGAACAAACAAATTCCAATTGCAATAAATGAAAAATTACTATCGATAGGTCTTTCAGTTGAAGAAAAACAAGTAACAATTAATTTTAACAATATAAAAATTAATTATTTTTGAATGCAATAATAACAAAGAAATTTATATTTTTCATAGAATAATTGTAGCTGCAATAGCTCACAAGGAGGCTATTGCTCGGGTAAAGCCCTTCAGAGGCTTTTACCGATTTTGATATGGATTCAATATACTTGGCCTTAGTTTGATATACTCGATAGAAAAGAACTAGGGGTTTAATCACCCTTCATTTAATATCTCCGTCACCAGATTTGCCTCCACGATTTTTAAAGGTATTTAAATTATTATTTATAACTAAGCTACCAACAAAAATCACTAACAAGTTATCTACTTTTCTGTAAGTGTTAAAGTGTCTTAATATTTTTTAATTTGTTATTTGCAACAACTTTCGAGTTTGACAGTGTCGATAAAACTTAGGATCAGTCAAAAATTTGGATGGTATCTTCTCCAACCATTCTAGGTAATTTATAATGTTTAATTTCTTTTGTTTACTTGTAAATATTATATATAGTATTTACAAGGATAGAACGTCTAATTTTGTAATAATTTTCTTTTCAGCAGCTAATGATGAATACATTAGATTGTAAATAGGCCTCCTTTGATCCTACCACCATGGGTGGTATAAAAAAAAGAAAATTTCCAAGGAAGAATAATACGTTTCGTGCTGACTCCGTAGGAATGGTTCACTTTGTAACCTCTGAATTTCTAGGTTTTTCACTAGGTGGTATCCAAAGTGAAACCGGTGAACTTGATGAAGCTCGATGATGATTTTTTAGGGTTTGATAGTGTTGACACTAAGACAGGTAATTATTTTTACACCCATGATATGATACAAAGTAATCCTCCACCTAATCAATGAAAATCACAACATAATATCCTTGAAATCATAGATTCCCCTCCTCAACCAAGTCAAATTCCACTCATGGATGATCAAAAGATAAATTATGCCTTCTAAAATCTAATATCGATAGTGTATGGGCCATAATTATGGAATTAGTTATGGTATATTTTGGAATTAGTGCACAAGTGGGAGTAAATGGCTAAATTTTTTATCAAAGAAATAAATACCCGTTACCATAATCATGCTCAAAGGAACTCATTGTTCATTATCAGAGAGAGCCAACTAGCAAGGCTTGAGATTTTACTTGAATAAAGCTTGTCCGGTACAATTTTGTATAATAATGAGTATGATGATGAAATGGTAGATACAATGTTAAACAGGTTGGAAACTTTTAATGATGAAGCTTAGGCGTACTTTAAAACAAATGTGCTAGAGACAAAACTAATGTTTTACTTACAAATGTAGAAAATTAAAAATAAATGGTAGGTCATTTTTTACACGTGAAAATTGTGAAATTATGAGTATTGCAATAAATTATTTATAACTTATCTAATACATTTCTATTTTGCAGGAAAAATATGAAAAAATAAAGAAAGAAGTAATTGTATTTAAAGTATGCTTGCAAAATATTAAATGCATTTATACAATCAAAGAAAGAATTATATTATTAAATAAACAAAATAATACATTGAGAAATATAATCAAGGAGCATGGAATGGATCTTGAAATCTTATTGAAAGAAAAGATAGATGTTGATCCATCACTATTGTTGTCGTGGGAGATGTTGCAAGGAGGAGCGAGAATATTCTTTCCAATATCAATACTGTAGCGCAATATTTGTAGAAATCGAGAGTTTTAGCACAAAGAATTATACAAACTGAAAAAATTATGCCTCCATTGCAAGGAGAAGCTCAAGCTTCCTCGCAACAAAAAAATGAAAAAAATAGTTTCTATTGGATTGTTCTACAAGGATAAATATGGGACTTTGTGCACATACAAAAGGTTGCACTTATAATGGTTTCATGAAAGCTCTAAGTATTAAGAAAAGATAAAATCACAAATGAAATCAATAATGACATAAAAAGGTTTAGAATTATCATAGATAAAAAAAAGAAGGTACATAAATGAGTGTTGTGTAACTCCCGTGCATGACACGTGGGCTTAACCCTAACTAACCTTAATGACCTATGATCTCACTAAATGAGATGACTAACCATATGTGGTGGAAAAGATGTTGAATGATGATGAAACAAGTCATATACACCAACACTCCCCTTCGTTGAAGTTAAGATAGAGGTCATGGAAAGTCGAACGAAAGAAAAATCCCCTATACAACTATGAAATATGTGTCAATGGGGCCCGGTAACTAAAGACATGATAGGTACCCATGTACAAATAATATCTCTCTAGAAGAGAAGAAGAGGAGAAAAATGGGTCTCGAAGACTAGGCCTAATGAGGCACCCATGTACAATAAGGATCTCAAGTAATGGAGGAAAACCCTAAGGTAAAAACATCCACTTATAAGAGATAAAAGACTCTCCTAAACAACCTAAGAAAGATGCATCATATGGGTCCTAGAAACTAAAGGCCTAATAAGGTACCCATGTAAAAAATATAATCTCTCTAGAAGAAGGAGAAGAGAAGAGAGGAAGGAGACAAGAGAAACAAGAGAAGATGAGAAGTTGTAGTGGACCTCACCTAAGATGAGAACACAATCAATTATACTTGGCTTTAGTGAAGCGTTTAGTAAATAATTCTACAACCGGATCTATAGTTTGTAACTCTATGAAGTCTCCAAGAAGAGTGTTGATGATGAGAACTAAAGAATATCCATCCACATCGAACAATTTTCTTGTCCTTAGAAGGAAATAAATGGAACACCGGAAGTTTTCCCACTCTGCGAAGGAAACCGAAGGTATCAGTATGAAGAACTCTGAATCTAGTCCACTGGAATGTGACATAGGTCTAGAAAATGAGTGCAAAGGAACCAAAGGTAATGCCATGAGCATATAACTATTAGAGTTTAATAAGGGAACATCCACCAAAAGGATGCCCAAGTGAAGTGAAGGCAAAGTAACAACCCCCACAACAATAGAAAGAGGATCCAAAAGAAAAGGTGGATCAATGATGGTATCCAAAAAGTAGAAGTGATAAGAGTCCCAGAAGGGGTACTCCCAAGGAGATGAATGACTATTTCGAAACACTAGTAGAAGGGTGAGAAAATCCTTGTACTACATCAAAAGTAGGTACTGTGAAGAGACAACTAAGGTATGGAAGATAATCATCCCAAGAAGAAGGCTTAAAAAATAAAAGAGAAATGTCGAACATGTATGAATCATCAAAATATGAAGGAGGAGTGAAAGGGGCCTCACACACTTTGGAATTGGAAAGAAGGATGATGCAATGAAAGTATGAGGTTGGGAATAAGACTACCTAGTGTCCGATGGGAAGGGAGGAATGTCAACATTCTTTGAATGATAGGAGGAGAGAATTCCACATCTTTACTCTCATAATTATAACTAGAATAAAAATCCTTTTCATCAAGGATAGGAATAAGCAAGTCTCAGTGTCGGAAGAACTATCATAAAATAAGGAATGAGAGGAGATAACAATAATAGTAAGAGAAGAAACAATAATAGTCTCGAAAGGTCTCTAAATAAGGATCGAAGAATACTCTAAATAGTGCAAGGACACTTTGTGTTCACCACATGATGGAGGAGAGGCACGGAAATGTACATAAAAGTGACCAATGACCATCCTACAAGTGTCAATCCAATATTTAAGCTGATTAGGATCACTAGGGGTAGGTACTCATCTATGCAAGTAGAGATAAAGGTCGTTACAAATAAGAAAACATTCCATGCTCAAATGCCATAGTGCATAGTTATCCCTACCAAGAAGAAGAGGCGAGGCTATGCAAAAATGGTCCTATGAAGCGTAGGTTTGGGAAAATTAATCTCCATGGTACAAACGTAAAAATCAATAAGTGTAGAATGTAATAAAATAAAGGTGTAAAATACACACAAGGTTGCAAGATATCAGACTCAACTGAGAATGCGTTGCATGCAATATAACACCTAAGAACAATGATAACCCCTTGTTTGTGGCAATTTATAAGTAGTGTGTTGATTATAATAGGGTATGTTCATATGACGTGAGATAGTTGACCACTCATCTTGCAAAGACGAGATGAATCATACAAGAGTGGAGGTCATAATAAGTTGCAGCTAGAAGGAATGAACAACATGTAAACAAGCACAAAAAAGGTGCAAGCAAGGAATAAGGAAAAAAAAGTCCTATGAAAAAAGTCCCGAGAAAGTGACAACTTCCTAGGATAGATGTCAACCGACATTTTGATAACATGATATATAAGCAATAATAAATGAGAGGATATAGATAATAATCTAAAACAGAGATATTGAAAAGATGATTCTAATGAAAGATGCTGAAAAAAAAACCAAAACTATGCGGGTTGATAGTGAACTTGGTGTGATTGGTACGACGATTGATAGTGACCAATGCATAGCTGATTGAAGGATGAAAAATAATAGAGCTAGATATGGTACAAAGATGCTGGATTCGATACATAAATATTGGTGGGAAGAAATGATGCAACTAGAGGTAAATATGATGTGGAAGATGGTAGGGTCGATGATGATCGGGGGTAGAGATGACTAGATCAATGATGATAAATAATTAGGTGACTAAAATTGAGTGATCTAGATGGAAGAAAATATATTCATAAGGAGAAAAATATGGTGTGGATGAAGAACAAGATCAATATAGGATGGGTTGTCGCTGATCAAGATGGGTCGATGGTGATCGGGATGGGTTGACTATCATCGATACGGATTTCGAATCAACAAGATGAATGGATGAGGAGAGGGGCATGTCAAGGATCATAAACTCTTGAATTGATGGATAAAGCTCTCGGGGACTTGCAAACCTACAAAAGCAGACGCAAAAGAAGCAAGTAAGGGATCTCCAAATCTATTTTAAAACATATGAAGCTTTGATGATAACACGCTAAGAGTGTCAAGGTTGATTCCAACTGATGATAATAGCTCCACGAAGAGGAAGGAGGTACAAGCACATAAGGACACCCGAGAATGAAATTTTTTTCAGTCATTTTAGAGGATGGGAAGTGGTGAGTTTATAGGGTTGATGATGACCCACATGAGTCTCTAGAAATTAGAGAATACTAAAAATATGATTTGATTTGATTTCAGGGATTAAGGTGTTATGACGACTAAAATGGAGGTGGCGGGATATTTTAGGGTCAGTATAGTTATGTGGGGATAAATTAGGGGGTAGATGATAAAATCAAGGGCATTAAATGGGGAGGAAAATAAATATTGAAATAATAATATTAATGTGAAAATGGTGTGGGATGATTAAAAATAAATTGGTAATTATATGGGATTAGGAATAATGAAGGGGTTAAATAATGCTAGGTTTAGAATGAGATGAAAATAAGAATTAAAAGGGATAATGTGGGTATAAGCATTAAAAATATGATGGGAAAAATATACGAGATGATAGTAAAAGAGGAGAAAATGCAGGATGAGGGGACAACGTGCCAAAAAAGGTGTTTGCATTTGCCCCTTTTTTTCAACCGGTTTTGTTAAGAAATTCACGTGTCAAAAACTAGAAGTGATGATGATTAAGGTGCTTCCCCTTAAACTATGGATCGATGACACAAAGGGGAGTAAATCATGAGTTTTAAAGAGATAGATGGAGGGATAATGTAAGGAATGGGTGGGAAAATATATAGGAAAACTCCCCAAGTGAAGGGGGATGATTGTTGATTGACAAAAACAAAAACAAAATATGTTGGTGACCTTGAAACATATTGGTAGGAACATAGCATGACCTGCGATGGAGGCATTGTTAATTTATCACAGACCACTGTGAGTAAAAAAGTCACTATGAAATGGATGTACAAGCCATGTGACTAATGGGTTAGAGGTAGACATCAAAATATGCTCAAAAATACGAGGGTAGTAAAAATGATGGTTTGATGATGCCTAGGAAATAAAGTGAGACAAGAGATTATACGTTGTCCTATGAGTACGAGGAAGAAAATATATACATCTTGGGTGGGATGAGGATAAAATATGTTCACGAGGGTGGGATTTTGAGATGAGAAATGGTACCCCAAGAAGACTAAAAGATGGCCACAAAGTGGGATGTAAAATATAAGATAGATAGGTTGGATAAGCCAAAGTGTATTATGGGTTACACATAAGATTGAGATGGAAGGAAGGGTAATCTAATGAGAAGATTATTCAAGAAGATGAAAAAATAGGCTGAAATAGGGTTTATGTTGATGAAAATTGAGGGAGTCGATGGCGACTTGGCTTGGGCCACCGACGACTAGGACGGGTCGTCGTGACTGGTCTAACATGCTTATAAAAGAAACTAGGGCGTCTGAAGGGGCTGATCTACACTGTGCAATTTTGTGGATTTAGAGCTTTGAGAGAGAAATATTTGGTGATTTTGAGATAGATCGATGTGAGTGGTGGTACGAGGAAGTGCTAGAGGAACTAGTGAGTGGTAAGAATCCAAATCTTAGCCTCATTTTTAATTTTTATTATTTTTTGAATTTTTATGGAAAATCAATGGGTGGGAAGGGCTGTTCAGTGGTGAACGGGCTAGTCATAGTCAACTAGAGGAAAGTCACCATCAACTTGAATGGGCTTGCCATTAAATGGGTATAAAATAAGTTAAATTGATTAAAAATGGTGACTTTTTATGATGGGATGTTGATGGGTAATTGTTGGATTGGTTTTTGTAGGCTAGAGATACTTTATACTTGAGAGATTGGGTCCCAACATTGTATGATAATATTAGAGGGGATGTTATAGACATAGAGTGGGATCACCCGGTGGTAGTGGGATTGAGCTTATTCCTCCACTCTTAGAAGGTGTTGAGGGATATGGGTTTGATGATAACATTGATTAATAAATTGGACCCGAGGACCGACACATTCTTGTTCCTAATAGGATATATGATGGTCACACTCAAGGACATGTACAATATTTTCAGACTACCAATTCATGGGGCACCTATGGTACCTATCACAATAGAGAGTAGGATTGGTGCACCGACATAGTTATTTAGAGTAGTCACCGCTCAAATTGCATTTGTTTTGGGGCCTTTCACATAACAACACAATATCAACCAACAATGCTTAGGAGTAGGTTTATATGTTTGATTATGATGGTGATATCATGTTATGATTTTTGGAGTTAGGTGGAGACCGATTTCTATGGAAAATGGCTCGGTACTAGTGGACACGATGGAGCATCATACGGTGTTTGCATTTGGTGATGTGATTCTTGCACGTGTTTTCTATGAGTTATGTATGTACACCTATTGGAGGTAAACATATATGGATGTGGGGTTTTTAATTCATTATTAGGCGTATGAGCATATATTTATAGTGAGGTCACCAAGGATTCTATGGGATACGGAGATCATATAGAGTCGGTAGTGGGTTTTATGAGATGGTGAGCCGATCATGCTCATAAAGACATGGGGAGAAAGGGAATAAGTGGTATGAGGAAAAATTGGGGAGGTTCGATGTATATGATGTTAGATGGATGCCTTATAGAGGATTTCCCGCATGGTTGGGGACAAATGTACAAATTATAGGTATGAGGATGGTGAGGTGGTTACAGGTGCGCAAAAGCCTGAGATGATTGAGGAATTACGGTTTACCAAAGCATGATGCGAAGTTTGGAGTTGTGCAGGGGGTAGGAGGAGTGCCTATTTAATATAGGCGTGATGAGACATAGAGGAACCTACATGTGCCTATGATGGATAATATGCTAGTAGAGGAGGGATATCCTGGGATTATGATTATGATGTGGTTATGGGGACATATATGTAGATTATTGGACTCAATAGTGGGTGACTAAGTACAATGAGGAGATAGGGAAATTAGGAGAGGAGGGATCGGTGCCTGTGGAGAGGAGGCACCACTGAAGGAGAGGGTGGAGATGGGGAGAGAGGTAGCTGAGATAGCTTGCTTATAGGAGGAGTTATATGCCATGCATCAGAGAGGGACGTTACACAACAAGAGGCTATGTGTGTTACACCGGAGAGAGACCTAGTCATACAAAGCAGTGAGGGGACCGATACCACAGGAAAGGGAGGCCTGCATGGCCAAATTTGGATAACTTGGATCCATAGTTGTAACGTAGGGAGTGAGGAACCAAATGATTCACAAGGAGCTGACCGATGGCTCCATATAGTATTATATCACTAGAGCAAGACAAAACACTAGGTGTAGAGGCGCATTACTATGATTTTATTCTCACATCTAAATTTCCAAATGTGTCATGTATGCATCCTATCTAGCATGGGATCGGGAGACGAGGAGAGCAAAAAACAAAAGACATCGTGTAGTATGGCCAAGATGGAACAAACAAGGCACAATCTAGGCCTAGATGAGGGAGCCATTGGCAAATAGGTAGAGGGACAAGCTCTATACAATAGGGGTAGGGTTCGAGACTCAACGTGTCTAACTTTAAATTCACCGAGTAGTGGGTGAACACCGTATGTAGATTTTGATATAGATTTCGAGGTATATATTTTTGAGATAGAGCCCAGAGGCCTAGCATAGATGTATGGACAAATTTTGATGAGGGTATACTTATATTAGAATAGATATGATGTGTTTAGATATGTATGTTAGATTAAATATAAATAGATTATGTGATGGATAGACGTATACCTAGATATAAGAGATGAAATGGATGGGTTTTTAGTGATGTAGCCTAGTATTTACCATGAATAACCCAGAAAGCTGTCACACCACCCAACCTCGAGCTGAGTACTCACCCAAAGTGTGCAAAGGTACCAGTTCCTTTAGAGTTTTTGTGCAGGGATGTGAACATGATGAAGATATACGGTGCATTCGATCTATAAATAGCATAAACATTCCATAGAGCATATTCTAGATCTAGATATTAAAGAATCATGAATCAAACAATAAACATAATGAAATCAACCATGTAAGAACCAGTTATAGTCATGTTTAACACTATTATTCACCCAATATACTCTATTATATTAAACATAGTAAATAAATAAGTTTCATACAATAAATAGTATCATAAGTTTATCTCGTGCATAAGATCTGCACAAAGATAACTCCACAATAGATCATACAAAGTGTCTCTCAGAACTACACAAATTAATACATATTTATAAGGGTGGGGAATTTCCCTTCATTTCTTATGCACTTCCCAAAATAGGTTGCATGCTGAAAATAGTCATGTGCCTTTACAATAACATGCACACATACAAGTGCACTAATAATAGATCTCTTACAATTAATTGGTAGTAGTAATCCTATTATTAACTCAAACTCATACATGGCACTTAGTAGAAACTCTTCCCAAAATAGCATTTGCATGTTGCACAAGTCTCCATCCCGTTGTGTGCTCCATACGCTATCTCCAAAAATAGCTCGTAACCATGAAAATGGCTAAGTCCCGAATCAATCTTTGTCTTTCACATGCGTTTCCTTCCCTATCCTTCCACACCTTCAAATGTGCCTTGCTCCCATGCATGAATCTTCTGTGTTCCCTCTCCTTAGTGTTATATTTTGTCTTCTCAACATTACCCCACACTAAACTACATTGTCATCTTGGCAATGGGGTTCCTCTGATGTTCCCAAATAATAAAGAATAAGAATGGAAATAATGTAAAGAATTACTTTACAAATAATGGACTTCTATTCTACAACACCCTCTTCTTCAACTAGGGAGGATCAAATCTGGATATTCTTCTTTAATCTCAACCTCCAAGGCTTGCCAATCATCCAACATGTTTTTGGTCTTCTCTAGAACATCTGCGGTGATGGATTCCAACTCGTCCTGGGTTATCTCTCCCTTTTCATTTTGCAATACTAGGACAACATTAGCCATAAGCAGACATCCTTCCCTCCAGAAGATCCATATTTTATGTTATGAGCTTTCCAAGCTCATCCAACCTCTCCTTATGCAGATATTGTGTTGTTGCAAGGGCTTCACACTTTTTCTTTACTAATGCCAATCTATCAAAGTGCCCTAAAGTCTTAGCCTTCATTGCATTTATAACTTCCATCACACATATGTTCAAATCTTGGTTTGCTTTCTTCAGCTCATCTTGTAAATTTTGGAGCAATTCCTCATAAGATGAAATATTTCTAACCATGGAGGACCTCACTCTCTTTTCTTCATGTTCAAGGTCCTTTGGCACTGACATGCAAATTGGTCTATCCTCAAACACCAAATCAACTAACGTACACACATAATGCATAACCGAAGGAAACTTTTTAGGTACCTTAGACTCTAAGTGCGGTCTTGCTTTCAAGACATAATCACCAATTTCTTCTGCCATGCTTATGAAGGATTCATTTTTATAATAAGTCCTCTCCTTTTAGATGTGCTATTTCTAAATTTTTTTCCTTGTTATCTTCTCATAAAACTTTAATAGTAATATATTTATCCATGTTCCTCCGCGCAACCTTTGTAGATACCTTAACCAAGGCATTGCTCACCTGCTCATTAGACATGAGAGTGGTCTTTATAGTCATGTGTCTACTCTGTAGTTCCTTCTTCATTCTTCTTGACACACATGACTCCTCACATACATCAAAATCAGGCTTGTCCATGTGATTCTGCATGGACCAGGACAGTTGTTCCCTCATGCACATAGTGGCCATGTTTGGGTCCATAAAATCCCATCCATACAACCCCTTAAGGCCCATTGTGCTCTAGAAACTAGCACAAACAATTTTACTTGTGTCCTCAACATAGCCCATACTTGGCCCAACATACTCCCCATTGGTTCTCCTCATTCTTGGCCCCTTAGGAATTTGAGCACCAAGGTTTGGAGTTAGATCTTCGATGTTTTGAGAAATATCATGCTCTATGTTTCCTCTACCTCATTTGCACTTTCCTCTTCATTCTTCATATCCTCATCCTTGGGTTCTTCCACATCTTCTGGTTGTACAAGGGTTCCAGGCACACTCTCTGCAGACTCCTCCACCTCCTCATTTAGCTTTAGTTTTCTCTTCTTCCTCTTAGTTGTCTCTTTCTAAGGAGAGAGTCGTGGTGATATTATTATAGGATATGAAGGTCCCACACCTTGGGTCCTTGTTCTTTTGAATACCCTTTTAAAGTGATGCTCTCCATGGAATGCTTCCACATCCAAGTCTTCATCTTCTTCTTATACCTGAGGTGGAGTACCCGTGCACTTAGTCTCTACTCTGTCTGTGGGCTTCCTTTGGCCTCTATGATCTAAGCCACCACTATTTTCATGTTATTCATTCTCCTCATCTACCACTATAGTTTGTACAGGATGTGGGCTAACACGTTCTCCATTGTATGTTTGCCTTTAGGTGGCCCTAGGAGCATGAAATCATTTTCTACATACTTGTTATTCTCTATCTTAGGCTTAAGTTGAAGGTATACGAGTATGGATCCACTCTCCCCAATAGCCAAGCTTACTGGCTTCATACTTATGACATATGATATTATCCTCTCAATGTAGGTAATTCACCTAAATACACATATTCCTTCCTCGAGTAGTGTGTAGTCACAGATCTACCTTGACTCGTATTAAAGTTTAGGTGGCATGCATTAGTAAATCGATGGACTTATACTAGGAAGTAGCGTGTTGTGAAGGAATACATTAGTTTACACCATGGGATCCATGCCCCATCCCTCATAGAAAATCATGTGATGCAAAAGTGTTGGTACACTGCAAACTATATTGCCTTGCCCACCACCGAAGGTAGCTCCTTGGGAATGTGCCACTCCTCCTTAAATTCCATGCAAATTCAGTCATACCACATCTCTTCCCTCTTTTTAAATGGTCCACTCATTGATCCTTCACATAAATATTTTTCAAACCTCTCTGCGAGGGACTTCTTTTCCATGGGATACTCCTAGATCTTGTTCTTTAGCCCATCGGGCACTCCAATTTCTACAAACACAAGAGAAAGGTAGGATAGCGCTAAAAATTATCTTCTCTCCTCGTGTGCACTTCCTCAATAATGGTGTTTACAATGTATCCTTCTAGGTTGTAGACTACTCCTTGAGACATTTTCTTTGCAACATGCAACCACATGGTATTCACCTACGACCATCTCTCTTGATCATTCAACTTGGTTACCAGATGTGTGGCTTCCTGCACCACTGGGTACTTCTTCAATTTATCAATGTCCATTCCACGCAGACCCTTAGTATACCCCAACTCATTTCTTATCTCTATGATTGCTGATTTATCAGTCACATCACCAACAAGGTCTACCCATGTGCCCTTCAATCTTGTCAGGGTCGAAATCAGGGTTATTATAATTCTAATCCTTCGTCTGACAAAATAGAAGAAGTCCTCATGGACTCTGCTCATCATCCATTGGTATAATGGTTCATACTTGCCAAAATACGGGAGCTCATATAACTGATAGACTCCTACCTACTTCAACAATTTTTCCCCAGTGTCGTCATACACTAGCATATCCTCCACCGTGCGCTTATTGGTCTTTGTATTCAATAATGTATCCAAATCTTTCTTGCTGTCAGATGTACAATGGTTATAGTCACTTATTTTGCACCTACAGATTTGGGAATCCCACTCTTGTTTGACTATCACACCTTTTGGGTACTACATCTCTAAAAATTACTCTCGGGAGCAATTTCAACTTCAACTTCTACCTTCTTCTTTCCTTTGGTGCATGCGGTAGGTGATTTCTTTGGTGCCATCATGAAAATCCCACCTTCTGTCTTCTATAACGAGAAAGTTCAAACCCTAGCTCAAATCTATGTGCCCTAGCTTGAAACCACATGCCCTAGCTTCTTTTCAACACCTCTGCTTTGCTCAAACCCTTCACCAATGGGGATGTAAGCCTCTTTTGCACAATAATCTGCTCTCCATGTCTAGTTTCACACTCTTCGTACCTCAATATGAATCGCTCATCTTGATCACACTTAGCTCGCTCAAATACTTGTGATTGTAAAGGTAAAAATGAACCCACATCATGTCCTTATATAGATTTTCAAAATATTAGTGCATTTATTGCTCCTTCACCAACCAACAATTCTCTCATTAATTTACCATTTTCACAATCTCTATGCGATACATCTTTGCACCCTAGCTATAACCTTATAGCGGGCCTTCCTACCTTCTAGCTACAGACTTGTCTTCAACGCACTTATATTCCCCCAGTACCTCACTACTATGCCTTCCCTTGGTAGTCTCCATGGCCGTTGCTTACCTCATGTTATACTTTTTCCTTTTTTATCCCCATCTATGGTCATCTTTCTAAAGTAATCTCCTTTCTTACAACTCCTCTCAAAACTTGAATAACACTTGTAGTAGTTTGTTCCTTTATGTGTACCCAATTGTAAATAGCCACCCCACACCAATGGTATGTGCAGTCCTCTATGCATAAAAATTCTTCAAATGGTAATTAGCTTCCAGTGAAAAAGCATGATTATTACAAAAAACACCAACTAAATTGACAAAGCATAATGACGAATAAGGAAATACATTAAGGAAATAAAGAAATGAAAACCTAGTCTAAATGATAACACTACCTTATTACAAACACTAAGAAGACATATTTATAGTATGGCTTCACCTAGTCCCGTTGAAGTTATTGGGTAACCCTATTCCATCAAGCATTTATAACTAGAAATATCATGTTTCAATTATGTGATTGATAACATATGGTCCCAACCATTGCACTTTAAGCTTTCTGGATGGCACAAAAACTTAGAATCATAAAGAAGCATTATCTGTCGAATCTCAAGATTTTTGTCTCTCGATGAGCCTATCATGCCATGCCTTCGCCCGGCCTTTTCCTACTTTTTAATCCAATGTGCTATTTCTTGTCTCTCATCCAACTCTATCAACTTTTCAATTCTTTCTTTTAGGTATTTCTCATTAACTAGACCTCTAGCACACATAATACGCAATGAAGGTAACATGAATTCCATAGGAAGAACTACTTCTGTGCCAAACACTAACTGAAATGGTGTGGCCTTGTTCAACCTCTTGTATGTTGTTCTATATGCCCAAATCATGGTAGAAAATTTATCATCCCAATCTTTCCTTCCAACATCATAAATTTTTGTCAATGTCTGGCTCAAAATCTTGTTGAAGGCCTCAACAGTCCCATTTTCTTGAGGATGATAGGGTGTAGTCTTATGGTGCACAATCATAAATTCATCTAATAGTATCCTGATCATCTCATTCAGAAAGTGTGTACCCCTATCACTTGTCAAGCTCAGGCATCCATACCTTGTAAGAAATTTTTTCCATAAGAACCTAATTGTTGAAGGGCAGTTGTATAATCCTTGGTAGGTGCTTTTTTGCCCACCTTTTAAGATAATCTATGCAAGTGATGATGTAGTGTGATCCAATTCTATGTGTGGATGGAGAAATAGGACCCACAAAGTCTATAGCCCATTTCTCAAATGGCTTTGCACTGGGAATAGGTCTTAAAGGCATTTCATCTTTTTCCCCAGGTTTACCAACACATTGACATTGATCACATGCCTTACAATATGCTTTACAATATTTGTATAGAGTCTCCCACCATAATCCAATGAATAGAATCTTGCACGTAGTGGCGTTACGCATAGTGCCCACCGCAATACCACCATGAGCCTCTTCCATGATGTCGTGTGCTTGTGTTGTAGTACACACCGACATAATACTTCATCTCGACCTAACTTGTATAGGTCACCACTAATCAAAATAAAAGGTGTCATTCAACTTGTTTCTTCTCTAAGGATTTCATTCCTTATAGCACCATACATGTGCGTAAAAGACACCAATATCCTCCAATTTCAAAGGCACTCATTGTAACCTTTACAACTTTGCATCCGACATTGTATCTTTAATTATCTGCACAGTATACTCTCTTGATTAAATTTTTGATAAGTGGTATGGGTCGAAATTAATTTTCCCTATTTTTACCACAATCATGAAATCAAATTCTTCGAATAAGAGCACCCATCGACATATGCACCCCTATAAAATAGGCTTGTTTACGAAGTATTTCAATGCCATGTGATCGGCGTAAAATATGAATGGATTCTTTGAAGGTACTTGTCTAAATTAATGTAGTGCATAGATCATTGAAAAGGATTTGTACTCGTAGTTGTATAATTATGCTCTACAGAGTCAATGTTCTACTAGCAAAACAGATAGGATGATCTATAATACCTTCTCTAGGATGAGCAAACACAACACCAATGGTCGTGCCAGAGGCATCCACATGTACATGAAACGGCTGGTCCCATGAGGGAAAATGTAGAATAGGCATTGTAGTACTTTCCTTCAATGTCTCAAATATGTGCTACTAAGGTTCTCCCCAATAAAATGTCCCTTTTCCTTTTAGTAATTCTTCCAAGGGTGTGGTAACCTTAGTATATCCTTTGATAAATTTCCTATAATACCCAACGTGACCTAAGAATCCATGCACCTCACTTTGACCGGTAGGCTCTTCCGTGCCTACAATAATCGTAACCCTTAGCCGGATCTCCTAACAAACCTTTCTTGCAAATTGATGTTCCCTAACATAGTGCCAAAAGGTGTAGAAAACAAACACTTCTTGATGTTCAAAGAGATGGTTAATTGTTCTCATATTTCAAACATTAAGTGTAAATTGTCACAATGATCCTTAACAAGTCCATACACCATCCAATCATCCAAGTAAACCTGTAAGAAAATGTGAATAAAATCCTGGAATGCTTGAACAACTATTCATGAAAATATAGCAGGCATGTTTTTCTGGACCAAAGGAAATCACAATATATGCAAAAATTCCCCATTTAGTGGTGATTTTTTTGTTGATCCTCCTATGCAATCTGGACCTGATGATACCCAGAGAATCCATCTATAAAAGAATATATTTTGCACCCTGCAATGCCTTCTAATATCTCCTCTGTGAAAGGTGTAGGAAAGGGATCAATCACATATGCAACATTTAGATATTTGTAATCCACATAAATCACAATCCAACCATATTTCTTTATATTGATGACCATGGGGCTAACCGACTATGATTTTGTTTGGGCTTGATGATGCCAAAATTTAACATCTTGTCAATTTATTCTTTAACTTTTACACATAGGTTAGGGTTCATCCTATAGGGTCTCTTCCTAATTGGGTGCACCTTCCTTAAGCTCGATCTTCATTTCTCCTTATGGCTCATACAATCCTTTTAATTCATGGTAGCCCCTAGGAAATAAGTCCTAAAATCATGGAGAAACTCAACTATCTTTGCCACTTCAGAGTCAGACCAATAATCTCCAATTATTGCCTCCTTAGGTTCAACATCCATACCAATATTCACTTTCTTTGTCCTCATAGGTTCATGATAGGCACGTGTGTTGTTATCCACACTATCCAAAACCTCGTGCATACCTACTGAATGATCTATATCAATATTTTCTACTTCCTCATCATCCACTATGTAGAGCTTCTTTCCTTTTTCTTTCTCAAAGTAAGCGCGCTCTCTGAGTCGTTCTCATCAAATAACTCCTGAATGAGTTCTTCCACCTTTTCACTGTCTCCCATAGTTAAATGCTTTATAACCCTTAATGCCTCTTCTACTTGGAGGTTTAGTAGATAAGTAGTCAAAATTTTGGACCATTCCTGTAATCAAATCCTGCCAATTTCCAGTTTCTCTATGTAGCTCTGCATATACATACCAAATGCGTGCGCAACCTTGTAAAGTGGAATAAAGTTTGTGCACCCATAGTGAAGGTGGTAAAGATTCCTACCCTATTTTTTAGAGCCTCTCACACTACTGAATGTGGTGTTGAATAGGTTGATTACCATGATAAGTGCATATTTGAGTAGGTGCATTACTCTTGGAAAAATGAGTTGTTAGAGCAATCCTGACTTCATTCCATTCTACAAGATTATCCCTGTGAACCACCCACTAGTGTGTTGCTTTGTCCCATGTAGGGTATATGATAACATATTTATTCTTTCAAATTGGTCTATCCACTATTCCTCCATGGCATGCAGGAATACCATAGGGTCTCCTTCTCTAGTGTACCGAGGTACATAGATTTATTACCTATCCTCCTGATACAATGAGGTTTGATTTTCCATGCAAATGCACTCCTTAATTCATGCCCAACCATCTCATAAGTACCATGAGCCCAATTATCACAAGAAATAATTTTAGTATCACTAATATATTACACATCTTCCCACTGAAGGATTTCTTCCTTAGATGGCTCGAGTACTTCTGGGTCCCGAATGACATGTACATAAATCATATTTTGATCTTCCTCACTTAAAGACTCAACATAGGGCACAAATTTACCATTTGTTAAAAGGATAATAATTATTTCCTCCCTTCTCTCAAAACTAATATATCCCTTGTTGAACCAAAAATCAACATTATTTGTGTAACACCAAGGTGCCCAAGAAAAGCTAGAAACTGCATTGGAAGCGCTATAACCTCAAAATCCCTAGTGAACTTGGGCCCTCAGTATAGTAATGGATGCATATTTTAAAAATATGATAGGATTGACCTTAGTTCGATTAGCTATAAACATTACATTATAAGATGATTGCAATGAAGGTCTACCTATCTATACCCATGCATCTAAATTAAGCACATTTACATCTCAAGCGCCATGTCAATCAATATATTACTCAAGATCCATCCATTGACAACAACATTCAGAGTGATCTCCTTGCCGTAATGTAAGCTATGGGGGAAGATTCACATGCAGGATTTGATGTACATTCTCAATATTCACGCATGGAGTGTTTCCCTTTAGTTAATTCCCTAGTAATGGAATGATATTCTTCTAGTGCAACATTTTGCATACCTCCTTCAAGTCATCAATATCTGACTAGATTGTCTCTACTACCTTCTTCTGTTATATCTTTCATGATTTCTCCTTTAAACATTGTATTTCTCCTTGAAGGTCTCTAATTACTTTCATGGTATCCTAATAAACCTCCTTTAAAATTTGGCATCCACTAATTTTCCATAGCGTGTTGTATCCTAACCATCCATGCTCCTGTGTTCTCTTGTTTATGCTACTTTTTAAGATGCTCACATAGATCCGGGCATTCCTCATAGCTATGATTCTTCCCACAAAAATAACATGTAATATTCTGAGGACATTCGTGCCTATAGTGGTTAGGTGATCCACATTTAAAGAATGTTATACGAGGGAATATTATTTGTCCACCACCACGTCCTCGACCTATGAATCAAACATGGTATCCTTGACCTCTACCACATCCTCCTTCATAGCGCCCCTCATTCCGATAATAGTGTGCTTGATTGTGATTCTGATCCTAATGCTTAGTTTTACTCTTATAGTCATTTGATATTCTTGTCCATCACATACCAATATCTATAGCATCATGGATTTTACCAATAAACCTGCAATCTTCTATATTGTGAGTCGTGGATTCGAAAATATTACAATAGTAGGATACATTCTTCCTTATCGCATGTTGTAATAATGGGCGTGGTGACATCATTGTTTAGATGACATATGTCATAGTCTAGCAATAATGAACGTATTGTTATGTGGGGAAAATTATCTTTGGTGTACCCTTCCACTTCACAAAGATTTACACCAAATCCCAAAGCACATCTCATGTGCCGAATTCACCGATAGTTTCTCCAACTACTTTGTCATAGCTGCAATTTGTGCTTCTAAGAATGGGCTTACTCTAGTGTCTATACTCTTGACTACCTCAATGCGTAAAGCTTCTTCAAGTGCTTCACGCAGATCCGTGTATGTCTTATGTGACAACACCCTTCTAAAATGTGTGATCAGACCGCTAATGAACCATTATGCATACTTTGAATTTCTTGAATATCATAATAAAGCTTAGATAAAAGTGTTTTAAAATGGAAATCATACTCCTGAAACTCACAATAGTGCTTTGTTTAATATCCTTGAGTGCGCTTATACTCTTCTGGTCAAATTTAGGGACATACAAATCTTTAAGCGTGCATCTTTGAATTCTGCATAATCTACATAAGTTTGATAAGGGTCAAACTTCTTGTACCAACTGTGTGTACGTCCCTGTAATGTAGTTTCAAATTTACTTTCCTTATGCTCGAAGCCATGATTCCTTTTGTGTGTCATAGTATCTCACACATGTGCACGTGTTCAACAACATCTTCTATGTAATACTCTGGGAGACAAAGATACATCTCAATGTAAATTTTTGGGGGTTGGTGTAGACCTTACCCACTTGATCCAGAACCTCTTATGTTTCCTCTGCCTCCAGAACCACTAGATCCACCATAACTAGAGCCACCTACACCCCCTGATCCTCTACCTATAGCCAAAATTAGACTAGAAGATGTACTTCCCTATGTCCCAATAGTAGTACTATATTGAACTCCTACATCGTGTGGTGGTACTACTCCTAGAAGTGAGCCCTAAATTAAGTGCATGTAGATGATGCACCTGAGAAGGTACCTCCAAACAAAAATGAATATGTTTTCCCTAACATAGATGTACTTGCTATGTGACTTACTCCTGCTTCCCTATTGCCCAAATTAGCTTGTTGACTATTGGATGTACTAGATATTGGAAAACCAAGCACAAGGGCTAGGTTTCTAGGTAGATTCGGATGTTCACCTACGGCCCCGGTGTCGTCTCTGTTGGCACACTCTGTGAGGCCGAGAGGGTTCCTTGTCATGCTTTCCCAAATGGGGGAGTTCTTGATGCTCGCTCTACGCCTTATGTGAGATCTAAATCCTTCACGAGCCATATCTCTCCTCAAAACCATTCACTTCGCAATGTCACACTACTTCTCTATCTCCATCTTACATTCCTCATTGTACTTAAGCCACCTTTATTCTCTTTGCCTCTCTACCGCTAGGTCCACCATCTTTCACCAAACCTTCTCCTACCCCTGCGCGTGGTGGGGTTTAGCTAGCCATCATCTTATCCCTTAAGTTCAAGGTTACCATTAAGATCTTGATCACCAGTGGAATGCCTTGTAAGTAATTTCCCCTGGGATACCATAAAAATTGGAACTTAGCTGCATCTAGGAAAGAATAAGTGGAAATTGAGTACTCTAGAATATAGCTGTTCAAAACACCATGGAACCAAGTATCCACAACGCATGTCCAAATCAAATCAACATGATAGAGGGCTTGAAATTATTCCTGCGTCTAAACAAGTGTGTCATACCTCTAATTCTATTTAGACACATAAGTAACCAGCCACTCGTATAGTTGTACTAGGAAAATAGAAAATAAGATCTCATATAAACAATCATATAGATTCTTTTCCACCCACGCGCATGCGTCAAAATCAGATCCAGTGTTGAACCTCCATACATACTCTTCTTCCATATCTTTTATCCAATCCTCAACACTTACTAGGGTCAATCGGTACATCTTCATTGCAAACCATCCTGAAAAACAATCAAAAAGAGGTCCCAACAATGGAACCAATGATGCAGCCTAGTATTTACCATGAATAACTTTGAGCACACCGACACATCACCCACCTAAGATGAGAACTCACCAAAGCATGCATAGGTACTAGACCCTCCTTAGATTTAGTTATGCAAGATGTGAACATGATGAATATATATTGCATTCGAGATCCATAAATAGCATAAACATTCCATATCTAGATCTCAAAAAATCATGAATCAAACGATAAACATACTCGAAATCAACCATGTAAGAATTAGTTATAGTCAATTTTAACACCATTTTTTTTTTATTATTGGCAAATAGTTTTTTGAAAGGGACTATACCCTTGAGTACAAGAGAGGGCCTAGGAGCCAGAATAGAAGTGAAAATTAGAGAAAAAAGGATCAAAATCCAAGTATGACAATGAAGCCCAAAGTAGCCAAAAAATAGCTACCCAAACAGGACAAAACAACAAAAACCCTGCACAAAAGTAGCAAAGAAACCGCAAAAAAATAGCAAAAGAGCAACTAAAGCACCTACAACTACTTCTTGGCAGCTTTGTCGATGTTGGTTTTGATGTTCTTCTAGGATCTAAACATTCCCAGAGTTGTCATGTGGGAAGCGTCAGTCTTATCTAGCTGATCAGTGGTCCTTTTGCTTTCTTTATCATTGCCCCAAAGTGTCAGCTTTTAACCCCACCGAGATTGGAGACACTTCGACATGTTGCTCAATGAATTCCTCAATCGCACTAAAAATGCCATATTGTAGTCATGACAAGTTTTGGCCTTCCCTAAACAGGAGTCTAAGGAGTTCACTTCTTGTAGTTTATCTTCAATTTGGCTATTATCGATATCCACCTCCTCCTCCTTCTTCCTCTTTCCTTTCTGTTTACCAAGTTCTTAACCTCATCCTTTAACAGCTTCATCTCACTTTTAAGGCATCCAACCTTTACAGAGCTCTCTATATGCACATCTCGGACTAGCACCGCTAATATTCGGAGGTCATGTGCAATTTCAATTTCATGAGGGCCCTTCCCCGTAGCAAGAGTATCGAGGTTAAGCCTTCTAGAAGCCCTGGTGATTGGTCTGCCAAGGTGGAAGCGAGGTGGGGGGCAGGAGCAGCAGCAGGGGGAATGGAAAATGAAGCTGGACAGCCGGCGGGGGTGACAAATAAAGTGGTGGCGAGGGGCGAGAGTGGAGAAATGGGGCTAGCAGCAGCAGAACCCGGCAGAGGGGGAACAGAGCTAGGAGAGGAAGGGAGACTAGGATACCTAAGAAGACAAAATTTATGCAGCAGCAAAATAAGCCCCTGGTGTAAAGGAACCGCCCGGGTATGCTTTTGAAACTCCAAAATGGAGCGCTCAAGAGAGTTCAACAAATAATGGGGGAAACAAACCATGTGATTCCTACGGAAGTGGTTGAGAAAGATAAGGTGCTTAGCAGGTACGGTGACAAACCTCCCTTCCAAAGAAATGAACCGTATCATCATGTGAGTAACCTCATCATAAGGCGGAGGGATCGAGCTAACAAGCAGGCCCGCGGTAATGTAGATCAGCTTCTCAGAACCCTCCACAAATCTCCTCTCTTCAACATCTCTGTCGACCCTTTTGTTAAAAAAATGGTAACCCTCCATCTTAAGACTGGTCGCTTCAAAGAATAAGCTCCTCTTTGACCAAGATCTTCTATCCCCCATATTCCACATCCACTCTTTCCAATCTTTCGCAAAATGCACCGAGATACTTTGATCATGTCCTGAACCTTCTCCATGAAGTTGGTGATGCCGCCTTGCTGAGTATATTCCATAACTTAACATTATCCTTCCAAACGGTCTAGACTAGGCTCAATTTGGCAAGGGGGACCCCATCTTCACCGTGCTTAATCGTTTGCAAAAATTCCAAAATCCTTAAGAGCGCTGAAGCGCCTATTTTTTTGTTGTAGTCTCCACAATGTTGAAAATGAGAGCCATTTCTATTCCCACAAACGTCCGCGTGCTGCTGATCGAGCTCATGGAAATCCGCATGTGGGAATAACAGCCTTTTTTCTAGCCCACTCCCTATCATCAATTACCTTATTACTCAGTCTTGATGTCTCATGGAGCCTTGTATACAAATTTTAGCAAGCACAGAGCTGTCCGCATGTGTGATTTTTATATCAAAGTAGCTCCACTTGGACTTCCCCATATACTTCACACTATCTTGATTATCCGATAGGATTTGCATAATCATAGTTTTTAAGTCAACACGTGTGGGATTTTTATTGATACTGATCCACACCCAATAATCATATCTCAACTCAAGAAATTGCGTGCATATAGAAATCTGCATGAATGCTATTTTGAAGTTGCTTAGGGATGCTATTGTTATCCCAAACACTGTGATTAATATTAATGCCAAAATTAGCCAGCACATCTGCCAATTTATTACCCTCTCGGTAAGTATGCATGATCCCGATGTTATTGAATGTTTGTGAGATACTTATGGACTCTCGAGATAAAATCCTTGATGCTCCAACTTGGAGATGAGCACTTTATTTAATGAGATTAATGATATTTAGGAGTCCCCTTCAATAATGAGGTTCTCGATATTTTAAGTCCTGGGAAATTCTCGTGCCCCATAAAGCGATAATGCTTCGGCAAAATGATTGGTTTGAATTCCCATTTTCCCGGCCATACACAAATGAATCGACTACCTTTATGATCCCGTGATCGCTCCTCCCCGCCACAATCCCGGGGTTCCCCTTAGAGGCCCCATCAAAGTTCAACTAATATACTCCATTATATACTCCATTATTCACCTAATATACTCCATTATATTAAACACGTAAATAGAGAAGCTTCTTATGATAAATAGTATCATAAGTTTATGCGTGCATCGATCTGTAGCATAACTCCACAATATCCCATACATAGTGTCTCTCAGTAACTACACAATTTAATACATATTTATAAGGGTGGGGACTTTCCCTTCACCTCTTACGCACTTCCCAAAATAGGTCGCATGTTGAAAATAGTCATGCACATTTACAATAACATGCACACATGCAAGTGCGCTAATAATAGATCTCTTACAATTAACTAGAAGTAGTAATCATATTATTAACTTGAACTCCTGCATGGGACTTAGTAGACACTCTTCCCAAAATAGAATTTTCATGTTGCGCAAGCCTCCATCCCATTGTGTGCTTTGTATGCTATCTCCAAAAATAGACCGTAACCATGAAAATAGCTAAGTCCCGAATCAATCTTTGTCTTTCGTGTGTGTTTCCTTCCCTATCCTTCCATGCCTTCAAATGTTCCTTGTTCCCGTGTGTGAATCTTTTGTGTTCCCTCTCCTTAATGTTATATTTTGTCTACTCAACATTTAGATATTAATTAAATGATGTAAGGTGGATTTAGATTAAACAATGTAATAGATGGATTGGGTATGGATGGATAAGTTAGGTTATTGTGGTGGGAAAGGGTGTGACCTTGAAATGGTGACCCAAGCGTGAGAAATTACACTTCATCATAGAGAGGAGCATACATTAAAATATTTTTGAACTAGATTAGAGGAAAAAATGAGAGGGGACAATGTAGAGCAATGCACTTGAACCAATGACAAGTGTTAACATATAAATAACGATAGTTAGTCACATTTAAGGCCATGAGGGAAAGATGGAAATTTTCCTTATAGACTAGCTATAGGCATGAAAAAGGGGTCAAATGGGGATTTTATGGGGAAACTAAGTTATCCTTAGGTGATAGTCCCAATTCTATGCCCCACTGAGCAATATGGCACAAAATGATCAGCTCGGATAGTTTACAATGGAAGGTTATTATGATAAAATGTAAAATAATAGCCTAATATGATGCTATAAAATAAATAAATAAATGCAATACTAAAAATACCCAAGCAACTAAGCTATGAAAATATGAAACCCTAAAGACAAAGAGGGTTAGGAGAATCCTTAGATGATTCGTAGATGTGACGAGATTGTGTCATAGTGGAGACCGGATGAGTAGGAGGAAACCATCGCACAAGATCTTGAGAAGATGTAAATCAAGGTTGTCTAGCTAGAATGGGGCACTTGCAAAAGAATGGAGGCACACAGGAGCCCTTGTCTAATATCTAGGTGTCATGGTCTGTAGAAATGACCAAGGGACCTCCTCTTAGGTGTCATTGAATGTTCACCTATGTTCAATTCCTACTACATGAATGTCACTATGTGATCACCGAAGCATTGGTAAACCTACAATAGAAGAATCTCCTACAAAAACCTTAGAAAAAGCATCAAAAACCTAAAAAATAAATATGCATATGAAGAGGTCATACTATCCTCAGCTTCCAAATGGATTGACTTATCACTAAGCATTACACTACATCTCAAACCCAATTTTTTTCTAGGTGTGTGTGTGTATGAAAATTGTGCCCTAGGTGCTCTTGTGCCAGTCACACTTTGTGAGTAGCGAGCAATAACTAGATGTAGAATGTAAGTAAATGGTGCATGGAATAGAATAAACTCTCCTTATGAAGTGTGATGTAGATGAACCAACCTTTTTCCCTTGTGATGGAGCTAGATGGATGCAAATGGAGTAATATAAGCCTTTGATGGATGCAACCTTAGGTGGAGATACTAGTGCTTAGTTCTTGGTCCCTCATTATGGTCTCATAACTTTATATTTATATGGTTCTCTTGTTCTAATTTCATAATTAACCCCAAAAATTCCACCACCAAAAATATAGAAATATCGGAAGGGTAGAAAGTGCCCAAAAGGTAAGAGTAAAGTTTAAAGAATATTAGGGTGCCCCGAGGGGGACTAAGGTGTCTGGGGTACCCCATTCAACAATAGGGAAAACCCAGGTATAAAAATATGGATAGGTAAGTGCGGGTGTAAGATTGAAAGTAACAACATAAAACAAAGTAAAATGGCCAAAGACATGAGTTAATTATTACTCTTTTTCACTCAAGAACCATATGAATAATAAAGTACGAGACTAGGAATAAATCATTACCCAAAGTGTGTGATTTTTTATCTACATTTTCCCTAACTTTATGTTGATGAGTGGAACACTCGGTAACACAAATTAGATAGATATGCGTACTTTATATCCATGTAGAGTGATGTAGAAAATGCACCGAGGACTAGACAAAGTGTGGAGTGAAAAAAGGAGCATGGAGACTAAATATGCAAACGTATAAAAAGTGATGAGAGTGAACCTAAGGCTGAAATGCGTGTGTAGATGTTCCATGTGTGTGTAGTGTACCTACATGTTAGTATGTTGTGTGTGATGCCGAGTGATGTCATTGTTGTTATTGACTACTTACTTTGCATATGGATGGGCCTGCAAAGGATAAGATGATCAAGTAGTCAAATATGCATGTAAATTTGTAAAAACCATGTGTAAAGATGCATGTATATATGTAAAAAGTATGTAATGAAAGTATGAAAATGAAAAAGGAACATATGCACTGATCCGTGATGAGAGAAAGGGCATAGAAAGGATCCTATAAATTTTGATGAAGTGTGAGTTTTTGGGAAATCTCATGCCACTTGCCAAAGAAGTGTAGGGAGAAATATGAGTTATTCTCCAACATGTAACTACTTCCCAAGAGTGTGAAGATATATTTGTATGGCCTTGTTTTTGGGTGATCCGATGCCACTGGTTGAAGAAGTGTATGGAGGAAATTTTGATGTTCCTCCACCCTGTAACTTCTCCCTATAATGATAAGGACAATCTACCCTATAAAGTCCATTGTGTATGGAGTTCCTTAGACTAGTCTAAACCCACTTGTTGTATAACCCAAGTGTGTCATGGATGAAAAATTGAAATGTACTGGTAATGTGTTGTGTAGTGTGTATAAACCCAAATGATTCCCCCTCTTTGGGGGCACATGCAACGTCATGGATAGGAGGATGTGGCCTCAAAAGAGGACTAACCATAGAAAATATACCCTGTAGGGGGAGGGGATGTTCTTGGTAAAAACCAAGGCACATACAAATAAGTGACTAGAGACAAGTGTTAGTATAAACAAACATGCTTGTAGAAAACAAGTGTAAGCTACACAAACCATGTGTAAGATAAAATGCAAGTAAAAACAAAAGAAACCAATCATAGAACACGAAACGTGGGTTGTAAACATGGGACATTAGTCACAATGTTGCAAGACACTCAAGGCCATAGTGGCCACATACAAAAAAACAAGTGTGCACACCAAACAAAGGGCAAGGCCCACATACAATAACACACAATTATAATCAAGAATAAACAAATAAATAGCCATGGTAGAAAGTAATCCTAAAAACAAATGTTACACATGAAGCACCCATTAGCATGTTAGAAAGATAATCCATATGTCAAAAACATGTATAGCTTAAGAATGTAAAGTGTTAAGTGTAAAATGAAATAAGAACACATGTTGTATATGAAAGATGGATGCCCCGAGGATCTATTATGGGACTAGTAGTGTGTTAAACATCCATGTTGCATGTAGAATCTCTGTATCTGTGATCACAACTAGAAAAGGACGTGAACGTGCATGTGTGTATGGTAAATATAATAACATATAAGAGACCTATCTAGCATGTGTAATAATAATAACATGTACAAGAAAATGTAAACAAACGTAAATGCAACCAAGATATTGAACATGTTTTGGATAGAAGGAATGGAATGCATAATAGATGATAGGAGGTGCCTTCCCCCAAGTGAATGGAGTTGTATGCGGTGAGGTTCATTTGTGTATTCCCCTCAGTGATTAAGAATGAACCGTAATAGAGAGTGTGTCATTGGGAAATAGTCATGCTATGTGTTGTGTGAAGCACATTGTAGTGAATATCAATGTGTGGTGATGATATGTGACCTAAAGATGAGGACACATGATGATTCATCCTAAAGCATTTATCATGATGAGATAATTGAAGGAGTGATGATTTATCCTAAAAGATTTATCACTACAAGATGAGTAGAGGGAGTGGTGATATAGCCTAAAGCGTATACAACTATAAGATGATGGAATAGGTGACCATTTAAACTATAACGTATGTCACTAACCTAGGAATGTAACATGATAGATGGTTGAGTGATGACTGCACAAATGTGATGAGGTCCATTTGTGATGTATACCCTCAACAGTCTAGTATGGATCGTGAGACTAGAGTGCATCATAGGGTAGTGAGTGCAGTGCATATAAGTAGATGTATGTAGCATGTGTGATCATGAAAGACTATTATGCAATGTGTAAAATGTGTAATGTGTGATGTATAGTATGCAATGCAAGATGTGTAGATAGTATGAGTGTGAAACATGTATGATGAACACTAGTATGGTGTGTATAATATGTATGATATTTAGATGCACAAAGGTTGAAAACACATGATATAGAGTAAATGTAAGATGTATAATGTGATACGTACTGTAATATGTGTAAAGATATATGATGTGTAATGTCAAATGTGCAAAGTGTGTGAGGTTCATGTGTGTAGGAAACCCTCAACAATAAAGTGTGAACCAAAACACAAGATTATACTAAAATGTAAAATAATAGCCTAATTTGATGTTATAGAACCATTAAATAAATACATAAATGTAATACTAAAAATACCCAAGCTACTAAGCTATGAAGATATGAAACCCTAAAGACAAAGAGGGTTATGAAAATAATTAGCCGATTCACATATGTGATGGGACTATGTTGCAGTGGAGACCAGATAAACAGGGAGAAGGAAACCATCACATAAGATCTTGAGTAGATGCAGATCATGACTATTTGGCTAGATTAGGGTGTCTGGAGAAGGATGAAGGCACCTTAGGCACCCTTGTATGAGATCTGGGTTCCCTGGTTTGTAGAAATGACCATTGGACCTCCTCTGAGGTGTCATTGAATGTTATCATGTGTTATCTTCCTACTGCATGAAAGTCATTGTGTTATCACTAAAGCACTGGTAAACCTGCAATAGAAGAATCACCTACAAAATCCCAAATAAAGCATCAAAACCATAAAAAAAAGATGCATATGAAGGGGTTGTATTTTCTTCACCGCTAAATGGATGGACTAATCACTTTGAGCATTCCACTACATCTCGGACCCAATATAGTTCTAGGTTTGTGTTTGAAAATTGTGCCCTAGGTGTTCTTGTGCAGTCACACTTTGTGATTAGAGATCAATAACTAGATGTATAATGCAAGTAAATAGTGTATGGAATAGAATAAACTACCCCCTATGAAGTGTGAGGAAGATGAACCAAACTTTGTCCCTTGTGATGGAGCTATATGTATAAAAATGGAGAAATAGAAGCCTTTGATAGATGAAAACTTAGGTGTAGATACTATTGCGTGGTTCCTCATTATGGTCACATAACTTTATATTTATATGGTTCGCTTGTTATAATTTCATTATTATCCTGAAAAGGTTAACCACTAAAAAGATAGAAAGTTTAAACGGCTAGAAAGTGCACAAAAGGTGAGAGTAAATTGTAAAGAGGATTAGGGTTTCCCAAAGGGGACTAGGGTTCTTGGGATGCCCTAGTCTTGGCTAGGTGCCCCATCAACAATAGGAAATACTCAATTTGAAAATATAGACTAGGAAAGTGTGGGTGCAAGATCTAAAGTAACGACAAAAAACAAGGTAAAATGGCTAGAGACATGAATTAATTAGTAATTTTTTTCACTTAAAAACCATATGAATAGTAGTATGAGACCGAGACTAAATAATGACCCAAAGTGTGTGATTTTGTGTCAAAAAAATTGGAAAGCTAATTGATGTGGGAAGCTTTATAGGGATGTTTTATTTTGGTATTTTTCTTTTGCTTTTGAAGCCTTTGCTTATCATGGTATAAGAAAGAGTAGCCATCCTTTGAGGGCCTAGTCTACAATTGGGATTTTGCTTTTGATTTTGACATTTTTAGATGGTAGGATGACATATGCATGATAACTATCCTTTGAGGGACCAGTCTATAATTTTGACACATTGTTGCTTCATATGAGCAGATGTTCTTCGTGGGATCAGTATGTTTTAAGATAGCTTTGATATGAGCATTTAGAGTTTTTAATTTTAGATAAAGTTGGGGATAGGTAAGTAAACCACTTGGGAAGGCACAAGAAGATGTACAAGTGACATCAATGGATATTTATCATGGTTCTACTAGGTATATAAGAGGGCAATGGATGTAATGATTATGGGGTTCCCACCGAGAAGGAGGAACTTGTCGATAAGGAATATGTTATGAGAAGAGTTGTGGTGCCCATATTTAAGGTCATAGATAAGCTAGTGATGGTAGACCACATATTTCCAAATCATTACAATAAGATATGGAAAGGATAATGATGGAAATGATCGATAAATGTGACTAGGGTCACATTGGTAGGTATGTTAACAGTAGAAAGGTCACAAGTACAAAGCGTTGAGAGGTTCTACTTCCAGGTTTAGGGAGGCTAAGTTATAGGATCTGAACCCATAATTATGCATGATAATGTATGGTCCAATCCATTTGGGAGAAAACTTTCCACATTGGATCCTTTATAGAGTAGTGACATTGTTATTTCTTTTCAAGACAAGGTCACCTATGTTAAAGTTGTGTTCCATAAGATGTTTGTTATAAGCACATTTTATGTGTTCTTAATAGACATGCTGGTGTTGAAGGGAGATCAAGTGATGTTCATATAGAAATTAAATCTTAGATAGATGCCCCTAATGATACTCCTTGTCGGATATGGATTCGTAAAGAGAGACATGTAATGATGGGATTTGGACTTCGAGAGGAAGAACATATTCAGATTTGTAGATGAGAGAGGAAGGAGTGGAACCCATAGAGGTGCGGATGTGATTCCGAGTAAGCCCAAAGGGAGAAGAGGTTGTGAAGATGGCAATGACGTCTTGGTTTATCAATGGTTTTAGTAAAAATGTTGTGAATGGTTTTATTAGTGGTATTGACTTGGCCGTTAGCTTGAGGATAATAAGGCCAAAGGTCTTGAGCCGACTATAGGGCTTGGATAGGGATGAGAATGAGATTAGAATAATGTTGTAATTTGGTACACTTTTTAACATATTCACAATAATATTTATTAAGAGTGTGATAGTAATAGCCTAGGAAAGAATGTGTTTGGAGATAACCTAACTACTTGAAGTGTCCACCACAGATACCATCATGGACTTCTTGGATGGTGTGGGTAAATTCATGTGATTTAAGGCAACGTAGTAGGATTCCATAAAATCCATGCTTGTAGAGGATTACACTAAGGATAACATCAAGGTTGAGACATTAAAGAAATGAACTCCTACAATTTTTGGATAGGTTAAAGGAAGTTTTAGATTTGGATAGATAGTCAAAGATCTAGGTATAATAGATATCATATTGATTGGTGTCAAAGTGATTGATGCGGGGAGCTCATGGGTATGGGATGGTTGATTGAGAAGGAGAAATATTTAGATAATCCTACCTCAATGAGTGATATGAGTATTCTAAGGAGGAATGATGATGATGCCAGTCCCTCCCCCTTCTTTGTCACTTTGACCCATAAAAGAAAATTTTCATTTTGAGCAAAGAGAATTGATGATCGAGGGTATGGATGGATTTGTCTTGAAATTGTTCATGGGAAAGATGATTTTTGGGAAGAGGGCTTCGGTGAGATTATTAGTGATGACATGGCCCTTGTTATTTTTTTGAGAGATGAACTATAGGTCAAAATTAGTCATGAGCATCAACCATTGAGTAATGTAATCGTTATGATAAGGCTTGGAGTGCATAGTTTTAAGAAAAATGAAGTTAGTGATGATGAAGGTTTTATGATTAAGGAGATAGTGACGGAGTTTGGAAGTCGAAAAGAAAAGAGCACAATACAACTTTTAGCTTTAATGTAATGGGTTTTGTAATCGGAGAGTTTGACTAATATAATAGATGGTTTTCTTCTTGCCTTGTTCATCATGGTGTACTAACATAACACCTAAAACATGATCAGAAGCGAGAGATGTAGAGGTAGAATGTCCCCCCCTCACGTGGAGGTGTAAGAACAGTGGTTAAAAAAGGTATTGTTTGAGATTTGTGAATGCAATATGATAATTAGTATCCTAATTGAATTGGGTGTCTTTGAGAAGGAGATGATGAAAGTGTTGTCAGTGATCGGAAAGTCTGCGAGATGAAATGAAAGACAAATTAAAGTATGACTTAAAGACTACAAAGTTTCTTAAGATTAAAAGTAGGATGCATCTTGAGGATGGATTTGATCTTGTTAGGGTTAAATTCAATGCCCCTGATAGAAACGATGAATCCAAAAAGTTCTTTGGTTAGAAATTTGAACACACACTTGGTGGGATTAAGATGAAGGAAGAATTGAATAAGATGCACGAAGAAGATTTCAAGGACAGAAATATGGTCCTGTCATCATTTGGATTTTCCCAAGAGGTCAACATTCATGGGAGATGTAGAATAAGGTTGCGTGAAGGTGTTAATGGGTTTTCCCTTGAAACCCATTCCAAATTTCTCATGAGGCTCCCAGAATTGGTTAATGACAAGATCATGCATACCCTCTTCATAGCGTCCTAAACTGAATACCTTCTACTCATAGCTTTGGAGGTATGTATAGGAAAAGTATTTGTTATAGAGGACATAAAATCCATTATTGTAAGGTTTGGTATGATTTTGATTGTCAATATAGGATAAAGTGTGATCAATGTTGCCATATATGAGGTTGGTTTTGAGATGAGATAGACTATAGGAAATGATATCCCTGACATTTGATAGATACATGGTTGCTTTATTGGGTCTACCAAGTTTATTGAGGGAGGGAAGATAATTGAGAGCGAGGAGCTGATACTCCCCTAGAGATAGGGACTACATATAATTGTCAAGATATTTGTCATTAGGTAGTTTAGATGTAGGTAAAAAATAACTAGTGGATGCTTTGGAGGATGCATATTTTTTGGGGATGAGCACGCTATTTTTTTGATAAGTCATATGACATGATTTAAAGGGAGGAAGGTCAATGGGAAGGGTATGGATCTTCCCCTCATGTTCATATTTGATGCAACAATGGAGGGTGGAGGGGACACAACGCATGACATGAATCTATGGGTGCCCAAGTAAGATATTATATTGAAAATCCCCTTCAAAAATGTAAAATACTTCATGGAGGATTTTTTTACCTATTCAGATGGGGAGAATTAATGTGCCCAAAACAAGGGCCACTACATCAATGAAGGTGAGTAGAAGCTGCGGTTGGTGAGAAACGATATATTTGGGAAGTTTGAGATGATCGAAAGTGTGAGATGAGATGATGTTAATGTTTGTTCCATTGTCTATCATAGAGTGGTGGATGAATGTATCATTGACGCAAAAAATTATGATGAGGGGAAGGTTGTGATCTTTGGGTACTATGTCTAGAATTTCGAAAGATCAAAGGAAATGGTGGTGGAAGCGGTAAGAGCCCCATCAATGGCTGTAAAGGGATGGGATTCTTCAGATGAGATGGGGATGCATTGTAAATCCTTAATGAGATATTATTGGCGATTGGCGAGATATTTGGATAATATCATAAAATGACATATTAATAGGAGCTTGGTGTAGATGCCTTATGATGATCTACTCGATGGTAGTCGGTTTATGGGTTGGTGGTGTAGCTAAGATGGACACCTTAGCCTTAGATGAAGAAGGGGATGGAATGGGCTCGGAAACAATGATGAATTTTAATTTTAATTTCATAAATGGCTATGGCTTATGAGGATGAGAGAGGGTGGTGATACAAATGACATCAATGTAAAGGGAGGACCATCCCTAGAAGAGGGAATAGTGGGAGGGGGATAGCGACGAAGGATGTGGATGAGGAAGAGGATTTAGAGGTTATGGGCTCAGCTAAAAGATGAGGCTTGGATGTGGATTGGCTGGTAGAGGGGAGAGGGTGATATTATTCGATGAGGAGATCATATTATTTGATAAAGTTTTTAATGAGGGTGTAAATGGCTCTCAATGTTTTGTGTTGTTCTGGGGGCATGATGGTAGGTACACATAGTTTGGAGCTAAACCATGTGAGTTTTGGGTAACATGAATCAAAGGGATTGATAGGGTAAGGTTGATTGTGGATGCTTGGATAAGATGCTAAAATATTTCAGTATAAGATCTAATGATGGTTTGTGAAGGTGAAGTGGTATGGTCCTTAGGAGGATTTAGTTTAGGTGAGGGTGATGAAGGTAAGAGAAGAGCATTGCTCTTATGAGGCTTTGTAGGAGCCTTAAGTTTGGATTTTTCTGTAGGTACTTGTGATTCATATTGAGGAGGAGGGATGGATGATTTAGATGTGAATATGGGAGAGGGAATTGATTATTTATATGTGGATTTGGAAGAGGGAATTGATGATTTAGATGTGGATTTGGAATGGTTAAAATTTACATGATGGATTTGATAAATTAGATGGGATTTGGTAGTGGTAGAGGACATGGATGAAGTTAAAATTAAAATAGAATGATTTGATGCCCTAAGATAGATGATTGGATGGTGGGAGATTCTTTTTTGAGGGAGGAAGTTCCAACTTCTTATGTGGATGGGTAACTAACTTTTAAGTGGGAATGCCAAGGTTCTTAGATTTCTAATGTGAGGCTTTATCCTTGGCAGGGATGATGATGATTTTAACATAGGGACCTCCAGATATGGACTAAATGATGTGGGTATATGCTTTGTTTAAAATAGAGTGGTTTTTGGATGATGCATTTGATGAGATTGGAAGGGGTTATAGATGGTTTTGAATATGTGTGTATAACATTGGTAGTAGTCATAGAATATGAGAATGAGAGGGAGAGATTATTTGTGGCTATGTCAAGTGATGTTTGAAGGGGTGGTGTAGATATGGGAGTATATGTAGGTATAAACACGATTGAAGGTGTAGAGTGGATTCAATCGAAGTTGCGAGTGTTGCAAAAAGAGGTTGTAGGTATGGATGTAGAGGCGGGTGTTGATGTAGGGATAGGTACGGATATGGAAGATGTGGGTATAAAGGATATATATGTGGTGAGTTTGGATATAGATGCAAGGGATGTGTGTGTAATATGTGTGGATAGGGTGGATGTAGATTCCATGGATGTGGGAATGGGCGTAGGTGCCGGTGTGGTTGTATATGTAAAATGCGTAGAGGTGGGTAAGGTAGATGGAGGGATAATGGGAATGGATGATGATGTTGATTTTGAGTTAAAGGTGTTGATTGTGTGAGCATTGGGTGCTTGGGATATGGAAGGATATGTCTATTTATTCGACGAGTGGTTAGGAATGATATGTTTGAAGATGTCAAAGGTTGGTTGGAGGGGTGTTAGGATAATCCAAGTGTAGGTCCCTCACCGATGAGGCATTGGATGATGTCTTTGAATGTGTGAAAATTTTCAATGTCATGGCCACAAAATTGATGGTGTTTAAAATATTGGTCCTCATGGTACCACGCCGAGTTTAGGATGTGTGTCATGACATGGTGAATAAGAGGAAGTTGGATGAGACGAGAAGCCATGAGCTTATCGAATATTAAACTATATGAATCCTCGAGGGGGTTATATTTGGTAATAGATTGAGAAACCCTTTGTGGGGGCTTGATATGTGAGGTATATGTGGCGAAAGGTTTAATAATGATAACATTGGTAGCATTTTTGGATTTTCATTGTGATTGGATGTCTTGGTGATTTCAGGTTTAATTTTTTGAGATCTAAGATTGACATGACCTTGCTTAAGGGCATAAAGTTCTAGTTTACGAGCCATGGTGAATGCCTCCTCAAAGGTTTGAAAGGATTGGATCTAGAGGGTTGATGAGATGTGCTTTGTGTAAGATTGAGAGAAGATATCGATGAACTTAGTTTGAGGAAGGAGAAGCATAACGATTGATGAGACCACATCATCTAGCGATGAATTACTGTGATGATTCTTCATCATATTTTTAATGGTGTATAGGTCAGTGACGGTGATCTTACATACAATATTAATGGAGAAATGTTCTAAAAATAATTACGTGAGTTGGGTGAATGAAAAGAGGGAGTGTTTTGGAATTCCATTGTACTAGTCCATAGCAAGACCAACCACCGACATAGGGAATATATGAAGGATGAGGTCTTGATAACGTGAGATGAGGTAGCGAGGCATGCCTAGGCATGAAGATGTTGTTGGGGTCCTCCTTGCTGTTTAATTTCAAGAATTTAGGGAGTTACCTATGTGGAGGATATGGTCTAAAAGTAACTAATGGGTGGATGGGCTCATTACAATTTTTATGTAGGTAAATTAGCTCTTGGGACCCAAGGTGGAGGCTTCAAGGTTTCTAAACCTATTTAGCAAATCCTACATGGGGTTGTGGGATGGATGAGAGATTTATTGATGAGGTTGTGAATCATAGGATGTAGAAGGGTTGGGTTGAGGATGAGATTGATAGTGTTGAGGATAGGTAGGTGTTTATGGAGGTGGTTGATAAGGGGGAGATAGTTAAATGGATGTGATTAAACAAGGTGGGATATAGGTTTTTGCTTTGAGAGACGAGAATATACTAAGATGGATATGATTTTGTTTGCTAAGAAGTGGAGATGTTATATTTCTTCTACGTGGGGTGAGTGGGGATGTAAACATGGAGTGGTTTAGATTTTTTGGTTGCTTGATGAAGAAACATATGGCGAAAGACATTTTGGAGAGGAGGTTGATGGGATTAGGTTGATTCTAAAGGATGAGGTTGTGAGGTAATGACATTAGCATGGATTTGGGTTGTGGATATTAGGACAAAATCTTGATTATGTTTTTCGGGTGGAAGGAGGAAGCGGATTCCTATAGAGCTTGATTATGGGTGCGAATAACAATAGTCGATTAAGAGGTGATAGGGATTGAAGAAGAGAGAGTGGTATGGATACAAGTAAGATTGGGCCCAATAGGAGCCACCAATTGAGTATATTGGTGATTTTGGGGGATGCTTTAGTAGAATATTTATGGGAGCCAAGTTCATGTTACTCCATGGAAAGCTCATTCATGGCTTGGGGAAGAAAACAAAAGGCGAGAGGTGATGACCTAAGTTGTTTTAGGGTGAGAGTGATAGGAATAGATTTATTTGAAGAGGGGTTCCATCAATGGGAATGTTGGTAGATCTACATAGAAGGTACTCATAAAGAGAAACAAACTTAGAATCTAGGAGTTCCTGCAACTCCAAGCATCCACAGGGATAACGGGAGGCCCAAAGGTATCCTAGGAAGCAATATATGGAGATGTAGATGGTTTGGAAGGGACTAAATGGTGGTATAGGAAAGGATTTGTTTCAACGTGGGAATGAGTCTAAATATAAAATTGATTGCTAGAAGAAGCCATAGAAATGACGAGTTGGAAAAGCAAGAGGTTGTGATCGAGAAACAAAAGAACCAGTAGTAAGGGTGGATATTTGTTGGATGATGTTGTTGGAGGTGGGGATGTTAGATGAGGTAGTTTGTTCCATTTTTATGATTTGAGATCTGGTAAGAATAGGCATGAAACAAACAAGAACCTATATAGATGTTGCTAAGATAAACAAGACAAGAAACAGTGTTTTAACTATCTTATTTATTAGAAGATGTGAAAAAGAAAAATAAAAAGGATTAGGGGAACCTAGAAATGGCCGATCTAAGGCTGGTTTTAGGATGTTTTTGATGGCATCCTTGATATACCCAAAGGTACATGAGGAAAAAATATATGATGACTACGTATATGGGTCCCGATATAGGGTTCTACCCCCACACAACATGCACCACAACGATACGGGTTTCAAGCGCTTAGCCAATACATTGATAGCCAAAAACTTTATAATGCATCCGAACACCATAGTGGCTTTCCTATTAGGTGATGAAATCCCAATAGTTCCACCTGGTAGATGATTTTTCGATGTGCATATTTGATGCATGAGGTCAGATGTGTGTGAAAGAAGTGAATGCAATGATTAATCTCCTACTTAATCTAGATGAGCAAGCAAGAATTAAGGGGTTATTTTTAGGCCAAAAAATGAAATGTGAATTTTAATGAAAGTACACACATAAATATGCGAAAGGAGAAAATGGAGAACAAAAAGAATAATACCTAGCTAATTTTATTTCCTTTTTATTTTATTTTTATTTATTTTAGCAAATGCGTTCTTGATCCAGAGAGAAAACCATTACGCATGCAAGAAAGAAAATCTCCCACCTATGAGGTTAATAGAAATAAAGAAATGAAATGGAGTGAAATAAAATAAAGGACTCACCAAGTAGGAAGGGTGGGCCCCACCAGTGCATGCCAAAATGTTCTACAAGATTTCTGCTCCTATGATACGTTAATGCAAGGGTACAAGAAACATAAGAACTCAAAACTATGGGAGGGTTTAAGGCTACCTTCTGATGTAGATGATGGCGATGATAAAGAAATGGGTGCAAAATAAGGTCTCCAATGCCGTAGTGCCTATGTAGTAACCTACACAACAAATAAAAATTGTGTGGGTCGATGGTGACCCGAGTGTGACCGATGTACGATCGAAGGATAATTTTGTAAAGGTTATTTATGGATGAACAAGTACAAAGACGGATCTGGTCTAGAGATGCTCGATTTGATACAAAAAAAAGTGGTAGGTATAAAATATGTAACTTGAGGCAAATATGATGTGGGAGCTTGTATGGTTAAGGGCAATCGGGGTAGAGATGACCGGATACATGATGATAAACAACTAGGTTATTAAAAATGAGTAATCTGGATGGAAGAGAAGATATGTTAATGGATAATAATATGGTGCAAATAGAGAACAAGGTCAACATAGGGTGGGTTGGTGGTGATCGGGATGAGTCGATGATGATCTGATTGGGATTTAATATTCAACAAGTTGAGTGGATGAGGAGATGGGTATGCTAAGGATCATAGAATCTTGAATGGATTAACAAAGCTCTGGGGGACCTACAAACCTAAAAAATAGAAGAAAAGAAGCAAATAAGAGATATCCAAATGAATTTTAAAACATATGAAGCTTTAATGATAACATGCCAAGAGTGTGAAGGTTGATTTTATTTGGTGACAGTAGATCCACGGAAGAGGAAGGAGGAAACAAGCATGTAAGGATACATGAGAAATAAAGTTTTTACTTGTTTTAGAGGAGGGGTGGTGGTGAGTTTATAGGGTCAAAAGTGACCCACATGAGTCATCAATGATTGGAGTAAAATGAAAACCGGTCAAATTTGATTTTGGGGATTGATTTGTTATGAAAAATAAAATGGAAGTGGTGGGATATTTTAGGGTTCTATAGTTGTGTGGGGAGAAATTAGCGGGATGTAGGTGATAAAATTAAGGGCGTTAAATGGGGAGGAAAAGAAATAATGAAATAATAATAATATTAATGTGGAAATGGTCGGGGTGATTAAAAATAAATGGGTACTTAGATGGGATTAGGAATAATGAAGGGAGTTAAATAATGTTAGGTTTAGAATGAGATGAAAATAAGAGTTAAGAGGGATAATGGGGGTATAAGAATTAGGAATATGATGGGATGAATGCATGAGATGATAGTAAAAGAGGATCGAATGTGGGATGAGGGGAAAACATGCCAAAAAAATGTGTTTTCATTTTCCCCTTTTTGTCAAGTGGTTTGTTTTAAACAAGCTGAGAAAAAACTAGAAATGATTATGAGAGATGATGGTTGAGGTGTTTCCACTCAAACTAGGGATGGATGACACAAAGGTTAGTTGATCATGATTTTTGAAGAGATAGATGGAGGGATGAGGTAACGAAATAGGTGGGAAAAGAGATAGGAAAATTCTCCAAATGAAGAGGGATGATTGTTGATGGGACAAAAAAAAAAAAATATGGTGGTGACCTTGGAAACACATCGGTAGGATCATAGCATCACCTATGATGGAGGTGTAATTAATGACCTACGGACCTGTGATTCGAGAAAAAGACACTTTGAGATGGATTTCCAAGCCATGGGAGTAATGGGTTAGAGGCGGACATCAAAATATGTACAAATATATATGAGAGTATTCAAAATGATGGTTTGATAGATGACTGGGAAACAAAGTGGGATAGAGATTATGCGTTGTCTTGTGAGCACAAGGAATAAAAAAACATGCATCTAGGGTAGTAAGAGGATTAAATATGGCCATGAGGGTGGGATTTTAAGATCAGCAATGGTGCCTAGGAAGGGCACAACGATGGCCACGAAGTGGGATGCAAAATATAATATGGATAGGCCGGATAATCCAAAGTGTGTTATGGGTGACACACAAGCTTGAGATAGAGGAAGGGTAATTAAATGAGGAGATTTTCAAGAAGATGAAAAAATAGGCTGAAATAGGGTTTGGGTTGATGATGACTAAGGAGTCACCGGTGACTTCGTTTAGGTTGTTGAAGGGACCAGGCGGCACAAGGGACTCATTTGCACTTTGTAAAAATTTTGTGAATTGATAACTCTAAGAGAGAAGGATTTTTATGATTTTGAGAGACATGGATGCCAACGGTTGAGTTAGGAAGCCCCAGAGGACCTAACAAGTGGTAAGAATATGAATCTTAACATTGTTTTTAATTTTTGATTATTTTTTAAATTTTTTTGGAAAAATAGATGGGCAAGAAGGTCCAGAGGTGGAGATTGGGATTGTTGCCCTCAATCAAGAAAATTATGCATCATATCGAATGGGTTCATCATCGACTCACTATGGATTAAGTTAGATTGATTTAAAATGGTGATATTTGATTATGAGATGTTGATGGGTAATTGTTGGATTGGTTTTTGCAAGCCATAGACACTTTATACCCGACATACCAAGTCCCGGCATTATATGATGGGATTAGAGGGGATGTTACAAAAGTAGAGTGGGATCACCTAGAGAAAATGGGATGCTATGCTTTTAATTAGGTGGAGCACGGTTTTCATAGAAACTAGCTAGGGTACTAGTGACATAGTGAAGCATAAGACAATGTTAGCATTTGGTGTTGTGTTTCTTGCATAGGTGTACTATGAGTTATGGATGTACACATTTGGGAGGTGGATGGGTATGAATGTGGGTTTTGTTACTACACTATTGGGAATATTAGCATACAATTGTTGTGAGGCCACCAAGAATTCCTTGGGTGACTAGAGATCATATAGATCTAGAGGTGGGTTTTCCGAGATGGCGAAATGATAACACTCATGGAGACGAGGGAAGAGCGAGGGGAGGTGTGGTATGAGGAAAGATTGGGGAGGTTGGAAGTAGATTATGTTAGATAGAGGCCCTACAGAGAGGATTCCCGCATGGTTGGGGAAATATGCACAACTGATAGGTATGAGGAGGGTGAGGTGGGTAAAGAGGTGGAAGCTTTGAGATTATCAAGGTCATAAACTATACCAACATGATACAATAGTTTGGGGTTTTACAAGGGTAGGCTGGAGTGTGTATCCGATATAGGCATGATGAGATAAAGAGGCACCTATTTTTTCATGTGATAGAAGATCCGTTAGTTGAGGAGGGAGAGCTCTAGGATAAAGATGATGATGTGGGTGTGGGAGAGGGATATATAGATTGGTGGACTCGGGAGTGGGAGGCTAAGGCTAGTGAGGAGATAGGGCAGTTATGAGAGGAGGCAACCGTGTCTCTGGGAGAGGAGGAGGCATTTTATGGAGGAGAGTATAGAGATAGGTGAGTGACATATGAGATATTGTTTTTATAGGTGGACTTAGATGTCATGGGTCGGTAGAGGGACAATGTGCTACCCGATGCCACTAGTTGTACTACTCTCCCTAGTCTCTACTCCCCTACTAGATAGGTCACATAAAATGAAACATATGGAAGTATAGATGTGATGGTGCTCTCATAGTAATACACCTCCTTACCCAGTGCCTTGTACTGCTCTAGTGATATAGTAATGGCGAGCTATCTATATAGATCCATGCGAAGCCTCTAGTGCCTCACTCCCTGATGCTACAACTATGGATCCAAGATCTACAAATCTGCCTGTTGGCCTCCATCTTACTATGATATTGGTCCCACTCTTTTGTATGACTAGGTCTCTCTCCTTATGTAACCCCATGGCCTTCTTTCATGCAGCATCCTCTCTCTAACACATGGCATCTAACTCCACTTATAAGTAGGATAACTCTCTTTGCCACTCCCTATCTCCACCCTCTCCTTTAAGTGCTACCTCCTTCTCTCCTGCGAGCACCGTCGCCTCCTCTCCTAACTATCCTATATCCTCGATGACCTTATCTACCCACTACTGATTCCATAAATATACATAGCCCTCCCCCACACCCACATCGTCATCATCATCCCGGGACTCTCCCTCTGTTGCTAGTGGATCTTCCATCATAGGCACATAAAGGTGCCTCTCTGTCTTATCACTCCTATATCGAATAAGCGCTCCAGCTACCCCATGCACAACTACTAACTATCGCATCACCTTGGTAAACTCTATGACATCGATCATCTCGGGCCTCTAACCCTATACCCACCTCACCCTCCTCATACCTATCGGTTGTACAGATTGTCCCCTGGCCATGTAAGGAATCCTTTGTAGGGCCTCTACCTAACACCATCTACTTGAGTCCGGAAAATCATATCATGATATTTTATCGACCCATCATGTGTTGTTCTTGTTCTCCATATGTACCATATTTTTCTCCTGTTACATAGTTTATTTTCCATACGAATCAATCATTTTCAGTCACCTAGTTTTTATTATTATTGATCCGGTCATCTATATCTCAATCGTCGTCGAACCTACCAACTCCCACATCAGATCTACCTCTAGTTGCATCATTTTACCCATCACTATTTCTATATCAAATCCACCATATTTGTACTAGATCTAGCTCTATTTTTGTTCATCCTTCAATCATCTCTACATTGGTTTCCATTGAACATACCAGTCACACCCGCATCACAGTCGACCCGTGCAAGTTTGGTTTGTTTTTCATCATATTTCATTAGTAGATCATCTTTTCAGTATCTCTAGCATATCATATATATGTTTCAGATTATTATCTACCGCCATTCATTTATTATCACTTACATATTGTATTATCAAAATCTGGGTTGAAATCCATACTAGGAAGCTATTTTTTTCCTGGGGCTGACCTTGTCAGGAAACCCACCAAATAATCTTACAAATATTTTCTACCATCTTCTCTTTGTTGTGTAGGTCACCGAGCTCACAGTGGAGAGTTTATTTTACACATGTAGCTTTATCATCACCATCATCATCTACATTTGGAGGTAGCCTTAAACCCTCTCATAGTCTTGAGTTCCTTAATTTATTGTACCCATTACATTAACTTGTCACGGGATCGAAATATCATAGAACATTTTACCTTTGGTGGGAACCACTCTTCCTCCTTGGCAAGTCATTTATTTTATTTCACTTCATTCCATTTTATTTTCATATTCCATTTCTTTCTTTCTAATAACCTCGTAGGTGGGAGCTTTGCTTGCTCACATGCGTGGAGATTTGATTTGCTATATTAAGAACACGCTTGCTAAAATAAATAAATTAAAAAAGGAAATAGTGTTAGTCGAGTATTCTTATTTTTGTTCCTATTTTCTCCTTTCTACATCTTTTTGTGTGTGCTTTCATCAAACTTCACATTTCATTTTTGGCCTAAAAAGAACCCCTTCATTCTTGCTTGCTCATCTAGATTAAGTAGGAGGTTAATCTATTGCATTCACTTCTTCCACACACATCCAAACTCACACATAAAACTTACACATATGAAACATCATATACTAGGTGGAACTATTGGGATTCATCACCCAATAGGAAAGCCACCTTGGTGTTCTAGCCATGTTATAATTTTTTTGGCTATTGGTATATTGGTTAAATTCCCGACACCCTTATCATTGCATTGTGTGACGTGCAAAGGTAGGCCCCTATATCGAGTCCAGTTTTGGTAGTCATAAAAAATTTGTGCCTCATGTACCTTAAGGCATATCAAGGACACCATCTAAAATATCCCGAACCATCATTAGATCAGTCATTTCCTAGGTTCCCCCAATCCTTTTTCTTTTTATTTTTCAAATCTTCTAATAAATAAGATAATTAAAACATTGTTTCTTGTCTTGTTTGTCTTATCAACTTCTTTATAAGTTCTTATGTTTTCATGCCCATTCTTACAAGATCTCAAATCAAAATACTGGAAAAAATTACCTCGTCTAACATCCCCACATCCAACAAACATCCAAACTTGATATTGGTTCTTCTGTTCCTTTCACTATAGCCTCTTTGGTTTCCCAACCTTTTATTTCTATGGCTCCTTCTAGTGAGCTATTTTTTTTCCAGACTCATTCCCATGTTGAAACCAATCTTTTCCTATACAACCTTTAAGACACTTATAGACCAGATACACCTCCATCTACTACTTCCTTTGAGACCTTCAAGCCTCCCATTATCCGCCACAGATGATTGGATTTCCAAGAACTCCTAAAAGATAACCCTGCCACACTTTAGGATTACCTTCTCCATAGATCTACCAACCTTCCTATTGACAAACTCCATCTTTAATAAATCTATTCCTATAACTCTCATGTCATGGTGCAATGTGAACTCGGCTCCCATCAATATTTCACTTTGATCCAACAAAATCAACAGTATACTCAACTAGTGGCTCCTATTCTGCCCAATCTTCCTCATATTAATATCACTTCCTCTTCTTCCATCCCTATCACCTCTTCATCCATCATTGTTATTAAAATCCATAATCAAGCTTACATGAATCTCATATCCTCCTTCCACCACCTAAATAACATGATCAAGTTGTTGTCCTAATCTCCACATCCCAAATCCATGCTAATGTCATTACCTTGCAGCCCCATCCTTCGAGAATCAACACAAGCCCATCAACCTCCTCTCCAGAATGTCTTATGCCATATCTTTCCTCATCAAGAAACCCAAAAATATCTATCACTACATTCTTACATCCCCACTCATCCCATGTAAAATCAATCTAATATCTCCACTTTTAAGAAAACACAATCACATTCTGTCAACAAAACCTATTTCCAAAACTGTTCAATAACAACCATTTAACTATCTCTCCATTATCAACCACCTCTACAAACACCTACCTATCCTCAACATTATCAATCTCATCCCTTCCACATCCTATGATTCAAAACCTCATCAATCCATCTCTCATACATCCCATGACCTCATGTAGGATATGTTTAATATGTTTGTAAACTTTGAAGCCACCACCTTGGGTACTAAGAGCTCATTTATCTACAAAAAAATGTAATGAGTCCATCCACCCATCAATTCCTATCAAACCATATCCTATGCAATGGGAACTCCCTATATTATTTAAATTTAACAAGGAGGATCCCTAGAAATATCTTTGTGCCTTTAAGAGTGCCAACTACCCCATTGCACATGATTAGGACCTCATGCTTTGTACATTCCCTATGTCGTTGGCCACTCCTACCTTAAACCGGTACGATGAAATTCCACAACACTCCCTATTTTCATTCACCCAACTTGCGTAATTATTTTTAGAACATTTCTCCATTAATATTGCATGTAAGATCACCATCACTGACCTATATGCCATTAAACAATATGATGATGAATCCATCACATAATTTATCGCTAGGTGGTGTGGTCTCATCAATCAATTATCCTTTTCCCTTCCTTAAATTGAGCTCATTTAGCTCTTCTCCCGATCTTGCGCAAAGAACATTGCATCAACCCTCTAGATCTAATACTTTTAAACCTTTGAGGAGGAATTCACCATGGTTCATAAACTAGAACTCTGTGCCCTTGAGCAAGGCTATGTCAAGCTTAGATCCAAAAACAAAAACATGAATTCACAAAGACATCCAATCACAATGAAAAATCCAAAAAAACTACCAATGTTGTCATCACTATTATATCTTCTCTTGCATCTACCTCCCATACCAAGCCCCCACAAAGGGATCCTCAACCTACTCCCAACTATACCCCCTCGAGGAGTCATATAGTTCAATATTTTATAAGCTCATAGCTACCTATCTTATCTAACTTCCTCCTATTCACGTTGTCAATGAAAAAATCCCTAAACCCGTGTGGAAATGGGAGGACCACTATTGTAAGCACCATCGGGTCTTTGATCATGATATTGAAAAGTTTCACACATTAAAATACTTTTTACATTGCCTCATCGACCAAGGGGACCTCCACTTGGATAATCCTAATGCCCCTCCCAACCAACCTTTGGACATCTTCAAATAGTTGTTTCCTAGCAACTCACCAAATAAATAGACAGATCATTCCACAATCTATGTTCCCAATGCTCACACAATGAACACCTTGAACCCAAAATCAACATCATAATCCATTCCCATTATACCTGCATCTACCTTACCCACCTCTACGCCTTTGACATCTACAACCACAATGACACATACACCCATGAACACATCCATCGAATCTACGTCTACCATATCCAATCCTATTATTCCCACATCCCTTAAATCTACATCCATACCTACCACATCTATATCTTCTACACCCACATCTACCATATATGTGCATATCCCTACATCAACACTTGCCTTTACTTCCAAAACTACAACCCCTTTTCACCTGCACCTTTAATCGAATCCACATTTACACATTCAATCATGTCTATGCCCACATATACTCCCATATCTACACCACCCCTTCAAACATCACTTGACATAGCCATAAATTATCTCTCTTTCTCATCTTCATTTTCTATGACTACTACCAATGCTATACCCGCATCTTCAAAACCATCTATAACCCCTTCCGATATCATCAAACACATTATCCAAAACCACTCCCATATACTATCTCCCCATATTCAACAAAGCATCTACCTGCATGATCTAGTCTCGTCTATGGAGGTCCCTCTATTGAAATCATAGTCATCCATGCCAAGCGTAAAGCCTCAAATCATAAATCTAAGAACTTTGACATTCCCACTAAGAAGTCACTTACCCATCCACATAAGAAGTTGGAACTTCCTCCCTCAAAATCCAAGTCTCCCACCATCCAATCATCTATCTTAGGGCCTCAACCTTATATTTTGGGACCACTCCCTTCATCCATGACATCTAAAATTTCCTAATCCCTATTTAAAGAATATATCCCTCCCCCAAAATTCACATCTAAATTATTGATGCCCTCTTCCAAATCAACATATAAATCATTGATGCCCTCTCCCAAATCCACATCTAAATCAACCATCCCTCCTCCTCAATTTGAATCACCAAGTACTAAAAGAAAAATCCAAAACTAAGGCTCTTACAAAGCCTCATAAGAGAAAACCTCCTCTCTTACCTTCATTTACTTCACCTAAACCGAATCCTCCTAAGGATCATACCACTTCACCTTCACAAACCATCATCAAATCTTATACTGAAATCTTTCGAGTGTCTTCTTCAATGCATATCAATCACCCTTCCTCCTATCAAGCCCTTTGAACCACATAGTAAAAACCAACGTGGTTTGAATCTAACACTATGTGTGCCTACCATCATGTCCATGGGTATGCCACTAAATACTATATGGCCCTTTGCACCATAATTAACAATTTTATCAAATAAGACGATCTTCTCATCGAAGAAGATCACCCTCTCCCATCTACCATTCAATCCACATCCAAGCCCCATCTTCCATTTGAGTATGTAACCTCTATAGCCTCTTCCTCATCTACATCCTTTGTTGTTATCCCCCTCCCAATGTTACCTCTTCTAAGGATGGTCCTCCCCTTTACATTAACGTAATTTGTATATGCCACCCACTCTCATACTCATGAACCACAACCATCTACATAATCCAAATCAAAATTCATCATTGCTACTCCCTTTGACGAGCCCGATCCATCCCCTTATTCATATAAGGATCAGTATTTGTCTTAACCACACCACTAACCCAAAAATTGACCTCCATCAAGTAGAGCATTGTAAGGAAGTTACACCAAGCTCCCATTAAGATGTATCTTTAGAAGCTTATCCAAATCTAACCAAATCACTGAAAATCCCTCATCAAGGCTTTACAATGCATCCCCATCTCATTTGAAGAATCCCATCCCTTTGTATTTCGTGTTGGGGATCTTACCGCTTCGCCACCATTTCCATTGAAGATTCAAAAATTCTAGACATCTAACCCAAAGATCATGACCTTCCCCTTTTCATCATTTTTGCATCAACAATACATTCATCCAATGCTCTATGATGTACAATGGTGCCAATATTAACATCATCTCATATTACACCTTTAATCATCTCAAACTTCCCAAATCTATTGTTTCTTAATCAATCGTAGTTCTACATACCTTCAATGATGTTATGGCCCTTTCTTTGGGCATAGTAATTCTCCCCATCCACATAGGCAAAAAAATCCTCCATTAAGTCTTCTACATAGTTGAAGGGGAGTTTTAATACAATTTCTTGCTTAGGCACCCATGGATTTATGCCATGCATTGTGTCCCCTCCATCCTTCATCTTTGTTGCATCAAATACGAACATGAAGGGAAGATCCATACCCTTCCCACCGACCTTCCTCCCTTCAAAACATGTCATATGACTTATTGAACAAATGACATGCTCATCCCAAAACAAGATTCATCCTCCAAAGCATCCACCAATTCTTTTGTTCCTACATCTAAGCTACCTAATGATGAATCCCTTGACAATGTGATGCAACACATATCTTTGGGGGAGTATTGTCTCCTCACTCTTAATTATCTTCCCTCCCTCAATAAACTTGGTAGACCCAATAAAGCACCCATGTATCAATAAAATGTCGGGATATCATTTTTTTTGGTCCACCTCATCTCAAAACCAACCTCATCTATGGTGGCATTGATCACCCTTCATCCCATATTGACAATCAACCTCATACCAAACCTTACACCAATGGATTTGATTTCCTCTATAACAAAGCCTTCACCTATACATAAATCCACCATGATGCATGGAAGGGATTCAGTTTAGGAAACTATGAACAAGGTATGCATGATCTTGTCATTAACCAATCCCATAAGCCTCATGAGAAATTAAAACTAGGTTTCAAGGAATAAACTCTCGACACCTTCACACAACCTTCTTCTACATCTCCCATGAACATTGATTCATCATCCACTTATTCTCCATCCAAGAACACCATGGACACGGATGATACTTTTTCCCTTCCTCCTATTTTTTTAGTCTCGATCATAATCCTGGGACCGGTCACTTATGAGGCCGGGGTGAAACTAGGTCCCTTCCTCTCATTTTCCCTAACATGGTAGAGGAGGATTCCCCTACCATCAATATTCTCCAATGAACCAATGAAAAATCCATTCTTTCCTACGTGAGGATAGAATATTTTCATTTTCATAAGACCTTACCTCCTAACACATCCACCCTCCTTAATTAATCCACTATCTACATCAACGTCAGGACTCCTCGGGATCCTTGCATGACCATCTTCCATGACCTTATCCATAAAACCATAGAGGAATAAGTCAATTACATCTTGTGAAAATATGAATGACAACAAGACCATCTTTCCATCCTTGAAATCCTCTTCGCATCTTATTCAATTTTTCCTTCATCTTAATTCTTCCAAGTGTGCGTTCGTAGTTATAACCGGAAAAATCCTTAGCTTCATTATTTATTTCAGGGGATTTTAAGTTGACCCCTTGAAGATCATAGCCATCCTCAAGATGCCTCCTCCCTCTAATCTCAAGCACCTTCCTAGTATTCGGGAAAACTTCAATCTATCCGCTATTTCATCTCACATATTTTTGACTACTTCTAACCCTTTCATCATCTCCTTTGTAAAAACACCCAATTTAATTAGGATGCCAATTTTATTAAGGTCTTCTACGACCTCAAACAATATATTTTATCACTACCTATGCTTACACCTCCATGTGAAGGGGTGCCTTTCTACCGCTACATATCTTCCTCCGATCATGCTCTAGGTGTTATGTTGGCACATCGCGATAAGTAAGGAATGGAGAAATTTATCTATTATATTATTTGCACTCTCCTCAATTATGAAACCCACTACATTGAAGCTGAAAATATGTTTAGCACTCTTTTATTCACCACTTCCTCACTTAGTAACTATATTCTTAATCATAAAACATCCATCATCACTAGCTTTAGTATTCTTAAAACCATGTAATTCAAGCCTTATCATAATGATCACATCACTTGATGGATCATTATCATGACCAAGTTTGACCTAGAGTTCATCTCTCAAAAATCCATCAAAGGTCCGGGCCATCGATAAGCATGTTGAAGCTCCTCTTTCAGACAATCATCTTCCTCATGAAAAATTTCTAGATGAATCCATCAATACCCTCCATCATGAATTCTCTCCTCTCAAAATGACACTTTTATTTGACAAGTTAAAGTGTCGGCAAGAAGGGGAGGTATTGGCATCATAATCATTCCTCCTTGGGATAATCCTATCCCCATCACTTATAAGCTTGACTTTGAATGTACTAAAAACATGGCTGAGTATGAAGCCCTAATATTGGGCCTCCAAATCGCTATCATGGTCAGCGTTAAAATCCTTGACATCTACGATGACTCCCATCTCATCATTAATCAATTCAAAGGAACCTATCAATGTAAAAATGAAGTCCTTCAAAAATACAAGGATGTTGTTGACTTTATTCTTGAAGCCTTTGATCAATACACCATCCAATTTATCCCTCATTCATCTAATCATTTTTAGAAACTATGGCTTATCTCGTGTCTCTTATCCTATGAGAAATCGAAGAATCTAATTTTTTTTTCCGCCATCTATATTAGCCATCCCATACCCATGATCTCCCCGCATCAATCACATTGACACTAATCAATCTAAAATATGTTCCACCTAGATCTTTGAATATCTATCCAAGTCCAAAATTCCCTTTGACATATCAAAAAATGGTAGGAGGTCATTTCTTCAATGTGTTAACCACTATGTCATCCTTGGTGGCATCCTCTACAAGTGTGGCTTTGATGGAATCCTCTTTGTATTTCCTTAATTCACATGAATCTACATGTGTCATCCAAGAATTCCATGATGGTATCTATGGTGGACACTTCAGCGGTTTGGTTTTCACCAAATGTGTTCTTTTCCTAGGCTATTAGTGGCCCAATCTCAATAAATACTACTGTGAATGTATTAGAAAGTGTACTAAATGCTAACAACATTCTAATTTCATTCACATCTCTAGCTAGGCCCTACATCCACTTCAAGAAATTTAGCCTTTCTCACAATGGGGCCTTGACCTCATCGGTATTATCAACCCTTTCTCTTCTCAAAGCATCATCATTCCATCATCACATTTGTTATCGAGTATTTCACTAAATGGGTGGAAGCTATTTCACTCGCATCCACCATCATCTACCAACATATCATTTTCCTCCTCGGCGTTCCCCATAAAATTGTCACGGACAATGGAGAGTCTCTAAAAAATTACCTTAAGAATCTTTGAGACTCTTTCAACATCAATCTTATCTTCAAGATAACAACCAAGCCAAATCCACCAATAAAACCATTTACAACATTTTTTCTAAAACCATCGACAAATCAAGATGTAATTAGCATCTTCACATCCCATTTTCCCTTTTGGATCACTGTACCAACATCCACAGCTCTATGGGATCTAATCCTTTCTCTCTCATCTACAAATATGAATTCATTCTTCCTCTCGAAGTTTGAATCCCGTCCTTACGTGTCTCTCTCCGTGAATTCATCTCTAACAAGGACTATCTCCAAGAGCATCTATCCCAACTTGAATTGTTAAATGAATGTCGCTTGATCTCCCTTCAACACCATCAAGTATATCAAGAACGCATTAAACGCGCTTATAAAAAACATCTCAAGGAATTGAATTTAACATCGGTGACCTTGTCTTAAAATAAAATCAATAATGTTATTACTCTAGAAAGGAGCCAATGTGGAAAGTTTTCTCCTAAATGGATTAGACCATACATTATCACGTATAAGTATGGGTCTTGAGCCTATTGCTTAACCTACCTTTATGGTAAAACGGAAATGAAACCTCTCAATGCCTTGCACTTGAGACCTTCTACTATTAACATACCTACCAATGTGACTCTAGTCACACTTAGTGATAATTTCCATAATTATCCTTTCCATCTCTCATTGTAATGATTTGTCATTATGTGTTCTACAATTACTAGCCTATCTATGACCTTAAATATAGGCACCATGACTTTTCTCATAGAATATTCCTCATGGATAAGTTCCTCCTTCTCGATGGGAACCCCATAATCATTACATCCATCGCCATCTTATCTACCTACTATAACCATGCTAAGGGTCCATGGGTGTCGCTTGTACATCACCTCCCCAAGTAGTTTACTTGGCTATCCCACACCTTATCAAAAATTCAAAACTCTAGATGCTTATATCAAAGATATATTAAAAATATTGATCCCTTAAAGGATAGTTATTTAGATAAAACAAAAATTTGTCAAAAATATAGACTAATCCTCGAAGGAAAGCTATCATGCATATCTCATCCTGCCATCTAAAAAGTCAAAATCAAAAGCAAAATCCCAATTCTATACCACCCCTCGAAGGATGGCTACTATTTCTTATACCATGGTAGAGAAGGATTCGTGCATTGATGAATCTTCTTAAAATTTCAAAATCAAAAGCAAAATACCAAAAGTAAACATCCCTAGAAAGCTTCTCGCATCGATAAGCTTTCCCATCCTCCAAAACTTCCCGCATTGATCATTTTTTCCCGTATAAGCTCCATCTTAACCCCTTTGTTGTGTCTATAGTGGGTCTATAAGCACACTTTCCATCTTTCCCTCAAGGTTTTAAATGTGACTAACTATCGTTAGTTATATGTTAACATATTTCATTGGTCACAAGTGCATTTCTCTGCATTGTTCCCTCTCACACTTTTCCTCTAATTTAGTTCAAAGAATCTTTCTATGTATGCTCCTCTCTATGATGAAGTGTACTTTCTCATGTTTGGGTCACCCTATCAAGGTCACTCCCTTTCCCACCACACTATCCTAACTTTTTCATCCATATCCAATCCATTTATTACATCATTTAATCTAAATCCACCTTACAACATTTAATCAATATCCAAATCCCCATCCATTTCATCTTTTACATATAAGAATACATCCATCCATCACATAATGTGTTTACATTTAATCTAACATACACATCTAAACCCATCATATCTATTCTAATCTAATTCATCGATAATCTATCACATCATTTCTTAATCAACAACCATCGTCACATAAAATCATTTAATCCCTACCCATGTAACCATCTAATCATTATCCATATCATCAAAACATCACATCACATCAAGCAATAAAAACACATCTAAATCAACATCCATAGTATAATCAAATATCTACATTCATCACACAACACATATAATCCACGAAACAATCATATATATATATCCTCATCAAAATGTGTCCATACATGCATGATAAGCCTCGAGGGATCTATCTCAAAAATTTATGCATCGAAATCCATATAAAAATCTATATACAATGTTCACCCATTACTCGGTGAACTAAAAGTCATAAACTTTGAGTCTCGAACCTTTCCCCTCTAGTGCGGATCCTCCCTCTACCTATCGGCCCGTGACTCCCTCATCCGGGATTTGATTATACCTTGATTATACCATACTCATTATGCTACCCGATGCTACTGATTATGCTGCTCTCCCTAGTCTCCACTCCCCTGCTAGATATGCCACACATCATAGCATATCTTGGAGTTTAGATGTGACGATGCACTCATAGTAACGTGCCTCTGCACCAAGTGCCTTGTAATTCTCTCTTGATATAGTACTACGTAGAGACATTTGGTTGGCTCTATATGAAGCCTCTCGATGCCTCACTCACTAACGTTGTAACTATGGATCTAAGATGATACATTCAAGCATCCACATTTAATCACTATTTCAAAACAATCGGAGAAAAAATCAACAACTTACCCAAACTCTGCAATATGAAGACTTTAAGAAGCCTAAAAGGTTAATAATTGCATGTTTGATAAATTTTCACCTTGTTTGGACTCCACATTTTTCTCTATCTTCCTCAAACCCTGTTATTTGAACTATCACCATGATTCTTGATCAAGAGACAATCCACTCTTCTTGTTTTGCAACCTATCCCTCCTTTTCATTACTAGCTTCTTTTGATACTTCACCCCAACTAAGGAAAAATTGATCCTTTAACTTGTTCCCAATACTTGAATCACCTTTACTCTATTTCTTTTAGGTCATTCTACCACCTTTACAATCATAAAATATCTTATCATTCACCAAAAGGCATGATATTCACTTACTCTCATTAACACTCACCTTTCTTGCTCTTACTCTCCTTTCCTAGCATGTACTCTTGACCCTTCTCTTCCTTAGCACTTGTTAGTCCTCTTTCCCTACTCACACTCTCATAAAAATGTTAAAAGCATCACAAAAAGGCATTAAAAACAACCAAAAACTCTTAACTCCTATGTTTATCGACACTAGCCTTAAAATGCCCTTAAGACAAGGGGTTGGCTACACTCATGGATAGAAGAAATTAGATGCACATAGAAGACCCATCAAAATTAATTACATCTATTTGGTTACCCCTAAGATGCACCTCAAAGTTGAAGATCCAACTCCTTTTACAATTCCCTAAAACTATGTTTTTGCATTTGAGTTCTAAAACCCTTAATTAGGTCTTGAAGATAAGACTATTAAGCATAAATATAAATGGAGGATTTTTGACATGAAGTTAAGGGTGATTTAAGCACCCATTATGATCATAATACATTGTTTTAAGTTTTGAGTTCAAAATAATTCACGATCAGTACTTCCTTTGTAAAAGGGGTTAACTAATTAGGTCTAAACTGTGTATAATAGTCCTAAAAGGACTGGTAAGGTTTTCTCCTTCTTTGACCAGTGGAAACTCAATTTTCTCCATGATTCTCATAAATTATCTCTCAAATATTATTCATATCAATTTTAAAGTTACAGTTCCTTGGTTTTAGCCCCCAAAATTCTAACCCTAGCTAAGTCTAATTGTGCATCTCAAGAGGGCCCGAGAAACCAAATCTTGGTGTAACTTTCTTCTAAAGTACTTTCAATTCCTTAAAATTCAATTGAGATCTGCTTCATCATAGGTAATGAAAAATATTTACCAATGGTGAGAGATGAGACATTTAAATGGTGCTATTAACTTACTTATGACTTGCCAACTGTGCATGACAATTTTTCCAAACTTCTAATGCATATCCCTTTTAACAAGAATAAGAGTTATCCTCCGATACTTTTTGTGAACTTTTAAGCCCATATTTACTCATCCTCTACTATGAAATCAACCCTCAAAACCCATATATTTTCATTATAGCACATTTATACACACACAAAACCTTAGTTTCAAAAACAAGAGACATTTGAGCCTCTTCATCATCTTTTTCTTCAATTTCTTCTTTCTTCTCAATCTTTTCTTCCATGTTTTCAACTTCTTCTTCATCAAATTTCACCTCACCACCTCTCAAATGACATTCAAGTACATAGATATCTACTTCTAGTTGCTTTGAATTCATGTAGATAAACTGAAAATCACTACTCACTTGCTCTCCTTTGAACTCTTCTTCAACAATAAAGAATTCATTTATCTCAACTCAGACTTCTTCTCTTTCTTACTGATTTTTATTTACTTCCATCACTTCAAATTTTTCCAAATGACCCCAAGTTGTCCTATCTCTTCTATTTCTTCTTTTTCTCTTTCATTCTCAAGTTCTCCACTTATACACACTTTACTTTCATGTTATTTTACTGCTATGGAGGATCAAAATATTCTTATTACTTCTTCTTCATCTTCTATTTGCATTTTTTTCAAGAATGAATTTATTTTTCACCTCTTATATTCTCTTTCACATTTTTTTATCCTTCTCTCTTCTGCTCTCGGTTGTACCTTCACCTGCATTCTATTTCTCTTCTTTGAAGCTCTCTTATTGGCAATTTTACTTTCTTTTTCAAGACAAACTCACACCTAGTTTCTTGGATTTTCTCTCTTTCTTTCAAGAGTACCACTAGCTTCTCTATATATTTCTTCAACTTGGTGAACTCCTATTGAAACCATATGTCTCTTTTCTTTCTCCTTTCCTCTTTTATTTTTCTCTCTCTCTCTCTCTCTTGTTCTCTTTTCATATGGCTAATAATCTTGATCAACTCAATTATCAACTCTTCTCTCTCCATTTATTTATTTCTTCTTCTCACTCAATTTATCTCTTTACATCTCACCTAGGATTAGCACCTACTTTGTTGGTGTCTTCTCACTCTCTTCTCAGCCTCTTTTCTCTTCAATTCTTCTCTTAACCTGTCACTTAATTAACACACTCACAATTCCACTTGTTAGCCAAAATAAAAGATTAATTTTCAAATTTCAATAAGAAATTTAAACTATAACCTTTCTTTGATACTAAAATGATGTAGTCAAGGATGCACATTTCATCACTATTTAAAAAAATGAGGAGAAAAATCAAAAACTTACCCAAACTCTATAATATTAGGACTTTAAGAATCCTAAAATGTTAATAAGTGCATGTTTGATCAATTTTAACCTTGTTTGGACTCCATATTTTACTCTATCTTTCTCAAACCCTATTATTTGAACTATCACCATGATTCTTGATCAAGAGATAATCCACTCTTGTTGTTTTGCAACATATTCCTCCTTTTCATTACTAGCTACTTTTGATACTTCACCCCAACTAAGGAAAACTTGATCCTTTAACTTATTCCCAATTCTTGAATCACCTTTAATCTATTTCCTTTACCTCATTCTACTACCTCTGTAATCATAAAAAAGCCCATCATTCACCAAAAGGCATGATATTCACTCACTCTCACTGGCACTCACCTTTCTTTCTCTTTCTCTCTTGTCTGGCATGTACTCTTGACCCCTCTCTACCTCAGCACTTATTAACCCTCTTTCCCTACTCACACTCTCACAAAAATTTTATAAGCATAAAAAAGTCATTAAAAACAACCAAAAACTCTTAACTCTTGTGTTTATCAACACTAGCCTTCAAATGCCCTTAAGACAAGGGGTTGGCTACACTCATGGATAGAAGAAATTAGATGCACCTGGAAGACCCCTCCAACTTAGTTAAATATCTTTGGTTACCCCTAAGATGTGCCTCAAATTAGAAGATCCAAATCTGTTGCAATTCCTAAAACTCGTTTTTGCATTTGAACTCTAAAACCCTTAATTAGGACTTGAAGATAAGACTGTTAAGCATAAATATCAATGGATGTTTTTAAACATAAAATTAAGGGTGATTTAGGCACCCATTAGACTCATCATACATTGTTCCAAGTTTTAAGTTCAAAATCCTTCACTATCATGTACTTCCTTTGTAAAAGGGATGAACTTATTAGGTCTAAACTGTGTATAACAGTCCTAGAAAGGATTGGTAAGGTTTTCTTCTCCTTTAACAAGTGGAAACTTAATTTTCTCCATAATTCTCATAAAGAATATCTCAAACACTATTTGTATCAATTTTTAGGTTACGGTTCCTTGGTTTTAGTCCCCAGGAATTCTAACCCTAGCTAAGTCTAATTGTGCATTTCGGAGAGGGACTCAGAGAAACCAAATCTTAGTGTAACTTTATTATAGATTACTTTAAATTCCTTAAACTTCAAGTGGAGATCTATTTAATCATAGGTAACGAGAAATATTTACCAGTGGTGAGAAATGAAATATTTAAATGGTGTTAATAACTTACTTGTGACTTGTCAACCTATGCATGACAATTTTTCGAAACTTCTAATGCATCTCCCTTATAACAAGAATAAGAATTAGCCTTCTAATTTTTGTGACCTTTTAAGTCCAAATTTAATCATCCTCTACTATGAAATCAAACCTCAAAACCCATATATGTGTCATGATACAATTTTTTACGCTTAGTACACACAGATCACCTAATGTTTACATGGGTCTAACTAAGGTATGGACCTTCCTTTGTTGTCTTTAAGCATAAAATCCTCTAAACCAATCATTCTAGCTCCCAACATGTATGTTCTTTGAACAAAAATAAGTTCACTCATATCATACCTCCAAATTCCGTGTTATCAGATCAAGACACACAGTTTACTATTACACACAAACAATGAGTTCCTTTAAACTTAGAATATATATCCATTATTTCTATCAAATGAGAGTACCTACGTAAGTATCAAGCCTATAAATAACCTTTGTAATCAAATCACGGTTTGCAAGACACCAAAAGATTAATGCAACAATACATTCACACTATCACAGTTTGCAAATTACCTCACAACTAAAGAAATCAAAACATACATTATTTTAAATTCAGCAAATATCTTGCATAGTATCCAAGAACTCTTAAGGTGCACCCAAAGTGATTCTTCATACCAATTTGAGTGTTAATAATTCAATGCCATATGATTTGAATACATTATCTACATGTAAAACCAGAGCTTTTTTATCAAACTTGTATCTTCATACTAAATTTCCACATTCCATCCCTTAATTTTCATTCCTTCTTTATTCCTTTCTCGAGGAATAGTTCTAATTACCTTCTATTCGATTTATTAACCTCTTTCTCTCTATACCCTAACTACTTTCTTAGGTTTTCATGCCCATAAAATGGTCAATACATGTCTTTTTTTAATCAATTTAAGACATTTTTAGTTCACAATCATTCTAAGATTGACTTTACAACCTTAGAAACTTATTATCCATGCTTAGGAACCTTTTATACTTCTTTTCCTTCTTGAAAAACCTTGACAAACCCATTCAATCCTTTTACATGTCCTTAATATTTGAAATGCAATTTTGGAGGGAAACAAGAATTTGAATTTCCCAAGCTTTAAAACTCCATCTAACACCTCTTCATGACTTAAACATGGCATATTCACTATTGTTATGACTTATTTAACCTTGAATGACTGAGAATTTGCACTTGTGGATATTCTATGATGATTCTCTTGTATCAAAAGATCTCCAAATTAGGCCTTGTAGGCCTCCCTATACCTTTGGTATCGGTCTCGCTACTACATGACCATGTATCTCTCTTGCATAACCCCATAGCCTTCTATCATGTGATGTCCCTCTCTTGATGAATGACATATAACTCCACTTGTAAGCGAATATCTCGGGTTCTACTTCACCATCTTCACCCTATCCTCCAAGTGCTACATCCTTCTCTCTTGCAAACACCGCCACATCCTCTCATAACTGACTTGTCTCTTTTATGGAATTATCCACCCACTACTAAGGCCACAAATCTACATAACCCTTCCCCACACCCACATCATCACCATCCTAGGGCTCTACCTCCTCTACTAGCAGATCTTCCATCATAGGAATAGGCGGTTGCCTCCCTATCTCATCATGCCTATACTTTGGATAGGAACTTTAGCTACCTCCTACACAACTCCAAATATCTAGATTATGCTGGTAAACTATACAAAATAGATCATCTCAGGCCCTTTCCCTATACCCACCTCACCCTCCTCATACCTACCAGTTGTGTATTTGTCCTTGGACATGTAGTAAAGCCTTTGTAGGGCCTCCATCTAACATCATATACATCTAACCTCCTGAATCTATCCTCATACCACTCCTCCCACCACTCCCTTTGTCTCCATGAGAGTGATCGGATCGCCATATTAGAAAAACCACTCCCATCTCTATATGATATTTGTTCACCCATGGAATCCTGGTGGCCTCACTTCTGACTATATTATCATATGCCCAACAATGTAGTAAAAACACCACATCCATACCCGTCCACCCCCGGATGTGTACATCCATAACTCGTATAGTACACAATGCAAGAAGCACAACACTAAATGCAAACACTTTTTGATGCTCCACTATGTATTTTAGTACTTCAACCAATGTCCATGGAAATCGGGCTCCACCTTAGTCTAGTAAAGCATAGCATGATATCTCCATCATAGTCAAACATATCAATCTTCTCCCCATCTTCATTAAGCGATATCGAGCCTATATGTGAAAGCCCCCAAAAATTTAATCTAACCAACATCTTCTCCAAATAACCACATTAATTCATCCATCCCCCTCTCTATTGTGATAGGCACCACAGGGTGCCCCAGATGGTAGTCTCAAAATATGGTACATGTCCTCTAGTGTTCTGTCATCTCTTCTATCTCGAAAATAGAATGTGTTGGTCCTTAGGACCCACCTATCAATCAATGTTATCATCAAAAAAATATCCCTTAGCACCCTCTCGATAATGGTAGAATCTTACCAATCCCACTTCCGTCGGTGATCCCACTCTGCATTTGTTACATCCACTCTAATCTGATTATACAACTCGGGACCCAGATCTCAAGTATAAAGTGTCTCTAGCTTTGCAAAAACGAATCCAATAATCACCCATCAACATATCATAATAAAAAATCCCCATTTTTAATCAATCTAACTTAATCCATATCCATTTAACGATGATCACATTTGGGCCGACGATGACTAGCCCATCCTACTGAATGACCCTTCTCACCCATCCATTTTTCCATAATATTCAAAAAATGAATAACAAATAAAAAACAAGGTTAAGATTCAAATTCGTACCACTCTCCAAGTCATGTGGAACTTCTTTTATCCATCGATGGCATTCATATCTCTCAAAATAAAGAAAATATTTCTCTCTTAGAGCTCTGAATCCAAAAATGCAGTCTGAAATGAGCCCCTTTGGCTGCCTTGGTCACTTTTATAGGAGGGTTGGTCGATCCACCGTCGACCCATCCCGGTAGTTGGTGACCCAAGCCAAGTTTTTGATGAGTCTATTAGTCACCATAAACCCAAACCCTATTTCAGCCTATTTTTTCATCTTCTTGAACAATCTCCTCATTAAATTATCCTTTCCTCCATCTCAAACTTGTGTGTCACCCATAACACACTTTGACTTATCCAACCTATCTATCTTATATTTTACTGACCCTCTTTGTGGCCATCATTGTGCCCTTCTTAGGGAACCATTTCTCATCTTAAAGTCCCACCCTCATGGCCATCTTTTATCCTTGTCCCACCCAAGATGCATATTTTTCACTTCCTCATGCTTATAGGACAACACATAATATATTACCTGCTTTGTTTCCTTTCCATCACAAACCATTATTTTTACTATCCTCACATTTTTTGTGTATATTTTGATGTTTGACTCTGATCCATTGGTCCCACAGATTGTATATTCATCTCAAAGTGACCTTTTCTAACTCATAAGGTTTGTAGGTCATTAACGACACCTCCATCGCAGTCATTCTTTGATCCTACCAATGTGTTTCCAAGGACACCACCATATTAAATGATTGGTTGGGAAACCAAAGAGGCCAAGATTAGAGGAATATAAGAGCTAGTAGCAAGGGTGGATGTTTTTTAAATGATGTTGTTGGAGGTGGGGATGTTAGATGAGGTAGTTTGTTCCATTTTTTTAATTTGAGACTGGTAAGAATGGGCATGAAACAAATAAGAACATATAAAAAAATTTCTAAGACAAACAAGACAAGCAATATTTTTTTAATTATATTATTTATTAGAAGATGTGAAAAAGAAAAAGAAAATGGATTCGGGAAACCTAAGAAATGGTTGATCTAAGGCTAGTTTTGGGATGTTTTGGATTGAATCCTCGATATACCTGAAGGTACGTGAGGCAAAAATATGTGATAACTAGTGCTACGGGTGTGATATAGGATCCTACCCCACATGTCATGCACCACGGTGATACAGTTTAAGGTGCTTATCCAATATACGATAACCAAAAAAATATAATATAGCTAGAGCACTGCAGAAAATTTCCTATTTGGTGATGAAATCCCAATAGTTCCACCTAGTATATGATGTTTTAGATGTTTAAGAATGATGATTCATTTTAGATGTGTGTGGAAGAAATGAATGCAACATATTAACCTCCTACTTAATCTAGATGAGAAAGAAAGAATGAAGGGGTTATTTTTAGGCCAAAAAAAGAAATGTGAAGCTCAATGAAAGAACACACAAAAAGATGTAGAAAGAAGAAAATAGGGAAAAAAATAAGAATATCTCGGCTAACATTGTTTCCTTTTTATTTTATTTATTTATTTATTTTAGAAAACACATTTTCGATCCAAGAAAGTAAACCACCACGTATGGAAGAAAGAAAAGATCCCACCTACAAGTTTAGTAGAAAGAAATAAATGGAATACAAAAAGAAAATAGGATAAAGTGAAATAAAATAAAGGACTCACTAAGGAGGAAGGGTGGGTCCCACTAGTGTGCCGAATGTTCTACAATATTTTTGATTCCATGACAAATTGATACAAGAGGGTATAAGAAACCAAGGAACTCAAAACTATGGGAGGTTTTAAGGATACCTCCTGATGTAGATGACGATGGTGATGATTAAGGTACATGCAAAAAATAAGTTCTCTGTTGTGAGCTTGGTGACCTGCACAACAAAGAGAAACGATGAAAATATATTAGTAAAATAGGATAGGGGGTTTCCTGACAAGGTTAGTCCTGACAAAGCGAGAGATTCCTAGGATGGATGTCAACCCATGTTTTGATAACATGATATATAAGAGATAATAATTAATGGATGCGAGATAATAATCTGAAATAGAGATATGATATGCTAGATATACTAAAAATATGATTTGCTAATGAAAGATGTTGAAAAACATACCAAACCTATGTACGTCAACGATGACTGAGTGTGATTGGCATGGTCAATGAAGACTAGTGTAAAGATGATTGAAGGATGAACAAGAACAAATTTGTATCTAGTAGAAAGATGCTATTTGATACAAAAACAATGGTGTGAAGAAATTATACCATTAGAAGTATATCGATGTGGGATCTGGTAGGATCAACGATGATCGAGGTAGATATGACCGGATCAAGAATGATAAATAATTGGGTTACTAAAAATGAGTGATCTGGATGGAAGAGAAACTATGTGACATGAGTAGAATATGGTGTAGATGGAGAACAAGGTCAACACATGGTGGGACAATGATGATCGGGATGGGTCAATGGCGATTAGGATGGGTCGATAGATACAGTTGAGATTTAAGATTCAACAAGATGAATGGATGAGGAGATGGGTATGTCAAGGATCAAAACTACTGAATGGATGGATAGAGCTCTGGGGGGACCTAAAAATTTCAAAATAGATGAAAATAATCAAGAAAGAGATCTCCAAATGGATTTTGAAACATATGAAGATTTGATGATAACATGCCAAGAGTGGCATGGTTTATTCCAACTTGTGACAGTAGCTCCACGAAAGAGAAAGGAGGCGTAAATCATGCAAAGATACCTAAGAATGAAAATTTTTCATCCGTTTTAAAGGAGGGGTGGTGGCAAGTTTATAGGATTGATGGTGACCCACATTAGTCGTCGATGACTTGAGACAGATCAAAAATCGGGTCATATTTGATTTCAGGGATTGAGGTGTTATGACCGCTAAAATGGAGGTGGTGGGCTATTTTAGGGTTGTATAGTTATGTGGGGAGAAATTAGGGGGAGGTAGGTGAAAAAATTAAGGGTGTTAAATGGGGAGGGAAATAAATAATGAAATAATAATAATAATAATTTGGAAACAATGTGGGGTGATTAAAAATAAATGGGTACTTAGATGGGATTAGGAATAATGAAGGGGGTTAAATAATGTAAGGTTTAGAATGAGATGAAAATAAGAGTTAAGGGGAATAATGGGGGGGTATAAGCATTAGGAATAGTATGGGATGAATACACGAGATAATAGTAAAAAAATAGTGAATGTGGGATGACGGAAGTGTCATCACCAATCCGGCACTATGATAATTCTTTACCGGGAACTCCTCGTGCTATGATTATTTACTAATGCACAAATTTTAGTTTGGTGGATGGAATTTGGAAACACAACAACAAACATAACACAAGAATACCATAGACTATGATAAGAAGGAATGATGATAAATCTGAAATATAAGTGTAAATTATAATATCAACATGAAATTGTTACAATCTCACCCATGAGGTACTTCAAGTGTTACTGACTTCACTTGCCTTCCAACAATAACTATGGGAGAAACTTCACAATTACACCTCTTAATGGCTTCTTTAACACACCTTCAAAATGATGGCTTCCTTTACACACTTACTCATACAATATTTCTCACTACTTCCTTCTATGCTAAATGAGGGGGGTGGCCTCTTTATTTATAGGAATTCAGGCTTATCCACCCTATCTCTAAGATAGGATAGGAAATCTCTTCCGACCAATCATATTCCATGCCTAAACTCTTGCCTTTACATGTAGGCTTATCTTCTAAGATAAGATAAACCTCATCATCTCACATGGGTTCCACCTTTTTAGACTTTTCCACAAATAAAATACACAAAATATTTATGACATCACTCTTTGTCTTTATTAAAAATATAATATTTATAATTCCTAATCATGTAGACCCTACTTCTCTACTTAACCCAACTTTGACATTTTAACATTACCAGACCACTTACGACAAATATTTACTTTTTACCACAACTTTCCTTTTGTACTTTGACTATTACCATACTCTACTTTATTGGCACACCGTCTCGATGATGTTGTTATCTTCTATTGGATGCCACTACTAATTATACTTAACATCATCCTATTCCTAATACATACATTAATAAAATAGAAATTATGGAGGAAAATTTTAATGTCAACATTTTCCCCCTTCCTGGCTTGTACTCTATCCTTGAAGTAGACTCTTATGGACATTATGAAGCTGGTGCCTGGAAAATCTTTAATTTGTCATGGTTGACCCATTTCATAATGGGAGTACCATTCAATTCCTCCAGTCGATATGTACCATTTTCATGCACAACTGCTATTTTGTAGGGCCCCATCCATTTGGAAAGAAATTTTCTCTGCCTTCTTTTTTTGTATTTGGAATCATATACTAGAACCAAGTCATTCACATGAAATGGATACCAACGGATCTTTTGATCAAAGTAATTCTACTTCATTTTCTTCTTATAGCTTGTATCCTTCGATATTTCCCTCATTTCCTCTAGCAAATGAAGATGCACCAATATTTCTTTTACTGAATCACTTTCATCCATCCTTTCATTTTTCATAACTCTCATAGTGGGAATATCAAACTCAATAGGAAGAACTGGATCAATGCCATAAGCCAACTGAAATGGGGAGTATCCTATTGCTGACTTTGATGTTGCCCTATATGCCCACAATGCTTTGCATGAATCCTTTTATCCCACTTATGTACCTGCAAGGCTGCATCTTTTGCTAGAATTTGACACAACACAAAATTTGTTCATTCCACCTATCCATTTGTGCTTGGCTTGTATGTTGTTGCCTTCCTATGCTTAATAGAAAACTTGTTGACTAGGGCTTCTACCACCTCATTAATGAAGCGGCTTCCTTGACTTGTTACAATTTCTAATGGGCAACCAAATCTAGTGACAATGTGTTCATATATGAACCTTGCCACTTCATCCATGGAAGCTTTTTTCAATGGCCTAGCTTCAACCCACTTGGTTAAATAATCTGTGGCAACTAAAATATACTTATTTTTGGGTGGGGTAGTTGGAAGTGGACCTCTGAATGTCTATTCCCCACTTTCTAAAGGAACCAAGTGGAAGAATAGGGCATAATGGAGCTGATGAAGTCTTACGGTTACCATGCATTTGAAAAATATCACATGTATTACAATAATTATAACAATCTCTAAAAAGAGTGGGCCAATGATAACTTATATCCAAGATCCTTCTTGTTGTAAGTTGTCCGGAGAAGTGTCCTCCACATGTACCATTGTGGAATTCTTCTATCAACTCCTTCCTTTGATCACGTCCAACTACTCTCTTGTCTTGTCCATTAGGTTCTATTCGAAATAATACTCCATGCGAGAATAGAATATGAGACGATTGGCTTGAGTAATCTTCCTCTTAGTATTTGCATTGGCACCATCGGGAAACTTGAATTCATTCGATAATTCCAAATATCTATGTATTCACTAGGGATTGTGTCAAGGATAACAATGTTGCATCTAAGAAATCATCATCATCACAAGATGAACCTAAACCCTCATAGGCTTGAGAAAGTGCATTTGTATTGACATACTTCTTTCCCGGCCTATCTATAATATCAAATTCAAATTCTAGTAGCAAAATTATCCATCTTGATATCCTCCCTGATGGGTTAGGCTTATTTACAATATATTTTAGAGCCTGATGATCTGTTACAACTATAAATTTCTGCCCTAGTAAGTAATTTCTAAACTTCTTTACAACAAAAATGATAGCTAGAGCCTCTTTTTCAATTATAGTATAATTTGCCTTAAGCTTTGCTCATTTATGCGCTCCCCAAAGTAAACAGGATGATCATTCCCATTTTCATCCTTTTGGCTCAGAGTACTTCCTAGTGTTGCATCTGAGGCATCAGTATACACAATGAATGGCTTGCTCCAATCTGGATTCTTTAAAATAGGTGAAGACACCATGGATTCCTTCAGTTGTTCAAAAGCTTCATGCGCCTTATTTCCTAGTTCATAAGTAACATCCTTCTTCAAGAAATGGGTTAGTGGTTGTGAAATTTTTGAGAAATTCTTGATGAACCTTCTATAGTAACCCACATGGGCTAAAAATGATCTCAACTTACTTCTATTCATAGGAAATGGTAACTCTTTGATTTTGAAACTTTATCGGGATCGCACCAATACCATCTCTAGATACAACATGCCCTAACAAAACGCCGTTAGAACATCCAAAGACACATTTTGTAGGGTTTAGTGAGGCTTGTGCTTCATCTAACCTATGAAATGTTGTCTCCATCTAGTGCAGGTGGTCCATCTTTCTCCCATAGATGCAAAAATCATCTAGAAATACTCTAATGAAGTTCCCAATGTAGGGTTCAAACACCCTATTCATCAAGCACTGGAACGTTGCAGAGCATTACACAACCCAAAAGGCATAACTCTATAAGCAAATGTTCCCCAAGGAGTGGTGAACATGGTCTTCAGCTGATCTTTCTCTGCTATACGAACTTGGTTGTATCCACTATATCCATCAGCAAAACTATAGCACTCCTAGCTAGCTACTTCATCCAAGATCTGATCTGAGAATGGAAGAGGGTAATGATCCTTCTTTGTTGCCTTATTGAGCTTCTTATAATCAACACAAATGTGTAGCTTCCCATTCTTTTTTATTGAGATCACAATGGGAGAAACCCATTCTAAATTCTCCATAAAAATATGAATCTGTATTAAGCAACTTATCTATTTTTTCTTTTACATTCTTGGAAATATTAGGATTCATTCTATATGGCATTTGCTTTATGGGCTTAGCACCATCTACTAGCTCAATAGAATGTTCTACCGAAATTACTTGACGAGTTCCTTGTAATCAAAAGTGAATAGGTGTATGTACCTTCGAAAGAGATGGAGGTAGGATTCCTTCTCACTTTCCATCACAGCATCACCAATCTTTATTTGTTGGAGATGATCATCAATTTATTCTTCAGATAATTTTATGGGTTCATGAGTCGATGTGACTGGAAGGATATCCATGACAAAAAAATCAACCTCACTTTCTTCATCTTCTCGTGTCCACTTCACTAGGTAATAGAGTAATCGAGAGGATGTCCAATCATCGCTTTCTTCACTTGAATCCACAGGTTCTATCTTATGATGCCGAGGGATCACATTTATCTTCACCCTCTCTCTGCCACATCCAAGTGTCATGAAGCCTTCATTCTAGTAGTTTCTTGCATGAAATCTCCTTAGCCATGGCCTTCCCAACAACATTGGGTATGCAACAATACCATTTTTCATCACCTGAAAGTCTACCACACATACAACACCCATAACAGATATTGCCACATTTGAAACTACACCTTCTGGTTTAGTTTTTCTCTTATTTAATGAACTTAACATAAGTGTTGAGGGGTGATCAATTTTTAAACCCAACATATTCATTACAGACTCGGTCATTACATTAACTGCAGCACCTCCATCAACTAAGACATCATGAATTGAAATACCATTACATAATACCTCAGCTTGTGGAGCGTAGGGATCCACATCTCGCCTCCAAAATAGGGACCTCAACCTCCCTTTTTCGAGCATTGAGTCCACTTCGTAGTTCTGCCTCTTCTCGAAGACATAACCAAGAGTTGACCATATGTAATATTTGTAGGCTTTTGAACGGATCTTCTAAGATGGAGTATGGTCCTTATCCCTATGAAATTAGAAAATCTTACACACCCAACTTTCTTCTCCTATGTTTCTTACTAGTTTCTCCTTTCATCTTCTTAGGATCATTTCCATCTTGGTTATCTTTTTCTTTCTTTCTTTTTGTTACAAACACATCTGCTTCATTATTTATGCTCTTATCTACTACATCAAAAGAATTCACAGTGCTTTTCCTTTATCATTATCTCTTGTACCAGATGTAGAAGCTCTATATGAACAATTATACTTATAATGATCCTTTCTATAACAACCATAACATACAACTTCAGAAATATTTATTTTTGGACATCTATCTCCTCCCTGAGAACTAAATTCCTTTCCTTAAAGAAGATTAATAGTTAAGCGACCCATATTCTTGAGCGAGATATTCATACTCGGTAGATGTACTAGGAGAAAGGTTTGTGCTCACCGAGAGTGGTTGTGGATTACGGACCAAAGGTGCTAGTGTAGGCTCTACTTTAGCAATAATTTCTTTGGGCTCCTCTTCCATGCTTTCTTCTTGCCTTCTTGCAATCTCCTTTGCTTGTTCAATGGTAGCTGGGTGGTCATACTTCACTCATTGTCTGATCTCTGGCTTCATCCCAAGAATGAAGTGCTTACAGAGGAGATTATCCATGTCATTCATCAACCCATCCGCTAATCCTTCCTTCTGGATTTGGGCATTGAGCTTCCTCCTTAGCTCTAAAACACAAGCATGATAATCCCTTATCTTCTCCTTCTCTCCTTGGGATAGCTTTGTGATATCGATCATGAGATCTGCATATTTCTGTTGTTCACCAAATTCTTCAAGAAAACTTTTAGTTAATAAATCCCATGAATTTTTCACATTATCACCTAGTGTTTCAAACCACCTAAGAGCTGAACCATCCAAAAGGTAGGAAAAATTCAGTCCATTGTTCCCTTCTTATGAGGCCATTATAAAAGAAAGATAATTTAAACTCTTGAATGAAAGAGGAAGCATCTTCATTAGATTGGGCTAAAAAAATAGGAATCTTCTCCATTTTAAAAAGTAACCACGGTGAAATACCAATTCACAAGTATAATCAGTAAGACTTGTGTGCACAAATAATTGGACTCACTACAATAGAAAATGACTTTACACCTTTCTATATTAAAATAGGAATGACCACGGTAAAACTTGACTTCTATGCATAAAAAAAAATGACTTTACTTTAGTAAACACTATTCATGGTAAAAGTGAAGTTCTTGTGGTAAATACTATTCACGGTAAAAAGTGACTTTACCATGGTAACTATTATGCATGGTAAAAACAAGGTGACCCTCCAAATGATTTCGACTAAGGGAGAATATTTCTCTAGAAAATCCACCAACGAGGAATGGTCCCTGAGAACGGAACCAAATGTCATCACCAATCCGACACTATGATAATTCTTTACCGAGAACTCCTCATGCTATGATTATTTACTAATGCACAACGTTTAGTTTGGTGGATGGAATCGGAAACAAAACAAAAAACATAAGACAAGAATACCATAAACTATGATAAGAAGGAATGATGATAAATATGAAATATAAGTGTAAATTATAATATCAACATGAAATTGTTACAATCTCACCCATGAGGTACTTCAAGTGTTACTGACTTCACTTGCTTTCCAACAATAACTATGGGAGAAACTTCACAATTACACCTTTTAATGGATTCTTTAACACACCTTCAAAATGATGGCTTCCTTTACACACTTACCCATACAATATTTCTCACTACTTCCTTCTATGCTAAATGAGGGGGGTGGCCTCTTTATTTATAGGAATTCATGCTTATCCACCCTATCTCTAAGATAGGATAGGAAATCTCTTCTGGACAATCATATTCCATGCCTAAACTCTTGCCTTTACATGTAGGCTTATCTTCTAAGATAAGATAAACCTCATCATCTCACATGGGTTCCACCTTTTTAGACTTTTCCACAAATAAAATACACAAAATATTTATGAAATCACTCTTTATCTTTATTACAAATATAATATTTATAATTCCTAATCATGTAGACCCTACTTCTCTACTTAACCCAACTTTGACATTTTAACATTACCCAGGACCACTTACGACAAATATTTAATTTTTACCACAACATTCCTTTTGTACTTTGATTTGTTACCATACTCTACTTTATTGCAGCCTGCATCGATGGCACCGTTATCTTCTATTGGATGCCACTACTAATTATACTTAACATCATCCTATTCCTAATACATACATTAATAAAAAAATAAATTACGAAGGAAAATTTTAATGTTGATAGAACAACATGCCGTAAAAATGGTGTCTACACATGTTAACAAGATTCCAAAAGAATGAAAACTTACACAAAAGCAAGTAAACCCAAAAAGTAAGTAATTTCTTTGATACCATATCCGATTGTCCTATAAGGATCAATATGGAACCACTGTGCACATTGAAAATTTTGCACTTTCAATGGTTTTGTGAATGTTCCAAGTAGTTAGTAAGAGATGAAATCACAATTGAAATCACGCATGAAATAAACAATGTCTAGCTTTCGATAGATCAAAAATAAGGTACATATACGAGTGTTGTGTAAATCCCATGTATGACATGTGGAAACAACCATAACTAACCCTAATGACCTATGATCTCACTAATTGAGATGAATAACCATATGTGGTGGTCAAGATGTCGAATGAAAACAAAACAAGTCATATACACCAAGAGTTTCACCATGTGACAAGTGTGTTGTCACAATTACGACATTGGCATAAGAATTAAAAGATAATGGCCAACCAATTTTTCCAATTTACTCCATGTGGTAGATGTAAGGACAACTATGACTCAGAATCATAAGTAGAAAAGAAGATTCCCTTGTAATGTGTTCTTATATGATAGAAATTGTACAGAAAAGTTTGGAAATAAATTTATGAAAACCTATAATTTTATAATTTTATTAGCGAAAATGCTTTATGGAAACATGTATGTCTTTATAAAGTAATCCACTTATTAGTATGTATACAAGTTTAATTGTTAATTGGAAACTTTGTAGTTGTGACACATTTTTTGAAAGTTTTGAACAATGTAATATTCACTCTTGTGTAAAAGTATGTAAAATTAGTAGCAAGGAAAGTGTGCACCTGATGTGAAAGAGTGTAAAAGGGATTTATAAATTGTCTTGATCATCCTATGAAGAGCAATTTTTTTGGTGATCTCATGCTAAGAGAGAGTTTTTGGGCAATCTCATGCCAATTACAAGTTTTTGGGTGATCTCATGCCAAATGTGAGTTTTTAGGCTATCTCACACCAAAGAGAAAGTGTTTGGGAGAGAGGTATAGTGTTACTCTCCTTCCATGAATCTTCCCAATATACACCACTACATATGGTGTGACCTTGTTTTGTCCTGCTTGTCCTTGATTTATTCCAAGTTTATTTCTTGTTTTGATTGAAAATGGAGATAAAATACATTCTGATTACTGGAGGACTATGTTTATCTTTGTGAAACTACTTTGTAAATGGATGTGAGTTATGTTGATATGATAAAATGATTGTGTGTACCCCAAGACATTAGTGCCAAAGGGAGGACACAGTACCCAGTGCTCTGTCTAATTCTAGGCACTAGTGTTTGTGTTGTGTTAAGGACCCAAGTCATGTTCGGGTCATTCTATGACTATATAACTGCTTTGTTCTTATACTATGAAGGCATGTATTGTAGATCTAAGCTACTATATGGGGTGACTGATTCACCCAATGTATACCCCCTCATTTGGGGTGTATGCAACATCGATAAGAATGTGCGGCCCAAAAATAGGACCATCATGATGATTCGAACTATGTCCCTACAGGGGGAAGGGAATATGAATGGTAGAAACCAAGGCACATATAAAAAAAGTGGCTAGATACATGTGTTAGAAAAAGATAACAAACATGTCATAAAAAAATAATGTCACAGACAATCGGGGCCGAAGTGGCCAAAAGTATACAAGCAATGATTAGACAAGACATAATGCATAGCCCGCAAACAATAACATACAATATAAAATAATGTCAAACAAAGTGTAACAGATAACCATGGTGGAAAATAGTTTCTACCAGAAAATACCACACATGAAGTACCCATTAGCATGTTATAAATATAAAGAGTATGTCAAAGCATGTATGTATCCATGTAATGTGCTAGTAAGAATAAGAAGTAGTAGAGAATGAAACAATAACACACGTAGTCCAGTGAGAAAGTAAATTCACATAGGAGCCTTGGTGGGACTAGTACGAGGTATAGTGCCAAACATCATTCCAAAGTATGTGAGCACCGAGGATATGTAGGAACTATGCATTCACAACGGAGAACATGTGAACGCACATGTGTATATGATAAAGATAATGACATACTAAGTATATGTATAACATGGGAAATAAATTGTACATGTAAGTATAGGCAATAAAGAGTAAATGCAACCAAGATATGTAGTATACAGTGTATGAATGTGATGGAATGGTATGCAATGTGAATGGTATAGGGGAAATGTTCACCCCAATGGATGTGGATGAGTATGAGATGAGGTTAATTTATAAAATACCCCTCAACATTCAATAATGAACCATAGAACAAGAGTGTGTTATTGGGAAATGGTTAGAAAGTGAATGTGGTGAGGTTCATTTCAGATTTAGACCCTCAACAATTGAGTATGAACCATGGAATTAGAGTGTGTCATAGGGTAGTGATGATACAAGTGTGTGTATCATGATGTATAAGAGATATGAGAAAGACTAGATGTAAATCACGAAGTGGAATGTGTATGTGTAAATATTAGAAAGAGATAATAAGGATTGAAGGGGATTGAAGGGGAGATAAGGCATGATGCTCCCAATTTTTTTGATGAAAAAAATGTTATCTAATGAGAGTGAAGGGAAAGGGTCCTCCACCCGATGTCCGAGGAGATAAAGGTGTGTGACAATGCTCTAAGATCAGTGGTGTATGAGAAGAATGATGTATATGTGAAGGAAGCATATGTGGTGAAAGAGGTGGTGAACACCTATGTGAAGTAGACCAAGGAGGTGATGAAAACCTATGTGAAGAATACATATGAGGTGAAGAAGGTGATGAGCACCTATGTGAAGGAGACCTATGAGGTGAAGGACGTGATGAGAACCTATGTGAAGAAGACCTTTGAGGTAAAGTAGGTGATGAGCACCTATGTGAAGGAGACCTATGAGGTGAAGGAGATGATGATCACATATGTGAAGGAATAATGGAACTATGAGGATGAAAAACATCGTGAAGTATGAAGTGTGATAATAGGAGAGATAAGTGTAGAATATACCTTAAATTTGAGAGGGCCCGAGGCCTACATACTATAGCCGGTGGGAAAATGTCATCAAAAGAAGGTAGATGTAATGGTGTGCATGGTGGAATGCCTTTAATAGTGAAAATTGTTTATTGTGTATGAACTTGAGACACATATGATTCATGGAGAGAATAGCTTGAGTGGCGTGGATCCATTGGATACCTAAGATCATGACATAGTATTTGATTGAGGATGCCATATCAAATGACATGATCATAGTAAGAGGACCAACAATAATGCACAACCTAATGTATTCAAAAGAGTTAGGATATGGATATGAGATAACATAAATTAGACACTTGATAGCCAAAAGAAGTGCAATATAGCACACACAAATAGTAGCCTCTAGATATATTATAGTATTATTGGTAGTGTATGAGCCAATGGAAGCATTGATGTGTAGTGAATCAGAAGAGAATGTTGCATGATAATCATAATAAAAAAGAAATAGTTGGTGGTGATGCATTAGTAGAAGTGACAAGAAAATAAAGGGGCCCCGATGAAGGAGAGGGCACAACATGATATGTATGATCAGCCCAAGCGTCATGATTGTAAATCGTGCTTAGGCAAAGGGTCATTAATTATTTTGAGATTTTTTTTATCAATGACCTAGGGAAAATTTTAGTGGCGAATATTCGTTAATTCACGAATATTCCAATTTTTAAAATTTGAAATTGGTGAATTTTTTGGGTAGGAATTAGGACTGGGTCACCAAAATTTTCTGGGTACAAGTTAATTTTAGGGGTCGGTTTACAAGGAGTTTACACCAATAGCCGATTGTTATCATTCAAATCACCCTTAGCACGAAATTAAAATTTGCCAAATTCACCTTATATATATACACACACACACACACACATATACTATTTAAGTATTTATGGGTAAGTGCACGAAGTTGGTGGACAATTCTGTGGACATAAAAACTTGAAATTCAGGAACCACAATCATGGATCTATTTTTAGCAGGTTTGGTAATAACCAAACCAAAAACCGTAATCACGGAACTCGAGACAAAAATAGCAATCCCGAGAGTCCTCATTTTCCCCATTTTTCATTTCAAACCATGATTTTTTTATGTATACAATTTTCTTGTTTTGTCGGTTGGTCGTGAAGCTTGAAATCATGAAAACTGTCAAAACATTCCTCAAAACCCTCTGAACATTCCTCAAAACCCTCCTCCAAACATAGATCCACCTCCTGTGGCTCCTTCTGTCCCCACTGAACCAACAGGAACACAAGATAATATCGTTGGAAGAATCCGAGAAAATAAAATTGTCATTGAGAACCTTATTTAGACTATAAGATAAAATCATGCCACAAATCCGTCCCACATGACTTTAGCCAACACATTGCAAACATTGATTGGCGAAGTCAACTCCGTAACCAACCAAATACATAGATGAAATACCTTTAGAGGTGATTGTAGGTGGTGGTATGCGGATAAATTATCCCATGCGGCCATAAAAGACAAAAAAATTGGAAAATACCTCATTTGTGCATTATTTATTGACCCAAGAACCAATTCCCCCGTAGCTACTTGCAAACGGTTCCCAATCCATTGGTGCCACGATGACCGAATCAAAAATAATTTTTGGGACCGATGGTGGATGGTTTTTTATTATCCACCATGCAACAACAATGAGGTTTCTCTCTATTTTTTGAAGAAATTATACTACGAGTTCATTCTTAATGAGGACCTAAATTATTTTGACTTTTCTGACTTTTTTGGGCAAGGAGGTGGCTTTGCACAAAGTAGACCTGGTGCACGCGTAGGTCAACCAAGGATCCCCCATGCCCCAAAACCCCCACTTGCCTTCAGTTATCCCTCCTACAGTGAAGGAGGTTATGGATATTGACACACTACATGCATTGTGGGACCTCACTGACACTCTGACCCAGCATAGTGACTAGATTGCATCTGGTGATGTTGGTGGAGGTGTCAGTTCTAGTGCACCACACCACTGTGGATCATGTGGTGCCATATGCACTACGGGTGAGACATCATTTGCTGGTTCACATGATTTCTTTTATATAGATGAGATGCTGGGGGATGTTTTTGGAACTAGTGCCATTGATATTGGTATTTCACAGGTAAATTTCAAATAAATAAATATATATATATATACACACACACACACATAGTTTAATTCATGTTTGAGATTTTAATATATATATGTATCTAATTGTATGTCATGTACATACATGTAAAAATTATTATTTTAAATAGCAAGAGCGGTGAAGAAAACATCTCAAGGCGTTGACATGCTTATAACATTTGCACTGGGCATGTTTCAAACATAAGTTTCAAGTTGTACAAACTTACATTTTTAATTTCATTTGATTGCACTCTTATTATTATAATGTTTCATGTGTATGTTGTACATATTAATATGTTTGTCTTTTATACATAGGATCATGGCGGGTCATCATCTAGCTCTAGGAACTAAGGCTACTCTTGCATGCCTCACATGAGTTTTACGCAGTTAGTTTCTCTTTACACTTTGTTTCTAATTGTGGAAGTTCATGTGGATTACATGCTTTGGACCTCTGTTATGTGGTGTAGTCATGTAGATTAATATTGATTTGTACATGTTTTTTGTATAGCTTATGACTGCCAGAGAAACTCCTCCATATATGCAGACTGTGGAGGCTACTGTAGATATTGCCATAGCATCTACAGATCCATTAACTGAGGTACAATTTTTCAAATTTGTTAAAATTTGGAGGTTCATTATTTCTTATTACTTAAATCTACAATATCAAATTTTGTATGTATGTGAAATATTTAATTTGAAAATTAATTATTTGTATGTAACTTACCCCTCATGAGTCTATTGTTGTCCCTGCGATGTGTCAATGAAAAATTGATAGGGATCATGACATTGTGGTAAGATTTCACATGCACTTTAACTAAATTGTACAAGTTTCTAAATTTTGAATGTATTTTAAAATTTTGGGTGTTAAAAACTTGTTGTTTATGAATGTGCAGGTTAGGTTGCGAGACTGCTTAGAGACGATAGGACCACACGGATGAAATACATAGTGGCATCTCCCTCCACTACATCCCTAGGTCATGTACGTGCTACTTCTAGCAGGGCAAAGATAGGGAAGATGTTTCATGATTAGATTCATAGTCCACCTGGATGTACATATATATATATATATATATATATATATATATATATATATATATGGGCCATCTGGTCCTAGTGAACATGTTTCTTCATATAGTTCATTGTATATATATAGCCTTTTGCGACCACATGTGGTCCTATATGTATGCCACACTTATTTTGAGATGTACACATGTTATAAACTTACATATTTTTAGAGACGTGTGTCTAGAGCACACTTTGTTTGATTCTTATATATCCATGTGTGTTGGTTTTCATAACGATATTACTTCTATATGTTTGATTCGATTTCATTGCATGTATGATATCCTTCTATGTATGTTTTCATAACCATTTATTAGTTCTAGATATGTATGTTTGATTTAAAATTAAAAAACCATGTCCCGAGCACTACATGGTACAATTGTTAAGAAAACCTATTCCATTAAGCAAAACCATGCTAGGTGAACTACAAAAGGGCAATACGTAATTACTTTTTTTTCTTTTAAAGCTAACACTCATTTGTTGCATATCAACTAATGCAAACATTGATAGAAATAAGCGAGGTAGAGTTCATCTTGAACTATATGAATATAACGTTACTTATGGTGCAACATTACATGGTACAATTGTTAAAAAATTAATGGAAGCATTTACATTGTTTTAGAGAAATGAAGGGAATCAATAGATGTACACACCTTATCTCTTTATAATTTGGTGTTATATGCCAATCAACTAAGAAGTTAAACATTCAATTTGATTATCGTTTAAAGTAGATTCACTTCTCTCTTTCATTTTCATTGTTTGTCTCTTTCTTCTTGGACTTACCATCCTCTCTTTCCTTTTATTTGCTTGTACATTCAAGACTTCTTTCTTTCTCCTTCTTATTCTGCCATTGTTCACTCTTTTTTCTCTTGACTTGTCTCTTGTTGCTTTGAATATCCTATCATAAATATCTCCTCAAGCCTTTGTATTTCCTCATGTACAACAAGTATTCACTTTCTCCTTCACTTTCTTCATTTATTGATCACAACCATTACATGTTTGCCTCAAACTGCAATTTGACCTTTTCTTGCCACTTTCCTCTTGTTTCCCATTTCATATTGAATGAATACCTATTTATTCTCTAAGAATTTCATTTTACACTTCCTTTCTCCTCCATTATTCTTCTTTTGTGCTATGTTCTCCATTATGAGAATTCGTTTCTCTTCTTCATGTTTCTTTGCATGGAAACTATTTTCCTCTTATTCCTTCATAGGCTCTCACTTATTTGTTTCCTTCACTTCTTTTAGCATTCTTCATAAGTGACTTGATTGGCCACTTCACTCTCCCTCTAAAATTCCATCCAAATATGCAAACTTGAAGCTACTTGCCTTAACATTTTATTGATAATCTTATTCATATGTTCACATTCTCACCATACTATTAAAAACAATGAATAAATGCATTTCATTCCTTTAACATGACTTACCTTTACTCACCACTTTTCACTAGTTCTTGCTTCACTAACAATTATGGCTCATTTAATTTCAACTCCATTTAGTATTCTTGACCTATATTCAAATACTTAATCCACTATTAGAATAACAAGGGAATGATTTATTCTTGTGAATCTTCAAAGCATGATAATTAGGGTATTAGATACCCATTAAGGGATGAAAAGTATGTAAAAATTTTCAAGGTAGCCAAGAGCATGACCATATTACAACGCAAGCATAATGAGCATGTAAACACATAGTTGGGGTAGCAGAGGATGGAGAGAGATCACTACAACAACATAGCTCAAGAGAGAAAAGTAAGGACAGTGATGAATCACCTAAGAGGACAGAGGAAAGTCCAAAGAGAACAAGAGAGATGGAAGGTAAACAAGTGACATTGAATGTTTTGAGTCCTAGGAAATGAACGGAGGCGAGGAGTGAGAAGTCATGCCTCAGGACGTTGTGGCACCAAACCGGCTACTTTGACATGTCTAGGTGGCTAGGTGAATGCTAGAGGAGGTGTTTTTATGATGTGCGACAAAGTCATTGCTTTCGGCTACTTCGTTCGGGCGTAGTCCCTTAAGAGCCATAAGACCAAAATATCATTCAACTTCGACGGGTGACTACTCAGACTCGTGGCACCTAGAGACATCTCATCTGATCCAAAACCTTAGCGTAGAGACCCTCTATAATAGCCTCTCTTAGTTTTTCCCTTCTTATATCGGTGCTCTCGCTGCCCTATTGTTTGTAAATGCACAAAATAGTGCAGTTTGAGCCATCAGTAAGACTCACAAATGCTATATTTTGCAAACAAAGTGGGTCGTGTTGCCAAACAGACTATGGTGGGTCATTGCTTCTAGGATAATTCACTCGACGTAGTCCCTTAAGTGCCATGAGACCAAAATATCGTTAAACTTCGACGAGTGACTACTCGGAACTCCGTGGCACTTAGAGACGTCTTGTCCGATCCGACACCTCAAAGATAGGGACCCTCTACAATAGCCTCTCTCTTAGTTTTTTCCTTCTCATATCGGTGCTCTTGCTGCCCTATTGTTTGCAAACACGTGAAATAGTGCAGTTTAAGCCAGTGTAAGGCTATCAAATGCTATATTTTGCAAATGGTGGGTCGTGGCACCAAACCGATTGTGCACACGCATAGGTATGGTCTTGTAAACACTTGGGAGGGGTTGTTTTGGTTCTCTAAGCTCCAGGTGCTTTTGGGCTACCTCCTCCAGAGCCAAGAACCCCCTCCATGGGTACATAAATCGTTGTTAATTGCTTCTCTTTTCTTGTAAAACAATGAAATCTTCTCTTAGCTTCGAGAATTTAAAATTCTCTACTAACAGTGCTAACCACGTAAAGGTGGAAGCTTTTCTGGTACCACTAACCTGAACATAAAAGTGTTAGTCAAAGAAATTTAAGTTTCAAATCAAAACCATACTAGATATATACAAAATACACAAATTTAAAATAAAATATATGAACTTAAATCTATCTAACTAACAAATTTATATATATCAAAGAAATTATATATACCATACATGAGCATTGTAAATTCATTCCAATGAACCATCAAGATCGGATCTACTCTGAATAGCGGACAAGATTGCTTCATGATCTGACTCTCAAACCTTCTAAATAATCTTGTTATTAGGCCTTCCTTGATATCTATACAGCTGAATATTTGTCGCTAGAACTAGATGCGAATATAAGAGTATTTTCCTGTGTGTCTCAAAGTCTTCAAACACCCAAACAGAGGAGTTTTTTAATGGATACCATGGAAGCCAAGTTCCAAAGACTACCACTGACCACCTGTAGGATACTCATTATATTCATCATCTATAATAGGAGAAGTCAACTTATTTCTTTCCTCGATGCAACGACATAAGAAATAGTCTGTTCCTTCTTCATTGTCTTCTGTTGCAATAACTGCAAACACATGTCCTACAAAAAAAAAGGTTGAACAACTCAAATTTAAATTACATATTAAAATTTCAATGGACATAACTCAATACAAAAATTAAATAAATAACCATAAATACCTTGTCACACCAAAATCAAAATTTTGTCAAAGTCCTTGGATGTTACAACTTCATTTGTAGAAATAAGTCATAATGCTTGTGGAGGTTGATAACTAGGAAGCGGAGTTAGAGGCCTACAAATCCATCCATCCACCCATTCTTGTGAATCACACTCAACAATGACAAATTCGATACAAGATGCACAAAAACATGTCAACTTTCTTGTCCATACGGCCCACGAAGTAGTGTCTGAGCTACAAAATGAGTGCATATCACTAGACCCAATGAGTGTCATACAATCCTCATAGTTAGTAATTTGTTGTTCCTCTATCAACCAAAAATATATGAAAACTGTGAAATTTTCTTGAGAACCTCAATCCATGTTGTCTATATACCATTCCACTATGCTCTTTGCATCTTTTAATTTAGCACCATCTTTGTACTTCAACTCTTCTCTTGCAAGAGATCTTTTCACACATGCCCATGCACCATCATGCTCTCCTTTTCCATGTCCAAATTTCGGTGAAACTCCAAATATGTTGCACACCCATCTTGACATTCATTCTTCTCATCCAATAAAACATTCATGCATTCTTAAACCAAGACATGCAATTATTTGACCATATATAATGTTGATTGAAGTGGATGTCCCTATCAGACAAGTTTCCATAAAATAACTGGAAACACCCTTGCACAAATTTAGTAGAATGAGTACTATCATCACTGATATAAAATTGGTACTCTTTTAAAAAAAATTATCATTCTCTGTACAATCAAGAGAATCTAGAAATGCTATATGCACAAAAATGGCAACTTGTACTGAGTTTCAATATTGCGATTGAACCTCCATTTGTGGTTGTAATGTGTAATTCTCTGCAAAATCAACCACTAAAAAATAGTACCAATAGGAAATGTGTCCTTACATATCTTGAACTATTCATCCAACCATCGAGCTCTATGTGTATTCCTAGCATACTCATAAACAATTTCATCCTTAAATTTTCTCAAAAATTGAAAAACAGGCATTTGTTCTATAACTAGCTCACACCGTTTAGACTCTTTTCCATCTTTCAACTGGTATACAACTGATTTATATTTATCAAACTCAACTAAATTATGTCCTATTGTACCTTCAATTTACTCATGGATGTAACTTTCCAATTTAGGTAATCCGCCGCATGTACTACAACTTCCATCTAAACAATCTTTACTATAAAAAAATGTCCAACTTCTTTTCACAAAATATAGTAAGAATGAAATCCTTGGAAGATATTGGTGGAACTTGAACACCACATTCGATATAACATAGTTTTAAAACAAAAATTAGAATGAATACGTAAAAATTTAGCATAATGCATCACAAATTCAACATGTTGCCTACAACAACAAGTGGTGCGAGCGTGGTTGATTTTCACATAGAATGGTTTCAACATTTCAAAAAAATGTTGACTAATTTTAATTTCCAAATTCTCTTGTTCAAACTTACGAAAAAATTGTGTTTGAGTCATATCTAAGAAATGTTTATGATGTGGTTCACGATTAGTAGAACCAACTCTCTGTTTTATAACATCTCTTGTATTAGGTGAAACTCTAGTGTTATCATTCCAAAATTAAATAACAACTTCTCTTATAAAGCATCGAAATTATTTTTGTCCTTACGCGGTGTTCTAGCGAAAAATGCCCAAAAATCGGTGTTATTGAGTGATTGAAGGATATTACGTCTTTTGATTGCTTTCATTAAAGTTTTTCGATTAACTTGCAACATTTTACTTTTTTACATCATCAAACGTTGTTCTTTATTGATTCACTTACAACACTAGTAGCAAGTACAGGACACACAATATTACTATCCCTAGTGCATCTCTTGACACCAACAGTGTGATATGCATCATGAAGGTTTTCAACAATTGTAGAGGTTTGACCATGTATATTAGATGTTGTCAATCATAAGGTGTTTAATGTAGGTCTCATTTTAATCAATTTCATCAAACTAACCAACAACTGACATCTTTAGGAATCATTTAAAATTTCAAAATGATTATCCCAAATTTTAGTGGTTTTTCTTCTTATTTGTTGTTCATAAAGTTTGTCAGACATTGGTTTCAAAATGTTTTCATCAATTTCAATAAAAAAATTAGGTTTCTTACGTAAAATCCTAGGAGGTGTTTTGTCAAATTTTGCATGTCTACAGTTTCAACATGAATTTCCTTATTCACATTTTCATTGTCTCCTTCAATTTTAACATTTTCTACATCATGATTATTTAATTCTTCTTCAACATTGATAATAAAAACATCTTCATCACGAGTATTTAATTCAACTTCAACATTGACAGTAGAAACATTACCTGGTTCTTCATTTCTTACAATAGTTGGGGTTGAAGATGAACCTCTTCTTGATTCACAAAGATTCCACATTCGCTCAACATTTTGAATTTTGTTGGCCTCTAATTTGTTTGGTGTTTTTTACTTAATGAATTCCTTTTTTGACTTCATTTCTTGTCTCCCATGATGTTTCGCTTCTGGTGATAAGAAAAATGTGCAGAAAAAGATAGAATTTCACATAAATTTGTATAAAGTAAGGTCGAGAGTAAAAATCACATGGTAATTCGACATTGGGATGTGTGTAAATATGATTTAAGAACCGCGAGCGCTCTTTATAAACCATGATCACGGTTTATAAAGTGTGCTCACGGTTTGTGTTATAAAAACCGTGATCGCACTTTAGAAACCATGATCATGGATCTATCTACAGACCCTAAGCCTTGGGAAATATTTGTTTTTCCCCAACCAAAGCTATGGAAGGTCATTATGAAGTGTAAAAGGTCAAAAAACCTCAAATTTGCTCTTCCAAAGACTTGAACCATGCTAAAAAAATGAAAACATTTCACAAAAATGGTGCCATCACGTAGGGGAGACTGTTAGCTTCGTAGAAATATTGATTTTAAAGTGAATAGAATAAGATAAATATCATTTTATAATTTTTTACTAACAATAGGTTTTTAAGACATATTTTCCCGTGAATGTTCATGTCTACGTTTAAGATCGGAATTTTGTTTTCGCTATCAAAATGTGATAAAACTTATACCATCCCAAGCATGGACAAATTCTATACACATTAAAAAATATATTTTATTTCGATATTTTTTGATATAGTTATGGCGGGAAAATGGAAAGTGCTCCGTTTTCTAAATATTTTCATACCACTTTCACGGAAAAAATCTTTTAAAAAAATATTTCTCGAAAAAATACAAAATAAAATCCATCCCAATATAGATAACTACATCTAATTTTTCACCAAATGAAAAAAATAACAAGATTTGGTCATCCAAATCGCAGGCAAACGGACTACAATCTTATAAGTTTTTTCAAAAAAAATAAAATCAAGTCATATAATTTTAAGTGTTTAATATAGCTAAACTTGTCCATTTTTTTAAAAAATTAGTATTTTAGAAACTAGATTATGGATGCTACGATTCATATTTATATAATTTTTCTAATTTTGAATGTGCGTATTGCTAATAATCCCTACAAGTTGAGATTTCACTATTTTTTGCAATATGACGTCCACGGATGACCCCATTTTTGTCCATCAACTTCCTGCACTTACCCTTATAATTCATTATTCATAGTTTCGTATGTAAATTACGATTATTAAATATTCCTCGCAATTGTTGTCACTACTAGCATACATTATGTTGTCGGCCGGAAGTATACAATATGTTTCCAACCGGTAGCATACAATATGTTACCATCTGGTAGCATACAATATGTTGTCAGTCGGTAGTATTGTAAATGTTGCCGGTATGTTTTTGGTTTTGGATCATGTTTACAAATTTTTAAATATTCTACTTAGATTTTTAAAAATCTGATCTATTTTAAAATTACTCTTGGATAGGTACAATGGATTATGTGAATAATGAACATAAGGCAGATAAAATCAAAAGAAAAATTAGCATATTAAATTATTTCAACCAACCAAAAAAATGAAGACCCAACTTGCATCCACTAGAAATAGTAACACGGGTACTAGTAAGTTATAACAAATTATCATAAACATTTTCCTTTTTTGGTCAATTCAGTTTAAAAAATTTATATCTTTGTAATAGTCAAACATTTTTCATGTTTGAATACAGAAACCCCTACTTATTAATTATATTCAACATGAAACACTAAACCAAAACATATACCCTAAAGAAACAATTAACATTTCAGTAGATGAAGATATAATTGATGATGACATGCTAGAGCTGGAAGACAATCCTCACTACCAAATTCCTTCAATAGATGAATTTTATAATGAAAAGATTCAAGCATAAGATGATATTGACATGAATCTTCGAAAAATAAATCTGTGAGAAGGAAGAAAACTTCCTAGACAATTGGAAGGTCTTTTCAGGTAGAATGGGTAGAAAAATACCCATTCATTGAACCTATACAACCATATAATGGTAGTAATACTCCAAAAGAATGTAGATGCATGATTTATGGTTAGAAATTAGAAAAAGAACATAAAAGGCAATTTAAATTGAACACTATTGAGAAACATTGTGGCAAAGTATATATCGCATCAAGGAAAATGATGGAAAAATAACAAAGACTTGTAGATGAAAAAATGCAAAAGATTTCATACATGTGAGATATAAGGATGAGTATGACAATAAGATGAAACATTGTTGAAAACTTGAGGAGAAAGGAGGAACAATTAATGCAAATTTTGGAAAAGCTATAAATGAAAATCTAAAGGAAAAAACTACACAATTTTCAACCATATTCTTTATTCTTAAAATGGGCAAACCTATTTCAGATTTTTCAAAATTTAATAATTTTTTAAAGTTCAATGGGCTTCCTAACCTTCCATGATCACATTGGTGAGATATACATGCTTGGGAGATGGTGAGATGTATTACACTGATTGAAAAACAAGATTTGAAAGAAAACATCAAGAATGCAAGTTTTATCTCCCTTTATATTGATGAGGTTATAGTTGTTGACAACATTTTTGGGTTTGTATACATGTGTATGCTTTCCAAAACCACACAAGGACACCTCATTTGCTAGCTATTCATAAAATGAAAGAAAACTGCAATGTTGAAAATCATTTCAAATTGGTTATATCTATTTTGAAGGATATATCAGGAATGGATGATTATTCTATAGCTACAAAACTTATATGCATTGGTGTTGATGGTGCATCAGTGATGCAGGTCATAGAAATGGTCTATATGTGTGCCTACAAACATCGTTTTCCATTTATATTATTCTTATTCATTACATGGCTCATAGGATGAATCTTGCATACAAGATAGTAAGCACATTTGAAAATGTTGAAAAAGTTGAAGAGATTATCCATGAACTACATGCCTATATGTCAAGCAGTCCAAAAATATTTCTAGAGTTTCAAAAATTTCAAATAGAGTCACAGATGGTAAAAACTTCTTCGTAAGATGTTGATACAAGATGGATTTCAATGTATGAGCCTGCACGCAGAATTTTTGATGAATATCCATCGTTAGTTGGTTTCATGTTTAAGAACCGTATGCAAGTTGACAAGGAAAAAGATTTTCTTTACTACTTAACAGATTTGGAAACATTGTTTACACTTTTCAAAATTCTTCTGATGTTGAATAAAATCAATTCCTTAACAAAGCATGCTCAAGAAATATCCATCTATATAGTCGACTTCATTAGATTTAGAAAAAGGGTGTGTCAAACACTAGATTTTTATACAACTCTGATGAATGCTTTTAAGGACATGTATTCAGTAGTATTCCAAATTTAAAGGGTCCTAAAATTTATTTTAGATTCAATATATGTGGTCATCTTTGTATCCTTGTAAATGGGAACAAGATTCAAATGCACACTTTCCAAAAATGAGTGGATATTGTTGGATCAGACATTGAAGTACCTGTAACACACAATTTATATGAAGCTATTATATCTAAAACAAGAATAAAACTACAGAAAATTTCACAATGTTTATCCAATGAAGATAAAATATCACTTTAAAAGGGATGATATTCTTGAGGCCATGAGAGTGGTCAATCCTATATTTTGAAGTCTTACAAACAAGAAAAGTTTTATTTGATACATATAAAATACACATGGGTAATCTCATTAAGAATTTTGGAAAATCAGTTGAATGTAATGGATTTCAGATTAAGGGTGTTCTTCAAAAGGAATTACTTTCATTGCAATCAAGTCATTTTGGCATGATAATGAGCGAACAATTTGACTTACTAAGTGAACCAACAGATAATGGAGCAATTACACATATATGGAAAAATTTGTATCCTAGTAGCATCCTTCATGAAATAATTAGTGAATATTTATGATTGTATAAATTATGTCAAACAATGATATTGGGATCAGTTGAAGATGAAAGATTTTTGATCGCAATAACATTTATAATATCGAAATAGACAGGATAAAATATTGATACTTGCTTGATATTTTATGTTTCATGATATGATGTGGACACATTTCCTTATGAACAAGTAATGACAATATGGAATTCTCTTGCAGAGAGGAGAGGGATATGTAATTCTAATATAGGGACTATAGATAACATCGAAATTGTGACTAAAAATAGCAGCAAAAGATTAGATAACAGTTTGAGTGTTGGGGACCAAAATTTTCAAGATATGTTTCAGTTTGAGCTACCTGATATTGAGTAAAGAAGAATGTATGGACATTTTAATTCTAGAAATCAAATTTCATATCATATTATAAGTATGTATCTTGTTATTTTTTATATACACATGTTCTTTATTAAATAATATTTTCAATGTTGCAATTTGTTTAGAGTTTTTAATGGAGAAATGTTATACTTATTTTTTTGTCTTTTAAATCAAAATAATATCATACCATTTTGGGAGAACTTATGCATGAATATAGTACAAATACAACACCATATAAATTTTAATTGTCAATATTTTCATATAATTTCATTGTATGTTCTTTGAAAAATAATTTCAGTGTTTGGAAATGCAACTTTTGTCCATAAAGTGTTTGAAAATGATAATAATCAATAATGTATTATGTAATAGTAATACCAAACATAATTGAGAATAATAATCACATTAAGAATTTATTTGAAGAACTTATGCACTAATATAGTAAAATTACAACACCACATCGATTGAAATTTGAAACTCTCAATATTTTCATAAAAATTATATATATTTATACTCTGAATATGAAACAGTTTTACAACAAGATTTTAAAAGATAATTACAAATTTCACAATTTATTTTTGTAGCTTCATCCTTAAGAAGATTATTTTGTTTGTGTTTTTGTCTCCTGTACACTAGAAATTTATTTTACAACACCCAAATGAACAAGATCCTTCGCTGCAACTTCGATATTCAAAATAATTTCTCATTTTGGATTTGCTACATCACCAACAGACAATAATGTTAGATCTTGTTCTATTTTCATCTTCAACAATATATTTGGATCCATTCCATGCTCCTTTATTATCCTTCTTAAGGTATTATTCTGCTTGTTTAAGATAACAAGCTTCTGCTTCAATTTAATTTTGCATTTAAAATTTTTCTTGCACTTTTTAAATGCACATCAAGCACTGTAGCCTCATTTTTCAAATTTTGGTACTTTGACTGCATTTCAAAATAGAAAAATAATTAATAAAGTTTAAAAAAATTGTAAATCAAATTTAAAAATTTAGTAAGACTTACCAATTCCTTATCTTTTTCCACATTTACAATAACTACAAGGCCCTTATCTCTTGACCACATATTGTGGTAGGCTTGTGCTTCTGCATTTAAATTCTCAATTCTATTCAACATAATATCTAACACTTCATCATCATAATCATTTTAAAATATACCGAACTGCAGACAACTTTATTCAATAAAATATCAAGCTTTTCTTGGCTTGTTTTAAACTGAAGAATACAATATATGTCTTTGGGAGTGATTTTTAAATCAATAATTTATTTATTTTATCATAACTTTAGCCCTAAAATCCCACAATTTTAATTGTTCAATATCCTTCAATAAAACATCATTAACAATGGCTTCACAACTGTCATCCAAAAGAGTATTAAGTGAAAAAGTAGTTTTTGGTCATCATTTTAGGCAAATCTGTACTCGTAGAAGGTATGGTTGATTTATCCAATATTATTGGAAGGCTACCTTGAAAAATGAACCATATCTTGGGGATTGAAAGTTCCATGGGCCTGAACCCCACTTTCACTACAAAATTAAGGGAGCCCCGCTTTAATCTTGAGGAAAAAATGAAATATGTTTGCCATTGAACCCGGTCCCGATATTTTTTTGGTGGAGGTGGAAAATTCCTCTTCATAAGTAGCAGATGCATTTTAAATTGGTGGTGGAGGAGGAACTGCAACAATTAATTGTAAATAACATGAGAAAATTCAAATGACAAACATAATAAGAATGAAATAATAATAAATATAACATTATATCATTTATGATTAAAAATAACTTAGTTGAGTTGATTACGTGAGGTGCACATGGGGCCTATTGATGTTCATGTGGTTGTTGTATATAAGCAATCTGAAAATATTGGGATTTGTACTAGTAGGTGTGATCTAAAACATATTTAAGCATTAACAATTTATGAGCTTGTTGAATCTTTGTTTAAAAAAATATAAGAAAAAATACAACTTAAATGAGATTCATACCTGGAGCCTGAGAGTGAGGTACCAAAGATATTTCTACATCCTATGTTTGATCAAATTCATATACATTTTTATTGGGCTACCATGAGCCCAATGATATAATCTTGTGCTACTAGAGGTTTCTGCAACAAAGGAATATAAGTTATAAGTAATATTGAAACATATACAAGTTTTAAATAATTAATTACATTTATTTTCAAACATATATACATCATAAATACATACGATTAATGTCATGTGGTATGGTGGATGTGTTAGTTTGAGGGTTTAAGGAACTCCTCATTCGCTTTTCAATTTTTGGAGTGTTGTTCTCTTACGTGTGTGAATTTTTGAAATAGTAATCAATCTCTCGAACCCGGAGGGAAATGACCTTCGATATCATGTTACCTTTGTGATACAACCGTAATGTATGTATATATTTTGTTATAATTCAATAGTAAATTGCTTATTAATCGCAAATATAATAGATAAATATTAAAAAAATTAAGAATAATAATTAAAAACCAAATAATCAAAAAATTGGGACTCACCTCCTGCTCTTGAACTATTAACGATAAAGCCGATAGCTTTGCATCCACAATGGTCGTCGGAGGAGTGGTGCCACATAAATTGTAGAGAGATTCATAATATAAACCAAGAATAATTTTTTGAGATGATAATAACATTTTCATTCAAAGGAATGTTGGCCAAATTAGCTCTTATCCTAGAGGATAAGAAACTGCACTAATCAAATTTCTTCCCACTTAGACTACGCACAATATAAGCCAAAGACCACCACTAAATATATGTATGTTGACCTTGTAATATAATTTTTCCTGGAATAAATGCACCATGGATCACAGTAAATGGGTGACTAAAATCCTTGAGTTGAATTCCCTTTTTGAAGGTTTTGGGAAGATGTAAATGCAAGGAGACACACATTTTATTAATACTCAATTAAAAACATAATCAGAATATATAAAATGGAAAACATTCAAAATTAAAATTTTGTAAATAGAAATAAAATTACGAGCAAAGTGGTAGCTGCAATTGTATCAATAGATAATTCATAGTGAGACTCCAAATACTTGCAATCTTCAATTGATAAAACAACCTTCATCATGACATGATCCACACTCTTATGTGGTTATCCTGTTAGATGATCAATGTCCTTAGGTGATGTTCCAAATGATTGTGCATGAGATGGGAGTTGAATATGAAAGGTAAAAGTGGAAGTGTCATAGTTGGCTAGAATATTGTTAAATTGGGTCATATACACTAGCCCCATGAAACTATCCACTTCAATCCATTGGGAAAACGTATTAGGATCTTGTAAAAATGCATACGGTTTTGAAATACCAAGATCTTGAATTAAAACTTCTGCATATTTTCTTGTTGACGCAACCGAGCTCTTGGTTGTGTGGAAATGGTATTTCTTCTTGGAATTTTTGTAATTTGTTATAAAATCCTTGCTTCATGTTTGTAGATGTCCTTTCTTCCTATCTAGATTCTACATATCACCTTTACTTGTTTGCTAATGCTTTTTCCTCATTTTTGTGTCTATTCTCTCATTTATGTAAATTAAAAATGACTAGCTTATCGGTGTATATATATAGGATTTTTTTAAAACTACTACCGAGTGGATGCATGTAAACTTCCATCGGTGGGTAGCATTCTCCATGCTACTAGCTAGTAACATCATCCATCCCACTAGCCGATAATATCTTCCATCCTACAAAGTCAAGAGTATGGATAATGCTATCGACCAAGAACATTTTCCATCCTATCGACTAGTAACATCTTCCATCTTATCGGTCGGCAACATGGGGAATGCCACTGCCTGGAAAGATAGAGAATGTTATCGACCAAGAACATAAAAGATCCTACCGGTGGTTAAAATGGAGAATGCTACCATCTCGGTATCATTATACATGTTAATGGCCGATGAAGGAGAGAATGCTACCACCAATAGTATTTTTCATGATATTGGTTGGTCGCATGGAGAACGCCATCGACCGGTAACATTCTCCATGCTACCGCTGGTAGCATTTTTGTACTATCGAAAGGTAGTATTTTTATGCTTCCAACCAATATATTGCAAAAATATATTCCTTCGATGCACTAACCTTTCCCAAAATGATGCTAAAAATTGTCTTCCGAATGAAACAACTTTTCATGTGATTTTCCATACATGCAAAAGTGGTTTTTCTAAAATTCACCAAATATTTTCCAAGGATTTTTTAGGGACCCTTAAAATTTTCCTTTCATTGATTGATTTAGAAGAAGTTGATGATAGAGGAGGGAGCTCCAGTGAATTATTTTCAATGAGATCTTGTATAAGATGTCGAGATTGAAACAAAAATAAAAATGTCCAATGCATTGATGATAGTCACATTTAGCATTTTTATCATAATTACGTCTACAAGGGTGAGACATATCAAGATTGAGAGGTGGTGGAAGAGTAATGAGATTGCTTTCAAGAAGTTGAGGAAATAGAAATCAAGGTACATATGGTAATTTGGTGAATGTACGCTTTGGAGGTTTCCATTGAAGATTTTCAGGAGGAGAGACAACATTGATAGTTTCCTTTGCTTTAGTAGGTTTAGGAGAAGGTTTGAATGTTGACTTAGATTAAAACCTAGTAGAATATGGTAAAAGAATATAACTATGTCCCACTTTTTTGTAGTTTTTTTACCTTTAGCAAAATATTTATAACAACCAAAACTTTACTGAACACGTTAAAAATCACAAGACATTTATTTTTAAGATCTTAAATATACCAAGGTGTGGGGCATCCATAATTTACCTGAATTTTGAAAGTTTTTGAATTATTTTTAAAGATTTATTTACTAGTCATATTTTAAAATATTTATTGCCACGAAGTGGGACACACTTATATTTTTGACCCAAGATGAAGAAGAAGAATCTTGATATTTGATCTTTCCCATAGAGAGTAGTTTGAATTCACACATTTTGAGCATATGACATAGTTGATCGAAATAAGGAGAGGTTTCAAATATGAAACTCTCCTGTAGTGGTGGTAAGAGACCCTAGAAAAACATATCTTGTAGTTCTGAATCAGCTAGCACATTTTTCATCATAGCAAGGTTATTCTTATAGTGTAATACGTAGTCAGCTAGATGTTCATTAGATCGTTGTTTAATTTGTGTCACTGTGCAGAATATATCTTAGTGTCGATATCAATTGAAAAGTGAGAAATAAAAGCATCTCGCTAGATGTGTGAAATATGTTTCCAAATAAATAGGTAGATCTTAAAACCAACACATATCATAGTCTTGAAGACTCCTAGGAATAGCTTTGCAAGTAATGTATAATCATCCCAATAATCTAGGCATGCAACATGAAAAGGTTGAAGATTCTATTGAGGGCCACCATGGCCATTGTAAATGGGTAGATTAGGAGTGAAAAATTGAGAGGAAGCACATAAGAAGAAGTGGTGGGTGAAAAAGGAGTGTGAAGGAATCAAGAGGAGTCAAGAGATAGAGAGGATCATGAAGTATCCTGTTTTGCAGAACCGATGGATTTGAACTTATAATTCCCGATAGAGAGAAGTAATTTCTTGTGTACCAAAAGAAGACACTTGTTGAGTGTGATAAATAAGAGGCAGAGTGAAGAGGTTTTTAGGAGTAGGAATAGATGCAAGAACAATAGAATTAGGTGGAAGAGTATAAAGAAGTTATGTTACAATAGGAATAGAAGCAATATTAGAAGTGGGAAGGTTAAGATTAGCTATATTTGTGGCCTCCTCATGAGCATTAAATAAAAGTAGATCTAAATCTTGCGTATGTTTAACAATATAATAATTGAGATCATGAAGGACTTCATCAGAAAAGGGAGGATAAATTTCAGCCATGTTAAGAAGACAAGAATATACCAAGAACTTAGGTTGGGTTTGAGTGATGGGTTCACCAAATGATTTAATAAAAATAGAATAAATGTATTAAACCGTAATTGTAGAGTCACATATGATAATAAAATGCTAAAATACAGATTTGACATAAGCAATAAGATAATAAAATATGAAACCCTAAGTGCAAGAGAGAGAGGAATGGACTTAGTTGATTTATGACAAATCTGGAAGTGCTCTTGACTAGGAAAAATGTCATAAATGCTTAGGATAAATTATATTCTATAAGAATATGACCAAATACGGGTTCCCATAGTAGGAAAGGAGCATCCGGGAACCGAAAATCTATTGGGTTCTTGTGACTATGAAAATGGTCAAAACTTGATCTTTATTGTGTCACACAAATGTCACAAATAATCTATGTTGATCACCTATGTCTCGCACTTTGATTGCTGAGGTACCTATTGATGCGTAATCACAACACCCTTGATTTCTTACAATTTGATGGATTGAAACCGCTGTCAAGTGTGATTGCATAGCATGGAGATTTTCCCAAATTTTGGGACTTTTGCAATCAAGAGAGCTCTCTAGATGAAGGTCAGTTCCTATTCCTCTATTCTGATACACACACACTCAAATCAGAGGATATATCCTAAAATATACTCTAACTTTCCAAGGAGAAAGGGTTAAAAAGGTTGCAAGAAATTGAACCTAAGATGATGGAGGTGATGCACCAAGAGGAATGTTGAATAACTTGCCTTGCATGGGAATAAAATTGAACAAGATTGAAGAGGATGAGCATCAACACGAGATCAATTTCTTGTCACAAATTTAGCCACCATCAAACAAAAAACACCAAAACATGTAACAAAATATAAAATGCACAGCTTAACCAAAGTTGTAATGAGAGATCGAAAAATTCAATGAACACAACAGAGGGTTGAAATTCATCCACAAACTTCTATTATTACTCCACAAATTTTATATAGTGTAATACAATGTCCAAGAGGTAACAATTGCATTTACAAATTGAATGGGAGGTTTGAACTCCACAAGATATCTTAAAGACAAGAGAAGAAAGGGTGCAAAACAAGATTATCCAAATTTTGAAATGTGCCCCTCCTTACAATATATAAGAAGAATGAGAGAAAGGGAGAGATAAGGAATTCAAAATATTTCTTCAATCACCCTAAAATACATTAAAATCACTCGCACAATGTGTGGGTGCCACTGTAAAACCCATACCTCCATTTACTTTTCCTTGTTGGAGAAGAAAGGAAGCCCATACCTTCATCATTTTGGTAGGTGAGAAATTTAGAAACATCCCTCTAAAATGGAGGACTGTATTTCCTCATTTTGAAATACTTAGTCTTACTAAAATTAAGAAAACTAGTCACTATTGTGTAGAGGGCACTTTGAGATTTCCAAAAGTTTTATTTTATGCAAATTAGAGATCCCAAATCAAAATTTATGGCCATCTAAAGATGAGGGTGTCATACTATAATAAATACAAGTGGTTGATTCTATTTTTTCAAACTCTAAAATGCATCGCACCCTCCAAAATCTGAAATTTCAAACTTTTGGGATTCAGAGCTTCAGAATTTAACTTCGAGAGGATGATGTCAGCTTTTCCTCTGATGATATGGTTTAAAGGTTTCAAATGGAAAACCTCCGAAGTCCAAAATTTAGAATTTGGATTTTGGACTCAAGCCTCATATTGTACATGACATTGTTCATCCGCCTAAGCCCCGGAATGTTCCAAAATTCTGCAACCCCAAAGTCCAAAATTTGGACTTCGGGTTTTAGACCTTTTTCTTTTTAGGCTTGTGGCATTATTCATCTACCCAATTCACCGAAACCATCGAACCTTCAAATCCCGAACTCTAAAATTAACAGTTTGGGTTTTGGACTTTGACCTTTCCCATTTTCTCGACTCCACTCACAAGTCCCCAAAATTTCCTCCAAAGACAACCCCCAAAATGGTTGACCCTTGAAAGGCATTGACCTCCGAGAACCCAAACCCTTTCGTACTTCGTGGTTTCGGGCTTTTGGGCCTTTTGAGATTGCGATTTAGATTTCTTTAATGCTTTGAACTTCAAATTCTGTTGACCCCGAAAACCCCCGAGCCCTTTTGGACTTCGAGTTTCAGATTTTGGCTCATTTTTTACCTTTTTATGGCGAGAACTCGAATCGATCAATCCTCAAAGTCCAAAAATTTCGGACTTCGGGCCTTTTTGTTTTCTAAATTGCTTTCTGGATCGATCCCGAGCCTTCATTCCTTCCTCTCTTGGCCAACATGACCCCCAACTTTGGTGAGTCCCTTTTTAGCTCTCTTCTATAGCCAAATTGATCCTTATATTTTCTCTATGCAAGGTCATGTTTGTCCAATTTTACTTGAGGGGAAAAATTGGATAACAATACTTGTAACCCATAAGATAAATATTCACCTACAAAACCCCAAAACCACATCAAATCCAAAAATAAAGATGTAATATGGGGAGTCGATCGACCCCAATGGTCACCCTATAGATTGAGCTTACAACAAAATGTTACAATACATCTTAGACTCCATGTGTTTCTGGTGAGTGTGTGTAGAAATCGTGCCCTAGGATGCCCTTGTGAAAGTACACTTGATAACAAGCTAGCTAGATGTAGCAATGTAAATAGAATGTGTGGATGTAAAAATGAACTTCCCTTCCTATGCAATGATATGTAGAAAATGCAGTCCCTTGTCCCTTGATTGAATTTCAAATGGATGTTTTGAATCACTTTAGGTTCCTTTTGAGTGTAATCTTAGGTGATAATAATAATTCTTACACTTGTCCTTTATTTAATCACATAACCATGTATTTATATAATTCCCTTATTTGAATTTTGTAATTGAAAACTAGAAGGATGACCCATAAGTACAAAAGATTCCCAAAAGATAAAAGAGGCCCAAAAGAGCGAGTAAGGTGGAAAGAGGTCAAGGGCACCCAGAGGGGACGAGGGCACCTAGGCACTGGCATCTTGGCTAGGTGATGGTGTCTGAATTCATACAATATAAACAAGTATTGACTGGTATGTAGGGTGTGAAAGACTAGATAGATAATAAGAAACCAATACAAAATTTTAAAGACCATCATCAATTACTAGTTTTCTTGCTTAAGAATCATATAAATGCTAGTATGTGTTTATGGACCTAGAAATGTACCCAAGTGCATAACTTTGTGTCTACAAAAAGAGAGTTAAATAAAAATATTTGATTTTATAAATTAAAAAAATCATTCGTAATATAAAACAAATTTCGTGGGTTTTTTATTTTTCAGATGGGTCCAAATATAAGTAATATTTGGTAGGTTCAAAGATACTACCTCTCCATGATGGTGAAAAGGATGATGAAGGATGGAATCCGGTGTCAAATATAAAACCAAATCCAAGATAATGGTCAACAAAGTGATAGAGTAAAAAGGAGTATTACAATGAATTAGTTTGTTATATCCAAATCTATCTATTCAAATAGCTATTATTATCAAACAATAGTCTAAGACGATTTTTAATTATTTAATACTTGGTCTTGAGCTAATGTTTTGATGACTTTTTTGTAAGTTGATTTTTTTGTTTTGTTCCATGTGAACACTCACAATTGCATTTTTATTATCGTATAAGGTTATAGGAGCCTTTACAAAACCTCACTTTACCTTAATTAAAAATAGAAAATAGACGTCCATTTTTTATGCTTAGACACAAAGATATCAAAAACTTGCATTAAACAAAGGACAATTAAAAAAATCAAGACACTCTTCGAGATTAGGATTTTTTTGCTAATATTTTTCATACAAATATAATTTGATTAGACAACCCCTTTTTTATATCTAAGCTTATGAATCCTCGCCCACATTATTTTAATTCCTAAAATATATATGGTAAATCAATCTTCTTCCACAAAACCTTAATAAGGGAACTAGGTCTCAAAAGGAGTAATTAAGAAATTTTCTTTGGGTTTTAAAGTAAACTAGAGAAAATAATACCTTCTTTTCATTTATCACACTCCTCAACAATATGGTATTTACTAGATTCAACATACCAAATATAATGTAATGCTTTAATGAGGCAATCCAATGTAACATAGTGTCTAATCCATGTGAAATTTTGACTTTTCATGTTAATATGAACGCGTTTGACAAGTAAATAGATACTTTAAATTTTCTTCCAATCTAAAATGTTTGAACAAATTTATTTCTAAATTTTAGAATGAAGTCATGCTTTCTTGATGGTAATGTCTTGATTAATACCCCGATTATATTAATGTCCTTGTATATTTATAGACTTATTGAATTGAAATATGTATACTATTGATATGAAAGGAAACACACAACTAATGGGAAAACTAACAAATATAGTGCACCCAAATGAAAATTATAAGGGTCCACCCAACATTACCCCATAAAAGGAGATACTCATGATTTTAGATTATAGGGACAATATACACATGATTTTCTAGGACACTTAACCGTGATTGTACGATTTCAAAGAAAACATCAAAACAAGGGCAATAAGGGAAGAGAGAGAAAGAGGGGGAGTGAGAAAACCACATGGAAAACCTAAAATTTGGTCTCATCACTGGTAATATGTGATTAAGAAAATATAAAAACTATATGCCTAATTATAATGCAAGATAGCGGTAAATAAATAACAATTAAGTACAGTAAGAATCGACCCAAATGAATTAAGCTAGAGAATATTGAAACCCTAGTCAGTGCAAGGAGGATAAAGAGGGAGTTAGCTAATTTGCAGTGGAAATTGGACTATGTCGAAGCGCGACCAGGTGAACAAGAAGAAAGGAGCATCACATAGAGACCCAAAAAAATCTAGATATGGAAGAGTAGGCTACATAGGGGCACCTAGAAAGGGGCAACGACGCTTGGGGTGCCACATACCAGAAATAGGTTCATGTGACTACCAAAAGGTCATAAAATCATCCTTTCTAGGTCACAAGTTGTTCGTTTTCCTTCACCTTTAGTCACTATGAGGTCACACAATGATCGCGAGCTCAATGGAAACTCGTAATGAAGTATTAACTCGTAAAACCCTCAAATAGAGATTAAATCCTAAAAAAGGAATATGCAAAATGAGGGTCAGATTTTCCTCACCTATCACAATGGAGATCTTATAACTAAGCATTGCACTACATCTCGTAACCAATGTACTTTTATGTGTGTGTGCAGAATGTGCCCTAGGTGGCTCTTATGCGTGTCACACTTAATAATGAGTAAAGTAGCTAGATATAAAGAAATGAAATATATGTGTGCATGAAATAGAATAGGCTCCTTCCTATGAAATGTATGCATAATAGTGTATTCCCTTTCCTTAAATGGATTCTTTAATGCTCTTAAATAGCCTTTAGATGCAACCTTAGGTGGTGATAGCTAATGCTTAGTGCTTGGTCCTTTATTATGATCACATAAATTTATATTTATATGATTCCCTTGCTTGAATTTCATAACTAACCCTGAAAAATGAAGACTACCAAAATATAAGATACTCAAACAACTAGAAAGAGCCCACAATATGTGAGTAAAGTATAAAGAGGTTAGGGGCGCTCAAAGGGGACAAGGTGCACTGTGTTGGCGTCCTAGCTAGGCATTGGTGTCCGTGACTCGAGAGAAACTAAAGGGTCGAGGATAGATTGAGAAAAAGGTATGCAGGACCAAAATCAATAGTAGAAATAAAGAAAAAGTGGCCAAACACATGGGCTAACTATATTTTCTTACTTAGGAATCATATGAATACTAGTATGCGATCATGACTAGATAATTACCCAAAGTGCATGATTTTTTGTCTACATTTTTCCCCACTTTATGTTGTTGAGTTAAATCTCGATAACATAAAGTGGATAGAGATGCGTGCACTGTAACCATGTAGATCAATGGAGAGAAGCATACCGAGAGACAAGGAAAAGCATGTAGTTATAAAAAGTTGGAGCATGGAGACTAAATATGAGAAAGTATGAAAAACATGAGATGTTAAACCTATGGTGGAAATGCATGTTGTAGAGGTCTCCGTTGTACCTATTTTTTATGTCAATGTTGATGTGTGTGATGTTGTTTATGTTTTTGTCAATGTAGAATGATGTTGACTACCACTTCCCACATGAACGGACCTGCAAAAGATAAGAACAAACAAGTAGTCAAATACGCATGTATATGTGTAAAAGTCATGTAAAGAAGTATGTAAGATGAAAAATGTGAAAAAGGAACATGTGCATCTGATCCGAATGAGGAAAAGAGTGTAGAAAGGATCTTGTAGATGTTGTTGATGACCGAGTTTTGGGGTGATCTCACACCACCAATTGTGTCAATCATGAGTTTTTAGGCAATCTCATGCCACTAAACTAGAAGAAGTGTAGGGATAAAAGTATAGTTTCATCCTCCAAAATTTAACTACTTCTTACAATGTAGAACACCATTGCATATGGTGTGTAAAAATCTGATCTAGTTCAACAATTTTGGACCCAACGCTATGGACGGGAAAAGAAATTGTAATGTGTGTTGCAAAGCTAAAGGACTATTTTTCCTATCAAAATATCTTATGTAAAGTTTTGTATATTGTGTTACACTAAATAATATTGTGTAATTTCCCTTGGTTATAGGTGTCTAGAAAGGGATTTGGTGGTTGTGTTGTGCTAAGGACCCAAATATGATTTTTAGCCCTGAAACTAAATATTGTGTTATACCTATATTGTGTTGTGTTGTGTAATGACTGTAGAATATTGTATGGGGTGATTTATTCACCTAGATGATGCCCCCTCATTTGGGGTGCATACGATTTCACTAAGGATAATGTGTCCTAAAGGATGACCAAACGTTATATCAAACTATGCCCTACAGGGGGAGTGTGCTTGTGGAAACCAAGGCACACAAAAACAAGTGTTAGTATAACTAAAAATTCATGTAAAATTTATGCTAGCAAACAAGCAGATAATGTGTAATCTAAGAGGAAAGAAGAAAACATGAAAGAAGACAATTTAGACCGCAAAAAGATGGTTTCAAACATTATACATAACTCATGATGTCACAAGACAATCAAGGTTGACTAGGAAAAATAAAAGTGTACACACAAGACAAACGGAAAAGCCCGCAAATAGTGAAAAACAATGACAAGCAAGAATAAATAGTATAACAAATAGCCATGGAAGAAAATAGACCTATAAAATAAATGTTGAACATGAAGCACTCTTTAGCATGTTAGAGAGATAAAAAGCATGTCAAGGATTATATAAGCTAATAAAGTAATGTGCTATGAAACAATAACACCTATAACATACGAAATTGGATGCCCTCAGGAGCCACTGTGGGACTGGTAATAGGTATTGTGCCAAGAATCCATGTTGTGTGTATAGATCTATAGAATATGTGATCACAACTAGAAATCAAGTGAACATGCATGTGTGTATGATAAAGATAATGACATACAAGATATATATCTAGCATGTGTAATAAAGTATGCATGTAATAAGTAAATGTAAGAAAGACTAAATGCAACCAAGATATGCAGTATGTTGTGGATTGTAGATGGAATGGAATGTAGAGTGAATGATAGGAGTAGTGTTCCCCTAAGTAGATGTGTATGTATGAGATGAGGTTCATTTATTTATGCCCCCTCAACAGTTAAGAATGAATAGTAAATGAGATTGCGTCATCGAGAAATGATCTAAAAGGTGTATACTAGAAACATATGATCATCAAAGCACAAAGTGTAGAGTGTAAACATATGAGTGAGTAAGTGATTGAACATGTGAGTGTGATGAGGTCCATTTGAGATGTAGACCCTTAGTAGTCGAGTATGGATCGGTGAACTAGAGTGCATCATAGGGTAATGACCGAAGCGTGTAGAAGTAGATGTCAAAATATATTTCATGAATGTGTAGAGTATATGTTGCATGGAAGGAGATGAACATGTGAGATTTAAAGTGCATAGTGTGTAGTGTGTGAGGTTCATATGTTTAGGATTCACTCAACAGTCAACTTTGAACCAAAGTACAAGAATGCGTCATCGGGAAATGACAACACTAATGTATCAAGATTTGTATGTTGTATGTGATAGATTATATGTGAAATGATGAGAATATAAGACACATGTAGATGCTATAGGGGATAAATAAGTTTGATGTGCCCCACATGTGTAAGTGATGGAGATCTAGTTGATAACATTGATTGGATCAATGAAAGGATTAGTTTCCTAGACAAAAGTGATTGTACGTGGAAGTGGAGATTGGGAGGGACCTTTTATGATGGTGGCTCATTTGATGACAATGTGGAAGATAGCGGTAAATAAAAATTAAGTAAATGATTAAGAAAATATAAATATTATATGCCTATTTCAAATGTAAGATAGTGGTAAATAAATAAAAATTAAGTACAACAATTGACCCAAATGAATTAAGCTAGAGAATATTGAAACCCTAGTTGCAAAGAGGATAAGGAGGGACTTAGCTGATTTGTAGTGGAAAATGAAATGTGCCAAAATGCTGACTAGGTGAGCAGGGAAGGTAGGAGCTTTGCACGAGACCTAAAAAAATTTAGATCTAGAGGAACATGTTACATAGGGGCGGGGGTGCCTATGGGCGCCACGCCCAGACTAGAAACAGTTCCCGTGATTTCAAAAAATGTCGAAAAATCATCCTTTCCAGGTCATAAGTCATTTTATCTCCTTTTTCTTTAGTCGTACAATGATCATCGAGCTTGCTTTGAAACTTGCAATGAAGTATTTACTTGCAAAACCCTTGAATAAACATTAAATCCTCAAAAAGAAATATGTAAAATGAGGTTTCAAACTGTCCTTAGCTATCACAATGGTGATCTTATGACTGAGTGGTGCACTACATCTTAGACCCAATGTAGTTCTATGTGTGTGTGTGTGTGAAATGGTAAATCTTGGGCATGTCGCACTTGATAGTGAGAAAAGTAGCTAGATGTAAAAAAATGTAATAGATGTGTGCATGGAATAAAATAGACTCATGAAGTGTATGTAGAATAATGCAGGACCTTGTGGATGATAGAATGGATTCTTTGATTCTCTTGAATATCCTTTGGATGCAACCTTAGGCGAGATAACTAATGCGTAGTGCTTGGTCCTTTATTATGATCACATAATTTTTTTATGATTCCCTTGCTTGAATTTCGTAATTAACCCCAAAAATTCCAACTACCAAAAATATTAGATGATCAAATGGCTAGAAAGGACCCATAATATGTGAGTAAAGTACAAAGAGGTCAAGGGTACCCAGAGGGGATGGGGATGCCTTATATTGGCATACTTGGCTGGGCAGCCGGTGTCTAGACTCGGATAAATTGAAGGATCGAGAGGTCAAAGTGAGAAAGAAGGTTTACAACACCAAAAATGGTAGCAGAAAGAAAGCAAAAACGGCCAATGACATGGGTTGATTAGTACTTTTCTTAATTATGAATCATATGAATAGTAGTATGCAATCATGACTAGATAATTACCCAAAGTGCATGATTTTGTGTCTACAATATGACATTTGGTACTTATTAAGACATTTATCTCATTTATACAAAATGATCAATTTGATACCCCCTCATGCTCTATCCTACTATATGACATATATTCTCCATCTCAACTCCTCAAGAATCACTCGAACCTACTACAAAATGCATATAGAGGCTTCCACTTATCTCAAAACTAAATCCTTACAAACCTTAGACATGTCCATAGGTCTAAAATAGGTTTTGCCATGAACCTATCCCTTCTTCCTTGACCTTGTCCCTTGCAATTCTAAAGGCCATATTTTCAAATACACTACTTATTTTAGTCTCTCTGGGTTGTATTTTTGAGTTAGTTAAATGATAAATCATTCAAATGTTAGATTTTTTTAAAAATATACACGAATTCTATCATGGTAATGTAGGGATTATCTATGTTAATCACTATAATAATGTCTATAGAAATAATTAAAGCATTCAATTCCTATGCCACTATCACAACAAAAAATTATTATAATTCTGAGTACTTATATATTTTTGAACTCAAATACCACTTATGTAAAATATGAGGTTTCAAGTTTGTGTTTTTGAGAGTGAGGTTCAAATTAAAGGATCCATATTCCATTCATTTTTATCACATGCATCTCATCATATGGTTAGTAGATTTACATGTGTCCTGTTAAATTTTCTAAGTAGTATTATGCAGTGCAACAATCTTCATATAAACGGGGGTGTAGTGACTCATTCCATAATCTTATAATCATTACTAACCCCTTTTAAGGTTTCAAGAAAGGAGAAACCATATAACAACAAAACATAGTGATTATAAACACCTAAATTTAGTCGTTACATTCTTGATAATTATTTATTTAACTTATATTCCTTAATTATGACTTCCACACAAAAATAAAGTATAGGTTCATTCATTATCCTACTTATATCCTAAGTATTGCAAATACTCCTTATTATCTCACTCAATTACTCATATTCCTACATGATTTATCTAAGTTATTAAAAACATTTATCACCTCCTATCATTTCTCTCCTATGACTCTGCTATAGCTTCTATCTTATAGACATTATCATCTAGTAAGACAATACTTGCCAAATGTTAGAGTCTAGAGCTTAGTACTAGTGTCATCTACTTCTCAATAGTCAAAGTTTATAAGTTTATCCTAAGTAACCTTTCTATGTTTATAGCCTTAATAACATATTATATCCCATGAAAATTTATAAAATTGAACCAAACAATATCATTTACTCACTTAGAAACATTATAAATCATTTAGTTGTTACTTGGGAATACCAAGGCACACTTGATCTTCATTTGCAAATATTTAGTGCCCAAGCTTCCCTAAACTTCCCTAAATTAAGAGAACACATTAGGAACAATTTTTAAGGATGTTAAAAACTCCATACTCTTTTATGATCATCCCAAGCCAATCTAAACACTTTTCAAAGTCTTATCAAGTGTTATCAAGAAAACTTATACTAAAAGGTTCTTCAAGGGTTTATGTTTACAAGCGCTCTAATAGGAACTTTATTTTAACAATTTATTATAGAAATTTATATATAACAACTAGTACATTCTATCTATATCTACACCTTCTATTCATGTTTAGGTTTGTAAAAGACTATAAGGGTATGGATTTCTAGCTTGAATTCACACTTACACAAGCACTAGGATAACTACATGTAGTTTGTTTTTCTCATTTGGGAAACTATGTAGTGTAATGCTTCATCATAATCAACAAGGGGATTTTCCACCAAGGGTATTCTATATCCGAACAATAAAACCCTTTTTAATATCTAATCATCTACTTGAAGCATTAATGCAATAGAATTATGGTTTTAATCACTATATACTTGTGTATGTGCAAGGATTATAGAAATAGAGAAAGTGTAGAAAGGATCTATAATTAGAGACAAAGTAACCTAGTTAAAAATTAATTTAAAATTAGTACTAAAAAATAGTACCAAATACGAGAGTAGAATTTGGAACTCATGTCTAATTATGGTGTTAGTGGAAATGAAGGTTTAAAAGTCAATAATTTAAGATGAATCAAGTTCGACCTAGTTATAGTTTATTTATCCTAATTCTAGATCCAAAACATCTACAATACTTATAAAAGGAAAAGTCAACCTACCTTTTTATGTATTACTTTATTTGGGAATGTTCCTAATTTAATCATATTTCTTTATTGTATTTACATGTTTTTCATATCCAAATGTCAAATTTTTATTCATAAATTTTGATTCAAAATTAATCTATATATTTCTAGCCTAATTATGATATTTTTCTATTCTATATTCTAATCTAGATTAAATAATTGATATCAAATAAAAATACGTAGAAATTATACCTTTGTAGAGAGGTAGATAAGATTTTAAAATTTATATCCAGCTTTTACATATAGAGGAAAAGGTTTGTATCACTATGGACAGTTTTAATCTCAAAGGTGTATAAGCACCCATGAACCTATCATATGATAATTTAAAAGTATATATAGCTTGAAATAATGCGATCTATTTCTATGCATGTGTTTTGAGTACTCTTTCACACCAACTAATCATAAAATTCTAGTTTTTTTATAACTATAAACCCTAATTTTTATTTCATTTATTGTTGTTGGATAAATTATTCAATGATGTTATTTGTTATTGAGTTTAACTATAAATATATCAATAAACAAAGTGACCTCTCAACCTATGATATTAAGAAGAATTAAAAAGACAAAGATTAAATGACCTAATTATAGTTAAGTGACAACAAAAAAATAAAGGCTCATCGAGTTAGAGTGTAATGGTTTGATACAGGGGACATCTTGGGACATAGGTAAAACCCACCATGAAAAAGAGAAATGTGTGCAAGAATCAAAATATGTGCAAGAGGAGAAAAGGAGATGCATGACAGTTGAAGAGTTTCCAATAGCAAGATTGGTAGACCATCGACAATGAGGTAACTAGTCGAGAGAAAGAATCACGTAAGGAGATGTGAGGTAGGATGAAGAGTTACCCAGGAGGAATACTTGGTATACCGCTGACCGATGAAACTAGTCGAGAAAGAATCATGCAAGGAGATGGTGGCAGGATGAAGAGCTTCCTAGAGGAAGACTAGTCGATCATTGATTATCATACTAATAGTTGGGAGAAAGAACTACGTAAGGATATGAACGAAAGGGTGATAAGTTTCCCAGGAGGAAGGATTGCGAGATAGCCAAATATGAGAAAAATATTTGAGAGAAAGAAGCATGTAAGGAGATACATAAAAGGACAAAGATATTCCCATAGAAATACTTGGTAGACCGTTAATAAAGATGAAACCAATCAGAGAAATAATCACATAAGCGCACAATAAATGCACAAGCAGACGAAGAGCTATCAAGAAGAATTACTTTGGTAGAATGTTGACCATGAGGAAACTAGTTAGGAGAAAGAAGAGGTTGTAAGAGATTGGCCAAAAGTAAGGAAGGTCATAGAGAAGAGGAAAAAATAGAGGGAGAAGTAACCTAGAGCCACAAAACATAGAAACATATGTGGAAGAATTATGCATAGTTAAACATGGAACACAAGAATGGGCATGTAGGATAGAAAAAGGCCAAATAAATAGGATGAGGAGTAGGGGTTCAAAGAAAATAATGCGCACAAATAGAAAGAGAGAAAATCATGTAGGGAAGCCAGGGTGCACATAGGAAGAGAAGCCCGCGGTGAGGAGAATAAAGGGAAAAATCGAAGGAGGCGAGAAAAAAAAGTTGATAAAAGGGAAAGAAATTGTGAAGAGATAGGGGATGCACGCGAGGATATCGAAGGATTTTTATTCTAAGGTGAGAACGCAGAAAAAGCACAAAGGATGAGGCTCAAGAAGATAAGGATGTGGTGACATGTGGTAGAGAAAAGGAAGGAAAAATGGATCTACATGGTCACATGGTTAATAGTGATCAAATGATGGAATGACTAATAAGGATAATCTAACCACCGTATGATATGGTGTAAGGAGATTGGATGAAAGAAGATTGTTTGGATAAGCTCATTAAAGATATTAGTTTGAATTTGAATTCGAGTGTGAGGATAAAGGAATCCATCTCGGAGGAGAAAGAAGCAAGAAAACTTCAAGCACACGACTATAAATAGAAGAGGCACCACCCAAGTAGAGGTGGTTGTTGAGATGTGGTGTGGTGGTTGTTAAGCCACTCAATGGTCGATGAGATAAAATGAGTTTGGTTTATCCTTGAGGTTCCACCAGCTATAAATATCTTTAAGGGAAATATTGTAGATGTCATATGGCCATTTGAAATTATAGATGAAGCATAAACATATTCATCTTGTTGTGTTTAACTCGAAGAAACGAAAGCCCTGGGAGTAACCCTACCAATGTCATCAAGTTGTATGATGACAGCTTGTTTTTTTCCCGTGTGAAATTGAGGAAGTAGAATAACAATTAGATGGTTGAATATGAGGTGGTTAGCGTAAGAGGTCGTGTTCTCCACCGTGATGAGTGGGTAGAGAACGTAAGTAAAGACATAACATGATGATTGGTGAGATGATGCAAAGGAAGGAAGATGGGTTGGATGCAAAATTTATGAAGATTCTCAAGGAAATGATGGAGAAGATTTAGGGATTCGGAGAGGTGCAAACTGACTAAAGCACACGAACAAAATTTCCAAAATAATAATGTTCATGTGACCAGATGTGGTGAGGAGGTGAAGAAAATAAAGGACTCGATAGAGAGTTGAGGACAAAATGGAAATAACATATAGAGAGTGCTAGGAGATGACCAAAAGGAGAATGCATGCATGGAGGAATAACCAAATGTTACACCGAGAACTAAAAATAATAATAACCTAGTGCATGAGCAATGCCAAAATAAGAAAGTTCAACTACTGGAGTAGCACATAAAGATGTGTCGATATAAGTGCATTAGATGACAAATAGCGTGTGAGAGTATCATGCTAGTAAAATAAGTTGTTTAGGAAGAAAGAGAGATGGTTGGAAAATATCATGAACACACAAAGGTATGCATAAAACCGGGGAAGGAGGTCATGATGACGAAAGATAAACTAAAGGAAGAAAGTGCACATAAGAAGGAGATGTGCACATAATACTGTAGACACTAAATCACACACTTTGGATACATCTATAGGTCCTGATCACATACCACTATTCATATGATTCCTAAGCAAGAAAAGTACTAATTGACCACTATATTTAGCCTCATTTTTTTCTAGTTTCCTTCTTGGTCTTACACACCTTCTTTCCCAATCTAACTTTCAACACTTCAATTTGGCTGAGTCTAGACACAATGCCTAACCATGACACCAAATCAGGCACCCCCAACCTCTTTGTATCTTTCTCACATCTTTTGGGTCCTTTCTAGCTATTGGGCATATTTATTCCTTATGGGTTGGCCTTTTAGTGGTTAATTATGAAATTAAAATAAGATACTCATATAAATACAAATCTATGTGACCATAATAAAGGACCAAACACTAAGCATTATCTATCACCACCTAAGGTTGCATCCAAGAGAATTACAAGAGCATTCAAGCATCCATCTAGCTCCACACAAGGGACAAGGGACTATTATTTCTACATACACGCATAGGAGGGGAAGTTCATTTTTCATGCACACATCTATCTAGATTTTCTAAATCTAGTTATTTTTTTCTATTCAAGTGCATGATTCTACACAAATGCACACAAAAATACATGGAGTCTGAAATGTAGTGCAACACTCAAATCATAAGTTCACTCAGTCGGGTGAATTCCGGGGTCAATTTCAATCCCCATTTGCATCTTTTATATTTTTAGGATTTGATGTGTTTTAGGTTTTGCAAGTTCTCTTTCTTCTTAAAGTTTCGATGAATTCGGTGATTAAGAAAAAAAAGTACACGCGACATCCAAAAACATCTCGTGACCCTATGAAGTTGGTTTTCGAGTATTCATAGGTGCCCTTGACCTAGTCTAGTCACCACAAGTGTAGGAAGATCCTATGGTCACACAATGTTTTGAGCTTAGGTGTGACACTTCCCTCCTCCTATTCATCATTTATTTAGCTCAACACATTCTAGGATTATCTCGGGAATCAACTAATTCTTCATTCATCCCTCTTTCACTTAGGGTTTCAAGTTTATTCACTTAATTTCAATAATTTCTTAATCATTTGGTGAACCCGACCATTCAAACCCTACCTTATGAGTATGTATTCTTCTTCTCAACTCATAGATCAATCTTCATATCCTTATTTCACTCCAACTAGGGTTTCAGGCATAATTACTTCTGTTGCTGATTTTATGCAAGTTCATACTCAACATCCTCCTCACTTTATTATGCCTATGGATGATCCAACTATTAATGTAGTCACTACTCACCACACTCATCCTCCTATAGGTCGACCCTTTCTATTCCACCACCTATTACTCCTACGATCCTCCCACAAATTCTAAAGGCGATGATATAATCCAAAAGCTTAACAATACACTCGGCCAAAATATCTCTCTACAAGTTATTACATAATGCACCTGATTTTCATCATACATTAGAGGAAAAACTTCATTTTATCCACATCGAAAGAACTAATTCTTTGGTGGCCTTTACACACCTTATCCAGGTCTCAAAAAATTACTGCATGTTATATTATTCAATGATGATGACATCTCACCATTTGTTATTGATAATCCATGTACACATATGCTAACCATCATATCATTAGCACCATTTGTATCAAATGCATACTCATAAAAAGTGGCTCAACCGTCAATTTATGTGCTCACTCCTTTTAAAGAAAATTGGTATTACCAAAAATCAGATCACTAAGGATTCCACTTTCATTCGTGGTTATGATTCAAATACTCACACATGTTTAGGCACTATTACATTACCTATACATTGGACCTAAAATTCTTCCTACAATATTCTTCATTATTGATGCTTCGTTTCAGTTTCATCTCTTCTTGGTAGACCACGGATTCATGCAATGTAAGCGGTCCCATCTACTAATCATCGATGCGTCAAATTATTACATGATGGTTATAAACATACCATTAATGCTGACCACCCGATCCATTTAATTTTTTTCATCTAGACCCTATCATTGATATGCCCATTCCTCCACCAAAACATAATCCATATAGAAATATTGGCACTTATGATGTTGGTTAGTCTAGCGCTTCACAACCTTCTTTCATCGCTACAAGCATTCCCCCCATTTCCACTTATACTATTGTTATCATTGCACCCACAATATTGGCTCCCATCACCTCCACTACTCCACTCGTTGAGACTCCTCTCACTCCTACTTCTAATTCACCTCCAAAAAATATCCTTGACATGGATATAATGCAAGCACCGATGATTCGATAACAAGGTAGATTTCGTTGTACCGATGATGAAAAATTATGGAACCTTAATTTTACTCCTATCAAGATAGATGATCCATACTTCAATGATACTTTCATTTCTATCAGCCCAGTGAATATCAATTCAAAAAAATCCCTCCTACTAATGCTATGGTAATTTATCGGGGGTCTTTCCATACTTTGGGCATCATTTTTCCTTCTTGACCTCTCATGGGAAATCCACATCTAAACTTCTTCCTTTTACATGCATGTTTTTCATGAACAACTCTTATTGGCATCACATTCCATTTAATCCCACTTACTTTGAAACTGTTTTCACATATGATGGCTTCTCTCGGACTTGGATTCACACTGGAGGATCTCATCCCTCCATTTTTTTCTCCTCATTTATATCATGGATATTTTTGCATTATAATTGTTTATGTTCTTCATGTTTTCCATTTATCGGTATTCGTTGTACGTAGTCCTTACATTTTTCCACTCACTCTAGGGCAGTCTTGGCTTGATTAGATTGGCATAACTTTGTATCTTGAACATATTGACATTTCATTACCTATGTCGTTTGGCCACTTTTTTATTTGCAATGATTCATTTCTCAGTTATTTGGAGAATCTTACTCATTGGTATGCACATGGATTTCCACTAACACCTTTCACCGATGAAGAATACACAATGGACATGTACAATTTGCGTCATGGTGTATCCTTACATGATCAACCTCATACTATAGATTATCAAGTCTCGAATGCATCACCATTCGATTTTGACAATGACAACGATGATCTTTTAGATGATGTCACTTTATTTATTCATCATCATGCACTTGGGGGGCATCATACTTACTCTATTCCTTCTTTTGACATCATTGGGTATCTCACAACTTTACCTTTTCACTTCTTACTTTTCTTATATTCTTTTACATGTGTCTTACACATCTTGATACATTAGTATCATCATTACCTTATGATTCACTCTCATGCTTTAGTTCACAAGTGACTATTGAGGTCATACTATACACATGAACCTCACACATCACGCATTCATGACATCTCTTTCTAGTAGCTCCTATCACATATCATACATGCTTTGTGCTCTATACATTCGAGATATGTCTTTCTCACATCTATTATCACATGCTACACTTATTTTCCTATGACGCACTCTAATTCCACTATTCATACTCAACTACTGAGGGTATCAATCTGAAATTAACCTCACCACACTCACTCACACTCTTTACGCTCTACACTTTCACAATCATATCTTTCTAAAACAAAAATCAAACCATTTTCCAATGACATACTCTTGTTCTATGGTTTATTCTTGACTCGAGGGGGCATGTATAAATTAAATTCATGCATACACATCCACTCAAGTGGAACACTTCTCCTAAGCACACTCACATTGACTTCTATTCCATCTCATCCACAACATACTACATATCTTGGTCGCATTTACTCTTGCTTACTTATGCTTACATGTACACTTTTTACACATTCTAGAAAAATACTTTATATGTCATTATCTTTATATATAAACATGCGTGTTCACTTTCCTTCTATTTTTGAATGCATTTTTACACAAATCCTTACACACAACATAGATTCTTGGCACAATACCTCTTACTAGTCCCGCAATGGCTCCTAGGGGCATCCACTTTCGTACTCATCATAGGTGTTATTGTTTTGATTTATACTATTTCCTATTTCATACTAGCACACTATTATATTGGATCATACATGTTTTGACATACATTTTATCTTTCTAACATGATAATGGGTGCTTCATGTGTAACATTTTCTTTGCAGGTCTATTTGCCACCATAGTTTTCTAATTATTTACTTGCTACTATTTTTGTTTGTTTTCCATTGTTTGCGGATTTTCCCTATGTCTTTCTTGTTCACTTCTTGTGTTATTTTGGCCACTTCAACCTTGTTTGTCTTGTGACATTGTGAGTGATGTCCCATATTTGAAACCTAGTTTTCATAGTATATTTTATCTTCTTTCTTGTTAGATTACATGTTGTCTTATATACATGTATTGGACTTGTTTCCACTAACACTTATTTCCCATGAACTTTACTTGCATGTGCCTAGTTCCTACCAAGCACATTCCTTCCCCCTGCAGGTATCAATTACAATTAAGCGGTTTGTCCTCTTTTGGGATGCATTCTCCTAGCAACATCACATGCACCCAAAACAAGGGGGCATCATTGGGTGAATCAGTCACCCCATTCAACATTTCATTGTCACAAGACATCACATTTTAGTATTGGTACAACACAGTCTTCAATCACAAGAATGACCCAAAATATGACTTAGTTCTTTAACACAACATAGACACGAGCACCTAGCACCAGATAGTAGCACTTGAGCACTCCCGACCCTTCCCGAGAACCTATGATCGGGGGGCGGTTACATAGTTTTTTCTCAGTTTGGTACATTTATCGAATTTTATGCAACGGATTTTACAGAAAAGCATAGTCCTTTAGCACTCATGATGCATACTTTTACATTTTATCTTCTCAAGTTGGATTGAAATGGATTGGATTTGAACACACCATCTGCAATGGTGTTTACACTTCGGGAAGCAATCAAAGGTTGGAGAATAACACTAGACATTTCTCCCTACACTTCTTCCATATTTAGCATGAGATTGCCCAAAAAACTTGCACTTGACGCAACTGACATGAGATCACCTAAAAAACTTGTTCTTGGCATGAGATCACCCAAAAACTTGCACTTGGCGTAATCGGTGTGAGATCGCCCAAAAAATCATTTTTCTTTAGCATTTTTAGGATCCTTTATTCTCTTTTGACTCAAATCATGGATTAGGTGCACATGTTCCTTTTCACATTTTTACATACACTTTTTACTCATTTGGATCAAATTTTTCATATACACATATTTGACTACTCATTTTCTCTTCTCTTTTGTAGGTCTGTCCTTATGGGAAGCAACAGTCACATCATCAAGCATCAAGTGACATAAATAATAGGTCCAATGTGACATCTACATATACGCTTTTACCCCTAGGGTCATTTTAACTTTCTCTTCTCTAGTTTCCACGCTTCATTTTTTTATCACTCCACGTTTTTTCTTATATCCTCAAAGATGTTTTTCACCATCGATCTACATGGTTATCGGGTACACATCTCTTTTCTAATTTATGTTATTTAAAATTATCTCAACAACATAAAGTGGGGAAATGTAGACACTAAATCATGGACTTTGGGTAAATCTCTAGGTCTTGATCACATACCACTATTCATATGATTCATAAGCTAGAAAAGTATTAATTGACCACTTTCTTTGGCCTCTTTCCTTTATTTTTGGTTTCCGTCTTGATCTTACACACCTTCTTTTCTAGTCTTACTTTCAACACTTCAATTTTTGAATTTGGAGACCCGGCGCTCGGTCAGGGATGCCAACACTAGGAGCCCCTATCCTCTCTGGGTGCCCCGCCTCTTTATATCTTCATCGCATCTTTTGGGTCCTTTCTAGTTATTGGAAATATTTATTCCTTATAGGTCATACTTTTAGTGGTTATTTACGAAATTCAAACAAGGAAATCATATAAATGCAAAGATATGTGACCATAATAAAGGACCAAACACTTAGCATTATCTATCATCACTTAAGGTTGCATCCAAGAGCATTCAAACATACATATAGCTCCACACAAGGGAATCGTTATTTTGCATTCACGCATAGAAGAAGAACTTCATTTTTCCATGCACACATCTATCTAAATTTTCTACATCTAGTTATTTCTTTTTATTCAAGTGCATCTAACACAAGAGCCACCAAGGGCACGATTCTACACACACACAGAGCGAGAGAGAGAGATAGATAGAGAGAGAGAGAGAACTACATGGATTCTTAAATGTAGTGAAATGCTATGATATTAAGTTCACTTAGTCAGGTGACCATTGGGGTCGGTCTAACTCCCCATTTGCATCTTTTTATTTAGGATTTTATGTGTTTTGGGGTTTTTCAGGTGCTCTTTCTTCTTGCATTTTTTAGGTGAATTAGGTGATCAAGAAATGAAGTATAAGAGACCAAAGAAGACATCCAACAAACATCTTGTGAACTTGTGAAATTGGTTTTCTAAGGTTCTAAGCAGACACGAGTGCCCAAAGGAGGTCTCAAATGAATACCCTAGGCCCCCTGACCCATTCCAAGTGCCCCAGTCCAGGAAGATCCTCGTGGCTGCATAATTTTCTAAGCATGGGTGTGATACTTCCCTCATCCTTTTCATCAGTTCTTCATCTCGGCACAATATAGGATTATTTCTAAATCAACTAAATCTTATTTCATCCCTCTTACACTTAGGGTTTCAATTTTATTATATTATATTATTTTATCGAATTCATACTTTATTGCACATTTATATCCGTGTTCTTACATAATTAATATTTGAACATCTATTTATTTCAATATTTTCTTAATCAAATACACACGAGATGTGTGGGAGAGCATCTCGAGAGGAATATGAAGTGGGACACGTCGTGGAGAGTGCAAAGGAAGAAACACCGGTAGGAAGAAGACATGTAGTAGGATACACATAGTAGTAGACTCTAAAAGGAGTATAGGAGCACAAAGGTGGAAACATGTGTGGTAATGGAAGTACCATTACAAAAGAGTGAGAAATCCTAGGATATTTCAAGAGTGTGCATGAAAAATTGTGTACTGTAAGGAGATCTAGGTTGATCTATAGAGAAGGTGTGCAAAGAAGCACGTAATTGGAGTGCATGAGCCTAAGGGAGTGTGGTGAAAGTTTGGAGAAAATGCGAGGAAAGATGGAGGAAGAAGCTAGGATCGAGAGAGGTAGGGATTAGTCTAACCTAGGAGAAGTTACCCCAAAGGAAAAAAATGTAGAGAAAATAAATATAGTTGGTAGAGTGTATATGGAGGAGGTGCAAAAGGAGGAGAATAGGTCGACATGGATTTCAAGCACAAGCCCTTTGAAGAAGCTCCGAAACTCTTGCACAAAGAAAATATCACATGAAGAGAAGAGGAAACAAAAGAAATAAGTGGCACGGAAAAATTGTGACAACAAGCGGGAGGAGAAGACAAAGAATGAGAACATAAAAGCAATCTAATGAGATCCTAATAGGTGAGGAGAAGGAGAACTCTTGAGGTAAGAAGGATGCATAGGTAAAAAAGAGTTGCATCAGGAGAAACATGTAGAGGAATGTTTGCGTAAGGGTTCGCAATGGAAGGGTGTAAAATAAAAAGGATAAGATGGCATAAATTCCATGAGGAAGAACAGAAGGATACAAGGAAATAAGTGTGCAAGGAGATGCATTGAAGTATGGAGAAGTCTAGCGGCATAGTGGACCACAAAAGAGGATAAGAGCAAGGGAATACCCATGTAAGGAAGACCCTTGTAAGGAAGGGATGGGGTGAGAGAAGGCTTGTGAAGAAGGAACTTATAAGGAAGTGCAAGAGGATGTGATAAGGTCACTAGGGAGTGGATAAGGGCTAGAGATCACAAGAAAAGGAGGATGGATGGATTGTTGAAGAAGATGGGCTTATCTCAGTATGTATAGTCCAATGAGTGATGCTATCACTCACCAAAATTTCTTGAGGATGACCTCAAGTTCAAATACCCTAGATGTTTGATGCGAGTTAATTTGAGACTTAGGTAAAACTTTCACTAAAAAGAGATATGCATGTAAGAATCAAAAGATATGCAAGAGGAGAAAAGGAGATGCATGGAAGGATGAAGAGTTTCCCAAAGGAAGACTGGTAGAATGTTGACCAAGAGGTAACTATTAGGGAGAAAGAATCATGCAAGGAGATGTGTGGCGGGATGAAGAGATTCCCATAGTAAGGCTCATAGGACCGTCGACCTTGAGGAAACTAGTCGGATAAAGAAGCATGTAAGAAGATGTGTGGCGGGATGAAAATCTATCCAGAGAAATATTGGTAAACTACCCGACCATGAGGTGACTATTCGGGAGAAAGAAGCATGCGAGGAGATGTGCGGCGGGATGAAGAGATTCTCAAAGGAATAATGATAGACCATTGACAATGAAGAAACTATTTAGGAGAAAGAAGCATACAAGGAGATGCACAGTAGGATGAAGATCTTCCCAAAAGAAGATTGGTAGACCTCCAACCGAGAGGTAACTATTTAGGAGAAACAATCACGAAAGAAATATGTAGCATGAGGAAGAGCTACTAAGAAGAAAGACCAGTAGAACGTCGAACGTGAGGAAACTATTCATTAGAAAGAAGAGGCCACAAGAAGTGGGCCAAAAATAAAGAAAGGTCACACGAAGCGAAGAAGAACAGAGGGAGAAGTGGCCTAGATCCACACAAAAATAAGATAAATCATGACAGTACTAATTCATAAAACATAATTTCCCTTAATTTTATATTGAAAACTTAGCAGGACCAAAATGTGAGCTACAAGGTGACTTCAGAATTAAAAGGACTAGTTCTCCTAACCAAATGCCCCTCAAGATTATTCGCTTTACTACATCCATCAAATCATGGAAAAATAATAATCAAACTCATGGTGAAATAAATTCTGAATTTGGTACAACACCATGTATCCCACTCCCTATACATGTTCGACGACACTAAAGCTAAGATGAGGTCACAAGCCCCAACATAAATACCATAGCCTTTATCATTTAATGACTATTATCATTTATCGCATCATTTAAATACCATAGCCTTTGTAGTTTGTTTGTAATTTAGTCTTCTTGATTTTATTTAATTCGAGTTATTGTATTTTTATTAGCATGTGGAGTCACTTTTATTAATTGTGTTTTGCACCCCTCTTAAGTTAATTTCATTGTGTTCATTGTGTTTATCCTTGTGAAATTCGGATTTTGACCTTCTAGGATATTTTGGAGACTTGTGGGACAAGCTAAGCTTGTCCCACACATTTCAAAGTCACCCACACACCTAGCCTATGATGTGAGGGACTTATTTTAGGTCCTATTTTGTTTTTTAATGAAGGAAAATGACAATTGATTGCACTTTTCTTACATGGGTAATTAATTTTGTCCTTAATGGGTGTGGGGTTGGGTTGAGTGTGTAAGAGGGTGGTCTTTTCCCCAACCACAAATTTATTATGATTTGGGGTATGGGTTTTACTTGAGTGATGTGCGGTGGAGAAGAAATGATGTGGCATCCTACATGGAGCGACATTATCTCCCTCTCCCTTTTTTCTATTTATTAGAAATTTTGTGAAGTGTTGGGGGTTACTTGCTTGGTTTTGGCTCTCTCATTTTGGAATGCCTAATTTTTGGAGTGCTTGTTGGAATTGAAGATTGCTTGGAATTGCTTGAGCTTGGAGGATTTTAGGTGTTTATTTTGTAGTGGATTCTTGCTATGGCAAGGTAGGGTCTCCACCCTTGTTTTCTTATCTTGTGTTGTATGTTTATGTGTTGAATGAATGTGTTTTCTTGCTTGATGTTCTTGGGTAGTGAAATTTCCTTAAAACGTGTATCAGATAGTGAAATGGGGATGAAATTTGTTAAGAGGCATAAGAGTTTCTTTTGGGTATTTAGGAGGGAGTGGTTTGAATACCCCACCTTGTTTTCATCTTGTTATTTTTTTCATTATGGGAGACATAAGAGAGAGGGAGACATAAGAGTGAGGAAGGCGAAGAGATATATTTTTATTTATAGGGAGGCATAAGAGATTTTGGGTTATTGTGTTTTGGAGGTTTTTGAGGTGGGCATCCAAACTATTGGGAGGCACAAGGGTATTTCCATATTCCTTTCTATACTTGGCTTGTTTTAGAGCCAATGTGTTGGGAAGTTAATGTGTTGGGAAGTTTATGTGTTGAAAAATGAATGTTTTGTTGTTATTGTTCTTGTGTGAATGTTGTTTGAAAGTAAAAGTGGAAGCCTTGTCTTTGTTGCCATGGTTGTCAAATATTCCTTATTGTCTCATTGTTGGGGCTCAAGGGCCAATGAGGAAGTAGGCTTGACTTCCTCATTGGAGTAATGGTTGGGTGGAGAGTGTTACCTACTCCCCCATTTTTGGTTGTGTTGATCTTGGAAGAGGCAGGAATTTAGATGATGAAGGCTTCTTTTGCATTTGGAGAAAATAATAATGGACTCTCTTGGAAATATTTACCATGTTGTCTCCATTATGTATGGAGGGCTTGTAAACTTGTATTTGTTTAAAGTGAAGTTTTTAGTTGTTTTACCATCAAAAGTGTAATCTTAGTCGATATTGTAAATGAAGGAACAAGTTTTAAAATCCTTTCATTACTTGTTGGAAAGTAAGAGTATATATTGTTAAATTGAACCAAGTTCTTGATATGATGGAAATGTGATTTAAAAGAAAACAACTTGTTTCTCATTTTAGTTGATTTATTGTCTTCATTAGGTGTGTTGTTCTTATTTCAAAACTATGGGAAAATCTTGTTATAAATTGCTTGCGGGAATGATTGCAAACTTGTTTTTTTGTAAAAGCTAGAAATAATTGTTCTTATTGTATTACATGAAAGGCATAGGGTAGTGAATTAAACTATAATTTTTTTCTTTGCATTGTTGAAAAAAGTCCCAAAAGTGTTCCATTTCTTTTTACATTATATGTGTTGATGGAAAAGTAAGAAAAAACATTATTGGTTAGTTACCTTTATAATCAACGACGTCTGCGGATGCAACAGGCCAATGTTTTAATCAACGACATCTGCGTAGTAAAATAAAGTAAAACAAAACGCAATTTCCTCCGAAGAAGTCGTGGGTCAATTTTCCCGTTTTAGTCGGAAGGGATTGTTTCAACGCTTTTTTCGCGAGCCCGACTCTCGCTTAGATGCGTGTTTATAAATACCCACGCGCTCCCCCTTAACAAAATATAGCAGACAAGCTCCTTTCCCAATGCTTCATATGGATTCCCAAAGTATCAATATTGTAGCTGAAGCTGTCGCTACTCGACTCGCGCTTTTCCTCGCCTGCGTATTCATTGTCTACAAAATTGTTAAGAAGCGTCCGGGTGAGCACGGGACGTTGCCCCTGGACCACGTCCATGGCCTCTGTTGGGGAATCTCCATCAGTTGGGAGAGCTCCCTCATCAGTCTCTGGCAGCCCTTGCAAAGAAATACGGACCCCTCATGTTTATTCGCCTCGGCTCCATCCCCGCCGTTGTGGTCTCGTCTCCTGCCATGGCCAAAGAGTTTCTCAAAACTCATGATCTCTTCTTCGCCAACAGGCCCGCTGATTCCGCTGGAATTTACTTAGCCTACGAGGGAAAAGACGTGGCATATGCCTCCTATGGAGATTATTGGAGGCAAATGAAAAAGCTCTGCACTCTCGAGTTGCTCACTCCCAAAAGAAACGAGACATTCAAATCGGTGAGGGAGGAAGAGGTGGCCACCATGATCCGCTCCATTTGGAAAGAGAGCGAACAAGGCGCTCGATGTGTGGATCTCACCAAATTCTTATTCTCTCTCACACTTAATATTGTTAGCAGAATGTCAGCCGGCAGAACATTCTCCGACCATGAATTTAGGGGAGGCCGCAAATTTAAGGAAATAATGGGCGAGGGGATGGCTCTCGCTGGCGCCTTTGTTATCGCAGATTTCATTCCCCTTCTCAAATACATAGACTTGCAAGGCCTCCGCCGCCGAATGAAATCGCTCCACCAAATATACGATGAATTTGCTGAGAAAGTGATCGATGAGCACATTAATCGCAGAAGCCAAAAAGCAGAGGAAGAACGTGGCGTAAAAGACCTTGTCGACATTATGCTCGACATGTCCGAGGCCCGCAGCCATTCCGCCGAAATGAAAGTCACGCGGCTCAACATTAAAGCAATGATCTTGGTAAGACTAGAGTAGCTAACCTCTTATCGTGAATAATAGTAGCTAGTCCAACAATAACTTTCTGATGTGAACGATTTCTCAGGATATGTTAATTGGTGGAGTAGAATCATCGTCCACCACAGTAGAATGGGCAATGCGTGAGCTGCTGAGAAACCCCTGTGCGATGGCAACAGCACAACAAGAAATTGAATCGGTAGTCGGATTGGACAGAAATTGTTTATTAAAAGAGAGCGATATAAAAAATTGTGAATATCTGCGATGCGTAGTGAAGGAGACATTTCGATTGCATCCACCAGGGCCGTTGCTCGTCCCACATCAGTCCACTCAGGGTTGCAATGTGGGCGGATATCATATTCCTACAAAAACAAGGCTGTTTGTGAATATATGGGCCATTGGAAGAGATGAAAGCATTTGGGACGATCCGTACCACTTCAAACCAGAAAGATTTATCGGAAAAAATATAGACTTTAGAGGGCAGCACTACGAATTGCTTCCGTTTGGAACGGGAAGAAGGGGATGTCCTGGGATTCCAATGGGGCTTTCTGTTACTGAGTTAACACTAGCTCAACTGATACATTGTTTTCACTGGACTGTGGAGGGTGAGGTTAACATGGATGAAATGTATGGATTGACTGTACCAGGAAAATTTCCAATCTCTGCTCGTCCCTCATGGAGGCTCGCTAGTAAATTTCCTGGTTAAGATTTATTCAATCGTGGTCTTTAAAATGCACTTACGATTGATTCCCATCAATTGTTGTTAGCATGCTTATTAGGCATAAATAAACTTGCAACTGCACATGAGTTGCAGGGTACGCCGGAAAAGAGATGTGATATCTAAATTTAGTCTAGAAATTAATTTCAATGTGCAATTCTAGGTTAGTAAGAAAAAGTAAGAATTAGTGTACACCACTTCTTTTTAAGTACTTTTCATTTTTAATCTATGAGTACGAGTAGAACATTTTCATATGCTAATTCCTTGAGTTATTTTCTTGTTGATTATTTGGATTTCTTCACGTCTTTTGTTAAGAGTGTAAATTTTTTCCATGTGCACGCATTTCTGATGATTTTCATGTCCTATCTTATTGACATGCAGGTAATAATGAAGAAAATGTACATTTTTGCCATTTTTGTGTTTGTTGCCACTTCAAGAAATCATAAGGATTAGGGAGAACAATATATGGATTTTATAGATTGACATGTCCAAATGTCATTCTAGATGAAGCATTCATAGGTTATACAAATTGTGAGAATTTTCCTATAAAATTTTGATAATTATATACTCTCAAGGATCTTGAGAGACAATCATTAACTAATGTTGTTGAGATGGATTGGGATGTTTGAGCATAAAATTAAAACCTCTAATAGCATCTAACAACCCACATAGATTTACGTGCATTATCAATTCAGTGTCATGACGTTTTTACTACAAACTATCACCATGATATCCTAACCATGAAGCAAACTTAAACCATTTGCGACATTGCATTCACTACTACTAGGAAAAAACTATCATGTGTTTGTAGAAACTACGAGAGGATTTTATAGATGGAAATAGTTCCCATATCTAAATTTATAAAAGACATTTGTATGCGCTATAGATTATGACAACTTGTATATAAAATTTTTACGAGTTAGTTTCTCTCACAACTCTTAACAAAATATTTTATAAAAGACATTTGTAAGTGCTACGAATAATGAGAAATTGCATGTCAAATTTTGACAGTTTTGGTATCAAACAAAAATCATGCCAGTACTAATTCATAAAACATAATTTCCCTTAATTTTATATTGAAAACTTAGCAGGACCAAAATGTGAGCTACAAGGTGTCTTCAGAATAAAAAGGACTAGTTCTCCTAACCGAATGCCCCTCAAGATTATTGACTTTACTACATCCATCAAATCATGGAAAAATAATAATCAAACTCACGGTGAAACAAATTCTGAATTTGGTAAAACACCATGTATCCCACTCCCTATACATGTTCGACGACAATAAAGCTAAGATGAGGTCACAAGCCCCAACATAAATACCATAGCCTTTATCATTTATCACATCTTTTGGGTTCTTTCTAGTTATTGGAAATATTTATTCCTTATAGGTCACACTTTTAGTGATTATTTATGAAATTCAAACAAGGAAATCATATAAATGCAAAGATATGTGACCATAATAAAGGACCAAACACTTAGCATTATCTATCATCACTTAAGGTTGCATCCAAGAGCATTCAAGCATAAATATAGCTCCACACAAGGGACTGTTATTTTTGCATTCACGCATAGAAGGAGAACTTCATTTTTCCATGCACACATCTATCTAAATTTTCTACATCTAGCTATTTCTTGCTATTCAAGTGCATCTAACACAAGAGCCACCTAGGGCACGATTCTACACACACACACACACACACACACACACACACACACACACACACACACACACACACACACACACACACACACACACAGAGAGAGAGAGAGAGAGAGAGAGAGAGAGAGAGAGAGAGAGAGAGAGAGAGAGAGAGAGAGAGAGAGAGAGAGAGAGAGAGAACTACATGGATTCTTAAATGTAGTGAAATGCTATGATATTAAGTTCACTTAGTCGGTGACCATCGGGGCAGTCTAACTCTCCATTTGCATCTTTTTATTTTAGGATTTTATGTGTTTTGGGGTTTTCAGTGCTCTTTCTTCTTGCATTTTTTAGGTGAATTAGGTGATCAAGAAATGAAGTATAAGAGACCAAAGATGACATCCAACAAACATCTTGTGAACTTGTGAAATTGGTTTTCTGAGGTTCGAAGTAGTCATAGGTGCCCAAAGGAGGTCTGCAACACCCTAGGCCCCCTAATCCATTCCAAGTGCCCCAGTCCAGGAAGATCCTGCGGCTGCATAATTTTCTAAGCATGGGTCTGATACTTCCCTCATATTTTCGTAAGTTCTTCATCTCGGCACAATATAGGATTATTTCTAAATCAACTAAATCTTATTTCATCCCTCTTACACTTAGGGTTTCAATTTTATTAGATTATTTTATTTTATCGAATTCATACTTTATTGCACATTTATATCCGTGTTCTTACATAATTAAGATTTTAACATCTATTTATTTCGATATTTTCTTAATCAAATACACACGAGATGTGTGGGAGAGCATCTCGAGAGGAATATGAAGTGGGACACGTCGTGGAGAGTGCAAAGGAAGAAACACCGGTAGGAAGAAGACATGTAGTAGGATACACATAGTAGTAGACTCTAAAAGGAGTATAGGAGCACAAAGGTGGAAACATGTGTGGTAATGGAAGTACCATTACAAAAGAGCCGAGAAATCCTAGGATATTTCAAGAGTGTGCATGAAAAAAGTGTACCTAGTAAGGAGATCTAGGTTTATCTTGAGAGAAGGTGTGCAGAGAAGCACGTAATTGGAGTGCATGAGCCTAAGGGAGTGTGGCGAAAGTTTGGAGAAACTACGGGGAAAGATGGAGGAAGAAGCTAGGATCGAGAGAGGTCGGGAATAGTCTAACCTAGGAGAAGTTACCCCAAAAGGAAAAAAATGTAGAGCAAATAAATATAGTTGGTAGAGTGTTTATGGAGGGAAGTGCACAAGGAGGAGAATAGGTCGACATGGATTTCAAGCAAAAGCCCTTTGAAGAAGCTCCGAACTCTTGCACAAAGAAAAATCACATAAAGAGAAGAGGAAACAAAAGAAATAAGTGGCACGGAAAAATTGTGACAACAAGCGGGAGGAGAAGACAAAGACTAACAATAGTAAAGCAAACTAACAGATCCTAATAGGTGAGGAGAAGGAGAATTCTTGAGGTAAGAAGGATGCATAGGTAAAAAGAGTTGCATCGGAGAATCGTGTAGAGGAATGTTTGTGTAAGGGTTCGAATGGAAGGGTGTAAAATAAAAAGGATAAGATGGCATAAACTCCATGAGCAAGAAGAGAAGGATACAAGGAAATAAGTGTGCAAGGAGATACATAGAAGTAGGGAGAAGTCTAGCAACATAGTGGACCACAAAAGAGGATAAGAGCAAGGGAATACCCATGTAAGGAAGACTGTGTAAGGAAGTGCAAGAGGATGTGATAAGGTCACTAGGGAGTGGATAAGGGCTAGAGATCACAAGAAAAGGAGGAAGGATGGATGGTTGAAGAAGATGGGCTTATCTCAGTAGGTATAGTCCAATGAGTGATGTTATCACTCACCATAATTTCTTGAGGATGACCTCAAGTTCAAATACCCTAGATGTTTGATGCGCTTAATTTGAGACTTAGGTAAAACTTTCACTAAAAAGAGATATGCATGTAAGAATCAAAAGATATGCAAGAGGAGAAAAGGAGATGCATGGAAGGATGAAGAGTTTCCCAAAGGAAGACTGGTAGAATGTTGACCAAGAGGTAACTATTAGGAGAAAGAATCATGCAAGGAGATGTGTGGCGGGATGAAGAGATTCCCATAGTAAGGCTCATAGACTGTCGACCTTGAGGAAACTAGTCAGGATAAAGAAGCATGTAAGAAGATGTGTGGCGGGATGAAGATCTATCTAGAGAAAGATTGGTAAACTACGACCATGAGGCAACTATTCGGGAGAAAGAAGCATGCAAGGAGATGTGCGGCGGGATGAAGAGATTCTCAAAGGAATAATGGTAGATCATTGACAATGAAGAAACTATTTGGGAGAAAGAAGCATGCAAGGAGATGCATGGTAGGATGAAGATCTTCCCAAAAGAAGATTGGTAGACCTCCAAATGAGAGGTAACTATTTAGGAGAAACAATCACGAAAGAAATATGTAACATGAGAAAGAGCTACTAAGAAGAAAGAATAGTAGAACGTCGAACGTGAGGAAACTATTCATTAGAAAGAAGAGGCCACAAGAAGTGGGCCAAAAATAAAGGAAGGTCACACAAAAGCAACAAGAACATAGGGAGAAGTGGTCTAGATCCACACAAAATCTAAACATGTGCGGAAGAATTGCACATAAGTTAAGAATGCCACACAAGAATGGGTGCATATGATAGAAAGAAGGATGAAGAAATATGTTGAGAAATAAGGGTCAAATAGAAAAATGCACACAAAGAGAAGGATAGAAAAGTGTCTGCACGTAGGAAGAGAAGCCCATAGTGAGGAGAAGAAGGGGAAATTTTAGAGGAGGCACAAAGAATACAAAGCTCAAAAAAGGAAAAGAAAGCACGAAGAGATGGGGGAAACACGAGAAGATCTCGAAAGGATTCGTAGTCTTAAGGAAAGAATGTACAAAAATGTAGAAAAAACATGAAGAACGAGGACCAAGAAGATAAGGACGTGGCAACAGATAGAAGAGGAAATGATGGACATAATGAATCTGCATGGTCGCATGGTCGATACTGACCGAATGATGGAATGAATGATAAGGATAATCTAACTAGTGGATGACCTAGCGTGAGGAGATTCACCAAAATTAGATTACAAGGATAAGCTCATTAAAAAGCTCAGTTCAAATTTAAAGACCAAGTGGGAGGATAGAGGAATCTATCTCCAAGAAAAGAGAAGCGCGAAAAATTCAGGAACACAGATATAAATTGTAGATGAGCCTCCCAAGTAGAGGTGGTTTTTGAGAGGTGGTCATGGTGGCTGTTAGGGTCACTCAGGGGTCTAGCTGGTCGAACAAGGACTGAAAAAATTTATTCGGATGAAGGGACCGATTAGAGAGGTTGGTATCGGCCATTAAGCCGAGAGAGAGTGAGATAAAATGAGTTATATTCATCCGTTAAGCATCCAACAGATGTAAATCCCCTTGAGGGAAATATTGTAGATTTCATATGGCCATTTGAAATAATAGATGAAACATAAACAGTTTCATCCCGTTGTGTTTAACTTTGAAGAAACTGTAGGCTCAAGGAGTACCCGATGGAGCCTCTACCAATGTCATCACAGTTCTACTGTATATTCTTTTGAGAATGTATTTCGATTTCGTTCTCTATTATTGGCATTTATCTACAAATAAGTGAGAGCAAATTAAATCTAAAGAGAGTTTAATATTTTTACCTTGTTTATTTTTTCTATTGAGTTACATTGTTAAACATTGTGTGGGATTTTATTCCTCTAAATTGTCATATATTAAGAATACAAATACGTTTAAACATTTGTTATTTGAGGGAGAAATGATAAATTTAATACAATACATTGATAAATGTAATATAACACATTGATTTTGGTTCACATTCAAACGCAATACATTTACTTATAAACATATCAGTTAAATTTACTCATATTTAAAATAGAAAATTTATCTTTAGAACAAGATTTAATAAAGGAGTGTTGAAGAAAAATATTTGATTTTGTAAATTTAAAAGGTCATTAAGAATAGAAAATAGATTTCGTGGGTTTTTCGATTTTGGGAAGGGGTCCAAATATAAGGAATATTTGGTGGGTTCAAAGATACAACCTCTCCATGAGAGTAAAGAGGATGAGGAAAAATGGAGTCTGGTACCAAATAGAAGAACCAAATATAAGAGAATGGTTCGAAAATTGATAGAGTAACAAGGATTTGTACGATAAAATAGTATGCTAAATCCAAATTTATATACTCAATTAGTTATTACTATTGAGCGTTAATCTAAGAAGAGTCATTTATCATCTATTACTTGATCATGAGTTGATGTTTTTCCTAATTTTCTTTAAGTCATATTTTGTTTGTTTTGATCCATGTGAGAACTCATAGTTATATTTTTATGATTTTACAAGGTTAAACCCTCACTTTTTACCTTAATAAAAAAATAGAAAATAGATTTCCATCTTGTATTCCTAGACACAAAGATATTAGAAAACTTGCACTGAAAAAAGGACAACCAACATAATCAAGGCAAAGATTCAACATACCAAATATAATGCAATGTGTCAATGAGGCAATACATTGTAGTGTATATCCATCTAAAATTTTGAATTTCCATGCTAATATGAATGTTTGATGAGGAAATAAATTATTCAAATTTTCTTCTCGCTCTAAAACATTTGGAAAAATTACTTTTGAAATTTTAGAATGAGGTCATGTGTCACTTTATGATAATGTCTTGATTAATACCCCGATTCTATGAATGCCCATGTATATTTATAGACTTATGAAATTCAAATAAAGATCCTATTGAAATGCAAGGAAAGACACAACTCATCAAAAACTAATAGAAATAGTGCACCCAATTGATGATTAGAAGGGTACATGCAACATTAACCCCTAAAAAGAGATACTCACGGTTTTGGATCATAGTGAAAATATACACATTATTTTTGGGACACTTACCATGATTGTATGATTTCTAGTAAAACTCCAAAATAATAAAAGCAATAAAAGAGATAGAAAGAGATAGGGTGAGAAAAACACATGGAAAACCTAAAATTTGGTCCGAGCACTTGCCAATATGGTATTTAGTACTTATTGTGACATTTATCCATTTTGTACAAAAATGATCAACTTAAGGCCCCCTCATACTCTATCTTACATCATAATACTATTAGATGACATACATGCTTCATCTTAACTCCTAAGGAATCATTGGACCTATTATAAAATGCATATAGAGGCTTCCACTTATCTCAAAATAGAATCGTTCCACACCTTAAACATGTTCATAGGTCTAGGACATGTTTGGTTATGAACCTATCCTTTCTTCCATAACCTTATCCCTTGCACTTCTAATTTCCATCTTTTCAACGAGACATCTTAGTTTAGTCTCTTTGGGTTGTATTTTGAGCTAGTTAAAAGGAAAATCATTCAAATGGCGTAAAAATTAAACAAATATACACTAATTCTATCGTGGTAATATAGGGATTATCTATTTTAATCACTCTAAGAATGTCTATAGAAAGCATCAAATCATCTAATTCCATATATCACTATCATAACAACAAGCTATTGTAACTTTTAGTACATAGAGATTATTGTTCTAGAAATACCATTAAAGAAAAATATTAAGTGTTAAGTTCGTATTTCCAAGAGTGAGGATCGAATCAAGGGGTCAATATTCTATTGATTTATTTTATATCACACACATCTCATCATAGGATCGGTAAAATTATAAGAGGCTTGTTAACTTTTCAAAGTTGTAGTATGTAGTACAACAATCATCACATAAACAAGGGTTTGGTGACTCATTCCATAATATTATAATCGTTATTAACCCCTTTTAAGGTTTCAAGAAAGGAGAAACCATATCACAACAAAAATAGTGATTATATACAACTAAATTTATTCAAAGTAGGTTCTTTCTAATTACTTATTTAACTTATACTCTTTAATTATGACTTCCACACAAAAAAAAATCATATATTTATTCATTATCCTACTAAGTCTTGCAATTACTCCTTATTATTGAGCACTCGGTTACAAAAATACCTACATGATTTATATAAATTATCATAAACATTTAATACCTCCTATTATGTCTCTCCTAGGACTCTGGATGTATCTTCTATCTTCTAGACACTATCATCTAGTAAGATAGTGGTGTCGATGCTAGTTTCGGAGCTTGGCACTAGTTTCCTCTATATCTCAACTGTCCGATTGTATAAGTTTATCCTAAGTGTTATTTTAAGGTTATACTTAGTTCCTTATCATATCCCATGAAAAGCTATAAAATTTAATCAAACAACCTCATTTACGAACTTGGAAACATTGGAAATCATTTAGCTATTGCATGGTAATATAAAGGCACACTTGATCTTCATTTTCAAATATCTAGTTCCAAATATTCTCTAAACTTCCCTGAATTAAGAGAATGCATTAAGAGAAAGATTTAAGCATGTATAAATCACTCTACACTCTTTTTTTATCATCCCAAGCCAAGCCAAAAGCTTTCTAAAGTCATAACAAGTGTTATCAAGTAAATTTATGCTAAAAGGAACTTCAAGGGTTTATGTTTACAAGCACTCTACTTATGCACTTTATTTCAACACTCCATTGTAGCTATATATATAAAAAGGGCGGTTTATCAATATCTACGCATACTATTTTTTTAGGTATGTAATAAAATATAAGGGGTTGTATTTCTAGATTGAATTCACATTTGCATAAGAACTAGAATAATTACATGGAGTTTGATCTCCTCATTTTGGAAACTAGGTAGTTTAGTGCTTAGTCAAAATAAAAAGGTTATTCCAAATTCACCACACACAAAACCCTTTTTATTATCTAATCATCTACTTGAATTGTTATTGCAATATAATTATGAATTTAATTAATATAGACTTATATATGCACAAATATTCTCAAAATAGAGAAAGTGCATAAAGGATCTATAGTTAGAGATGAGGTAACCCAATTGAGCAAAATAAAAACTCGAGTTCCAAATAGGTTAGAATAATTTTGGACTTGTATTTGATCTTGGTGCTTTAGTGTCAAGGAAGGTTTTAAAGTCAATAGCTTAAGACGAATCATGTTCAACCCAATTATAGTCTGTTTACCCTAATTCTAGATCTAAAACATCTACAATTCATTTGAAAGTCTAAGTCAACCATCTTATTATGTATTATTGTGTTTTGGAATGTTTTTACTTTAATAATACTTCTTTATTGTGTTTACATGTTTTTTCGAGATCCAAATGTCACTTTATTTATTCATGAATTTTTATTGAGCATTAGTCTCTATATTTATAACATGGTTAGGATATTTTTCTCTTATATATTCTAATTTAGGATCAATTAGTGATCTCAAATAAACAAAACTAGAAATAATACATCAATATATAGGTAAATAATATTTTAAAATCTGTATCCAATGTTTAGCTATAGAGAAAAGGCTTGCAACATTAGGGAAAAGTTCAATCTTGAAGGTGTATAGGTACCCATGAACCCATACTATGCTAATTTTAAATTATAGATAGCTTGAAGAAAGTGTGATATGTTTCTACATACATTTTGAGCACTCTTTCTCAAAATCTAATCATAAAATTCTAATTATAAACCCTAATTTTTATCGCATTTATTGTTGGATAAATTATTCCAAAAAATGCAAGAGTATCATATTTTAGGACTATTATGACTATTTATTTTTAGTTCTAATTTATCATTATTACAAATTATATTGAATTGGGATGAAAAATCTAAGTACATATTACATTTTGGTCAACCTATTTATTTTTTGAATTGATACATCTATATTTCTATTCTTCATTCTTAGAGTTTTAAATTTAAAGTCTATCTTTTATAATTGTTAAGCTCTTGGGGTTTATTTGAGTATTTCAACTTTGTTTATGGGAACACTAAATTCTATAGAAATTTCATTTCTTATTTAATCGATAATGCATTTGATAATATATTTTTCTTGTTTATTTATACACATATAATTGAAGATACTTCCCATAACTACTTGAAGAGAGAACTATCGTGTTCCTCATTTTACCCATCCTTAAACCTTTTCATGTAAGGGAAGGATGTGTCGATACACTAGCCTTATGTTGGTCATGCATTGTGACCTCATCCAAAAGTATTTTTGGTTACATCTTGATGAGCCGGACCTCTATCAATCCTACTCCTACTAGGGGCCTACACACAAAACTACTCCCCATTACCCCCAATTCCACTATGTATGTAACCAAATAATAATATCTCATATAGTAGCTACAACATGCTTAATTTAGTAGAATTTATATGTTGGATCTGAACCGAGTAAGCTTCATTTAAAGAACATATATCGATAGTGTTCCAAACAAAACCACCCAAAGGAGGATAAGACCACCCCAAATGCCGGTGTCCTAGAAAAACTTTGGATTTGATCTTTTTAAGGTCTGATCATGTCTTCTTCACTTCACTATTTGTCGCATCCACTTCATTATAGGTTTCGTGTATCACACTTGTACCTATAAAAACCATAACTACATGTACAAGGCTCAAGCATACATTAGATGGAATAAATAATGCATATACTTGAGTCGGATTGACCTCTGTGGGTCACCCTAATGTGATTTCCACCTAGTGTTACACTAAATTTTAGAATCAATGTAGTTCCAAAGTGTGTGTGTGTGTGATAGAATGATGTCCCTTGAACCTATATTTCCCTTTATTCCGAGACATATCAAGATAGTGGGTTAAAACTACTTCCCCCAAGATGAATGTGTGAAATGGAATTTATAAATTTCCCCTTCATATGTAGTAAACATGCATTTCTTGAATATTACTCTTTTCCCAAGTAGTAGATAGGAAGTAATATCCCAAATTTCTTAGCCCCTAATAATAGTGAGTAATTCATTTATATATGATTCCCTTGTTTGAATTTGATACTTAGTGACACAAAAGTTTGATGGAGAGAATACAAAAGACCCAAAGTTAAATACTAAGTGGAAAATTATAAAATAAGACAAGATGGAAAAAAGTTCCCATAAGGAACACTACACCTAGGTGATAGTGTCCTTAGTGGGAGGTAATATCCCAAGGATGATAAAAGCATCATGAAAATGACGGAACAAGGATCCTTAAGACTCAACCAAAAATCATACCAATTCAAAAGATATAAGATAATGTCACAATCAAATCCAATCAAAAGCAATAGAAGGAATAGGGGATATGTCACTAGTTTCTAATCTTCTCACTTATGAATCATGCATATAATAATGTACTAGAGGCATAGTGTAATAATAATAAGTGCATATTTTTGTGTCTATATTTTCCACCTTGCTATTTGGATGAAATTCAATAGTATAAATAATATAAGAAGAACATACCTATAGAGGGTTGAAGAAGTTGTATCCAAGGTGTGCCAATAATAAGAATCATGGCTTGGTGAACCATGGATCATCATTTTGATCCATTTGGGGTTTATATATTTTCACCAAAGGAATTGTTGGATAGAAGCATGTTATGGAGATATAAAATATTTTGAAACTTGGAGATGGTAGAAGGGATTGAGAGTGATCAATTATTGAACCAATGCGAATATTGTATGGATTTGAGCATCCTAAAATTAGATGAAGAGTGTTATGAGAGTAATCATATTTTCTTTCCACCATGACTCCTCCTCAAAACAGGTTCCACCATTGCAGCAGCGGAAATGAACCAATTATTACTTTCCTACTAGTCATAGAAAACCCCTGTAAAGTTGAAAAGGATAGTTAGTGACCTCTCATTTCCCCTCACTTTACAAAGGTGTAAGGCTGAAAACTTGGTCAAATGGAAAAATTCTTGATAAGATAGTATTTATTGACTCCTAAGTTAGGTCATCTAGGAGGAATATTTATATTGTTGGAACAGAATTAGAAACAACCTATATGGATTGAAACCTATTATTTGATTGAACCTAATTGATTTGAAATTCACTTTAGAAAATTGAATTACCCCAAATTAGGTCATTTGAGGGTGAAATTGTGAGAATCCAAGATATTTTTTACTTGAAATATATTGATACTTACAATTTAGAGTGATAACTTTATAGGATTTGAATGTTGCTCCATGATTGATTGAAAATAGAGTGATGGTGTGCAATATGATTGTGCATGTCATGTTGGAAATTTTATTGGTTTCCTCTAAGAGGGGTAATAGGATAACCCTGCATGTTTTCCCCCTTTCGGTGAAGGGGTGAAAATCTAGTATGAGAACCATGAGTCGAAAGAAAATAGATAAATTGTTTGGAGATGAGTTAGAGATCTATATAATAGATTAGGAAGTGATGAGTGACATATAATAATATCTAATAATTCATAGGTAGGTGTGTTATTAAATATTCAATGTGGTAAATGTCAAAATATGGTGCTATTGTTACTAATGGTGATAAAAATGGATAAACAAGGCTCAAGATATGGGCCGAATAGTGCCGATGTATTAGTTGTCGTAGGATGAGTTATAAATATATATTAATTGTAATGGAATTAGAATTTAATATAAATAGTAAATAGGATTTTCATGTGTGAATTTAATTATTATGATTTGAGCTCTGGGTTGTGGGGATACCACGTGAACCATTGTTAACAAGAAAATAGGTAAAAACCCTCCCAAAACCATAGTTCTAGAGTGATGGAGAAAATATGTAGAGTATGGACATGAAATGAATTTTGAAATATGGTTTGATAATTTAAGGATGTAGAGGAATCCTCGAGCCCATATTTCTAGTGGTTGCATACTTCGGTGTTTTGGTAAGTTAAAGAAAAACCCTTATTTTGTGGAATTTTATAGATACAGAGTTGAGATGAAGGTTTCATGAGGTGAAAACAATATTCTAGATATCCTATGATGTGTTCCAGATGGTCATGAAAATATTTGAGTAGTTTCTATGGATAAATTTGATGAAACATGTACTCCAATGTGTCCTACCACTTTTTTCCTTAAGGGATAAAACTAGTCATGGAGGTATTAAGGTGTGTGAGATGAAATTAATGTTGTGGAAATATTGTATGGGCTTGGAAATATTGGAGAGGTCTGATGTCATGTTTTTGAGCTCTTGGAATGATTAGTTGAGGTAGTTTTGTGCTTAATCCCTAATGGCCTAATCATCCCTATTAGGCTTGTTAAGAAGGTGATAGGAACATGTATGTAATTTTTATTTTCTCCATGAGAAAAGTGATATGATTGTTTTACAAAGTGTATCAATTTTTACATGCAATGGTTGTGTGTGGATTTGGTCTTGGAATTGTTTGAGCGTGTTTTAATATAAGACTGGTTCTTGAGGCCTAGAACCATATTTGAGTTGTTTCAGAGATGGAGGTGTTTCAAGTGCCCTATGCCATGAATTGAAGGATTCCATGAGTTGTTTCAGGACCCCGATGGTGTGATATTTCTAGCGATATGTTTTTGTTCCATGAAGATTTTTTTCTATGTGAAGTGGTTCACTTTATAGGAGTTATTTTTAGGTGCTTGAGACCTAGTTTGTGGTTGTTTGCTTTTTAGTGTGTTCCATGATAAATATGGTTGTTGTAGAGTTTTTGTGCATGTTGATAGTTGACGAGAGGATGTTGATGGATTTTCCCGAGCTTTTGGAGTCATTATGATGATGTATTGTGCCTTGAGATTCAAATTTGTGACCATTAGAGGTGAAATCTTGTGTTTAGGCTTTGTGAGAAAGTGTGGTTTTTTAAGGATTTTTTCAGCCTTTAAGGTCTCTTTTGGTGATTTATATGAGAGTGTGTAATATGTTTTATGATGAAATGACTAACCTTAATGGTCTTAGCCAACATGTGGTCATTTATGGGATGTGTTAAGTATAAAGGTGAGTTATGTTTTCTCATTTGAGCTAGTGGAGAAGAGAGAGATGTGAGCGAGCTAGAGGAGAGTGTGAGAGTGTTGTAGGGGTCAAGAGAAGAAGATAAGAGGATGAGAAGATGAGTATGGTGGATAATAAGGAATTAAATTTAATTATATCTAATCAACATGATATGATGCAAGTTTGATCGAAGAAGAAAAATGAGCAATTTGAGATAGTTTTGAGTGAGAAGAGCTTACAAAGTGAATATAATCAGTTGTTAGAGAAACAAGTAATTAGGTGATCTTCATCTTCAGGTGGTTGAATTAGTTCTTGGTCATATTAGGGGCTGTATTCTCCTTGTAGGAATTTTTTCCTACTAAACTAGGGCTTGTTCTCCTTGTGAAGTTGGTGCTTCACTAAATTCCTTTGTGTTGTGTAATATATACAAAGGTTCAATGAGTTTTCTTCCCCTTAAGGGTTTCCCACTTTATATCTGGTGTTCATGCATTCTCTCTTGTATCTTGTACTTTTGGATGGTTGTTACACACTTAATAATCTCACATTGATTATGTATGTTGAATGGTTGATTTGAATGATGAATGTAAGTTATGATAAATGAAGTAAAAAAATTGTATGATTGTTTCACCACCCCTTCTCGCTTATTGTTCTTCCAACAATTGGTATCATAGATAGGCCCTTTTGAAGCAGTTTTAACCACTTAGATGAGATCCTTTAAAGCATAAGATGAGAAATGGCCATGAGAAACCGTGTGAAGTTGGTAACAGATTGTGTTTATGATGAAAATATAAATGGAGAGGTTGTAGTTGACTTACAAGAAGATTTGGTACTCCAAAGAAGGAATAATATCAAGTTATATTTAACCATCAAAGATATTCAATTTTAAATAAGGTCCTTGAAGGCTAGATTAGTGTAGGTATCCAAGTAGGTTGAATTTTGTTGAGAAATTTGATAGTAGCTCTAAGGATCTAAAGGTAATCTTGAATAGAATAGGTCTTGGGTTTGATGAAGATGATGAGGACTCTACAATACCTTGTCATGAAGTAGGCCCTAATAAAGGTCTCTATGCCAAGAAGATAAATTTCAAGAATAATAAAAGGTCTAGTCCTATCAAGAAACCCAATGCTATGAGGTATGAAAATTATTTTCATGGTTATTGTTATGTTTTTAATTAATTTGGTCATAGGGAAAGAGAATGTGAAAGAAATCTCTCAAGGAATGAGTATTCATGGAATTATAAAATTACTCTCAAATTTCAAAGTTATTCATGTTGTGAATTTGATCATATGGCTATGAATTATAGTTGGAGTCTATGATTATATCATTCAAGGGGAAATAATAGTGTCTTGTACTATAACTATAAAAAATTAGGTCATATTTCTATATTTTTCCATCAAAATGAATCTCCAAGGTACAATAGTTGGTTTCAAGCAAATCAACAAGAAAATCAATCCTAAGGATGAACATAAGACAACCAAGTCTGATTCTATGAACAATAAGGATTATCCTAAGCATGAGGACAAGAAAGAAGAGCCAAAATTTGTCAAGGAATCTTCATCAGTCAAAGAAGAACCAAAACTAGCTACAACAGCTTAATAAATTTGATCGTGAAGAACCATCTAAGGAGTATGAATCAAAAACAATGGAGTGCAACATGAATCTTGATACTATAAAGTTAGACAAATAAGCATCAAGTTCAATAAAAAAAAGCTAGATTTTGTATACAAGGAAAAGAAGGAGGAATTCAAGACACGAAGCCCAAATTTCACCACTCAAAATAAATAAAATATTATGTTAACCATGATTGAGAAAAAGCCAGTGATTGAAGAGGATCATGTGTGTTTCACAAAATTTCAATCGAAGAAGAAAATAATGAGGATGTTATCATCAATCCTAAAAAATAACCAAGAAAAAGAAGAAGACCGTAAACGCTAACTGCAAGTTAGATGAAAATAAGGTGGATACTTTGTGCTCTTTTGATGACTTCATATTTTCTAGTTCCCTAAGAAGCACGGGTGTCTTCATTAGTATTCATGAATACAATCATCACCAAAAAGCACGAGTTTGATCTATTTAGAGTTCTACAAGGTATGTTTGTTCTATTGGATTGGTTGTTGATATGAAGGTTTTTCATATTCTAGACATGCTTGTTATAGATTTGTTGTTAGCATAGGTATGAAGGTCCAAAGTGATAAGTAGGTTGTCACGAACCATTCATAAAGTTATATGATATTAAGAAGGACATCAAAGGAGTAATATATGTATTGGTGTTTGACGTTTTCTAAAATTTGTATTAAAGTTGTAATTGTGGTCTTAAGATGTTGATAGTTTTGGTATAAGGTCAAAGGTATGCTCATGGTATGGTTATGCCTTGAAGGGATTATGAACGATTATAATAAGTTTGACAACACAATCATAATGAAAGATGTTACTTGAGCTCATATAATGGTTAGACATCATTCGGATCTATGAGGTATGATTTGTTCTATCTTGATTCAATTCATGAAGTTATGTTATCATTACAACACATCAAGAAGGCTATGAAACATGTGGATACAACTATTTAAAAGAAAAATCAGGTATGTAAAGTAAGTAACAAAACATCAAGTCGATGTTGGTCTACAAGATAGTCCTAGGTATATTGTTAAGGTATGTTCTTGACTTGGTGGGTAAAGTCATGGTATAATGATGGATTCATGAGTTTCTAAATAGAGTGTAGTGACATACAACATTGTTTGATAACACCGAAAGAGTAATATTGTATTTCTTTGAGGTTGACAAATCATTATAGATAGTTGAATTACATCAAGAAGGTGTCTTGATGTTCTTAAGATAGAGAAACATATGACTAGATCTATAACAGATGATTAGGTTTGTGGTACCCAAAGGTAGAGTTGTAGGAATACAATATATGCTTGAAGACCAATATGAATGTTGGGGTTTGTTATATTCATTATAGGATCAAAGTATATGAAGTTATGCTTTATTTGTTTGATGTTGATATCCTTATTAGTCCGAGGTTGTATTTGAAGAGCGTTGTATAAGGAATAAATAAGTTTGTAGGAGTAAAAACATAGGAGTGTTCAATCTCAAGAGGTGTTGAGTTGGTTGAGGACTCATAAGAGTTGTGTATACATCAAGGACGAAAGTTTGATAATCAAGAGAAAGTTGTGCATGCATGTATGTATCAAATAGGTTTGTAGGGGGAGTAGGACCCTTTGAATAAGTGGCACCATGTTACGGACACTGATATAATAATAAAGCAATATTGAAACTCTAAATGCAAGATTGTAGGGTTTTCTTAGTTTTTATTATATTATCGACAATTATGAGAATATTTGAGGTAGGATATCAAGTCAAAATTGTTAATTCCTAGGCACGAGGATCGCTTAATCGATTGATGAGATGAAGGTTGAAGTTCTTATAAGTTTTGGTATTAATGTTGATAGATCAAATAATGTTTGATATGGGAATTATTTGGAGCCTATTATCATTATGTATATCTATGAATACTTTTTGGTGGAGATTTTGTGCCTAGAATTTTTGTTTTTTTAGAATTTTCGATATGTGAGATCATTTATGTGATGTTATTACTCTATTTTTTAATGAGTGATTGGTATTCATGAATTCGTGTATAAGGTGATAAGTAGCAAGGGGGGGATGATTTTGAAAAAGTGCATGAAAATGTGAAGCATGAGGATCATGAGGGGTACTGTGAACATCCACAAAAGTGAAAACCAGTAGTGTGAAAAGGTATCGTGAAGGAGATAGAATCAACCAACATGCATGCAAAAGATTCAAAAAATGGGAAGAACCTTGTTACTCCAAAAATATCCACACTCTCATACATCGAAGGGTTGTACATATAGAAAGAGTTGAGTAAGCCCCGAAAGTGCTCGAAATGATGACCTCTTAAGTGGAGAGAAGGATTTACATTTCCATAATAGAAAGTAACTCCCAATGACAAATATGATGCATTAATGCATAAGGAAATATCATAATGACCCCTTAATGATACGTAGACCTATGACCTCACCTATGTGAGATGACTCACCTAATGATGTGTAAAATGACTCACATGAACACCTCCCTTCATCGTAACTTAGGATAAGATGGAAAGTGAGAAAAGAGAAATGGGTACTGACACAAGAGTCTAATGAGTTACCCATGCACAATATGGAGTTCGAGTAGTGAAGGAAAAACTAGTGGGAAAAACATCCACCACAAGAGAAAAAAACACTCTCTAATCTAAGAAAGATGCCAAGTATGGGTCCCGACCATAGAAAATCCTGATAAGGTACCCATGTACAAAAGGGAAATCTCTCGGAAAGAAGAAGAAGAGAGAAGAAGAGGGAGACGAGAGGAATGCAGAAGATGTCATGGACGGATCTAAACTCTACGGCTCTAAGAAGTATCCCAAAAGAGTTTTGATTATGTGGTCCTCTGCCTCTAGATTGAAGAAGAACCACCCACATTGAATTATGTGTCCGCCATTAGCAATGATAAAAAAATATGTTTTGGAAGTCTTCCCACTCGTGAAGGAAACCAAAGGAAGCAAAGATGAAGAACTCTAAGTCTAGTCCAAGTAAGTGTGACATAGGTCCAGTAATGGAGCGCAAGAAACTGAAGATAATTCCACATGTTTAGAACTTCCAGAGTGAGTAAGAAGAACACCTACGAAAAATATTTACAAGTGATGTGAAGGCAATACAACAACCCCCACAACATAAAGAGGATCCACAAGAAAGGGTGTATCAATGAAGATATCTTGAAAAGTGGAAGTGATAAGATTCCCATAAGGGGAAATCCCAACAAAGGAGATGATGGACTCCTCAAAAACACTTGAAGAAGGATGAGGAACCTATAGTGCATCACAAGTGGGCTATATGAAAATACGACCAAGGTTGGGTGATACTCGTCCCAATGAGGTGGCTCGAAAAGAAGAAGAGCAATGTAATACAAGTATAAGTCATCACATGAAGGTAGAGGAGTGGAAAGGGCCTTGCACACTAGAAGTGGAAAGGAGGTTGTTGTAATGATTATATGAGGTTGAGAATGGGACTACTCGATTTCGATGAGATGGGAGGGGTAACAACATTCTCTGGAAAGGTGAGAGGAGGAGGAGAGAATATAGATTTAGATCATACCGTAAGTATTTTACACAGAATAATCTTCATTTTATATATTTCAATCATACGGGATATTACAAATAAATAGGAGAGGTTGTTCCTACAATGTAGGAAACAACCCACAACAATACATGATTTGTTTTAACAACTCGTTAATATAAAACTATATACGTGAAGTTGTTTTAACAACTTCACTTACAAACCAAATAACAATTATTATAATTATGAGTTGTTTCTAAACAACTCATAATATAATAATAAATCAATTACAAATAATGTTAACACTAACATATGCCTAACATTCACCCCCTTAGTGTGAACATTATTTACTGATATCACCCCCTTAATGTGAACATGAAAAAATGCACCATAGAACTAGAACCGAATCGTATGCCTCAACATACTTTTAGGTCTCAGCATACTTTGCTGACTTGGATCTTGTTGATCCGCTTCACGACAATTAACCCCATACCAGATAATTGTGCACATATATGTGCATACTTTTAGGTTTTATTGTGCACATATAAAACCTCCTCTTCTGGCTCGAAGGTTCATTATGATCAAGAAGAGTAGAAATTACTCCTTCTAAACCAATGTTAAGCTTGCTCATAGTAAAAATCATATGAGACATTTTTTTAGGAAAACTATTCAAAAGAATGGCTTTGGCATCATCATCATTTACCTTTTCATTAATGCTAGTGAGCTGATTAAGTAGAGAGAAAAATTTTCTTATATGATCTGCCATTTTTACACCTTCATCCATCTTTAATCCATATAATTTTTGCTTCAGAGTCATCTTGGCACTTTCCACTTCAGATCCAAAAAGCTTGTTTAAAGTCTCCCAAATTTCCTTTGCAGACTTTGTGAAGTCCACATGGTGCAGGTAAGCTTTAGATAGACCGAGACCAATGGTTCCCAAGGCCTTTTGATCCTTAATGTCCACTTTGCTTGAGATCTGTTGCATTTTTCGTGTTGTAGTATTAGGTTTAACAACATCCCATAGATCCTTCTCAATAAAATTTTGCTACATCTAAATTCTCCACGTATGAAAATCTCATCCTTCGAACTTCTCAACAAGACTAAACTTCTCCATTTTTACAAAAAATTACACACAAAACAATGAAGGACGTCGGACATTGTGTAACACCGAAAAATGTGTCTTTAAGGCAAAAGAATTTTTTTACAATTTTAACAATTTTCCTAATAATCACCTAATATTCACATACTAACAAATGACTATTAACAACTCAAAACATGACCGATGATTTGATTCTAATAAAAATATGACCAAAATAACAAGTTTTTCCTTATAGCCATGAAGATTTTGATATGGACAATTAATACACTAGACTATATGGTTAAACATAAAAAAACCTATAAAGAAAAACGTAATGACATTCTATGTATAAACTCACTGTAAGGTTTTTACCAACCTAAAAAGCAAAACATTAATTTTTGAGACTGTCCTAAATATGGATTGATAAAATGTAAATTATTGTCAATGAAAATGTGGGCGAGACTAATCTTCACTCCCGAAAACACACATGACACTAAAAATAAAAGAAATATAAAACAAAGAATTTGTATTAGACTCAACACACCATTTCGTGAATCATTTGAATGGCCACGTGGAGAATGAGAAGATTTGAGACATGTTGACTGCAGATTTGCAAGATAACTTTTGAGAGGCTTCCAATGCTGCACGTCAAGACAATATATTCTTGTACTGAATGCCTCATATGAAGCTGGTCTAAATCACCGAACTCATCACCGAGTTTTCATTTTATGTTACACATTAGCCGCGTCTAACCACTGAAATAATGAGATACATGTATAATACCAAATAACCGATGAAGACAGTATTTATAAATATTCCACACCATGTACACGTGGATAGATGGAACGAGTGGAGATGCAGGTTGTTGGTATATGGAAACGCAAGTTGAATGCATATGACAGAGATGGTGTTTTCGAAGACTGAAGATCCAATCAAAATTTGTAGAGTCTTCTATCTGTGAATGTGTATTAAACCAGACATGTTGATTCAGAAGAACGTGCAAAGGAACAAGTACAAATAGCAATAGAATTGCACCACACAAACCATTAAACTTCCATCGCTCTGATACCAAATATAGATTTGGATCAGACTGCAAGTATTTTACACAGGAATAATCTTCATTGTAAATTTGTATATATTTCAATCATACGGGATCTTACAAATAAATAAGAGAGGTTGTTCCTACAATGTAGGAAACAACCCACAAGCAATACACAAGTTGTTTTAACAACTCGTTAATATAAAACTATATACGTGAAGTTTTTTTAACAACTTCACTTCCAAACCAAATAATAATTATTATAATTATGAGTTGTTTCTAAACAACTCATAATATAATAATAAATCAATTACAAATAATGTTAACACTAACATATGCCTAACAAAGGATTCCTCTCAGCACTCTCGGCATCAAAACTAGGAACACAATCCTCTTCATCATAAGAAGAACCAAATGATTTTGTGTCGTCATAACTATCATCACATGAAGAAGAAGAGGAGACAACTAGATCAATAGTAACAAAAATGGTGGCGATATGTTAAGGGTCTCCAAAAAGGACTAAAATATGATCTAGATGCAAAGGGGGAGGATCTGCGAGTCTACCACATGAATGCAGAGAGGTCTATGATGGAAAACATCAAGTGACCAACGACATTGTTGCAAGTGTCGAGAAAGTCCTCAGGACGATTGGAATCAATGGGTGAAGGAACTAGCCCAAGAAAGAAGTGTGTAAGAACCTTGTAGGTGAAGTAGCATTCCCTGAAAGCACGTCATGATGTATAGTTCTCTCTCCCAAGAATAAGTGGCAGAGGTTATAAGGCAATCCTGCAATGCTCAAGTATATAAAGAGCATCCTCTATGATGTAGAAGCAGAATTAAGGAGTACGAGGTGTATAAGAAGAAGGGTGCAAGAATACAATTCATTGGACTTAGTCCATAATGTGCCTACAAGTAACACAACACCCGAGAAGAACAGTGATAACCACCTATTCGTGAAAATTTATAAGTAGTGTTTGATCATAATAGGGTTTGCTCATGCGATGTCAAACATTTGACCACTCACCTCATAGTAGGCAACAAGTCGCGCAAGAGTGGAGGCCACAATGAAGTCCTAGTTGGAAGTAGAGGAATACACACAATCAAACACAAAAGGGAAAAGCAAAAATAAGGGTACACTGCTCAATGTGAGAAAAATGCATCTCGTGGCACAAAAGAGAAGGCTCTCTTCTGCAAGGTTGTGGTATACGCCTCCACTAGCTGCGAGGTAAGAGAGAGCATTAAAATGCAATGAGCTAGAAAAAGTGCTCCGAAAAGCCCAATAACCATGTATATGGAGCTTGGGAAAATGATCCACCCCTAAAATTATGAATTTTTATTTATTTCCCCATTTACAATACATTAAAAGGTAGGAAAAATGCAAAAAGTCAAAAATAGGGTGAAGGGGGTCCTAAGGCTCTAAGGGTACAAGAAGGAAGGATAGATCGAGAGCGCTCAACAAATCGGGTGAGCTGAGGAGAGGGATCTCCACGAGTTGGAAGGAAAATAGCCTTGGCGAGCTATGAGATAGCTCAGCGAGCCGAGAACTTCGAGCATTGAGTTGATGAGGGGAGTCAGAGCTAGTGCGCGGGAAAGTTGAGTTGGGTGAGTGATTGGTGCTAACACGGTGAGTTATGGTTTGAAGGGACATCACAGGGGTGAATAGATTGAGAGGAATAGTGAATAGGAGGGCTATGCGTATTTTGGTTTGGAAATGCATCGGGATGGAGGCAAGCGGTCCGAGGCGGCTTGGTATAATAGTCACCAAGGCGCTTCATGGAATGTTGGTAGAATCGGGGCGGTCGGCGTAATGGTTGATTCCCGACATGTACATGCATCGAGGAGGTAGGAAGTGTTAGGGTGACTCTGTGCAAAACCAAACATAGGGGACCCAGAACAAATCATGAACCAGCGGTGAAAGCCAAAGCATGAGCACAAAGAGGAGGCACAGACTACCATGAACTAGGTAGAGCCGGAGAACTAGCTAGAGTATAGGGTTAACATGATCAAGGACAGTGTGAGGTGGGAATGATCTAGATAGGATACAAATTCGTCACACATTGATAAAAACCAGGGCCAAGAAATAGAAAATCAACTTTGATCCAAGAAAAATCCAAATGTAAAGATAGAAATGTCAAATAGGTCGATCCAAGAGGAGGGAGGCTCATAAGTGGTCGAAGGCATAAGTAGAAAAAATGATGCAAAAACCAACAGAATAGAACTAAACATGTTTGTTCATGAGTTATGATAGGAGACAAAGTGATCTAGAAAATCCAGCGCCATTCCTAGCTCAGTGAGTTGGGTAAAAAACAGCTCCAACACTTTTTAAAATGCACAAACCTAAGCAATGAAAAAACTCAAACCTAAACCTCTCGAACTGCAACTTGAGATGATAAGACACCTCCAAACATGTATACAATGGTGAAAACCCTAAAAATATAAACCACGAACAACATGAACCCCGAACAAACCCGAACAAGGATTTTAAACCCTAAATAAGTGCAAGTAGAGCACGTAAGGAATATCCATTATCACGAATGCAAAAAGACTTGTTTATCACAAACCGAAAAAAAGAACATGAAAACCAAATAGTTGCATGGATCCACACAACGTGCACTCGATACCATGAAATATTGCGTAAAAATACAAAACACAAGGATTGCAAGGGATAACATGAACATCTGTGGAAGTGCAAACCGACAAAGATGATGGGTCACATGAAGGAGTGAGCATCAACCAATGTGCATGCAAAAAAATCAAAAAATTGGCAGAACCTTGTTAATACAAAAATCTCCACACTCTCATAGATATGAAGGGATGTAAATATAGATGGTTTTGAGTAACCCTCGGTGCTTGTAATGATGACCTCTCAAGTGGAGAGGGGGAGTTACATTCCTGGAATAGGAAGTAACTCCCAATGACACATATGATGCAATCGACACACTAACACATAAGGGAATATCATAATGACCACTAAATTACACACAGACCTATAACCTCATCTAAGTGAGATGACTCACCTGATGATGTTGAAAATGACTCACACCAACAAAGTTAAATCATGAATTTTATGCCATATCATATGATATCTCATGCAAGTGAATGATGTCAAAGTTTTTAGCTAGAGAAGGATGCATCATCTCAAGGGGAGATGGTCTCAGTAAATTGGTCATAGCATTTCAAATACCACACTCAGGTATGTATGGTTGATGACTCATTATTTTTAGGACTATATGAAGAGTGTTAAGGCCTGATAAATCTATAAAGAAGAAGGTATGAGTTCTATATTTTTTTGTGGATGATGTCAAGTGATCAAAGATACTAAGAAGAAAATAGGGTACATATGAGTTTGGTCTGAAAGAGCTAAGAAAGATGGAACTGTGTTTCAAGGACAAGGTTTGTACTTTTATGGGTCAACATCTCAATTTATGTTGAATCAATTTTATTTAAGAGTCAAAATGAATTGTTTATAAGTATGACTAGACAAGGTGAGTTTGAAGATGTTTGAAGACTTAAAATTAGGAAGAAAAGTTATAAAACAGATTTAAGATGCATTATCCTGGGGGATTCAAATCCATAACTTGAAATAGTGACAAGAGGAGAAATTCAATTGATCTATAATGCTGCAAGACACTATGATGGTTATTTATCTCGAGTTAGTGTCAAGACCAAGGTTATAGAGTGTATCGTCTTAGGGGAGTTGTGTTGAGTCTCAATAAGGATGAAGACCAAAATGTTTTTGTATTTGTACAAGGGGTCAATAAGCATTGGATATGGTTGAAAACAAGTCCATGGATCATTTGCATCGACAATACTATGAGTACAGACTAAAGGAAAGTCAGCAAGTAAGTAAGTGTCTAGGCATTGTTGTTGTGGTTTTCATATCAAGATGCTTTAGAAGCCTTTGTCATTATATTTCAAAGGGAGGAGTGTACTCGAAACATGAAAAGAGATTATTGTAGGTGCTTTCTTGAGTGGTTTTCATCAATGTTTCTGAAGGTGGTTTCCATCAATGACAAAGGGGGGTATTGTTGAGCATTGTGTTAGTGTTGTTGTCATTGATGTAAAATGGTGTTAAGGTGCACAGGTGATTCATCATGATGTTTTCATTGGTTCATTACGTTAGTATGAGGTGTCTAGTGGTGTGGTGTCTTGGTGCAATATGCATGGTTTAGGGCATGGTTCAAACATGTATGGTCTAGTATGTGAACTCCAAATATGTTCAAAGATGGTTATGATTTCTAGCATGTCCAAGAAGATGTGTCAAAGGTTTATTGATTTTTGCATGATGGTAAATAGGCCAGTTTTAGTACGATAGGTGGTGATACAAGTCTAACTAGTAATCCTACACCTAGGTCAAGCAGGATGAGTTGGTAGCATGAAAAATTGAGCAGATAAGTCATATCTAAGCATGTGTAAGGTTTTTTTGTTTCATATCAGGTATGAAAGGAATATCATGTCATAATTTTGATGTATGATGTATGTTAAGGTCATTTGAAGCAAGAAAAATGAAGACAAGGCTAGTAGGTATGAGAAAACCATAGTTCTTAGAGAGATTCATAGGTTTCAAGGCATGATTAAAGTTTGGAAAGCATGAAGGAGGTTGTTATAGTGTTTTGGAAAAATATTTAGGTCAAGAGAGTCAAGAAAAATAGAGAAACCCAATTTTTAGTCATATCAAGTTCTCGGAATTGTTATTTCCAATCAAGGTTAGTTTTAGATGCTCACACCACACTTTTGAGCTATGCATGGGATTCTGAGCTCTTGGGAGATTTTAGAACATGGAACTAATAAATCATAGCAATAATAATGAGTTCATTTGGTCATCAAACTTTTATGAACCGTCATTAACAAGAAAAGCATGCCAAAACCCTAGTTCTAGAGCGATGAAGAAAATATGCAGAGTATTGCTATGACATTAATTGGGAAAGATAGTTTGATGGTTTAAGGATGTAGAGGAATCCTCATATCTCTTATTGGTGGTGGCTCCATACTCTAGGTGTTTTTGTAAGTTGAATAAAAACCCTTGTTTTGTCAAGTTTTACAGATACAATGTTGAGATGAAGGTTTCATGAAGTGAAACAAATTATTCTAGATATCCTAGGATGTGTTATAGATGGACATGAAAATATATGAGAAGGTTTTATGGATAAATTTTATGAAACATGTCCTTCAATGTGTCCTATTGCTTTTATCCTTAAGGGATAAAACTATTCATGGAGGTATGAAGGTTTGTGAGATGAAATGCATGTTGTAATAGTATGATATGATCTTTGAAATATTGGAGAGGTTTTATGTGATGTGTTTGAGCTCTTGAAGTTATTAGTTGAGTTGGTTTTTTTCTTAAGCCCTAATGGCCTAATCAACCCTATTAGGCTTGTCATGAAGGTGATAGGAACATGTATGCAAGTTTAATTTTCTCCATGAGACAAGTGCATGTGAGTGTTTGAGGAATTATATCGGGTTTTCCATAAAGTGTTCCATGTGATGTTTGTGTGTGGAAGTGGTCTTGGAAGTGTTTGAGCATGTTAAATAGAAGATTGGGTCTTGAGGCTTAGAACCGTATTTAAGTTGTTTCAGATATGGAGGTGTTTTAGTTCCTTATACCATGAATTTAAGGATACCATGAGTTGTTTCAGGACCCCGATGATGTGATCTTTTTAGTGATATGCTTGAGACACCTATAATTTAGATCCAAAAATTTAAATACTTAAAATTCTCTAATTATACTACTTCTCATAAATTTACGACATAGCATCAATATTGCACACTTTCTCTTTAATGACCTTCCGTTAATTAAACCCTTTTTACTTGAATTTAATTAATTATTCATAATTAATTAAGTTTCCTCTTCTATTAGATAAATAAATCATCATTTATTTAGCCTAAACCTTTTCTATTCCATAAATCATACTAATTGTTCTTCTAAAAGCTTCTATAAAGCTTTCTCACCTATTAATTAATCACTTGGGTTAATTAATAAATCCTCTCAAACCCCATGAGTCACTACAGGACAAATTAAACTCTCCTAAGGTTGACTCAACCCCTTTTCAACCATAGTCACCCCAACTAACTCAACCTAGCTATTATCCCACATGTAAAGGGATGTAGAGATTATTTTATCCATTGGGCTATATAAGGAGCCCTCCTCTTACCATTCTACTTACACCTAAATGAGCATAGAGCCTAAGTATAGCCATTTTATCATCTTAGAGCATTCTTCCATTAGAGGAGCTAGCTATCTTCATTTATTGCATTCATCCATCCAAGTTTGAAGTCATATGGAGATATGTCAAATGGTCTTATAGCCATGGATTGACAAGACTCCATTCTTGAAACCTTGGGATTCAAACATACAATCAACCCTTTTGATTGCTAAGGATCTAAATAGGTTCATTTCATTTATTAACATTCAATAGAGATAGATTAATTGCTTAGCATATTAGTTTGATGTTTATTCATGTTCTAATGCAAAGATGTTGGTAGATTAGTCTTGTTTAAGCTCTAAGCATGATGGTGCATAGATTTTAGTTTAGCATTGTATTGAGGCTATTAGGTGTTAGTTTTAATTTTACTTTGCATAGCTAACTAATTCTTGCACACATTTGGCACACCCAATGGGATGGATCCTTAGTCCCTTAGCATTAGTTCAAATTTTGTTGTTATTTCAATTTTTGGCTAACCCTTGATATGCACATGTGTGAATTAATGTTGAATTTCTTATGATTTTTGCTAACTTTACATGTGTTGAGTCTTGCTTATAGATCTAATTTAGATGGGTTCTTGTCAATTTTGAGCTAACTATCCAAAAATTTGAGCTTTTTGAGATCGATTACATCATTTTCCATGTTTTGACGTCACTTCCAGGTACATGCATACAAAAATGACAGAGGCACGTACATGTCCAAACCTAGTGTATGCATCTCCAAAATGCTAGCGTATATCTATAGCGCATCATTCTACCAACGTACATGATATCTTGCCCTCTATGTTTTTTTTTCTGTTTCTCTGTTACTAGTGCATACACCTAACCCCGAGTGTACACATTCATACTCCAGCATACCCATCTGGTAGTGCTTCTATTTGACCCATTTTGACTCTGTGGGTGTACATGTCCAAAGTCCAACATATACATCTCATTGTCACATGTACATGACTTTCTATCTTCTGAGTTTTCTAGTCTTTCTGTCTACTAGTGTATGCATTTTAGACCTCGAGCGTACATGCATATACCCGAGCATACCTATCTATTAGTGTTGTTTCTTTGACCATTCTGTATGTGGGCATATACATCCAAAGGCTAGCGTACACAACTCTCTGGCCACATACCCATTAGCTCACTGTCAATTTCCACAAGGGGCGTACACGTCAAGCAGTGTACACACCCAGAGTTGAGTGTACACATCATAGTTCAAATTTGATTCACTTTAAAATTTGCAAAAACATGTTTTTGGGATTTATTGACTCCTTACAGGTTTTATTGAAGATTAACTTCTGTTTTACAGGGTTTATTTACATGTTTTTTAAACTTGATTTGATTTTTTAAAGGGTTAAATGAACATTACATGCTTAATCATGAGATTGAGTCATGTATGCTCTTCCCTCACACCTTCTAGGTGATCTTGGGAATCAAAAATGATTTCTATCTCTTTTTCCTTGAAAAATGTTGAAAAGAATGTCAAATTTGGTTAAAATGAACAAATTTTGTGTTTGAATCAAGTATTTTCCATTGTTGATTTCATAGTTGGATTTTACGTCGCGTATGCTCTTCTCTTGCATCCTAGGATGATCTTGAGAATAAAAATGGCATTCATCCTCTTTATGTGTATGGAAAACTACTAAATCCATCATGCAAGACCTAAACACTTGTCAAAGAATGAAGGATCAAGACAAAACAAAACTACTAATACAATTTCATGTGCAGGTTGCAAATGGTGTTCAAGAAAACCACATTAAGTATAAAGATAAAAAAAATACACCACAATCAAAAGACTATATTTGTAGGTTCGATAAGGGTACGCCCTATCTTCTTAACTAGGACATAACCCCTTTGGCATAAGCCTTAAGCTACAACAATGGGGGTGGTCCTAGGAACCCCAAAGTAGTCCACACAAGAGGGAACCTTGTGGATGAAATGGGAAGTGCTCCACACTACCTACTTGACTAGTGATACACATGAGATTTAGTGTCAAAGTTATCTCATATCATGACCCCAATGAGAGTACATGATGGACACATTTATTTCCCACTATGCTTGAAGGGGGTAAAGTAAAGTCAAGATACTCCTTGGGAAACCTTGGAAAACCGAGCTCACATCTAGATAACTTGTGACACCTAGTTGAGTGAACCACCTAGGAAGTTATCTTTCCAGAGCCAACTTTGACCATATCAAAACCAATTTGAGTTGAGAGCCATCACAAAGGGAGAAATTTCTTAGAATCAAAATCTTGTTTGTCAAACAAGAGGATATTCCATTAAAGTTCAAAATGGCGTGTCATTCATCACAGGAGATTGTGAAGCATTACTTTTGTTAGTTTTTCACTCACCCTAAGGTGAGGTGAAACTCTACCAAGTGACGCAAACTCTCTTCAACACCAATTGATCTACTTCCTTCACTTTCTTTTGACACTTTGTTGATCAGAGAAGAGTGACTACCCTTGTGTTGCTAATTGATTGTATTCACCACTTTTTTTTCCATTTACACTCATCCATGTTTTATGGTGAGTTGTTAAACATCTAAAGTGTGTGGAGACATTTTCATATCATTGGTAGCCTTTTTTATCTTAATACCCAAGTCAAGATCATCAATCATAGTTAGGAATGATTCATCATCTTGATTCTCCTTTGAACTGTTATCTTGCTTGTATCGTATCACAAAAAATTTTGATACTTACGTCTTGTTTCTTGCAAACTTGGCCTAAGTGTCTAGATTGTAATGTTACACTACACACATTCTAACAATTCCTTGGTATACTCTAGCATTAGTTTGTTTTCAAACATTACCTCGATTTTGAAAAGTGTTGAGTGTTACCATTTGTGCACGTTATATCAATATCATTTTGATATTAATACCTTACTTTTCTAAAAAAATTGGTTAACATATCTTAGTGGTATTGTTGTGTCGCTCACAATCATAACTACCACTTTTTGAGATATAGGTCTTGATTGGATTCAAGCTCACTTTTAGTATACTTTGTTTGGGGATCATATTAACTTTTTTATTACTTATGCCTTGTTCATTTCTTTGAACTTGACATAAGTGGTGACATTTTTTAACCATCTTAAACACCAACTACCATTTGAAAAAAAACTTAGGAAGTACGACATTTTGATTGATTGGTCTAAAATGAGCATTGAGTGATTGTATCTTTTTTGTCACTTTTGACTTATTATTTTAAGACAATCACTTTGACACATTGATCTTTGAACATTCATCATTCTTTGAACCATTGACATCCTTGAACATTTGTAAACTTCCACTTAGGTTTGATCAATACCTTTTGAACAAATTCAAAACACCTTAGTGAAGTTCTCACACATCATGGCCCCCAAAACAAGATTGGGAGCTAGAAAAAAGTCATTGAAAAAACAAGCATGGGAAACATCAAACAAACAAGGGTCAAATCCCTTTATTGGTCATGATTTAGGACCTCTATTTTCCATAGAAAAAGGAAGTAGAAGAGATGATAGATCATAGTGGTGATGAAGCAAGATCACCACACGCAGAGTTTGACTTTGACCTCACCCTATTAGATGAATTCCTTTTCATAAAAAAGATAGGGTACTTGCAAGAGTGGTGGAATTAGGTGCTAGAATGCCAACAGAACATGAAACTATTCCACCCAAAAATGAGGCTAATGAGGAAGAACCACCTCTCATTAACATGGATGACATTTTAGCACATGGACATGCTTCCACATCAAACGTAGAAAACAACAACATGGTGGGTTATAAATTACCATTCATCAAGATGCCACGTAGAGTACAAATAGAACATGAAAACATGGAACAACCCCCATGCGATGAAGATGATGAAGAACTTCATGAGGAAGAAGTCACTATACCACAAAAATTTAGAACCTTAGTCGACAATTAGCTTTACTGACATCTCATGTACAAAAAGAAACAAACAAAAATGTACATCGAGAGAAACCTAAGGACAAAAATAGTGAACTTCACATAGAAAACCAAGAGGGAGGAATGTCAAAATATAGTCATGTGTATATGCCAGCTTCCCCCACTAAAGAAAAACTTCTTTCACAAGAACTACAATCGATGAAAGAAACACTCACAAGCCTTCAAGAAAATAATGGGGGAAATAGAAAAAAGATATCAATACGAAGAGTTATGTCCCCATCCATTTGATAAGGCCATGTTGCTTCAACCCTTTCCTAAGAAATTTGACATGCCCAAATTTGACAAGTATAGAGGGAAAGGTGATCCACACAATCATGTGAAATATTTTACATGGCATGCCAAGAAGTGGCCTACAATGACAACTACCTCATACATCTTTCCAAAAGTCTAGGAGGACAAGCCTTGGAATGGTTTACTCGCTTACCTCATGGGTCTATCTTCACATGGCCTGAACTAGCAGAGAGGTTTGTATGACATTTATCATACAACATGGAAAGTGACATAACCATGGTAGACTTGTGTAACACTAAACAACATCCAAATGAAACCTTTACAAGTTTTCTACAAAGATGGTGGGGCTAGCTAGCTAGCTTCCCTTTCTCAATACCTAAAAAGAAACTTGTTAGCATCTTTGTACCAAATTTAAATCCAGACATCACTTTTCATTTACAAATGCATTGTGTTCGAGAGCTTTGAAGAGGTCATCGAGAAGGGCATATAGATAGAAAAATCCCTCATTACAAAAGGAACTATCAAATCATCTTCCAAGGATAATCAATCTACCAAACCAATAGATAAGCCAAATATCTTTAACAAAAACAAGAATGTGGTAGGAGATGGAATCATGGATTCCAAATGTATACAAGTGGTCCAAGTTGGTCAACCTTTTAAACTGACCAAAGGGCCGATCCAACCACCAGCCAAGCATAGAATGTTCACTCCTCTTAACGAGTCTTTATCTGCAATCTTGAAACAATTAGATACAACCCACATGGTGACTTATCCTACAACACAACCCTTTGATGACAATGCTCCTAAACCTTCATGGTATAAAGAGCATGAATATTGTGATTTTCATCATGTGAAGGGACATAAGATGATAAAGTGCCTAAGACTTTGCCACTTCATTCAAGATCTTATTGATAATGGAGAGATAGAAGTTGATGCACCAAAGAGAAATCAAACACCAAATGAAAATATGGGGATATTCAAAGAACCATTCCCTAAACATGATAAGCCAGATGGGAAGAAGTTGGATCAGGAGAGTCATCCCAAAGTTACAAATCCATAAACTATCTATATACCAAAAGTGATAACAATCATTACGACTCACTCATTGATGTGTTCACTCTTCTGATGAGCATGTGAATACCATTAGGATCAAGGGAAAATATTATGTCATGTGGTAACAAGGCGTGCTCATCTCATGATCTCATAACCTCCTTTGTCTACCCCTCAGGATGGTTAGTACAACATCTTAGAGAAACTTGAGAAGACATCTACCAAGATTTCAATCTTGACCTTCTTAAAATATCAAATGTACATAAGGACATCCTATAAAAAACTCTCTAGGGGTCAAGAGTGCCAATGGAAGTAGACCCTTCACATTTACAAGCCATGGTGGAAAACATTACACCAATGAACACATCTCATTTAACCACAAGGAAATCCCTAACAATGATCACACACATAATCTTCCCCTATATATAGAGGTATTTGTTACCCATTAGAAGATAAAATGGGTGCTTGTGGACAATGGGTCAGGGTTGAATATATGCACATTGAAACTAATCAAATAGTTGGGACACACAGAGGAAGATCTAGAGTCCCACATTATCACCATAACCACTTACGACAATGTGGAGTGGGAGTCAGATGAACAATAACACTTTCACGATGGAAGTAGGGCCTACTTTCCACAACACAAAGTTTCATGTCTTAGATTTGGAACTTCCATACAATATGCTTCTTGGCTACCCATGGATCCATGCCATGTAGGCCATACCATCAACATTTCATCAATGTATTAAATTGAAACATGAGGGACACACTGTTACCATTCAAGGTGATCCAAAACCCTTCGCTCACTATAGAGCTCTCAACATATTTATGCATAGGGGTACATATACATGTCCCTCCACTGATATTGTTATTCCCCTCAATCATAAAGCTCTCTTAATCATGGTAGATTCAGACTCCCTAAGTTCTTGTGCTCATGAGGCTTCTACGTCCACTTCTCCCTTTGATTCATGGGAGATGAAAATCCTTGAGTATGGTTGTGGAGAATATAATGTGCAAAAGCTCTCCTAGTTTTAGATCTGTCTTTATCACCAAAAACAAGAGGTAGACCCAACTATCACTTTAAATGACCTAAAGATGAACATACTATAGGGACATTCTTACCTGGTGGACTACTTGTCATAGAAGAGAAATTGTTGGACCCACCTACAACTTGGGTCCCAGAGGACACTAAGCCTACCTACTACGAAACCCCAAAATATGCCAAATCTAGTAGAATGATGTATTCCATGGGTTACAAAGGACTCGATGTGGAAAATTTGAACAAGGAGCAAGAGAACTAGTCCCACTTCCACATTTCAAAATAGAATGCTATGGTATTGGTATTCGGCCATATGGGTCACATCCCATGGATCAAGATGCTACCTACTCTAAACGAGCGAGGATAGCTCTATTCTTATTCGGATAGTGACATATATTCCCACTATAGCCAATATGAGGATCTTTCCTCCATGAACCTTTTCATGGATACCACTATCCTTACCATAACCCCCACCGATCCTAAAGTTGACCTTAGTATACCCTACCCTTTTCGATTGGGACCAACAATGTCATATGCCATTGGACCTCTTTGAAAATGATGAGGCTATTACAGAATTTATGGGCATACATGATACCATTCCTATCGAGAGATCACAAGAAAGGTTTCTTCATTGACTTAGATACCTACACATACTTTCGGTGAGGAAGTTGAGCTTCATGTGGTCAAAAAATTTAAGAAAAAGTGAGGGAAAAAGTTCCAAAGAAAAGCCTCGAAAAAATGTACATCCAAGTCACACAGTGAAAACCTCTTTGAGGCATTGGCTGACCAACAAGTAAAAAAATCAATGGAAAAAATAAGTGACCACATTGAGGGTGAAAATATCATAGAGATACCCTTGGAAGAAGATCTCAACCTTCCTCCCGATCCTACGTGTATATGGAGGATATGTCAAAAATGCTCATAGAGGAAACTATTGATGTGAATATTGGAACAAAAGAAGACCCAAAGATAGTCAAGTTGGGAGCTTCACTTTCAAAGACAAGAATAAAGACATTCACCTTGCTTCTCTAGAGAATTTTGGATATATTTGCATGGTCTTATAAAGATATGTCAGATTAGATCCAACTTTGGTGGTGCACAACTTAGTAGTGCATCCAGACACAAAAGCCTATTAAATAAAAGCTAAGGAAAATGCATCCATGAGTGGCCCTTCTGGTTAAAGAGGAGTTAGAGAGACTATTAGTAGCAAGGGTTCATCGACCCATTGACTACTCCGAGTGGATATCAAACGTAGTTCCAAGTACAAAAGAAACCTATTGGAATCAAATTTGCATAGACTTTTGAGACATCAACAAGGCATGTCCAAAAGATGATTTTCCTTTTTCCTAATATCGACATGATTGTCATTCAACTCAGGGCTTATGAAATGTTATCTCTTATGGATGGATTTTTAGGATACAACCAAATCAAGATAGCAGAAGAAGATCAACATAAGACAACCTTTACAACCCCTTGGGGAACATTCTATTATCAGGTAATGCCCTTCGGCCTCAAAAATTCCGTGTAACCTATCAATGGGCCATGATAGTAATATTCCATGATATGTTGCATGACATCATGGAGGACTATGTAGATGATATCCTAGAAAATACAAGATAAGAGAAGACCACCCTAAAGTTTTTCATGACGTATATTTGAACATCTTCGGAATATAAGGTCAGATTGAATCCAAAGAAATGTGTGTTTGGGGTATTATCAGGAAGCTACTAGGCTTTATTATATCAAGGAGAGGGATTGAGGTGGACCCAACCAAAGTCACTGCAATTACTAAAATGCCTCCTCCCAAGAATATCAAATAACTATAAACAACCTACAAGGGAAGATACAAGCCATTCACCGCTTCATTTCACAGCTTGCTAAAAATGTCATTCATTCACCCATCTACTTAAGAAATATGTTGACTTCATTTGGGGACCAGAGCAACAACAAGCCTTTTCCTTGCTTAAACAATACTTGGCCAATCCACCTATCCTCATGCCTCCAACTCTAGGTGAGCCACTTTTTCTATACATATCTGCTACCCAATTTTCTATTTTTGCATTTTTCACACAATATGACCTAAGCCAAAAAGAAAAATCATGTACTATCTCAGTCATACTTTAATTTCCTATGAGCTCAACTATCCTCAAATTGAAAAATCTTTTTTGGATGTTGTTTTTACCTTCCAAAACTTCACCATTACCTATTGAATACTAAAACCAAGCTTATATCTAAAGTTGACCCACTCAAGTACCTATTGTCAAAACCCACCCTTACATGGGTAGAATGGCTAATTGGATCATTCTACTCAATGAATTTGACATTGAGTACATACACCAAAAGTCAATTAAAGGACAAGTGTTTTGCAACCAATTAGCAGAAGCACCTTTACCTAGATAGAGCCTGTGAGTCTGGATCTACCTGATGCATCACTAATGTATATTGAAGAATTTATTATGTGGCAAGTACATTTTGATGGATCATTTACTTTCCATGGTTCAGGGGTAGGTGTAGTGCTAATCACTCCTTCAGAGACCCCATACCACAAGCTTTCCATCTTGGATTTCCTTACACAAATAACATTATAGAATATGAGGCACTCATCACTGAATGAAGTTGGCTATAAAATGGAATATCCACCACCTTAAGGTCATTGGTGACTCACAATTGATTATCAAGCAATTCAACGATGAGTACAAGGTCAAGGATGAAAAAATCATCCCATATAGAAAGTTGGTGGAAACTCTAAAGAATATTTTGTGTGCATCACCTTTGAACAAATTCCAAGGGCACAAAACCGATCTATAGATGCAATGGAAATAATGGGTTCTATGTCATGATTCTACTAGAAACCAATGATAGGCCATTTTTTGTTGAAAATCTACGTGTCATCCTACATACGACATGCCGATCATTTCCTGCATGTGAAGTTGTTGGTCCCCACTCCTCATGGTATGCCCATATTTTTAACTACCTCCAAAGTGGTACCTTTCCTCATAACATTACCCATTCTGAAAAACAAATCCTTATCCACCAAATAGCCCATTACACCCTCCTAGGAGGCACACTTTATCATCATGGCTATGATGGGAATCTATTGCATTGTCTAGATGTAGTAGAGTCAGTCCAAGTGGTCAAGGAGGTACATGAAGGAGTATGCAACACTCATACAAATAGAATGGTATTAGAAAAAATTTTAAGGGTAGGCTATTATTGGCCTACTATGGAGACAGATTGTCTACAACCATGTAAGAAAGTGTGTTCTATGTCAAAAGTATGGAAATTTCATTCATGCACCGTCACAACCTTTACAACCAATAACAACACCATGGCCATTTTCTAAATGGGGATTAGACTTAATAGGGAAGCTCACCCCTACCTCATCTGATGGTCATACCCACATCATCACGGCCACAAAATACTTCACTAAGTGGGTGGAGGCCATTCCATTGACATATGTTATAGGTGCTCAGATATCAAAGTTCATCATGAATCACCTTATTTTCCAATATGGCATTCATGCTTCCATTATTATTATAATAATGAAAGTCATTCAAGAACAAGATGGTTAAAATATCTCTATCATCACTTTCAAATAAGATTAAAGTGGTCCATGCCATATTACCCACAAGGTAATGGGAAAGCAGAAGCCACTAACAAAATATTGGTTCAAATCATGGAGAAGATGGTGAGTAAGACAGTCGCAACTGGCATTTGCAAATCCACCCATCCCTCTGGGCTTATAGGACCTCCATTCACACTCCTACGGGTGCGACACCCTACTCCCTAGTATTCGGAATTAAATCTATCATCCCATTAGAGATTGAGCTCCCTTCTCTAAGAATATCTCTTAGGGATTACCTAGATAAGGATGAGGATTACAGAGTGGCCAAACTCACAAAATTAGAGCTCCTAGATGAAAGACACATCCATGCACCTCAACCATCTCAAGGTGTATCAAAATAGAGTCTCACAGAATTACAACAAAAGGATCATACCTCATCAGTTTGAGGTTGGAGATTTGGTGATGAAAGAGAACCAGTTCAACACAAGGGAAAAAGAGAGAAGAAAGGAAAGTTCAAACCTCATTGGTTAGGACCTTATGTCATTATGGCCAAATATGGGTCAGGAGCATACAAGCTTTCCATCCTTGATGGAGATGAGCTCCATGAACCCATGAATTCCATGCATCTCAAATGGTTCTATGCTTGAGCATGGCAAAAATCATGAAAACAACAAAAAAGTAGAAAATTATAAAAATATAAAAAAATCAAAAAAAAAAAAAAAAAAAAGAGAAAATAGTCATCCAAATGTGAAAACCACACAATTTTGGTGCTTTGGATAGGTCCCTTGGTGAAAACCGGTTTCCGGTGCCTTGGGAGGATTCATTGTTCACAAGCATCCTGCATCTAGGGGGTACTTTTACTTAGCCTAGGGCTAGTTCCACACCTACATCCGAGATTCTTTTGTGAACCTATCTTGTCAAGCCTTGATCCGATTGATTCTCCTCTTACTTGTCTATGTGAAAGGATTGCCTTTGTATATTCCTCATCTAATGTGGGGGGACCTTCATGCTTTCACTTTCCTATATAACACATGGCACCTTCCTTGTATATTCCCATCTAACGCTGGGGGCATCCACATTTCTCGGTTTCCTATACATAGCTTTAGAAAACCTTAGAAAATCCAAAAACATTCAAAATGTTGAAAACAAAAAACATTCAAATATGTTCAAAAATCCAAAAACATTCAAAAATGTTGAAAACACAAAAATATTCAAATATGTTCAAAAATCCAAAAATATTCAAAAATGTTCAAAATCAAAAAATAAAAAATGTACAAAAATTCATATTGAAAACCAAAACAATAGAAAAAAAAATACAAAAACAATAATAGAAAATTGTTTCACAAACCTCCCAAAAACAACGCAAAATGCATTGAAAAATAGTACCACAAAAACAATAGTTTTAGTTTACTTGTTTTGTTTCTTTGTTTGGTTTCTTACTTTTCTTGTTTGGTTACATGTACATTGTTTGTATAGTTTTTACTTGCTTGTACATTTGTATTGTCTTGCTTAAAACATACTTACCACTTGAAATTAATCTTTTCTTACTTAGAATAGATTTATTTGTATGTGTGCCTATGGAGTGTGTTTTTTGTTTGTATGGTTGTACATAGTTGCTTTGCTTAGGGTTGATTTAATGTGTATATTTGGTAGATTTTTAACATTTTCTTGTGCTTGTTTGTTTCTTGTACATAGTTTTGTTATCACATCATCATGTCTCCATCTATATCATCACATCTAACATCATCTATACATCATATATAAATAAAATGCTAAGTTTACATCATACATGTATGCTAAGCTAATCATCACATATCGTATCATCAAAATGGGGGCAAGAGGGATCAAATATCAAAATCTATCCCCCCATGCACATATCATCATCATCATGTGCAATAAATCAAAACAACATCATATGCAATAACAAATGATAACATCTACAGATATATCATGAAATCAATAAACATGTGATACATCATCAATAACACAAGGTCCATAATAATCATCATCATCATCATCATCATAAATATCAATGTCAAATGTCCAAATATACATGTATGTCTCAAAATGTACATCATCATCCATCATGGGCATACAAAATAATCCTTCATCATCATGGGCCTAGATCAAAAATAAGCCTTCATCATGAGGCATGAAAAAATAATACATGTACATCGATAAAAAATAAGCCTTCATAAGAGGCATACATCATAGTACATCATACAAAAATACATAAGTCAAAGAGGAAGAGTCATCCATGACTCTCTCCCTCTCCCGGGATGTCTGATCTGGGAGTGGAGGTAGCATCTCTGATGCTGAGAGAAGGCCCCGACCACTACTCTATTGCACAACCGTTGTTGTATGAGCTGAAAATAGATCTAGATGTCCTGTGGGATCTAGTCCCCACCTACTAACAACAAGCTGCTCAAATGACGCAATCCTCTGACCCTCTGAAACTACCTTGAGGTAAGCTTCCTTGTAATAGGTAGCTTCCCCACTAGCTCTCATGATACTAGATAACATATATGTCTATCCAACCGTTGTGGCTTCCTCTATAGCACCATCCCACTCTCATGTAACCCAACCTACATCAGCCTTGTGCATGTGTCAATAAGGTAACTTGTCTATCCCTATCTCTGTAGTAATAGTGAGGACCTAAGCCTGTGCCTAATGTAGGGTGCTCATAATCTGTGACATCTGGGCCACCATCTATATATCTACTGAAACCATGTGGCACACCATCACCTCCCTAGCCAACCTATGCCCTGGCCTCATCCCACTTAGCCATTCAATGTGTCTAACCTTGTACCCTGGCCTAATCCCACTCAGGCCGTGAGTGTCTGTACTAGACCATGGCCTGGTCCTCTCTATTGTAACCTACCACTTGACAACTATGACCTGCTGAAGTTGTAACTAAAGTGCAACTATCTATCCCCCATCTCTGCCCACCTCTCCAATCCTCCATCATCTTCTCTCCACCATCCCTCGGTGGGCTAGGAAGTGGCCCCTGTTGTGGAACTCCTCCTGCAGGAGGACCCTATGTGGTGCTCTCTATACTAGCACCTACTATAGTGGGACATCTAGTCCTACAACCATGCCCACTCGGGGCATCTCAATCTATCATACTGGACATGTTATCTCTATACTTGCTACTATATGTACATGTGGAGGACCTTGTCCCAACCTATCACCCTCCCTCCTCCTCCTCCTCCTCCTCCTCCCCCCACCATCAACATCCTCCCACTCACCCTCTGCAGGTGCCCTAACCCTACGGCCCATGTTTCCTATGGAATAGTAAGATGAATGTGATAACACTATCACATACCAAGGAGTATACTAATAGTGGTCCCAACATCTCTTGACATGCCTCAATGGAAGCCACTATTGTGGAACCATCTAATCAAAACTAGCTTGGGCCCTGGCTGGCTGAATCTAGGGCCCCATGTCAAATCTCTCAAAAGCCTACGGGCATACCACATGTCTATGCCAAGAACATCCTAAACACCCCCAAACTATCAAGACACATCGGTCCACATGATAATACTCCATAATGTAGCCCTGCCTATCAAAAAGTTCTCTACATCACTACGTTGAGCTCATCAACATCCTTAACCCACTGATAATAGTGGTAGGGCCTCCACACTATCATCTGTTGTGTAAGCTCATCAAACTCTCACCTATAGTGATAGGTGCTACCTATGTGCCCTCGAATATCACCACCTATCAAGACCCATCCCATAACAGATGGCTCCTCTAGATCTCAAGCCATAACTCACCTACAGGTGAGCAAATAGCTATGTGGTCCCATGACCAGATCTGTAACAAAAGTGTTGACCCATGGTCTTCTGACCATGGTATGTAATAAGATGTAGGTCCCAATACAAGTGTGTCTAACATGCACTTTGTCCCCAAAATATCTCTCTCACCTCGTAATAACCCTATTATAACTCCAATGAGGCCAAGTGGAAAGGTAGCGCATATCTTATCTCGGAAAATAATGCCACTAACAAGTGCCATCAAATATACAATAATGCGATGAAAATGTGGCTCTGTAATGCAATAATTTAGATAAATTGTCATCCCTCGGTGAGGTATATCCAAGAACCAAACACCTCAATGAGACACCCTGTAATATCCTCATCATCAGTAGTATACTCAACTAACTAGCCAACTATGGGAACACGAAATATATGCCAAACATCCTCAAGTGTAATGATCATCTCCCCTGTCAGGAGTCAGAAACACTGACTCTCTGATTCCATCTCTTGGTCAAAGTGTAAGGAGACCATGGTCTAAAGTGATCGTAGGCATCTCGCCACATAAGACAATCCAATCACATCTAACAAGATTACTAACATCCGTCGATGTGAATGGAAGCCAGTCTCTATGGTGGCTAGTCGGCTATGTCACTCCCTCATCTAAAGTGATGGTAAATGAACCTAAAAAGAAATACATGTGTTACAACTTCTTCAATTCTAATTCTTTCTATTTTCTTCTATCTAACTAATTTTTCATCTAAATTTCCTTCTTTTACTAACTAATTCTTTTGAAATTTGGAAAAGTTGGGTTTTTCCCTCTTGGTGCATATATGCACCCCTTTGGGCATGTGCGCTCCTCCTCTAGTGTATGTTTGTGCCGTTATGTACACACCATGGGTAGTGCATACATGTGTTTATGTATGTGTGTGTGTACCCTATCCCTTACCCATCTACCCTAATGCATACATGCGTGGCCTTTTAGCGTATGTGCACGCCTTCCTTCGTCTCATACACCTAGATGTACCCATTTTCCACCCAACTCTGTACATCCCCTTTGGATGCATACGTGCACACGTATATGTCCACTAACATGTACACCTATGCGTACATGTTTTTGTACGTGTACACTAACCTTTGACCACATACATGCCATAGGGCACGTGTACACATCCTATGATCATACTAATAACAATAATAAATGTAATAATAAATGCTAAAAATCATGAAGTAAGGTTAGGGAACTCACAAATGGTCTATCGTCATCGTATTGGGAATACTCCTGGATGGTGTTAGCTCGTCTATGGCAGCTCTGAACCTTGGCCATCTCGCTAATCACTCGCGGTATCTCATAATAAAAATTCGGTAGAGCTCGATAACAAATAAAACTGATCGCGATGATTTACCCCCTCGAGAGGTATATATCTCATCATTTTTTCCACCACGATGCCCTAGGGGCATGTTTTGACCATTTTGTGATTCTTTTAACACTTCTTCTATCCACTATGATGATTATTTTTATTAAATAATCATTTTAAACTAATTTTCACCATGTTGGGGCATATTTTTATTACCTAGCACCCGTTTCTTCTCCTTGGGGAAATTTTTCTTCAAGCTTTCAGTGATCTTCTACCTTCTTATTTCTTCCATAAAAATCAAAAATCCATAAAAAATTACAAAAAAAAATCTTCTAAAAAAATCAAGGAAAAAATCCTAAAAAATTTAAACATTTCTCAAAAATCCTAAAATCATAAAAAAATAAAATTACAAAATTGGTGATAGGCCCATAATGGCTTGAAACTTGTATCTTGCGCATGGTATTCATTCCATATCTTGTCAAGTATTTTCATGTGTTCATGAATTTAATGACTCGTGGATCATCATATCTATAACCATCTACAAAGCTATCCTACTTGCTTTTCATCGAATTTCTCAGGGCACATATTGTTTCTTGATTCTTTTTCATTGTGCACAACGCTTTATCACTAGACCATGTGTCCTTCATCATTTCCCCTAGCATGTATCCTTGCTTAGGGCATCATCTTTAACCCTTTTCATCAATCACAAACATTTGGGGATATTCAGCTTGATAACAAAACATTTTTGCAACCATCTTGATCATTGTTGGTTTGAGTATGTGCATTTGTACTTGTTTCCCTATTAAATGAGCTTGTTTCCTTCTCATATTGCATTATTATTTGTATGTTGCATTGAGTTGGTGTTTTCAGCAATGGAAATTGTTTGTAGTATGGATTTTCATGTCATTCTACTTTTTCATATGCTTATATTTTTAATAAGGACCGATGACATAGATCCTTGGCAAAATGATGATAAGAAAGTTGTTCTACACTGGATGCAAGACTAGTTCTTCCCTGGCCTTCTTCCTCTCTTTCTTCTCGATCATTCTCCTATTAATATTATTCTTCTAATTCACTTGGGGCATCCTTCCCCCCATTCTTCTATCCATTTCTCTCACTTTTTGATCATCGATCACCTTCTTTCATCACCCCATCGACACTCGAGGGGGCATCTCTCACTTCTACTAATTTTTCTTCTACCTCTTCAAAATTTTACATGTCTACTATCTTTGAAGTGGCATCACTTACGCCACCCCAAAGAGGGGAAAATGTAGACACCTATAATTTAGCTCCAATAATTTAAATACTTAAATTGCGCTAATTATACTACTTCCCAAATTGATGACATATTGTCAATATCACACATTTTCTCTTCTATCGTCATTAATTAATTACATTACACTAATTAATTGACCCTTCTATCCAAAAAAGATGACAATTAATGACCTTCCGTTAATTAAACCCCTTTCTACTTGAATTAATTAATTATTCTAATTAATTAAGTTTCCTCTTCTATTAGATAAATAAATCATCATTTATTTATCCTAAACCTTTTATATTCCCTAAATCATACTAATTGTTCTTCTAAAAGCTTCTATAAAGCTTGCTCACCTATTAATTAATCACTTGGGTTAATTAATAAATCCTCTCAAACCCCATGAGTCACTACAGGACAAATTAAACTCCCCTAAGGTTGACTCAACCCCTTTTCAACCATAGTCACCCCCAACTAACTCAACCTAGCTATTATCCCACATGTAAAGGGATGTAGAGATTATTTTATCCATTGGGATATATAAGGATCCCTCCTCTTACCATTCTACTTACACCTAAATGAGCATAGAGCCTAAGCTATAGCCATTTTATCATCTTAGAGCATTCTTCCATTAGAGGAGCTAGCTATCTTCATTTCTTGCATTCATCCATCCAAGTTTGAAGTCATATGGAGATATGTCAAATGGTCTTGTAGCCATGGATTGACAAGACTCCATTCTTGAAACCTTGGGATTCAAACATACAATCAACCCTTTTGATTGCTAAGGATCTAAATAGGTTCATTTCATTGATTATATTCAATAGAGATAGATATTAATTGTTAACATATTAGTTTGAATGTTTATTCATGTTCTAATGCAAAGATGTTGGTAGATTAGTCTTGTTTAAACTCTAAGCATGATGGTGCATAGATTTTAGTTTAGCATTGTATTGAGGCTATTAGGTGTTAGTCTTGATTTTACTTGCATAGCTAACTAATTATTGCACATAATGTTGCTTGTGCCATTAATAGGTGTTTTTCTATGTGAAATGGTTCACTTTTTAGGAGTGATTTTTAAGTGCTTGAGACCTAGTTTGTGGTTGCGCTTAGTGTGTTCCATGGTGAATATGGTTTTTATAGAAGTTCTTGTGCATACTTGATAGTTGAGAGAGGATGTTGATGAAGTTTCATGGTCTTATGGAGTCATGATGATTATTTCTTGTTCCTTGAGATTCAAATTTGTGACCATTGGAGGTGAAAGCTTGTATTTAGGCCTTGTGAACAAGTGCAATTTATTTAAGCTCTTACTTGACATTTAAGGTATCTTTTGGTGATTTATATGAGTGTGTGAAATATGCTTTATGATGACACAAATGGCCTTAAATATATTATCAAACCTATGATATTTTATGGGATATTTCAAGTATAAAGGTGAGTTATGTTTGCTCATTTGAACTAGTGGAGTGGAGAGATATGTGAGCAAGCTAGAGGAGAGTGTGATAGTGTTGGAAGGGGTCAATAGTAGAGCAGAGAAGAGGATGAGAAGATGATCATGGTAGAGAAGAAGAAATTCAAGGTCATTATACCTAATCAACATGATATGATGCAAGTTTAAGCAAATAAGAAGAATGATCAATTTGAGAAGGTTTTAAGTAAGAAGAGATTACTAAGTGATCACAATGAGTTGTTAGAGCAACAAGTACTTAGATTATATCCATCTTAAAGTGGATGAATTGGTTCTTGTTCATATTATGGGGTTTAGCCTCATTTTAGGATTGCTGTCCTACTAAACTAGGGGTTGGTGATCCTTGTATGGTTGGTGCCCTACTATACTAGGGGTTGGTTCTCCTTGTGAAGTTGGTGTTGTTATCTCTCACAAGCACACACTAGTTGAGGGATAATAGCAGGTATTATAATATTTATTTATTCCTCACTTCTGTAGATATAATGGAAACACATCAGGTCTATGGGTATACCTATTTTTGAGGTGAGTCTCCGTGTCAGGCCGATTCCTTGTTGGTGTTGTTATCTCTCACAAGCACACACTAGTTGAGGGATAATAGCGGTATTATAATATTTATTTATTCCTCACTTCTGTAGATATAATGGAAAAACATCAGGTCTATGGGTATACCTATTTTTGAGGTGAGTCTCTAGTATCAAGGCCGATTCCTTATTGATGTATCCTAAATCTAATTTTTTGGGGTTTACTGAGTTTTAAGCATAAAAAGATGGTTGTAACTGAAATTTAAATGGGGTGATACACCAAAGTGATTGAGAGCTTTGATTGAGTACATGCACAATAAAAATGAGAACAAATTGTAGAAGCTCGAACCAATGGTTTTCAGCAAGAATCCTAAGGCAAAACACTTATGTATTGAGGAATAAATCACAACAAAAAGCAAGTTAAACATGCACACTAAGATTATGCAGAAAATACCAAATTTGCAGCAAGGTAAGATAATTAATTTAGGGAATAAAAATTCACAAGATCTAATAGAAAGATACACACCACTGCAAATAATTGGAAAGGCAATAATTGGTTCTCATTCAAGGGAAAAACTGGCAAAAATTTGCTTCAGCACTCCTACATCCAAAAGACCTCTTTGTGCCTTGCTAATGCACACAATATATAGCAAAATATTTCACCCAACCCTTCCTAAAAATAGGTTACAATTTGTACTCGTTCCCATGCATGTTAATTTTAGCCTTTATCATGAATAAATAAAGGAATAAAAATAACTATACAATTTTCAATGAGGCAATAATAGCCTTAGTTACAAAAATACACTTAGTCAAAGTGCAGTTGACTACTCTATTTTTAATACAATTAATAAACTTGGGTGAATATGTTTTGCTAATATTAGCCACTTGCTTGGTGTGTAATTCTCCTCCAATTCAAGTGGATGTTCTATGTCCTCTAGTGCATGATGTGACACTGTGTATTCACCCACTCATGATGATAATGACATCTATGTCTCTTTGTGATTACATGCATAAATACTCATGTGCAAGAATAATGTTTTAAGCTCCAATACTTAGCAAAAATATCCATCCCACTATGGGGACCAACTGTGCACATGCAAGAAAATATCCTTCGTTCCTTTCTACGAGGCTTCTTTTAGCAGAGTTTAAGGTATCTTGCAAACTTTAAGGTAATGTATTACCCTCTCCTTGACTTTTCAAAATGCATTGGCCCCTTTGATCCTCATGTGGCATATTATGTTTCGGGCACCCTCCATTTGGTTTGTCATCACACCAATCATGGTGTCGACCTTGGAATATTCAATGGCATCATAGTTTTCAAACCTTAGAAGGTCAAGGAAAATAATGATTTAATCATGGGGTTGGCCCCCTTTACACGATGACTCACCCTTCGAACCATGTTGGTGGTATTACCCAACTCTGATTGAGTTGACATGTAATTTCATTGAATTGATAACTTCAATCCTTAGCCATCGAACTGTGTACTCACTTGATTTTCACCGTCAATGTTCTATCATGATCACATGGATTGCACCGAACTTAATAGCTTGATATGATCCATTGATTCTTTTACTATGGCAATCTAAGTCGTTGATGCTTTGACTTAGGTTGGCGGTGAGTTAGGTTTTGGAAATGGTAACTTTGATTCTCTACCATTGATACTTTTCCTTTCTTGATATGGATCGTCAATTTGAAATCTCTTTGACTAGGTGTTGGTATTGTGGTTTTTCATTGTGCATCATTGGATCATGTATTTTTCATCTATAACCATCGATCTACTAACTCAGGTGAGTTAGGGTGAGTGAAAATACTCGTCGAGCTTATCACTTGTCATTTCATTTTCTCTTTGCAAGTGGTGAAGCCATCCCAAAATTTTATCAGACCACCATTTTTTATCTTCTGAAGCTCGAAATCATGCATTTTTGGTCACCGTGTAATGCTCGTGAGTTTGAAAATTTGTATATCCCATCATTTTTTGCTCTGTTTTCGCAAGCTCGATTTCTTTGAAAGAAATGCTGTTTGAATTTTTATAACTTTTTAACTTCTATTGTCACTTTCTAGTTCGGAAGTTTTTCTGATTTGACTTAAAATGGTCATCATTTTGGAAAAAGGTGAGCTCATCTCTTTGTAGAATCATAAATTTTTTTTTTCCTTGTTTCTCGAGCTTGATATTGTTGTGAATAATAACAAACTCTTTTGGGTCCTCTTTTTTCTATCTTTTCCTTTGTGTTCTTCGAGCTAAATGGGGTTTGGGTGCTTTGCTTGTCATTCATTTTTTCAAGGGTCCATTGATTCAACCTAAAAAGGTGAGTATATTTCTTTTTTCGAGATCTTCTCTAGATTTCTAAGAAAATCTTGAAATATTTTCTATGGCCATTGAGGAAAATCATTTACCTTCTTTGGGACTAAAACTTTGTAAAATATTTGTAAAAATGTAACCTTTGAACACTGCACTAAAATGGGTACCATTAGTTGTTTTGGGTAGTTGTATTTTCATTGGTTCTCATGCTTTTCTTCCTTGTCCGAAAGTTTTGTAGAAAACGTAATGAGTTTGAACCGAGCCTCACCGCATGATTCTACTATACCATTTCTTTTGATCATATGGGTTTTTCATTGAAGTTTGGCTATGTTTATCATCACCCGAAAGAGTTTCTCAATTTTATACATCTTATGTTATGTAAAACTATGAATCGATATTTTCTTGAGCTTTGAAGCTATACTATAATGGATTTTCCCTAATCAAGTTATGATTTCCTTTTATAATGCATTGTTTCCTTGTGTTTTGAAGCTTTGATTACTTCGATACTTATTCACTTCGTGATGTTGGTAACCTTAGTCTTTTATCTCTTTTCCTAGAATTATGAAGTAATGTTGCTCAAAATAGTATCTCAAGTAGTTTTCTCTAGTACTTCATACACTCGTGCTTGATGATATTATGATTTTAAAGTTGATTTCTATGATATTTTGAACTTATGTAGCATGATATAATTACACTTAGTTAATTTATGGACCCATATCATTTTCTTGCAATAATGAGTTGAAATATTCTTGTATTCCTTCTTTTGATAAAGGAATGAAGTCTACTTCAATTAAAAGATTTCTTTAAGTACATTTGTTACTTCCTCTATATCTGTATTGTCCATTTCCAACTTTTGTAAAGTGCTTCCTTTTTAATCAAGGTCTATGTACTTAAAGTATAATTTATTGTAACTTGATGGAAACTATTTTGATTCTTTAGTCATGTAGCTTAACTCTCTTGACATGATGTACCTTCATTCTTAACTGAAAATTTGTCTATCCTTTTCAAGTTGATATTGTAATGCCTATACCAAAGCTATTATCTTTGATCACTACATTAATGAAGTAGCAACGTTGATAGGTGATTCTTGTTTTGAAGATGATGTACTCTTTAAAACTGATTAATCATGTTGTTGTAGATGATATGTTTTATCTTCTAAAATTGGATAACGTCATGCCATGACAATTATGAATTTATTAATGAAGTATTTCATATAATTTTATGATGAACCTTTTTATGTATTCTGCATATGGATGAAGGAAGTAAATTCACCTAAATTTTTCATTTCCTAGTTTGTAATATTGAACTTTTTTTTAGTCCGATGATTGAAAAGTTCAGATTAATCACACCTTGGATAAATTTCAGGTGATCCAAGGCATGTTTAGTATTTTTTGGTGTTTTGATCATCTTAATCAATTCATCGAGAAAATATTATTTATGCACCTTGCACTAGGGTCACAGGGGCATCCTGTAGCATGTTTTGATTTCACCATTCTATGATGATTTGTTCCTCATTTTGATGAACTACAAAAGGTAGCATTCTTTGATTAATTTATTTGGGACCTAAGTAATCTAAGTGTTTGATTATTGATCTTATCCTAACCTTATGCTAAGGTGATTTATTCATTAATTCCTAAGTAGGATAATGGGGAAACCATCCTAAGTTTTGACACTAATTAATCCTAAGCTATTATAACTATGCCTAAGATCCTAAACTATGGTCTTAAACTAATGTTGGGGAAACCTAACCTATGGACATTGACCTAACCTAAGGAGGAGGGGGTGGAAATTGTTAAAAATTTGATTTGGATGGTGGTGGCACCATTCCAAATGCATGACAAGGTTTTAATGTGGCATTAAATAAATATATCTCACCAGCTTTGGCCAAGGTAAAAGATGGTGGAAGGTTGTCGAGTGGAAAATCCATTATTTCGATGGAATGAATTTTTGAACTACTAGTTGTAACTAACAGAGGATAAGATTGGGTGAGAGTTTTTAGAGGGGACTTTGTCAGTCTTGTTGGCATTAATGAACCTCGACCTGAGTGAAAACTACCTGGGGAATAGTAGAATGGGTTGGAGGAAAAATAAATCATTTGGTTTCATTTTGCATTCAGATTTTTCAAGCTTCTTGGCTCTACATGTGGCATTTTCATTTTTGATTTCTCAAGTTGATTTTGTTGCATGTTTGAATTCTCCCTTGCATGGCAAAAATAATGGAAAAATTTGGTCATGGAAACTATAAGAAGAAAATGGGAAATGTTTCAATGGATTGCTTTGGCGTTTTTGTTAGAAATATTTATATGGAAGCTTTGTTTGAAGGATTGAAGCAAGGAAGAGAAGGAAGGAGCACTACCATACATGATAGGTCTTATCTCATTAAAATATCTTGCTTTTATTTAATGTTTTCATTAAAATAACATTGCTCTTCATGAAAATGTCTTTGAGAATGTTTTCTAGCTATGGTTGATTGTTTCTTTTGCTTCATGTGTTTCTTTTGGACATGGTTTCTTGGATAAGAATAGTTTTGTGAAATAGAATATTTTAATGAATTTGGGTTTTTAAATGGAGTTGGAAAACAAATGTGTTGCTTATTTGGAAAACTAGGTATGAACTTTCAAGGGGATTTTGTGTTTGATAAAATGTCACCTTGTTGTAGCCTTTGGCATTTTTGCATTTTTGCAGGATTCGGTTTTAAGTTTCTTTATCTATGGAACTCACCTGGTCATTGTGAACTGGGTTGGTTTAATAGTTGTTAGGATGAATTTTTCATAGAATAAAATGATGCATGTTTTTGGAACCTCTCGTTGGGTTTGAAGGTTTTCTATTTTGGTTGTATTATCAATATGATGGTCAACTTGTTCTTGTAGGCCTGTTTTGGGATTTGGTTTCGGTTTATTGACCTTCATTTAGCTTAAGATTTATTCTAATATTTTGATCTTTTGTTTTAAAAAGGATCATGCTCAACCCTAGAATGGGTATTTTCGAAGGTGGTTTTGAGCACTGTAAGTGCATGTTGTTAGGTCAATAATGAGCTTCATGTTTCTATCTTCTTAAGTTTCATTTCGATGTTTTAATACCCTTCTTGGATGGACATGTAGGAGAAACAAGGACCAGTAATACTTTGTTTCCTCTCTTTTGGGCTTGTTTTTCATTTCTTGAATACCCTTCTTGGGTTGGCATAAGTTTTTGCAACTTGGTTTATTTTATAAGAGATCCAGGTTTGTGTTGATCTCGAATTGGGTTCATTTCCTTTTTATCCTGTGAAGAGTGGTTGAGATTCGAGCATTGTGTTTGGGGTATTATGATTGATTTCAGTTCTTGTTCAACTCTAAGATTCATTGTATTTAGTCATTAGTGTCTCCTTAATAATGAATTCATATTTTGTTGATTGTTTGATCCTATGAACCATCTCCTTGAGACTGTACTTGCATGATTGTGATAGTTTTTGGTCTAAGATAAGTTTCTTGTTTAATTTTGGGTCATTAATAACAAGTCGAGACGATGAGAGGTCTACCTTGACCTTAGGTAAGGAATTTTTCATTCCTTAAAATTTCATCTTAGTCCTTCTAGCTAGGATTGTGATTTGCATTTTAGTTTCTTGAAACCGTTTCAAATGCATTCTCCTTTAGCTTGTTGTGGGAGATATTGAGCATCCAATTGTTGATTGTTTACTGGAATGCATGATTTTGATGGTTGGGTTTTGTTCAAATAGGTTTGAAATTTGTTGATGAATATGGCAGATCCTTATGGAACTTTGTTTCATGTGTTTGATTAGACTTGTGAAGGCTTGAGCAATTCTCCTTTAGAACATATAGTGTTTATATTTTGAATAGTCAATTTTTTATTTACTATGGTATCCTCTTGGTTAGGGGTAGGAATTTTGATGGCAGAGTTGTTAGGATAGTTGTTTTCTATGCTAGATCATTAGTGTTTATATCAAACCTTTTAGTTTTTTATATGAAATTTATTTTTATAGGAACGACATTATGCTCTTATCAAATCACTATGTTTTCATATCAATTCATTTGTAAATTGATTGATTGGGATCTGACTATGTTATAGTGGAACTTTGCTTGGTGAATTAAATTGAAGTCAATATGGATAGATCATGACTTGAATTAATTATTTTCTTAATTGGTTATAGTTGATTGTTATCATGTTGAAATGATTGCTAATGTTGTGACATAGATGGAATTAGATCATGATGAATTATTTAACTTCTTCTATGGGAAATGATACTTAACCGACTTATTGACTTCTTGTCTATTATGACATTGTGGATTTTTGGGCAATTTATTTGTTTGATATTTTTTATGTACTTGGAACCTTTTCATAAATAGTAGGGTTCCTTTTATGAAACAATTAGATTAAAGCATATTGTTTTAACGTTATAGCTCTTATCATGCTCAGTTCATGTGAACTAACTCATGCTAACAATTTTTCAGATGGACTTCGTGAAAAGTGAAAGGAGAAAGACTTATAAAAAGACTGCATTTGTTTTATTAATGAAATCATTTCCTTCATTTAGATGCTTTCTGTATTGAAATTCTCTCGGAATGAACTTGTTGGAAAAACTTGAAGATGTATTAAAATTTGTTTTGTAATGATGAAAGATGTTTCTTATAAAATTATGGAATATTAATTAAGTTAGGTGTAAAGTGATCTCTCTCTTTTGATTAATGAATTATTATGAAGGGTTGTTGATTTCTGATTTATTCTAAGGCCTTATATGACTTAGATTTGATTAATAATCCTAAATATTAATATGCATGATGGGATTTTATTGATATACTTAAAAATTGACATGCATGACTTAATGGATTCTAAGGTATAGAATAAAGCTTGTATAAGGAACTATATATGTATCTATATACTTTCGATTCATTTCATTTGGGAAATGGTATCACTATGATGACTATGATTGATAGATCCATACTTGAAAAAGGAATAAGGATAGTTTTATATAGATGAATGTGGTATTATTTTATGAAACTAAACCTTATGTTTTCTGATTTCTTAAATAGGACAATAGTCCTTAATTATGAATAAAAGGATACTTCCTTTTATCATTAAAACAGACTATGTATGTTATCTTGTTATGTGATAAGTTTAAATCAGAAAGGATGATTGGTTGAATGCTCTTTTATGTAAACAATAAATGGTAAAGGGAAAGCTTAAAAGAATTAATAGGAAGATTTAGACATCAGGATATCACTAGTCTAATGTATAAGATTTCAATCGAGATTGTTTACAATGATAAACTGTAGTAAGAAAACTTAATGATCTTACTTACTAAATATCAAATTTAGATTTATCGATTTATGGATATAAGGGTTAAGATTAAATTGTTCATTTGATTGAACGCAAATTTTATCTGCATACCTTCAATTGGTGTAAAATCACATTTTGAATCCTCTTTGGATCTATCGTACTTAGTGAACCCTTAGGTGCATTGTTTAATGATAAATTAAACAAGATAATAAATTAATGGGTTAATAATCTAATGTTCTTAAGTATGTTAGTTTAGTTGAAGGAACTTAGTAGGTTGTTGTAACATAGGGGCTCTGAGTACCCTCATAATGATGAGATTCATTATGAGGATATTGTGATGCAGCCAACTATGCTTCAACATCCCACTTAGTTCAATTAACTTGATTGACATAAGTGGAAATTTAGTTCATAGTTCAACTCTAAACAAAGATAGACACATGGAATAGTGTAGTGGTCAAATCATGTTGACTTAGGGTAACTAAACACACCCAATCGATGAAATTCGATTGAGTATGTCTACTTATCCTTAGTCACCACGAGTAGTCTTCCACACTAGTGCCTGTGAGCTGCCCCTATTTAGTGTGAAACTTTGACTCGGTTTGATTGACAGAATTCAAGGTAGACCAATCTAGATAACAATATGAGTGTGGTGAAATACATATTCCTTTCGACAAGTATGTCGTCTTTGAATGTAAACATGGTAAACATGTTTAAAACTTTGGCCAAAGTATCGCAAGTTATTGTTACGTTGTCTTATGTCACCTAGTCTAAGTAGTGGGATTTCATATGAATATTGGTAATAGATATTCGAGATAGGCTATTAGACAAAACACTTGAGTGATCCTTAGTGGGTAAAAGAACCTAGTATACACTTGAACAAGTTAACATGAGAGATCGGTTTAATACCGAGTCATGGAATGAGAGATCGGTGTTTCACTGAGTCATTACAGCTGCATATGGTTTTCTGTTATGAGATGGATTGGCAATGGAATGTGTGTTTTGAATTATATGAATTTAGAATAGAGAAAATTATGTAAAAAAATTACCTTGTTTCTAAGTCATTAAAAGTGGATGTTACATTTTGGTATTAGAGCTGAAGGTTGCAGCTCTTGGACTGTTAGTTCATATCTGATAAAAAAAATAATTTCTTGTTAATAGAAAATGGTTAGAACAAGGGGGGGTGCAAATAATTCACCTCTATGTGGAGAGGCAGCTACCACATAAAAACTTGACGAAATTCCTTTTTCTTGTTGGTGTGTGTGACTGTCCATTCATCATCCACATCACCTAGGTGAGTCATCTCACCTTGTGAGAGTCATAGGTCTTAGGAAGTCAAATGACAAGTGTCAGATTCTGTCATAGAATTTGACATTGTCATTTGCATCAATGCGTCATAGGAGTTACATTCCTTATTTGGAATTGTAACTCCTCTTCTAGTGGCGTCATATGCGTCAGTCAACATCATATGTGTCAGTGGCGTCATTGAGTTTCTTTCCATGTTTAGGCATGGGGGTTACACAACACCCCTATTTGTACTTCCTATTTTTCGATCTATGAGTATGAGCAAACCCATTCTTCTTACTTGCAATCTTCTTTCCATTGTTTTGAATCTTGTGTATTGCGTTGGCTTGACATTACCATCGGAGTGTAACTTCGTTGTGGTGCATTGCTTTTCGACATCGGTTCTTGCGAATCCCTCTTTCATGGTATCAGAGCTAGTTTCAGTAAATGTGCACTCTTCGTTTCTCAGTTGTTTATTACTTCTGGTTTCTTCTCATTTCCTCATGTGCAAGTTTCTTTTTATTATCATTTTGGAATTATTGCTCACCTCGTATTGAGGTTTCTGGCCGTTCTGAAGTTAAGGTATTTGGTTGGTTTGCTTATCAGCTGAGTTCGTATTTGGATATTTCTAGATCTTTGTGGCTGTTGTTTCTGGGTTGTTTGTGTGTTTCTTGCTAGTTGTGTTCAGATTCAGCGCCTGCAGGGTAAAAGAAGAGCTCATTTTTGGTGTGGACCTGTGATTACTGGTTGGAATCATTGTTTTTTCTTCACCGGTGTATACTCAGACTATTCCAAGCTTTTTCCTCATCATTGTGGTTCCTTGTTGTCTCGAAGTTACCTCTGCCTGGTCTCAAAACATTTTTGCGAGCCTGCTGAAAACCTCTCACGTTTTTGCCTGGTCTCTCACATTTTTGCAAAAATACTCATGTTTTTTCCTGGTCTCTCACATTTTTGCCTAGTCTCTCACATTTTTACAAAACTACTCATGTTTTTACACTATTCCCCACGTTCAAACCTGTTCCAGGCATTTTTGCACTGTCCTCAAGCATTTTTCTCTCCACTACTGCATTTTTCTCCTTTGTTCAGGTGTTTTTATGTATTGTTCAGGCATTTTTTGGACTATTCTCTGCATTTTCCCCTCTGTTCAGGCATTTTCTCCTTCACCCAGCTTTGCATTGTTACGGCATTCGGTTATGCCCGCTTACGAGCATTTTTTCCATTGTTACGGAGATATTCTCTTTCTTTAGCGTTTTTTTCGCAAGTGCGATTATGTTTCTTTGTGCGGTGGGCGGCTACTGATCCACCACGCTGTGCAATATCTTTCCAAAAATACTTTTTTATTCACCTTTTAAAAAAACGTGTTTGCATACTTTTTACCTTATCACTTTTCTTAAAAACATTTTGTTTCATTACTTTTAAAAGGTATAAGGTAAAAACATTACATTTCTTTGGCATTATAAAATTTGGTCTTGTGGCTTGTTATATTTTTAATCTTCCGTCGAGTGCTGAAGATGAAGGGTGAGGTCCGAGGATTGGTAGGTGGCTAATCCCCCCTCGTAATACAAACAAACCCTATCTCAAATTCCGTGCCATTTCCAACGGGCATACATACGACACCTTTTGCATGCGTTTAGGGCACTTTTTTAATCCGTTTGCAGGCTTATTGGCTTTTTCTCATTAGTTGTGGGAATTGGTTTTTGCTATAACTTTTGACTCGTTGCTCGGTTTTGAGCACTTCTTTAGTCAAAGTTGCATGTTTTTTCACACTCTAGATGATGGGATCATTAGTTTTATAAACACACTAATTTTATAAAGTGCCGCATTCTGAGGTCTTTGTATTGCTTAATTCACTCATTTTTCTTGACCTTTGTTATATTCCTTTTTGTGGACTTTTGAGCACGTCCGCCACAGTCTTACAACAAAGGGATTCTTTCGTGTGATGTGAGAATCTGTTTCTCACAAAGCTCCTTCTTCCCCCTCTTGCTTCTCTCTTTTTGTGCTTACTTGTAGTGTCGATCTATTACACCCTACGAACCTTGATTGTTGTCTCCACCATTGCATGTTATTACGCTAATTGCAAGGTGAGTGACAAACTAGTTCTCGGAACACAGTCACATCTGGTTGTAATCAATGCACTGAATTATAAAGTGCCACAAAAAGGGGGGGTTAATCTTGTGTTCCTTGGAGGCTCCTCTCATCATGGACATTGAATTTCATCACTTCGTTGTTCAACTAGGACCAAGAAACTACCTACAATGGAAGAGTGGGATACTCGATCATTGTATTATGTACAATTTGTTACCACATCTTCTTGGGTTGGCACCTAAACCTATTGACCACATTCATCACCAAAATTGGTTAAACGAGAATGATATGGCATACGAGGCTTCTTTGTCTTACTATACTGGAGGACCTTCAACGTCGATTAGAATTCACCGAGTCTGCGCATAGAGCTTGGATCTTCATTCGAGAATTTTCATGGAGACTTTGATCCTCCTTCATCTGGTTATGGATCTTCTGATGATCTTGCATCCATGGAGGAAAGTGAGTTCACTGATACTTTTTCTTACAAAGGGCAGCCCACACATATTTTTGTGCATGCTCCTTCAGAAATTAGTATTGCTCCTATCATAGTTTCTAGTGACTCTCCTCCACAAGACTCTTCGGTTGAATTCTCACCTACACACCATGCTGCCTTGGATCTCAGGTTTTCCCCATCACGAGCATCTACTGATTCCGTTGATTCTATCCTGGAGATTCTTCCATCCCCTGTTGCTTCCAGAGACTTCAAGATTGCTTCTTCAAAGGGTTCTTATAATCCTCCACAATAGGACATTGATTTCCTTGACTCAGACTTGGATGATATGCTCAAGGATACGACATCACAAGTGCGGCATCTTCTTGACCCTACCGCCTCTTCCGAGATCCAAGTTTCCCTCCCACCAGCTTCCACTGACTCTCCATCGTAGCAAGTCCATTTTCCCCTTCAGGGCTCTCTTGATGATATATCTCTATTTGCGGACTCTCACCTTATGGAGATTGACAGGATTGTAACTGCTTTTCTTGATATATTATCTCCTTCTCATATTGGGCCACCTTCCGAGCACTCTCCATGTTCCTCCTCCTTCTGATCACAGACCTTTGGTCCCTTCAGATTCATTAGGAGTCCATCAGAAATCATCTTCCGAGGGAGCTGGATAGTGCTCCTTTTCCTTCTTCTTCTCCTCTTCTTCTTTCCAGAAAGATGTTGTTTGTACATGGGCACCTTATCAGGCCTTTAGTTGCCAGGGCCCATTGACACATCTTTCTTAGTTGTCTAGGGGAGTCTTCTTTTTTGTTCTGGCTTACCTTGTCCTCTTCCACGGCTTCAATGAAGGGGGTGTTGGTGTGTGTGATTTTCCAGTCATCATCCACATCACCTAGGTGAGTCATCTCACCTTGTGAGAGTCATAGGTCTTAGGAAGTCAAATGACAAGTGTCAGATTTTGTCATAGAATCTGACATTGTCATTTGCGTCAATGCGTCATAGGAGTTACATTCCTTATTTGGAATTGTAACTCCTCTTCTAGTGGCATCATATGCGTCAGTCAACGTCATATGCGTCAGTGGCGTCATTGAGTTTCTTTCCATGTTTAGGCATGGGGGTTACACAGCACCCCTATTTGTACTTCCTATTTTTTGATCTATGAGTATGAGCAGACCCATTCTTCTTACTTGCAATCTTCTTTCCATTGTTTTGAATCTTGCGTATTGTGTTGGATTAACGTTACCATCGGTGCAACTTCATTGTGGTGCATCACTTTCGACATCGATTCTCACGAATCCCTCTTTCACTTCCCCTCGTTAGACACAAGAGATCGTCTTGTTGTACTTTAAGAACAAGTAATGGTAAATGAGGAGGAAGATGATGTTAATAATAACAATCAACCACCTCCAGGAAACAACACTAATGCTATAAATTTAGGCGTTGATAACAATAATGTTGTGAATGTCAATAATAATGTTGCAAATGCACCTAATCCACTTGAAAATAAAAAGGAAAGATTGGTAATTGAACTTACTAATGACATAAAGAGGATAAGTCCACCAAATTTTGATGGCACTACACTAGGGGATGGGGCTGAGAATTGGATCAACGAAATGGAGAATTACTTTGCAATAAGGAACTTCTTAGAAGAAAAAAATAATAATATGGGGAGCTTACCAACTTTCCCATGAGGCATCCTCTTAATGGGATAGCCGTAAGGCTGAACTAAACATTGATGAATCAAGCATTACATGGGATCAATTTAAGGGCTACTTTAGGAAACGCTAGCTACCACAACTCTATTATGATCAGAAAATGATAGAATTTTATAATTTAATTCAAGGAAATTTAACTATAACTGAGTATTAGGAGAGGTTTACCAAACTTCTTAAGTACGTTCCACAATATCAAACTGACAAAATTTTTAGGATACGCAAGTTTATTATGGGATTGAATCCTGTCATAGGAGGAGAGGTATATGTGCATAGCCCAACCACTATGGAAGGGGTTGTAGAAAAATCCATAAGGAAAGAACAGAAATTGAAGGCAATTTTTGCTCATAAAGAAGAAAATCGAAAGAAAATTTCCAACTCTTCTTCATCACTTACACCTAAGAAGGTGGCATGGAAAAATTTTGGAGTCAAAAACAAGTTTTTGACTGATAGCAATAATAAAACAACAAATAAACGTCTTTATGAACATTAGAAACAATTTTGTGAAGAATAACAATAATGGGCAGAAAACCTTTTGGAGGTCAAAACAATAATTTCAAGACCGAAATAAGTTTGAACCAAAAATAGGACTGTAGGGATTGTTTCAATTGTGGTAAGGATCACTATATAAACTAGTTCCCTCTAAAGAAATATGACATCAATCAACAGCATAAGATACATGCTATAGTAGTTGATAAGCAAGTTGAAAAGTAAGTTATGCCCATAGAAGTGCTAGGTAAATTATTTGGTACACCTGTTACTATACTTTTTGATACTGGAGCTACGAATGTTTCATTTCTAGTAAATTAGCTGCAAAATTAAAAATAAAAGTAGGAATAATGGAAAAATATTGGATGTACATTATGGTAATAATGTTGTCCATACTGTTAGTAAATGTCTTTTTGGAGTAGTCTTAGAATTACCAAGTTTTTCCACTGAAGTAGATCTTTATGTTGCTCATTTGGGGTCATATAATGTCATATTTTTTGTTAAATGGCTTGCTTATCATAAAGAAAAAGTTGATTCTTTTGAAAACCACATTAGACGCCTTGATGATATGTCGAAAATAGAAAACATTCAAGGAGTAAAACGAGAAATTTTAGTTAGGAAACTATCAAATTTATGCACTTAACAAGGCTAAAAATAAAGGTTGCACTTTGTATTTAGTAAAAATTTCTGAAACAATAGAAAAGGATAGTGATTTCTCGAAAAATATCTTAAGAAATTTCAGCAATGTGTTTCGGAAGAACTACTCGTCTTTTTCTAAAAAGAATTTGACTTTACAATAGAAATCAAACCTAGAACTGAACCTATTTCTAAGGCACCTTATCAAATGACTAAAATTGAACTAGTAGAACTTAAGGCACAATTATAAGAATTGTTGTCTAAAGTTTTGATAAGACCAAGTGTCTCACCTTGGGGAGCACCAATAATTTTTGTGAAAAAGAAGGATGGAACACTTAGACTTTGTATTGATTATAGAATGTTAAACAAAGCAACAATCAAAAATAGATATCCACTTCCTAGAATTGATGATCTATTTGATCATATGCGTGGTGCATTAGTTTATTCAAAGATAGATCTTCATTCGAATATCATCAATTGAGAATTAAGGATGAGGATATTCATAAAATATCTTTTAGAACAAGGTATGGACATTATGAATTCACAGTTTTACCTTTTGGTTTGACAAATGCACCTGCAGCTTTTATGAATCTAATGAATAATATCTTTCAAGAATACTTGGACAAGTTTGTACTTGTGTTCTTGGATGATATTCTTATCTATTCTAAAAGCATTGATGAGCACCATGAGCATTTGAAATTTGTACTTGAAATATTGAGAAAAAGAAAATTGTTTGGTAAGTTGTCTAAATGTTCTTTTTATGAAACAAAAGTGCACTATTTAGGACATGTCATAAGAAAATATGGAATAACAGTTGATCCATCAAATATTGTTGCCATAACTAAATGGCCTACACCTAAAAATGTACATGAAGTCAGAAGCTTCATGGGGCTTGTCAATTATTACAGAAAATTTGTTAAGGACTTTTCAAAATTTGTTACCCCAATTACTTCATTACAAAAGAAAGACAAAAAGTTTGTGTGGAGTGATAAATGCGAATCAACATTTAAAAATCTTAAGGAACAGCTAACTTCACGCACCTATTTTGGCTATACCGGATCCAAATGGAAGCTTTACGGTAGTTACATATGCTTCCGAAGAAGGATTAGGAGGTATATTGTTGTAAGATGAACATGTTATAGCTTATGAGAGTAGGAAAATCAAGTTACATGAGTTGAATTATGTTTCCCATGACCTAGAAGTTGTTGCCATAGTTCATGCACTTCAAGTATGGAGAAATTATCTCTTAGGAAGACCTTTTGAGTTAAAAACTGACCACCTTGGGCTAAAGTATATTTTCACTCAACAAAATTTGAATGCAAGACAACGAAGATGGTTAGAATTTTTGTCACAATATGATTTTGACATAAGTTACATTAAAGGTAAAGAAAATAAAGTGGCATATGCACTAAACCGTAGAAAACATATTGTTGCATTTGTAACTTTGAGAAATCAATTTAAGAATGAGGTGAAGAGTATCATGGATTCTGATTTGTATTTTCAACAGGTAAAAAGAGAACTTGTTGCAGATCCAAATGATATAAAATAATAGTGTTTTAACTATGATAATGAAGGAATTTTAAGATATGAAAAGTGAGTGTATGTACCTTTGGGAAATGAGTTAAGGAAAACTTTAATAATGGAATTTCATAATTCACCTTGCTCGGGAATCCAGAGTGTACAAAAATGCTTGTTGATATTAAAAAACAATATTTTTGGAAATGGATGAAGAGAGACATGACTAATTTTGTTTCACATTTCTGGAATGTCGGCATGTTAAGGCTGAGCACATGTACCTAGCTATTTTATTGTATCCTCATAGCATACCACAATATAAGTGGAAAATAATTAGTATGGATTTTGTTCGGGGCTGCCTATGTCTAGAAAAAAAAAAGATATGATGTTATTTTAGTTGTGGTTGAAAAATTAACAAAAGTAGCACATTTTATTGTTGGTAATCTTAAAGATGATTCACCTATTTTAGAAAAAATATTTGTGCATGAAATTTTCAGATTACATGGAGTACCTGAATCGATTATATCTAATAGAGACCTAGAATGACATCTCGTTTCGGAAAATGCTAAATACAGCCTTAGGAACAAAACTAAATTTTAGTTTTGCATACCATCCGGAAACAAATGGTCAAACTAAGAGAGTAAATTAGGTTTTGGAGGATATGTTAAGAATGTATTATATGGATCAATAGTACAAATGGGAAGAATACCTTCCTTTATTTGAATTTTCTTACAATAATACTTATCATTCCTCTTTAAAAATGGCACCTTTTGAAGCATTGTATGGAAGGAAATGCAAAACTCTAGTTAGTTGGGATAACATTGAAGATAGAGAGGTAATTGGACCTGAAATGCTTACTTGAAATGGAAAAACAAGTAAAAATAATTCATGAACAATTAAAAGAAGCTGCTGATAGGCAGAAAAGTTATGCAGATCTGAAAAGGATCGATAAGAAATATGAACTTGGTGAAAAAGTCTTTTTACGTGTTAAGCCTAAAAAGAGATCTATTACCTTTGGAAAGGCAGCCAAATTATCACCTCATTTTATGGGACCTTTCAAGATTGTTGAAGTGATTAGCCCTATAGCTTATTGCTTAGCATTACCTCCCACTTTGTCACGAATGCATGATGTTTTCCATATTTATTTTCTTAAGAAATACATTTCAAATTTATCACATGTATTAAATTGGGATTCCTTGCAGGTCCAAGACCTAGGAATAATCATGGTTGAACCCATAAGAGTGTTGGAAACTCCTGGTTGCACTTACGAAATCATGAAATCATTCAATGCAAGGTCCAATGGGGACCAATTTAATGAAGAAAGTGCAACATGGGAAAACCTTGAGGATATGAAAACTATTTTTCCTCATTTGTTTGAATATAATTAATTCTGATTTTTGAGACAAATAAAGACTTTGTTTGAAAACTATCATTAATTTTTGATGGTTTTGGGCAGGTAATATAGTTTTTAGTATTGGGACAATGATTATGATGTTGTAATAAGTTATGAAAAACTTAAATTACTACAAATTTGTTTATGTTTGAAAATTTTGTGGAAAGAAGAATTATAATTATGATTATTTTTCTTGTTTATGATCTTCTATTAAGTAAATCATCAGGGACAATTATGATTTTTAGACGGGAGGTATGTAATTCCTCTATCAAGGTTGTTATCTTTTATCACTTCTATTCATAAAGTAACAACTTTACTAAGTGATTCTCATTTTGAAGACAGTGTACACTTTAAAACTGATTAATCATGTTGTTGTAGATTATATGTTTTATCTTCTAAAATTGGATAACGTCATGCCATGAAAATTCTAAATTTATTAATGAAGTATTTCATATACTTTTTATGATGAACCTTTTTATGTATTCTGCATATGGATGAAGGAAGTAAATTCAATCTAAATTGTTCATTTCCTAGTTTGCAATACTGAACTTGTTTTTCAGTCTGATGATTGCAAAGTACAAGATTAATCACACCTTGGATCAATTGCAGTGATCCAAGGCATGTTTAGGATTTTTATAGTGTTTTGATCATCTTGATCAAGTCAGTCAGAAAATATGATTTTTGCACCCAGACTTGCATTGGGGTCACAGGGGCATCTTGTAGCATCTTTTGATTTCACCATTCTATGATGATTTGTTCATCATTTTGATGAACCGTGGAAGGTAACATTCTTTGATTAATTTATTTGGGACCTAATTAATCTAAGTGTTTGATTATTGATCTTATCCTAAACTTATGCTAAGGTGATTTATTCATTAATTCCTAAGTAGGATAATGGGGGAGACCATCCTAAGTTTTGACACTAATTAATCCTAAGCTATTAGAACTATGCCTAAGATCCTAAACTATGGTCTTAAACTAATGTTGGGAAACCTAACCTATGGACATCGACCTAACCTAAGGAGGAGGGGGTGGAAATTGTTAGTAATTTGATTTGGATGGTGGTGGCACCATTCCAAATGCATGGAAAGGTTTTAATGTGGCATTAAATAAATTTTTCTTGTCAGATTTGGCCAAGGTAAAATATGGTGGAAGGTTTTCGAGCTGGCAAATATGTTATTTCGTTGGAATGAATTTTTGAACTACTAGTTGTAACTAACAAAGGATAATATTGGGTGGGAGTTTTTAGAGGGGACTCTCTCAATCCTGTTGGAATTAATGAACCTTGACCTGAGTGAAAACCTTTTGGGGAATAGTAGAATGGGTTGGAGGAAAAATAAACCATTTGGTTTCATTGTGCATTCGGGATTTTAGATATTTTTAGCTCTGCATGTGGTATTTTCATTTTTTGAGATCTCAGTTTGATTATGTTTCATGTTTGAATTTTCCCTTACATGGCAAAAATAATGGAAAAATTTCATCGTAGAAACTATAAAAAGAAAATAGGAAAAGTTTCAGTGGATTGCTTTGGCGTTTTTTGTTAGAAATCTTTTTTTGGTAGCTTTGTTTGAAGGATTGAAGCAAGAAAGAAAAGGCAAGAGCACTACCGGGCATGATAGGCCCTATCTCATTAAAATATCTTACTTTTATTTGAAAATTTTCATTAAAAGAAAGTTTTTCTTCATGAAAAGATCTCTTAGAATGTTTTCTATTATGGTTGATTGTTTCTTTTGCTTCTGTGTGTTTCTTTTGGACATGGTTTCTTGGATAAGAATAGTTTTGTGAAATAGAATATTTTAATGAATATAGGTTTTCAAATGGAGTTGGAAAACAAATGTGTTTCTTATTTGGAAAACTGGGTATGAAATTTCAAGGGGATTTTGTGTTTGATAAAATGTCACCTTGTTGTATCCTTTGGTGTTTGTGCATTTTTGTAGGGATTCGGTTTTAAGTTTCTTGATCTATGGAACTCACCCAGTCATTGTGAAACTGGGTTGGTTTAACAGTTGTTAGGATGAATTTTTTTGTATAATAAAATGATGCCTATTTTTGGAACCTCTATTAGGTTTAAAGGTTTTATGTTTTGTTTTTATCATCAATATGATGGTCAACTTGTTCTTGTAGGCTTATTTTGGGATTTGGTTTCGATTTATTGATCTTCGTTTCGGCTTAAGATTTATTCTGGTCTTTTGATCTTTTGTTTTAAAAAGGATTGTGCTCAACCTAGAATGGGTATTTAAAAGGTGTTTTTAAGCAATTTGTAAGTGCATTTTGTTAGGTCAATAATGAGCTTCTGTTCTATCTTCTTAAGTTTCATTTCGATGTTTTAATACCCTTCTTGGATGGACATGTAGGAGAAACAAGGACCGTAATACCCGGGTTCCCTCTATTTTTGGGATTGTTTTTGTTTCTTGAATGCCCTTCTCGAGTTGGCATAAGTTATTGAAATTTGGTTGATATAATAAGTGATCCAGGGTTTGTGTTGATCTCTAACTGGGTTCATTTCCTTTTTATCATGCGAATAGTGGTTGAGCTTCGAGTGTCGTGTTTGGGATATTATGATTGATTCCAATTCTTGTTCAACTCGAGATTCATGTGATTCAATCATTGCTATCTTCTTGATAATGACTACGTGTTTTATTGAGTGTTTGATCCTCCAAACCGTCTCCTTGAGACTGTAATCACATGATTGTGATATTTTTTTGGTCTGAGAGAAGTTTCTTGTTCAATTTTGGGTTGTTTAAAATAAGTCGAATGATGAGAGGTTTGCCTTGACCTTAGGTAAGGAATTTTTCATTACTTAAACTTGGATCTTATTCCTTCGGATAAGACTATGCTCTACGTTTGGGTTTCTTGAAACCATTTTGAATGCATTCTCCTTTATCTTGTCCTAAGAGATATTGAGTATCCAATTGTTGATTGTTTGTTGGAATGAATGATTGTGATGGTTATGTTTTGTTCAAATAGTTTTGAACTCTACTAATGAATATGAAAAATCCTTCTGCAAATATGTTTCATGTGTTTGATTAGACTTGTGAAGGCTTGAGAAAATCTCCTTTAAAACATATAGTGTTTATATTCTGTATAGTCGAGTTGTTATTTGCTATGGTATCCTCTTAGTTAGGGGTAGGAATTTTGATGGCAAAGTTTTTAGGACAGTTTTTGTCCATTCTAGATCATTATTTTTATATCAAACCTTTTAGTTTTTGATATGAAATTTATTTTTATAGGAACGACATTCTACTCTTATCAAATCATTGTGTTTTCAGATCAATTCATTTGTAATTTTTTTATTATTGGAAAATAGTTTTGAAGGGACTATACCCTATTACAAAAAGGCTCAAAAGCCAGATACATAGGAGGAAAAAACAAAAATGGATCAAAATCTAGATATTACAAGAAGCCTAGCTATAGTAAAAAAAAAAACTACAAAATGGAGACAAGATAGGTACAAAAATGCAAAAAGAAGCAAGTAAACAACATAGAAACAAATTCGTAGTAGATTACTTCTTAGAAGCCCTATCAATTCTGGACTTAACAGTCTACAATGAGGTAAAGAGAGCCGGGTAGTGATATGTGTAGGATCATTGGCATCCAGTTGAGAAAGGACACAGTCCCTTTCAGCATTTGTGCCCCAAATAGCTTCAGAGATACCATTGAGCATGCTAATACTTCTGACCTGTTGTTCCAGAAATTCACAAATAGCTCTAAAAACTGAAATGTTATGATCATGTCTATCCTTATAATTCCCTAATCTATTATAAAGAGAATTCAGCTTCTTTTATATTTCATTGATTTGTTCACCAATTCCAGCATCATCATTCAAATTTATTTGTAAATTGATTGATTGTGATCTAACTATGTTTTAGTGGAACTTTGCTTTGTGAATTAAATTGAAGTCAATATGGATAGATCATGAATTGAATTAATTCTTTTCTTAATTGCTTGCAGTTGATTGATATCATGTTGAAATAATTGCTAATGTTGTGACATAGATGGAATTAGATCATGATGAATTATTTAACTTCTTCTATGGGCAATGATACTTAAACCAACTTGTTGACTTCTTGTCTATTCTAACATTGTGGCTTTTTGGGCAGTTTATTTGTTTGATCTTTTTTATGTACTTGGAACCTTTTCATTAATAAATAGGGTTCCTTTTATGAAACAATTAGATTAAATCATATTGTTTTAACATTATAGCTCTTATCATGCTCAGTTATGGTGAACTAACTCATGCTAACAATTTTGCAAATGGACTTCATGAAAAGTGAAAGGAGAAAGACTTATAAAAAGTTGCATTTGTTTTATTAATGAGATCATTTCCTTCATTCAGATGCTTTATGTATTGAAATTATCTCGGAATGAACTTGGAAAAATTGAAGATGTATTAAAATTTGTTTTGTAATGATGAAATATGTTTCTTATAAACTTATGGAATATTAATTAAGTTGGGTGTAAAGTGATCTCTCTCTTTTGATTAATGAATTGTTATGAAGGGTTGTTGATTTCTGATTAATTCTAAGGCCTTATATGACTTAGATTTGTTTAATACTCCTAAATATTAATATACATGATGGGATTTTATTGATATACTTAAAAATAACATGCATGACTTAATGGATTCTAAGGTATAGAATAAAGCTTGTATAAGGAACTATATATGTATCTATATACTTCCAATTCATTTCATTTGGGAAATGGTATCACTATGATGAATAGGATTGATAGATCCATACTTGAAAAAGGGAATAAGGATAGTTTTATATAGATGAATGTGGTATTCTTTTACGAAACTAAACCTTTTGTTTTTTTAATTTTTTAAATAAGACAATAGTCCTTAATTATGAATAAAAGGATACTACCTTTTATCATTAAAATAGACTATGTATGTTATCTTGTTATGTGATAAGTTTAAATAAGAAAGGATGGCTAGTTGAATGTTCTTTATGTAAACAATAAATGGAAAAGGGAAAGCTTAAAACAATGAATAGGAAGATTTAGACATAAGGATATCACTAGTCTAAGAGTTCAATCGAGATTGTTTACAATGATAAATTGTAGTAAGAAAAACGGAATGATCTTACTTACTAAATATCGAATTCAAATTTATCGATTAATGGAAATAAGGGTTAAGATTAAATTGTTCATTTGATTGAACGCATATTTTATCTGCATACCTTCAATTGGTGTAAAAGCACATTTTGAATCCTCTTTGGATCTATCATACTTAGTGAACCCTTAGGTGCGTTGTTTAACGATAAATTAAACAAGATAATAAATTGATGGGTTAATAATCTAATGTTCTTAAGTATGTTATTTTAGTTGAAGGAACTTAGTAGGTTTTTATAATATAGGGGTTGTAGTAGAGTACCCTCATAATGATGGGAGTCATTACGAGGATATTGTGATGTAGTCAATTGTGCTTCAACATCCCACTTAGTTCAATTAACTTGATTGACATAAATGGAAATTCGATTCATAGTTAAAATCTAAGTAGAGACAAACACACGGAATAGGATAGTGGTAAAATTGTGTTGACTTAGGGTAACTAAACACACCCAATCAATGAAAGTTGATTGAGTATGTCTACTTATCCTTAGTCGCCATGAGTAGTCTTCCACACTAGTTCATGTGAGTTACCCCAATTTAGTGTAAAAATTTGACTTGGGTTTGATTGGCGAAGTAAAGGTAGACCAATATAGATAACAATATGAGTGTGGTGAAATACATATTCCTTTCTACGAGTATGTCGTCTTGGAATGTAAACATGGTAAACATGTTTAAAACTTTGGCCAAAGTATCGCAAGTTGTTGGTTGCATTTTCTTATGTCACCTAGTCTAAGTTACAAGATTTCAGATGAATATTGGTAACATATATTCAGATAGGATTCTCGGTAGAACACTTGAGTGACCCTTAATGGGTAAAAGATAACCAAGTATACATAGTATACAATTGAACAAGTTAACATGAGAGATTGGTTTAATACTGAGTCATGGAATGAGAGATCGGTGTTTCACCAAGTCATTACAGTTTATATGGTTTTCTGTTATGAGATGGATTGAAAATGGAATGTGTGTTCTGAATTATATGAATTTAGAACAGAGAACATTATGTAAAAAAATTCCCTTGTTTCTAAGTCATGAAAAGTGGATGTTACGGATCTCGTGCTTGGATATTACTCAATGCTTGGAACAAAATTTTTTTTGGGGCAATAGTTATTTGATTTGGTGAATATTGTTTGGCATTCTTACTTGCACCTTTTTTTCTGAGTTTAGTAATGCTTCTAAAGTATGATGATCTTGTTGATCTATTTTATTGAGATGAATACTATAACTCAAACAAGTTGTTGTTAAAACATGGTTATGCCCTTTGATTTTATGAAATTGCATAAGTACTTGAGTTGGAAAGCTGAAACATGTGATTTCATTTGTATTATTTGACTCTGAAAGGTCAATACTTCTCTTTATGTTACTTGAAATAACATCATAACTATAATTTATTCTTTGGTTTGGCAATTAAAGCAATCTTTTGAAACTGAAAACCTCTTTTACGAACTGTCATGACTCTATTTTCACAACTATACTATGTACTATCACTTGAAAATGTAATATGTACTTTGAACATGTTGCAATGAGATGAATGGATTTTTCTCTTATAGCCTTGAATATTATTTGTGCATAATTTAAATCATGAATTTTATTTCTTCATGCATGAACTCATACCTACACACTTAAACAAACTAGTTAGAAAACATTAGTCTTTTTGGCCTCTCTTGTGTTCCATAGTGAATTTCTTTCTCTTTATTTTTTGTTTTTCATGATTCCTGTGAATGCCATGAGCTTTTCTTAGATGGCATGTAGGTTGAATCATGAGCTTTGTATTGGAATTTTTCTATTTTTATTTTAGGTACATTGTTGTAATGGAGTGATGCAAAGAAGATGAAGATCAAGAGTTAGAGATGGAACAATGAAGACCAAGAGGAAAACCCAAGGCAATGATGGGTTCCTTCTTCATTCCTTTGCTTTTAGTTTTATACACATGTATCTCTTATTTTAGTAGTTGTAAGTTACATCCCACGGCTTGTGTGGGAAACATTGAATTTCCTCATGAATAAATGATATTATTTATGTAATTGAGTTGTGTACTTCCTTTTACTTTCATCTCTATGATATGTAATGATTGTAAAATGAATTAAACAACTCAATAACATACATAATAACACTTAATCATAGGAAATGATCAAATTGAAAATACTTGTAACTTAATAATGAACCTTGATCATGCAAACAAAAGATACATTTGTTATTTTTAAGTCTAACTCCTTAGGTCTACAGTTATTTCCACCTCCCTCAAAGTTGTACTTTAGTTCTTCATAGATTTTTTACAACTTTGATGAAGGTGAACATGGAATAAGAAGCATATGTGAGGTGTTGCATTCTATAACAACACACATAGTTGCATTTTTATTTTTTGATCCACTTACTACAACTGAAAACACAATGAAAATTTTATGTATTCCCCTTAGTTAGGTTCATTCATCAATACCTTCCATCGAAAACAAAGTTTTGAGTTGCCCATTTTACACAAGTGCAAAAATTGTCAACATTTCTGGAGATCCTACGGGGAAAGCTTCTTGCTATCTTCAATACCATTGCCTTGCTCTAGTCCATTAGGCATGGAGTCAAAATCACATTACCAAAAATCTCCCTTTACGAAAAATAAACCCATTTGAAAAAAAAACTAAAGTTGGAAAAATCTGTAAACCGGATCATGTGCATCAATGCACTTATATAAATTGAAAGATACAATGTGCATAAAATGCACTTATTGAAAGGGAAATCCCAATCTATCCTACTCTAACTAGCAACAAATTGAAGCTAAACAAATCCTTAAACAAGCAACAAAAAGTAGCCTCTTCTCTTCCTTTTCTTCTTGAACTTCTTGCAAAGGGTATCCACCATAGATAGGGCCTCTCCTTGAAGGCTCTCGGATGATGTTCTCATTGTGACTGCGTCACCGTATAATGTAGGGACAGATATTTTTATCTTTTGTAGGATCAAGATACACAATCTCCATCACTCTTTCTCCCGATGCACTCGAGAGAAGCGGGTTATAGGATTTTGATTCTTAGCCTCTTTTACTTGGGATGATGGAGAAGTCCATAGGTGCAATGGGGAATTTCCTTTTATGTTGACTCGAGTCTTTGGGAGATCCATGCTTTGGACTTAAGGGAGTGGGACCAGAGATGGAAGAGGGAGCAATTGCAGTGGATGAGGGGAAATGGGTTGAGACACTTGGTGGTGGCATCGAGAGAGAGGCCAAGAAAGTGCTCATGAGAGGAAGAGACACTGCAGGGGAGGTAGTCATGGGAGTGGAAGGGAGCTGAGAGATGAGAGAAGAAATGGTGGGGGATAGCTCCGGGAGAAAGAGAAAATGGAGGAAGAGGAAGGGGGAACAGTAGAAGATGGGGGAGAGGAAACAACCAAAGGAATGGTCGCTTGAGTCACATGAGGAGGGGAAGGAGGAGAGGGAGAAGGGATGGAAGGAAACTCAACAATTGTAGCAGTGGAAACATCCTGAGTGGATGTGCCTATTGGGACACTCTCCGTCGCTTCTTTCTCTAGAGATACTAGAGTTACAACCTGTTCTTATACGGCGGAGGGAGGCTTGAGAGGAGCTTATACTCGAGTGGGCTCGATTCTCCCTCTTTATCTTTACCTTTGCCCTTCGGAAAATGCTTCGCTGGCAGGTGCATTTCCCAAAGGGGACGTGGTGAAATCTACTCCAAGGTAGATGAGGCCATTCATTCTACACCAATGCTCTGTGCACTGCAATGTGCCCTTAACCCTCTCCTCAATGGTCTAAGGCACCTTTGTCCTATCAATCTCGGTGAATAGCTAGTTGTCCCCATCTATGTCTAGATATACCTGATCAACTTCTTGATCGGTTGTTTGGAAAGCTTTTAGAACAATGGCCATGCCATATTGAATGATTTCCGCCAGGGCCAGTGGGAGTGATCCTTTCTCCTGAGTTCAACCTTGTGATACAGGTCGATGTAGATGTCCTCGATCTATGGAACATGGATCGGATCAAGTTTTTCCTTTGGGAGGAAATTTCTTGGATCAAAGGTGGGCCTTTCCAGGAAATTGTGCTTTAGGTTAAGCGAGTTTGAACTCGTGAACATTTCTTGGGCTTTGGTGTGAGAAGTGCGGTGTACTTGCCACCGTGAGGGGAAAGGAGTTCCACCCTTCTTCCTTTTCAGGCACTTCTCGTGATATGTTATGAGCTACCCGACAACTCGAACAGGATCAACTTAGGGCACGAATACCTTGGCAATTTGGTGGGATCCCCCGAAAGAGTTGGCTGCTCTGAGATAGGTGAAGGTGGGGAATTGCGTAAATAACGCCCCCACTTCTCAATGCGGTGACTATGCTTTTGGTTGTTTGACCGTGAGTCATATTGGGCCTCAAAAGGTAGATAATGCCATAGAAAAAAGCATCATTGATCTTGGTGAATTATGCGGGATGTGTTCTCCAGCTTCAACTCTGGTAGTATTCGTATATTTTCACCTAAGGCCAAACCCCGCATCGGCTCAGCGCTGGATAGTCCCTCTCTGAGGCTGCAGCGTAGACTATGTAGGAGTTCATGTAGAACCTCCCCATTGTGGTGAGTTGTTGGAGCTGCTCAAAGATGGTGTTGCTGATGATCTCTGCCCACTCAAAACGCTGATCAGGCACATTCTTATTCATTGTTTCCAGATACCTAAGCATCCATTTGTGGAAGTAATGGGCATCAGAAAGCCCAAATACCCTGCTTAGGAAGGTGATGGTGTCGCTTAGTTCCTCAGAGAAGTCGCTGTGGTGAATAACCTATGGCCATCTGGTTATCACCTTCTTATTCTTCAAATACACTTTGTTCATTAACTGCATGCACTTTTCTTCGTTTTCCTCCCACACCTTGATGCAATCCTCTTGGCTTATAGCCACAAAATGTTGGTGGTGGGGAATACCTAGCATGATCTCAAAGTGTCGGGTAGTGAAGTTGATTATGACCTTGCCCTTTTCGTTCTCGACACACCTTGTGTCTTTTTTATAACAGTGGGCCACCACCATCATAAATTCGTTATTCACTGCACTAACGGGGATTCCCCCGGTGAAATGCAGACCACTGCCCACTAGTTTGTCCATCCAAGGAATGCCTGTGACCCTCCTAGTTCTGGCCCAAAAATAATCCATGTCGATGTGGCCGAGTTCGAATCTCTAATGTCTAGGTTACATTCTACCTAGGACTCAGGCATTCTGACCCTTTGATATTTATATTTCATCTCTTCTTCTGTGAGTTTGGCCTTATCCTTTGACTTGGTTGGCCTCTTGCTTGATGTAGACATATGTGGATCTGAGTTTAGTTGTTGATCTGTAAGAAGAAGGAGCGAAGTCCAACGCAGAAGAGCCATGCTAGCTATAAGATCTTCCATCAAAGCTTTACAAAATAAGGAGTTAGTAATTTAAAAGCTTCTAGGTGCAGGGCGCAGAAAAATTTCAGTGCAGGGTTAAAAGTATGGCGCACTAAAGCGGAGTGTTGCAAGGAAGAAATCAGCACCAAAGGGCGCAGGGCGCAAGAAATTTGTATATAACATCATTGTTGTAGACAGATGTGCGCCTGTGCCATTATATGAGGTTTTTATACTGGGCGCAAATAAATTTGGTGTTGCATGAGGGCATGATGCACCAATGGCGCAGATATGGAACATGTTGCATGGAATTTTGGTGCGCCAAGGGCGCAGCATCAATGTGTGTATCACTAACTTTATGTGCGTCAAAGGGCCTTTGGTGCAACGTAGGAAAGGATTGCATAACAAACTTTGTTGGTGTAAGCAGGATTGCGCCTACGCCGGGGTTAGGATTTACTTGGTTTTGTATGGCGCAGGAAAGATGCGTGTTGCAATCAGGGATAGTGCACCTTCTTGGCGTGACTATGTTTTATGTAACAGGAATGGCATTTGCGCCAAAGAAAAACCGTGGGTAGAAATGATAACTTTTTAGGTTCTCTTTCCTCTATGAGTTTGTGATTTTTCAGCTTTATCGACATGATTCGACAAGTGGGGGAACATAGCAAAGAGATCTGGGTTCATTTTTGAGACAGAGCCCTCCAAGCCAACAGATATGGAAGGAGGGTGGAAATAGTTGAGGAGGGAAAATTGCAAAACGGGCTATAGGGGTTTATAGTTTCTTTAGATTCATTTTATTACATCCCACAAACAACCAAACCAAAACAAAAACACAAGAGAGTAAGGACCACTTACCCGAAATATATATAGAATGAGAGAAACGAAGTGGGGTCCACGAACGCGACACGAGGATGATGGGAGCACTGACAGGTGTAGAGGAATAAATTTTTCACATGTTTTTCAATTGTGAAAATGACAGGGTGGATGCGCCTATATATAGCCAAAAGTGTAATAAATGTGCCAACCACTTTTTAAAGGGTGCACCAAAATACGTGTCAACATGAAAAACTTTGCACCCTTTGGCAGAGATATACGTCATCGTGCAGGAAATATTTGTGCCTTTAGCACAAATTTACGACTATCAACACGGAATTTTGGTCGCCTTGGCGCACCAATTAATGGCGCAACATTTTTTCTACTAACAAGATGGCGCATGCGCCTCGGCACAGGCAAAAAAGGTGCATCATGGGGAGGGCAACAATTGTTGTGTTAACACTCCAAAGGGTGCACCAAAGGAATAAAGGGGGCACAAATTTATCCTGTGTTGCATAGATAAAAGTTGCGCCTAGCCAAAAAGGACCAAAAAGACTAAGTTCGAGAAACTAGATTTTTTGGAAAGGGACTTTACACCATTCCAAACACTGAGGAAGCTTGCAAGGGAACCAGAACAAAAATTTTGTAAGGTTACCTGTAAAATTGCCCTTGTCAATTTTACAGGGATAATAAATTGCTCTTTCTGGGGACTATCTTTGAGCAAAGTTTAAGGGTAGAGAACCCCAGGTCAATACGTGCCTATCCATTGGGTTAGAGAGTCAAAAACAAGGGCGACCAAAAAGGGAAGATAGGGAACACACAACAAATAGAAAGTAAACACACGACAAAACAAACACACAACCAAAGAAAACTGTACAAAGAAGAGAGCAAGCTCTACTTCCTGAATATTTTGAGATGTTGCCCGCTATAGGGAAGTGGGAGCTCGGTTCCATCCGGATATGAGAGATAGAAGCTATACTCTCCATTGAGCTGCTTGATCTTGAAAGGTCCCCTCCATAGAGAATCAAATTTTCCGTGCATGCCTTTTGGCTCTCTTCGCTTGTCCCATAGAAGGACGAGATCTCCCACCTAGAAATCCCTCTGCTTAGCCTTTTTATCGAACAATCTCTTGACTTGATTCTGATGTTCAGTGATCCTGTCAACCACTCTTACCCTTTTTTCATCAAGCTCTGCTAGATACATCATTCTCTTTTCAAGAGAATTTTGGAAAGTCTCATCTTCAATCACTCGTGCCAAGTGCAGAGCAGGAAGTTCTACGGAAATGGGGAGCTCGACATCGATTCCATATAACACTTGAAAAGGTGACATACCGAGAGACCTCTTGGGAGTAATGCGGTCCACCCACAAAGCATCATACAATGACTTATGCCACATCCACTGATTCTCATCAACTAGTTTCTCGTATGATGGTCACTAAGTTTTTATTACTGGATTCAGCCTGACCGTTTCCCTGGGGGTAATAATCGAGGCATGGGCAAAGGTTATCCCGTATTTGTAGCAAAAACCAATAACTTCCCATGAGGATAAGTTGGAAGCATTATCAGCAATGATTTTGTTTGGGACACCAAACCTTACGATGATATTCTCTTTGATGAAATTGCAAACAACTTCAGAGGTGGCATTCTTGACAGGTATGGCCTCCACCCATTTGGTGAAGTAATATGTTGCTGTCAGGACATAACTATGTCCAACACTCGATTGGGGATGGAGTGCTCTAATAAATTCAATTCCCCACTTCCTGAAAGGTTCGTCAATAACGATCGGCCCGAGGGGAAAAGTCAATTTTGGTTTGCCAACAAACTGTTGGCAAAGCTCACATTTTGCTACCCGAGGTCTGTATCATGAAATAGTGTTGGCCAATAGTACCTAGCTCGGATGATCTTGTGTGTTGTCATGGAAGAGGAGAAATGACCACCGCATGCTGAATCATGAAAACTCTCAAGTAGCTTTATCTGTTGTGGCTTGTCAACACATCGCAAGAAGATGCCATCCATTCCGCATTTGTACAAACCGTCATCCCAGATGACATATTTGGCTGCTCTGAGCTTTGTAGTACGCCTCTGCTTCGGGGTTATATGAGTTGGGCACTCACCGTAAGTGAGAAAGAAAGCGATATTAGAATACCACTCGTCACTAGTTGCAATAAATAGGACTATGGGTAGAGAATCAGCTTTCTCCAACTGACCTTGTGTCTCATTAATGCAATCATTCTTTTCTTAATTGTTTTCTGAATCTTTGTTTTCAGCCATAAGCTGGCATAGGCCCTTGCCTCTTACTAGATTGGTCAATTTTATATCTAGATCATACTCCTGGACCTTTGTAATCTAATTCCCCCGTAAACTCCCTAACTCCTATTGAGTTAAGATTGATTTGACTACCGTGTCAGGGACCATTTAGAATATAATACCTGAAGTTCTTGACTGCTTCGACAACGACGAAGGCATGTTTTTCCAACTGAGACATCTTCAATTCATGAGGCTTGAGGGGAGAGCTCATGAACGCAATTGGGGATTCAACATCCTCAGAATTTTTTTGCATTAAGATGGCTGATACAGTATGCTCAGATGCATAGCTATACATGATAAAATCCTTGGAGAAATCGGGACATACCAGGACTGGTGCGCGAGTAACATAGGATTTTATATCCTCGAATGACTCCTTTCCTTCCTCATTCCACCGAAAGTTGGCGACCCTCTCATCATGTTTGATATGTGGCGAGTCTTTTCAGCAAAGTCAGGAATGAAGCGCCTGAGAAAGTTTACTTTTCCGAAGAAAGAGTGAACATCGGTCTTGCTTGTGGGTAAAGTAAGGCTCTAAATAGCCCTAACCCTTTCGGCATCTATCTTTGTCCCCTCCTTGCTAACAACGTGTCCCAGCAACTTTCCTTCTGTGACCCCAAAAACAGACTTTTTCAGATTCAGGGAGATCTCGTGCTCTCGGCATCTAGTCAATACTTGTTCCAAATGATCATAATGATCACTTCGTTGTTTAGAGAACACAGTTAAGTCATCTAAATAGACTACAATAACCTTTCCCATCATACCTTTGAATGCGAAGTCTATTGCTTGCTGATAGGTGGCACCAGTGTTGGTCAAACCAAAAGACATTCTGTTATAGGAAAATGTGCCCCAGGGGGTAGTGAATGCTATTTTGAATTGGTCTTCAAGTGAGACTTCAACTTGGTTATAGCCCAAAAAACCATCAAGCATGGACAGCATTTCTGATCTAGTTACTGCCTGCAGAACCTGATCCATTATGGGAAGCGGGTAGTTATCCTTCAAGGACGCCTGATTCAAGTTACGAAAATCTACGCAGATGCGTATTTCACCATTCTTCTTTCATACTGGTACAATATTCGCAACCCAGGTACTTGTGATGGATAGGAAAAATGATCCTTGCATCTAGCATCTTCTGTATTTCAGCCTGGATGGTACCTGAGATCTTGGGATTATAGTGCCTCTGTTTCTAGCGAAAGGGTTTGACACCTTCCTTCAACGGGATGTTATGTTGGACGTCCTTCGGCTTGAAAGACTTTAGATCAGCATAGGACCATGCCAATACATCTATATACTTTTTCAGCAATTTGACGAATTTCTACTTTTCTTCGAGTGTGCAACACCTCCCGACGTTTACAAACTACGGATGCTCTGCAGAACCTAGATTGACCGGCTCGGTCTCTGGAGAGGATTTAGGATTATCTTGCCTTTTCTCCCTGACAAAACAATCATGTCTATCGAACAAATGTTCTATAGAAACCAAACCTTTTGGAATTTTATTTCCTTTGAGCTAACATATGCCATCACTTCCTTTTGATTCATTGTCTTGATCAGTAACAAATTCACGGCATGTAGAAGTGGATCCTTCAAAATGAAGCTCAATGAAATTTTATGTTTTTTCCAGGAAGACAATAAGTTGATTTTCATCATTGAATACCTACCAAAGTCTTTGAGAGTTGTCTGGCACGCTTGGGTGGAAAACTACCTCAATGGTATATGTGTCTGTTTTCAACCCTAGGTGGGGGAGCATGAGGGATGCTGAGACGGCTAATGAATCGGCCATGTCGTTCTAAGCTCTTGGAATGGCTTTTATTGAAAAAGTGTCAAACTCCTCAATGTTGTCCCATACCGCATTGCGGTAATGCCTGAGCCTTTCATTTTTTACTTGGTATATCCTTTTCACTTGATTTACGACCAGCTCTACATCACATTGTAATTTTAGGTTCTTGATTCCCCTTTATTTTTCGGCTTGCATGCCAAATAGCAAATATTCATACTCAGCAGTATTATTCGTGTTGAAAAACTGCAACTTGAAAGAGAGAAGAAAAATCTCTTCCTCCGAGGAAATTAACACAGCTCTGGCACCGCATCCACTAGTTATGCAGCTGCCATCAAACTGTAATGTCCATATCTTATTAAGATCCTCTTCTTGGATGAGAATGTTCATTTTATCAGACTTAGTAGATAAGAAATAATTTCCCATCCCCGATGATTCAAAGAGAATTTGGGCTTTGGGGTCTTCAGAGTCAGTAACCAAGTACTTCTTTTGTGATTCCAACTCCAATGTTTGCATTACACCTTTGACGGGGATTCTAGCCTTAGACTAGTCCATATGAATCTCTCTGCCAACTTTGCTGCAAAAGCTCCTTCCTAGTAGAAGTTTGTATATCTTGCAAATATCGGCAATGAGGATGGTCATCTTTACTCTTTTCTCTGGGAACGCTGCAAATGCAAACTACGCGTCTTTGATTTGGCCGATCAACGGAACCTGTTTGGTTTCCAAGGAGTAACATCTACCGAAAGGCTTGGTAAGGGTGAGGCCCAGAGCATGGGCTACTTTTACCGGCATGACATTATCGGAAGCCCCAGAATCAATTATGTAGTTGCTTAACTTATGACCATTGATTAGGAGAGAGAGATAGAAAGGTTCTATTTTTCCTGATGTAGAAGTCGAGGAAACATTTATGCGAGATGCAGGAGGGTAGAAAGAATTCCTTTCGGGAGGTCTGAGAAGTTATGACAGCTTGGCTTTGGATATATTCGGTCAATCTTACAAGTTGCTCAGGGTTAGACTCAGAAGATATTTAGCTTCAGACATTTGAATCTTGGTCTTTTTAGCATGATCGATTATGTCGAATGCAGCTAAGGGTTGCATTGATGAAGGAATAAGTCCCTCATTTCACGATGGTAGGGTAGGATTACCGGTCCTTGTGGGAAAAAGAGGGGCTGATTCGGAGGAGAGATGGGAGGAAAAGATTTCTTCGTAAAAGGCTTAATAGGAGGTTGAGCAGGAAGAGGATTACCTCTTTTAGCGATGTTTGGAGGCGTGTTTGACACAGCCTTCTCTTGTTGTATCTTGGTAGCAACTTCTACTTCTTTTCCTTGTGAGTGGGTGAAAACAGCATATGACTACCCGCTTACATATCCCTAGGTACCCTCTTCTTCATCAGATTCTTCCTCATCAAATTCCATATACCCGATAGTAGAGTCGCCAGTCGGTTCACCGACTTCTTGGTCATCTTCAACTTGAGATGAAGGTTCTTCATAATTTTTCTCCTCTTCTTTGATTTCGGCTAAAGCATTAACCGGAGGGGCCTCAAGTGCCAACCATGGAGCAGCTGCAGGTAGGCACGGCCTTTGTGGGACATTGTTGGAAGTGAAATTCCTTCGTGGGATATCTCGGTATGAAGAGCTCGAAGAAGCCTGAGCTAGCTGTTTTTTTAATGCGAGCAAGTCATTCACCATATTTTGAAATGTCGGATCAGATGAAGTGGTGAAAGAAGGAGTTGAAGATTTAGGCTTGGACGGTTCTCATTTTAATTCGCCAGATATTAGCAAGTTATCTTCAATCCGAATGGCAGCAGCTTGGGCGAGAACGAGTAGTAACTTGTTCCTACAAGAGTAAAAAAATTACTTTCGAGCTCATGGCGTTCACAAAGAAACATTTCTGATTTTCTGGCATTGGCAGCATGGCAGGCGACACATGGTTGATTAGTGAATTGAAACGGGTGATGAAATCATGCATGGTCTCATTGACTTCCTTCTTCAGGTGAGTGATCTTTGACAATAACATGAACACGTCTTCAAGGCTTATACCTTTCTTCAAATGCAGTCCGTAATGTGGCCCAACTAGTGATAGATTTGGTGGCAAATGTTGAAACCATTCCGCTGCGGGTCCTTGCAAGGTCTCCAGAAAGAGGCAACCTGACACGTATTCATGGGTCACATCCAGGATACTGCATGACATGATGAATGCAGATATGTGTGAATCTATACTTTGGTTTCCACTCCCATCGAATCTTGGGAAACTCTTTCGGTTTCCATAAGGGAGTGCGTGAATAGGATGTGGCAAAGCAAGAGGGCCCATTGCATTTCCCCATGGTACTGCCATTTGAAAAGATGGAAAAAGGACGTGAGCTGGAAACATGGTTCCACTAAGCAACAAAGCACTACAAAGAGATGAAGATGCTCCCTGTGAAAAATGATTCCTTTGTGACGATGAGACACTTCTGGATAACCGGCTGGCAAAACTTAGTGACAAGAAGCGTGCTAGCATAATATTGAAGTTGTGCCTTTGAAGTAGATCGAAAGTAAGATCAACTTCTCCATGAGCTCTCCTGCTATGAGTAAATGGTTCACCCACCAGTTTACCTTCCAGATCTGTAATATTTTGGAGTAGATTAAAGAACTCTTTTGGGTTTTACTTGCTGATTTTCTAATTTTCTGACAAAAATCAGTAGCATGTACCTTTTCTAAATATTTAAAATTATCCCCCTTTTGAAAACCAATTGCGGTTTAATGACAAGTGTTAGTGAGGATAAAATGATGGATAACTCAGTAAGCTGATTTTTGGATCTTAGAGTTGACTTTTGGCAAGGGTTCGAAATTTTACAAAATAGTCAAAAACTTAGATCTACGGAAAAATACGGGTTTTTGTAAAAACTCAATGAACTAAAGATCTCTAACTAGTCCCGATCTATGGATCTCTGAAGAAAATTTTCAGTTTGGAGCATCTTTGCAAAAATTTGGATTTTAAGCAAAAGTTAAAATTTGCAAACAGGTAGTGGTTTCTATGGTTTTATTGATTTTCTAACATACCACTACCATAGATCTATTTCGATCCCCAGTAGAGTAACCAAAAATTGTTGGTCTGAAAATCAGTCGGGTGGGCAGATCTATGGATAGACGAGCCAACAATGTGCAGGGCATAGCCCCTCTTTGAGACAACAAAGCGAAACTGGTTTATTGTTATTCTACCAACAGAAGAATCTGTGCAAGTCTCACAATATTCCACCTTCGGGGGTTTGGGATCTTATCCCAGTTGGGGTGTTTCTAACTATGAAAAGAAAGGAAAGAGGGGTAAGACGAAGGTAAGATAGATAGATCTGAAGGGAGAAAAGAAATGAATTCCAAAGCAGAAAGATCAGAAGGTCTATGTTTTGGGATTGGTAATAAATGGAGCCAAACCTACTTACATAAACGAACAAAGCAATACTGATGAACAAATGACAAAAAAAAAAAGTAGAGGTAGATTCAATAGAATAAACATACAGATCTAACATAAGAAATTTTTGATGCATAACACAGGTATTCAGCACAAAGTCTCAATATTGTATTAGTATTTTCTTCTGTTACAAAAAGTACAAAGCCTTTTCTCCTTACTTCTATTTTTTATATAAAAAGTGTCCACCCTTGGATACAATAAGTATCCAAGTATTTATAGAAGGAGGAGAAGAGAGAAGGAAAAAAAAACCAACAACTAATACGAAATATCTACAAAATATCTAGAAATCAACTGTTGACTTTGGGCACTTGGTGGATGACAACATCCCATGGTGCAACATGGATGATGTCATCATTTGTCCCAACATACTTTTAGATATTTACAAAAAGAAAGCCAAGAGGAAGAAGGCTACTTGTCGCGTCGTCTCATGGCTGGAAAGGAGTGCTCTTACCTTTCGCTCGGAGAGGCAATATGGAATTGAGCCCAATACTCCATGAATTTGCTGATCATCGGCTGAAGTTGATCTTGGGCAAGACCCTTGGTATGATTGCCGATGACCTCACAAGTATCTCGTTCATCTCTCGAGTCTTTCGGGAGCTTGAAGTACTCATTACCTACCTCCATCGAGTACCCTACAAAATCACGGCAGGCTAGAAGGTTATTGATGGATTCAGTGTCAAAAGTGACTTCTAGCCCTAGCCCTTGCAAGATGATCTCCTTGAAGATCCGGATGGTTTCATCTGCCTTCCTCAAGGTGAATGACGGAGTGAGCAAGCCCAGAGACATCCTTAGGACAATTTTCTCCATTTGATGCATTACATCTAGGGCTTCCTCCTTGACCTTGTCTATCTTCTCCAGGACAAATTCCATCTGATCGACCCGGTAGTCCAAAGCAGCAAGGATTTTTCTGGGTACTCTAGGGTGATCGAAGATGCCAAATTTAACTAAATCATCGACTGAGTAGTTGAGCATCTTCTGGAATGTCTCATGTTGCAACCTAGCATGGTCCAACTCTTCGGAGATAGGTCCTGTAATCACCTGGAGTTCCTTGTTCACCCGACCAATGTTCTGATATAACTCGGTGAACTTGAAAATTACTTCCTCGTTGTCTTTTAGGATCTGGTCTCTCCAAGATACTACCATGCCTTGTTCACCAATCTTGGCGTATTCATTTATCTTATCCTGACTAAGGGCCTCAGGAGTTTCAGTGGTAGTTGTAGGAGGTGCACTGCCCATTTTCTGCAGGGCGTGGAGAAGATGTTTATTCTGCTCTTTTAGTAGCCTCTTCTCTTCCTTTGCTTCTTGAAGCTTCTTGCAAAGGGCATCCACCGCAGATAGGGCCTCTCCTTGAAGGCTCTTGGATGATGTTCCCATTGTGACCTGTGTCACTGTATAATCTATAGGGGATAGATATTTTTTATCTTTTGTAGGATCGGGATACGCAATATCCATCACTCTTTCTCCCGATGCACTCTGAGAGAAGTGGGTTATAGGATTTTGCTTCTTAGCCCCTTTTACTAGGATAACGGAGAAGTCCATAGGTGCAATGGGGACTTTCCTCTTATGCTGACTCAGGTGCTAGGAGATCCATGCTTTGGACTTAAGGGAGTGGGACCAGAGGTGGAAGAGGGAGCAGTTGCAGTGGATGAGGGGAAATGGGTCGAGACACTTGGTGGTGGCATTGAGAGAGAGGCCAAGAAAGTGCTCACAGGAGGAAGAGACACTGCAAGGGAGGTAGTCATGGGAGTGGAAGGGAGCTGAGAGATGAGAGAAGAAATGGTGGGGGACAGCTCTGCGAGAGAAGAGAAAATGGAGGAAGAGGAAGGGAGACCAATAGAAGATGGGGAGAGGAAACAACCAAAGGAATGGTCGATTGAGTCACATGAGGAGGGGAAGGAGGAGAGGGAGAAGGGATGGAAGGAAAATCAACAGTCGTAGCAGTGGCAACATCCCGTGGATATGCTTATTTAACACACTCTGCCACTTCTTTCTCTGGAGATACTAGAGTTACAATCTGTTCTTGTGCGGCGGAGGGAGGGGCTGAGAGAAGATTCTACTCAAGTGGAGCTCGATTCTCCCTCTTTATCTTTACCCTTGCCCTTTGGAAAATGCTTCGGCCTAGAAGGTGCATTACCCAAAGGGGACGTTGTGAAATCTACTCCGAGGTAGAAGAGGTTGTTCATTCTCGCACCAATGCTCTATGCACTTTGCGCAATGTGCCCTTAACCCTCTCCTTAATGGTCCGAGGCACCTTTGTTTTTTCAATCTCGTGACGACAAACACCCACTATCCCCATCGTAATGTCTAGATATACCCGATCAACTTCTTGATCGGTTGTTTGAAAACTTCAAATAATGGCCATGCTATATTGAATGATTTCTCTTAGGGCCAAGTGGGAGTGATCCTTTCTCCTGAATTCAAACTCATGATACAAGTCGATGTAGATGTCCTCGATATATGGAATGTGGATCAGATCAAGTTTTGCCTTTAGGAGGAAATTTATTGGATCAAAGGTGGGCCTTACCGGGAAATTGTGCTTTAGGTTAAGCGGTTCCACTCTGCGAACATTTCTTGGGCTTTGGTGTCATAAGTGCGGGTGTACCTGTCCACTGTGAGGGGGAAATGAGTTTCACCCTTCTTCCTTTTCAAGCACTTCTCGTGATATGTTATGAGTTGCCTAGATAGCTCCAACAGGATCAACTTAGGGCCTACATACCTTGGCAATTTGGTGGGCTCCCCCAAAAAGTTGGCTACTCTAAGATAGGTGAAGGTGGGGAAGTGTTGGATAGTCCCTCTCGAGGCTACACAGCGTAGACTATGTAGGAGTTCATGTAGAACCTCCCCATTATGGTGAGTTGTTGGAGCTGCTCAGAGATGGTGCTGCTAATGATCTTTGCCCACTCAAAGTGCTGATCGGAGCACGTTCTTATTCATTGTTTCAAGATACCTGAGCATCCATTTGTGGAAGTAATGGGCATCAGAAAGCCCAAAAACACTACTTAGGAAGGTGATGGTATCGCTTAGTTCCTCAGAGAAGTCACTGCGGTGAATAACCTGTGGCCACCTGGTTATCACCTTCTTATTCTTCAAATACACTTCGTTCATTAACTACATGCACTTGTCTTCATTTTCCTCCCACACCTTGATGCAGTCCTCTTGGCTTATAGCCACAAAATGTCGGTGGTGGGGAATACCTAGCATGATCTCAAAGTGCCGGGCAGTGAGGTTGATTATGACCTTGCCCTTTTCATTCTCGACACACCTTGTGTCTTTGTTATAACAGCGAGCCACCGCCATCATAAATTTGTTATTTACTGCACTAACGGGACTCCCCAAAAATGCAAACCGTTGCCCACTAGTTTGTCCATCCAAGGACTACTTTTGACCCTCCTAGTTCTGGCCTAAAAATCATCCATGTCGATGTGGTTGAGTTCAGAATCTCTAATGTCTAGGTCACATTCTACAGGACTCGGGCATTCTGACCCTTTTATATTTATATTTCATCTCTTCTTCTATGAGTTTGGCCTTACCTTTTGACTTGGTTGGCCTCTTGCTTGATGTAGACATATGCGGATCTAATTTTATTTGCTGTTATGCAAGAAGAAGGAGCGAAGTCCAACGCAGAAGAGCCATGTTAGCTATCAAATCTTCTATCGAAGATTTACAGAATGAGGAGTTAGTAATTTAAAATATTTTGGGCGTAGGGCGCAGAAAAATTATAGGCTGCAGGTTTAAAAGTATGGCACACTAAAGCGGAGTGTTGCAAGGAAGAAATCAGCGCCAAAGGGAACAGGGCGTAGGAAATTTGTATATAACATCATTTTTGATGTAGACATATGTGTGTCTATGCCATTATATGAGGTTTTTATACTGGGTGCAAATAAATTTGGTGTTACATGAGGGAAATATGCACCAATGGCATAGATATGGAACATGTTGCATGGAAATTTGGTGTGCCAAGGGCGCAACATCAATTTGTGTATCACTAACTTTATGTGCATCAAAGGGGCCTTTGGCGTAGCATAAGAAAGGATTGCATAACAAAAATTGTTGGTGTAAGCAAGATTGCGCCCAGTCTTTGGGGTTAGGATTTACTTGGTTTTGTATGGTGCAAGAAAGATGTGTGCTGCAATTAGGGATAGTGTGCCTTCTTGGCGTGACTATGTTTTATGTAACAGGAATGGCATTTATACCAAAGGAAAAACCGTGGGTAGAAATGATAACTTTTTTGGTTCTCTTTCCTCTGTGGTTTGTGATTTTTCAGGTTTTATCGACATGATTCGACAGTGAGGGGAACATAGCAAAGAGATCTGGGTTCATTTTTGAGATAGAGCCCTCCAAGCCAGCAAATCTAGAAGGAGGGTGGAAATGGCTGAGGAGGGAAAATTGCAAAACGGGCTGGAGGGGTTTATAGTTTCTTCAGATTCATTTTATTACATCCCACGAATAACCAAACCAAAAACAAAAAACACAAGAGAGTAAGGACCACTTACCCAGAATATATATAGGATGAGATAAATGAGGTGGGGTCCACGAACGTGACATGAGGATGATGGAAGCGCTCGGACAGGTGCAGAGGAATAAAGTTTTCACGTGTTTTTCAATTGTGAAAATGACAGGGCGGATGCACCTATATATAGCCAAAATTGTAATAAATGTGCCAACCACTTTTTTTAAAGGGCACACTAAAATACGTGTCGACATGAAAAACTTTGCACCCTTTGGTGTGGATATACATCTGTCAGCAAGGAAATATCTGTGCCTTTAGCACAAATTTAGGACTATCAACACGGGATTTTGGGTGCCTTGGCGCACCAATTAATGGCACAACATTTTTTCTGCTGAATAGATGGCGCATGCGCCTCGGTACAGATGACAGAAAAAGGTGCATCATAGGGAGGCACAACAAATGTTGTGTTAACACTCCAAAGGGTGCACCAAAGGAATAAAGGGGGCCCAAATTTATCCTGTGTTACATAGACAAAAGCTGCTTGACCAGCCAAAAAGGACCAAAAAAGACTAAGTTCGAGAAACCATAGTTTCTGGAAAGGGACTTTACACCATTCCGAACACTGAGGAACCTTGAAAGGGAACCGAAACAAAATTTTGGTAAGGTTACCTATAAAATTTCCCTTGTCAATTTTACAGGATAACAGGACCTAATAGCACGTGGCCTCCTCAATAAAAATAAATTGACTGTCTTGATCTAATCTATTTCTTGTATCTGCATTATCTCATTGATTTATTTTTCACCACCAAGTACATTTTTAAGTTGATATGAAATCTTATGTACTTCATGAAAGCTATTATTTTTCGTCATGTACATTCTAAAATTGATTTAGACACTCGATCTAATTTATAAAAAAATGTACCTTATCATCCTGGAGAACCTTCAGAGACTGATTTGGAGTCATTTCAGCCTCTTCAAGTTGTTGTTACAACTGATTTTTCAGTTGTACTATCAAATTATTTTCCACTATTCAGATCCATCATACAGGTCTTGAAACTAAAAATTATCTTCCTCTTCTACCATAGGCTACTCTGCTATAAGTATATTCTCTTCTAAAAATGATATTTCGAGAAGGGGAAAGAAAGGATCTACATCTAATAAAATTTCCTATTATTTTTCAAGTGCGAAGATACCTTAGCAACAAGAGGCTATGTATAATGTAAGATGAATGATGAGACTATAAAATTAGTTAGTTCTAAAGGTTGTTCTTCATCAATGCAATCTTCCAACTCTGACAAGAAATCAGCCTCTTCCAACTGTTGTTTTTCATCTATCCTAACTAATTTTATCTCTTCATCATTTAGAATAAGGTCTATCAAGCTGAAAACATGTTGCTCATGCACCAAATCTACTGATTCATTATCAAATTTGACCTAAAAATCCTCTTCATTTGAATCTGATTTTACCTCTTTAGATGAGACTGAAAGTTGTGATGAATCATTGACCGATGTGAGTATGGTGCCTTTGTGCACACTAAACTCAAAAAATGCATATTGTTGATCATCTTCCACCTACTTTTGATCTTCTACAAAATCAACTTGTACCTTTTGCATGGGTTCCTTTTCTAACTCTGGAACATGATCAAACTAGAACTTTGAAACCCATTGTTGCATGTTCGCAAAAATCTAGCATGTTGTTCTCTTCATTTTTCTGCCCCTCCTTCGATATTCTTATATTCTCCTTCATGAATTGGTACTACAGATGAAGGAGGAGGGGTGGGCTTAATTTCATCTTGGAATGAAAATTCTTGAGCAAGAGACTAGCGTCTGAGGTCTCGTATTTGGAATAGTAGTAGAAAAAAAAGCTTGGAAACGGATAACTTCTTTCAATACATGATTGTGGAATTGAAAGAATAGAATTTGCAATAGTCTGGTAATTTGGAAACTAATGAATGGGCTGCATAAGCTAGCAAAGAGGTTTTATGGGCACTAGATTCTGATAGGGAAGGTAAGTTGGAACATCCCATTGATAGGGTTCCTCAACCTGATGCCTATAATTCTCCACTACTTGCAAAGATAAAGAAAAATCAGTCATTTGATTAATAGTTTCATGCATTAACTCAAGCCTTTGTTGTGGACTAAACCAACTAGGTATAGGACCTCCCCATTGACAAGGTTTCCTAAGACCAGGTTGTTTAGCATGTAATCTTTACATCAACTACACTTTTAGTACTTCCATGATCTACTCTATTTCATGAATTTTTCCTTCAACCTCTTCATCCTATGAAAAATCTACATAACCTTGGTTTTGGACAACATAACCATTGTCATATTGGTAATCATATTGATGTGTAGGGTTTGGGTTATGGGGATATTCATTTTGATAGGGGTCATAATGTTGATATGAATGGGAATATGGATGATAAGACTGTGGATATGTTGGATACAACTCTTGGATAGAAGCATTCCACTAAGGAATTGATGTCATGATTGCATGACCTCATAAAATATGTGAAAATGGAAAAACAAGTATGTTGGTCATGAAAATAAGTAAAAATAGATCTGAATTTTCTTGAAAAATACCTCGAAAAGGCTATTGATGAAGAATTTGATGATGAAAAACATTGCACTAGTCTGAAATCAGATTTACGAAGTCACTAGATGAAAACTACTTTGAATCTTCAACCTTCAAAATGCATCAATAGTAGTTCTTATCCCAAAAACTTGTATGCATGGTGTTTGAGTGTCCCACCAGGTGTGCCAAAAAATGTTATCTCTCAGAAGTGAGGAATAAAGCAATCTAAGAACCCCTGTTGGTATCCCTCAACCATGGTGTGCTTCTAAGAGATAACAAGTGCTTCACTAAGTTCCTTTGTGTTGTGTAATATATGTAAATTTCAATGGTTTTTTCTTCCCCTTGAGGTTTTCCCACTTTATATCTGGTGTTCATGTGTTCTCTCTTGTCTCTTATACTTGTGGATGGTTGTTACACACTTAATAAGCTCACATTGATTATGTATGTTGAATGGTTGATTTGAATGATGAATGTAAGTTATTGTTACACGGTAGGAATCTACTAAGTATGTGTCATGCATGAGGGTTTAAGGCATGCATGAGGTAGGCATGAAGTAGAGCACACATGATGGAATGGACAATGTGTGAAGGCTTGTGCCACACAGAAACATTCGAGACTTAGCCAATTTTGGAACCACGGGCTAAAAATAGATGATGTCGAGATTGAGTAGCGCAACATTCTAAATTTAGAAGTAATCGTGAAGACTTGAAGATAAAAGAATGCCTATTTTGGGAGATAAATCACACACATGTGAAGATCAAAGGTCATACATGGATCAAGCCAAGAATAGGAGTTAAAGGAGAGTTTAATTATAGGACTGATATATTATTAAGCTTGTAGATAGCATACACCCTATGTAGATGCTTTTTAATGTATGCATGGTTATTTTAAGAATGCAGGATAATTTGGGAATGCATAGGCGGTGAAGGGAAAGTCCCCATCCCTATGTGTGTGTGTGTTTGTGTGTGTGTGTGTGTATGCATTGTTTAGGACACTGTGTGTTGTAATAGAGTTATGTTATCATGAATTACTAGCGTGCATGACTCTGTGATAGTGACTATAATGTATTCATCTTCTCGCTATGTAATCCTTTTGGTTATTAATGGGTAATTATGGTTGGATTCTGGTAATTGATGTATCGAATATGGTGAACACCTATTGTAATTGATATTAGTAATGGTTTGATCTGTTATTTTTCCTTATTACATGTGTTTCCTTGAGATATTTGTGGTGAAATGTGATTTAATGAATGCTTGGTATTGGTAATCATGAACATGTATACTAACATCTTGACAAGCTTTCATAAATGAGGGACCTGGTAGCTTTGCATGCTTCGGGTGAGTGTTTATATCTATCTGGATGAAGTGCTAGTGCACCTAGGTAGTTAAGTGGGTTAAATAAGAGACTACATTTGGGTTCCTCTACTGGGATCTCTTTTCAACATGTTTGTAAGGATGTTAAATGAATATAGCATACCGATTGATTCTAGAGAGCATTGAAAGTTGGGTTGAAGACAAACAAGATCAGTTTGCATGGAGATATGGTTCTAGACCTGATTTCAATGTGCGTAAGTGGGTGGAAGATCATCTCTATCATGAGCTCTATGAGACATTTTTTAGCCTTTTTCTAATAGAATTGTACGAGTGGTTTTCAACATACGCATCAAATAAAAGTTGGGGATATGGTGAGGGTTTAGAGGCGTAATATTAACAGAATTTTTGATGCAAATGAATTTTGGACTCATGATATAGATCGTTGGTGGGTTGGTGTAGTGTGCATTTATACTTTGGAGTACGTGATCTCTACTTATTTGTGTCTGAAAGTTCCCGAGTTTGAATGCTTGCGTGAGCCCAAACAGTTGTACTTACATGTTATTCCTTTCGTAATATAGATCTTGATGGTGATAATGAGTTTGAAGCAACTACCTATGGCTAGCTAAGCCTCCCACCGCACAAAGGGGTAGGAGCAGGTGTGGTGAAGGATGGTGGACTTGGCGGCGAAAGGCATAGGGAGGAAAGGCACTCAAGTATAATGAAGTGTGGGAGAGGGAATTGGCGAATAAGTGTGATGTTAAGGAGTCTATGGAGTTGTGGAGGAAAATATCTCGTGAGGGATTTTAAGCTCATGTGGAATAAGTAGAGCCATATCACCAAGCTCTCCTAACTTTAGAAAAGTGCAATAGATAATCCCCTTCACTTCGGATGATATCACATTAGAGGCGTAATATTGAGAACCATAGGTGCACATTTAATCCCACCTATTGACCTAGCCCTTGTGTATGGTGTTCCAGTTCTAGAAGTAATCATTGAGAAGCAAGCCAATATAGGTAATCCAATAGCTATGGGTAAATATAATTTCCCTTTAAATTTAGAAGTGCATCAGAAAACACATACACCTATGGTAGCATAGATGACATTATTGTTTGGAGGACTAATTGGAGGAATACTTTCAGGCCCGTCATCAAGATAGAGTGTGGGCACACAGAATATTGGGAACACATGCAGGGAGTACTACAACTTCATAGACCATTGGATTTTAGTTTAGCACTACGGTTATGACATAAGGAATTGCATCCACTAGTCGATGCCCTACATGAGGGTCAATTAGATTAGGAGGATCAAGAGGATCATGAGGTTCAAGATCAATTAGATCAGGTGGTTCTAGAGGTGGAGGAAATATTAGTGGAGGTTCTATTTCTAGATTTTTGGGCAATGTCTACCCCATCATCATCCTCATCAAGTCTACTACGAGCTATCTCTCCACTTTCCAGTATAGGGGAATTAAAGATGCAACATATCATATGCAAAAGTTTGAGCTACTATGGCATGATAAAGGAATCACTACCTCAAATAAAAAATTAAGCTAGTTTTTACTACTTTTCAATGGCGCATGCATAATTGGTACATAAATTATGACCCACATCGAATGCAGTAGACTATGATACTTTGTGCTCTACATTTATAGGCGAGTTCCATATTCCATATTTTGATTAGAATATTATTAGAATGCTTAAGGACATCAAATAGGGTTTATCTCGAGATTGTGTGGGAGTATTATGTGCATTTTTAAAAAAAATCAAAGTTGTCTTATGACATACATTCCAATCAAAGACCCACAAAGTGGTTTGTTAGTGGATTATTGACTTCTTTCAAATGTGTGTTATCTCATAAGAATTTTATGGATCTGCGTGAAGCCTTGGAAGTAGTTCTACGTGATGATGTGATTGGAAGTGTAAACATTAGAGTGAGTCCATTCTTAAAAGCAAAGATTGCATCCATGGCAAAAAAATGGAAAATCTCTCTACTAATTCAGCTCATGAGACGTACAGTGGCATATGGTGCATAGATTGCAAGGTTGAAGGACATACTAAGGATAGATACCCTTACAATTTGAGTACGTGCCTTGTTGCTAGATTATGAGATTTTTCATTTGGACCATGATGTGAGTAGATTCCCTCTCTTATAATGCGTGATTCGAAGAATGTGTCTATGTATTGTAATATTTGCAAAACCCATACTCATGACACTCATTGACTGTAGATTAATTGATCATATTCATGAAGCCATTGAGACTAGTGTGGCAATATGATCTAAGGAATAGGAGAACAACATAATAAATGGTTCATTAATGGGGATAATAGGAATATAGGCTTTCGTGGAGGATGTAGAGGACGAGATCACGGAGGTGGCAAAGGAGGATTTGTTAAAAGAACATGTTATATTTGTTGATCTCCTTATCATTATCAGTGCAAGTTGCCTCAAAATAACCTTTTCTCCTAGTGTGGGAAGAATAAAAAGTTAGAATAATTCCCATAATTTTATGAGTACATGAGAAATCATCCCAAGCAAGACAAGGGTGCGGGAATGATTAAGGTACAGTGCATGCAGTTCAAGATCAATGGATGTCAAAGATAACACCTAATCTTGAATTACAACCCATTTTAGTTACTACACTCATTGAGGTTGTGTGTGCATGTGAACCTTCAAAGTATAATCCATCTATAACAAATAAAGAAGTAATAAATTCCAAGTATCTAGATGTTACACATCATAAAGAGGTTTACCAAGAGACTAGGGATCTGCAGGGAGAGATTCAATGCTTGAAGGAGTAGGCACGCGTTATGGATCAAGAAAATAAGGTTGAACTCCCACGAAGGATGTAGATGACCTAAAGGAGGTATGTCAAATGTTGCACCAGGAGAACATCATCCCTTTGTTAGGAGAATGGTTGCGAAAAGGTATCAAGAGCTAGTTCTGAGAGTGATAGGTAGATACTCCATGCAAATCTACCCCCACATAATCATGAATTTGACAAGGATATTACACTTAATGCAGTCATAGATGGATGACTTCTTGAGAAACATTCTGATAGACACCGGCGTGGAGGTTAACGTACTCACATTAGATGCATGGAATCGATGGGAAGACCACCATTGCAACCTTCTTTGAATGTGTTGTATATGGAAAATAGAACTAGGGCTATGCCTATTGGAATACTAAAGGATGCATCTATTATAATTTAGGGAGCCAAGTTTATTAGGGACTTTGAAGTATTAGATCTTCCTACAGTGGATAACTTCCCAGCATTACTTGGGCAACCTTGGTGTTATGCCAATAATGCAAATCTACACTTCAACAAGGGGTACATTATCTTTGAGAACAAGGACAGGTGTGTCATTATACCTTTGACTGATGCAAAGGTTTACCTATATTTTTATCCTTTAAGTGAAGAGGCATTTAATAGATACCATGAGATAAGCTGAGCCATTAAAGGAAGGAGTGATACATGCGATGATGATGTCATCGGTTAGTGAGACCACAAGTATTTCTTGTGACAAATGGGTGCATGGCATGTATGAATTAGTTGGATGATAAATAAATAACATAGTCACTCGCATGATCAATCCACACATGATCGGGCACTTAGGAAATAATTAGGTACTAAGGTACACTAGTGAAGGGAATCCTGACACATTTATGTATGCCATGGAGACTTAGTGGAAGAATGAAGGGGATAGGAGAAATATGTTGGTCTATACTTTACATGGAACTACAACGAATTGGTGGGAAACATATAGAGATGGCCTTTTGGAATGAAAAGAAGTTAGAATCACCTTTTCTACTAGGCTCACTCGGAATAATGTACATATGCAAACTTGTTAATTTCATGGGAAGTCTCTTACCTCTCATCATGTCCATGATTATGAGAGAACATAGACACACAGAAAGGAGGCATTACCACCATCACTCTGGATGCATAATTTCAACTCCACATTACGTAGTTGTGTGCACGCATGGTATGTCCATGTTGATTTGAAAAGGGAAACAACTAAATGGAAAGAGATGACCTCGTGTATGATTCATACTTTTTATTATTTTTCTACTAAGCCTCTAGTCAATGAATCACTATAGATTACAAAGTGCCTTACGTTGGGAGATAGCGTGAAGGTTAAAGAACTTATGTTGGAATGGTTTTGGGAACCTAATCTTGAGGTGTGCCTAGATCTTGAAGAAATGCATGAAGAAGATATGATCCACACCTGGTAGGATAAAGAAAAGGGGAAACTAGTATATATGATAGATGATGATGAGGTTAATAACCTGGATGTTACCCACATTGAAGGTATATGCAAGGTGATGGAAACTGCAGATGAGAAGGCACGTGCATATCACACAACCATGAAAACAAAGAAAGTTAACATTGGAATAGAGGCAGAGCCTAAGGAGGCCATTATTAGTGATTACTGGTCAAAGAAAGAAGTGGCAAAGATTATTGAACTTTTATGTGAATTTCAGGACTTATTCACATGGGGATATCATGAGTTAAAGGGAGTGCACCCTTCTCTAGGTGAGATGAAAATCAAGTTGAAAGATGGTGTGCACTTAATTAGAATAGGCCTTATAGGATGAACCTTAATCTACGCATAAAAGTAAAGGATGAAATTTATAAAATGCTCAAGTTTGGTATAATTGAGCCTATTTAAGAATCTGAATGGGTTAGCCCCATCGTCATCAACATTAAGAAGGATTGAAGGATAAGCATCTATGTGAACTACAGAGAATTGAATGCTTCATGTGTTATTGATCCTTTTCCCACCCCATACACAAAATAAATATTTGAGGGAATTGCAGGGGCATGAGATATACTCTTTTACATGTGGGTTTTCGGCTATCATTAGGTACACATTCCAAAGGAAGATCAGGAAAAGACAAATTTCACCATTGAGTGGGGAATTTTTGCATATATTATTATGCCCTTTTGACTTAAGAATGCGTCGACAAGTTCTCATGCACCGTTGTGTAGGCCTTCCAAGACTTTATTCATAATTTTTTTCAAGTATATCTAGATGACTAGACAAAGTGTATGGATTAGTCAAGGATCGTTATGATAATTTGAGGCTTGTGTTTGAGAGGTGCGGGCAGTTGAGAATCTCTCTAACATTATGAAGTGCATATTTGTAGCACCTTTTCGAACTTTACTTGGAAACATAATTTTTAAGGAAGTATTTTTGGTATATCCACTAAGGTAGTTGTGATCTTGGGTTTAGAGGAACATAACAATCAAAGTGAAGTGCATGGATTTTGGGACATACTAGTTATTACGGTAAATTCATCAAAGGCTATGCAAGGATTGTCACACCCTTGGAGGATTTTTTAAAGGATAAGGAAAATATTATTGAGATGATGCGCAATAGCGAGGCATTTGAAACATCAAGGAAAGGCTGACTCTCGCACTTATTTTTCTCTTTCCTTCGTGGGAAAAACCCTTTCGTGTTCATGTTGATGCTTCTAGCATGGAAATTAGCACAGTGTTGGCACAACTAGGAGAAGAAATTTTAGATCATCCCATTTGTTTTACAAGCATAAAGTGACACCCATGGAGTAGAATTACATAACCACTTGAGCACGAGGACTTTTCCATGATCTACGCCTTTGCACAAGTTTAGACGGTACTTGTTTGTGACACCATTCATTTTCTACACATATCATACGACACTCAAGTATTTGGTCAACAAGTTTGTTTTGCAAGGGTTCATTTTCAAGTGGATACTACTATTTCAAGAGTTTGATTTCATAGTTGTTGTAAAACCAAGAAAGAGAAATTCAAGGCCTGACCATTTTTCAAGGATCAATTCTAGCGAGGACATGTAGAGAATTAAGGACACAATTCCTTATGCACAACTTTTCAGATTAAACCATCACCCACAGATTTAGAGGAAATTATAGTATTTTTACACAGTGGGTAAACACGTGAAGAAATGAAGAAATTAGAGAAGAAGTATATTGCAATACAGGTGACACCTTATTAGTTGATAGTTGCAGATTTGTACAAGATAGGTCGTGATGAAGTCTTACAATGTTGTATACTAGAGCATGAGCATGAAGCTATATGGAGGAATATTGTGGTGGAATAGGAGGGAATTACGTTGGTGATGCTACAATACACAAGATTCTAATGGTTGCTCTTTGTTGGGAAAATTTTTACAAGGATACTAAAGAATATGTCAAGGTGTGTGATAATTTTCAACGCCTTTGAAATATTAGAATAAGAGATTAGATGTATTTTTGGCCTATTAAAGCACTTTGAGACCTTTGAGAAGTGTGTTATTGACTTTGTAGGTCCTATTTCACCACACACACGTAGGATTAGGGCACGTGATATTATTACTTATACAAATTATCTAACAAGGTGGGCAGAGGCAACACCTACAAAGGATTATACAACAGCCACAACAACAAGATTTTTATGGGAGAATATTATTACCATGTATGGATGTCCATTGAGCTTAACAAGTGATATAGGAACTCATTTTTTGAATGAGACAATCAAAATTATTTTTACAGAGTTTATGGTGGCACACCATAAGACTACCCCTTATCACCCATAGACTAATGGAATTATTGAAGATTTTAACAAGATTATGGGATAGACATTGAAAAAAATTGTGATGTTGGAAGAAAATATTGGGATGAAAAAGTCTCGGCTATACATTGGGCCTATAGGACCACTTATAAGAGGTTGAATAAGGCCCCACCTTTTTAGTTGGTGTTTGGCATAGAAGTTGCATTTTCAATTGAATTTATGTTACCATCCCTATGTATTGCATGGGAAGTAGGACTAGATGATGAAAAAGTTGTTAAAAAGAATATTGAAAAGTTGATGCAATTAGATGAGCAGGTGCGTTATTGCATTTTAGATCCAAAAGACTAAGAAGGTAAGGAAGAAGGCATGACATGATGGGTCTATAAGGAACAAAACATTTGAAGTTGGAAATATGGTCCTTCTCTATGATTCCAAGTTTTTGTGCCACCCAGGGAAATTGAAATTACATTGGTTAGGACCTTTTATAGTAAAAAATATACTTGAATCAAGCACTTGTTAGTTGCAGGAACTGGATGGCACCTTATTGCTCAATTACTTCATTGGGAGTATGTTGAATCTCTACTATATATAAGTCTTCTTGGTGTTTGTAATAAGGCAATATTGTCATTTAGATTAGGTTTCATTTTCATGTTCTTACTTTCAATTGTTGTTATGCTTTATCAATTTAGTTCGGTGTTTTTTTAATAAGCACGTTTGCGTGTAGAAATATGATTACTATCTAATGAATTCATGCATAGAGGACCGCACATATGTTTAATGTGGGGTGGATCAAGTATAAGGAAAAGGAATCTATTGGTGCTAAGATTCAAGTATAACTTAGAACACATTTTTATATATGGGATGGAATACGAATATCATTAGAAGGGATGATGCATGCGGGAGAAAGGTGTTACAGGTGCTCGGGATGAAGGTGTTTTTAAGGAATTTTTCTCAGATTAAAGACCACGCATAGAAGGATGATTGTACAGTGTAACGAGATAGGTTGTAGCATGGGGAACTACTTAGTATGAGGCACAAAGGGTTATGTACTTTGGTGTATGGAGGTTCATGTAAGGAGGTATGTGTCGAGAAGTAGTAGGTACACAAGAAGGTTACAATTGCAGCGCACAAAATGAAGTTACGTAGTAAAGAAAAAAAGTGGAAAAGGTACTTTATTAAGAAAGTAACTTAAAAATTTTAAAGCGAGAAAAAGTTTGTTAATGGGACATGGAAAAAGTAAGTCGGTGGGACTCGGAAAAGTATAAAAAATGGGCCAAGTCGAGGTTATTTTATACCTTTCATTCGAAGATAATTTGAAGCAATTGAGCTATTGAGTGACCTTGTGTGATAGAGCAAGAGAAAAGAAGAAGAAAACCAAAGCGGCATGTGGTTCCTTGTGACGACATGAGTTTCAGCTAATAGTTAGAGCACGAGAGAGAAGGGTTTGGGGAAGAATTAAATAGGTAGGGTTTACTGACCCTTAAATAGCAATGGAAGTATGTTGGGACAGATTACCTAGGGTATAAATTTACGGAGAAAATGGCACCTAAAATAAGGAAGCATCATATCAACAGGTTGAAGTCAAGGTGGAAGAGCCCCTGGAAGATATATACTCAAAAATGCAATACACGTCTAGAGTACTTAGGGTCCAGACTTGGAAGTCTCAACTTCCCAAGTGTAAAATCAGTGAATACAACCACAAATCTCTAGAGCACGAAAACATTTTGAAGGTAGATTTGTAGAAGCAACTATCGAGGACCAATGAGGAAGGGAAAGTATTGGTTGACGAATCAGTGCAGAGGAACTTGGAGAAAGTTGGAGTCCTACAATTATTTGAACTTCCCTTATTCATAAATCCTACGCATTTATACCATTGGCTCATGTATAGGGCACATGAAGCTTTATTTTATTTCATGGGCCGTAGGATACGAATTACAGGTCAACTTATTGAGCAAGTCACGGGATTGAGAAGTACGGGAGGAAGCATGGGGTTGGATTTATTCTCTAATGTGAAGATAGATTAATTGTCCACAACACTAAATTATGAGAAGGGAGGAAGATTTATGCTTATCAATAACCTTATAGATATTATAAATAGGGTTATGGTCGATTGGTCAGTTGTAAGTTGGGTGACTCAGAGAGGTGAATAGATGTAAATATTAAGTTTCTATACATTACGCATAGGATGGAAAAATAATAACACTACAACATTGCACAATACATTACCGAGGAAATTATTGAAGAAGCGAAGGTGCGAATGAGGAAGGAGTGAAGATAAGTGGGTTTACCCACCGTAAACAAATATGTTGCTATACGATTTGTTGGATACACTTATGATGGTGCAATTTCAAATGTGTACAAGGACAAAACTGATAAGTGGTATAATAGGTTACATGGGGATTTTTCAGAATGAGTGGCACATTCCATGTAAATTACCCTCATAATTTAGGGAGCGGGAAAATTTTACGGTAATGCAAAGCATTATAGTATTGCATGGTTCATGATGAAGGATGGGGAGATGAGTCCTTTGTGCAAGCTACCCTTTACATTCACCGCTGATATTTCAAGTGTGTGGTGAACATGATTAAGGATGCATATAAACTACCCTTTGATCTTTGAAAAGGTTGACTCGATCTATATATCTTATGTGTGACATACATGTATGATGGAAGGCCCACATACATGGAAATGTTGGAGCTGACACACTAGACTTGAGCCCCCAACTAAATTTAACTATTATGGGATTAATAAGAAGAAAAATTTTACAACCGAGGCTGAAGACTCAAGGAGGAATTGAGATGGAGATTATAGATTCTACCCTTCCCTTTCCTAGAAAACTAATGGTTTCGCCATTGAAGAGAACAAGCAAAGACACTCCGAAGAGGAAGAAGAAGAAGAGGAAGCTAAAATTGATCATTCGCAACGCAAGAAGATATATTACACTAGTAAAAACAACAAAGTGGCATTGGAACATTTCATCCAACATAGACTGCGTGGAGAAGGAAAAAATCAAGTATGGAGGGGTGAAGGTTTTCTCAAAGACATAAACAAGTGAGGAGTGTGATTTGGAAAATAAAGAAGAAGCCTTACGCAAGGAGCTTGAGCAAGAATGGGCTTAGAATTTGTCTATAGAAAGTGTTTAGGATCAAAAGTGCATGCATGCCACAAAGGGAGAAGAAAATAAGAGTCCACAAATAAAAAAACACATGCGTAAGATGAGGCACATGGAGAGAAGGTGACTAATGACACTTATGTTATCAGGGAAGAAAAGTGCATAAGAGTTGGAAAAAGTTCATGTGTTTTTACCCCAAAGAAGACAAGGACAAAGGAGAAAGTACAAAGGAAGAGATGGATGCCTAGGTCACCACACATAGATTTTGTTGATTCCCTAAGAATTCCTTGAGGGAACGTTTTCATATAATAATTTTGAATGAGAAGTTGTATTCTTTGGATCGAGAGGGACAAGCATGGGGAGTGTTATGGCCCAAGAATATGGTGAGCTAGAACTTACAAAAAAAATTAGAAGAACCTAAGTTCTAGGTAAAAATAACTTCATCGGTGTCATTAAGTTGAATAATGAGCTAGGAGGAAGTATAAGGCGTCGAGCCCATGTATCTAAGCGATGTGTAGGCATGTATAATGAGATTAGATGTCTTTGTGGCCTATTGCAAGCATTGAGACCTTTGAGAAGTGTGTTATTGACTTCATAGGTCCTATTTCACCACACACACGTAGGATTAGGGCACGTGATATTATTACTTATACAAATTATCTAACAAGGTGGGTAGAGGCAACACCTACAAAGGATTATACAGCAGCCACAATAGCAAGATTTTTATGGGAGAATATTATTAGCATGTATGGATGTCCATTGAGCTTAACAAGTGATATAGGAACTCATTTTTTGAATGAGACAATCAAAATTATTTTTACAGAGTTTATGGTGGCACACCATAAGACTACCCTTACACCCACAGTACTAATGGAATTATTGAAGATTTTAACAAGATTATGGGACGAGACATTGAAAAAATTTGTGATGTTGGAAGAAAATATTGGGATGAAAAATTCTCAGGCTATACATTGGGCCTATAGGACCACTTATAAGAGGTTGAATAAGGCCACACATTTTTAGTTGGTGTTTGGCATTGAAGTTGCATTTCCAATTGAATTCATGTTACCATTCCTATGTGTTGCATGGGAAGTAGGACTAGATGATGAAAAAGTTGTTAAAAAGAATATTGAAAAGTTGATGCAATTAGATGAGCAGGCGCTATTGCATTTTAGATCCAAAAGACTAAGAAGGTAAGGAAGAAGGCATGACATGATGGGTCTATAAGAACAAAACATTTGAAGTTGGAAATATGGTCCTTCTCTATGATTCCAATTTTTTGTGCCACCCAAGGAAATTGAAATTACATTGGTTAGGACCTGTTATAGTAAAAATATACTTGAATCAAGCACTTGTCGATTGCAGGAACTGGATGGCACCTTATTGCTCAATTACTTCATTGGGAGTATGTTGAATCTCTACTATATATAAGTCTTCTTAGTGTTTGTAATAAGGCAATATTGTCATTTAGATTAGGTTTCATTTTCATGTGCTTACTTTCAATTGTTGTTATGCTTTGTCAATTTAGTTCAAATTTTTTTTTAATAAGCACGTTTGCGTGTAGAAATATGATTACTATCTAATGAATTCATGCATAGAGGACCACACATATGTTTAATGTGGGGTGGATCAAGTATAAGGAAAAGGAATCTATTGGTGTTAAGATTCAAGTATAACTTAGAACACATTTATATATATGGGATGGAATATGAACATCATTAGAAGGGATGGTGCATGCAGGAGAAAGGTGTTACAAGTGCTCGGGATGAAGGTGTTTTTAAGGAATTTTTCTCAAATTGAAAACCACGCATAGAAGGATGATTGCACAGTGTAACGCGAGATAGGTTGTAGCATGGGAAACTACTTAGTATTAGGCACATAGGGTTATGTACTTTGGTGTATGGAGGTTCATGTAAGGAGGTATGTGTCCGAGAAGTAGTAGGTACACCAGAAGGTTACAACCGCAGCACACAAAAGGAAGTTACGTAGTAAAGAAAAAGGTGGAAAAGGTACTTTTTAAGAAATTAACTTAAAAATTTTAAAGCGAGAAAAAGTGTGTTAATGGGACATGGAAAAAGTAAGTCGTGGGACTTAGAAAAGTATAAAAAATGGGGCAAGTCGAGGTTATTTTCTACCTTTCATTCGAGGAGAATTTGAAGCAATTGAGCTATCGAGTGACCTTGTGTGATAGAGCAAGAGAAAAGAAGAATAAAAAACAAAGCAACATGTGGTTCCTTGTGACGAGATGAGTTTTAGCTAATAGTTAGAGCACAGAGAGAAGGGTTTGGGGAAAGAATTGAATAGGTAGGGTTTACAGCCCTTGAATAGGAATGGAAGTATGTTGGGATAGAGTACCTAGGGTATAAATTTATGGAGAAAATGGAACCTAAAATAAGGAAGCATCATATCAACAGGGTTGAAGTCAAGGTGGAAGAGCCCTGGAAGATATATACTCAAAAATACAATACACGTCTAGAGTACTTAGCATCCAAACTTGGATGTCTCAACTTCCCAAGTGTAAAATCAATGAATACAACCACAAATCTCCGAGCACGAAAACATTTTGAAGGTATATTTGTAGAAGGAACTATCGAGGACCAATGAGGAAGGGAAAGTATTGGTTGACGAATCGGTGCGGAGAGGAACTTGGAGAAAGTTGGAGTCCTACAATTATTTGAACTTCCCTTATTCATAAATCCTACGCATTTATACCATTGGCTCATGTATAGGGCACATGAAGCTTTATTTTATTTCATGGGCCTGTTTCGCATGGAATGTTTCGGCTCTGTGGAATAGACTTGCTTATATCATTTCATTCCTTTGAGAAACAGAGATAAGGGTTAGGGCTAGGAGGAATACATTGAATGTTGAGATGGTGTGCGCGTACCGTAGAGAAAGATCAGATCGACTGCGAAGAACTCCTTTTTGTCTTGGAAGGACTACCTGCAAGTAAGAATACAAGACCACCAGATTTTAATTAGACAATAAATGAGGGAGCTGCCTTAGGCCCAGGAAATATAAAACTTCCTTTCGAAGGTGGTCAGTTCCCCTTTTAATACGAATTAACACAAATGATAACAAAGAAAGCTATTGCAAACTCACAATTTAGGTACCTCGTTACAAAGCAATAGAGGCTAAACTATCAATAATAAAGAGTCACGTTGTTTTTTCGGTTACTAGTCGTTGATACATTCAGGTTGAGTTACAGGGATAAACCAGACTGGATCTGAGGTTGTTAGGTGACAAAGAGGCGAGAGGAAGGTTTTGGGGTATAAGTCACATGACCAATGCCAATGATCCAACTCGGATAACCGATCACGGTTGGAGAACCATTGCCTGTAGGGGATAACCGACACCGGTAGGGTCAGTAATCTAGGTGCTTCTGGATAGAGGTTGGTTGCAGGGTGATTGTGGGGTTATTAAGACTGGTGGATGGCTGAGGGGAATAATGAGAGGGCAGGGAAGACTCAGAGTGTGATAAAATGGTCTTCTAGGCAGTACAAGGATGTATGGATGAAGGTTAAGTGCAGGGTGCTGGTAGGTAGTAGATCTAAGAATGAGCTTATAATTACTATCAATCCGCAGGCTCAAGAAATGGTGCTTAGAAACATACAAGACACTACTTACTCGTTCCTGATGAAGATGTAGGTTCCAGGACTGTGATGACGAAGACAGGGCTCAAGTAGGATGATCTGACAATCCAAGATGAGCTATCTCCTCTTCTGATGCTCAGATGAGTGTCACTGGGCTCTGGTTATTCAGTTGCAGTCTTGGGCTTGATGTCCTTCTCTGCAAACTTCTCCCTTTTCTTCACTTGTCTCTGCTCAGCCAAGCAAATCCGGATCCTTTCAATGATATCTCCTCCTTTTTTTTTTTTAATCAAAATGCAACATCCGATCCTTTGTTTTTGGTTGGAAGTGGTCATTTACAGGGAACCGATGGCGGTTACGCAACCGACGGCGGTCGAGTAGGAACCGGTATCGGTCAGGTCAAAGCGGGCTATTTTTGGTAAAATAACCAGCTTTCCCTCCTTTTCTCCCGAGGGATTAGTTGCGGGCTTGGTCAAGTCATTATGAGGTTGGTTTTAGGTGCGGGTGAGGAGTAATTAGTCATGGGTGTGGATTTAGACCAAGTTATAGGTCTTAATTAGGTTAATTTAGGGTTAAGCCTAGGTCATGATGAGGTGGTGAAATGAGGTGGTAGGTATGGCAATGTGGATTTATTAATTATAAGGTAATTAATAAATAATTGTGTAAGTTTTAGGTGATGAGGTTAGGTTGCGAAATGAGATGTGGGGCACAGGGGGTCGTAAGACACAAATTTGGTGTCTACAGGGCCATAGGATACGATTTACTGGTCAACTTATTGAGCAAGTCACGACATTGAGAAGTACGGGAGGAAGCATGGGGTTGGATTTATTCTCTAATGTTAAGATAGATGAATTTTCCACAACACTAAATTATGAGAAGGGAGGAAGATTTATGCTTATCAATAACCTTATAGATATTATAAATAGGGTTATGGTAAAATTGGTCATTCTGAAGTTGGGTGACTCGAGAGAGGTGAACAGATGTAAATATTAAGTTTCTATACATTACACATAGGATGGAAAAACAATCACACTACAACATTGCACAATACATTACTGAGGAATTATTGAAGAGGCAAAGGTGCAAAGGAAGGAGTGAAGATAAGTGGGTTTACCCACCTATAAACAAATATGTTGCTATACGATTTGTTGGATACACTTATGATGGTGCAATTTCAAATGTGTACAAGGACAAAATTGATAAGTGGTATAATAGGTTACATGGGGATTTTTCGAATGAGTGGCACATTCCATGTAAATTACCCTCGAATTTAGGGAGCAGGAAAATTTTACGGTAATGCAGCATTATAGTATTGCATAGTTCATGATGAAGGATGGGGAGATGAGTCCTTTGTGCAAGCTACCCTTTACATTCACTGCCTGATATTTCAAGTGTGTGGTGAACATGATTAAGGATGCATAGAAATTACCCTTTGATGCTTTGAAAAGGTTGACTACGATCTATATATCTTATGTGTGACATACATGTATGATGGAAGGCCCACATACTTGGAAATGTTGGAGCCTGACACACTAGACTTGAGCCCCAACCGAATTTAACTATTATGGGATTAATAAAAGAAAATTTTTACAACTGAGGCTGAAAACTCAAGGAGGAATTGAGATGGAGATTATAGATTCTACCCTTCCCTTTCCTAGAAAACTAATGGTGTCTCCATCGAAGAGAACAAGCAAAGACACTCCTAAAGAGGAAGAAGAAGAAGAGGAAGCTAAAATTGATCATCCGCAAGTGCAAGAAGATATATTACACTAGTAAAAGCAATAGTGGCATTGGAACATTTCATCCAACATAGGACTACGTGGAGAAGGAAAAAATCAAGTATGGAGGGGTGAAGGTTTTCTCCAAGACATAAACAATTGAGGAGTGTGATTTAGAAAATAAAGAAGAAGCCTTACGCAAGGAGCTTGAGCAAGAATGGGCTTAGAAGTTGTCTATAGAAAGTGTTTAGGATCAAAAGTGCATGCATGCCACAAAGGGAGAAGAAAATAAGAGTCCACAAATAAAAACACATGTGTAAGATGAGGCACATGGAGAGAAGGTGACTGATGACACTTATGTTATCGGGAAGAAAAGTGCATAGGATTTGGGACAAGTGCATGTGTCTCTACCCCAAAGAAGACAAGGACAAAGGAGAATGTACAAAGGAAGAGATGGATGCCCAAGTCACCACACATGGATTTTTTGGATTCCCTAAGAATTCCTTGAGGGACGTTTTCATATAACAATTTTGAATAAGAAGTTGTATTCTTTGGATCCGAGGGACAAGCATGGGGGAGTGTTATGGACCAATAAGATGGTGAGCTAGAACTTATAAAAAAATTTAGAAGAACCTAAGTTCTAGGTAAAAATAACTTCATCGGTGTCATTAAGTTGAATAATGAGCTAGGAGGAAGTATAAGGCGATCGAGCCCCATATCTAACGATGTGTAGGAATGTAATGCCTTGAACAAGCTGGTTTCAGATGTTAGGTGAAGGAATCTAGATTCATGTGCTACTATGAAAGTATTGGTAGCAGATAAAAAAGAAAAGGAGCGTGAGGTCAAGGATTTGAAGAAGGACCTCTAGAATGAGAATAAGAGAATGAACGAGGCATAAGATAGGGCTAGCATGTAGGTGAAACAAATCTTAGGTAAATGCCTAGCCTTAGTGATCCAAACCAAGTGTGATTACAATGATGAGATGGAGTATTTTGAGGACTTGGTCGGCATGCTCTGGTAAACATTAAGAGTGGCATAGGGCCAACGAGAATAAATTGTAAAGGAAAAAGAAGCTAATAAGGTTGTAGTTGAGGATATAATTATTGAACTTGAATATTTGTTCACAAATCTCAAGGAAAAAAATTGCAAGGCTAATGTGGACTTCAATAGATGTCGAAAATATGAGCCTATTCTTGATACGCACATGATTAATGAAGAATTCATCCTCAAAATTATTTGTGAGAAGACACCCATGAATAAAATTGAGCGTACCCTAGTTATGTCCGAGGTAACAAAACATAAAGAAGTGATTAAGGCCAAAAAAGACAAGTTAGAGCTCTGGATAGGTCAATTTCAAAATATGGTGTTGGACCACATGAACATGATTGAGGGGGTGTGCATGGAACTAACTATGGTCATTTAGTATCTCAAGAGCGAGGTTGAAGACCAAGTTCCAAGGATTATCAAAGTAACGCTTTGGGAAGGCTATGACAGAACTTGATGAATGGAAGAAGGTGGAGAGTGAAATAGATGTTGAATTTCTAGAACTCTTCCAACCACCTGAGGCCTGAGTTAATTCTTGTTGGGTATGATGATTCTTTTGGGAATTGAATTATTTATTCTTTTAGTGATTATTCATACATTATTTGGAGAAACAAGTTGATAGAAGCATTGTCAAGGATGGAAATCAAATTAGTGTGGGGTAATGTTGCACGACACAAATCTACTAAGTATATTCCGCACATGAGGATTTAAGGCATGCGTGAGGTAGGCACAAAGAGGCATGTAAAGTACAGAATGGACAGGTGCACAAAGGCTTGCACCCAAGCAAGAAACATTCAAGACTTAGCCAATTTTGGAACCACGGGCTAAAAATAGATGATATTGGGATTGAGTGGCATCCAAGTAACGTTACAAATTTAGAATAAATCATGAAGACTTGAAGATAAAGGAATGCCTACTTTTTGATATAAAGAACAAGCATGTGAAGATCAAAGGTCGTACGTGGATCGAGCCAAGAATATGAGTTAAAGTGGAGTTTAATTATAGGACTGATCTATTATTAAGCTTGTAGAAAGCATGCACACTATATATATGCTTTTGTATGTACACATGGCTATTTTTAGCATGCAGGATATTTTAGGAATGCATAGGTAGTGAAGGAAAGTCCCCATCCCTATGTATATGTATTATATTGCATTTTTTTAGACACGGTATGTTGTAATAGAGTTATGCTTCCCAAATTTACTAGAGTGCATGGCTCTGTGATAGTTATTGTAATGTATTCAACTTCTATTATGTAATCCTTTTGGTTATTAATGGATAATTGTGGTTGGATTCTAGTAATTGATGTATCTAAATATGGTGATCACATAGTGCAATTGATCTTAGTAATGGTTTGATCTGTTATGTTTCCTTATTACATGTGTTTCCTTGTGATATCTGTAATGATTTGTGATTGAATGAATGCTTGGTATTGGTAATCATGAACATGCATGCTAACATCTTTAAAATATTTCATAAAGGAGGGACCTGGTAGCATCACGTGCTTCGGGTGAGCATTCAGATCTATCTGGATGAAGTGTCAATGCACATTGGCGGTTAAGTGGGTTAAATGAGTGACTACACTTATGATAAATGAAGTAAAAGTTTTTGTATGACTGATTCACCCCCTCTCGGTCATTTTGCTTCCAACAAGGTCATGGAGGTGATATATACTCGGACTATAGATAAGCTAGTAAGCATTACATTTTTGAAGTGAATTAGGAAATAATATAGTTTTAGTGGCATAATTTAGCATTTTTGTATTTTTACAAATATGGGCATTTCAGTTAAAGACAGCCAATGGGGCTTATTTTTTCCTTTAGATGGTACCATCCAATTCTAGGTGATACCATCCAAGTATTGGATGATATTTTCCAAGATTCCATGTAGATCTATCTTAAGGATTAAGACATACTTAGATGAGATTTTGATCATGTTTTTACACAACCGAAATACTAACTGTGGGTTTTGTTGTGTGTTTGTGTTGTGTAGAGAGATGTAAATTCACATGAGTTTCATGCAGGTAAGAATTTGACAACTTTACTAGCATTGGGGTTAGAGGAGGATGAGTGGGATATATTGGATCATGTCAAAGTTATGGAACATTACTATATTAGGGAGATACCCCGTAATATGCACTTGATTATTACACTCTACGAGAGATGGTGTGCAGATACATGTACCTTTTGGCTACCTACATGGGAGGTAATCGTGACTTTATAGGATGTATATATGATATTTTGATTTCCAGTAGTGAGGGAGTGGGTTCGTGTTTTTCCCTAGGTGATACATGACAATAACAAAGAGTCATGAGATATTATTTACTGAGTTCCTAAGCACATGAAGATTCATTGATTGACATGGATGATATAGTGAGATCATGTGTTCCACATTTATGACATTTATTATAGTATTGTTACCTTCTTATGTGGTCATGGATGAAGGAGGGATATATATATCATATAGGATGCATGAGATTTGTATGAGTATAGAGCAGCGGGGTACCCAATATTCCTAGAGTCGTTGTGTGTAGGGTTCGTCTATATAACGATTTGTATAAATTTACTCAAGAGGATTACATTAGTAGGATTAGTGTTCTTACACTTTTACATATATAGGATTATGAGCACATTGCAGTATTGAGGCCCCTGAGTGGGCCATGAGTATATTGGGTGTGACCAAATATATTTTCCACTAGATGGGTTGGACCAACGAGTCGTGGGTCTAATACCATGACATACATATCTATTTTGGATAGGATGGGGCCTAGTGCAGTGATATGGAGGTTGTAGATGGACTATGGGGATGGGTTAAGGATCATGTTGAGGCATGATACATATTTCATACGATATGGTTGGAGGATAGGTTCTCAAGAGTGGATGAGCTCTTCTAATATGAGAAGTTGTGATAAAAAAATGTATAGCTCAAGATGTTCCTTCTAACTTGTATGTGTGGCATAGATCTATTGGGATAGCTAAGAGACTAGGGATGAGGCCGGGTCCTACGGGATCCTAGTTATTCCTACCAATTGTAAATGAGGAGGATCTTGATATAGTTTTTATTTGAGTGGATGATGTAGGGTGTACCCACCCTATACTAAGTGGTAGGTGGATCACCGATGGGTGTTATTTTTGGTAGTGGAGATTTAGTAGGAAAATCACCAGCTACTTAGGTAGGAGAAGGAGAGACAATAGGAGATCGGGAACATACCCTCGAGGGTGATGTGGTAGCGACATGTAGTGGCATGGCATAAGTATGAGCTAGTGTGATTTGTATTGAGTGATTTATACGATTGTGGTAATGATATACTATTATGGTTTGTGTCCTATATGTGATGAGTATTAGATATTGATCATGGATGGATACATTAGTATCCACGTTGACCCAAAACATTTCCTTAGATGTCCTATTTAGAGGAGGTATTTTGGAAATAGTATATCGTATTGCCATGGAGCATGCCCCCTTGTTTGATCATATGGAAATGGTGAAATCTATGTTTATAGTCTTGCAATCAGATCAATATGAGGGAAGAGATGAGATATCTCGTGTGAGGGAGGCCATAGGAGAAGGATTTCTAGTGTAGTATATGTTAACATGATATATGGATCTCTAAGGACGGTATACGAGAGTGGTATTTGACACATGATCATTATAGGCTCAAGAAGAGGCATAGAATCTAGATCACATAGATGGAGGTTGAGTTGTGAAGCGTCGAGTTTGATAGATCCCATAGTTTCCTCGAGTATTATTGATGAGGATGTGTGTTGTATATTATAGTTAACATTTTCCCCTAGCTCTATATAGTAAAAATTTTGAAATATATATGATGAGATCATTTTTGTTATGATATGTTGATGTGTATTGTTTATTTTTGTGAGTTGTGGATGATTTTATTTAATATTTTTGAATTCATGATTGAGGATATTATATAATGTGCTTTGTGGTGATGTCGTACATATATATCATACATGTCTATATCATAGTGATGATAATAGATGTGAATGTGGTATGATCATTAAATAGTGTTTATGATAATAATGGTGAAAATAACTTAGGAAGAATTGATCATGTATTGAAGTGTAGAAACACAAAAGAAATATTGGAATGCATATAGAGAATAAGCATATAATCATGTAGCACTAAAGAGCATATAACATCTATCAAGAAACAAGGCGATGATTACGCAAGTGGCTCAAATGATGGAAATATAGTAACATGAGTATAATTTCCAAATGATAACCCTAAGGTGATGATAGAAACACTATGAAGATGTGAATCATGTAGTGGAAAGTGGTACTCCTCAAGACCCACTTAGGTCTAGGGATTATGTGATTTAACAAAAATTAAATTTATGCTAAACCCTAATTCCAAAGTTATGTATGATAATAAATGTTAAAATAAAGATTTGAAAAAATAAATAATCTAATAAAATATAAAACCCTAAGTCCACGAGAGGGAGAGGAATGGACTTAGCTGATTTATGAAAGATATGGAAGTGCTCTAGACTGGGAAAACTGTTGAACAGGAAGTGAAGAGAATCGCAAATGCTCGAGATAAATTATAGACTGTAAGAATATGGTTGGACATGGGTTCCCATGGTAGGATAGGGGCACCTGGGCACTGAAAACCCCTACTGGGCACCTCTGACTACGAAAATGGTTAGAACCTGATTTCTAGAGTGTCACACAAATGTCGCAAGTATTCTCTTTTGATCGCTTATGTATCGCAATATGATCATCAAGGTACCTGTAACCTACAAAACAAATATTCACATGCAAAACCCATAATACCACATCAAATCTAAAAAATAAAGATGTAATATGGGGATTTAGACTGACCCAGTGGTCACCTGATAGAGTGATCTTACAACCGAGCGTTGCACTACATCTTAGAATCTATGTAGTTCTAGTGAGTGTGTGAAAGAATCATTCCCTAGGATGCCCTTGTGTAAGTGCACTTGATAACGAGCTAGTTAAATGTAGCAATGTTAATAGAATGTGTGGATGTTGAAATGAACATCCCCTTTCTATGCAATGTATACAGAAAATGTAGTCCCTTGTCTCTTGATTGAATGCTAACTGGATGCTTTGAATCACTTTAGGTGCCTTTTGAGTGCAAGCTTAGGTGATAGTAATGATGCTTAGAGCTTTCTCCTTTATTTTTGGTCACATATCTATGTATTTATATGATTCCCTTGTTTAAATTTCATAATTTACTACTAAAATGTTGACCCATAAGTGGAAAAGAATCTAAAAAGATAAATGAAACCCAAAAGAAGCGATTAAGGTGGAAAATAGTCAAGGTGCTTTGAGGGGACAAGGGTGCCTGGGCACTCCTATCCTAGCCGGGAGCTAGTGTCTGGAGCCATAAAAGATAAAAAAACACTAACTGGGCTATAGGGTGTGGAATACCGTATATACAACAAGAAACAAAGAAAAATGGCCAAATACAAATGCCAATTACTAGTTTTCTTGCTTATGAATCATATGAATGCTAGTATGCGTTTATGGACCTAGAAATTTAACCAAGTGTGTAATTTTGTGACTAAAGTATGATAAGTGAGGGAGGCATCTCATGTATATTTGAATCCAAGGGTGGAATATAAAACATAATCTTAGGAGGAAGAGAAGTAGTCAAAGTAACCGATGTCAAGTGTTTGGCGTCATCACATGGAAGAATGTGATCAATCAACATGGCGTAAAGAAATGACACACTTATCCTCAAGAAACTTAATCCTATCATAGAGTGCATAAAAATCATCATTTTTGTGACCATTAATCCTAAGGAAATTTCAAAATGGATGGTTACATTTTCATCATAACCGATGAGGAGGAGGATGTTCATTATAAGGTATCTTAATAAACCTCTCATCAATCAAATCGTGCAAGATATCGAGGCCTAGAAGAATATGAAAAGTAAAATGGATAATACTTAGGAAGGGGAGTGGAACATGGGGTAGGTCTACTAAAATGAGATGAATTATATTGAGTATTTATAGTAGGAGATGGATAACGTGAGGGTGGTGCAATAGGAGAAATATAAGATGTATTAGGTAGAGTAATAGTAATCGAGAAACTAGAAGCATGTACATTAAGCATTTATTAATCTAGGTGAATAAATTTAGTACAAAGATATGTAAAATATTCACTTTTGTAATAAAATAACTTCTCTTTTAAAGGAGAAATCAAGTCATGACAACATTTATATTGTAATTCTAAATCAATAGGATGATAAAGTAAATGATACATGTAATATTTAAAATGTAAGATATAATTAGTAACATGTTCATTCTATCCTTGATACAAAGAAGGTAAATTCTCAAATGTAACTTTAGAAAATAAATTAGAAAAAAAAAATTCTAATAAATGTTTCTTCCATATCAAGATAAGTATTAATAGATCTACTAGGAAAATGATGAAAGTAGTGAGAAGCAATATCAGTAAGACTATTAGGAAATGATTTTATAAGTAATATATCATTAGAATGTGAATCCATGACTAATCTAAAATCCTTAAGATGCATATAAGGATTACCCATTCCATCAAAGAGTGTAAAATTTGGCATGGTAAATCCTTTAGTAAAAGGTGATTTTTGGGTCTTCTTAGGAATAGGATTACCATGAAAATAATTATTATCAACACTAGCATAATAGGCCCTACTCTCAAGGGTAAGGGTATGAACCTTATTTTGTAAATCACCTACAACATGCATAAGAGATAATTTTGTGTGGGAGTTTGGCATAAACATTAAGAGGTTCATTACGGGGTTGTATCTTGACATGATAGGTATCCATAGGTATAATATTTGGTTAAAAGGTAATCTTAGGATCAGTAAGGGGATAAATAGAAGTAGAAACATTTGAAGAATAATCAAGAGCTTAGAATTTTGCACACTTTTATCAAAAATCTCAGCGAGAGAAGGAATACAACCATTATTAGAAACTTGTTCACTATCCTTATGATCATCATGATGTATATTATATTTGGAAATATCAAGAGTAGAAACACATAAATTAATAACTTTTGTAGGTTTTAACATATCATGAGAAGAAATATGAGTACTAGCATTATGATGAAGCACACGATCGGAGAAGGAATAAAGATATGTATTTTAAGGAATAATATTTAATGAACAAGAACTTGGTTGAGAAGAAAGACAAGGAGACTTAATATCATTATCAACAATAATAGCATCATCCCTAATGATTTGTGCATATGTATGTGGAGGATGAGAAGAAGGGTGAGTGTCATTTAGGATTACATCTATAACATCATAATAAGTACGGGTATCACAAGCATCATTAAAAAAACATTCTTCATCTAAAAAATTAACCAAATCCTCAAAACATGTATAATTTGTAGTAACACAAAAACATCACTATTAGTATCACAATAACTAGTAGCCTCAATAGGGGGTAGGCGTGAAACATCGGGATGCGGTTTTATGATATTTTTGATGATAAGAAGAGTATTACATGTAGGTATAGTATGTGACTTATGGTAGAAGGAAACTTATTCTATGGTATTTTCAAAACAAGGATGAAGACCAGTCATATGAATAGGATCATACTTGGGGGAAATAGTTTTAGCATGGCGATGACGCAACACTTTTTGGTAAGCCAATAGGAACACACAAAGAAAACAAACTGAGGGATCCTAGGGTTCAATCAATAAACGAGTTCACCAAATGATTTAACATAATTTAAATCTTATCAGAGGATTGAGATTAAATAAATATATCTAAAATGAGAAAGATGTAACATGTAATGACAAGTGTAAGAAATGAGAGGATACAAGTGGCTTATCTTGTATCTCAAGCTCTAGAGTGATTCTAAGATGAATATTGCATGGAATAGGTTATATCTTAATTTTGTAAGATTCATATGGATAATAGAGATCTGATAGTTGTAGACACAAAATCATGCACTTTAGACATTATTTAGTCTCGATCTCATACTACTATTTAGAGGGTTTTGAGTGAAGAAAGTACTAATTAACCCCCACCTCTTGGCCATTTTTTATTTGATTTCTATTATCATTCCCAACCTCCACCACACACATGCCCAGTCATATTTCTTCATTTCGCATCATTTTAGCTTTGAATGGGGTGCCAAGGTTAGTATCTTGTGGCACTCATGGGCACCCTGGTCCCACCATGGGTGCCACGATTCTTTCGGAATTTCCCACAACTTTTGGGATCTTTCTAGCCATTTGAGGTCTTTATCTTTTTAGTGGTTAGCCATTTCAGGGGTTAATTATGAAATTAGATCAAGAGAACCCTATAAATATAAAGCTATGAGACCATAATGAAGGACCAAGAACTATCACTACTATCATCCACCTAGATTCACATCCATCTATTGTATTGATATCATTGGCATCCACATAGCTCCATCACAAGGCACAAAGATAGGACATCTACATCACACACAACATAGGGGAGGATTTATTCTATTCCATGCACCATTCTATTACATTTTATACACATAGTTAGCTCACTACATCACAAAGTGTGACTGACATAAGAGAAACCTAGGGAATGTTTCACACACACACACAGAACTAAATTTGGGTCTAGAATGTAGTGCGGTGCTCAATTAGTAAGACCACCATTGTGGTAGTTGAGGTCATCGACCCTTTCATATGCATTTTTATTTTTAGGGATTGATGTTTTTTAGGGTTTTACAGGTCTTTCTATTCATCTTGGAATATCAATGACATCTAAAGTAGTGCAATGAGCTTAATGGGACACATAGTGAAGGTTTCGTATCATCACCAAACTTGTGAAAACTTGTACCAAAGCTTTTCACAGCACTGTGGTGCCCGATTTACGAGACTAGAGTGCCCATAGGTGCCCCAGTCCAACCATATTGCTCAGATCCATCCTTTTCGAGCTCCCGCATATTGATTCCTACTTCCTGATTTTCCAGTCACCTCTGTGACACAGTATCGTGAGCATCTCTATTCAATTGATTCTTTTCCTCTTCTCTCTTAGATACTTAATATTTTATGTTTTCATTAGATTAGTTATTTGGGTCATTTACATACTTCTTTACTGCAATTATTTTTACTTTATTTATACTTATTCATATCTTAGATTAACTAGTGCATATAGACATTTTTAGTTAATCAATAGTATTCTATACATAACCTCCCAAAGGAGTATAGGAAATCCTGATGCTAATGTCTAAATTGGGCACTAGTGTCCTAGAAATAGCTCTATATTTGATCATTTCGAGTTTTATCATTTATTCTTTACTTCACTATTTTTCACATCCACTTCATTATAGGTTTCTTGTATCACACCTATACCTATAAAAAAACCCGACTAACTACATAAGGTTCAAGAAAACATTATATGGAATAAATAATGCATATTCTTGAGTTGAACTGACCTCGATGGTCACCCCAATGTGATTATCACCAATCATTACACTACATTTCAAAATCAATGTAGTTCTATTTTATGTGATACAATGATGTCTATTGAGAATACTTTTCCCTTTGTTGTAGTCACACTAAGATAACGAGTTACAACTACTTTTCCCCAAGATGAATGTGTGAGATAGAATTCAGAAATTTCCCCTTCCTATGCAACGAATGATGTAACCCAAATACATGCCTTGAATATTACTCTTTTCCCGAGTAGTAGATAGGAAGTAATAGCCCAAATTTCTTAGCCCCTAATAGTAGTGATTAAGTCATGTATATATATGTCTCCCTTATTTTAATTTCATCACTTTGCAACATAAAATACTTGACCTAGAGACTAAGAAAGACCCAAATTTTAATACCAAGTGAAAAATTGGATAATAAAACAATATGGATAAAAGCAACCAAAAGGGACACTAGCGCATAGGCGTTAATGTCCTTACTTGGTGGTACTTTCCCAATAACAAGAACCAAAAACATGACCAATGATGGGAATAAGGATCCTTATGACTTGACCAAAAGCATACCAATCTAGAAGATATAAGATAATATTGCAATCAAAAGTAATAGAAGGACTAGGGAGGTGTCGAAATGTCTAATATTCTCGTTTAGGAACCATGCATATAATAACATACTAGATTTGTATTGTAATAGTAATAATTACATATTTTTGTGTCTACAATACTCAAGATAATATTTCAATGTTAAAACTAGTTAACAATCTATGACTCAAAAGTATATGCTCTACATCACTTTTCAAATTACTACTTTATTTAGAGACATAGTGTACACATCAAAAATTTAACTTTTCACATAAGGTCTCTTAAAATAAATATAAAAAACACGACAATCCTTAAAAATCAAATAATCCCATAAAATCAACTTTAAAATGTAGAATACCACAAATATGGTGATAAAATACACCTAATCATAAATTTACTTATCTTCATCTACTCATATTTAATCTTATCATATCCCTTTATAGACTTAACTGCTCAACCTACCCATTTGCATCTCGAATGCACAATGGTCCTTTATCATTACAATTCTCTATGAAAATTTTACCTAAATCCACCTCAATCCTCTATCGACACAAGAAATATAAAATAACACTCACCCCCTCATTTCACCCTCTCGAATCTTTGTGCACTTGAAGCCTTATATAGTATTTTGGTTCATTGCTTGCATATCCTTTCTTTAGTTCATTATTCAAACTTCACTATTCGAACATGATTTCATAGATGATGTTGGGTACAAGAACAACTATATAAAGAAACTGCACACTACATAAAGGAAGGAACTGTACACTCAACAAACATTACACAATGGAATCATGCACTCATCACAATGTAACATTAGACTCTACAACCCACCAAAAATAAACTCCTTCAATTCATGGCCCACCAACAATATGTACTAAATAACAAAATGAAAACACATGATAACTCAATTTTTTCAACTACTTTTGGTTCACACAAGATTTCTTATGGACTCAAATGTTCCCGCATCATGCACCTCATGTAATTTTGAAAAATTTAGCTCCTAATAAAGGAATTGGAATGCAATGTTGTGTAGAATCCATAGTACTTATCCAAGTTACATATTTTATTTTATTCCCCTTCCACTTGACAAAATATTCCTTAAACTCATTTCTACATGTATTTTGCATTTTGGTGTATATCACCCCTTCCACTTTGTCATGCACCTTTTGTGTCATGTTTTTCTCCATTATACTCCAATTTATTCATATTATGATTCTTCATCACCTCCTTGTCTTATACATTATGGATATAGATCAGCCACATTAAATATATTAGGGATAGTAATTCTTGTAGGCCACTTTATCTCATGGTACATGGCTGTATATTCTTCCACTTAAGTTTATGGTATGCTCCCTTAGAAAAAATTTCTACCTAAAAAATTTTCTAAGATCATTTCTCCAATATTATATTCAAACTTTTTTATCAGTTTGTTATTATATTGCATATTCATCTCTGTCAAAAATATAATGTGTGGTGAGTCATGCACCCTCACATTATTCTTGAACAAAAGATTCACAATATATGTTGCACCACTAGTCTTCTTGCAAGCAATAAAATGTGCCATTTTTTGAAACATTTCCACCACTACAATAATAGAATTAATGTCCCTATATGTCTTGGTAAAACCAAAAACAAAATACATAATTTTGTCTCCCCAAGGTGCCTATGGAATGGGAAAGGGTCGATACAACCCTACATTATTATATCTTCATTTAGCCTAATAACTAACACAACATTATTCAATAAAATTTCACACATTTGCACTCATTTGTAGCTAAAATTAACTCTCTTGTAGTTGTTCTACAAGCCAAATTGTCTTGTTAATAATCTGCAATGTTTTTCTCTTATCAAATTTTCATGAACTGATCCTTTTAGTATGCATACTTGTCTTCATTTGAACAACAATCCCTTCTACAAAAAGTATTCCAACAAAGGTGTCCTATCAATTTTTGTTGGTATTGCACACACCACCCATGTTTCTATTAAATATTTATTATGTAAAACTCCTTAGAAGACTCAAAACCCATAACCTCTTCAATCATATATGTCAACATACAACTATGCCTACCGAGCACATTAGTAACCCTGTTGGCCTTTACCACTCATGTGCTTCACAACAAATGTGAATCCTTGTAGGTGCTCCACCCAATTCATACACCTTTGATTCAATTTTTTCTTGTTTTTTTAATTAACTATAATTCCTAATGGTTTGTGTATGAAACAAACTCCTTCAACTAGTAATTTCTCCACTTCTCCAATACTTACATAGTTGTGAAATACTCCTAATCATAAACACTATACTTCTTCCTTGCATCATTTATATTCTCACTAAAATACATAATAGTTCTACCTTCTTAACTCGAAAATGTGTCAATGGCTATCCCACTAGCATGGCTATTGACCTAAAATACCTTTCCAAAATCCATCAATTCCAACACCGGAAACTCTATCACATTCTTCTTAAATACGTTGAACTCTTTTATGTTCATGTGCTCCATATGAAATTATTTATGTATCCTCTCATGACCTCTATAATTGACACACACACACACACACACACACACACACACACACACACACACACACACACACACACACACACACACACACACACACACTAAAATTATTGATGGACTTGTGGTAAAAACTATCCAATCCATGAAAAGTGTGTGCCTCATAATCACTCGGTAGTGATGGCCAACCCACAATTATGAAAAATTTCTCGGGGCCAATTTTTAATCATTATTAGAAATCAAAAATCCAATAAATACTAACTCATCTTGCATAAAACTACATTTTTTCAAATCAATCAACAACTTATCCTCTTGCAAACTCGTAATACCTTTCTAAAATGTAGTAAATTTTCTTCACGTATCATATTGAAGATCATAATATCATCTACATATATAATCACAAACTTGCCTTAAAATGGTATTATAAATTATTTGGAACATTTCTCAATCCAAATAGCATCACAACCCACTCATCTAATCCATCTTAATCCTTAAACATTATCTTTCATTCATCTCTTTCCCTTATGTGAATTTTGTGGTATATGTTTTTTAAATCAACCTTATTGAAATACTTCTCTCTATTCAAACAATCCATAATTTCATCTATTTATACTTAAGGGTGATCTTATTTATGGCTCTTGAATTAGTACACATATGTTATTCACCCCCTTCTTTAGTGCTAAAATTTTTGGCGCTACGCATGGGAATCATACTCTCCTTGATGATTCCTTTATACAACACTTGGAATTTTCTTTTCATCTCTCTATTCTCTTGTGGTATCATCTTGTAATCTTCCTTATTTGGAAAACTCGATCTTAGAATTAAACCTATGCAGTGAATAATATCCCTCACAAGTGGTGACAAGATGGGTAACTCATTAGACACAAGCTCTAAAAATTCTTCTAATATTTCTTCCACCGCTATACAGAATTATTTTCTTTATCTTAGTCACTTCTTGTGTTCCTTCTTTTTATGGTCAACACTATGAGTGAAAAACATGAATTTTATTACTTAACTTCACTTATGAACTCTTTACTTGAGAGAAATAATACCTTTGACATATTGCTTCACCTTTTTCCCGCAATGGGTTTAGAGTGTACTTCTTTCCATCATTTCCTAACATGTAAGTGTTTTTGTGGACATCAATTTTTATTTCTTATCTAATTGTGAATGTCTTCAAAGTATCACATAAAATTCATCCATAGCGACGATTTCACACATCATGGCATCATCATGTCTCCTAACCGATAATTTAACTAGACAATTCTCCTTCACTAATAGTTTGTGTCCCTTATGTAACTATAAAACCTTGTATGGATTTGGATGCTCAATTATATTCAACCTCAATTTATCCATCATATATTTTGTCACTAAATTATCACTATTTATACTATCTATTATCACCTTGATTACTTTTCCTCATAACTTACTTTATTTCCTAAACACACTTTTTTCTCTTCTTATGACTAACCTCTTATTTTTCTAGTTTCAACAAAACACGCGTGAAGATCAATTATTCTCCCATTTATGGTTCTTCACCATGACTTAAAACAATTCATCTACCTCTCCTAGTGTGATATGCACACTTCACTTACCAAAATTCTAGGTATGTGTGTACTCATGTGCTTGATGCTTTATTTCTCAAAACCTATAACATGTGTTGTTTAATTTGTAACGGTGACCTCCTTCACAACCAAAAACTCCTCTACTAATGGATGCATTTCCACCTCCTCGAGATTTTCCTTCACTTTTTAGTGTTGAAAATGACTCACCTTTACCTTGTACATAATTTTATATTCCTTTATTCGATCCATAATCTAGTGCAGCCTTATCCTTTTTGCACTTAACACTTTCTTGTTTGTACACCAATTTTTCTTTTACCTTCATAGCATACTAATACGATTCTTATATGGAATGAACATGAAACATAATAAACTTAATCCACAATCCAATCATATATCTAGAGATATTCTATACATCATGTTAGGAAATAATGGATAAAATATGCGAACAATACCACAGAGAATCGCAATAGTAAAAATTAATATGCAAAATAATAACACAGATCTAAAATAAAAGTGCATAAAAATAAAAAAACACAACACAGAGGCAGTGTTTATCCTGGTTCACCCAATTTAAGCTAGGTCCACCAATAATCACTTGCTCAAATTTTTATTGCAAGCCACCTTTTTCTCTTAATACAATACCAAGATCTATTTGGAGTTATACTCAACAAGATCTCTTGAATTCACACTTGAACTCACACACATCTACAATGTTACATCAACCCTACCATATGCACAAAAGAACATAAATAGGAAACTACTTAAGAAATTTTTACAATATTGTGGGTATCAAAACCATGGGCCAAATCCACCCCATAAACCTATGGGTCAAAATACCTTCTATATGAGAAGAGTGTGTCTCTCGAGAAAGATGTGGAAAGTCTAAAGTACTTTTCTGTACAATAGTCAACACTTCCACACATAAAAATAGGCTCCACAACATAACACTTCATCTTCCCCATGACCCGCTCTAATGGTGATTTTTTTATAAAAATCCTTAGTGTATTCCTTCATGTAAATATCTCTTTTTCATAGACTACAACTTTGTGAACAATTTGAGTTGGTAATCTATAGAAAAAAATTTGCCTTGAGATTCACCACCATATTATCCCATATATTTATCTTCTATTTTCCATGTTGTACTCGATTGGTCCGGATATGTTCCCACCAAATAGATGCATGACCTTTCAAATTCATGCATGTAAATTTTAAATTCCTAGGATCTTTCATATCTTCATACTCAAAAATATTTCTCCATACCTCATTATCTCGATCCATGAGCTCTATGGGTTCAAAAATACCAAAATAACAATGAGTATCTAGTCTTGGTATATCACCCACTCTACTAATTTTACAAATAAATATATTCTTGGGACCATCTTGCATTTCCTATTCCTCAACATTCTTATTTCCATTCACGTCTTGCACTCTATATTGCATGGACATGCCTTCATAATCACTATTATCCTCCATAACAACACCTTAATGTTATACAAATTTCAAGTAGTTCACATCATTTCAACCAAGTCCTCAATTATTGCACTTTGGTTCTAATGTCCTCCCAAATTAATATTCCTATGGTGTGTTTTTTTTTATTATTGGCAAATAGTTTTTTGAAAGGGACTATACCCTTGAATACAAAAGAAGGCCTGAGAGCCGGAATAAGAGTGAGAAACAGAGAGAATGGATCAAAATCCAAGTGTTACAACGAAGCTCCAAGTAGCACGAAAATGCTACTCAACCGAGACAAAACAAAGAAAACAACAAAGAAAAAAAATAGCAAACCGACCGCAAAGAAACAGCAGAGAAACAACAAAAATCAGCAGAAGCTCCCAGAGCTACTTCTTGGTATCTTTATCGATACTGATCTTGATTTTCTTCCAGGCATGGAACATACCCAAAGCAGTCATATGGGCAGCATCACCTTATCAAGCTCCTCAATGGTTCTTTTGCTCTCCTTTTCGTTGCCCCAAAGTGCAAATGTAGGACACCGCCGAGGTTGGAAACACTTTTGGCATGGTCGTGGATTAACTCCTCAATCGTCCTAAAGGCTACAATGTTGTAATCATGTCTAGTCTTGGCCTTTCCTAAGCGGAAGTCTAAGGAGGTTAGCTTCTTGTATATGTCCTCAATCTGACTACTATCAATGTTCCCCTCATCCTCCCTGCTTTTCTTGCCTTTTTGCTTGCAAGGTTCTTGACCTCATCCTTCAAAGAAATTCATCTCAAACTTGTAAGGCCTCCAAATTCTTTGAAGAGCTATCCATCCACACCTCCCGGGGACTGGCACTACTGATGTTCAGCAGGTCATGAGCAATCTCAAGGTCAAAAGGCTCCTTCTCCGCAGAAAGAGTCTCAAGGTTGAGCCTCCTGGAAGCCCTGGTGACTGGTCTCTTAGAGGTAGAGGTGAGGTGGGTGACGGAGAAGCAAAGCAGGGGGAATGGAAGGAGAAGTTAGTGGAGCCGGCATGGGGGTGGCAGCAACGGTGGAGGGGGCAGCAGCAGGGGCAGCAGGAGAAGCAGGGCTGGCAGCAGCAGAGCCCATCAATGGGGGAGCTGGGCTCGGGGAGGAAGGAAGACCAGGGTACTTCAGTAGGCAGCACTTATGGATCAACAAAATAAGACCCTGATGCAAGGGAATCACCCGGGTGTGCTTCTGAAACTCCAAAATGGAGCGTTCAAGGGAGCTCAGCAGATAATGGGGGAAGCAAACCAATCGATTCCTACGGAAGTGGTTTAAAAAGATTAGATGCTTAGCAGGGACAGTGACAAACCTGCCTTCCAAGGAGATGAATCGAATCATCATACGAGTGACCTCATCATAGGGTGATGGAATTAAGGTGACAAGTAGGCCCATTTGTGCTAAAAGTGAGCTTCTCACTCCCTCCACAAATATTCCTATGGTGTGTTATCAGTATATTCGTTGAAACTTAAGATCAACAACCTACAAAATATTCCACCCAACAATCCTCTTTTTGGAAGAGTCCTGCAATGACCTTCTACCCACATTTCACATTGTGGAACGCCATAAAATTCATTGGGTCATTATTTTACACCTTTTACCCAAAAATTACCCACTCGAAGATGTTTGCAATGATTTTCCACCCACATTCATGAAAGTGAAAAATTTACAAAATCTAGCATGTCATTTTTTACAAGGAAAGTAATCCTCTCTCTCGATACCAAAGGACATAAAAAGGTCAAGGTGTGTTTAATGAAGAGCTATCATACAGCTCACATCCCTTATAATACACATGGAATAATAAACTAAAAAAATGTATCAATAGAAAGATCAAATGAACACATATTGACACAAAAACAAATTTTTATGATATATACTCAGGAGAAATAGCACAATCATGTTAATCACCAATTATTCATCCTCATGTAGCATAGGTTATATAATCATTCTCATCTTCTTTCATTCAATATGGAGAATTATCTATGTAGTATAACACAATATTCATGTCATGTCGATCATCTTCCAATGGCATGTTTCTTCGAGCCTTAAGCTCACATCTCAGTACTCTACTTTGAGTTCCCTTAAAACTTGAACTCCAAAATTGAGTTTTGATTTGGAACTTCTTTCCTAAGGTAATTGGTATCTATTTATATAGTCGTTTATGCCACCTTATAAAAATCCTAAGCTCATGTAATTTTAATGCAAAGTCTAAAGGACCCAAAACATAACCAATCATACCTTCCTAAAACTTGTTCCTTTAAACATTCAATTTTTCAATATCAACTCAAACAAGATTGCACTGAACAAATGTGCAACAAACTAGATAGTGCACAAAGTAATCGTACACTTAACCAAAATTGTGAAATGGAATCAGACTCATCACAAGTCTGAGAATGGAATTTGTGGCCTACCAATAACAAAAATTACACAAAAATTGTAAACGCAAACTTACTCAAAATTGTCAACAAGTTTTGGTTGACATATGATTTCTTGTGGACCTAAATGCTCCAACATCAATTTTTGCGTATAAAGGTTTTTCCCACATAATTATTTGTTTTTATTTTTTTAAGTTTTCTTTTTATATTCTTCATAATTCTTGATTTATCTAATAATTTTACACTTTTAATTACTTGTCAATATTAATCATTAACAAAATTATTTTTGTATCAATCAATCCTAACACTTCCCGACAAATGCTACTCACTTTTGGTGGTATGGTCAATGCAAGATACTTGAGATAAATAGTTTAAGTTAAGTATAGAAGTTTTACTATTCAAAATATTTTGTAATGTTCATGCTTCCAAGCTCATGGGTCCTATGATCCTTGTTTCCAAGTCCGCAAGAATGTACCTCGACCCACCCATTTTTAGCTTTCTCAAACTAAGCTCATGCATTCTTTATTCACTTTATAAACTTCGATTCTCCATGCTATCCTTCATTATTTTTTTATTTTTATAAATTAACCCTTTACTCGTTAGTTCCCATATTTTTCTATTACTCTTACTAAGTGTTCTACTTTTCCTTTGTTATGTGACTCGTGGTATACTACAACTACCCCTTCTCTAATTTTGGCCCATGATACTCTATCCTTTTTATATCACTTTTTCTCTTTTCAAACTATATTTTTCCTCTCTTTAATCCTTATATCTTCTCCTTAATTATAAATTCAACACTAATCTCATATAATTTTCTAATATTTTTATTTCATTTTCCCCATTTTCTTTCCTCCTTTCTATTTTTCCCAACCGTCAACCCAAATTTGCTTCAATCATCACATCCTTTTGGATCACCTTTCATCCTACCTTTCATCATGTAGGTCCCTTTCCCTTAACAAACCTATTATCACTTCTTATCGATCCTTTCTCAATCAGTATAATTTGAATAAGAAACAAGACTCTTACTCTAAATTTTCCTATGGGTCCTTCTAAGAAATCACTATTTCTTACATCAAAACTTTTCCAACCCTAAATCACTCATAGGATTATGAATGAATCAAGGTTAGTCTCAAACCAATAATAAACCACATGGTTCCAAAGTTCATCTACTTCCTCAAGTCCTTGTTATTTCTTCTTATTCCACTTAAGAGGTATGTGTAGCCAAAGATTAGTCAACTTGTTTTCTTTTTCTATCCTTAAGATCCATTGCTACAATAAGCTCAAATAATGAACAAAAAGTTTCATCCTCTTCCCTAAAATAAAATTTTATGATGACCTATAAGAGTGTCTTAACCTTGTAACTTCTCATTCTAAAAATAATTTTAACTTCTTCCACTAACTCTCAATTTCCTTATTCACTAGTTTCCAAGAGTGTAATGGGTATTCGTCATTAGAAATTAGTTAACTAAACATGGGATCAAACACCAAATGTTGGCATAAACTAGACATTTTTAGTAAATAATTTTTTCGTATAGATTTGATGCACACAGAGGTAGATACAATAGATTGTACACAAACACTTAACACATAACTAATAGAATTTCTAAGTGGGTCTACAAATTTGTATATATATAATAACATATAGATAAGTAAAAATAACACACACACATTATATATATATATATATATATATATCATATATATAGTAGAATGTTCATATTTTAAACCACATAAACTCAACCCACCTCACTACTTTGATCTACTCCACATAATCATCTCATATGCTTACCTCTCTTCTACTCTACATACATTCACTCACAGACACACACATATAGTCCACACATTCCCTCACTCTACTTCATTCTACATCTTACATACAACCTTATCCTCTCAAATTTATACATATTTTATTTGTTACAAACATCCATGCCTATTATACATGCCTAGCACACAAACAATTTCTTCATTTTGACTTATGAACCCTACTTCCTTTGATGCACAAATTTCTCTTACCTTTGATGAACATACTCTAATTAGCTTGTTGAAGAACCATGCCAATAAGTTTCATATTCACAAAACTACTCCCCGTGAGGAGCCATATGAAGTGACATTCCCGAATCAACCAACCATGCATCATTACATGCATGAGCACTTAGAGCTAAAATATATGTATCTCCTCCTTCATCAATGCATGGTCCTCCTTTAAAATATGAATCACTAGGTGGATTCTTTTATGATTTATTTATTTTTAAATCCTTCTTGAAACACACTAATGTACCATTCATCTAGTATATTTTTAGAGTTCTCTATGGATTTTAATATCTTCCTCTAGAATTTTTAATGTTTTCAAATTATCCAACAAACCCTTTGTATAATTTTCACCGGAGAATTAAAAAAAGAGTCGATTAACACAACATAATAGTGTTTTTCACCTTCTTATCAATCTTTTCTCACTCTCCCTATGCCAACCTTATGGGGATTGATTGTGATAAAGAATTTCATTGATCTCTCTCAAGATATCCTCCATCTTGAGTTTTTATAACTCAAAGTTTTTCCCATTGAACTTTTCAATATCTATCCTTGTGATTTCTCGCATATTTTACAACACATATCTTAATCTCAAAAACATTTAAATCGGACAACGAAAACCCTCATAGAGTACACCACAAGATGATACCGATGTTAGGAATTTTAGCTACCAAGATGTAGTAATCTAAATAGAGAAAGAGAAAACAAGTAAATTCACAAATAAATAAATGGCATGCATTGTAAAGAGACACAATGTTTCAATTAGGGAAAACCTTTCTAGTAAAAAAATCAGTGGCAATAACCTTCTATTATTGTATTAAATTGAACCAAATTACAAATATAATAATCGGACTTCAACACATTGTAGCAAATTACATTCATTTGAAATATTTATATGCATACTCAATTGTGCTTTCATCATGTAACCTTCCAGTTCTAACTATTAGTAACAACCTTCTCCTATAGAACATGCACTTATACAACCGCACATCACCTTACAAAAACTTTCTTAGGCGTAAAGGAAAAGGATCGGGGATTCATTTTAAGACCCCCCTCCCAAAAAAAAAAAAATTATATAATAGGTGGCGAATCGACAAAAATCCATTCGCACTATAAGCCAAAGCACGAAAACGGATTTTGTGACAACGGCAAAAGGAAGGCATTTTTCAAAAATGGTGGGGCGGTTTTTTTATTACCGAGCGACAATAGTAAAAAAACAAAACTATTACTAAGCAGTAAGTACGGTCTATTACCAAATGAAAAAAAAAATCAATAGTGTTAATGGTTGGTAACACTTGTCATTTTATTGTTTGATGCCATTGTTAATGTTACCGTTTAGTAACTTTTGTTTGTGTTACCGGGCCGGTAACACATTTTCAAGCTAACGGCTAGTAACATTTGGTAGGGATACCACCCGGTAACACTTGTCAGTGTTAACAACCGGTAATAATGTCAAACTTTCCGACCACTAACATGTACTTGGTGTTCCCAAATGGTAACATGGAAGGTTTTCCGACATATGCCTCTACATTTAGTGCACTTGCCTTTCCTATATATATACCCATCCCCATATGGTTTGTCTCATTTTCACTGCTGCAGTTTCTCTGAGATAGAGTTTTTCATAAAGTTCCAACCTTCTCGTCCACTTCCAGTCTTCCAGTATTCATGTTGATCATCAAGGCACATCTATCATCATATACAAGTATCTTAATCTGTAATTTTCCAACCTCTTCTTTTTTCAAGCAATCAATGTTCAAGAATAATGGCCCCAAGGAAAAAAACCATTAAACCACTTCCTATGTTTACTGAAACATTTTATATCCCTAGTTGTTACAACTACTTGAAGACCCTCAAATAATTAGTCAATCCGGTTGGATTGGTAGCTCAGGGTTCCATGGTCTTATTTACATGCCCCTATATCAGAAAAAACACAAATTACTAAATAATTTAATGTAAGTGTATAATCATTTTGATGGCACTTTCATAGTTCAATTACCATCCCACCAATTTATCATCAAAATAACACCTGAAGACATTCATCATCGCGTGCATGCCCCATGAAAACACATTTCATGTAACCTCCATTGTCATTCTTCTTGATGAGAAAAAAAAATAGAGTCTCATTACAATATCTCTATTGAGGCTGAGGTAAATACTCCAGCCAAAAGAGGCATTAAATCTCAATCTATCAAATACCCCTTTCTCCTAGCCATGGTGGAATTTTTCCAATCTCGTGTCATGTTTTTTTTTTATTATTGGCAAATAGTTTTTGAAAGGGACTATACCCTTGATATAAAAGAAGGCCGAGAGCCGGAATAAGAGTGAGAAATAGAGAGAATGGATCAAGATCCAAGTGTTACAACGAAGCTCCAAGTAGCTCAGAAACAGCTACTCAATCGAGACAAAACAGCAAAACAACAACAAAAAAATAGCAAACCGACCGCAAAGAAACAACAGAAAAACAACAAAAAGTAGCAGAAGCATCCAGAACTACTTCTTGGTAGCTTTATCGATACTGATCTTGATTTTCTTCCAGGCATGAAACATACCCAAAGTAGTCATATGGGCAGCATCAGTCTTATCAAGCTCCTCAATGGTTCTTTTGCTTTCTTTTTCGTTGCCCCAAAGTGCAGCCGGGACACCGCTGAGGTTGGAAACACTTTTGGCATGGCCCTGGATGAACTCCTCAATCGCCCTAAAGGCTACAATGTTGTAATCATGTCTAGTCTTGGCCTTCCCTAAGCGGGAGTCTAAGGAGGTCAGCTTCTTGTATATGTCTTCAATCTGACTGCTATCAATGTTCCCCTCCTCCTCCATGCTTTTCTTGCCTTTCTGCTTAGCTAGGTTCTTGACCTCATCCTTCAGCAATTTCATCTCAGCTTCTAAGGCCTCCAACCTCTTAGAAGAGCTATCCATCCGCACCTCCCGGGGACTGGCACTACTGATGTTCAGCAGGTCATGAGCAATCTCAAGTTCAAAAGGCTCCTTCTCCACAGTAAGAGTCTCAAGGTTGAGCCTCCTGGAAGCCCTGGTGACTGGTCTCTTAGAGGTAGAGGCGAGGTGGGTGACGGGAGTAGCAGCAGGGGGAATGGAAGGAGAAGTTAGTGCAGCCGGCATGGGGGTGGCAGCAACGGTGGAGGGGGCAGCAGCAGGGGCAGCAGGAGAAACAGGGCTGGCAGCAGCAGAGCCCATCAAAGGGGGAGCCGGGCTAGGAGAGGAAGGAAGACCAGGGTACTTCATGGGCAGCATTTATGGATCAACAAAATAAGACCCTGATGCAAGGGAATCACCCGGGTGTGCTTCTGAAACTCCAAAATGGAGCGTTCAAGGGAGTTCAGCAGATAATGGGGGAAGCAAACCAATCGATTCCTACGGAAGTGGTTTAAAAAGATTAGATGTTTAGCAGGGACAGTGACAAACCTACCTTCCAAGGAGATGAATCGAATCATCATACGAGTGACCTCATCATAGGGTGATGGAATTGAGCTGACAAGCAGGCCAGCTGTGCTAAATGTGAGCTTCTCAGTTCCCTCCACAAATCTTCTTTCTTCACCTCTTTGTCAACCCTTTTGTTGAAGAAGCGGTACCCCTCCAAACTAAGGCCGGTCGCTTCAGCAATGAGATCTTCATTGACTAAAATCTTCTGACCCCCATAGTCGACAGTCCTCTCTTTCCACTCCTTAGCAAAGTGAACAGATATGCTTTGGTCATGTCCCTGCACCTTATCAATGAAGTTGGTGAAGCCTCCTTTGCTGAGAGTGTTCCAAAGCTCTGTATTTTCCTTCCAGTCGGGGTCTGCGCATGGTTCAATTTGGCAGGGAGGCCCTCCCATCTTCTCTGTGATATATTGGTTACAGCAATTTCTTAAATTTCTGTGAGCGTAGAGAACTGTCCGCTTCTTGCTGTTGAAGGCCGCACAAAACTGGGAACTATAGCCGTTGTTCTTCTCACGAACGGCTGCGTAACGGCTGAACTGAGCCTGCGGGAAGTCGCGTGTGAGAGTAACCCTTTCCCTGTCAACAATCACATTACAACTATCATCGGTTTCCGAGGAGCTATGAATCCGGATAACAGCAGCTGTAGTACATCCCGCATGCGCGATTTTCAAATTTAGATAACTCCACTTGAAGTTCCCCAAATAATTCTTACTATCTTGTATATTTGATATTATTTGCCTCATCATCTTCATTAAAGCAACACGTGTGAGAGTGTTATTGATGCTGATCTTCCTCCAAAGATTAGGACGCATCTCTAGGGATTGCTTGCATATGAAGGTCCGCATGAATGCTGTTGTGTAGCTGATTAGGGATACTGTTAATATCCCAGACGGTGAAATTTATATTAATGCCATAATTGGCCAGTGCATCCGCCAATTTGTTGCCCTCCCTGTAAGTATGCATAATTCTGATGCTATTGAAGGTATGACTGATGCTTATGGATTCAGTGATAAAATCCTTAATACTCCAGCTAGGAGATGAGGACTGATTTAGAAGTTTAATGATATTTAGGGAGTCCCCTTCAACAACAAGGTTCTGGATATTTTGAGCTCGTGCAACTCTCAAGCCCCAGAGAGCAGATAATGCTTCGGCAAAATGATTGGTTTGAATTCCCATTTTTCCAGCATATGCAGCAATCAAATTACCTTTGTGGTCCCGTATTGCTCCTCCTCCTACTGCTGTCCCAGGGTTTCCCTTAGAGGCCCCATCAAAGTTCAGCTTATAGGTAAGATACACTAACATTCCTCAATGGGAAATGTACTACCTTCTTCAAACCATTTCTGGCATTAGATTCGATTGGTGCACATATCTTGCATCAAAGATTCATTCTGAACTTGACAAGGCCAAATTGAATCCTACTACAGTTATTTCTTCTTCTTGTTATGTTCTTTCTTTATATTATGAGGGTTTTTATGGACTCAAATCCACAGCTATTCCAACTTCTCTTCACGAGAAGATGGAAAAACATGGAATTCCTATGGACCAACAATTGGTGAGTATTTTTTTAAAAGCATTTAATCTTGATTCCTTTCAAAAACAAAATCATTGTTAAATTAATTCTTGTAAATATGTAATCTGTAATTCTATTTTGAACCAATGAATAGGTCAAAGAAAGAGAAACACGGGAACGCCATCATGCAACAATTTTCTCACATAACCCTGTTGTGCTCGAGGAGTCTGGGTGACAACAATACAATTGATGTCATCGAGTCCAATGACTCTTTAGCTCCAAAGTCAAGACTAGAAAAATGGATGCGTGGTTCTTTGGATTTGTCATGCTCGGCTTGATCCCGAGCAGAGATAATGTGCTCTGCTTCTATGTAATAGGAAAATCTAGGTTTTAATTTTTACATACTACACAATCGTTTCAATTTTATTTAATTATTTTACAGACTAATGATAATCTCAATCTCGATTCTCTACAATGTCATATTTCTAATTTCATTATCCTAATGTGTAGTCTTTTCTAACATATCTACATTTCCTCAGAGAGAGTATGCTCATATTTTTGTAGATGCCACATACATACTTGAGCACGAAGAGATTCAGTCTATTGTAGTAACCCACCCAGGCCCTTCAAGTTCTAGTATAAAGAAACTAAAAAATAGTGACTTAAAATTTATTTATATTAGTGTTTTGAATTTATTTTACGAATTTATCATTATTTTTAATTGGTTTTCATTAAATTCAGGATTTTTTGTAACAGTGCCACCACCACCCTTCCCCTTAATGCCACAGCAGTATGTTGATTACCGACAACCTTCACAGTGTAAAAATTTCTTATTGTTCACTTGTTTGTCTTTTAAATTCAAATTTTTAACATATTGATTACTAAATCTCATATTGTTAAAGTATTGATGCTTGCAGATCTTTTACAATCTGAAATTCATCCCGAACCATGCCCATGGCCACCACCTCTGCTCTGACTCCATCTCAATGCACAAGGAGTGCATCAGTCCCTGTCTGACCTCCCCTTCCACCTTTGTCATCTGCTTATGGTAGGGTAAAAATGATTATGCTCCTTAACACTGGAATGAGTATGAGTAAGGAAAATCAAAATTTCACAACATCTGAGTTCCCAGGTTTTCAGTTGGTAGTGTGTTGAGTGCCAGAGGCACTTCTATTTTAAACAATATAGATATGGATGAGTATCTTGGGTTTGAAAGATTTTTGACATGCAAGATTCGGGGAGGCATGTAGAGGATTTGACATAATTTGTTCGTAAGAAAATTCCACAGATGGTAGGCTCTTCATATCCTCCTTCCCCAACTAGGCAGCCATAGGAAAAAATGGATGATGATGCAAAGACCAGATTTTCACTTGACATCCTTGTGTCAGAAAATGCTACAACCCTTGTCATGGAAAATTTTATTCCTGACATTAAGGAGCTGAAGATGTGGGAGATCAGATTGAAATCTCTGATAAAAGAAATTAATGATAGATATCATAATTTTGAAAACATAGAAAAAAATTTATTGGTTAAAAATCAACCAGTGGTGATTGATGGTATTCTTGTTCAAGCACAAAAGGAAATGCAATCACCAATAATGTTTACAATAGGGATGAATTTTTGACAATAATGTTGAATAGATTGGCTAATTTAAATTCGAGGGGCGGATATACTATAACAAGTGGAATTGTGACAAGAACCTTGTCACTATTGTTAATGCAGAGAAAGACTTGGCCGTGGTAAGTTCTAATTTTTTGTAGATTGTTAGATAAATATATAGTTATTCTTTATCTTATTCTAAATACTAATTATGTGATTTTTAATTGCAGTCAAAATACAAAAATTTGAAGACAGAGGTGCAAATGTTGGATGAGCACCTTAAAAAAGTGAGAGAGAGTGTCCATGGGGCTATTGGTTTTAAAGAAAAACTTGTTCTATTAAACAAGTAGAATAATACTTTGTGGAGGATTATCAAGGAGCATAATATGGATCTAGAAATTCTTATGAAGAAAAAAATTGATGAGGATCCTTCTATCCTTTCAATAGGAGATGCAACTAGGGAAGATAGAGAAAATTTAGAAAATATTAATGTTGTTGCAAAGGAATTAGTAGAGTCTGGTGTAATCTGAGATAGTTCAAATGTTGTAGCTGTTGTTGAATCTGGTGATGGTCAAGGACAAGGGTCCAATTAACTTCAATTAAAACTTTAAACTATGTTACTATTGATGAATTTAGTATTTGAAAATTGGAATTTGAAAACATTATCTTTTTGTGAAATTGTTATTTGTTGATCTTTTTATTTCTCTCATGGGTGTTGTCAAATGAAAACTCTAGTCATTTATTTTTTCAAGATTCTCCAGTTGATGAATAGTACACATTGATTCTGGAATCTAGATTTACATTATTCAATTTAGTTTCAAAAATGTATGAACTCGATAATTTAAACTTGTGTCTTAAAAGTTGCATGTGCATGTTGTTATCAATCTTGATAGTTGATTCTTGAATCTTGATTCTTGATTCATCATGTAAATATTATCTCCAATAATGATGGATCATGGGATGTAGTCGTAGACTGCTATGTTGTTGATTAATCCTAATAATCACGATGTTATATATCATATATGGATTATAATTTATAATATATTTTCCAACAATTGTTCCTGTGGAATTGAAAGTGAGAAATCAATGAATGAACATACTTTATTAGTAACGAACTTTAATTTTATTACATCATCCAATTTACATATTGCACAAATATGAACTATCTACCATTTATTATTTACAAAGTTCAAACATTATTAAAAATATATAAGGGATTAAAAAATTTCCAAACATTATATGTGCATTATATATAATTGAAAAAAATATCCAGTACCAATATATATTTCTGAAAATGAATACAATCAATTGTCTAGTAGCTGAAACAACCCTATCATGGATGGTCTTTCATCACTTCTTATATTTGTTGCGGTATCTTGTCTAGCAGATTCCAAGTCAATTTCACCATTATTAGAGACTACGGTGTTCTCTATTTGATTAACAACTCTATGCTATCTACAAGAGATGTCCATGTAGCTAGTGCTCTTTCAAATGGAAATGTGTCCACCCTATATCTTGAAACATATATTCTCAAACAAGTTTCCAAATTCTTGTCCAATATGTTGCAAAGTTTTGATTTCACAAATGTAAGTGCACTAAATACCCTTTCATCTTCAATAGACCCAAGAATCATTGTCTTTATGAGTTTATATAGTTTTAAGTATTCACTCATATTCTCTCTTAGAATGCTACTTCTGCACATCATCTTTCTCCACAATAGACTTATATTGATCATACATTGTAAATGTAAAATGTTGTGACTAGGATATGAGTAATTTTCTTTCCAATATACCATTTAATTCCCCTCCATCAACATGTGAAGATTTGCAAAAATGATCCATAAGTGCATTCATGGATTTCCAAAGTTTGTATTTCTTTGTTCTTCATCAATCATCGGGTTCCAGAAAATGGGATTTACAACTCCCATCGCCTCAAGTAGAGATCACTATTTTTAAAATTCTCTCTGATCTCAAAAGATAATGTTTCAGATATTTTCATCAATTTTTTATGTACATTAGAAATATGACATCAAAAAGATAGCTCGTGATAGGTACTTCCTCAAGTTCAAAACCTATTACATAAGGATCTTTGTATAAATTATGCATTTTAATATTTTTCCCATAATACAAATACAAAGATGACCATTAATGTTAAACTTTAAATATTTTTTTATATCTTTGGTGTCTGTCAAAACCTTGAAGCTGCTAAAAATGGATTTTGAATCCAATCTTGGGTGATGTACAAGGTATCTAAAATCATACATACTTTTCTCTTTAATTTTAGAAAATCAACAATGTATATGGATCTTTCCTGAGCATGTTTCACCAAGTTGTTTATTTCCTTCAACATTGGAAAAATACCACATAAAGTTAATAATGTCTCTAAATCTATCAAGTGATACAAGTAGATCTTTAGCCTTTTCCACTTGTCTTTGATGCTTGAACATATACCCTGTTAAGGACTTGTATTCCTCAAAAATCTTGCAAGTTGGTTCATACAATGATATCCATCTCGTGTCAACATCTTTTAGAAAATTTTTACCATTTTTTATTCAAATAGAAAATCTATGAAACTCCATAAATCTTTTAGGACTACTTTACATATATGAATGCAAGTCTTGTATCATCTCCTCCACCTTAGCAAAATTTCAAATTACTTACAATCTTGTAACCCAAATTCATTTGGTGACCCATACATTGAATAGGTATCATGTAAAGGGATACTCTTATTTTCATATGAATACAAAGTCTAGTTTTTAACCTTGCATGACACATGTGCCATCAACTCCTACACAAATCAGATTTCCTTCAAATTTTTAATAACAAGTTTGCAAATGTTCTCAACATTGCAGTTCTCCATCATTTTGTGCATATTTAGTAGATGATTTTCCCTTAAATGGTTACTAAAACTAAAATTGTAGACATGCATGCACACCCAAGATGTATTATCTACTGTTGTGACCTCATCAATCGACAAAGCGATAAAATTTTTATTTTTTACCTTCTCTCTCAAATCAATGATTTCTATTTCTCTCATACACTTTTCCATCTCCCATGCACCGGTATCTGACTAGTGTGTTGTTAGAATATTTGGAAATCCATTAGATTGAAACAATGTCTTATAATCAATGAGATCTGAAATTGGTCTGCCTTTTTTTAAAATGTGAAATATTTTTCTGAATTAAATGAGTTTTTCCTAAAGACTTATGTCAATAGCTTTTTCAAATCTATCCTTTATAGTTCCACCTTTCTCAACTAGGTCCTAAAGATTTTTATGATAATTATCATATTCTGTAGTATATCTCATATGCAAAAATATTCTTCAATTTTCCATCTAGTTTTTTTATAACTATTCCATCATCTTGATTTTTAGACTCGTATACCTTCCCACAATGCTTCTCTATTGTGTCCAAATTCAATTGCATTTTCTGGTCTCTGCCAAATTTCCAACTACAGATATTACATCTACATTCTGTAGAATTATCAGTACTATTTTCATGTTTGATAGGTTCAATGAATGGATATTTGGTTGACCATTCAAATTTATAAGTCCTTCCTATAGTCCACTTCCCACTTTTACGTTTCTGATGTGAGTTTTTAGAATGTTTATTAGAAGTTTGATTTGGATGGGAAATTGGATTATCAGTATTTTCAATTTCATCTGGAGTAAGGTCACTGCTAGGGTTTTTTGCATTTGAGAGAAATTGGTTTTCTTACAACTTCCCTAAGTAAATCAAAAAAATAAAGTAACATTATCATAGTAGAAATTGGTTTTCTTACCTCTTACCACTAGGGTTCTTATTGGTGATTGAAATATTTTGAAATGTCCATATTGCATTTTCTTTTTCCTTGAGTTCTTTTCTCATTTGTAACAGGGGCCATCGAATGGATGATTTTGAAGTCTACACATGTGACAAAAACATAGAACTTTCAAATACTTGATGACAACAAAGCTTTATCCAAACACAAGCCAACACAACTTAAGAATGACGGATGACAACACAACCGAGCACTCGAGCAGAAAATTAATATGCAGGACGGCTACAAAAATATTGCTACCATCTAGTAACACAATTAACTATTACTAGCTGGTAACACATATATTTGTTACCATCCGATAACACATATATACATTCATATCGCAGCATGTGAGATATATATATATGTTACCGTTCGGTAACACATATATTTTTACTATTCGGTAACACATATATCTATTACCACTGTAACACATATACATGTTTTCGGCCAGTAGCACTTGCACATTTTCCTTGTTTTCCATCATTCCTCATTGCATAATTTATTTTCAAGAGGTAAAACAAATAATTTTTACCTTCCTTCAGCAAAAATAACCTTTCCAATCTACAGACAGAGTTCTCTTTTTTTCTTACCTCTTGAGTCTTTCTCTTTTTCCTGAATCCTTCAGCTTTTGGTCTTATACTTTCGATTATTCACACACTTATAATGTAAAAAATAGGACTATACTATGGAAAATTAATCCTATATATATTAGAATGTTATAACATGAAGGCGAATATACTAACATCAGTCGACCCTTGGCGGAAACACGAAGGTGAAATTATATTCAAATTTTTAGGTCCCATAAAATTTTGGTGAACGCGCTACCATACAGTAGTAAAAAATTTTCCAAATTCAAAATTCAAAATTCCTTATATTCACCTTTTCACGAATATTCGCCCCTAAAATTTACCTTGAAAAGGATTTAAAATTTCAATAGCACATTTAGAAAATAAGATATCTAAAAATTTATTTAAAGGCCTCCTAAAGTTTTACAAAACAACAAGAGCAGTTTGAAGACTAATTATAGCCTCCTCAATAATAGCATGAAGTGTAACAATATTGTATTTTCTCTCAAAGTCGTATTGTTGTTGTTGAAGCTTGTTCTTCAATGAGTGACATCTAACAACTATTTTTTATAATACCAATATGATGCAACACCGACATGGATTTTCATATTAAAACCTTGGTAACAATATACATGAGAGAATCCAAAAATTCCATACATGATGTCCAAAGCACATGAAAAAATCATAAGCAATGTTATATATATCATAAAGTTCTAAATTGCAATCATAATGGTTCCATACCTTAGGCTGATAAAAAAAAATTTACATTGTGTCTTTGAAAGATCATAGCATACTTTAATTATTTTTAGAACATAGTGATTTTCCCCAATTCCACTTTTCAATGAAAGACAACAAAAGTTAGTTGTAACTTATCATTTGGCAAAAAAATATTATCAAGTTCTTCATATGGACGATTAAAAGTTAAGATACAATATTTTCTAATGAATCAACCTACATTAGTTCATGAAATTATTGATGTATTATTTGTTGTTTGAAATTATTCCCCATTAAAAATACTTATGTTGGGATTTGGCCTTTGTGCGATAAGATAAATCAAAAATGATTTATGCTAAATTGGTATCTTAAAGATACATAAGAAAATGGCACACAATATAGAGATAGGATTTCATGTGGGAAAGCTCTTTTGGATAAAAAATAGTATTATAGTATTGTTTTATTGTATTGACTTAACGAATATAAAACAGTCTTCAAGTTTTTGTAACTATCTTATAACATTCAATACAATATATTTTGTAACTATATATACAATATACCATGTAACTAAAATACAATTATTTTCAAATTAATGAAATAAATATTTGTATACTTAGTCCTACAAACAAACTTGACAATCTCAAAAATTATTGCAATTGTTTATAAGTATTCAATATTCACTATTTCCTTAATCATTACCTTTAAGGAAACATGTGACTTTTTAACCTCCGCACATCGAGAATTGACATATTATCTCTTAACAATGAGTCATTTCATCATTACATATCATTCCTTTGTCAACCATGTTGGAATCGACATGTCTCTTGTATAACTCTAGTCATAAGACCAATCAAACAAGTGTTTGACAATGCATTACAATCTTCATATGTTATATAACTATGTTGCATGCATGATCTAGTACACACCATTTACAACTCCTGTTTGTAAAATCCTTTAGCATGCAACACTTAAAATAGCTATTCCAACCTTATTTAACATCTTGTATAATGCTCATGCTCTAATACCCCGTGTTACTAAATATTACACAACATAACACATGTACATAGTATACTACACAGATCCATGTAAAAATAGATGTTCCCAACATTCTCCCACTTGTTGAACACTTTGCATAAAGAGGACGTGAGACCATACTTCAACAATTAAGGGAAATTATTCCCGCTTATTTTCTACAAAACGAAAAACTTGTCATTACTCACAACCTTCACTAATGAATATGTAATGTTCTCATCGCCCACCTTCTCTAGTAGTATTCACTTCTCCTCTACCATTTCCGTTAATTTAATTCATGTGAGAATGATACTCATGTTTGTTTATAGAAATATTACACTTTAATTATTAAAATCTATCATTACAACTTTCTTTGACAAACCTAACAATGAAACACAACCTTTTAATCCAAGTTTCTTCCTTTCTTGCATGATTATCTTCCATATACTCACCCTATGTGATGGCTATTATAACACTTTCTTACTAATTTATCATCTAACTTATAGTACCATCAAATAAGTTGAAAATGTATGTAGTGATATTCCTTTGGCAATCACAATTTCCATCCCAGTTAGAGTCTGAAAATCCATGTAGACTCAAAGTATTTCGAGACCAAGGTTATCCTAATAGAAAATTACATAGGTAGATGTTCCACACAGGTACATTAAGATCATCTTCATCATATTCCAATGACCCTTTCTTGATTGGACATATATCTAAAAACTACTCCCCTTTTTAGGTGAAATTACATGTCTTTTTGCACAAGCCATTGCATACACCAATATTCCCACCACACTAACATATTGAACTTGGGCCATGTCCTATAACTACTTTTGTGTCTTTTGAATTTTCACAATAGATATTTTCTAACCAACTATAAATAACATACATACAATGTTTTTTCATGTATCTTGAACCTTTCCAACACCATCTCAACATACTTCACTTGGGCCATCCATAATTTCCTACCTGTGCAATGCAATATTATTTACTTTCCATTCCCAAAATGAACTTTACAACGCCAAGATATTTCATTTCAAACTATGTAAACAATTGATACTAATGCAAGAGCATCATATCCTTCTCTATAAATATGACATTATGTCATCAAGTTTTGGATTGAAGGTGAGTGTGTAGGTTTAATAAGTTATTTTGAGTCACTTTGGGTGTTAGTTTGGACTTTGGCCTTTCAAAATTTGAAATTTATATTTCCCTCCAAAAGGAAAGATTCAAAATTTAAGACCATTTTTGGGTTGCTTAGGAGTTTGAAGCACTTTAGAGGTCATTCATAGTGTGTTAAATATGTAATAGGGGGTTTAGGAGTATTAACATGTTTATTTGGGGTCAAGGTCTTGGAACCTAGTGACTTTTAATGTTATGTACAAAGAAACGACATGACTATGAGGTCTTATATGCTCCTATTCAATTGAAAAAATGATTGGAGAAGATACAAAATCCATAATGTAATTGTTTTATCACTTATCATTCGAATGATCAAGGAAAAAATATTTCAAGAAGGAAGAACATTTTTTCTTGTGTATATGATTTATAATGGTTGAACTAGTTCTTACATGACAGTGAGGAGGATCCTTATACATTTCTTCATGAATCTTGAATGCATGCATGTGATTACTATGGATTTTTGAATGGTAAGATTCTTAGTAGCATGTGATTGCATTGTTTTTGGTGAGATTTCATAATCATGTGCATAGATATGAGTTTGAATTCTTCTCTTATCCCTATAATAGTATGTGTAGTTGTATGATCAGCATGATATTGAAGTTTTGTAGGTGAGTGGACTATGAGAAGTAATAATTTGAGTTGATAAGGGGAAATATAGTGAGAAAGAGTGACATGCACTATCAATACATTGCAAGATAAGGTTGAAATCCTTGAGGGTCATGACTTAGAGTAAATTTGTGTTTTGATCACAATAAGGCCCAAAAGCAAAGGGAAATGTGTTAAGGTGAGATATTGGAGTGACAAGGAATTAGAGTGAATTTGATAAGATGAACATGTCTGATAGGACCCATTAGGGCCTACACAAAGATTAAGAAGCTCATGTTTTTCTTTGTGAACTCTTGAATTTTAAGTAACTTTGTTCTAGGAGATAGAGTAGATTAGTTTTGGAGTGGATTATACACATAAAAGAGAGGAGAAAGTGTATTTTTAAGATAAAATTCTTAAGGTAATGTGCACATACCTCTTTGAAGGTGGAGTGAAGCTTGATTTAGTTCATGGTTGATGTTATAACCTAAACATCCTACCTCGAGATTTTTAGAAGCCCTCTTAGGGTTTAGACCAAGAAATGTGGTTGAGAGTTTAATCAATTGATTCAAGACCTAGAAATAGTAATAAAGGGCCTTAATATAGTCCTCAAACATGTTTTAAAATCTCAAGGCTTAACTCAATCTTCAATTCTAGTTTAGTGTGACAATATGGTCAAAAGGATAGTGTTGAACAATGGTTGAGGAAATAAAAGGAAAGTTAATGATTGAGAGAGCATTAGTGGAAGTGAATCCTTGGTGTGGAATATTAAGCATTTATAGGAGTTTAAAGAGATAATAAACAAGTTCCTAATCCCTAATCATCCTCTTAAATCTTTTACACGATAATAACGAGTTTGAGCAACCCCGCACATTACAATAATACAAGGAGACAAGGTGAGGAGTAAAAGGTTGAGTAAAGGAGAGGCAAAATTAAAACTTGAATGCATCTAAAAATCTGAATAAAAGGATATTTAAGGTGAATATATAGAAGAAAGGCCTTGAAATGACCCAAAGGGTTACAAATTTCATCAATTGGTGCAAAAAGTCTTGTAACAAGATGCATTAAAGTCGGGTTTGATAACCTAAAGAAGATAAAATGGATTACAAAATGATTCAAGGGCCTAAAATGGATTACACAATTATTCAAGGACCTAAAATGGATATATAGTATCTTGAGAAGGTTAGAAAAGAGATTTATAATGAAATTTTTACTTTCATTGGTGGCATTTAAAGTTACCTCTAACAATTCATTGTTCCAACCGATTAATACAGTTTTTAACCTAACTGTGAAGACCTAGTTGTTAGGAAGTAGACTTTGTAAAAGGAATTCAAGCTTAATACTTGTTGGATAGTAATATTAGGAAAAAAAAATTCATGAATGGTGCTTAGAGTTTTAAATAGGTCACTCTATCCCAAATTATGCTCAAAAATACCTAAAAGTGGGGCTACAAGGACTAACCACTCTAGAGAGAAAGAAAGGGTGGTCTGAGAGGAAAGGAATGGATGTTAGCTTCTAAAACTTTACACAATCCATATTGAAGGAAAATGGTGTTTTAATATAGCCACACTTTTTTCTCGGGTAAGTGAAGAACCTCCCAACCATGATGTTAGCAAGAATGTTTGTCTTACGGGTACCCATTTACAAGTTTGAGCTAGAAAGTGAAATATTTAACTTTTAGCCAAAGTGGAAATTGTTGATGGTAATTTTGGTGTTGACCAAAGTCCGAGAATAAGAAAAAATATTTCGTAAGGTGTAATAAGGTAAAACTTCAATTTTTAATTGTTTTGAGATTCTTGAATTAAGTGAAAGCGTTATTTTGAAGCCTTAGGAAGAGTGTTGTGTTTTGGGTGTTGGAACTAACCATGTAATATTTTTCAATTTCATAGAAGCTTTGCACCATTTTTGGTATCGAGTGGAGGAAAGGATTAAAAATATGAGAAAAGGATTCACATGGTGTGGAAGAAGAAAGAGAAGATGAGTGAAGAGAAGAGTTTGAAACCATTCATAGAGCATGGGTATGTGATTCCCAAGTGGATGAAGAAACAAGTGATAGAGAGTGACGATATCAAGACAAAGTAAGTATATGAAAGGATAATAGAACAAGAACCAAATAGAATATTGGAAAAGATGATGGAAACAAGGAAAGCATGTAGAGAGAGACAATTGAGGATTGTTAGACCACATGAATTAGAATTGACAGATGATGAAGATGAAGATGAACCAATAGCAGAGATGGTTCAAGAATTGATAGAGTTATTGAGCTACGGAAGAGAGATAAAATAGAGAGAAAGAGGAAAATAAAAGAGGAAAGGATGAAGAAAAAGAGTTGTGGTTTCAATCACGATTTGAAACTAAGAGGTAGGGCATATGATGACAATAATGGAAAGAGAGAGAGAGAGAGAGAGAAGAGAAAATATATGAGGCATGGATAGCGATGAGAAAGAAATACAAATTGCCAGTTAGAGTGCTTTTGGAGAAGAGACAAATAAAGCGATTAATATTGATGATAAAGAAAGAAGAAAGAAGATAGAGGATGAATAGGAAAGAAACATGGGTGATTAAATAAATGGTGTTGATAGAGAATAAGAGTGAGGATGATGAGATAATATAATCATTTTTGGCTTCTCTTAAGATGGATGAACATGATGAAATTAGTTGTTATGTACTGACAAAGGAAACAGAGTTCAAGAAAGAACAAAGTGAAGAGATTTTGTGGAAAAAGGAACCTAAATGGGCATCCAAGCCTCAAAATTGGGATTTTAACATTGTGTGCAAGTGTGTGTTTTTAGGTATGAATAATGAGCTTGAGATGGAAAATGAAAGAAAAAATATGATAAGTCAAGAACAAGAAGAGATCGGTGAACAAGAGAATGTAATTGTCTATGAAATCTTAGAGCAATTGTAAGTAGAGATAGCAACCTTGGAGCATGCTATAAACATAGTGAAATCATGTGAATAAAGGATGGAAACCAGTTCAAGGACAGAGGAATAACAACTAATCAAGAAGCTAGAAGAATAGATTGAAGAGATTGAGAAAAAAGAGATAAGTAACAACTATGTAGCAATAGAGAAAGAGGCATATGATGAAGAATATGAAGTCGAAAGGAGCAGCACTAGCAAGAGCAAGAGGAAAATGTGATGATTGAAGAAGAGGAAAAAGCTTACGAAATACAATACCTCACTTATGAAGATACAATACCTCACTTATGAAGATAAAGATAACCATGAAGACCAAGAAAAACATGGGATGGAAGAAATGCGAGATAGAGAAACCCGAAGATGAAGATCGAGATCGGAGCAAGGATGAAGAGACAAAGAAATTGGAAAAATAATAAGAAAAACAAATAGTGGATTTCAAATTCTTCTTACCCCTGGAGTATGATGCAGGAGCATCATACTCTTCTCTATAAATATGACATGATGTCATAAATTTTTGGCTTGAAGGTGAGTTTGTAGGTTTAATAAGTGTTTGTGAGTCACTTAGGGTGTTAGTTTGGACTTTGTCCTTTCAAAAATTTAAATTTTTATTTCCCTCCAAAAGGCAAGATTCAAAATTTAAGACCATTTTTAGGTTTCTTAGGAGTTTGAAGAATTCTATAGGTCATTCATTATGTGTCAAAGATGTAGTAGGGGGTTTAGGAGTATTAACATGTTTATTTGGTAAAGGTCTTAGAGCCTAGTAACTTTTAATGTTGTGTACAAAGAAACCATATGACCATGAAGTCTTAAATGCTCCCATTCGAGTGAAACACTAATTGGAGAGGATATAAAAGCCATAATTTAACTTTTTTTATCACTTATCATTTGAATGATCAAGGAAAAAAAAGAATATTTCAGGAAGGAAGAACAAGATTTCTTGTGTATACACTTTATATGGTTGAACTAGTTCTTGCATGACAATGAAGAGGATCCTTATACATTTCTTGTTGAATATTGGATGGATGGATGTGATTAATATGGATTTCTGAATTGTAAGATTCTCAATAACGTGTGATTACATTGTTTTGGTGAGATTTCATAAAATTTTGCATAGATATGAGTTTGAATTATTCTCTTTTCCCTATAACTATCTATGTGGCTGCATGATCAACATAATCTTGAAGTTTTTAGGTGAGTGGACTATGAGAAGTGATAAGTTTAGTTGAGAAGGGACAATATAGTGAGAAAGAGTTACATGCACCATCAATACATTTCAAGATAAGGTTGAAATCCCTTGGGGGTCATGACTTACAAAAATATATTTTTCGATCACGGTGGCCCAAAGCAAAGGGAAACGTGTTCAGGTGAGAGATTGGAGTGACAAGGAATCATAGTGAATATGATAAGATTAACATGTCTCGAGATGACCCATTAGGGCCTACACATCATTAACAAACTCGTTTTTTTTCTTTGGGAACCCTTAGTTTGAGTAACTTTGTTATGGGAGATGGAGTAGATTAGTTTTGGAGTGGATTATCCACCTAAATGAGTGGAGAAATCATTTTATTAAGATAAAATTCTCAAAGGCATGTGCACAAACCTCTTGGAAGGTGGATTGAATCTTGATTTAGTTCATGGTTGATGTTATAGCCTAAACATCCTACCTCGGGCTTTTTATAAACTCTCTTAGGATTTAGACAAAGGAAGGTGGCTAGGAGTTGCATCAATTGATTCAAGACCTATAAATTGAAATAAATTACCTTGATATAGTCCTAAAATATGTGTTGAAACCTTATAACTTAACTCAATCTTCAATTCCAGGTTTAGTGTGACAATTGGTCAAAAGGACAGGTGTTGAACGAGTGGTTGAGGAAATAGAAGGTAAGTTAATGATAGAGAGAGCATTAGTGGAAGTGAAGCCTTGGTGTAGAAGAGTAATAATTTAGAGGATTTTTAAGAGAGAGTCAACAATTTCATAATCCCTACTCATCCTCTTGAATCTTGTACCTAATAACAACATGTTTGAGTAACCCTACACAGTCAATAATACAAGGAGACAAGGTGAAGAGTAAAAGGTTGAGTAAGGGAGAGGCGAAATTAAAACTTGAAGACATACAAATCCGAATAAAAATATTTAAGGTGAATATATAGAGGATAGGAATTGAAAGGACCCAAAGGGTTACAAATTTCATCAATTGGTGCAAAACAATACTATAGTAGTGCGTTGAAGCTAGGTTTTGATTACCAAAGGAAGAGAAAATGGATTACACAATGATTCATAGGCCCAAAATGGCTAGATATTATATTGAGAAGGTTAGAAAAGATATTCAGGAGGAAATTTTGACTTTCATTGGTGGAATTTGAAGTTACCTCTAATGGTTTACTATTCCAACCGATTAATATAGTTTTATACCTAACCGTGAAGACCTAGTTGTTAGGGAAGTAGAGTTTGTAAAGGGAATTCAAGCTTGATACTTGTTGGACAATAAGATTAGGAAAAATGGTGTCATTAAAGGTGATAAGAGTTTTAAATAGGTCACTCTATCCCAAATTATGTTCAAATTTACCTAGAAGCGAGGGCTACAAGGACTAGTCACTCTAGAGAGAAAGAAACTGTGGTTTGAGAGAAAAGGAATGGATGTTGGCTTCTAAAAATTTGCACACTCCATATTGAATGAAAAGGGTGTTAGAATATGGCCACACTTATTTCTAGTTGAACCTCAATATCATGATGTTAGCAAGAATTTTTTTCTTAAGGGCACCGATTTGCAAGTTTGAGCAAGAAATTGAAAGACTAAAATTTTAGCCAAAGTGGAAAATTTTTATGGTTATTTTGGTGTTGACCAAAGTCCGAGAATAGGAAAAAATATTTGGTAAGGTGAAATAACATAAAACTTCAAATTTTTATTGTTTTGAGATTCTTTAATTGAATGAAAGTGTTATTTTGAAGCCTTAGAAAGAGTTTTGAGTTTTGGGTGTTGGACTAAACAAAGTGTAAGCTTGTTCAAGTTCATAGAAGCTCTGTATCAAATACTTTACCTTCTTGATCATCACCTTATAATTTACAATTAAAAATATTTCATCCTTATCAATAAATTATGATGATAAATTTTTCTCTTTCTTTTTTGAGGTACACATAAGGATCATCTTTGTTGTGTGCAAGCACAAGTTTCATTAGTTAAGTTGTTAAACTTTTTATTCCACATCCTTGGTGATTATTTCAAGCCATATAATAACTTCTTCAATATTTAGACCAAGTTATTTTTCTCCTTGAACATGAAACATTATAGCTATGTTAGGTAGATTTTTCTTCAAGATATCTTTTCACAAATGGTGTTTTAAAATCCATCCGATATATCTCCTAATCAAATGCAGAAATAATAGCTAAAAATATCTAATCGAAGTTAAATTTGTAGCAAAAAAATATGTCACCAAATTTTATTCCCTCAGGAGAATCCCCTTACAATTAGACAAGCCTTATACTTCTCCAATTTTCCTTACACATTTCACTTCTTGAAAACCACACATTTTCTAGTAAGGTGTAGCTTTACTAGATCCCAAGTCTCATTTTTATAAAGATTCAATTGACTCCATTATAGCTTTCTTCAAGACTTGATCCCATTTGAACCAAAAGATTCATTTAATGCTTTGGGGTTGTCACCATTGGTTATTGAAAGTAAGAAAGGATAATGGAATTCTAGTGAGTTATACATTTTAGGCATTCTATGCACTTGTTATTATCTCCTCTATGCATGGGCTTTCATTTTATTCTTCCTCCTCTTTCACATATTGATCGACATCATCTAATACACTCTCTTTAACATCAATGTCAATCCACTTATTTTTTGTTTCTTTTTTGGTTTCCCCTTTGGTTTTTTATTCTCCATGACTTCCTACATAGGAATCCATTGATATCCCAAAAGACTGTGTTTCATCTAAGGATTGCCTTCTTTATTTTAGGATTTTATAGCTAGCACTCATTTAACACCATTCCTACATCTAATGAAGGCATGCACCTTAAACTTACAATCAAGCTTCATTATATTTTCCTTTGATAAATGGGCACGTGATTCATAGCCAAAGATTCTCGGATCTTTATAAATATGGTTACTTACTATTCCAAGCTTCGAGTATAGTCTCATCAACCAACGTTGATGATGGTGGTTGATTCACCAAGTAACAAGTAGTAGGGGAGAGACACCAATAGTGGTGCACCCTAAGTTAGGGGGCCACAAAATCAATTCTATAAAATGTGGGAATCTGATTTTTCACCACATAGTTTAAGAATTTTTAAATAAATAAATAAATATATATATATATATATTAGTGTTTAATTGGAGGAAAGATATATTTTGAATTTATTTAAAATAGTAAATTTTAGTTATACTAAATTTTGATTGGGACCCATATTTGATCATGGGTGATAATGGTTGAACATTTAAACTCTTAAAAAGGAAAATCTTACATGTCATGATGTGATTGGGTCTTGTCATGTAAAAAATAACTAATCACCAGGTACTTTTATGACAACTATCAAGTTGTACTATGACAACTATTGGGTGTTGTGTATTCGAGACACTATATCCACAATTAGACCATGCTCAACTATTGGTGTCTCTCCCTAATCACTACTTCCACCCAAAACTTTTTTTTCACATGTGCACCACTTATATTACACAAGGCCTTATCCGTCATCTTGTTTATCCAATTTGCATCTCCATTGTGATATAGTTTATATAGAGTTAGCTTTTGTCTTTTAATTTATTGTTTGTAGATTACATCATTCCTTTAAGAAGTATTCTCCTCTATTATCCATGTACAAGACATTTCATCTTCTTTTCCTTTTACTTCTCCACAAGGTCTTTAAACTCATTGAATTTATTGATTGCCTCGAGTTCTTCCACATAAAGTATAACCAAGGATTCCTAGAAACATATTTTATGAATGACATATAGTAAACAAATTTTCCTAGTGATGGTTCATTAACCAACCTAAACACATCATTATGTATTACATGAAAGATCTTCTTTGCGTGCACAATATTAGTGGGAAGACATACTTAAATATGCTTTATATGTCACATCCCTCCTATTTTGATTTAGAAATTCAATATTTCAATCATGATTATTGAAATGACATGCTTTAATTGGATAATTGTTTGTTATGATTATTTTCAAATGTAGAAATTAGCATGTTTATTATTATTATGTTAAATTTAATGATTTTTACTAACTAAATTTTTGGGTGATGTGAGGTTGATGTAGGAGCAAGAGCACCCTTGTTGAAACATTTAGGGAGCACATCATTAGGGATAGGTTGATAGAGTGAGGTATTGAACTTGAAACAATGAAGGTAAAATGAGAACCAACACACACCACATGATTTTAGTATAATTTAGTTTACGTTTTGATGTGTGACTTCTTAATGTTTATATTTTTTCATCTAATTTGTTGATAGTAATAAACGATGAGCTGATTATGCCAATTTGGATAAATGCCACCAAGTATAACCCGTCCATCATGCATCGTTATTATATGATGTTGTGAGAGATGCTTATTTCATTTATTATCAGTTCATTAGACTTATGGAAAGATAAAAGGACCATGTTGGTATATTAAATCACTTGGTTGATAATGGCTAGAGTTACAATTATTAAGTTTGTTGGCATTGTTGTATAAAATAAAAAGGTTTATATGGCATGTTGGTTTGAAGTAATATTATAATTCCTAAATAAATCTAAAGTTGGATTATCATTTATTTGGCATGATGCTTGGTCACTTTGTATTAAAAATAACTTAGAGGTTTGGGATTTAAGTGTTGTTTGGAATTTTAATTGTTTTTAAAACATAAAACATGCACTAAGTGCATATGTAGCAAAGTGGGAGATAAATGGAAAGTTATTTAGTTTTAATATGGAGTAAAGTGGGAATAAATGGAAAGTGGTTGTTTTGATTTTTAATAAAATTCAATGCAAGGAAATAGGAGGATACATGGGAAAAGTGAGAGTTAAGAGAATTGTTTGGATTTTTATTATGGTTAAGTGGAGTTCGAACTGGGAGAAAATGGAGGTGGATGGTTTGATAGCAGGCTATTTCACTTTGTTTTTGGGGAAAATTATCATTACAGTTAGCTGGAATTTGGAAGCGGGGAGCATTGGAAAATTTGAAGGAAGATTCAAGTTGATTGCATTTTTATCAGGCATGGTTTTTCTTCTTATTATGGTTTTCATTTTTAAAGGATAAATTATTGTTTTAAATCTAGAAATGATGGTTAAAAATACACCCATTTGGGTCTTTGTTTTTAAAGAATAAATTGTTATTTTAAATCTGGAAATGATGGTTGAAAATACATCCATTTGGGTCTTCATTTTTAAAGGATAAATTTTTGTTTTAAATATGGAAGTGATGGTTGAAAATACACTCATCCGGGTCTTCATTTTTAAAGGATAAATTGTTGTTTTAAATATGGAAATGATGGTTAAAAAAACATCCATTTGGGTATGTTTTTTTAATAGATAAATTGTTGTTTTAAATATGGAAATGATGGTTGAAAATACACACATTTGGGTCTTCATTTTTTAAAGATAAGTTCTTGTTTTAAATTTAGAAATGATGGTTGAAAATACACCCACCTTGGTCTGCATTTTGAAGAAACACTTGTGGTTTAAAATGAAAATACTCCGTTGAATTTTCATACATTTCAAAGTTTGCATCTTTTGCATATTTTGAATGTGAAAAATGTTTTTAAGGATTATTTTACCCATTTCTGGGTATGCTTATTATGAGAAATTTTTGTGTGAAAAACGTTTTATTTTGGGTTGATTTCACACCCAAATATAGGTTGCATTTTGTGAAATTTCTATGTGAAAAATGTTTTAGGTTGCATGATTTTTATTGAGTCGATTTGGTACACCCATTTTGGGTTTGTGCATTTGGAAATATGTATGAATAATTGAACATATTGTTACCCAAATTTGGGGCCTAGATATTTAAATAAATGAAGGTGAAATGTTATTGATTTTAAACCCATCTAGATCTGCATGTTGTGTAAAATATTATAACCATAATATGGTTATTGGGAGTAGTTCATATGAAACCCAAATAGGGGTTAACCTAGTTGAATATTTAATTGTGATACAACATTTATTATGGATTTTATTTCATACCTTTATTGGGGTTGTTCAAAACTTTTCAGTTTGTTGGAAATCCAAACCCAATATTGTCTTTCAAAATTATAATAAAATAGTAATTGAAACTTTCAATTATGGAAAAACAAATCCATTACAGGGTTGAACAATATTACGTGTTTCAAAACAATTAGATATGAATGATTTTAAATAGGTGGTTATGCCAATTATTTGTTGAGTGAATACAACATCTTGATTTATGATAAAACATTGCATTGGGATATTTCTTTGCTTTACTATGATAGTATAAGTTCCGTTGATGTGTTATTCGGGCATGTGGATATTATATTTTATTATGATACTTTCCTTGGGAGAATGTGACTTATGTTATCATGCATGTTACATAGCTACAAGAATGATAACGTAAGCCTCATCTTTTCTTAAACCACCCTTAATAGACATTTTAATCGCAATACAACAGTGCTGAAAATGAGAAGTTTGTGAAAAATAATAGTGAAATGATTGTTGTTATGTACGTTGATAAATGTGTTGATAATACACTATTTTTGTAAGTCTATGTATGCATGTATGTATGACACATTGGAAACCGTACAAGCATACATACATATGCTTATGAAGGTTTTTTTATTATGTTTATATAATATAGAAACTTGTATTAAATTTGGATAGATCATTGTTTTTGCCTTCGATATTAAAATGAACCATTGTTTAAAAATGTTGATTGGTTTACCTCTTGATGAGGATTGTTGATGGATGAAGTGGTGTACAAAATAGTTGTGTTGTGAAGGATGAAAAATCTTATTTTTGTGAAAACCATAAGATTAGCTTGCATTAGCATAGCTTGGAAACTTTTGCTAAAGTAATGTATCTAGTTGTATGCATTGTCAGTTCACTTATCCTTATTTTTATGAGTCAGTAATCATATGATGGTATTGGTTTTTGTGATCTTATGATGGGTTGTATTTTTATAATTTGGGTATATTACACATGTTTATCGTTCTCTATTCTTTATTGATAGTGAGATATTCCTCATGAAGGTTTGGGCCCCTCTCGCTTACAAGAGGTGTGCGGGGGAACCGAAAGGTTCTTCCGTTAGAGGATTAGTGCTCCAACGATGTTCTCAACTCTAATACGATTACACATTTGAGATAGAAATGTACACATGAAATTTTGAAAGGAACAAATTATTGTTATTATTAATACATGTACATAACATATGAATGCAATGTTGTACTTGGATAGGGACAAGCTTGTTGTCCCATGTATTTGGTTTAGAATATGAATTAAATATTATATTAACCATTATATTAGGAAATGGTTATTGATCATAATTTGTACTGAAAATTTTGGAAACAATGTATTAAAATTTAATGATAGTTAATTGAACAAACTAATATTGAACTCTTAGAAATATGGTAACGAAAGGATAATATTTTATCTTTGGGTTATTAAGCGATATCGTTATAATATTTAATAATATGTGTGGAAAGTTATTTCTAAGATAATTAATAGAATGCTTAAATATATATATATATATATATATATATATATATATATCAACTTTTTAAGCTTGTGATAACGTATGGGAATGTTACATTTTGGTATCAGAGTGGCCTTTAACTAGGTTCTCTACACTCGGACCCGATCGTTCACTACGTTAATATTTTTTCAAATTCCAACTAGTATAATAGTTCACATAAGAACAAATGTTGATTTGGGGTCCATTAATGCTTCTACATACCAACAAGATGAATTAGATCAACTATTGGTTTCCATGCACAAGACACGGACCGCATCACCACCTTAGAGTAAAAGGTTTGGGAAGAACTTTAGGAGGAAAGGAAATATATTGAGGACCAAGAGGGTTCTAAGAATAAAGAAGAACGAAAAGAAGAAAGGTCAAAATCTAAGAAGGCAAAAATGGATGTAGAGATTTTAAGGGATATCAAGAGGATTATTCATCCTAAATTTAATGGAACCACTCTAAGAGATGGTGTTGGTCCTAGCTCGATTAGATGGATAATTAATTAAAGATAATGAAACTTATTTACAAATATACAAAATATGATTTTCTCAAACTTAAACTTGGATATTACGAAAGTGTCTTTCGTAAAGATCATCAATTACAAAAGGACTCGAGGAATGAGAGTGCGAGAATGAGCAGTAAAGGCAACATGCACTTATAGATAACAGAGTAATTCTTTATGTATGCGGTTACAAAGTGAATTTAAAACAAGATCATTCGTATCGTATATAAATAAGATGGAATTTAAAGACACAAAGTTCTCAAATAACATCTCGCTAACACAAAGTTTCTTAACGTAACACGTATTCATTAATCAAGGACACAAAGTTCCTTCTTGGTTATACAAGATCACCATGTATTGCAAAGTCGAAGAGTATGCAATCAACGAGACTAACAAACTAGAAACAAATGATCTTCACAAACATTAAACGAAAGCTCAGAGATAACAGAGATTAGATAGACAAAGAATGGAAAGCCCTTTTGTATTGATTTCTTTGTGATCTATTTACACTTTCAGAAAATATGCCAAGTTCTTCCTCCCCTTCAGAATGGCGTAGAGAGCCATTATATAACTTACAAATCAGTTACTCTTCGTAACCGCTTCTTTTAACCAAGAATAGTTAAGGACCGCCAACCGCAATACCTCAACTTCTTACAAAGAAAACGGAAAAAGAAAGGGAAGAAGAGAAAAGAATAAGGAGAAGAAGACAGGTGGCCGGTTACTGGGAGGGACCCACTGACTTCAAAATCTCACGCCTCGAATTTCTTCAACGCCTCGGCTATGTCTCTGCCACGAGGGACTGACGTGTTGGCCGCAGACTGAGTCCAAAATCCAAGACACTTCTCCATCTCTTTATCAAACTCGACATGAGTATGATAATCTTTATTTGCTTCTTCAATGGCAGATTGAAGAGAGCAAATATCCTTCATTTTCTCCTTGGAGATGGAACTTTCCTTGAATAAGTTATCTTTGACAAAAGCTCTGAATTGAGCTTTGATTTCTTGCAAGGAAAGGGGCATACCAGAAGTTTCATCTTGAAGATGACAGTGTATGTCTTTGAAAGCAGAGACCACCAGTGTCTTGAAAGCTTCACCCTTCTGCCAGCTGTTCTTCAGCTCTCCCAAAGCCTCCTCCAAGACTTTGATCTTCCACTCCACGCTGTAAACCCAGGATTTTGATAGATTATCCTTTGCATCATCAAAAACCTTATTCGCCAGTAAGATGTTCTCATCTGTCTGTCCCATAAGGCGGAGGTCTACTATGCAACTACTCCAGAGTTTGAGCTCTTTATCCATGATCCCAATAGTAGAGGAGAGCTTCTGTTGCAAATTGTTCACTTTTCCATGGAGTTTAAAAGCTTCATCGATGAAGTTCAACCCTGCAACAAGCATATCATCCACCATGGCTTCCATAGCTCTGCCATAGATGGAATACTTGTGCATGTCTTTGATACTTTGTACTTCATCTTGGCTCAAAATTACAGGTGGTGGAAGAGTGGTCAACGGAGTAGGGTCCAAAACTTTGTCCTTAGACAAAAGAGACTTGATGAAACCTGTGAGAATTTGGGCCTGTTCTTCCAACTGTTCAATAGTTTGCTGCCCTTTCTCTACCCTCCCAATGACTCTGTGACCAAGCTTTCCCGAGGTTGTGATCTCACCTTCAGGGTAGACTCTCCCATTGGAATTCTCGAGAGCTCTAAGTCGATGACCTGCAAGTCCTACTCTGGATTTGTCCACTGTAGGCTTAGCAATCTCCAGAATTGCTGACCTTGAGCATCAGACACTATTCTTGGAGGTGGTTCTGGCTTTCTTGGCACGAGAAGGAGTGGTGCCCAACAAGGCTATGAAAGATCAAAGTTTGGCCCTGAGCTCCGAGAGGAAGATTTCCTCTTTCTACTGTCAACAAGAGGCTGAACCCATGCAAAAGAAGAAGAGGAAGCAACAGGAGGGGCAAGAGTACCAAGAGACATAGAGCTCATGACACTCAAGGTTTGCACGGCTGTGGTCTCAAGTTGAGATGTGAGTGGGGCGCTGAGACAATTGCATGCGTAAGAATCAATAAGCACTTGGAAGTTCAAGGCTCTGACCTCTTTGTCCTTATCAGTTTGGGTCTTCAGGAGCATTTGCAGGGGTTGGCATTTCACTTTCTTCACTTTCACTGAGAACAATGATGTTCTCTGGTCCCATAGGCACTTCTACCTACTTTCTTTGAGGGTCATTTTCCATAGGCTCCTTCTTAACCTCCTTGAGCTTCTTCTGGTACACTTGAGTGGATGAAGAAGGAGTGGAAGCTGCAGGTCCTTGTGTTGATGAGGCAGGTGGGGTTTACACTGGTGTTTCTGACCTGGGAATTGATGCCTCTCTCCTTGGTGTTGAAACATCCTTGGAAGAGGATTCTCCTGAGTGCCTTCTGAGCTCTCGAACTTTCCTGTCAAACCAGACCTTAGTCCTGACTAAGACTGGAGCAAGGATCTCAGCCAGATCATCTTTTTCTTTCCTGTTCCAATCCAAGTCCTCCAAGGGGGTGTGCTTAATCACACTGTCATACTCATATGAGTATAGATCAGAATTGTCATCCTGGAGTCCTTCGAACTTGGTACAAGCCGAGTTCTTGATCAATCTGCAGGGAGAACCCGCCACAATGCCTTCTCCTCGGCCTCAAAATCATCTCGCACAATACAACCAAAGAGTCTTCTCAGATCTCGCCCTATGATGGTAGATTATCTTGATGTTCTGTTTCAATGAACTTCTTCAAGTCAAGCAGTTCTTGGCTTCAAAGAAATGAACGGTGATAGGGACCAGGCTCTCTCTATGTTCTCAGGCCCCAGGGTCATTTTTACAAGTGTAATTTCCCAAAGAGATGGGAAAGTGCAAACCAGAAATCTTCTTGTCTCTCTCGCAGTTCTCGTGCAGCTTGTCTAATTGCCCATACTTCAATCAAAGCCATCTTATCATCAGCAGAACATGGGAAGCCTCAGAGGGGTGCTCTCATACCGCAAGCCCGATATAGGAATTTTTTCTGAATTGATGAAATAAGCACCGTAGCGATATCGATTCATGGCTTCATCGTAAAATCTCCTAAGCAAAGATCACCTTCGAGCAAATTCGACCACGTACATGGTGAAAGCGCATCATCACCCTTCTAAAATTACGATTGCTGGTCTCTGTGGTGAATCATGGGCAAGAGGCATATACTCGATCATCTTTGTGAGCGCCAATGTAGAAAAGCCAAACCATTGCCGTGACGCTGCCAGTATACATCGTAAGAAGTCATGTAGAACTTCTTCGTTTATTGCATATCGACAAATGCTCGCCAAATTCATGCCGATGATCTCTCGCCAGCTTGATATTTTGCGTTCCTCGCACACCATGCCGATGAGCGGCACATCCGTAAGTGAAATTCGCTGGTAGAGGGCAAACCCATAACCCGAGCCAAGAGAATTATAAAGTCGACAATTCTTCATTAAAATCTACCCGAAAAGAGTTTTGGACAAAGCGAGAGGCTCCTTTCTTAGGGTTCTTCAGCCAGGACTTCGCCACCCGCGCCTTGTATTTTTCACTGTCTTGATTGAACAGAGCCTGTGCTTGATCCCGGAAACGACTATGGCATTATCCATCTCTGGGGATTCTCAGTGCGGTACTAATGGCGGCAGCTGCCCAACTTGGCGATGAGTTCCCTGTGTATATTGGTTAATTCACTGGAAACAGGGTCGAAGTGAGCTCCGCACGAAAGCACAAGATCATCAACGCACACCGACTGCACGAGATCGAGATCGGAAACCTCCAACAAAAGCCAAACCGCTATCGTGAATCATTTGTGCCATTGGTGTAGGGTTTGCATCTGCCACCCTCGCCCAAAAATCACCGAAGTCAAGATGTCGAGCTTCACTGTCCCCAATATTGGGAACGGCAGATTCTAGTGGCAAAATTTGTTCCTGTCCCTGGAATTTGATCTTCATATTGATAGTAACAGAGCCGCAACCTAAACTCGGGAAGGAATTACAGAGAAAAGGGATACACGCGCAGGGAATTAGGTTGCAAGGGTTCGAGCAAGGATAGCATGGAAACAATGTGAAAAATGCAAAGGGGGATGCCCGTTATATAGCCGTTTAGGAGAGAGAAAGGCCATGAATGCGCATTTAATACATACCCACCAATTTAAATAAGCCAGATATTCGGTAGAGCGGCAAAAACTAGCACGAATGGCACTTGGTTCATTAGGGACATGTGAGACGCGAATGCGCGAAACACGCGGCTCGGCCGATTCGGGCGAAGCGGGGAAAAGACGCACAAATGCCTTTTGGGACACGCGGGACATGAGTGCGCTGAAGTACGCGATTCGGGTGAATCGGCCGAAAAGGTTACAATGGGTCCGAAAAGTTTGGGACATTTGGGACGAAAATGCGCGAAGTACGCGGTTCGGGTGAATCGGCCGAAAATGGAACAACTTGCACAATTTGACTTGGGACATTTGGGACATGAAAGTGCGAAGTACGCGGTTCGGGTGTTTCGGCCGAAAATGGAACAACTTGCCCGATTAACTTTGGGACATTTGGGACGAAAAGTTCCGACGGGCCCGAAAATGGAACAACTTCGGGATTTCGCCGATCGGGGAACAGAACGCACTTTTGAACTTGGGACAGTTGGGACAAAATTGTCCGACAGGCCCGAAAAACACACAAAAAGACCCAAAATGCAGACTTTTCTCAATTTCACGACTTTTAACAATTTCAGCACAACAGAGAAGACACTAAAACTCAAAATTTTGAAAGTTCACTTTCTTTAAGAGTAGGGAATTTTGAGTGGACAACAGCTGGCTCCTTCTGGGGATGACTTGGCATAAATTCAAGGAATGAGACAAGGCAAGAACTTAGACAAACTCGGGAAGCAGACCAGTACCTTATCCATTGGGCAACGGAGTCAAAAAGTAGACCAATACAGAGGACAACACACCAAAACAAAAAGGAAAGAAAAGCAAAAACGCTGTACAGAATATACAAGGGACTCCCTAATCACCTAGGACTTGAACAACTTGAGGTACTGCCCACTATAAGGAAGTGGGAGAGGAGAACCATCCATGTAATCAAGATAAAAGGAATTCTTACCAAAGAAAGTGTCCGATCTCAAAGGTCCGAGCCAAAGGGAATCAAATTTTCCATGGCTGCCACGAGGTTCATGCCTTTATCCCATAACAAAGACAAAGTTCCAACTTGGAAATCTCTCGAAAGCTTTCTTATCAAACAGGACCTTTACCTTCTGCTGGTGAACAGATATCCGATCAGCAACCTCCAATCTGTCCTCATTTAGTTTGTGAAGGTACATAATTCTCTTATCCAAAGCATCACTGAAACTAGTATCTTCAATGGCCTTCATTAGATGCAAGGCCGGGCAGCTCCACATTATCGGGCAATGAGCTTCTACTCCATATACCACTTGAAAAGGAGACATTCCAATAGCTCTCTTTGTGTAATCCTATCTCGCCCAAAGAGCATCGTAGAGCTTCTTGTGCCAGCCATTGAGACTCATTTACTAACTTCCTTATAATAGTCACCAGATTTTTGTTAGTGGATTCTCGCTTGCCCATTTCCCGAGGGTAATAATCAAGAATGAGCCAGGAGATGCCATACCCATAGCAGAAAATCCATTATCTCACCAAGAGAAATTCAAGCATTATCTCATTACAATCTTATTAGGTACACCATACCTTACCAAGATGTTCTCTTTTAATGAAGCCGCACACCACTTCGTAAGTAGTACTTTTAATCGAATAGCTTCCACCCATTTGGTGAAATAGTCCGTGGCAGCTAAGTACATGAGTGTGACCAGCACTAGAAGCAGGATTAAGTGTTCCAATGAAGTCCAAACCCCACTCGTTGAAAAGGTTCTTCAATCACAACCGGCTTAAGAGGCAAAGAGGCCAATTTAGGTCTTCCCACAAAGGTCCGATAAGCCTCACATTTATCAACCCACTGATGCATCTCTGAACAAGGAAGGCCAAGAATATCCTCCACGGAGTATCTTATGAGCCAGTAACTATTGATGAATAGTGCCTCCACATGCCCGATCATGAAAAGCCGAGAGCAACTTTCTCTCTTGTTCCTTGTCCACACACTTCAAAAATCTCCCATCTAACCCACGCTCAACAAGGCGTTTTCCCACAATACATATCAGACCGACCTCAATTTAATGCAAATCCTCTTTTCTTTGGTAGCTTAAATGAGAGGGGCATTCCCCATAGGTGAGAAAATGGGCGATGTCAGCATACCATTCATCAACCGAGCTAAGAAAAAGAATGGTAGGAAGGTCAACTTTCTCCTCCAGCAACTCATGTTTAGCTCCTTCAGCAATGAGCTCACAAAGGCCTTTTCCACGAACCAGCTTGGTCGGTTTGATGTCAATGTCATACTCTTGGACCTTAGCAACCCAGCCTCCTCTCTCGATCCAAATTCTTGCTGTGTGAGAATTGACTTAACAGTTGTATCTGGGACCAACACCATGGAATGAGAGTTGAGGATGTAAAAGCGAAACTGCTTGACAACTTTAACCACCGCAAAAGCATGTTTCTCCATCATAGTGTATTTCAACTCATGATCTTTCAGAATATAGCTCATGAACGCAATTGGGAGCTCATGCTCATTAGAGTCTTCTTGAGTCAAAACAATAGCTAAGGTATTATCTGTGGCATAGCAATAGATAATAAAATCTTTGTTGAAATCAGGACAGGCTAAACAGAGTTTTAGCGATAGCTCTCTTGATACCTTCAAAGGATTCCTTTCCTTCAGAAGACCAACCAAATGTTTGCTTCCCTTTCATCATCTGAGAAATATTCAAAGTTAACTCTGCAAAATCAGGGATGAATCTTCTTAAAAAATTTGATCTTACCAAAGAAGGAGTGCACGCCTTTTTTGTTGGTCAGGAGAGGAATTTGTTGATAGCTTGTACTGCTCAGATCAATCTTAATACCATCTTTGGAAATGATGTGCCCTAATAATTTTCCCTCGGTGACACAAAAGACAGATTTTTTAGGATTCAAAGAAATCCCATGCTCTCTGCATCTTAGCAGAACTGTTTCCAGGTGGTCAAAATGATCCGCTCTTGTTTTGGAAAACACCACAAAGTCATCAAGATATATGACAATACACTTCCCTTTCAAACTTCCAAAAGCCGATCCATAGCTCTCTCGAAAAGTGGCACCAAAGATTAATAAGCCCAAAAGGCATTCTCTTATAAGCAAAGGTACCCCCAAGGAGTAGTGAAAGCTGTTTTGTGTTGATCTATAGTATCAACCTCTACCTGATTATATCCCGAGAATCCATCAAGCATAGATAACATTTCAGATCCTGTTACTGCTTGCAAGACCTGATCCATCATAGGCAAAGGATAATTATCTTTCAAAGAAGCCTGATTCAGATTCCTGAAATCAACACAGATGCGGATCTCACCATTTTTCTTCCTAACAGGCACAATATTTGCAATCCATGTTGAATGGTGAATGGGAAAAATGATTTTAGCCTTCAACAACTTCTGAATTTCCTGAAAGATGGTGTCACTATTTTGGGGTCAGATTGCTTCTGCTTTCTCGCTTGAAAGGCTTAATTCCAGGCTTAAGAGGAATAGAGTGCTGCATATCTTTTGGTTTGAAAGCTTTCAAATCTTCATAAGAATAAGCAAGAACATCCTTATACCTTTTTAAAAGATCAATTGCTTTTCTCCTCTCATCTGCTGTGCAACATTTTCCAATATTCACTAGCTTAGGGTCATTAGGACTCCCAATATTAATCTTGTCATGTTCAGCTGATTGCTGAGGTCCAGTAGAAGCTCTAGACTTCACATACCTATCATGTTTATCAAATAGTTCCTCCAAACTCACCAACCCTTTAGGAATCTTGTTTCCTTTGAGATTGATGCATCCATCCTGATCTGCTTTTTCCTCGGGTGACCGCTTTGTCAAAGGGCACACTCTCACGAGGTAGTCACTTCCCCTCAAAATACAGTTGTTCGAAATTACCCTTGAGTTCCAGGAAGGAAAGCAAATGTTGATCATCATTGAAAACTTGCCAGTTATTGGTATTATCAGGTACACTAGGCCGATGGACCATCTCAATGGTGAACTTATCCTGAGAGAAGTCAGGATGAGGAATCAGTAGTGACCCTGAGACTGCTAGTGAATCAGCCCTGCTTGTTCTTCTCCCTAGGTATTGCCTCAATGGAGAAAGCATCAAGAAATTCAATGGAATCCCAAACCTGATTCCGGTAATGTTTCAGCCTCCCATTTTTTACTTGAAAAAGGTTTCTGACTTGCTTTACAATCAATTCTGCATCACCACGAGCCAGAAGATTCTTTACACCTTGTTCTTTGGCCACTTGCAGTCCAAGAATGAGAGCCTCATACTCTGCTGTATTATTAGTATTTTCGAACTGCAACTTAAATGAAAAAGGATGTAGGCTTCCTTCAGGTGACACCAGTAGGGCACCAGCTCCAGAACCAGCTGAGGAACAACTTCCATCAAACTCTAAAATCCAAACACCATTAGGATCTTTAGGAGACACTTTGGGGAGTCGAATTTCATCAGGGGACATAATCATGTAGTTACCATGTCCCATATCCTCATAGAGTATTTGTGCTTTAGGATCATCCGTTTTTTGCACAATATACTCAGATTGCTTCTCAGGCATCAACTTCTTCATTTGTCCATTAACAGGTACGAGTGCATGTGACCAGTCCATTTGGATTTCTCCACCCACATCTTTACAGTAAGTTCCTACTTAGCAACATCCCGTATGAAGGAGGGATATCTCGCTACTAAGATGGTAGCCAACACTTTCTTTTCGTGCAAAGCAAAGAAAAGCCACTTGGCATCTTTAATTCTTCCGACTAGGTGGGCTTCTTTACTCTCCATGGAGTAACAAGATCCATAAGTGCATGTGAGGGTCAAGCCTAAAGCATGAGCTACTTTAGCAGCATCACATTATCTCGAGGCTCCCGAATCATGACACAATTATCGAGCCTATGACCAGCTATAAGAAGTGTTACATAAAATGGTTTAATTTTGTCATTAGGCGAGGTGACAAAGAATACCGACTAGGTCATGTGTGCGTAAGAAGGAGTAGGTAAAAGGCCTTTAGAGGTGGTTTTAGAATGGGAATTAACAAATTGAATCATTTTGGCAAAAGCTTTGGGATGGGTTTGATAATACTCAGCCTCTGAGATTTGAACCTTAGTCTTTTTCAGATGATCAATAATATCAAAAGACCTGTGTGGACGGGCCATCATCATTTGAAATCCTAGGCTTATCAACTTTAGGAGAAAAAGAAGTAACTTTACTAGTAGGATTGACAGGACTCACCTTTGGTGTAGATGAAGTGGGGATAGGAGATCCTCTTTTTGCAATTACAGGGATAGTTGCCGACTGCTCCTTAGATTTCTTTGGGTCATGTCACCTTCTCCTCCGATTTGTCTCGCTCTCGAGTCATGACAAAGCAAATGATTCGCTATTCATGTCTCGCTACCACTTCATCATAGTCATCTCCATCATCAATGCCCTCGCAGGGTGAAGAAATTTACTCGAGATCCCTCAAGTTCATCTGCTTCATCATCAAATTCTTCCACAAACTCCTCGCAAGCTTCATTATCCTCATCATCATCTGGCTCTTCAACTTCACAGGTTGCATTCACAGGAACTTTAACAGGAGGTCCTTCAAGTGCTAATCTTGTTTGAGAAGCAGGCAAACGATTTCTGGGCTGGAAATTCCTCCTTGGAACATCTGCATAAGGAGCATGCTGAGCCAATTGTTTCTTTATAGCAATGAGATCATTCGCAAGTTTTTGAACTAATGGATCAGTATTAGGTCCAGGGGTGGAGGAGGAGGAAGCAACAGACTTAGATTTGGAAGGGTCTCTCCTCAACTTCCCGACATGATCGTGATCATCCTCGACACTAACAAAGAAGAGTTTGATCCTCCACCAATGTTGCGAGATTAGCCCTTCTCAGTACATAGCTAACTTCAGGCGATTGGGCATTTAGGAAGAAACATTTTTGGATTTGATCAACAGGTCGAGTATTTACTGGAATTTTATTAATTAGCCTGTTGAATCGGGCCACAAATTCTCTCATGGGCTCTGGTGAATCTTTCTTTATCTGAGAGATTTGAGCTAGCAAGGCATGCACATCTTCTGCTGGTTTGAAACGGTTTTCAAACCTAGTTCTCATGGTGTCCTAAATGAGTGATAGTGCCACTGGAAGGTGATAGAACCAATCAAGCAAAGATTATCTTGTAAAGTCTCAACGAACAGCCTCCTCACGAGACGTCTTCATGTTCAACTCCCAGGACTCCACACGCAACAATGAAGGCTGCGATGTGTTCATCAGGATGCACTTTGCCATCGCCTTTGAATTTAGGAAAGTTCTTCCGGTTACCTCTGGGTAACTCATGCAAAGGCTGAGGAAGAGCAAGGGGCCCGACACGATGACCCCAGGGCAATGGTACCGCCATTCTTGGAAAAACGGCTTGGAGAGGAACTGCAACACCAGCAAGAATCAAAGCTCGAAGATTAGGACTAGCAGGCTCTGAAGGAACACCACCCGTAGGATTTCTATCTTCAGAGGGTGGGGTGCTTATTGAACGAGTTCTTCTATTTGTTGTCGAAGGGAAAGGAAAACCCTGCTGCTCCAAAAGCTGAAACTGAGAATCTTCAATACCAAGGGCCCTCCTCCCTCGAGTAAAACGCGGAGTCGCCAGATCAAAAGATGATCAAAAATTACAGAACTGGAATATGATTTTCCCCAGCGGAGTCGCCAAAAACTATTGGTCATCAAATAGGACTTTATGAAGAGCAACAGTCAGGGGACAAGAAGTCCCTCCTCTTTAATGGGAGAGGTTCCCTTATTCAGAAACAAACTTATTTACAAATATACAAAATATCATTTTCTGGTTAAACTTGGATATTACGAAAGTGTCTTTCGTAAGGATCATCAATTACAAAAGGACTGAGGAATGAGAGTGCGAGAATGAGCAGAAAGGCAACATGCAGAATTATAGATAGCAGAGTAATTCTTTATGTATGCGAAGTTACAGTGAATTTAGAACAAGATCATTCGTATCGTATAAATAAGATGGAATTTAAAGACACAAAGTTCTGTAAATAACATCTGCCGGAACACAAAGTTTCTTAACGTAACACAGATTCATTAATCAAGGACACAAAGTTCCTTCTTGGTTGTACAAGATCACCATGTATTGCAAAGTCGAAGAGTATGCAATCAAATGAGACTAACAAACTAGAGAACAAATGATCTTCACAAACATTAAACGAAAGCTCGAGATAACGAGATTAGATAGACAAAGAATGGAAAGCCCTTTTGTATTGATTTCTTTCTGATCTATTTACACTTTCAGAAAATATGCCAAGTTCTTCCTCCTTTCGAATGGCGTAGAGAGCCATTATATAACTTACAAATCAGTTACTCTTCGTAACCGCTTCTTTTAACCAAGAATAGTTAAGGACTGCCAACCGCAATACCTCAACTTCTTACAAAGAAAATGGAAAAAGAAAGGGAAGAAGAGAAAAGAATAAGGAGAAGAAGACAGGTGGCCGGTTACTGGGAGGGACCCACTGACTTCAAAATCTGCTGCCTGAATTTCTTCAACGCCTCAGCTATGTCTCTGCCACGAGGGACTGACGTGTTGGCCGCAGACTGAGTCCAAAATCCAAGACACTTCTCCATCTCTTTATCAAACTCGACATGAGTATGATAATCTTTATTTGCTTCTTCAATGGCAGATTAAGAGAGAGAAATATCCTTCATTTTCCTCGAGATGGAACTTTCCTTGAATAAGTTATCTTTGACAAAAGCTCTGAATTGAGCTTTGATTTCTTGCAAGGAAAGGGGCATACCAGAAGTTTCATCTTGAAGATGACAGTGTATGTCTTTGAAAGCAGAGACCACCAGTGTCTTGAAAGCTTCACCCTTCTCGCCACTGTTCTTCGCCTCCCCAAAGCCTCCTCCAAGACTTTGATCTTCCACTCCACGCTGTAAACCTAGGATTTTGATAGATTATCCTTTGCATCATCAAAAACCTTATTCGCCAGTAAGATGTTCTCATCTGTCTGTCCCATAAGGCGGAGGTCTACTATGCAACTGCTCCAGAGTTTGAGCTCTTTATCCATGATCCCAATAGTAGAGGAGAGCTTCTGTTGCAAATTGTTCACTTTTCCATGGAGTTTAAAAGCTTCATCGATGAAGTTCAACCCTGCAACAAGCATATCATCCACCATGGCTTCCATAGCTCTGCCATAGACGGAATACTTGTGCATGTCTTTGATACTCTGTACTTCATCTTGGCTCAAAATTACAGGTGGTGGAAGAGTGGTCAACGGAGTAGGGTCCAAAACTTTGTCCTTAGACAAAAGAGACTTGATGAAACCTGTGAGAATTTGGGCCTGTTCTTCCAACTGTTCAATAGTTTGCTGCCCTTTCTCTACCCTCCCAATGACTCGTGACCGCTTTCCCGAGGTCAGTGATCTCACCTTCAGGAGTAGACTCTCCCATTGGAATTCTTGAGAGCTCTAAGTCAGATGACTGTAAGTCCTGCTCTGATTTGTCCACTGTAGGCTTAGCAATCTCCAGGAATTGCTGACCTTGAGCATCAGACACTATTCTGGAGGTGGTTCTGGCTTTCTTGGCACGAGAAGGAGTGGTGCCCAACAAGGCTCACACAAAGATCAAAATTTGACCCCGAGCTCCGAGAGGAAGATTTCCTCTTCCTATTGTCAACAACAAAGGTCAACCCACGCAAAAGAGGAAGAGGAAGCAAGCAGGAGGGGCAAGAGGGCCAAGAGACATAGAGCTCATGACACTCAAGGTTCACACCGTGGTCTCAAGTTGAGATGTGAGTGGGGCGCTGAGACAATTGTGCAGAAGAATCAATAAAGACTTGGAAGTTCAAGCTCTCGACTTCTTATCCTTATCCGCTGGGTTCAGAGCATTTGTAGGGGTTGGCATTTCACTTTCTTCACTTTCACTGAGAACAATGATGTTCTCTGGTCCCATAGGCACTTCTACCTGCTTTCTTTGAGGGTCATTTTCCACAGGCTCCTTCTTAACCTCCTTGAGTTTCTTCTGGTACACTTGAGTGGATGAAGAAGGAGTGGAAGCTGCAGGTCCTTGTGTTGATGAGGCAGGTGGGGTTTGCACTGGTGTTTCTGACCTGGGAATTGATGCCTCTCTCCTTGGTGTTGAAACATCCTTGGAAGAGGATTCTCCTGAGTGCCTTCTGAGCTCTCGAACTTTCCTGTCAAACCAGACCTTAGTCCTGACTAAGACTGGAGCAAGGATCTCAGCCAGATCATCTTTTTCTTTCCTGTTCCAATCCAAGTCCTCCAAGGGGGTGTGCTTAATCACACTGTCATACTCATATGAGTATAGATCAGAATTGTCATCCTGGAGTCCTTCAGGAACTTGGTACAAGCCGAGTTCTTGATCAATCAAGTGGGAGAACCCGCCACAATGCCTTCTCCTCGGCCTCAAAATCATCTCGCACACAATCAGCCCAAAGAGTCTTCTCGTATCTCGCCCTATGATGGTAGATTATCTTGATGTTCTGTTCAATGAACTTCTTCAAGTCAAAGCAGGTTCTTGGCTTGAAGAAATGAACGGTGATAGGGACCAGGGCTCTCTCTATGTTCTCAGTAAGGCCCAGGTCATTGTTTTACAAGTGTAATTTCCCAAAGAGATGGGAAAGTGCAAACCAGAAATCTTCTTGTCTCTCGCAGTTCTCAGTAGCTTTGTCTAATTGCCTGCATACTTCAATCAAAGCCATCTTATCATTGCAGAACATGGGAAGCCGCAGAGGGGTGCTCTCATAGCCGGCAAGCCTGATATAGGAGAATTTTCTGAATTGTATGAAATAAGCACCGTAGCGCGATATCAGATTCATGGCTTCATCAGAAAATCTCCTAGCAGTATCACCTTCAAGCAACCTGACCACGTACATGGTGAAAGCATCATTGACCCTTCTGAAATTACGATTGCTGGTCTCTGTGGTGAATCATGGCGCAAGTAGCATATACTGGATCATCTTTGTGAGCGTCAATGTAAGAAAAGCCAAACCATTGCCGTGACGCTGCTAGGGTATACATCAGGTAAGAAGTCATGTAGAACTTCTTCGTTTGCTTGTACATCGACAAATGCTTCCGCCAAATTCATGCCGATGATCTCTCCCAGCTTGATATTTTGCGTTCCTCGCACACCATGCCGATGAGCGGGCACATCCGTAAGTGAAATTCGCTGGTAGAGGGCAAACCCATAACCCGAGCCAAGAGAATTATAAAGTCGACAATTCTTCATTAAAATCTACCCGAAAAGAGTTTTGACAAAGTAGAGGCTCCTTTCTTAGGGTTCTTCACCAGACTTCGCCACCCGCGCCTTGTATTTGTCACTGCCTTGATCAACAGAGCCTCGTGCTTGATCCCGGAAACGACTATGGCATTATCCATCTCTCGGGATTCTCAAGGCAAGTACTAATGGCGGCAAAGGCATCCACTTGCGATGAGTTCCCGCGTATATTGGTTAATTCACCGAAATAGGGTCGGGTGAGCTCCGCACGAAAGTACAAAGATCGCCACTGCACCGAGATCGAAAACCTCTCAAAGAAAAGCCAAACCGCTATCGTGAATCATTTGTGCCATTGGTGTAGGGTTTGCATCTGCCACCCTCGCCCAAAAATCACCGAAGTCAAGATGCCGAGCTTCACTTGCCTCCAATATTGGGAACGGCAGATTCTAGTGGCGAAATTTGTTCCTGTCCCTGAACTTGATCTTCATATTGATAGCAACAGAGCCGCAACCTAAACTCGGGAAGGAATTACAGAGAAAAGGGATACACGCAGGGAATTAGGTTGCAAGGGTTCGAGCAAGGATAGCATGGAAACAATGTGAAAAATGCAAAGGGGGATGCCCGTTATATAGCCATTTAGGAGAGAGAAAGGCCATGAATGCGCATTTAATACATACCCACCAATTTAAATAAGCCGGATATTCGGGTAGAGCGGCAAAAACTAGCACGAACGGCACTTGGTTCATTAGGGACATGTGAGACGCGAATGCGCGAAACACGCGGCTCGGCCGATTCGGGCGAAGCGGGGAAAAGACGCACAAATGCCTTTTGGGACACGCGGGACATGAGTGCGCGAAGTACGCGATTCGGGTGAATCGGCCGAAAAGGTTACAATGGGTCCGGAAAAGTTTGGGACATTTGGGACGAAAATGCGCTGGCAAGTATGCGCGCGGTTCATTGTTTTTGCCAAAATGGAACAACTTTCATAATTTAACTTTGAGACATTTGGGACAAAAAGTTGGACAGAGCCGAAAATGGAACAACTTCGGGATTTCGCCGAAATGGAACAACTTGCCACTTTTAACTTTGGGACATTTGGGACAAAAGTCCGACGTGCCCAAAAACACACACAAAAAGAAAAATGGAACAACTTTTAACGGGATTTCGCCAATCGGGAACTAAAACGCACTTTTGAACTTTTCTTCAAGGGACATTTTGGGACAAAATTGTCCGACTATGGATGCAATGTTTGAAAAGACAATCAAAAAGACCCAAAAATGCAGAATCATTTTCAATTTCATCCGACTTTCTAGAATTTCAAAATGGACAACGAGAGGAAAATTGGTTACAAGAAGGTTCTAGTCAAGGAAAATGAGCAACAATTAAGGTATAACATCAAGCTACACCAAAGTAGAAGCTTTGGGTATTTTATTTGAATTTCCCATAACTATTTTGATAGATACTAGTTCTACGAAATAATGTATTTCTCAAATATTATTATCTAAACTACCTAGGAGAGCAGGATATATGGAAAACTCATGGATAGTTCAAGATGGAAATAAGGTTGAGTTTAGGGTAAAGTAATGTCTCTTTGAGGAATACTTGAGCTACCTAAATTGGTAAATTTGTATGTAGCACCCTTAGGATCATATGATGTTACCCTAGGTGTATGTTGGTTAGCTCAACATAAGGCCAAAGCTGATTGCTTTACCAATAAAGTAGAATGTGAAGATGACAATGGGAATTCTATAATAATACAAGGAGTCAAAAGAGAGATTATTCTGAGATAGATATCGGTTATGCAACTCAAGAAGGCTAAGAAAAATGAGTGCACTCTCTATGCGATAAAGTTTTCATATATGGTAGAGAAAAATATCCCATGATGGATGAATATCCATTTTGTGGGATTATCGAGATATTTTTCTTGAAGATTTACTTAGGCTACCACCTAAAAGATAATTTGATTTCTATATCGACATATACCTAGCTCGAACCTGTTTTAAAGGCACCATATCGGATGACTACTACTGAGCTAATGGAGCTCAAGGCTCAATTGCATGAATTGATGGAAAAGGGGTTAATATGTCCTAGTGTTTCTCCTTAGGGAGAACCTATAATATTCATGAAGAAGAATGGTGGTACTCTAATAATGTGTGTGGATTATAGGTTGCTAAATAAAGCAACAATCGAGCAAAATTACTCATTGCCTTGTATCGATGATATTTTTGACCAAAATGAGAGGGATCTTGATATTCTCAAAAATAGATCTTGATAAGGTTATAATTAGCTTAAAATAAAGGAAGAATATATTTTAAAAAATAGATTTAAAAACCCGACATGGACACTATGAGTTCACAATTTTGCCTTTAGGGTTGACCAATGCACTTTCTGCATTCATGAATTGAATGAACATTGTGTTTTGTGATTATCTCGAAAAGTTTTTTCTTGTTTTCCTCGATGATATTTTGATATATTGTCATAATTAGGAATAACATATTTAACATTTGAATTTGGCTTTGGAATGGTTGCACCAACACAACCTTTATGCAAAGTTGTAAAATGTCTTGTTGGGGCAAAATCACAACACCCCGAATACTTACTAAGTGAATGGTTGGGCAATCAGTGTGATTTGTCAAACATGGAGCTATCCTAAAGTGTGAGACTTTGTGAAATGGGATAGCTCTCTGGATAAGGTTGGATTCCTTTCATAACCTAGTGTCAACTACTCCAAAGTGCAAATAATGGCAAATATAACCCTACTCTAATGATTTTCAAGGGGACAAGGATAGAAGTATTGCATGAAAATGAAACATACTCTAAGGGAAGGTGATGTACAAAGGAATTTTGAACAACCTACACTCCATATGAATTAAGACAAGAAAATGGGGAGGTTGGTCAAGCACCATAGATCCAAACACCTACTACAAACCCACTTTGCAATAAACACGGCACCATCCGGACCACTCGTAATGACAATAATAATAATGCACAAGAACATCTAATTGTAATAAAAGATTAGATAAGATGCAATAAAACATAGAGGGTTGAAAATATCCAAATATTTGATATTATTTCTCCAATAATTTAATACAAGACATTACAATAGGGGCCAAAGGCATGAAACTTTTTATCACAGATTTCAAAGAGGAGGCTTGAAGCTCCACAAATTTCTTTCAAGAAAGAAGGAGGGGAAAATACAAAGTTTCCAAACTTTTGAAAAGGGCCTCTCCTTATAATTTATAGAAGAAGATGAGAGATATGAGAGAGAGGATGTAGAGTTTCTAAATGCTCCAAAAATCATCATTTTTCCTACAACCCGGATGGGAAAACCTGCAAAAATCCATACTCCTTGTACCTTGCCTTGTGTTTGAAGAAATGAACTTCATGATTGCACCTAGGTATGGCCTTAGCTCTTACAAATTCATCATGGTTTCTCACCCACCTAACTCATTAATTTCCCATCTTTGATCATTTCATATTGTAAAGCCCTAAAATACCTTTCCAATGACTGTAAAATTGTCAAACAAGGATGAGTGCAAGGGAAGATATCATCATTTTTACACAAGGTTGCTTCCTTAGTTCATCCTTCACCTACCCCCATGATCTTATAAATTTGAAATTTTCATTGGATAGTGATCTGAATCCCCTTTCTAACAAGTATAATTTTATCAATTTTGGTTGAAGGAGGACAAAATTATTCAAATTTTACTTTGGGCCACCATTGGTTTGAATCCCCACCTACCATACTCTCCATTAAATGAAACTCTCCCTTACCTCACCATTCAACTCACCACCAACCACCCTACAGAGCTCGGTACCCAACATAACTCCCACCTACATGCTCAACTCCCCAAATGGCTCGGCTCCCCAAAATGACTTGGCGAGTTCATTTCAATATTTTGGGGTTATTCACTTTGGATATTACACTGCCGCACTTTGGGTTTTTCCACCGCCAAGTTCCAAAATGGAGCTCTAAAACCAACCTCCAAAAATCCTCTTGGGATTTCAGAATTTATCATTTTCATGGTTTACGGGCTCATCACTTCAGATTTTTCCTCGATCTCCAAAGTGGCAATCCCGAAACTCTAAAGAAATTTTTCCTAAAATCCCGAGCCACGTCGATTGTTGACTCACCAAGCGAGTTGAATCCTGAAACTTCTATTGGATTTTGAGCTTTTATGCCTTGAGAGAATCCTTCCTTTTCATTTCGGATTTTTGGCTCGCCGATCTCAAAATTTGGTTTTCGTGAAACCCCAAAATGATGAACCCACGAGTCTGAAATTTTTATACTTTGGGCTCCCTCCAACTTCCTAGATCACTCAACTCCTGATTTTTCATTGAAATCCATTTTCCAATGTCTCGTTGAGGCGAGCCGACCCCCAGATGACTCACTCTATGTCCGAGCTATCTTTGCCTTGAACTCACCAAAACCTTCAACTTTTGTGTCGATAGCTAACTTTGTTGTACATTCACTTGAGCCGTTGATTCAAGCTATCTCCCTACCTTGCGATGCTTTCCCGGCCGAGTTGGCCCCTCCATATCACCCACCAATGCATTTAATCGGTTGAGCTCAGGAGCTCGCCCCCTCGATCTTTGCTATGACCTTCACCATTGCATGCTTCGATTAACTCCCACTGTGAAAATGACCCACCTCCAAACTTCTATTCATGATCTTGGGGCTTGATTCGAACTATTTATCGAGCCCCCTAACATTCTGGAGTTTTCGTTGGCCGACATGGCCCTTTGCTTAGCTCCCGAGCCGACTTAGCTGATGACCATCATTGTAACTCGGCTCACCGAGTAGCTCGTCCGAGCTACTTGACGATCCCTCCTTTGACTCGCTTCTTCTATGCATGACACAATCTCACCAAGTTTCTCACCAAGCAACTCGATAAGCTACTTTTAGCTCATTGGCCTCTCACAGGCCTATTTTGTAAATTTTGGCCTTTGAACCCTAAATTTTGGAAATTTTTGAATTTCTTTGTGTCAAAGGCCTCGTAGAGACTACATGCAAAGGGTTTTAAGGCTCATTATGTTTTCCTTCCAATTTTTCTCATTTTGGCTGGGTGTGGGCTTGCATCTCTTCATTTTTAGTCAATCCTTAAGGATCAAAACCCAAAAGAGGAAAAAAATCAAAATATGATCCCAACACTCCACAGAAATCACTAAATGTGCTCCATGAAACCTCAAAAACCACTTATAACTCAATTTTACCCTTAGGTTCCTTGTCCACCTCTTGGGTCCCACTTACTCATGTTTTCCATTTTGCCTAGGGGAAAATGGATAACAATCTAGTGACTCGCGGGGGCATATACCTATTATATGTTCATGGACCATTAGACGGATGCCTCCATTGGGCACGAGTCACAACCGATAGCCTATAACGATCGATCCTCCGAATTTTACTCTAGAGACCACTTCATTCAGTCAAACCTGAATTGACCCACTACTTGCACTCCCAGTTTTATAAGAAAATTTCGAAGTTAAAATTATGAGATTGGAAAATTATCTTAATCTTGAATTTTCACCCTTTTCCTTCTACTGAGCTTGCTCTGCTTGAGGGACTAAAATTAGACCTCTAAACCCATCTTGAAACCAAATTTCACCAAGTATGAGCATATCACAAAGTTAAGAGTAAAACACCTATTGGTTTTGGACATCATGGAACTCTATTAAATTATGATTTTCCTCTTCTTCTGAATGTTCCACTTGCGACATGTTACTTGGGGAAACTGTTAAAACCATAGCTTCCCACAACCAAAGGATGAGTAGGGAAGATTTGAGTTTGATCTTTTGCGTAAGGCCTAAGATGACCTTGAATGAATTGGGGAAGTTTGTTCCTTGAGATTGACTTTAGGAAATTGTCCCGACCTGATTTTAGTGGCTCTACATTTGAAATTTTTAAAGCACCACAATTGTTTCCTATAACTTTGAGCTTCATGTTACCACATTCCTTCCTGAGAGACATAGTGAATGATGCAATGATACAACTTAGGAGAAACAAAACTTGTGTTGAAGGCACTTAGGAAACTGAAACCTAATCTACAATAAGACAATGTGCATAATCACTTAGAGGAATTGAAAATCCTAAACTAATATATACAAGGGTAAGAATATTCCTTTTAGTAGTAGTGTTTGAGATGGATTCCATTGACTGGAATCCAGTGAATGGAATCGGAAGTTCTTATCCATCCAAAGTGGAAAGTTGAAAGGCATTGTTAATCTTACATCATGTGACCATGTAGGTTCCACTCTAAATGGCATCAAACTTGGAATTCCTTCTCGGTTTTACCCGATCTGTATCCCATTTCAAAACTAAGTATCCCTCCTAGAAGGTTCCTACCTTAGCTTTCTTGTCAAATGACCTCTTGATTAATGCCTGATATTTTTCTATGGTTTGCATTACATGTTCTCTTATCTCTTCCAATTCCATCAGCTCTACATACCTAGATTCAATAGGCTTGAACTCAAACAATTCTATCTATTTCATGAGCTCCAATGCGGGTAGCTCTAGTGATATGGGCAGCAATGCTTCCTTTCCATAGACTAACTTGTATGGAGAGTTTCCTATTGACCTTTTAGGTGTGATTCTATCATCCCACAAGGTTGATTTGAGCTTGGTATACAATTTCCTTTGGTTTTCATCTAGATTCCTCCTGATGATCCTTATAAAATCCTTGTTTGTGGACTCTACTTTCATGTTACCCTGGGGGTAATAATTAGAAGAGGTTCTCAAATAAATTTCATTCCTAATAGCCCATTCAATGATATTTTTTCTGAGGAATGCTAGATCATTATCTCGTATTGATGGTGGCCTAGACTTCAAACCTTGTCACTATCCCCTGGTAGAAGTCCAATATGTTGGGCAATCAATGTGTTGAAAAATCACAAAGCACCCCTAAATACTTGCAAGTGAATGGATGGGAAATCAATGTGATTTTTCAAACATGGATTTGTCCTAAAGTGTGGGAATTTTTGAAATGGGATAGCTCTCTGGAGAAGGTCAAATTCCTTTCCTAATCTAGTGCCAACTACTCCGAAGTGTAAATAATGGAAAATATAACCCTACTCTAATGCTTTCCAAGGGGACAAGGTTAGAAACTAATTGCATGAAAATGAAACCTACTCTAAGGGAAGGTGATGCAGCAAGGAGTTTTGAATAACTGCACTTCATTGGAATGAAGAATGGTAAAATGGGGAGAGTGGTCAATCACCACATATCAAAACACCTGCTACAAACCCACTTTCCAATAAACACAACACCATCAAGACCTTGTAATGACAATAATAATAATGCATAAGAACCTCTAACTGTAATAAAATATCATATAAGATGTAATAAAACACAAAAGAGGGTTGAAAACATCCACATATTTGATTTTATTACTCCAATAAGTTGATACAATACATTACAATAGGGGCCAAAGGCATGAAATTTGTATTACGGTGCTTTCAAAGGGTAAGCTTGAAGCTCCATAGATTTCTTACAAGAAAGAAAGGAGGGAAAAATACAAAGTGTCCAACCTTTTGAAAAGGGCCCCTCCTTACCATTATAGAAGAAGATTCAAGAGAGAAGAGATAGAATGCGAGTTTGAAATTCTCTAAAACCCACCAAAAATCATCATTTTTCCTACAACCCAAATGGGAAAACCTACAAAAACCATACTCCTTGCACTTGGCCTTTTGTTTGAAGAAATAGACTTCATGATTACACCTGGGTATGGCCTCATCTCTTACATATTCATCATGGTTTATTTCCCACCTTACTCATTAATTTCTCATCTTTGGTCATCCTATGTTGTAGAGCCCTGAAATACCTTCCCAATGACTATAAAATTGGAAAAATGGATGAGTGTAAGTGAAGATATCATCATTTTTACACAAGGTTACTTCCTAAGCTCATTCTTCACCTACCCCCATGATATCCAAAATTTGAAATGTCCATTGGATAGTGCTCTGAATCCCCTTTTTAAAAGTATAATTTTATCAATTTTGGTTGAAGAAGGAAAAAATTATTTGAATTTTACTTTGGGCCACCATTGGTTTGAATCCCCACCTACCAAGCTCTCCATTGAATGAAACTTGCCCTTGCCTCACCATTCAACTTTCCACCAACTACCCACCTACCTACTCGACTCCTCAAATGGCTCGGTGGGAGTTATGACTCGACAGTTCATTTTGGGGCACCAAGTCATTTTGGGGCACCGAGCCATTTGGGGAGTCGAGTAGGTAGGTGGGAGTTATGACTCGCAGGGTTCATTTTGGGATTTCGGGCTTATTTTCTTTAGATATTACACCTATTTTACTTCAGGTTTTTCCACCACCGAGTTACAAGTGGAGCTCCAAAACCAACCTCCTAAAATCTGCTTTAGATTTTAGACTTTCCTATTTTCGGGGTTTACAGGCTCGCCGCTTCAAATTTTTCCTCGCCAATCTCTAAAGTGGTCATCCATGATACTCCGAAGTGAGTTTTCTGAAATCCTGAACCACATAGGTCATTGACTCATCAAGCGAGTTAAATTTTGAAAATCCTACTTCAAAGTTTGGGATTTTACACCTTCAAAAATCCTTCCTCATTGTTTCGATTTTAGGCTTACCGATCTCTGGAATTGGCTCCCACGAAACCCCGAAATGATGAACCCCAAAGTCTGAAATTTGAACACTTCGGGTTCCCTCTAAATTCCTAGCTTGCTGAACTCCCGAGCTCTACGCCAACCTCCATTTTTCAATGTCTCTTCGAGGCGAGCCAACCCCTGGAGACTCCCTCATATTTGAGCTATCTCTACCTTAAACTCATCGAAAACCTTTGGCTTTTGTATTTATGGTCGACTTCTTGTGCATTTGCTTGAGCTCATGAGCCGAGCTATCTCCCTTCCTTACCATGCTTCCCCAATCGAATTAGACCCTCCACATCGCCCATCGATGCATTTAATCGGCCGAGCTTGGGGATCTCGGCCTGATCTTCACCCAACCTTTTACATTGTATGCTTCAATCAACTCCCACTGTCAAAATGACCTGCCCCCAGACTTATATTCATGAGCTCGAGGCTTGATTTGAGGCTTCTATCAAGCCCCCCTAACATTCAGGAGTTTTTCGTTGGCCGGCATGGCCCTTTACTTAGCTCCCTAGAGTCGACTTGCTCAACTTACCACCATTGCAACTCAGTTTATTGAGTAGCTCGCCGAGCTACTTGGTAAGCCCTCCTTCGACTCACTTCTCGTATGCATGACTCCGCTTTCCAAGTGGCTCGGTGGGCTACTTTTAGCTTGTGGCCTCTCACAAGCCTATTTTCATATTTTTGCCCTTGAACCCTCAATTTGGGAAATTTTTTAATTTCTCTATGTCAAAGGCCTTGTAGAGACTACATGTAAATGGTTCTAAGGATCGTTATGTTTTCCTTCCAAATTTACTTGTTTTAGCCGGGTGTGGGCCCACATCTCTTCAAATTTTAGATGATCCTCAAGTGTCAAAACCCATAAGAGGAAAAAAATCCTCATATGATACCAACACTCTTGAAATCACATAATGCTCTCCCTAAAACCTCGAAACCACCTATAACTTAATTTCATCCTTAGTTTCTTTTTTCTTCCTCTTGGGTCCCACTTACTCATGTTGTCCATTTTACCCGAGGGAAAATCGATAACATCTACTTTCTTTGTAAAGGAAGTACAATACTTGGGTCATATCATCTCAACTGATGGAATAGTAGTTGACCCAAGTAAATATTAAGGCCATTATGGAATGGTCGGCACCGAAGAATGTCCACGAAGTGAGGAGCTTCATGGGATTGGTAGGGTACTACCAGAAATATGTACTTGGATTCTCTAAGATTTCCAACCCTATCACTTCTCTGCAAAAGAAGAGTAAGAAATTTGAGTGGACTAAAAAATGTGAGAAGGATTTCTAAGTGTTAAAGGATAGGTTAACATTGACACCAATTCTTAGGATTCTTGGCCCCAATGCAAGTTTCACAATAGTTACAAATGCATCTGGGATGGTTATGGTGGAGTAATCATGCAATATCGGTAAGTTTTTGCAAATGAATCTTGTAAACTCAATCCTTGTGAGCATAACTATGGTCCACATGATTTGGAATTAGTGGCCATAGTCCATGCTTTGTAAGTATGGAGGCATTTTCTCTTAGATAAACCCTTTGAACTAAAGATTGATCATTTGGGGCTGAAATATATTTTTATTCAAGAAAACCTAAATGTTAGGCAACGAAGATGGTTGGAATTCCTTGTTGAATATGATTTTTGACTAAATTAAAGGGAAAGATAATAGGTTGGTCGATACCCTTAGCTGTCATAGGTATCTTTCCACTTTGATTACTCTTAGATCAAATTTTAGGGAAGCGCTTTCTAATGAATCAATTGTATCTATAAGTCAAAAGGGCATTAGAAGAAAATACTCTAAATCATAGGTATGATGGTTACACTTTTAAGGAGGATGGATTTCTTCCTATTCAAGAAAAATATATGTGTCACAGAAGGGAATTTGAGAGAGACATTTCTTGAGTAGTTTCTTCTTGCTCCATATTGTTTAAATCGAGATTGACTAAGATGCATTCTGATTTAAAGGCTCTCTACTTATGGAATGGTCAAAAAGGGATAAATGGAGTTTGTATCAAAATAATTTAAATGCCAATGAGTTAAGGCCAAACATGTGCACCCGACAGATTGTTATATCTGCATGATGTACCACTATGAAAATGGTAGGTGATTAGTATGGAATTTGTGCAAGGATTTCCTATGTCTAGGAATAAGCATGATATGATTTTGGTTGTGGTGGATAAGTTGACCAAGGTAAACCACTTTATATGTGGGAATTTAAAGGATTAATCGCTTACTCTCTCAAAGAGATGTGTGCATGAAATATATATATTACATGGGATACTAGAGTGGACAATATTGGATAGTGATCCCCACATGACATCTATATTTTGGTAGACACTTTATACAGCCTTAGGAACTAAATTGAACTTCAGTTTGTTTACCACTCGAGACCAATGGATACTGATGAGAGATTCAATCAGTCCTTGAGGACGTGCTTAGGATGTATTTCATAAATCAACAATATAAGTGGGAAAATTATCTTCATTTGGTATAATTTTTGTACAATAATACATACCACTCTATGCTAAAAATGGCACCATTTGAGACCCTATATAGCAAAAGGTCCAAAACATTGATTAGCTAAGATAATGTGGAAGATAAAGAAGTGGTAAGACCTGATATGTTAGTGGAAATGGAAGAGCAAGTTAAGATAATAAGGTAAAGGCTCAAGGAAGCCATTGATAGACATAAGAGTTATGTTGATAAGAAGCGAGTAGAAAGGAATTGCTCAATCGGGAAAAGGTTTTCTTTTTAAGTTAAACTAAAGAAGAGTTCCATTAAATTTGGGAAATCAACTAAGTTAGCACCCATATATGTGGGACCTTTTGAATTCCTGGAAGAAATAAATTCAGTGGCTTATAGGTTGGCCTTACCTCCAACATTGTCTCAATTACATAATGTATTCCATATATCATTGCTTAAGAAATATGTAGGAGAGTTAAATATAGTATTAGATAAGAAGTCTTTATAGGTTCAAAACCTAAGAGTGGTGATCATAGAGCCAATCAAAGTATTGGAAACACAAATTATTAGGTTGTGTAAGTGTGAATTAGCACTATGTAAGGTCCAATGGGACCAATACAATGAAGAAAGTACCACTTGGGAAAACTTGGATGAAATTAGTACTACTTTTCCACATTTATATTAGTGAAAATACTTATGGAAGCTGGAATTGTATGACTGTTCTTCCTCATTTATGATGATTGTAATAATGGTCATTTAAAATCCATATAGTTATTGTTGAGTTTTGGATGGAAATGTTGATTATGGGTTGTTTGAATTTATTACAGCAGATAGTTTAGAATAAAAATAGTTAAATTATGCTAAGATTAATTTCAAAATGAACTTTCATTGATAGTTATTATATATATGAAAGTAATTGAGTTTCTATTCCACTAAATATTGTTGAAAAACAAGTTTATAATGGCTATTATTTGGGAAATTTCATGAAATCAGTAGGTGTTACATAAAATTTATTTTGTATTGTGAATAGTAAAAAAGTTGAAAATGGGAAAAAATGCAAGTTTTTACATTTGGTTTATAGTTGTATTATGTTGTATGTATTCATCAGGATGATGAATTTTTTGGGAAGGGAAGGATGTCACATCCCTCCTATTTTTATTTAGAAATTCAATATTTCAATCATGATGATTAAAATTACATGCTTTAATTGGATAATTACATGTTATGATTATTTTTAGATGTGGAAATTATCATGTTTATTATCATTATGTTGAATTTAATGATTTGGACTAACTACCTTTTTGGGTGATGTGACATGGATGTAGGAGTAGTTACACCCTCATTAAAATATTGAGGAATGACATCATTAGGAAGAGGTTTACGATCCAGTATCGAACTTGAAACAAAAAAGATAAACCAAGAACTAAACATGCCATGGGATAGGTATCATTTAGTTTACGTTGTGATGTGTGAGATATTAATGTTTATCATGTTTTTTTACATTATTGATAACGATAGACGATGAGCGATTACACCAATGTGGTTAAACGCCATTGATAACCCGCCATCGTGCATCATTATTATACGATGTTGTGAGATATGGTTATTTCATTTATTATCAGTTCATTAGACTTATGGAAAGATAAAAGGACCATGTTGGTATATTAAATCACTTAGTTGATAATGGCTAGAGCTACAGTTATTAAGTTCGTTGGCATTTTCCTATAGCAGAAAAAGGTTTATATGGCATGTTGGTTTGAAATAATATTATAATTCCTAAATAAATCTAAAGTTGGATTATCATTTATTTGGCATGATGCTTGGTCACTTTGCATTAAAAAGAACTTATCTTAATTGCTAAGAGGTTTGGGAGTTAAGTGTTGTTTGGAATTTTAATTGTTTTTAAAACATAAAACATGCACTAATTGAATATGTAGCAAAGTGGGAGATAAATGGAAAGCTATTTAGTTTTAATATGGAGTAAAGTGGGAATAAATGGAAAGTGGTTGTTTTCATTCTTAACAAAATTAGAGTTAAGATAATTGTGGGGATTTTTAGTATGGTTAAGTGGAGTTCGAATTGGGAGAAAATGGAAGTGGATGGTTTAATAGCGAGACTATTTGACTTTGTTTTGGGGGAAAATTATCATTACGGTAAGCGAGAATTTGGAAGTAGGGAGCATTGGAAATTTTGAAGGAAGATTCAAGTTAGTTGCATTTTTATCAAGCATGGTTTTTCTTCTTATTCTGGTCTTCATATTTAAAGGATAAATTTTTGTTTTAAATATGGAAATTGTGGTTGAAAATACACCCATTTATGTCTTCATTTTTAAAGGATAAATTGATGTTTTAAATCTGAAAATGATGGTTGAAAATACACCCACTTGGGTCTTCATTTTTAAAGGATAAATTGATGTTTTAAATATGGAAATGATGGTTGAAAATACACCCATTTAGGTCTTCATTTTTAAAGGATAAATTGTTGTTTTAAATCAGAATGATGAAAATACACCCATTTGAGTCTACGTGTTTGAAATATAAATTGTCGTTTTAAATCTGGAAATGATGGTTGAAAATAAACCCATTCGTGTCTTTGTTTTTGAAAGATAAATTGTTGTTTTAAATCTAGAGAGGATGGTTGAAAATACACCCACTTGGGTCTTGTTTTGAAGAAAAACTTGTGGTTAAAAATGAAAATACTTTGTTGGATTTTTACCCATTTCTAAGTCTACGTCTTTTGCATATTTTGATGGTGTAAATGTTTTTTGAAGGCTTATTTTACCCATTTCTAGGTCTGCTCATTATGAGAAATTTTTGTGTGAAAAATGTTTTATTTTGGGTCAATTTCATACCCAAATCTAGGTTGCAAGTTTTGTGAAATTTTTGTGTGAAAAACATGTTATTTGGGGTTGATTTCATACCCAAATTTGGGCTACAAGTTTGGTGTAATTTATGTGGGAAAAATATTTTATTATTGGGTGAATTTTAAATACCTAAAATTGGGTTAGTATTATTGTGTATAAAACAATAAGCATGATTTTTATTGAGTCGATTTGGTACACCCATTTTGGGTCTGTGCATTTGAAAATATGTATGAACAATTGAACATATTGTTACCCAAATTCAGGACCTAAATATTTAAATAAATGAAGGTGAAATGTTATTGATTTTAAACCCGAGTTGGATATGCATGTTGTGTAAAAACTTATAACCATAATATGGTTATTGGGAGTAGTTCGTATGAAACCCAAATATGGGTCAACCTAGTTGAATATTTAATTTTGTTAAAACATTTCTTATGTATTTGATTTCATACCTTTCTTGGGGTTGTTCAAAACATGTCAGTTTTTTGGAAAACCAAACCCAATATTGTCTTTCAAAATTATGATAAAATAGTGACTGAAACTTTTAGTTATGGAAAATCTAACCCATTACGGGTTGATCTATATTATGTGTTTCAAAACGATTGAGAGATAAATGGTTGTAAATAGGAGTTTATGCCAATGTTTTGTTAGGTGAATACAACATCTTGATTTATGACTAAACATTGCATTGGGATATTATTTTGCTTTACTATCATAGTATAAGTTCCCACTTATGTTTTATTCGGGCATGTGGATATTATATTTTATTATGATACTTTCCTTGGGAGAATGTGATAACAAACATGATAACATAATCCCCCTCCTTTCTTAAACCACCCTTCATAGACATTTTAATTATAATGAAACAACATGCTGAAAATGGGGGAAAAAATTAAAATGGTAGTTAAATGAGTGATGTTATTTTTCATAAGTCTATGTATGCATGTATGTACGGGACATTGGAAACTGTACAAGCGATACATACATATGCTTATGGAGGTTGTTTTCTTATGTTTATATAATCTAGAAACTTGTATTAAATTTGGATAGATCATTGTTTTCCCTTTGGAATGAACCATTATTTTAAAATGTTGACTAGTTTGCCTCTTGATGAGGATTGTTGATGGATGAAGTGGTGTATGAAATAGTTGTGTTGTGAAGGGTGATAGATATTATTTATTTGTGCGAGCTATAAGATTAGCTTGCATTAACATAGCTGGAAAATTTGGCCAAAGTAATGTATCTAGTTGTATGCATTGTCAGTTCACTTATCCTTATTTTGTACTAGTCAAGAATCATATGATGGTATTGGTTATCATGATCTTATGATGGGTTGTATTTTTAGAATTTGGATATATTACACATGGTTCTCGGTTTACTATTCTTTATTGATAGTTAGATAAATCTATCAACCTTCCTCGTGAAGGTTTGGGCCCCTTTTGCTTGTGAGAGGTGTGCGGGGGAACTGAAAGGTTCTATGGTTGGAGGAGTAGCAATCCGATGATGCTCTCCATTTGATACAATTACACATTTGAGATAGACATGTACACAAAAACTTATAAAAGGAATGAATTATCATTATTATTAATACATGTACCTAACATATGAATACAATGTTGTACTTGGCTAGGGACAGGCTTGTTGTCCCATGTATTTGGTTTAGAATATGAAGTAAATCTTATATTAACCATTGTATTAGGAAATGATTATTGATCATACTTTGTATGAAAATTGTGGAAACAATGTATAAAGTTTAAATGATAGTTAATTGATCAAACTACTATTGAACTCTTGGAAATATGGTAACGAAAGGATGATGTTTGATCTTTAGGTTATTTAACATTATCATTGTAATATTTAATTATATGCATGGAAAATTATTTCTAAGTTAATTAATAGAATGTTTAAACAAATAAAATCCACTTTTTAATCTTGTGATAACATATGGAAACGTTATATTCCATACACACAATTCTCACATAATTCAAAATTCAAGGGACTATCAAGGTGATCTATTTTTGTATTCCTTTTACATAAACCTTTCTCATCAATATGAGCCAACCTTTCATGCCAAATCATTATCTTTGCTACCAAAAGCATGTTTATTTTCTCATGTTATCCATTTCCTCAAGAACAATGGTGTTGTTTTAAGCACCAATAACTCTACTTGCATCCAATCTAAACAAGGCTCTAGTCTGGATGTCTCTTGCCAACATGACCATGGATTCATGCACCATTTTATGGCCTTATTTACTAAATGACACATGTGTACTAGAACCTTCATCTTATTAACCAAAACAATGTTTCTGACAAGCCGCGTAAAGTGCATAATACCAGCGAAGGTTCTTAACCCCCATCTCTGACCCTTGCCTTCTCTTGCTTACCCTCACTCTAGTGAGTAGATTAATATCATAGAAAGATACAACTACCATCATTGTATTTGTCTTCATATAACCTATCCTATAATAATTCATATGATAAGTGGCACCTGAGTTGATCAAACATGCATTAGTGTTTGTACACACTTAATGTTGCCAAGTACACATCTGCATTTTCATCATTAAAGTCTTTTTTCTTGAGGATGAAGCAACTGGTGGTTTTATCTTATCTATGTTTACTTTTAATCCCTCTTAAAATGTCATTTTAACCACAAATTCAACAATCCTTTCAAAATAAGCTCTCTAGAGTCTAAGACCTACCTCTATACTTTTAACGCTTACCGCCAAACCCATGCATATTTTTCTCCTTATATCTACCTTGCACAACCAAAACACCGTTGGTTTAATGATCTCCAAAAAAATTACCTCGCCTTTTCTTATAATAAAGATGTCATTATTCCATCTATCTTTAGTATAGATGAAGTGCATGTAATAGCCCTTACCAAATTATCCCAAAAGTCTAGAAAGAACATAAAAGCATAATAGAGGTTTCTTCATCCTCTATTTTTTTTCAATGAAGAAAAATTGACTATTCATAGTATTGAAGGCAATAAGTTTCTCTGTAACTAAATCATTGGCATTCATCCTTAATTAGTTTAGCTTCTTGTATAGAAAACTATTATTGATTAGATATTTGGCATGGTATAAGGTTCCCAACTTATCCCATAGTTTCTTTGTCAATCTCTCAAGAAATACATTCAAGATTACTAAATCTAATCAAGATTTTAATACGACTCCTCAAAGATAGAGCTCGCACTCAAAACAACCACAACACGAGGCAAATCCAAACTCTCATCAAACTCCAACCAACTCAAATATTATATGTTTGGATTGATCCCTTACATACTAAGCTAAAACATGGGAGTTATGCTAAATTGAGATCTTAAATATGCATTAAAAATGACACAAGATTTCAAATAGGAAAACACTTATGAATTTAAAAAAGGTGTAGTAGCCTCAATATTTGACATTAACTTAGATTTGCATACAAATACAACATAGTCTTCAAGGTTTTGCAACTATCATATAATATTCAATACACTACATTGTGTAACTACAATACGAGAAGTCACACATCAAAAAACTAACCATGATTAGACTTAGTTGATTAAGTACACCCAACAATATCTAATATTTTTGCAACTATTTTTGGTTCTCCAATATTTACTCTTGATTCGATCATTTCCTTTAGAGCAACATGACTTTGCAACCCCTGAGACAACAAAGAATTTGTAAATTCTACATGAATGATGAACCAAGTCATTATTACATAACAATCCTCCACAACCATGCGGAAACATCAACACTTTTTTTATACACCTCTAGTCTAAAGTTCCATTCAAATAAATGTTTGGAAATGCATTAAAACCTTCATACGTTGGATAACCATGTTGCACACCATATTACAACTCTACTACTCACAAGCCCTCATCACACGACCTTCCTTGTGCACAAATATTCCAACCATATTACACATCACGTATAATGTTAATACATATAAAACTCAATGCATACTTCTTTACACAACAATGCTACACAACCTTGCATGACACAACACCAACACTTATTATCATATGCAAATCGATGCAAAGTTGGAACATTCCAAACAAATGAAAATAGAACGGAACCATAAAATTACTTAATTCCAAATTTACTTTCAAAAATGTGTGATTTATGGATTCTATAAAAGTAGGTTTACCTCGTGTACATCCTCCACATTAATATCAAAAGAGTGCACCTCACCGATATATTTTTCATGTTACAAATGAAGTCACTTGCCTTAAGTACTTGCCATCTTTAACCATAGCGAGAAATGAAACAAGCCCATGTTAGTCGAGTCTTAGCAATCAAAGGTGAAGACTCTTAAAAACTCAATTGAGATAATTTCTTGAGTGCTCACTAGGAAGGGTTAAAATTGATTGTTGTTTAAACATTTTTTTAGTTGATTAACTCGTAAAATATAGCTACATTATATTTTCAACTATATTGAAGGATGGTCAAAAAATTTAGAACCTATCATATTAACATTCATAATAAAAAATCATCCATTTTTTAAAATATGCATTAAATATAAAAATATTAATATTATTATATGTACATATTAATTAATAATAATAACTCTAAGAAGTAAGATACTAAAACAATCAATCTTAAATTTTGTATGAATGCATAGAAACTTTGATAAAACTTATAAATATAAAATACATTAAACCACAACTAAGACAAAATTAAAAGAAAAAGATAGAGATTAGAAATATAATATCAAATTTAAAATAAATTATACAGCAATAATATTAATTCCCTGACAATGTAGTACTTTTATAAGTTTTTATTTTATGTTTTAAATTTTGGATAAATATCGGCACTCTGTAATAAGTATAGCTATCATGTTATAATGCTACGAAGACTTGGGAGGTTGGCATGTCTTATTCATTATTGATTAATCATGTCACTTCTCATTCAATTTCTATTAATATTGTAGTTCATATATTTTAAACCACGTCACCTCTACAGTTCTGCCACTCTCTCTCTCCATTTTCCAATATACTACACCCTTCTAGGTGTCAACTTCTCCATTAAATATTATTTTGGTATGCATCTATAAGAAATATTTGAAGCTTCCTTGATAAATTAATTGGATTGAAAAGATTTCAAAAGAGTTTGGGATTTAATTCTATTTTTAAGCAATCAATTATAGACCACCATCATTCAGAAATCCAATCCATCACAAATCTAATATAAGGTGTAGTATATGGGGATGAATCTACATAATAAATTGTAGCTTGTGAAGCCGGAGGTGAGTCTCGTGATTGGTTTTCTATGATTGTTAGAAACCTCTAGTGTTACTCACATTGTTTTCTCAAGTTTTATGTAAGTTTACATTCGACCGATTACAAAATTACTTCCACTTAACTCTATTCTTTTCATTAGTTTAATTTTTATGCTTTCTCACAATGAAATTTCAATGTTTAATTCATAGATAATAGTTAATTAGAGGGAAAATATCAATATAAAATATGTTGAATGAAAATATATTATAGAGGTGTGGTTTTGCATGAAATTGTAACTAAATCACTCATATATTTATGTACACACAATTCTTTCTTTGAATCTAAAAAATCAACGTTGATGATTTTATAGCATGTCTACTCTCAACTCTTCTATTTCTAGTTTCCATTACATTAATTTAATTTTGTTAATAGAAGTTTGTTCTAAAAACATTTTTTAAGAACAAATATTTTTAATCATTTATCGTTTATTTTTACCTACTCACATAACATCTTCATTTATACAAAGATATCATAATTTAATAAATTAATTCCTAGCCTAGTGTAATAAAATATTTATCTACTATAAAATCAAAATGGAATATTGACAGAAAAAAGAATTGTAATATATCTCATTCAATTGCAATCAAGTACCCACTCAATTCAAACAAAAAAAAATCCATTTTAGTTTTATATTCTAACTTTTTATGTTAAATTTTATGTTTTATTCACCTTAATAAAAATGTTACAATATATAAATTTGTGGGGTAAATGTTAATGTGAAATGAATCCCATAATAAGCTCAAACAATAATTTCGTGAAAACAAAAACCAAAAAGTCCGATTCGGCAATGATAATATTTAGCTATAGTTTTTCAAGGTTATCATTTGTTTTAAGGGTAAATATAAAATATAAATTTTCTCTTTACCTTGGAATTTAGTATGAGAGTGATTGGAAGCTTGATCACCATATTTGAGTTTTCCCATGGAAAGTAGCTTTCCCTCACGATATTTGAGGATATGGCACAAGGCATGAAGGAATGAAAGGTGGAAAAGATGACTAACTCTCGGATAGGAAACAACAGGATTTGTAGAAATAAAGCTTGTAATTCGAATCGGATGGGATACTGTTCATTTTAGTAAGACTAGTCTTATAATACAAAACATAGTCACTAAGGTGCTCATTGGGGCCTTGTTTCATTTTAGCCATTTGTGCATAAGATATTTTAGTTCCAATATTAATAGAGAAATGTGCTAAAAATGATTTTTTAAAGGAGTAAAAGATCATACAAAATGAATAGGAAAATCATAAAACCATTACAATGCATAATCTTGTAAGATTCTAGGAAACAATTTTGTTAACAATGTGTCATTGAACACATATGCAATAAAATTACTTTGATAGATCTGAATATTAGCATAAATAGAACACCAAATAACGTCAAAATATAGAGAAATGGTCACAATATGCAAGTATAGTGACTTAGCCACTTCAAGGAGAAACCTCCAAACCATACAATAAGACTCAAGTGCTCAATATGATGATAATATCCTACTCTCTAACTCATATATATACCCTATTATACTATCCAAAGCCCTAAGGCTGACCCACTAAGCATATGAAATCATAAATAATTATGATATGACATGGTAAGATATTATATTACCAAAAATTTGGCTATCCATATCACTATATATAAATTAGGGTTAAAGGCGTAGCATGCCCCTCCCCTTCAAATCAACATTGTACCCAATGTTCGTAAGCTCTAGATGTTTCTCCGAAATGCTTCATCCTCCCATGTTGCATCTTCAATGTCCAAATTCTTCTATTTGATTAGATACTCGGTGATGACCATTGTCCTCTACTTCTTAGTGTGTCTATAGGATTCCTTATAGTTCGTAGATGATACATCCCTCTTCATCAAGCTTTCGTAATACTAATTGAGAGCACACCTTCTATCCAATAACCTTCTTCAGGAAGGAAACATGGAAAACTAGATGTATTTTACTTGACTGAGGAAGCTCTAGTTTACATGCCATATTGCCATTTTTTCCAACACTTGATAAGGCCCATAGTATTTGGTTGAAAGCTTATATGGTTGCATAACCACACAAAAACAAAGTATCCCACTTCAAAATTTGTTCACTACGTTGTTGATCATCTTGTTGCTTCATGTGGTTTTGTGTCATGACCAATTTATCTTTTAGGGTAGAGAGAACCCCATGTTAGCATTGAATGTGATCCTCAACTCGCTCTCTCACTTTAGGCTAGACCCTTAACTTGGAAGTGAAAGATGGTGGATGGAAACCATACAATGTCAAGAATTGGGAAATTTTGGATGAAGTGTGAAATGAATTGTTTTACCACCATTCTGCAAGTGGTAGCCACTTAACCCATCTCTCTTTCTTATCTAAAGTAAATCCTCGCAGACACCCCTCCAAACATTTTTTTACTACCTCAATCTCTCCATCATTTGGGGATGATATGATGAACTATGATCCAATTGAGTACCCAAACATGAGAATAAATCAGTCCAAAATTGCTAGTAAAGATAGGGTCACGAGAAATGATTATTATCTTGGGTGTGCCATGTAGCTTTTGTATTATATCCACAAAATATATGGCAATTGTACTTTCGTTATGAATGGATGTGGCAAAGCACAAAATTGAGCATATTTGGCGAGTCTATCCACCACCACCATAATTACACTTTTCCCTTCAGACTTTGGTAATCTTTTGATGAAATCCATGGAAATATCTTACCACCACTCACTAGGAATAGACAGAGAGGTTGTAAAATTCCTAGAGACTTAACAAATTTCGCCCTTGTTACACTGACACACTAAGAAATCAGCCACAAATTTTTAGATATCTGCTTTCAACCCTTCCCACAAGAAATATCACTTAACTCTATGATACATTTTTAGGAATCCTTAATGGCCACCCACTAGAGAAGCATGGAGCTCTGAGAGAACTTGATTTTTAAGGATAGAGTTTTTGCATAAGTACAATTGATCCTTATACCACAATGCGTCCCCTTTCCACGAAATTTTTTTGAAGTGTATGGATCCTTTTTAGATTTAGAATGAGAGTTTAGGTTTTTGTGTCATTCTACCATTCAGATTGTGTCTTATCTACCCAATATTCTGTAGTATGGACATGGCATTTAATAATTCCTTTATGGACTCATCTCTCTTGGATAATGCATCAGCTACCACATTTTCTTTTCCTTTTTTTGTAAATGATCTCAAAGTCATATCCCAACATCTTAGTGACCCATTTTCTAGTTCTTTAAATGATAATTTTTCTCTAAGAATTATTTCAAGCTATCATGATTTTTCTTTACCTTGAAGTGATGACCCATGAGATACAATCTCCATTGTTTGACTGCATAAAGAATAGCCATCATTTCCTTCTCATATGTTGGTTTTGAGAGGTTCTTACCTTTCAATTGATGACTCTCAAATGTAATGGGGCATGCCTCTTGCATAAGTATTGCACTTATGCCACATCCTGAAGCATCACATTCAACAATGAAGGTTTGGGAGAAGTAGCTAGAACGGGATTGGTACACATGGCCTTCTTTCACTATTCGTATACATTAGTTGCAGCCTCATTCTAATTAAAATATTATTTCTTTATTAAGGATGTGAGTGGTGTTGCATTTCTACCATAATTATTAACAAACCTACGATAATAACTCATAATCTCTAAGAATCCCCTAAGCTTTTTGAGGATTTTAGGAATAGGCCAATCCACCATAGCTTGGATCTTATGAGGATCCATTTTTGCACCTTCGTGAGACACAATATGACCCAAGTATTCTACCTCTCTTACCCCAAAAACATTTGGAGGGCTTGGCATAAAGGTGGTATTGTTCAAGAGTGTCCAATACTTTATTGACATGTTGTAAATGTTCCTCCCAAGTCTTACTTGTGGATTAATATATCATTAAATAATACCAAGACAAACTTCCACAAAAATGGTGGAAGATGGAATTCATCAAACTTTAGAAAGTAGATGGTGCATTTGTAAGGCCAAACGACATTACAAGAAATCCGTAGTGTCCCTCGTGTGTCCAAAATGTTATTTTATAAATATCTTCATCACAAATTCTTATTTGATGGTATCCTGATCAAAGATCTAATTTTGTAAAATAAACAACACCATGTAATTCATCTAACAAATCTTCAATGAAAAGAATATGATACTTATCTTTCATTGTGTATTTGAGGAGCTCCTATAATCTGGACATGTGCACCAACTTTCATCCTTCTTTCTTGCAAATCACCACTAGGGAAGAGTAAGCACTTTGACTATGGTGAATAATACTTGCTTCCAAAGATCTCTTGTACCATCTTCTCAATATCAATCTTTTAGAGATAAGGGTACCTATAAGGCCGAATGTTTTGTAGTTAGATTCCTGGTACTAGTTGAATAGCATGATAATGATCTCGTTTAGGTGGTAACCATTTGGCATATCCCCAAACACAATTGAGTGCTCATTAATAACAATCTCTAGATCTAATGGCCTTCGATGGTTGAGCTTCCATTGAGAATCATTTTTCCACAAACCCATATGCACCCTTCCTAAGCATTTTCTACATTTGACGAGAACTTACAAACTATGGAGCTTTAGCCTTCATCCCATGAAGCTCGAAATTGTGTCCTTAAAAATGGAACTGCATGAACAAATCCTAGAAGCTCGTCTCCATTGTTCCCAAAGTAGTAAACATTGACCCCTAATACAATGTATTCTCCTCCCATTTAAATGGCATGCATCAAGGCCTCTAGCAGTAATCTCCCATAGATAGCTTAATCTTATGGCATTTTCCTAAACAACTAACTTTACCTCCATCTATAACCATGACCTAAAATTTTGGTGTTGGATAAATGAAGCAATTTAAGCGTATGGCCAACTTATGATTGATGAAATTATGAGTACTTCTTGAGTCAATTAATATTGTCACCCTTTGCTTCTTCACAAACCCAACAACTTTGAGTGTTTGTGGGGTGTTGATTCCTAAAATGGCATGGTAAGAAATAGTTGGTTGAGATTCTTCCACCTCGATCTCAAGAGCCTCTTCCTCTGTATCAATTGTTTCCTCCTCATCTTGTTCCTCATTAGGACCCTCAATGTAGAATAAATTTTCTCAAAACATATATGTCATTTGCTTTGTATTTTCTATCACAATTATAACATAGGCCTTTTACTTGTTTCTCTACAATTTTTTAAGGAGTTAATCATGTCGGTTGGGGAAAAGATGGTGCTAGATTCATGCATTCCTTGTTATTAGTGAAGCTCATTTGTTTTACCATATCTCTTTCCTCCGCACGTCAGGAAATGATCATGGATTTTAATATCAAACCTAGAAGAAGGAGAACAACATGTTGGATGATATCCTTGATTCCTCCCAAGAAGAGATCATTTAGATAATCCTTTGAGATGTCATTCACTCATAATGATAGATTTTGGAACTATTGGATATAATCTTTGACTAAACTTAACTTTCATAGATTGGCTATCTAGCTAAAATAGTTTTTGTAGCACTATTACTATAGTGTGTTTTGAGTTCATCATGAACATCAACAAGGTAACAAAGAGATCTTTCTTTTTCTTTTTCTCACATGTCCATCTATACCAAATGAATTATTCTGGTTCCAGGTACAAGGATGATATTACCACCTTTTATCCATTTGGGACTTGATGCAAATCAAATAAATTCTCCATTTGGTTGATTAAGTGATTGTATCATTCCCATTGAACTTTTCCAATAATGCTACACCATTGGTTAGAAGATTCAGTGATATGTGCAAAATATCTACCCCGGTTGGTGTGGTTTGAATCGAAGTGTGCATTGCTTAAGGAGCCCATGTAACTTGAATGGACATTATTGCTAGACTTCAGGCATGAGCTCAACTATAGAAACTCCTTCTTCAATGACTCAAATTCCATTTTCATGTCACCCTTCACTATTTTCAATCCATTGTCCAATTTTGACATCATTTCTCCCTTCATTGTGATCAAGTTATGACCAAACTCATCTTGCACATTGTTCATCTGGTTGTTTACCATGTCCTCAAGTTGGGAGACTATCTCTGATGCCCCCATAGCTGAAGATTCAAAATCCACATCTTTCTTACTAGGAGTTTGACCCTTCCTTTGGCCTCTAGTTGATCTCCCGTTGTGATGTAGTATTTGTGTCTTGGGATACCAGGGTTAATGTAGCAATTTACGGCTTGGGGTTTATCAAGGTTATCGCCAAACAGAGAGAAACATAGAGAACAAACCCTAGATAATTTTTGGCAAGCTTTCCGAAAATATAAGAAAATTAGAAAAATTCCCAAAATTGCAACCTAGGTAGCAAATTTATGAAAAACCCTAAAACTAGTATAAATTTTGCAAATCAAGTCAAAAAAACTTGAAATTTGGAGAGGATCTTACTTGACTAATTTCGTAACACCACAAAAAAATAAGAGGAAAAATTGCAAAAAAATTAGATATAGCTAAACCTTCACAATTAGGGTTTTAATATACTTCGGTCGAGATCGTGCTCTAATCCCACTTGTAATGAAATTAGTTAGATATATATCGATATCGACAATAATATAATACCAAAGAACACCAAAATATAGATAAATGGGCACAATATGTAGGTAGAATGACTTAGCCACTTCGAGGGGCAACCTCCAAACTATACAATAAGACTCAAGTGCTTAATATGATGATAATATCCTACTCTCTAACTCTTATATATACCCTATTATACTATCCAAAGCCCTAAAGCCAACCCACTAAGCATATGAAAGCATAAATAATTATGATATGACATGATAAGAGATTATGTTAGCCACATGTTGGCTATCTATATCTCGATTTATGAATTAGGGTTAAAAGTGTAGCATACTAATCTAAGAAAGCAACATGAAATGATCTAAGATGCTTTTGGGGATCTTATTTACCAGTGAAAAGAGGAAGCTTAGGTGAAACAAAACCATAGGGAAGAGGATAACAAGCAACTTCAGGTGCAAGAGGATTGTGTAGAAGAAGTGAAGAATCCATATAAGGACATGTGGTGGTACTTTGTTGTAATTGAAGAACTTGGGCTTGTAGGTTACACACCAAAGACTCTAAGGCATGGGTGCCAGAAGAAGAACTAGGTTGAATATGAGAGATGAGAGGAGAAGAAAAATGAGTGGTAGACATAGGAATGGAAACATTGAGACTATATGTCCCCATGGAGGTGTGGGAGAAGAAATAGGAATGGAAGATGTAGGTATTGTGGAGGTGACAAGAGTAGAAATAGGAACAATAGAGACTGGAATGGAGAATGTATGTGTAGAGGAAGATCCTAAAGTTTTAAGCATGCTTTCATGAGAAGCTTTGTCACAAGCAAGTTTGGTATTTAAAATAACATCAAGGACATGTTGCACATGTTTTTAATCATTATATTGTGATTTATTAATTGAGCAAATGAATAAATATTTTGCCTTTCTCTCAAAATTATTTAAATAGTTTGCGTGAAAATATGGATTGTATTTAAAATACTAAGTAAAACAATTGAGATATATCACAATTCTCTTTATATGGTTGTCAAGTAGTACCACTACTAGTTTAGGAAGTTTATATAGTTATAAATTTCATTTGTTCTAATATTTAATTATGTTTTGTTATTTGGGTTGTATAGGCACCATATAAATTAAAATGTTTGGAAGCAAAAAGATATGATCTTCAATCAAAAAGTTTTTTGTGTGGTCAAACATGTTGCAAACTTTATCATGAGAGGATCATATTTTCAATTTAAATGGAGACTTAAATATAGTGGGGTATAATAATTAGTATGGTGAGGACTTTGAAGGAGAAACTTCAACTTGAAACAGAGAAAGGCTAGAGCAAAACGAGAGTTTAAATATGAATAGAAAGCAAAATTTAAATGGGTAAGGTGTGCAATGCATGAAAGGAATACAATCATAAAATACATATGTTGTGAAGAGCATACATTTATTGGACCATGGGGGAAAGTGAATTGGTTATCCTAATTGGCAACATGATGCAATACTTATGCACATTCAAATAGTGATTGATATTTTCAAGCAAAATGAATGCATGAAAATGAAAGGAAACCAAAATCAATATCGATCACATTGTGAATATTTTATTTATTTATTTTTATTAGGGGTAAATAGTTTTGAAGGGACTATACCTTGTTACAAAACGAGCTCAAAGGCCAAAAAAACATAAAAGAAAATTCCATAGTTTGAAGGACTATACCCTTTTACAAAAAGGCTCCATAGCCAAATAAAGCAATAAAAATTTCAAGTTTGGATCAAAGATCCGTAAAATACATTGTGAACATTGATGACACCAATAAGGAAAGAATCATCACAACCATAAAATTAGTTTATTGGGTTGTGCAAGAAGACTTGTCCATCACAAAATATGAATCCATTTGTTCTCTTAAAATGTACTTAAAACACTAGACAGCCCAAAAAGGATTATTAATCATATTCAAATCGTATGATTGCGCAAATAATTCATTGTTTTCTTATCTAAGCATCTTTAAGATAAACAAAGTGCAATAGTCCATTGTTTTCTTTGATGTTAAATGAATGTACTAATTGAATCCTAAAGACTCGAAAGGATTGGGGCCGCCTATTTTACAAATCTTAAAGCTCATAAATGGTGTTATGGAAGAGGGAAAATATTGTATGAAACATTGTGTTTTGAAAAAAAAAAATTGGTCTTTCAAATAAAAGACTGATAATAATTTATATGGATTGTGCTTCATCAATAGTGGGGAGAAAAGTGATGTGTTACTCTTTTTTAAAAGTATGCAATCTTATAACTTTTCATTGCATTGCGATGAGAAAAGTTTTTGCTACATCAAATGTTGTTACAAAATATTTTAAATTGTCATTGGTTGAAAAGTTGGCAAACAATGATATATTCTTAGATCCAAAATTCTATTAAAAGACACTCTTTTGGATCCCATGCAACTTGAAACACTTCAAGCTCTTCAAATCCACAAAGTGTTAGATGGCTCTCAAGAAATCAAGTTATTAGAAGACATATTATGGCAATGCATTTATTGTTGACTTAGTAAAAAAGTGTGAAAGGAGATATGTGATATGACAAGACCGAGATCTTCTCACTACAATTTTTCTTACATATGCTTGCAAACATATTGTGTGAACTTAACAAGTTGAATTAAAAAAATCAAGCAGAGTGTGGATGTCACATTCCTAAAGATATCCATAGATTCTACCATACAAACTTTTAGTAGGTTGTTTTTAAGGACCGACACATTTGCAAATGGCACAATTTATTTGTCTAAATTTTTAGAGACCTCGAAAGATGGCTAGGGGAGAGGACTCGTAACCATGCATGCACCAAAACATGTACATCTCTTTTCACCATAGGTTGTTGACAAAAGTACCAATAGTTCTTCACTTTTTGGTTAATGACACTTTTTAAGAGTCAATGAAAATGTGACACATAGGGCACTTGGTCATTGGTCCCTCTTTCAAATGCTTTATATTAATTTTCTTCATATTAAATCAATTCAAAAACTATTTTTCCCTCCAAATAAACACACAAAACAAAAATGTTGATATGGCACAATCATACGCTACACGATGATGTAATTTTTTTATGCTACCGACATACCTACATATATCTATGTGCCCCTAAAGTTAGGTGCACAGTATAGGGTCCTCTCCCTATTTAAATATTATTGCTAAAGATGGACATACTCATAAGCATTAATTTTGATTTGTGACAATTTCAAACGTGTAATAATTATGTTGACGCACCAAGACAAACAATGAAGTCTTGCATTGATGGGTCACTAGAGGGATATAAAAATTGTTCAAACAATTATAGTGTTTAAATGCAAAATTACAAAATTTCTCACTTTCGAGTTCTATAAAGTTTTTAGGCCTTCTTTTTATTCGTAAAGATGCTTGTATTAAAGAAACAATTCAAAGTATCCATTTCTTTAAAAAGTGCACACTTACAACATACTTTGTTTGCATGGGCGAAGAAAAACATCCTTTTTTTTTAATTTCAAGGTTGGTCAAGTGAGTTGTATGATTTTGTCAAGACTTCTACAATGTAGCTATGTAAAACTCCACATGGAGCAGGCTTGGAGGATTTTTTGTGCCATAAACTTACAAGCTTTCCAAATATGACAAAATTGTGGCAAGCAATACTTACCCTTCCAAGAAGTATAATGACATGTGAGAAGATTTTTAAAACAAAATGTAATTAAGAAAATACAAAAAAAAAAAAATCATTAAATATTGATCCATAGGGATCCAAAATGAATCTACTTCATCAAAACAATCAGCACAAAGAAGGAAAAATGAAACATGGAGGTTCTGTCTTTTTAGTAACCGGATCGTCGCTCTATGCGAAACGTGCATTCTGAACCACCACTCAACCAGGCGGCGATCCTGGACTACCGGCCCATTGCATTGGGCAACAATCCCGGCTCTTTCGAACACAAAATGAAAATATGAAACGAACAGCCCAAAATTCGGACATGGGAGAGACTATAAATACATGTTTGTAGAAGAGAATAGGCATCGAAGCATGAAAGCAAGTGAGCAAGAAGTTCTTAGTGCTAGAATTGTGTTTTGTAGAAGAAAAGAGTGTTGAGATAGAGCAAACAAGTATTTGAGAGGAAGTGTGAGATATTATCTACTTCTCTCTCATACTTATTGTAACTTTTGTATTTGTTATTTTGAATTGGCCAATAAAAGTGGGAAGAAATAGCAATTGCCCTTCCCAATTGGTTTTTCCTCCTCTTGAGGTTTCCAGGATAAAATTCGTTGGTGTTTATGAGCTTAACTTCTTTCCTTTCTTGTAATTGTGGATTATAAGCATAAGCATAATTCATTCACTAGCTATCTTTGTCATTATCTAATAGAAAGTAGAACAACAGTGTTTATTTGCGTTTCTGTGGATAATTCCAAAGTTGAAGAGTTTACAAATCATTTTGGTATCGAGCTAGCTTCTATCCTATTGGCGGCAAAGACCGACCAAATGATTAAATGGTAGTATTTTAGACAAGGCAGTGGTCAAAGTGTGCAAGACTATACTACAGAGTTTCGGAGGCAGGCCATGTTGCTAAACATGCACTTGGAGGATGAGGATATTTTGACTAAGTACTTGGGAGGACTTCACACTCACCTTCAAAGAAAAGTCATCTCCACCAAGCCCAAGGATCTCAACAAGGCGTGTGTGCAAGCATACTACATAGATGATGAAAAGAAGCAAGGGGAAGCAGAGCCAAGGGCAAAACAATTGACAAATCAGTAGAAGAAAGAATATGGGCAAACAAGTAACAAGGGTAAGTGGAAAGGGAAAGGTAAACAAGCTGCCACTACTTTAAATACTTGTAAAGATCCCAAGAATTTTTGCAAGAACTGTGATATTAATGGTCATACTGATGCTACATGTTGGAAGTTGCATCCGGAGTTGCATCCGAAGAACTGAACCAAGGACTCGAAGAAGTCCATGACAGCTGTAAGAACAAACGGGGAGGTGGAAATCGAAGATGACTCTGATGTAGACGAAAGGCTTGGATGCATGACCACCAACATGGACAACCAGGAAGAGGAGATGAGTAGACTATTCCAGATCAAAATCCAGATCAAGAGAACTAAGGTAAATGCTTTGGTTGATACCGGTTCTCAATCTAACCTGATTTTGAAGCAGTTGTAAAGAAGCTTGGTCTTGAGACTTACGAACATCCACACCCTTATCCTTTAGGTTGGGTGAAGAAGGGTGTTGAAATTCAGGTAACAAGAAGATGTAAGGTCAAGTTTGGGATAAATTCACAATGTATATTGATGTTTTGGAAGCTGACGTTATTCCACTTAATGCTTTTGATGTTGTATTCGGGAGTCCTTACTTGTATATCAGGGATGCTATATTTATGAGAAGGGAAAACCGGTACAGATGGGTCAAGGATGGGATCAACTACAACATCTAGGCACACCAACGTAAGACACGAGTTACTATGGTGAGTGCTAACCAAGAAAAATGACTTATTCAGAAAATCATAATCAGTTTTGTTTACTTTTGTTAAAGGATAAACAAGATGGGGTAGAAGTTTTAGAGATTTCTAACCGGGAAAGCATGATTTGGATAGTATTATTCAATCCTTTCAGGAAGTTTTTCAGCTCCCAGGTGGGTTACCACCAAAACGGGAAGTAGAGCATGAGATTCAACTATTGCCAGAGTCCCCTCTACCGAACATCGAGTTGTATAGGCAATCCTTGCTTGAGAGTACTGAAGTAAAGAAACAACTCCAAGAACTACTAGACCAAGGGGTGATACGTCCAAGCACCTCACCATGTGGTTCACCTATTGTGATGGTGCCAAAGAAGGATGGTTCTTGGAGAATGTGCATCGACTACCACACTTTGAACAAGATCACCATAAAGAACAGATATCCACTTCCCCGCATAGATGATCTCTTGGACCAACTTCAACATGCCAAATTCTTCACGAAGTTAGATCTCAAGTTCGGTTATCACCAAGTCAGAATAGAGGATATATGGAAGATTGCCTTCAAAACAAAACAGGGTTTGTATGAATGGTTAGTACTTCCTTTTGGGTTATGCAATGCACTGCTACATTTATGAGATTGATGAATGATGTATTGCGGGATTTCATAGATTCATGTGTTATTGTATATCTAGACGATATTCTGATTTTTTAGTGTCACATGGGAAGAACATCTAACCCATTTACAGCAAGTCTTGCAAGATCTTAGGGAGAAACAGCTGCTTTGTAATATGAAGAAATGTGAGTTTGCCAAACAATCACTTGTTTATCTTAGGCACATGGTTGGAGGAGGAGAGCTACGAGTGGATCCAAAGAAGGTGGAAGCCATCAAAAAAATTGGCCAACACCAACATGAGCCACAGAGACTAGGATTTTGTTGGAGCAAGATGCAAGACATGCGGAAGTTTATTTCAGCTTCTTCGTGATCGCAACACCTCTACACACAATGGCCGCAAAGAGTAAGGGTTTTGACTGGGGTAAGGAACAAGACAAATCCTTTGATTTATTGAAATACAATATTAGTCATGCTCCAATACTTGTTCTTCCTAATTTGCAACAACCTTTTGAAGTAGAGACAGATGCCAATGATTACGCCATGGGCGCAGTGTTGCTTCAAGGAGGTAAACTCGTATGTTATCATTCTGAAACTTTCACTTCAGCAGTTAAAGGATATTCAATATATGATAAGGAAATGTATGCACTAGTTCAGGCAATTAAAAATGGAAGCATTATTTGTTGGGTAAAGAAACTATTGTGCACATTGACCACAAACCTCTCCAAGATATTTGCAAAGCACGGTCTAAATTGCAAATGCAGACAAGGCACTACAAGTGGATGGGGTTCCTTCGAGTTCCATCTCGATGATCAAATACAATAAGGGTAGTACAAACTTAGTGGCGAGACATGTTGTCTAGGCCACCCACACAAGAGAAGTTTTCCGTTTGACCACTATCTCTCAAATCGAGCCCTTCACAAAGGAAGCTTACATAGAGGCATATGTCCAGGCGAGACTTTGGGGTGACATTTCAAAGATTATAGTCCCAAGGAGCTAAAAGGACAGGGATTGAAGATTGTTATCTCAAAGACGGGCTGCTCTACCAATGGGGGAAGCTTTGCGTGCCAAAAAGAAGAAAGAATTCTATTGATGAGGGAAGCACGTACCTCAAAAGTATCAGGACATTTCGGTGTTGGTAAGACCCTAGCCCACTTGCAAAGGTACATGTATTGGCCCAATATGCAAGAAGAAGTGTCAAAATTTATACGGAGATGTAAACTTTGTTGTACTAGCAAGCCTAAGACTAGGAAGGAGGGTTTGTATATGCCTTTTCTAGTACCTACTCGTCTCAGTGGAGGACATTTCTATGGATTTTGTAAAAGGATTACCTATGTCTAAACATGGCCATAACTATCTATATGTTGTTGATAGATTCAGTAAGATGTGTATTCCTATGGCATGTAAAAAGACAATAAAAGCACACGAGGCAACAGATCTTTTCTTTGCTAATGTATGGGTGCAATTTGGTTTGCCAAAGTCTATTGTTTCGACAGGATTCTAGGGTCTTGGGAAGTTTTGGACTACTTTGTGGGACAAAATGGATACCAGTTACAGAGGAGCACAACTTTCCATCTACGAGACGAGATGGACAGACAGAGGTGGTAAACAGGACTTTGGTACAACTAATCAGAGGGTATAATAGCAAATATCCAAGGACTTGGGATGAGTCCTTACCCCGCATTCAACATTCCTATAACCAGCAAGACACACATCCACTATGAAGTCACCATTTGAAACATGCTTGGGTTATCTACATACAAAAACGCTAGATATAGCAGTTAGACAAAGAAGATGAGAGGGAGACACGAGACACCGAGGTGACTAGAGCAAACAAAATCATTGAGAGGATTTGGCAAATCCATCTCAAAGTCAAAGAATGGCTAGAGAAATCTCAAGCCAAGTACAAAGCTAGGCATGATCAACATAGGAGAGAACATAAGCTACATGTTAGAGATAGAGTTTGGCTTTACTTGAGCAAGGAGACATTACAAGGTCAAACACAGAAACTCAAGCCACTACGATATGGGCCCTTCACCATATTGGAGCAGATTAAAGAAAATGCTTTTCGGCTTGACTTGCCATCATTTGTGAGGATGTACTCTGTAGTAAACTATGATAACTTGCACCTATATGAGCCATCCATGCTAGATGAAGATGAAGGTCTACAATTGTTACCTTCCATTGAGGATTGCGTCTTGGACTCACGAGGCGAATTGGAGAAGGATGTAGTGTTGCAGCAGAAGTCAAAGAGACTAGGAGAGGTTTGCGGGAGTCTTGGCGATTGAACTGAAAGGAAAGACACCAAAGCAGGCCGGTGGTACTCAAAGGAGCGAGTGCAGAAATTATTTCCTCATCTACTCCCCCACAAAGCTTTTGTGGGACCAAAAGCCTCCTAGTTAGGGGAGGTGTGATCCATAGGGATCCAAAATGAATCTACTTCATTAAAACAGTCGGCATGAAGAAGGAAAAATGAAACACGAAGGTTCTGTCTTTTTAATAACAAGATCGCCGCTGCAAGAGCGGCGATTACAAAACCGCCGCCTACTAGGGCGGTGGTCTTGTGACCACCGATGCATTGGACAACGGTCATGGCTCTTTCGAACAAAAAAACGAAAATATGAAACGAACAGCCCAGAATTTGGACAGTTGTTCGTATCTCTTTTCCTCCATGACCTTTCTCATTCTCTAGTGCACATGAGCACATGGGAGAGACTATAAATACATGTTTGTAGAAGAGAATGGGCATCGAAACATGAAAGCAAGTGAGCAAGAAGTTCTTAGTGTTGAAATTGTGTTTTGTAGAAGAAAAGAGTGTCGAGACAGAGCAAACAAGTATTTGGAATGAAGTGTGAGATATTATCTACTTCTCTTTCATAGTTATTGTAACTTATGTACTTATTTTGAATTGGCCAATAAAAGTGGGAAGAAAGAGCAATTGCCCTTCCCGATCGGGTTTTCCCTCCTCTAGAGGTTTCCAAGATAAAATTTGTTGGTATTTATGAGTTTAACTTTTTGTCTTTCTTGTAATCGTGGATTTTAAGCATAAACATAATTCTTCACTAGCTATCTCTATCATTTTCTAATAAAAAGTAGAACAGCAGTGTTTATTTGTGTTTCTGTGGATAATTCCAAAGTTGAAAAGTTTACAGATCAAATAAATTAGATGCATTGATGCAAGTTTAATTGCCACGACTCCATACGTCAATGGTGGAAGAGAATTGAATTTATGAACATTTAAAATATATAAAACAAAAAGGAATTATAAACATCCGAGAAAGTTTTATGCTAACATATTTGTAATTTGTTGTATCCTACATGAGAAATGAACACTAGATCCTTTGTTTACACAACTTATTTAGCAAGAATTCAGATAAAAATTGTGGCACATATTTTATCTTTTTTGAAGATATATTAATGTCTATTGATAATGATATGATATATTTTTCTAAATACTTGTTTAAAATTAATCTCACATCCAAAATAAGATACCATACATTTGATTTTTTTAATATATATGAATGACTATCAAGGATGATGTAAGACTCGTTTAAATATAAAACATTTTGTATTTTTTGACTTCATTATTAAATAAGAATATATTAATGTCTACTACAAAGAATGACATGATATAATGTTTTAAGTACTTGAATATATATTAATGACGATCTAAAGTTCATCTAAATATCAAAAAATTGTATTTTTTAACGTTTTAGTAAAGATGAATATATTCTCTTCCATCAAAGTGTTTTTTTAATTTTAAAAATTCCATTCTTTTGATATGCATATTATTTATGATGTAAATGGTGTCAAATTTTAACATTTTTAATCCCAAATTCATGCCTCCAATATAGCATGAGTGTTCCATTGGATGATTATGGGTTCTAATCTTTATACATCTAAAATATTACGAGTTAATAGTATTTCTTTCATACATTAATGCATACATAAAATAAGATTAGGATTTCATTTATATTAATAATTTCTTTATTGATATATCATTTGATTATATGAAAAATGAATTTTTGTTTGTGTGTGTGTGTGTGTGTGTGTGTGTGTGTGTGAGTGTGTGTGAGAGAGAGAGAGAGAGAGAGAGAGATTAACAATTATTGTGTATATAAAACATGTGATTATATAAATATTTCATACAAATTATGAAAGCAAAAATGAAAAATAAACTTCGTGCAAGGTGACATCAGTTGTTGAACCGTCACCTAAAGCAAAAAAATGATAGGGATGAACATTCAGAAACTAGCTCAAGGCTATCTTTGACACGTGATATTTATATACAAATAAAGTTTGGCCGTTTCACACTAGGGACTATTTCAAATTTATATAACTTAATATCCGTATTTGGTTGGGCATTAATTTGTTCAGGGATAAGCGTGATTGTTTTAGGAGTGGAACAAAACATCTCCGGTGGTTTTCTTAATAATTTTAAGCAGTTTTCAAATATATTATTTTTTACCCCGTTTTGCCAAATGTCAAGGTAGACATTTTACTATCCGTCTTGACAAGAAATATTCCTGTCAGTGTCGAGCTAATGTTGACAGTTACGGTTTATATTGCAAAAATAATCCAGTGGTTGTGTATAAAAATAATGTATTAAGCAGTTAAGTTATTGAATAATTTACATGACCAGTCATGACGAGACTATAAGGACTAATTTAAGATACTTAGGTATGACCACCACACTCAACTTTAAATGAATAAAAATGCAGAGCGCTCTGATATTTTAAGCCATGTCATTATAAATACACCATAGAATACATTCATAACAAGCACAATTTTTCTTACTTGTATAACCTTCTCTCTCGTCAACCCAGTACACTGCAACAAAGTTTATAAAGAATGCATGTTAATAGGAAGGCAGGAATATGTAGGACCAATGGACTTGAAACAAGCTTTTCATTTTTCTAACATTGCCGAAAGTGCACATGTACCAACAGATAAGCTCTCTTTCCATGTATTCACTTTGCCACTTTACTAAAGGTCCTTCAAATTGCTTTTAATTACTGCCATCTGCGGCCAATAAAAATGTCCGAACACACATATTGCCAGTGTATCATGTGTCTCACCTTAATTTGGGTTGCAGCATCTAACCATGCAATCAATGCTAAAGACATGTGATGCAGATTTGATTGATATAAAGCAGATGTAAAGCACAGATGAGTTTTGCCTCACCCGCAAAATAAACTAACAGCTTTATTTTTCCGAGAGGCATTGTAGCCTCTCCTGGTTTGAAATGTTTTCACTTTGCCACTTTACTAAAGGTCCTTCAAATTACTTTTAATTACTGCTATCTGCAGCCAATAAAAATGTCCAAACACGCATATTGCCAGTGTATTATGTGCCTCACCTTAATTTGGGTTGCAGCATCTAACCATGCAATCAGTGCCAAAGACGTGATGCAGATTGGATTGACATAAATTTAGCAGACGTAAAGCACAGATAAGTTTTGCCTCACCCACAAAATAAACTAACAGCTTTACTTTTTCCGAGTGGCATTGTAGCCTCTCCTGGTTTGACCTGTGTGTTTCATCAAACAATACTAAATACCTCCTGCTGCTGTCAAGAATAGAATAATAATGCAAAATAATAACAGAATTAACTACAGACTTCAAAAGTTGACTCATATTGCTACAACACACAATACATAGTTACCCATCCCTGATTTTAAATTACATCAGAATATTGCATGTCCTTTATCACCGATCCCATACAATCATGACAGGCTTCTACTTAATTCAACCTAACCATACCAAAAAAGCTTCTTCCTCAGATATTAGGTTGACTTTCAAGGCTTGAGTTTGCCTGCTGTAATTAATACCCAAGAAATTGGGTGCAGTGAGTTCAATAAATTATGCTATCTCAAAATTTTATCTTCACATAAGAATTGGAGTTTGCCGTACTCTTTCCGAAGCCAGAAGGTTTTCAGGTGCCAAGTGAGCATGAAGTGCTACGGAAGTGAGAGAATATACTGCCATGCACAAGGGCCACAACAAAATTTTAAAAATAAAGCTGAACTTGTTAAAAGATTCTACATAACAAAACATTCTTTAGATCAAGTTGCCTTGTATGACCATACCGAAATACCTAATGCAATAAAAGAATTCAAACCTGGTACACAGATCACAAGCACCTAATTAAAAGATGAACCATGCAACCCTTAAAAGATTCAGCATATAGGATTTCTGTTAAATGAATTCAACAAACACTTGTTGGCTTAATTTCAGGTTAATGCTACTGATTGACAGGTTTGACATCTATGGGCCTCCATAATCTCCTTGTTTGAACTTCTCTTCAGGATAGAATGTTGCAAGAACAACATTGCCTACATAAACAATACATTTTTTGTGTGGCCATACCCATTGACTTAATGCAATAGAGGAATTTACACCTGAAACACAGATCGCAAGAACTTAATTATAAAATGAACCATGCAACCCTTAAATGATTTAGCATATCTGTTAATGAATTCGAATACTGACAGGGAAAAATACTTTTGGCAAAGTCTCAGGTTAATGCTACTGATTGACAGAATTGCCATTTATCAGCCTCCATAATCTCCTTGTTCGAACTTCTCTTCAGGATAGAATGCTGCAAGAACAATATTGCCACCAAATTTGCGTCCATTAAGAGCTGCAATAGCTCTAGCAGCTGCTTGAGTATCAGAATACTCAACAAAAACCTGATCATGATTAATGATGTTAGTGGGGATGGCATTCCTGAAAATCAAGGCTGAGTGTGCCCAAGTATGCATTGGAACTGTGAGAACTTGGAAAGCAAGTGGAAACTACCATGCCTGTAGTGCAAAGACAACGAAGTTTCTAAGCATAAAAACAGATTGCATGTAAGATAATATGTTTCGATTTACCATCCCCACACCAGATGAACCTTCATTTTCAGATGGTCCAGGACGAGGGATAACAAGATTTATCAATGTTCCTGCAATAAATAAGTAATTTACATTGGGGTCTTGAAAAGCAAGGCAGTGAAAATATATCAGAACTAAATATTGTTTACTCAGTGGACCTCCTGTCTTTTAAATGGTAGTCCTCACAAAAAGGCAAAGCTTCATGGAAAAAATTCTGAATACTATCCTCACAGAAAAGGCAATTTGTGAAAACTACTCTTAATACTAACCATACTTCCCACACTCTTCCCGCATATCTTCCAAGATCTCTTCATACTCATTGTCATCCCTCAGATCATCAGGTTCCACAACCTAATAAGCACAATATCAATCACTGTAGCATGAAAATTCAAAACTTGGTTATGAAGGATGCCAAGTGTTGCCTACCTGAGAAAGATGGACTACTTTTGTAGCACTGTTGGCTGATTGTTGGGCCTCAGTTTCTGTAAACAACCCCGACATCATGCCAGACATGCTAGCTGATCCATTTAATTGCAGAGCTAGCTTCTGACGGACATGCAAAGTACAAAAAGAATAAAAAATTTATCTGTGGAACCAAACAGTAAACAGCAGCAAATTTTGATAGTTACACAGACCTGAACAGCAATTTGTTGCTGTGCATGAACCAGAACATCAGCCTGCTCAGGCTTAGGCTGGCCGCTGCATGTAAACAAATTAAGGGTAACATGGTTGTGAAGCCATTTCATACATTTATGCATCCATCAACTACTAGGAAAATAATGTGAAAAACATAAAAATTACTTCACGGATAATGCATTCAGTGTAAAATAAAGTATAAGAACAGATCTACTTTCTAGGTATGATGACACATCCAAAGTAAAATTCTATTTAACAACATACACTTCAAAAATTAACAAAATATAGCTTCCTGAACTGAGCAATCCTGACGAATTGGAAAAGGAGGAAATGTATTGTCATGAAATTACAAATAACAAATAAGATTAAAAAATAGAAATAATGGTGCATAGGACATCTAAACATTAAAGTGGAAATTAAACTTCCCGAGTCTAGAATTTAGGGGAAAAGAACATAAGAGAGCATTATCTGATATTTATTCTGTATCTGACATTTGTACATTCTTATTTCTTTCAAAGGGATCTGAAAAACTTTCTAAAAAATTGAACTATAAGAAATTCTAATAGTTTAAAAAATAAAGGCAGACAAGATATTCCTAAATCCTTAAGCTCAAAAAAAAAAAAGCAGCAATCAATTTCAATTTTCAAGCTATTACGATAGAACTCCAAAACCTTGCAGAAGCTCGTCTGACAGTGAGTGTTCTATCACCCATCTTCAAACCATTAAGGGCAGCACAAGCAATATCAATCACTGCTGGATCCTGAGAAAAACAAGTAGAAAATTGAAGTCTGCATCCACAATAACATTTCTTATACCATGGCTATTAAGTACACTGGTAGGAGTTGTTATGTAAGGTTCTAACCTGGTAGACACAGAAGCCGTAACCTTTTGAGTTTCCTGTCTCACGGTCCTTCACAAGGTCAAATGCACCCAATGGTCTAAAAATATGAAGAATGAAGATGACATTACTTCCTTTAGATAACCCAAAAGTTCCAAATTTTCAAGCCATCACAAGACAGTGTATAAGAAAACCACATGCATACCCAAAGAAGAAAGAAGATCAATAATTTGATCTTCTGTCAGATAGTATGGTAAACCTCCAACAAATATACGATCAGGTCCATCTGCGACACTTGTTGATCTGCAAAAGCATATGAATTAATTAGCCAGTTATAGTAGTCTGTTAAAGTTGAAGTTGTCTATATAAACACTTTTCACTAAATGAAGGCTGGATGAAAGCGCACCCAGCAACCAATCCCACAGCAGCCAGGTTGAGATTAGCACTGGCTGGCTTGGTCCAAGTGCAGCAGCAAGTAGTGGATTATAATCACTTGGCCTCTTCACACGAACAGGAACACCCTGATTTACTCCATAATAGTCGAAAATCAATAATATAACTGCTCCAGAGAATTCTGGATTAATGTAATAAAAACCATATTGGATCCACAAGCAAAGGAATATAATTAGGAATTCAAATAAACCGTCCAGAGCACCATTTTATTTGAAATTAGAAAGCATCTAACATACATACATATGTATATGCATGTGTGTGTGTGTCTAGATATACATATATACACATGCATATATTATACATACATAAATATATGCATACATGTATACAAATACATGCATACAAATATACATACATTATTACATACATATAATATACATATGTATACATATACATACAGATACATGTATACATATACATATACATATACATACATACATATTTTCTTGAATAAAAGCATTCCATTCATTTCACTTTCAAAACAATGAATTGCAAACTCCGATCTTTTTTACCTTCTTAACCAAGAAATTTGCCAAAAGCAACAAATATCTTTCTTAGAATGAATACACACTTGTAGAAGTAGCCAAGGGAGCTTATAAGAAGCAAAATTGCACCCATTGAAAACTCCCAATAAACTAAAGGACAATGGTGAACAAAAGTCAATTATAACAGATGGGACAACCACATGATAACAATATTCTTTTGAGACGGATTCTACTCGAAAAAATCGACAGAATTTATCACGCCAATACATGAGTAAAAACAACAGAAAATATCACTCCCTTTCATATGACGAGAAAAAATCCAGATCTTTAAGAAACTATAAAAAAGGATTCATATTCGATAAAAATTGATATTCAACTACATCAGTTTACCTGGGAATTTAAGCAAAGCATCCCTAGGAAATGGAAAAACTATGTCAAACTATTTTGTGCAAAGCATTAGAAGATGCATATATATAGCTCAGGAAAAATGGAGCAGAAGCTTGGATTCTTACAAACAGAAACAGTTGGACCACTTGACCATAAATAAAACCTCTACAGGCATAGTAAGCTATCAAATTAAGAAACAGAAAAATGAAAATAAACAAACAAAAGTAGGTAGGTCTATATTTATGTATGTAGTACTCCGGGTTGTAGTGGATTGCAAGTTCAATTTTACTATTGAACTTGGTAATATGCTGGGCACAGAATACCCTACATTGGTGATGTTCATGAATCAAGGTAGACTTATAAGGTATTGTGTGTACCAAAAGCTTTTCCAAAAGGCAAAGAGTTTGTAGAGTGCAAAGCCCAAAGCAGTGGATTTTCTTAAAGACATTGTTCCTCCCCCTTACTAACAAATGCTTAGAGGTGCTTGTGAGCTTTGTGGGTCCCCTTGCCTTGTGATTATGCACTGATGTGCTCACGAGTTAAAAAGGTCATAGAGAAATGGCTACTTGTGAAAAATAGTCATTGAAGTCATGACTTGAGTATTAATAAATACTCAAACATAGTGAAATTTCTCAAAAATAAAAAATATCTAGATATAATCACACATGAAAATGTGGTGACATAAAAATAACATCTTATTTGGGCCATATTGCAGTTACCGTGACACCGTGTTTAATTCTGTATTTAAGAAAATTGAATTCGTATATAAAATGTCTAGTAGGCATAGCAAGGAAGTGCCTTCAAAGCATAGTTACCAGATCTGGCCAGATACAGATTGTTCAGCCTGTGTCCTATGATGCACGGAAACGCCAAAAAGGGTAACGTTTCTCCCCTGAAACGTTTCAGAAACGGAAACGTGGGGGGAAACATTTCCGAAACGTGGCATACAAATTTCAATGATGAGTCATACGTAACCATGTTGAATGATGAGTCATGACTCTTTAGAAGTTCAAATTTCAATGAATACAAAATATTTTGAGTGCTTTATCAATTATCTCTTATGGTCTACAATTATAAAATGAGTATTATATATATATATATATATATATATATATATATACGGACGTTTCTGGTAATGTTTTGTATCCAAGGTTTTTGAAAATTGCCGTTTCGCTTTCGTATCCGTATCCGTTTCCGTTCATGGCAACCTAGCCTGTGTCGGACCTGTTTTCTGATTATTATTTTCTAATTGTAAGTTAGTTAAATGGTATATGACGTTAGTTTTAAATATATCAACATTTCATAAGTTTTATACTGTTTTATAGATAAATTGCTTTATTATTTTTGTATGATATAGCTATAGTTATATTACATAATTAATTTTTTCATTGTATTTGTCAATTTTGCGTTGTATGTGTGTGAGTGTGTGTGCATGTGAGTGTGCGTGCGTGCATGTGTATGTATTTTCCAGAATGAAATTTTCCTAACTTTTTCAAGAATCACAGATTATTTTTCTTTCCCGAATGGATCCAGATTTCTGAACCATGGTTGAAACTTGAAAGGTGAATTTGAAACCACCATGTATGTTATGATATTTTCCATGTTCCAAATTAAAGTAATACCTCATAAACAATTCCATCCAGCGCCATAGCATTGCTGGCTTCTTCAGCTGTTCGCATTTCTACAAAGGCAAATCTCTTCTCTTGGTTGATGTAGACATTAACAACAGCATCCCCTGAACATGTGACCTTGTAAGTGTTCAACAGTAAGTATTCACACTACAGTGAGTCTCCAATGGTGAATACCTGTGGGAATTTGCAGTGCAAAACAAAGGATCATAGATACCTGGTCCAGCAGTGTTTCCTCCAATGACAGCCATCACCTGACTAAAATATGCAGCAACGCTCTGCATCGTGAATCAGCTTCAATTTAGACTATAAAGAAAAACCCTCAGGAAAATGTTAAATAGCAAGAGTTACTTAGTCATTGATGATTTTCAAGCATGGCGTATGTACACATCATCTCACCTGTTCGTTGGCAGTAGGAGGCAATCCACCAACATATACTCTTCTAGCATGTCTAGTTGCCTACAAAATATAAAAGACCTGGATTAGGCATTCAAAAATTAATTCAACACAAGAGAATGACAGTCTCCAAACTCTACAGGAAACAACAATCATGGCTGAAACTATTTAGGACAGCAAAGAAAAATAAGACCACAGCACTGTGTAAGAAGGCAAGCGGTGAAACAGAACCTTTGCTGCAGTTTGTGTACTTGGTCATGACACCCATCAGGACTATAACAGTAATATTGTATTAAACAGAATACTATCTATATTTATAGGAATCATCAATATTTGAATGGAGCAGAGAAAAAGCTAGTTATATTAACACGCAGAAAAATTCAGTATAAGCCCACTGGAAAATTTTAGGCCCTGCTGTTTCAGTCAAAGGATAAAATAGAAACAGCTTCAAGGTTTTCGATGAATGCCACAAACAGCATTAGCAACACTGAGGATATTTGACCAGATAGCAGCTTGCAATAAGATGCAAAGAAAATAGAATATTGATTTTATGACCAAAAATCTAGAATACAACAGAAGCATGTATCAATTCTTCAGCACATCTGAGTGTTGCTTGTGCTAAGAAGAACTCCTTAGGAAAAGTGACAGAAGGGCAAAGAACAGTCCAAACCCGAACTAAGAAGAAATATGGTTCTGGACAACAAAGGACTGTCTTAGGCACCTCAGACTAGATATCCAAAACTATCAACACGAATTTTCAACCTCTTTCCATGTATTAGATTTTGGTCAGAACATATCTCTAAAGTTTATTTGTTTAGTTTTTACAGTGTATGTAACAAAATTTCTTGTTGCATGAACTCATTTAATCACTTCTATACCTTTTTCTTGTTGTTAGACTCCTTGATTGTGTTTTTCTTTACTTGCAGTGCAACAAATATTTTTGTAAAGGCGTTTTACGACCAGTGAAACAATTTTTTTTTGTAAAGGTGTTCTATGACCAAATTTAATAAATTGTTTTGTATTCAACCTCATAAACATAAAGCATACATTACAAGTATGCCTGGAGTTTTTTATGCATGCTATTTGTTTCTTGTAGCAACCAAGAAAATGCAATTTGATCTTCTAATATTGAATCCATGTTCTTCTTTGTTCGAACTAAGAAGAAACAGACAATATATTTTATCTGATGTTAAATATAACTAATAAGAAGTTCTACATCAGATGTGTTAACTCTTGATGTTTTACTGAAAATTTCATCATAAGAATTTTTTAGTTTTTAATGTTTAGACACTGTAATTTGAATAAGCTGATCATTCTGATTTAAATATAGACTTACAAGCATTATTAACTTTAAAATTCTGGGATGATCATTTTTTCCATATTTGTGGTCTGTAATTTCTTGAGCATACTTTTCATGCAGCTCCACAGCTTCCCAATTCTATAACTTAGCTTGAACATGTTACATATCTTAGCAACTCAAAATAAATACGATACATCTTTTATACCACAAAAGTGAGAACAAGTTTTGGAGGATGGCAGTATAACGGGAAAACATTCATTGTCGGCTCAAGAATCACAAGTCAAGGTCATGTGTTATGGGAGCCAAACCTCTAATCCAACTAAGTAGTGTTGTGAAGAGCCTCCAAATCCTGAAATATTTACTAGACTCCACCCTCAACCCTAATGCACACAAGGATTTCACTTCCATACTTGAATACCGTATAAATCCCATCCAAGGAGAACACCCATTTTCTTATAATGATGAGTAACGAGCAAAGAGAGCTTCCATCAGACATAAGAACCAAATAATTATAAAAAAGGGCATCCTTCAATATGGCAACTCTCCAACAGATCATCAAGACGTCGAGTCATTTCAACCAGACAATCATTCAATAAACATCAATACAACAGGTAACATTTCCACCAGATAGTTATTGTCCTAAAATAAAGTTTATCCCTATTGGATCTCGACTACACAATACAATACGCAGTTAGAAAATATGACACCACACAAGCTTTATTTATCAAAATTACATATATTATCAGTACACCTAAAACATGTCTCTTGATAGTTTTAAGAGTTAAGTAGTTTCTATGTATGCATGTGTGTCTCTGCTGGTATCTGTGTGTCAACCTTCAATTAAGACACATTCAACTATCTCCCAAAGGGGACCAGTTTATCCGCCCAAATCCGTGATAATGGTAAATCTCAAGAGACATTATGCTATTAATTTGTTAAAAGGGTGGCTCAATCTCCACTAAAGCGTCTACAGTCCTTTCATAAATGCAACTATGTTCCTTCATAAAAGAGAAAACAAGAAAAACTTGCACTACAATAATTGAAAGAATAAAGAAATGCAGTTCTTAGTAAGCAGATCTTAAGTTCACAATTTATGTAATCTCCTTGGCTCTTGGTTGAACCTACCAGCTGATCCTTCTCTTCAAACCCATCCTACCATAACGAGGCACATGCAATAAGGTTTTGATACATATCATATTTGGGCAGCAACAAAGGCACATCCATGCCCACACTAGAAACGCACCTAGGGAAAATCAATACACTCCCTAGCACATCAGGATTGTCTCCCACAGAGCTGCATGGATACAAATGTAGATGAGGATACGAATACGAATACGATTACGATATCAAATATGTATATGGCTAATTTTCAGGTTCCCCTGATATGGATACAGTTGAATACAGCACCCACACACATATAATATACATAATATTAATTATCAATTTTATATTATAAACAAATTTATACATCAGATTAAAATTACACAGTCCCAGCCCATAAGAAAGGTAGAAAGTTGGGTATTCAACAGATTAAATCAAATTTGCAGGTTGTGTCAGCCAATAGAAAATTGACGAATGAAAGAAAAGAAGCCAAGTAGGCCAAAGGAAACAGATCAAAAGAATTGCGAGTTGCGTGGAGCCAATTTGAAGTTTGAAGAAAAAGAGTGAATCAACACTCGCAGCTCCATGTCCTCAATTGTTGCTGCTAAAATGCATTATAGACGGTCATTTGCCGTTTTTTTAACATCTTTTTAGCCTTTTGAGGAGTTCTGTTATTTTTTTAACTTCTAAATCAGATACATCCTAAGTCACCGCATTCAAATTCATGTTTGTATTCGCCGAAGATATAATTTGTAATGAAATTGTCGCTGAAAAAATCAACGATAAAATTCTTGATTAAATTTGATTACAAATGCTCCACAGGGACGCGTCCCCTGGGTTTTTTAGCTCATCCCTATACCGGGGATGTTTTAGAACCTCAGGAACGGGTAGGAAACATTCCCTTCCCATCCCCAAACTCTGCAAAATTTCGAAACGTCCCGGGGCGTCTTTTTTGACAGGCAACAGCAAGGGGCGTCGCCCAGGCGTCCCCTGGTACATCCAAGGGGCTTCGAAGTCCCTCGACCGTGCACCGTGGACGTCTGAATGTCCCCTACGTCCCCAGCCTTTAAAAAAACGCTGTTTTTTAAACACAAATTTAATAAAAAATAAAGGAATGTGGGGGCCCACAAGGACCCCCACATTCATTCCTAACTACCCTAAACCTAAAACAACCTCTCTTACCATCAAAACAAAAAAAGAAGCTCATTTTTGTTATTTCTCATTTTGTGAAGGAGAAGACAAAGAAAGAAAAGAGCATAGAGAAAAAAAAAAGAGCAGCAATGAGAAGAAGGCAAGAGAACAATATTCTACTCCATTAGAGGTATGTTTATCATCCTTTGTTCATTTTACAAATTTGCACAAACTATTTTTCATTGTTTCATTTGTTTTTGTTTTTTTTTCAAAGTTTCAAACTTCACAAACTTAGGGAAGTTTTTTTTTGTTTTCACTTGCAGTTGCAGTTGGGTGTTGCATTTCCAATAAAAACAATGAGCAGCAGTGAGGGTAGTGAGGGTGAAGAGATTCAAATGGCAATGCAACATAGAGGTAGAACCAGAAATAGGGTTTCTTCAGGGAGTGAGAGTGTTGCAGCAACTGTGGGTTCAAATAATCCGTTTGATTGCCCTTCTCAACTCCTCAAAATCTATGCAAAGGGGCCATTCAATCCTAAAAAGCCTCTTTCACAATTTGCAACAACCATTGACAAAGAAAAAAACAAATTTAGGGGGAGTAGAGTGTGGTTGTGTCATATTTGCAACAAAGAATTTAGGGGCAGCTACACACGGGTTTATTCACATCTTTTGGGCATAGCTGGACAAGGGGTAAGAGGTTGTGAAAGAATAACATTAGCTGAGAAGGCCGAAGTGACTAGGTTGCACATGGAGGGTGAGGCAACAAAAAAGGGATGTCATTGGAGACTATGCATGGTACACAATTGCCTACCCAATCCATGGATGTTGAAAGTCAAAGGGAGAGGATTCTACCAAGGGAAAGAGAAAGGCTACTAGTACTACTGTTGCGGGGATGTTCAATGTGCAATCACGGGAAGTAGCTGACTCTTCTATTTGCCAAATTCTTCTTTGCCAATGCTATACTATTTCATGCGTCACGTTCCCCTTTCTTTAAGCAAATGTTCAAAGATGTAATTGTTGTTGGTTCCTCATATGTCCCTCCGAAAGAACATAAACTACGAACCAGCCTCCTTGATAAAGAATATTTTAAGGTGAGTGTGGTGATGGAGGAGATGAGGCAAAACTTGGATACGGGTGGGTTGCTCTATCATCATGGATGGGTGGACCGATATTAAACATCGGCCACTCGTCAATGTCATTGGCACATGTCCTGTTGGCCCTTATTTTCTTAGAGCTATTGATTGTACAGGGAAGAGGAAGGATGCAACCTTCCAATTTCAAATTTTGAAGGATGCCATAGAGGAGATTGGGCCCTCTAATGTTGTACAAGTGGTGACCGATTCAGCCCACGTATGTAAGTTAGCTGACGTGATGCTTGAGGGTGCTTACAAGCACATTTTCTGACTCCATGTTGTGTTCATGCGTTGAACAACGCATTGAAAGACATTGGAAAGATAGATTGGGTAAAGACAGTGGTGGCAAAGGCTAGACACATACAGATGTTCATTTGCAACCATCACACCTCACTTGCTTTATTCAGGTCTTTTCGAGGAAGGAATTCCTCAAGCCCGTGGACACTAGATATGCCAGCTATTTCATTTTGTTAGAGGATGCTTGAGGTGCAGGAGGCTTTACAATTAATGATGGTCAATCAAGAGTGGGGTAGATGGCCGGAGGCAAACACTTTTGAAGGAAAAGGTGTGAAACAAAAGATCCTCGACAATGATTGCTTTGGTTCACGATGAGCTAAGCAATTGCTGATTTTATTTATATTTTAATATTTATCCATGTTTATAACTTGTAAATTATTTTACTTTTTCATTCTTAATATTTTCTAATTTTTATCGTAGCTTATTTGCAGATATTGTTGCTCCATCATCTCACTTGTAGTGGGGGTCATAAGATATGTTGATACAAACTCTCCTAATCTTGGTGAGATTTATGAGACATTTGACAGCATGCTTGGGCAGATGAAGCAAGTCATTTATAGCAAGGATCCTACTTTGGGATTTTACGAGGAGCATATCAGGCCCATTGTGACACAACAAAGGGAACACAAAGTGAACAACCCACTTCATATGGCAGCCTATGCTCTAAATCCCAAGTGGTATGCAAAGCACGACGACTGGAGAGTGCCTCCATCCGATGATGCAGAGGTGAAAGAAGGGCTCATGAAGGCCTTTCAAAAGATGTACACTTATGAGGAGTCCACTTTATTGCGTTGACTCCAATGGCTATCCTTTGTCAATCTCCGTGGACCAACATTCAAAGAAACCGGAGGCGAGGACAAATAGAGCTACATTAGCTCAAGTAGACCCTATTGGACGGTGGACATGGCATGGCAAGGATGCACCCAGACTTAAGGATTCTTGTCACTCGCCTCCTTTAACAGATTGCTAGTTCCTCTCTGCAGAGAGAAATTGGTCCACATATGGCCTCATCCACACGCTTAAGAGGAACCAGCTTACCTCTCGATGAGTAGAGAAGTTAGTAGATGTGCATAGTGCCTTGCGACTTCAAGATCGACAAACTCCTGAGTATCGTCAAACTTCAGCTACACGTTGAGATGTTTAACACAAAGATGTCACGCAAATTGATGAGGCATGGATGGGATTGGTTGGGGTTCCACAGAGGCAAACAATTACAAGGAAAAGGAGTGAAACAAAAGATCCTCGACGATGATTGGTGGTTCATAGTGAGCTAAGCAATTGCTGATTTTAATTATATTTTAATATTTATCCATGTTTATAACTTGTAAATTATTTTACTTTTTCATTCTTAATATTTTCTAATTTTTATTGTAGCTTATTTGCGGATGTCGTTGCTCCATCATCTTGCCTGTAGTGGGGTCATAAGATATGCGATACAAACTCTCCTAATCTTGGTGAGATTTATGAGACATTTCACAACATGTTTGGGAGATGAAGCAAGCCATTTATATCAGATCTGCTTTTAGGATTTTATGAGGAGCATATCGGGCCCATTGTGACATAAAGTGGAACACAATGAACACCCCACTTCATATGGCAACCTATGCTCTAAATCCCAAGTGGTATGCAAGGCGACTCCGGAGAGTGCCTCCATTTGATGATGCAGAGGTGAAAGAAGGGCTCGTGAAGGCCTTTGAAAAGATGTACACCGATGAGGAGTACACTTTATGCGGACTCCAATGGCTATCCTTTGTCAATCTCCGTGGACCAACATTCAAAGAAACCGGGCGAGGACAAATAGAGCTACATTAGCTCAAGTAGACCCTATTGGATGGTGGACATGGCATGGCAAGGATGCACCAGACTTAAGGATTCTTGTCACTCGCCTCCTTTAACAGATTGCTAGTTCCTCTGCTGCAGAGAGGAATTGGTCCACATATGGCCTCATCCACACAGTTAAGAGGAACCAGCTTACCTCTCGATGAGTAGAGAAGTTAGTAGATGTGCATAGTGCCTCGAGACTTCAAGATCGACAAACTCCTTAGTATCGTCAAACTTCAGCTACACGTTGAGATGTTTAACACAAAGATGTCGCGCACATTGATGAGGAGGCATGGATGGGATTGGTTGGGGTTCCACAGAGGCAAACACTTACGAAGGAAAAGGAGTGAAACAAAAAGATCCTCGACGATGATTGTTGGTTCACGGTGAGCTAAGCAATTGCTGATTTTATTTATATTTTAATATTTATCCATGTTTATAACTTGTAAATTATTTTACTTTTTCATTCTTAATATTTTCTAATTTTTATTGTAGCTTATTTGCGATGTCGTTGCTCCATCATCTCGCTTTGTAGTGGGGGTCATAAGATATGCCGATACAAACTCTCCTAATCTTGGTGAGATTTATGAGACATTTCACAACATGCTTGGGAGATGTAGCAAGCCATTTATATCGAGGATCTGCTTTGGGATTTTATGAGGAGCATATCGTGCCCATTGTGACATAGCGAAAGGGAACACAATGAACACCCCACTTCATATGGCAACCTATGCTCTAAATCCCAAGTGGTATGCAGACACGACCGGGAGAGTGCCTCCATTTGATGATGTAGAGGTGAAAGAAGGGCTCGTGAAGGCCTTTCAAAAGATGTACACCGATGAGTACACTTTATCAGCACTCCAATGGCTATCCTTTGTCAATCTCCGTGGACCAACATTCAAAGAAACCGGAGGCGAGGACAAATAGAGCTACATTAGCTCAAGTAGACCCTATTGGATGGTGGACATGGCATGGCAAGGATGCACCCGGACTTAAGGATTCTTGTCACTCGCCTCCTTTAACAGTTGCTAGTTCCTCTGCGCAGAGAGGAATTGGTCCACATATGGCCTCATCCACACGCTTAAGAGGAACCACTACTTACCTCTCGATGAGTAGAGAAGTTAGTAGATGTGCATAGTGCCTCGAGACTTCAAGATCGACAAACTCCTTAGTATCGTCAAACTTCAGCTACACGTTGAGATGTTTAACACAACGATGTCGCGCACATTGATGAGGAGGCATGGATGGGATTGGTTGAGGTTCCACGAGGCAAACACTTCGAAGGAAAAGGAGTGAAACAAAAGATCCTCGACGATGATTGTTGGTTCCACGGTGAGCTAAGCAATTGCTGATTTTATTTATATTTTAATATTTATCCATGTTTATAACTTGTAAATTATTTTACTTTTTCATTCTTAATATTTTCTAATTTTTATTGTAGCTTATTTGCAGATGTCGTTGCTCCATCATCTCCCCTGTAGTGGGGGTCATAAGATATGCTGATACAAACTCTCCTAATCTTGGTGAGATTTATGAGACATTTCACAACATGCTTGGGAGATGAAGCAAGCCATTTATATCAGGATCCTGCTTTGGGATTTTATGAGGAGCATATCAGGCCCATTGTGACATAGCTGTGGAACACAATGAACACCCCACTTCATATGGCAACCTATGCTCTAAATCCCAAGTGGTATGCAGCACGACCTGGGAGAGTGCCTCCATTTGATGATGCAGAGGTGAAAGAAGGGCTCGTGAAGGCCTTTCAAAAGATGTACACTGATGAGGAGTACACTTTATTGCAGACCCAATGGCTATCCTTTGTCAATCTCCGTGGACCAACATTCAGCAAACCAGAGGCGAGGACAAATAGAGCTACATTAGCTCAAGTAGACCCTATTGGATGGTGGACATGGCATGGCAAGGATGCACCAGACTTAAGGATTCTTGTCACTCGCCTCCTTTAACAGATTGCTAGTTCCTCTGCTGCAGAGAGGAATTGGTCCACATATGGCCTCATCCACACAGTTAAGAGGAACCAGCTTACCTCTCGATGAGTAGAGAAGTTAGTAGATGTGCATAGTGCCTTGAGACTTCAAGATCGACAAACTCCTGAGTATCGTCAAACTTCAGCTACACGTTGAGATGTTTAACACAAAGATGTCGCGCACATTGATGAGGAGGCATGGATGGGATTGGTTGGGGTTCCACAGAGGCAAACACTTCTGAAGGAAAAGGAGTGAAACAAAAGATCCTCGACGATGATTGTTGGTTCACGGTGAGCTAAGCAATTGCTGATTTTATTTATATTTTAATATTTATCCATGTTTATAACTTGTAAATTATTTTACTTTTTCATTCTTAATATTTTCTAATTTTTATTGTAGCTTATTTGCAGCAAATGTCGTTGCTCCATCATCTCACCCGTAGTGGGGTAATAAGATATGCTTGATACAAATTCTCCTAATCTTGGTGAGATTTATGAGACATTTGACAAAGATGTTGGGAGATGAAGCAAGCCATTTATATCGGGATCCTACTTTGGGATTTTATGAGGAGCATATCGGGCCCATTGTGACATAGGTGTGGAACACAATGAACACCCCACTTCATATGGCAGCCTATGCTCTAAATCCCAAGTGGTATGCAAGACGACTGGGAGAGTGCCTCCATCGATGATGAGAGGTGAAAGAAGGGCTCATGAAGGCCTTTGAAAAGATGTACACTCGATGAGGAGTCCACTTTATCGTGCAACCCAATGGCTATCCTTTGTCAATCTCTTTGGACCAACATTTAAGAAACCGCAGGCGAGGACAAATAGAGCTACATTAGCTCAAGTAGACCCTATTGGATGGTGGACATGGCATGGCAAGGATGCACCCAGACTTAAGGATTCTTGTCACTCGCCTCCTTTAATAGATTGCTAGTTCCTCTCTTTGCAGAGAGGAATTGGTCCACATATGGCCTCATCCACACAAAGGTTAAGAGGAACCACTTACCTCTCGATGAGTAGAGAAGTTAGTTGATGTGCAAAGTGTTTTAAAAACCGGTCAAACCGGAACCGAACCATGGTTTGACCGGTTTAACATTTAAAGCATGAACCGCTTTAGTAAACCGGATCGGTTGACCGATTTTAACCCAAACCAAATGCGGTTCGTCGATTTAAACCGGCCGGTTTAGCTAAAACTTTAGCGATCAAACCGGTTTGGTTTCATTACGAACCGCCGAATCATGTAAAGATAGCATTTCTTTCCTTTTTGGATTTTTGGTGAAAAAAACACAAGTACGAATAAAATTTGCCATTTTTGGAAAGGGTCCTAAGATGTAGCAAAGAAAACTTGCATGTGCCATAACTTTCATTTTGTGGCTCCGTTTCGGTGTCGTTTTCTCTAAAGTGCATATTTTCTCGAGCTCTACGCATTAATGGCAATATTTTTCTTATTTTCATAAAATCTACTTTTGCACCTTTTTGGACCAAGCACTTCTTGCATCTTAAGAAAGAATCATGAGCTTTGATTGCCGTAGACAAATTAGTAATTAAAAATACTAGATAGCTTTCCAAAACTCAACGAGTATTCGCCAAATATTGCCGAGTTTTTTTGGGGTCTCAGAGTATTTGTCGAGTCTGAGCATTCCAACTATCACTATATACATGAGCAAACTTTGCATATTTTGTGTGTAATTGTTGGAATCATGGTTTCTAATTTTGAAATATATTGTTTTCTTTAAAAATGTAATTTTTATGTGTTTTTAGTAAACCGGTTCATAGAGTTTGAACCGGTCCGGTTCCTGATTCCGGTCCGGTCCAACCTCGACTGCAGTTCAGTCCGGTTCGATTTTAAAACATTGGATGTGCATAGTGCCTTGAGACTTCAAGATCGACAAACTCCCGAGTATCGTCAAACTTCAGCTACACGTTGAGATGTTTAACACAAAGATGTCGCGCACATTGATGAGGAGGCATGGATGGGATTGGTTGGGGTTCCACGAGAGGCAAACACTTCGAAGGAAAAGGAGTGAAACAAAAGATCCTCGACGATGATTGTTGGTTCACGGTGAGCTAAGCAATTGCTGATTTTATTTATATTTTAATATTTATCCATGTTTATAACTTGTAAATTATTTTACTTTTTCATTCTTAATATTTTCTAATTTTTATTGTAGCTTATTTGCAAATGTCGTTGCTCCATCATCTCACCTCAGTAGTGGGGGTAATAAGATATGCTGATACAAATTCTCCTAATCTTGGTGAGATTTATGAGACATTTGACAACATGCTTGGGAGATGAAGCAAGCCATTTATATCGAGATCCTACTTTGGGATTTTATGAGGAGCATATCGGGCCCATTGTGACATAGGTGTGGAACACAATGAACACCCCACTTCATATGGCAGCCTATGCTCTAAATCCCAAGTGGTATGCACGACACGACACAGGAGAGTGCCTTTGAAAAGATGTACACTGATGAGGAGTCCACTTTATCAGCAAACCCAATGGCTATCCTTTGTCAATCTCTGTGGACCAACATTCAAAGAAACCAGAGGTGAGGGCGGGTAGAGCTACATTAGCTCAAGTAGACCCTATTGGATGGTGGACATGGCATGGCAAGGATGCACTAGACTTAAGGATTCTTGTCACTCGCCTCCTTTAACAGATTGCTAGTTCCTCTGCTGCAGAGAGGAATTGGTCCACATATGGCCTCATCCACACAGTTAAGAGGAACCAGCTTACCTCTCGACGAGTAGAGAAGTTAGTAGATGTGCATTGCCTTGAGACTTCAAGATCGACAGACTCCTGAGTATCATCAAACTTCAACTACACGTTGGGATGTTGATCCCAAAGATGTCGCGCAAATTGATGAGGAGGCAAGGATGGGATTGGTTGGGGTTCCATTGGATGAGGCAGCCCCTCAGAGTTCCAGTGACTTAGACTTAGGTTCGATTGTGATGCCACTTTAGCAAATTTTGATTAGGGGAGCAATATATTTTCATTTTGATTTTCTATGTTTCGGACATTTTGTAGCCTTTGGGCATTTGATTGTAATTGAACCTTGAATCTTATGTCGAATCTCAATTCAGCTCCAATTTTATGTATTAAAGTTCTATAACGTGTGTGATGAATGCTTTAAGTTTATCAATGTCATGATTTACCTAATATCATTATATATGAATATTTGAAATTTCCTATATTTTTAAGGTTGAATCTCATGTGAAATCTCAATTCAGCTCTAATTTTATGTATTCAAGTTCTATAATGTGTGAAATGAATGCTTTATCAATGTTATCATTTGAATATTTGAAATATCCTATATTTTTAAATTTTCCCTTATTTTTAATAGTCGTCCCGTCCCCAAACTTAGTGGAACATAGAAAAATACTTATATTTTTAAAAATATAAAATAAAGATATTACCAAATACAAATATAATACATATATAATAAAAACGTAAAAGTATTGTATATAAAATATAAATATAATAAAAACGTTAAAAATAAAACCTAAACTAAAAAATAATAGGCATACAATATAACTAAAATTGTAACTTATATATCTTCACACGGTCATAAAAACTAAAATAAAACCTAAACTGAACTGAAATGATATGAAATAATACAATATACAATGTAATACAAGAAACCATAACTATAAAAATTGAACAAACCATGAAACCTAAAATGACAATTAAATTAAATTAAAAAAAGTGAAACAATAACTATAAAAATAGAAGAAAGCGTGAAAATAAATTATCATGCGAAGGAATTTAGTCGAACATGTCTAGAACAAGGCATCAGCCCATCGATTGCCAAATGCGAACAGGATTTCATATACAGGTTCGTCACGCTCTATTCTATGGAGGGGGGGCCCCTATGTAGATATGGGTGTAGGTAGTTAGGTGTAGGTTGCACCAGAGTCTAGTCTCCCGCGCCTATCAGGATTTTATATGCAGGTCTGTCACGCATCCTCCAGGCCTATCGTCGTCGCCATCTACATAATGTCGTTAGGGTTTTGCTTCCACTTAACTTGCTGGGATATTAATGATTTGGACTCACTTTCTCCTTCCACGCAGGCCAAATTTCTCCTCCTACGCAGTCACGATTTCTCCTTCTACTCCTCATTTCGCAATTTCTCTTTGCTGAGCGACACATAGCTTCAACAGCTGCATACTTATTATTTTTTGTTATCTTTTCAAACCCTAATCACACATTTTTATGCATATTTATAACAATTTTTTTAATGTTCTTACCATCTAAAATTGTCATTCCATTCAGCCAATTTAACTCATGGATCTGAACGAATTTATTAGGACTGTTAAGCATTCGGCAATTTTCGAATTTTTTCTATTAAATTCGGCAAATGTGGTGATTTAGGATACATCTATAGTTGTCCTACATACCATATCCAGTTATATCTGATACAGCCTAGTTATGAGTTTGTATTTGGTAACTGGCTGAGTATGGTATTTGAACCATATTTGAGCTGTGTCATGACAGTATTCGTATCTGACACGCATGCCCTAACAATAGGGGTGTCATACCAAGGTGCTATGTACCTGCAACTTTTGTAGCTCCACCCATGTGCACCCAGACAACCTTGATACATATTCTTAACAAGGATATTCAGACATACAAAGGGTTCCCAAGGAGCCAATTCCCTTCCAAGCTTCTAGAATCAATTGCACTACTATATTGCATGTTTTCTCACGAGATTTGATAGATTTAGTCTTCCTTTATATCATTTTATTCTATTTGCCCCATCCATAATAAGTTATAACCACTTCCTACTTAGTGAAGAACATTGTTACAAGTCCATGTTACCAAAAAAGGCTCTTGGGGCAATGCACCCAAGTACAAGCATATAGGAAACAGGTACATGATTTGAAACACAACTAAAATGCAAACAGGTAAGGGAGTTTGAAAGGTGTGACAGTCATAGGTACAACACGGAAACAGCAGAGGTCATTTACGGGCCATACCCGTGACGTCTGTCACATTTCAGTGACAACAATCATATTCAAAACACCAAAAAAGAAAGAAAGCGCTCAAATCAAAAAAATAAAACTATGACCCTAGTCTACCTACCCTAACTTCTTAAAGACACTTTCCAAAAGCTATATAAACACATCTTTGATCCATTTCAAGATACACATTCAAATTTTCAGTTTTTGCGAATTTTTCTTTCCCTATAAACACTATGATTGAAAATAACAAGGAAGAATCGAGAGCAACTTGAAGGAGGAAGTTAGGTACTTCAAAGAGCAAGGAGGGAACAACAAATTCTTTTAGATTTAGTTTTGCATGCAAATTCTTTTTATGGTTAAAAATTTTTAATTAATTATTTTTGTTCTTTTTGAAAGTTTTTATTTTAAATGTCTGAAGTTGTGTATGCTCACACCTTTATGGCAATTTTGGTGATCAAAAGCAGACAAGGATGTTTTATGTTTAGTCATGTTTGTTGTTTTTTAGAGTATATTTTTCTTCTTTAAAAAAACACATTGTGTATACTCTCATCTCGCATATTTATGGCAAACTTGGTAATAAGAATACAAATAGGATGCCTATGGTTTTATGTTTGTTGTTTTCTAGAGTTTATTTTGTTGTTTAAAAATATTGAACTTTGTGCATGCTCTCACCTCATACCTTTATGGCAAACTTGGTGATCAGAAGCAAATGCGTATGTAATAGTTTAGTTTTCTTTGTTATTTTCTAAGTTTATCTTTGTCATTGTAAGTTTGAGATAAAAAAATATAAATGGCATCAAGTTCAACTTAAGGTGGAGGGAAAGGGGAAGCAAGTCAAGGGAAGGCCCACACATTATGGGTCCCATGAATGTGAAACATCATCCTATCTCTCCTCTATGGAAACATGTACAAGTGTTGGAAAACAATGTTGGTGGGGGGCTCAATCTTGGGTATGCAACAATTGCAATATGACATTTGAGTTTTCATGAACCCAGCTTAAAGCTCATTTAACCGGGGTAACAAAAATGGGGATTAGAAAATGTATCAAGGTTGAAAAACTACAAATGGTGGCATACTTGAAAAAAAAATGAAGCTAACTTAGAAGCTACAAGAACTCCATCTAGAATAATTCCTTCGCAAAGTTGTAAAGGAGGGCTTTACGAAAACCACTTATACACTCAAATCATCATTTCATTCAGATTAAGACTCAACCACTTGAAACTCCTTTGGATGAAAATGCCACCTCATGAAAGAAAACAAAACGACCCTTGGAACAAGCATTCAACATAGAGAAGAAAGATATTGTCGATGAGTTGGTTGCTCGATTCATTTATGCATGTAGGTTGCCCGTCAATGTGTTGAGGTCGCCATATTGGCAACAAATGGTGAAAGGTATTAATGAGGTGCCACAAGGGTACAAAGGTCGTAGCTATGAGAATGTTCACACATCACTCTTGGCAAAAGAAGTGGAGCATATACAAACTTCTTTGCAGCCAAATAGAGATTCTTAGAAAGATTCAAGGTTTTCTATTATTTCATATGGATGGAAAAATGCATGAAAAAGACCCCTAATCAACATTATTGTAGTATGCTCTTAACAGGCGATGTTCTTAAAGGCTAATGCTCGACTTAATGCTAACATTTTGATTGAGGCTATGGAGTCGGCGGGCCCCAAAACAATGTCAAGTCATCACAGACAACACAAAAAAATTGTAAGACGGCAAAATTGATTCAGGAAGAGATTCAAGGAAAAATGTTGGACATTTTATGCAATACACTCCTCAATATGATGTTGCAAAAATTGAAAAATCCATGGATAGAACATATTTATAGGGAGGAAATGACATTAAGAATTTTGTCACAAATTATTACATGTCTTAATTCATTATTAAGAGATTCTCGAAGTTGGAGGTGTTGAAGGTAAGGGAACAATTTATTAGTTTCTAATTTATATCATCTAACTTTCGATAATTTGAATTTATTTTAAATTTGAGTTTTATTAATTTATTCTATTTGTATAGATTGTTGGGACCAGATTTGTCTCTCACATGCTCGTCTTGAGACGACTTGTGAAAATAAAGTATGTCTTAAGTAGTAAGGTGTTGACAATATTTGTACCGTGTGGAGGCAAGCAAACATAAAAGGAGCCAATAAGGTAAACTCATTATTTTTGATGATAAACAATGGGCTAAGGTTAAATATTTTCTTAATTTCACGGAGCCTATTCTATCCATGATTAAATATGCAAACAGATGGGTATTCAATGGATATTAAACAAAAAATGGAGGTTCTATAGGCAAGCGGAAAATAGAAAAAATGAAAGAAAAGAAGTAAAGGAGGCCAAAGAAAATAGATCAAAAGAATTGCATGTTGAACAGAGCCAATGTGAAAGTTTGAAGTAAAGAGTGAATCAACACTCTCACCTCCATGTCCTTAATCATTGTTGTTAAAAGAGTGAATCAACACTCTCACCTCCATGTCCTCAATCGTTGCTGCTTCAATGCATTACGGAATGTCAATTGCAATTTTTAGCATCTTTTCAAGGTTTTTGTTAATTTTTTTACTTTTAAATTAGCTACGGCTATAGTTGGCCTGCATATTGTATCTTGTAACCTCGATATGACCAAATTACAGGATCTTAATTGGATACAATTGGGTATGGTATCCAAACCGTATTCGAGCCACACCATAACCGTATTTGTATTTGGCACGCATACACGTGCGCCTAGAATAGGGTGTTGCATCCTATAAGCAAAGTCTACTAATTCCAAGTCCCATGTTACTCCATTTTATTTCTTCCCTTTCTAAAGTATTACAAAATTTATTGATTGTAAAGCCATCTAGTTTTTTGTCTAGTGCTTAAATTAGTTCCTAGACTTCTTGATCCCCTTCATGAGTATCCGTAAAGCATGGTCTAATATCTTTGGTAAACGACATTTTTTAACCCACACAAAATTCTAGATACACACCAAGGCATGACTCGGCATGCGTAATTTGTATGTCAATCTATCAATCACATTCAACATTCCTAATGGTCTACAATTCCCTAGAGATAGTTTTTATAAAGCAAAGTGTTGTTCCACTTGACATGAATGAGGATTTTATCTCCTTATTCAATTAACCTATTGTCTCTTTTTGTATATTGCTTTGTTCACTTAGATCTTGCATTTGATTCAACATTTCTAGAGAAACTTGCATTTTTAATTATAAGAGTCTTCTAGAGTTATAAGAGGACTATCTCTATACATGCAAAATATGGTTGCATCTTTCTTCTACCCATTTTATTTTGTTAAATGATAGTGTTTCCCATATACGTGTTATTGTTCTCAATTTGCTTTTTCATTTTGACATGATACATTATTTACAAATCAAAGTATGTTTCATTCACTATACTAATTATTACCAAAAAAGGTCAAGCCAAATATTCCATCACTCACTCCAACACCTCAGTTCAAAGTCAATATTGAGACAAGTTCAACCACCTTCTAAAGGGGACCAGTTTATCTGCACACATCTGAGATAATGGTAGCCTCAACATAAATTATGCTATTGATTCATCGAATGAGCGGCTCAATCTCCAATAAAGCATCTATGTTCCTTTCATAAAAGAAACTTTGCTCCTTCATAAAAGATAAAATGAGCAAAACTAGCACTACAAGAATTTAAAAGAAAGAACAAATGCAGTTCTTAATATGCATAACATAAGCTTTCAATTAAAGTGTCTCCCTAACTGATCCATTCTCTTCATACCCATCCCACCATAACGAGGCCCACACAATAAGGTCTTGATGCATATCCATAACAAGGTTGTTCAAACATACAAAGGGTTACCAAATTTTAGTTGGTCTCATGCTATTTTAAGAAGCGAATTCCATTCCAAGGTTCCACAATCAATTGCAATATTGTGTTGCATGTTCTTCATAAGATTTGATAGATTTAGTCTTTCTTTATGTCATTTTAATCTGTTTGCCCCCCTTCATAACCCATTCCTAATTGGGGAGTATCAACCTTGCAAATGAACCTAGATTCTCAAGCGAAGGCTACTAATTCCGAATCTCGAGTTGCTCCACCAGCTATTTTATTTCTTCCATCTCTAAAATATTACAAAAATGATTGATTGTCAAGCCTTCTATGTCTTTTGTCCAATGCTTAAATAGCATCCTAGGCTTGTTGTTCCCCTTCATGAGTATCCATAAGACTTGCTCTAACATCTGTGGTAAAAGACAATTTCTTTTTTAAAATCCTACACAAAATACTAGATGCACATGTAGGCATGAATAAACATGAACCCAGGCATGTACAATTTGTATGTTGCTCTACCAATCTCTTCCAACATTGTTAATGGTCTAGAATTCCCTAGATACGGTTTCCTATGCTTTCATAAAGATAAAGTGTTGTTCCACTTGAATAAGGATCTCATCTCATTATTCGATTAACATTTTTTTCTCTTTGTATATAGCTTACTATGGGTCAATGTTCTCTATGTATCCATTATCTATATCATAGTTTGCATACTCATACTCGGCGAATACTTGACGCACCCAAAAAAATTGACTCAGAAAAAACACGGCAAAACTCGGCGAATACTCAAAGAAATTAAAAAAGAGCAAATTTCTTTAAAAACATAAATTTTAAGCAAAATATAGCTACAAAATGTATCGAATGAGTCCATAAAATGTTGGAGAAGTGTTTTCTATTAGATTTGAATACAAATACAATAAAAAATCGCATCATCATGTGAATACAACAGTGGCAATGATAAGTATATGAATTTATGATGATTGTCATTGAAAAATATCATCATAAATTTCATTTCTATGCAAGTTACAATATACTGATAAGATACATTTTCCTCTTCCCCAATCTAGAGAAATATTGGGTAGAGGGTCTAGTGCCTCTACTAGTCCCCACACTCGGTTGCGTCTCACTCTCCTCGCTCCTCCTAGAAGGCTGCGGCTCTAGCTCCAACCTTGTAGTAGATGGTGGTGGCTCCTCTGCTGCATATTGGAGATCACCTCCAAAGATGTCATCCAATCCAATATTTCTGCTAGTGCTTCTCCCTCCATAGCTTCCCTCTCAAAAGAAGCAACCTCATCCTCTATGAACGCAAGGATTTCCTCTTCTTGCCCAGTCCACTCGTTGTATGGATCTATCTCATCCAAATCAATAAGCTCCTCTAATGTGGCCTCCACTTTTTTTGTGCGAAGCGGATATTGCATTACCTGCAAAAACCAAGTCATTGAGTCATTTTTAGTCAACTTGTGCTTCTTCATGTGAATGGCCTCAAACAAACTCCAGATTGCGTTCACATCCGAAAACGTTGCGAAGGTTGAGATAGAATTTTGAGGGCTAGGTTTTGAAGATCCAAGGTATTTCCTCCTCAATCCTCCCACCAAGAACCTACAAACAAGATAATCAAAAGATTATAAGTAATTAATAAAATCAAATTTGTAACTAATAAGTAACTCAGTAAACATTCTAATTTTTATTACATGGTGTCTATGTGGTTCTCCCTCGGATAGCTAATGCCGAATAAAGAGCCTCCCCCTAACATGTTTGTAATTTTGCAGCTCTAAAATAATGAGGTCCCTCATCTCAACATCTGGTATCATCCTCTCAATACATGTTGTAAGGCCCTCCATAACCTCTCTGTTCACATCTCATGAAGTCGTCGGTGAAGAAATACTTGGAGTTGAGGTAGTACCCCACTACATGAATAGGTTAGTGGAGTTGATTGTTCCACCTCTAATCAATAATCTCCCAAAAGGAACCATACCTAACAATATCCCCCTATAATAGTTTTGGATAGACTCTTTGGCCTTATCCATGGCCTCATAAATGTGCCACATAGGGTTTTGTTTCCCATCAACCAAACGCAAAACCCTCACCCAAACGCAAAACCCTCACCAACGGCTATGACACATACATGCAAATTAAAATGTAAGGTTACAAATTACAAATAAAGTAAAAAAGTAAATAACAATATATTTATAATTTAACAAATTAAAATAAAGGAATCAACTTGAAATATAAATCAAAGTTTGAAATTACCTTGATGATCTCTATAGCTCTCTTTGCAAAGATATCATCAAAAACTATCTTTAAACCTCTCTCTCCATCAACTTTCTTTGAATATTGTGAGTCTAGCCATGCTTGACTCACAAACATTTGCTTTAATAATGTCAACAAACTAGAAATACTTAACGCCAAGAAGTTAGTTGCAAACCTTGTGACACAGTGCGAACAAGCTTTTTCCCCTTTGTGTGTTCTCTCATCAAGCTCAGAACCCAAGGGTGATTATATATGTACTTTGTTATGTTTCTTGCATCATCTACAACCGGCCTCACCCAATCAATTTTGCCTGTCCTCTAAAAGGTCAAGGAAATGAGTTGCACAAGGAGTCCAAAAGAGTGATGGATGTCTCTCCTACAAAGTAGTCTCCTAGCTGCCACATATGTTGTTGCATTATGCAGACAACTTGCACAACATTCCGTATACCCACCTCTAATACAATCATCTCTAACATAACACTCAAATTCTCTGCATTTTTACTATGTTAGAGGCATCAATAAACTTCAAAAACACCATCTCACCATTTGAAGCCGCTAAAAAATTAATGAGGGTGCGGTTCCTTCTATCCGTCCACCCATCTGAAAGAATGGTGCATCTGTATTTGTGTCATTGTTTGTTTTGATCTTCTAGAATTGTAGTAGCATCTACAACTGCACCCTGAGCAATTTCCCACTCAAATCTTTCGAGAGGGTGCCTTGTACCCTTTCCTGCAATTGTCAACGCTGTCACCAAGTACTCCCAGTATGGGCTCTTTGCCACATTGAATGGAAGGTTGTTGTAGTACCAGAAATTTGCAGATGTTTTATCTGCTTCCTCGTGCATATCCTTGTTCCAGATGTACCTTGCAATGAAGGTTGTACTCCAGGTATGCTCTTTGGCACAAAAAAGCTATGTATGCCTTTATTCAAACTCGATGAAGATGTGCCTCTTCCGGTTCGTATGCCCGGATCGCGAGTACACTGACCCAATTGTTGCCGCATCATCCTCTAAATCCTCTTCCATTAGAGCCTCAAGTCTAACAACTTGTGTTATGGCTGCATGCACCCTTTCCCTCTCTAGTTTCTTCTCCTCTAGCTCACACCTATGATTTCATCTCTCACTTTGCCTCTTCCGTAACATAGGATCAAACGACAACATCCCGACAAATAATACATGTAAGGTGATACTTGATTTATTGATGCCTTCAAAAATGTTCGCCACAAAAGTTGCAAACAATTGTTCCTTGAATCGCTCACGTACACCACACTTCCAGCGAGGGTACAGGCATCCGCAGGAACGGTTCCCGTTAGTGATGTTGACCCAAATGTCGACCACGATGTCGAGCACGATATCATTATTAAGCTCTAATTTGCAACATAATGCACATTTAAAAAATTATAAAAACGTAAGCTTAATTAAATTTTAAAAAAACTCGTGCCTGAATAACCATATTTCACCGTAATTTAATAAAAATGATATACCTACGGTTGCACAGAATGAGTATTAAAAATTTAAAATGGTTTTCAATCATATTGAACACATTTAAAATTACAAAACATATTCAATGAATCGATTACAATACGCATACATAAAATTTAAACAAATTTGCCTAAAAATATATATATACCTCCGATTACAAATCACTATAAAAAAATTAAAAGCATTCGCTTTCACATTACATGCATTTAGAATTACAATATGAATCTATAAAACGATAATAAACACCAAATTAAGAAAAACTTGAAAGAATTAAAAAAACTTACCTCCAAATGCAATTCTCCAAATTCTCTCTTCGAATTCGCTCCAAAATCCGTTCAACACAAGCAATGCAAGCTCAAATGGTTGTGTGAATGAAAATGAAGTAGTGTAGGGTCTTATAAAGGGAAAAAACAATGTTTTTTCAATGTTTTTTTAGTGTGTTGGACGTGTTTCAGTGTATAGTCTGCATAGGTGAGTTAAAGGATAGGACTCGTCGAGTTTAGCGAGTACTCGTCAAAGCTCAAAGAGCCATTTTTGGCGAGTTAAACTTGTGATTACTCGTTTTGCATAATCTTTGGTGAGTACTGCTTGACTCGGCAAAACTTGCGAAGTTTTCTTACTATGGTGTGTACAATAGTCTCTTTTCTTAGAAAGTAGTGCTTCCATTGTTTTCAAGCTTGCACAATGGCATACAACTCTTAATCCACTATTCCAAAGAGTCTTGGAGACGGGGGGACTAAGGGCCTAGGTTTGGGGATGGTGGGGGGACGGCAAGGCATATATATAGTACTTGAAAAATAGTTATAAAAAATGTATAATGAACAACAAATGAAACATTGAAATGCTACACACATTGCATTGAATAGTGAAAATGCCAAATATCAATATATCAATATTTATATTCAAAATGATGATTGCATTCACTGAGTCTAATCATCCCCAAATTTTGCGGTTGGGTCAAACTCATCGTCACTCGAATTGCTAGACTCCTCATGGTAAAGCTTCTCTAAACCAATTCCAACCAACCCTATCTATGTCACATCATCATCAATTTGAGATGACTCATTTGGCTCTACATAGCATTAGGTTGTTGGCCTCTCTTTGTATGTAAGTGTGTTACGGTCAATGAGATGCAACGCGCTATGTACAACTACAACCTTCTCCGCCCTCAAGCAGTGAAAGCATGTTCCTCATCATAAGACCTGGATGAAGCCATAAGTAGACAAATTCCTCTCAAAACCAAAAGAACTAGAAACTTGGGACAACAAGTGAAAGGCTAATGTGGTTGTCAAAGAATCAGACCCATGCATACTCCACCACAGAATTGGGTCCTCTTGTGCCATAGTCTCCCTTTCCATCTTGGCCTCTTCTAAATATCCCTAAGAGTTGAAAATATTGTCCACTCCATACGAATAGTACTTGACACTACAACATTGTACATTTTCTTAATGGCCTTCATAAACCCCTTCTTCACTCTGCATCTTGTATAGGGGTAACTTTGTCAAGCCTTTGCACATACCACTTTGGGTTCAATGCATAGGCAGCCATGTGCAAAGGGATATTGAGCTTCTTCCATCTCCGATGAACTATTGGTTGAATATGGTCATTATAGAATTGTTATGTAGGGTCTTTCTCTTGTACAATGGCCTTCATTTTTCCAAGCATATTATCAATGCACTCATACACCTCTTTAAGGCTAGGTGCATTAGAGTGCATATTTAATGACTCACGAAGACTGAAGTAATGAAAGAGACATTGTATTTCACATCAGCCCAAAAAGTGTCACTCTTCACCACCTCCTTCACCATCTTCCTAACTCAAACTTAGAATCGGGCCATTGATTCTACTCTACTATCACAACCATTAGTTTGATGCCTCTTTGACTGACTCAAGCATTCTCTCAAAGAGAATGGAATATGACACATATCTAGTCTCCATAGGTTTTATAAAGTTCTTAGAGAAAGTCCTGAAGAGTGCATGTGAAGTGTGGTGGTTGCAAACAAACATCAGCACATCTCTAGCATCATTAACAACCTCTCGATCCATACACCCTTTCTCATGTCCTTAGTGCATTAATTGTGGCACGCACACAACAAGGAGTCCACTAAATATGTTTGTAGGACGCCTCAATCAACTTCCCTATGCGCAGCTATGCATACATGGGTTGCATCTATCACAACTTGCACCACATTCTCAAGTCCAACCTCCTCAATAGCATCTCTAAGGATTTGGAACTGAAAATCAACATCCTTGAGGTGCTATGAACAATCAATAGCCTTGAGGAAGCAAGGACCCAGTATACATATGACCATAATGTTGGTAAGTAGATGCCTAATGTCCATCCACCCATCCATGATTATGTTGCATCCAGCAATGACCCAAGTAGACTTCATTTTCTCTATTGGAATACTAATCTTGGAATAGTTCTTTTCCAAGATTGTTGTCCTCAATTTTGCCTCCCCTTGTGGCATATATGATGGTCCTACTCTTATAATCTTTGCCACAACGTCCTTACAATAAGGAGAGCAAGCCACATGGAACGAAATACCACAAGCAAAGAAGAATTTACCAATGACATCATCTTTATTTTGCACACTTGAATAACTTTGCCAATGTATTTGCAACATCATTGTTAACTATCATTTTGTGTTTCCCCTTAAGCTTTGTTGCCCTAAAGCTGAACTAGGGGATAAGTAGGAAGTCGTGCATTGTGACTAGTTCTAGCACGACGAGGAGTAACACTCCTTACTAGCAAAGTAGTAGATATAGGCTTTCTTTCTTCATTGCAATGCCACAATTTATTTATTTCAACCCTTTCTTTTATTGACAACTTGTCACATACCCCACACCTTTGCCTCAGATATGGAAGTGGAGGTATGCATTAACTCTTGTAATGTTGCCTTGAAATTCAAGTTGACAAAAATGACACTTCCACGTCCTAGTGCCCCTTGATGCCTAGGCTTTGCTTGTAGTTCCATTGCAAATTGACTTAACCGAGACTTCTTATTAAAGGGACCCTTGGCAAAAGGTCCCAATAACTGGAAGGTAACTACTTGCCTCAACCCCCATCACATTTGTACTCGGAGTCTCATGCCCAACCCCCATAGGCTCTAGCTCTCCCTCTTCATCACTCATGTTGGGAGAAGTAGAAATGGTGTCATCGGAAGAAATAAAATTTGTTGTTTAAAAAATAGATTTATTATTTTAATAATAATAATAATTTTGCACTCAAGTGAGATTTCCACGATGTATCCCCCGAAACGTTTTCGGTAGAGCTATTGAAAACCCTAAAACTTGCCCCCCCGTCTCTGTGGACGGCGTAGGGGTGATTTCGGTGCGAGCATTGCCTTGGGCGTGGCAACTCTGTTAAGGCTTTGTGTGTGACTAGTGCTGTTGATGGCGGCGGCGGTGGAGTTGTGATCAGCTGCACAGGTTCGGTTGCTCCCCTGTTCACCACCCGAAATCATTGTTTTGTCCTCGCCCAAAAGATCTCATGATGTGGAAGATCGCGGTCCTCCTTATGGAGTATTCGCTGCTAACATCAATGGTGACCGTGATCATCCTTCCCAAGTATCCTCGTGCGCCCTGAGTATGGGAACTCTCTATGCATCCAACTCCCACATCGGCACAGGGTAAGGATCTCAAATATGTTCTTTCTCACAATTTGGGCTGCAGATTTGACCTCATAAAATTTATTTTTGGAGGCAAATACCAAGAACGACTCCACTGCTCTGCTCTTATGGGATTAGACAGGGATTCATTAATTTTCATGTCTGGTTTTAAAGGGAGGAGCCAAAGCTCAAAATCTTGCACCTTTTAAAGAGGCACTATACAAAAATCCATCTTCCTCTTCGGAACTCTTGCCCCTCCCCCCACCTACATCGTGGAACAAGCCTCAGAAACCCCTACTTTGGACTTCAAAAGAAATTTGGAATCTAAGGCTCTCATTTACAAATTTAATGGTGTTTGGTCGTCGACAAATGCTTTGATCTAGTGATTTCACTCCTTATGGACAAAAAATTATGAATATTTCTTCTGTGCCTAAGGCTTTTTCATAGTCTATTTCTATGACTTGGAGGATTATCAAAGGACCATTGATGAGGGTCCTTGGTTCTGGGGTTCGGCGGGGACTGTTCACTACCCCATGGTTTCCACAATTTGATCGAGCTCCTACTCCATCTCACGTATTCCTATTTGGGTGAGGTTGCCTAATCTTCCTCTAAATTTTTTCTTGCTATGGAAGATATCGGCAATAGTCTAGGGAGGTTCATAAAACAGGATGACAAGCGAATACATAGTGGTCTGCTTATTTATGTCAGGATCTATGTTGAAGTGGATCTCAATAAAGGACTACCGGATAAAATGATGCTCAAGATGGGAGATGTGACTCACATACAGACTCTTGACTATGAAAACACGGCTTTCAGATGTAGAAATTGCAGGACTCCGGGTCACCTCCAGATTGTTTGCCCTCATAAGAAAGTCCAAGCTTCAAAGAAAAAAAGATTCATTCCCAAACGATGGAGCCCTCCAGATCTTGAGGATGACTCTAACTCTGAGTCAGATGTTCAAGAAGCTAAAGAAACAGTTTCATCAGCCGCTGCTCAGCCTGCCACAACTGATGGTACTGAGGTGGGACAATCTTTGGTTCATTCTCCCTCTTTGGAACAACCCACTCCAAGGATCAAGAGACCTCATGAATCTGATCTCTGACTCAGTTAAGGACGGGCTTATCTCTTCGGACATGGAATTACAGATTTGCGCCCCTCTAAACTTGGTTGCACCAAATCCGCTAGGTTCAGAGGAACACTTAATTGGAAATTGGCAGTTGGTGCATTCGAAGAAGGGGAAGAAGGTAAAGTACTAATTGCTTATTCTCCTCTCTTTTTTCCCCTCTTCAACTTCATTTGGGTAAGCCTCTTGGTTGCTTCCACTTCGTTGTTTTGCAGCTTTTTTGGGCTGCATCTCCTCTCTCCCTCTTTACTGCTCCTTGCTGCATCTTTTTGCAGCTGAGTGAGGAATTGACTTTTCTTCTTCGCTGCTGCATCTGTGACTGCAGCAGCTTCTCCTTTTCTCTCTTGTAGTTCTTTTCTCTTTCTCCTTGTGTTTAGAGGTAGGTCTCTTTGGCTGCTTCTTTCGGGTTCCTTGTGTTGGTTCCCTTCTTCGTTGCTTTGTTTTGGTTCCTCTCTTTCTCCCTCTTCATTGTACAAGGATGTGGGTCCTTTCAAAACCCTCACATTTACCCTTTTCCAAAAATTAATAATAATTTTGTAATGGTTGAAGACAAGAATTTTGCTTTTGTTTTTCTTACTTCAAGTCGCATGAAGTGCAGAAACAAAGGATACACAAAAGATGAAATCCTAATTTGACTAGTATTAAACTATTAATTAATTAATCAATAATCAACTATTTAAATTTTTAATCCATATGCAAATTTGCAAATAAATATTTCAAAATAATTTAATAAATAAATTTAAAAATAGTAAAATAATGAATATAAAGTTTAAATTTTAAAACTTTAAACTTATAGCTGCTTATAAATGTGTTAAACAGAAAGTTGAAAACACTTAAATGCTGATTGTAGGGATGTGTAACCGTTATTTTCAAAAACAGCAGTACAACCACCATAAAATCAGCATTTTAATTAATTTATTGAACAATTTGTGACTCTAAATTGAAATAAAATGTTTAAAAACTATTAAGGGTCATGGGCCATGGCTCACCTTGAAGACTTGATGAACATGATAAAAACTTGAAACTTGAACGGTTGAGCAATGGACTTGGCACTTGCTCTAACTCTTATTGTTACTTGTTGTTAATGTTGTCCCTCTTCCTTGCTAATGCTCTCACTCTTGTTTGTTAATGTTATTGCTCTCACTCTTGCTTGCTAATGTTCTCACCCTCTCACTCTTGCTTGCTAATGCTTTTGCTCTTGCTTTAAAAAATTTATTGTGATTTGTAGTGAGAGTCTAACTGTTATTTATAGTTTTCTTTGGAGTACTTAGGGTTGGGTGCAGTCCATTGAGTATTAGGGTTAGAGTTGGGGCCAAAAATTATAAAACAAAATGATTTTAAAAAAATCTTTTAGATAGCTTTGTGTTGTCGAGGACGGTTGGGTCTATAAGACATGTCGAGAGACTTCTAGATGTCTCCACGATGTCTCGGGGACATCCCCAAGTACCCCAAAATGGGGGAACATCTCAAAAACATCCTCTCTTTGAGGGAAACATTTCGGGGACGTCCCCTCTCTTTGGTAGAGGGACGATCATGGGACATTTCCTAGCAGTCCCAAAGTCTCGAAGACATCACGAGTCTTTGAGGCGTCACTTTTTTCACGGGGTGTGGTGCATCCTATAGACTATCCTTGTCATACATAGGGTACTTGTGCGCCATGTCGGAAAGGACTCGTTGTGGTATGCCACGGATGCCGTGTTGGGTGACAACTGCACCAAGTGTGTATTTTGAAGCATTTGTTTCTAACTCAAATGATTGTTGTAAATCTGGTAGTAGCAGAATTAGTGTTGAACAGAGTCTCTCCTTCATCCGTGCAAATGCCTTCTTCTATTGTGTCTTTGTCCATACGAACTTTGTTTTTGCTCCTCCATGTGTCACCCGATTCAAAGACCGTGCTATGTGAGAAAAAAACAAGTACAAACCTGCGATAGAAGTTGGCTAGTCCCAAGAAAGTTCGGAGTTCAATGATGGTCGTTGGTGTCGACTAGTCTCGGATATTGGATCTTTTTGGTTCTACATACACATTGTCCTTATTGATGGTGTATCCCAAGTATTAGATATTGTCCATGCCAAAGGATCACTTCTTTGTGTTGGTATAGAGCTTATGCTCAAGTAAGGTCTAAAGATTCTATTAGACATGTTGGACATTCTCTTCCCATGTCTTATGGAAAACAAGAATGTCATCCGTACATGACCACAAATGAATCAATGAGCAGTCGCATGAGATATCGTTCATACTCCTCATGAATGTTGCAGGTGCATTTGTTAGCCCAAAAGGCATGACCAACCATTCAAACAAGCCATCCTTGGATTTGAATGCAATTTTCCAAATATCTACAGGATCAATGGGAACTTGGTGGTACCTTGACTTTAGATCAATCTTCATGAAAAACCTAGCTCCCCTAGCTGATCCAAAAGGTCATCGATCCGTCCGAAGTGCGCATATGTTCTTTACTATGATTTTGTTCAAGGCTCGATAGTCAATGCAAAGCTGCCACGTCCCATCTTTCTTTCGGGCAAGAATAATCAAGCTCCCACAAGGTGATGCACTAGGTTAAACGTGCCCCTTCCGAATCAGCTCACAATCGCGCTTGATCTCTTCATTCTCAAGTACCAGTGATTTTATAGGGACCATTCGAAAGAGGGGTTCCAAGGACCAAGTTAATTGAATACTTCACCTAACAATGCAAAAGTACACTTGTTGGTGGTATGAATACATCTACGTATCTAGATATCATCTAATCCATCTGCTTTGGCTGCGTTGTTTTGGTTGTGGGACAACTCTTGTTGTCGCTGCAACCTTTGCTTATCCTCAAGACTAACCATGAGTCGGATGAAGCTCCTAGTTTGAGCAATCAACCTCCGACACCGATTTGCACTGATTAGGACCACTAACTTAACAAGGGCTACCTTTGGGATGCGGTAGCGCTTACGACCTAGAGTGATGATGACACTCCTAGGCCTAGCCTAATAGACACCATGGCGATCCCACATGTATGGTTGTCCAAAAGCACATCACAGACATCCAATGATGCAACATCACATACCACCACATCCTTGACTGGATTGATTGAATAAGGCGACATTGTCGATTTGCACGGATGTTTCTTTTTTGACCAACCCAACCAACAAAGTATGGTTGCAGTAAGTGAGGAGTGGTTACCAAAATTAACCTCATTATTTCTGCAGATATCAAATTCTTTTTACTACCCACTATCTAGGATAAAGTGAAGTGTTGTACCATTTACCCACATCTGCGAGTGAAATAAGCATTCTCAGTATCCTCTTTTGGTGGGGACACTATTTGTGCGGTGGCAATAGTGGTACATGGATTTGCATCCACAATCAACTCTTCTTCATGTGCAGCTTGGTTTTCTGCGGAGGCTACTCCTACACATAGATCCCACAACTTGTGTTAGCAAAGTTTTGTTGACAACTCAACAATCCTTCATGTCATGGTACCTACTCTTTATGATTCTCACACCACATTCTTGTGCTTTTTGTGGATTTTCTTTGTCCGCTTCTTATCGTGTTTTGCAGTGGTGCATCCTTTCCTTGATGCTCGGTATCAACTTTCCCTTTCTTCGAATACAAAGGGTTTTTATTTCCCTGCATTTGGACCTTTCTTGACCTTGATTGCATATTGGTAGGCTTACATGAGAGTATTGATGTCTGCAAACTCCATCTCTTCTTGAATGTAATATTGCAACGTACTATAATATTTGAGAATCCGATGCTTCTTGGTGTCCCGTGCACCCACTTTTATCAATAGGGTATGAAACTCATTAGTGTAGTCTTATCACGACCATGACACTAGTGTAGTTTCTTAAATTGGTCCTTATAGTTCTTCACTGGATAACATTCCTCTTTGATGGCACCTACGATACCGCCCCATGTTTTGGGGGTTTCGCATTGACCATTACATAATCATTATCATCATCTTGAAGGGAGTATGTTTCCCACCATTTTTTGACATGCAAAGATGCTTTCAACAAAGGTCAAACGACATCTTTTCATCATCAGAGAAATATGATTCTAGTTGATCGAGCCATTTATTCAATTCATCAAAATTTACTTGAACCTTGAATGGTGTCTGGCCCCCAAAGAGTGTTTTTAATGTGGGTGCGATTGCGGAGGCGGGGCTGGTTGCGAGGGATGACTCAAGAGAGGATGTCGACAAATTGTGTCATCGTCTCTCTTTTTTGCCTCTCAAAAGCTTCCTCAAATAATTCTTCTAAGAGATCTCCCATTTCCACTTATGTTGTTTGAGGTCGTTTAAAGCAACAAGCAAGGTAATCTGAAGGATCATGGGTCTTGACGCCATGCTTTTGGCATTCGACCTCATGCATTCGCCATACAAGAGTGGACCAAGCTTGCTCGATACCTCTAATCCGAATTGAGATGTAACCCGTTGGAAAACACAATAACGATGGTGTTTCATGTGTATTACCAATCAATTCACAATGAAATTCAAAATGTATACAAACCGTAAACTCCATAAAGAGATGTATGCCAAGAGATCTATCTCTTTATTCAAAACAAGCTACTTTATAGCTATACTGATGTAGAATATAAAAAACTGCTAAAAATAAAATATGACGAGTTACGGATGGGAACCAAAAGGGCATCCTATATGGAGACCATTCATAATCACCTTAGGGATGAATTCAAAAAGGCATAAGTGGAAAAAATGTGAAATTTATCCTATTACTATTATTTTATTTAGTACTTCTTATTGGGGTCATATCTCTTAACTCGTTGACCCAATTTGCTAAGCTTGATACGTTGGAAAGATGATGGAACGAACTTGAAAAACAGAGCTACAACATTAGCACTTCAACTATCGTTGTACAGTTTGAAGCCCGAGCTATGAAGACCCCCAAAAAGCAAACTACTAAAAGTTGCTAAAAATAGATTTTGAGGACTTTCCAAAATAGCTTTTAGAAATCATGTTCTCAATCATATGTTAAACCTAAACTTTGTATTGAGCATAGGTAATATCCTTAGTTTCTTAGTCTGTGTAGGCCATAGTGAACAATACGAAATTCCATGTGTTTTGGTTAAGAGTTGTACTTTCCTACATATTTGTAATCTCTTGTGGAATGCTCTTGTGACCCAATGTTGTGAGAAAGAACACTTCTAAATATGTTTTACTCAAGACAATATGAACACTAGTCTTTTTATTATTTTTCCAAACAAAATGTAGAAATAAACAATTATAAAGAGTTGTATGCATTTGTCTCCTTTAAGTGATTTGCTTGTCCATTTGTGATGTGAATTTAGATTTTAATTTTCAATCTTTCTTGTGCCCTATGTCAAGTGTTACAAGTATAAGAATGTAGTGAAATAAAAATATAGATGTCAAAAAGACACCAAAATAAATCGATGGAAGTGAAAGTCTATCCATTGAAGATAACAAGTGACAGATGCGAAAGCACCTCCGGATCAAAGTGATGCCAATTTATGTTACCTGCATAATTACTTTGGGAGGCAGTACTAGGAGGAAAATAGTACTACCTTCTCAAAAATATTTAATTTCTCTAATTCAAATTAGTTTACTCGATAAATTTAATCCCTCTAGATTAAATTAACTCGATAAACTATCAAATTAACAAGATTCTCTTGTTTAATTTTATTTGGGGAAATTTAACTTGGATGGGGAGGCAGCTCTTTAGGGAAATATGATGTAGCTTTTGGATATGAATCCCTCATTACAAGTTGCACTCATCCTCAAAAAGCCTTGTTTCAGCGTATATGGCAGCCAGAGATATGGCCTAAGGTAAGTTTCTTCCTTTGGCTTATCATTCACAGAAGGCTTTTAACTGGAGATAGGCTCCAAAAAAGAGGTTTCAGAGGACCTTTTAGATGTGCACTTTGCACTCAAGATGAGGAAACTTTGGATCATCTTTTCTTTCAATGCCCATGGGTTTCGTATTGTGGACACAATTGACTCGGTTGTTTAAACTTCAATGGAATAGTTTGGGATCCCTTGCACAAATTAATGATACTTGGAAGAAAGCAATTCCCACAGGACAAAATTTGATCCCAGCTGTTTGGAGTGGTATTTCTTTACTTCTTTGGAACACGTGGAAAGAGAGGAATTATAGAATATTTCGCCAAACTAGCAGAGAAGTAATATATGTTTGGGAAAAAATAAAAAGCAACTTGACAGAAAGCCTCAAACATAAGGTTTCTCTACTTGATCAACCCTCTCAAGAATGGGAGCATATCTTCCAACAGCTATCTTTGGATCCCAAGGAAGCCACCATGCCACGCTATCACAAGAAAAAGAAAAGATAGTAGCAAATGCTACTCAAGTGCAAGATGGGACAACTTATGATGGGGTGATAAATACAGATGGAGCTTCTAGGGGTAATCCTGGCAGAGCAGCCATGGGAGGGATTGGCCGTAACAGAGATGGAGAAGTTCATTTCCTATTTGCTGAAAACTTGGGAACCTCTACCAATAACATGGCTGAAATCAAAGCTATCCGTAGAGGAATACAAGAAGCTATTAAAATAGGATGGCGAAAGATCAAAATCCAATCAGATTCCAGAATCATGATGAACTTATTGAGTGATTCTAGTAATGGTTATCCTCCACAGTGGAGAATTGCTAAGGAAGTTTGTGAAATACGAAATCTTCAGCAAAAGGTTCAAGAAATTCAGTTCACCCACATCCCCAGACATAGAATAACAAGGTTGCTGATGGATTGGCAAATTGGGCTCTTGACAACAAGGATATCTTTTGCTACGGGTCACCTCCTCTATGGTGGTCAACAAAGATTCAAGAAGAAATCAGGAAAATCACAAACCTTGACTCTTATCAATGAATATTCATATTGTTATTTTTGTTTATAGTGCTAGGGATATGGCTAATAGCTTCCATGCTTGGCATGGTAGAGTATGTAATTCAACATTTATTTCAATATAATGGGTGACTGTTTTCAAAAAAAAAAAAAAAAAAACAGAATCCCTATTACTTTGGAGGTTTTGAGTTAGTCGTGCGGGTCGTTAGTGGTTCACACTTAATTTTGAAGTGTGACTTCAAAAATAAGATTCTCCTTAATTTTGTTATGATCTTTAGTTTCCATTTTGGCTCGCGCAAAGCGGGTTATATTAGATGTTGACAAAGGATAAAAGTAAGTATATTGATAGTTATTTTCAATATCTCATCATATCTAAAGGTCGAGAGTACCCAAAAAAAAACACTAAAATGCAAGTCTTAGAGACAAGTTCCAAATTTCGAGAGACGAACTTTTTTGGTAGGAGATGAATCTACGTGCAACATTGGTTACAAGGTATATTCTAAACTAAGAAGTTGGATACTAGATTTTCGGGGACTACTATTGGTGGCATGGCACATAGTTGGTCCCCAAGGTTGTCGTAAGTTTGCCCTACTGCCTGAAGTACACTCGATCCCGACTTCTTCATTTAAGAGGTGCCCAAATGTCAATAACATATTTTGAAATTTTTGTACTTTTCTATTTTTGTCATCAAATATATATATAAGAAAAAAATCTTAAAAACTTTAGAACCCCTAAAAATAACTTTCCTCTCATTTTACCAATAGTAAAAACACAAAACACACCTCTCATTGCAGAATAACCTTGTATGGATTCTTAGGGCTGAAACTCCATCAAGCTAAATTCCAACCATACTATTTTGGTATTATTCCTACACCACAAGTGCCCATTTTTTCCAAGGAGATTAAGGAGCTTTCAACAAGAAGGTTGGATTGATGATAAGTTACTTTAATTTCTTTAGGGTTTTGTAATCTTAATATGGGGTTCTCATTTTCATTTTCTAGTTAACTTTTTAACATATTTTTGACCAGTAATAATAGCCTAGGTTCCATTTTTTCCTAATAGTTATATTATGCTTGTTTCTAAACTTGTAGCTACATGTATATGCCAAACTTGCTACATAAGCCAAGGGGCAACCATCTTCAAATCTGATCATTTTCTGCCACTTTGGAAATATGTCACAAAACTAAAATAGGTTCCAAGTGGAGAGAGTGAAATTTGGCAAGGCACAGAGTGCGATGTCAAATACAAGATCTCATATAGTCAAATGAAAGACCATTCATATGCAATTCCTAGCCACATAATCAAAAATTGCATTGTGCGTAAATGGGTTGCCAATGCCAAAAATTCGCATGTATATAAAAAACCAAGAAGCAAATACATCAATTGCCAAGAAATTGAAGCCTTATTTGGAAATACACAAATTGTAGTCACCTTACACACTTTTTGGAAATATCCTCTATAGTTGAAGAGCATTATTCTCACAAAAGAACAAAAAGTTTTGGCAGGTTGGAAGAGGCATTTCAAAATAAGTTTGCACATGTTGATGATTAGTTCATTGGGCAATATATTTATGCCAATAGGTTGTCATTTGACATTATCTACAACAAGAGGGTATTTAAAAACTCGATCGGTATATCAAGGAGGACAAGGTTTTCCCTCCACCAACAAAAGAGGTCCTAACATTAAAGAGATATAACCTCAATCTCCTAGCATTGATCGGGCCCCTCCCTCCCCTATCTATCGGTCAAGACCCTTGCCTCCTAAGCATAAATATCATCGACACAAGTGCCCAACGGCCCTCTTCACCCAATGCTCTCACTATAGTATAAGAGACCCAAAAAGCCCCCAAAACCTAGTCAACTAAAGACTCAAACACCAAATTCCTAGTTCCAACCATGCCACCAACCTGCTCAAACACTACAACCTCGGATACATGCCTTACTCTACTCTTCCTACGTGACCGAGGTCTCAAACTACTTGCAAATCGAAGCACTTTTCCAACAAGAGAGGATTTAAGCACTCAATCGATATATTAAGGAGGGCCACGTTTTCCCTCGACCAACAAATTGGGTTCAACGGAGATCCTTTTTTTTCTTCGATTGGGTATCATAGGCCATGATGTCATACCCCTCGATATATCGATCGAGACCCTCGACCTCCATAGCATAAATATCATTGACATAGTTCCCAAAGATTGTCCTCTCCCAATGGTCTCACTACCAAACAAGAGACCCAAAAGAGCCCTAAAACCCTCCTCAACTAGAGAATCTAACACTAAATGCCCAATTTCAACAATGCCATCGACCCTTCAAATACTACGGTCTCAAATACACACCCTACTCTAACCTTCTCACCGATTGAGGCCCAAGCGGAATTAAAGTTTTGTGACAAGTCGTGGACAACAAACAATGGAAGAGCAACACACAAAGAGGCGGAAGGATGTCCATAAAATTTGGAGTATGATTGAGGTTATTGAGCACAATTATGGAAGTGGATGTAGAACAATCGCATTCGCATCTGCTAGGCCGGGCCCCATAAGCACCTCTTGATGGAGATAAATATGAAGATTATTGATTTATATTAAGTTTACATATGCACTACGTAATTTGACCACTAACTATTAATCTATTTTGATTTATCATCAATTCGGCATTATCAATTATCAATGCATTAGTAGTGTTTTGTGGTTATTTCACTATTTTATGCATGTTTTGTGGATTATTTTGTTTATTTGGCTAAAACTTCTATTTTTCAATATTTTCTATATGGTCATACCCCACCAAGTTGAACTCAAGGCAAAAAAATATAAGGTCTCTGATCCCAATATCTGAACCAGCATCTTAGGTTTAGAACCTTGATGTTATGTATATTAAGTATGTATGTTTTTCTTAAAATACATCTAAAAGCAATGTCACGCAAGAACACATCCCTCCATTTCCTTGTCTCGATCGTCCTGGACGTATGAGGGACATGGGGATGGAAACGAAACATCCCCCTTAAAATCCATAAAAGGGGGATGTCCCCTAAATTTCGGAGGAGTTCCAAAACATCCCTTATACTTTTAGGCTTGGGAATGGCAATGAAGATGTTGTAACAACACTTATATGGTCAAGGGACATCTCGGGATGTATTGGGATACATGTTGCTTATCTTGCATAAAACAAGCAAAAAAATTAAAAAGACCTAAAACAATTAAACCTAAACCATAACCCTAAAAAGCTAGGAAAGACTCAACCCATCGCCATGTCTCTTTTGCATTTGTTGTGTGCAAGAAAAGAATGCTGATGACTTCTCTAAGTAAATGCCTTGCCCATCTATTTTTAGAGTGCAAACATCTACAGCGATTACGAGACAAAGTAGGAGATTATTCGCAACTCGGAAGCTTGTTAATCTGCCACTATTTTCCACTATAAGGGGATTAATGGTTTTACTTTTTTCAAAGTAATTTATTATTTACAATTCCAACTTATTTTAGTTTTGTTAAAGTTATTTTTAAACTTTATAATTTATTTGTATATTTTTAATATTTAAAAAAATTATGTGTCCACGTCGTCCCCAAAATTTGGGGATTTTTTGGCCGAAAACCTCATCCCCCATCCCCGAAAATCAAGTAACTATGTCTAAAAGCCACACCAAATACAAGAATTGACAAATTATAACCATTGTCAATGGTAGCTCGATTATGCATTAAGCATAACCTATAGGTTATATTCTTAGTTTCTTAGTCTATATAGGCTATAGTGAACCATACTAGATTCTCTATGTTTTGATTAAAAGTTGTATTTTCCTACATGTTTGTAACATCCTGTGACATTCCCTTGCTAATGACCCTATGTTTTAGGCAACAATGTATTAATATACTTTACCTAATATAATATTGGCATTTTATTTTTTTAAGCAAAAAGTAAAGAGTTGGGCTTGTTGTCATCCAAAAGTTGCACCCTGATAGAGAATGGTGTGTGTACTCTCTCTTGTTGACAAAATTGGAACACCTCAAGGCTGTGGGTAACCTATTTCGAGGTGAACCTCCAGAGAGGGTTGGTTCCCTTGTGAATCACCTAAAAATGAAAACTTTGACAAGGAAAAGGAAAAAGAATGTGGGAAAAGGGAAATAAGGGTGATACACCAATAATTTAACACATGCATGTAACTCCGCACACAGAGAAAAACAAAGATCCACACGCTTGCACAACTCTAAGATATTTTGCAAAATTAATTCAAGGGTTTAGGAGAAAGGACAGTGGTAGAGGGAGTAAATTCCACACTCAACTAACACAATATTCCTATCAAACACAATGAAAAGCCAGAAAAACGGTAGTATGAGAGGGCAAAAAGAATTCTATTACTCAGAGGTGCAAGTACAAAGCTCCAAAACTAGAGCAAAACAGCTGCAAGTGTCTAATATCTTTTCACAATCAAAATCAGCTTTTATCAAGATGAATCAACTTTGCCTTCCTAATAATAGACTGTTGTTGTTTTACTGTTCATTTCTTTATTTTATTTATTTATTCCCTCCTCTTTGCTGGCGCATGGGACTGTAACAGCTGTTCACCCCTTTATTTATTCTTTTCTCCACCTTTTCATGGCACATGGCAGGTAGACTACTGTATGTTCATTTAATTTATTTCCCAATCCTCTTCATGGCACCAACACTTTAGCTACAACAGCTGCATGCTTATTTAATATATCCTTTTCCCTTCTTGTTGGCGCGTGGGACTGTTTGGAACAGCAGTTCATTTACCCCTTTTATTTATTTAATTCCATACTTCTATCCTTGACGCCACAGCTAATTGTGGACAGCAGGTTCTAAAAATAGGAACAATTCTCCTCCATCCTTTCATGCATTCCTAAGAATAGGATTGAACCTCTATTTTTAGCTCTTCTATTTTTAGACATCCATCATCTTTAGCAAATCTTCTAAAAATAGCCAAGTACTATTTTTAGCCACACTATTTTAGCCAATCTAAAAATATCCAATCTTCCAAACATAGCCAATCTTCTAAAAATAGCCACTTTTCCAAAAATAGCCAAGTGCTATTTTTAGCAATCCTTTGTGTGGAAAATATGGTAACAAGGCTCATTTGTCTCCTTTTGAGTGATTTTTTTATAGATTGATGCAATGAAATTTAATTTTAATTTTAAATTTCACTCCTACTTGTGCCTTGTGTCGAGTGTTACAAGTATAAGAATGTAATGGAATGAAATTATATAGATGTCCACATGAGACAAACATAAGACAATGGAAAAGCAAATCAATCCATCAAAGATAACATGAAACGAAGATGCAAAAATGCCTGCAAATAGAAGTAATGTCCATTTATGATAAGATTTATGGTTAAAACTAAGAAGCCAATTCTGCACTTTTAGGGGAGCCAATCCAGGTATAGCACACACCAGTCCTGGCATGGAACCTGATCAGTCCCTGAATTCACCCCAACTACACCCTGCCTGCCCTAGTGCACCATAACATACCCATGTTCATCACCTAACACATAACCGCACGCCACAAATCCTTAAAAAGTCTATAAAACCTGAAACAAACCCTAAAACCTAACTTGCCTCTCATTTCACCAAAAGCAAAAAAGTTGCACATTTACATCTCATTGCACAGTTACCTTGTATGAATTCAGCTAAAACTGGCATTGAAAACTCTCTATTTTGTTAGAAAGCACTTCATCCAAGTCCTCCTATACACACCAGGACCACCATCTTGTAACCTCTAAATCATATGTTTCATAAGCTCAACAAAAGTAAGACTGCATTTTCTCTTTTGGTGGTCCTCCATGCCTTCAAGAACAGATGTTTTGATAGAATTGATAATGGCAGATTTAAAGGCCTATGCCTGCAAATCACATTAAGCGACCCACCAAACAGTCTTAGATTGCCTGCTTGACTAGCCAATGGGGATCAGATGACATAATTCCTTTCAATGTTAAAATCAGGGCAATGATAAATCAAGAAGGTAGTCTAGGGCAGTTCTTGTCTATTAATCGGGTATTTGACCATTGATCATGCATCCTTAATGTTCTTCTCTCCTGTTCAATCAAGTTCCTTCCATTTGAAAACCCAGATCTTTTCAAGGGTACCAGCCACATCATTATTTCTTCCAGCTATATGTCGAATTTTAACATGTGTGGATAATACATAATCTTCATCAAAATTCATTATATTTTCTAAGATCCGAGATACTTCTATAAATTTTGTTTGCCCACCTGACTTTAATTGCCAATTTTGAGCCATTTCTAGACCATACCATGTTTCTGCTAACACACGTTCTAGTCATACCTTTTTTCTTGCACAAGATCGAGATATCTTCATCAGATCTGCATTGCCAAGCAGATCAACTCCGCCATTTGTTCAGCAATTTTTTAGTAAAAAAATCATTTTAAATCCTACTTCTAAGTAGGATAGCATCACCAGCTCCCTTTAGCCAAAGCATTCTCCTCGTGACATTCTTTGACTATTTTGAGACATTCTTCAAATTGGTAGTGTGATACTTTTAATTCCACTGGTGATCTTTAATCCAGCTATAATTTTCTACTTTTATTTTTTAATAGTATATTGTAGACATGTTGAACACTTCTTTTGTCGACTCTAAGTTAGTTGTACTTCTACGGACCACTGATTTATTTGGTCATTTGTTAATGATAGTATACTTTTTTACATCTTTCTTGGGCTTAGAAGGTAATACTGTTAAGTAAACAGTAATTTGTTTTTCTTAAAAACGTATAGACATAATGTGTGAAACAAACAGAACAGGAAATTAAATGGCATTTAAAAAAACATAATTGTTCTAAATCTAGTGAGAGAATGCAAACGTGAAAAAATTCTTTCCATATTTAAATACTATAATATGTTTTATGCATTCATTAACATTGTTAGGGAATAACACTGGCGTGATTTTAACAGATTACTAAAACAAAATTTTAAGAATCTGCATACGTATTTTGCATTTTTGCATCATCCTTCACTAGACAACAGCTTGAAAATTAGACCATATTCTTGGTGTATTGGCACTGAAATGAATGCAAGTTAAATCTGTGAGGTAGAACATACTTGCGTACCACCAGCAAATGGAAACATTGAAGTGAATACTCCAGTCACAGCCTGTCCAAGCCCTGGCATCAGACCTGCATCTAGCAACAAATTCCAATCACTACCAGAAAAATAATCTGAAACACTAAGAAATTTCATTTAAGAAATTATTTGAAAGTAAAGACAACAAATAAAGGCCACAATGGAAAAGTTTATTTATCCACCCCTTAGCCCATTGTCCATATCCTCTTTCTAAATAAAGTCAATGTAAGTGTCAACAAGTAAACATTGCCAGTAGTTACAGAAGTCTATGACGCCATACTCATTGATGGATTAAAGACTATGATGCAAGGAAACGCCCCCACCCTTTCGTACCTGCCTAGAAACGTTTCTGGTTCAAAAACGGAGTGCGAAACATCCCGAAACGCCGATGACGTTTCCAGAACGCGCCCAGCATTTCCCAGACATTTCGGTGGTGTTTCCGTACTTTTTACAAGCCAAAACAAAAACAAAAACCCTATTTTTTAGCATTTATTGCTTCTAAACCTAATCTACCCACCCAACCTTCCTAAAGACACTTCCTAAAAGCTATATAATGATATCTTTGGTCCATTCTAAATCACACTCATTTTTTTCTCTTGCTGAATTCAGTTTTTATTAAACTAACATTTAGCATTGTGAAGAGCAAAGAGACATCAAGGAGCAGCTTGAAGATGATATATTCTAGAATCTAGATAATCATGTATATATGAAACATTGAAATTGTAACCATGTTGAATGATGAATCTTTTGAACTTCAATGAATACAAAATATTTTGAGTGCTTTATCTCTTATGGTTCATGGACTAAAATTTTGAAAATGAGTACTATATATAGTACGGACGTTTCCATAATATTTAGTACCCAAGGTTTTTTTGAAAATCAACATTTACACATTTCAGACCCATAACCATACCTGTTTCCTGGCAACATAGATTAAAGGACGTAGCTAATGTCAAGCAAAGTAAGCGGTCACCAACTATATCATCCACATAATTTAGAAAAATATTGCCTTGTCAGATGACACATGAAAAGACAACTACAATTTTAAACTCCTCCTAGAGTTTATGGTATTTCACAATCTTTAGATTATAGATATTGAACTTCTGCAGTGCATAGTTTTTATATTAAATCTTCTCGATAAAAACTTGGTAGAGGTCATTAAAAATATCAACACAGTTCCGATCTGGAAGCTACTGCACAAGTGAGCAGGTAAAAGGGCTGTGATGAGACTATATACTTAATCCACTAGGAGTTGGCAGACTATTTATATTAAATTTTTGACATTAATTTCTGTATTTTGAGAGCATCTCTGCCTCATGGTTTTCAAGAAATTCTTAAATAATGAGGAAAACACTTATGCTGGGGTCCAAGAGAATCCCATGTTGTCCTTCTAAATTATTTATTTTAATTGAATTTTCTATATAAAATATGGGCAACAGGAATTTAAAAATCACCATAACAGTTATAGGGCATATGAGGCTTATAAGGCATTACATGCACTAAAAGTTTTCCCATTCCAGAGTAAGCTTTGACGTCTCTGGTCCTGAGGCTGATGTGCTAGTGAACTTCATGGGCACCCTTACCATGTGATTATTGCCAATATGCATGAGAGAAATGTCATTAAAGAAAAGACTACTAATTGAAATTAAAGTGATTCGCTCATTAAAAAAATGACTACTAATGGAAATTAAAGTATACACAGTTAAAAATCCCACAGGAATTCAAGTTTAAATAAAATCAATCATGAAAGCTCAAACTACTTTAAAAAAGAGTGTTATTCAAGGATGCATCACCAAGATTTTTGTGACCTTCCAAACTTTTAGGGACTTGAGGACTTGGAGGGTACATCCTCAATTTTTCTTTAATTTTTTGAAGTTTTTCTGATGATTTTATTTTTAAAAGCTGTTATTTTTACCAGAAATACTGAATACTAATCTCAAAAGTAGCCTAAAACATTAAAATACAGTTTAAACCCCTAAATTTCATTGAAAAAGTTGGAGCACTAACATTTTTTTTTTATATATTATTTTAATATCTATCCCCCTGCTGTCCCCAAACTTGAGAAAATTTTGTCAAGTCCTAGATACCACATCCCCTTGTCTCCGAGACTCAACTAAAAAAGTATCCAATTGTGATTATCCCACATTGATAATAATTGCAAAAAGGCTTATAAGGAACCCCACGTGCTAAAAACTTTGCCAACTCAAAATGAATATGTAGACACCTAAAATCTGCTTACACAGTTTTAATGCTGAAGTGGTAATCGGCTATCCTCTATCTCATCATTTCCATTATAATTAGTGATTTCTCACTAATTAACTGGCCTTTATCACATTCCGGATGCCAATTAATAACACTTCGTTAGTTATAATCCTCTTCGAATTGATTAATTAACTATTATGAGTTAATTAAGCATTTTTAACAATGCATTTAATCAATAAACCCTTTTATTGGCTAAATCCCACTTTCAAATGCTTCAAATCATATCAAATTCCTCCTAAATCACCTCCAAATATCCTAAAAATTTTATTCTAGCCTATTAATTAATCCTAGTTGATTAATTAAATCATCTCCAACTCCCATGAGTTGCTAATCACTTGTTAATTCTTCTAATCAAGCTTAACAAGTCTAAATCTACTTTATCCTTTATCCCACATTCATTGGGATTCAAGCTTCTCCCAAATGGAAAGCTATATAAAGGACCAAGCTCCTACCTTCACACCTTACACCATACTTTGAATAGTATTTCATATAAGACATGATTAAGAGTCTTCTCCATTGATTTGGAATAACTTGTTCATCTCTTGCATCCATTCCTTCATGCTTGATTAGTAAAGAAAGATCTAAACATGGCCTTGTAGCCATTGCTTAGTGAGATTCTTTCATCATCTTGAAGCAACAACACAAATTTGATTGCTTGTGATCTTCATAGGTTCACATTTTAAAGGAAATCATACACTTAGTAGGAATGTTTGTAGTTAGATGATTGATTTCATGTTAATTTCATTCTAGCATTTCATGTAGATTTTAGCTTAAGCTTTTAGACTACTAGGTGTTAGTCTATTTCAATAAGCTTTGCAAAATTTATATGAACACAGAATATAGTTTTGATTGAGCACAAAAATCAGAAAACTGAGTTAAAAACCAGTTTATGCAGGGACACATCCCCTAGATTTTGGTGACGTCCCAAATGTTTCGGGGACTTGAAGGACATCCACAACTTTTTTGACTTTTTCACTCTCTTTAACTACTGTTTCATTTTTCTAATGTTTTCATTTTCTTTTTCAAATTTGTTATTTTTACCAAAAACATTAAATTCTAATTTGGAAAGTACTCTTTAAAACATTAAATACAGTTTAATCCCCTGAATTTCATTGAATAAAATATTAATTTTTATATATTATTTTAATAGCAATTTCCCTGCCGTCCCTAAAATGTTGGAAATGTTTTGCCATCCTGGAAACCTTGTTACCCAAACTTAGGTAGCTATGCAAAAAACCAAACTGGAGCATGAAAAGAGCATCCCAGACTTCATGGAGAAGATGAATATTGAGCAGAGCTATAGTAACTATTGTTTTATTATGTGTGCAATATCAGTCATCACCAATATCATCTCAGCTTTCGCTTTAGGAATGCAGGTACAATTACCTTATAATTATTACAAGGAACATAGGAGAGAAATGTCACGAAAGAAATAACTACTTGTGAATAATTTAGTGACGGGCTTAAATATACACAACTAACAAACCCATAGAAATTCAAATCTAATTAAAATCAATCATGCAAGCTTAAAATACTTTTAGAAACATATCAGGTTGTGATTATCCCACATTGATAATAATTGCGTAGACAAGGCTTACAAGGAATCACTAAAAGCTTTATTGAACCAGCAAAGAAAATGCATTGTTTGATGTCTTCTTTAAATAAACTTTAGTCCATAGCAAACTCCACAACCATGTAACACAAAAAAACAGAAGTTTACATGCTTTAAATAGATGTATTCATTATCAACCATCTCTCCAATATAACGATGATGAACATCAATATACTTGGTTCTGACATGATAGAGTGAGTTCTTCACCATCTTGAGAACACTCTGATTGTTGCAGAAAAGCAAGGTCATGGTGGTTTCGTCAAGTTGAAGATTGTCCAATATCCTTCAAAACTATATTGCTTCACAACCTGTATGGATGGCTGCCTTAAATTCTGCCTCGGCAGAAGATAAGGCAACTGTGTGTTGCAGCTTGCTTAGCCATGAAATTACCCCTAAATGAAGTATGAAAACAATATCTTACTGTAGATTTCCTAGTATCAACTGATCCAACCCAATCGAAATTAGTATATCCACACAGCACGAAATTTGCAGATTTCTGATATAAATGCCAAAGTTGGGAGTTCCTTTGACATATCAAAGGACTCATTTTGCAGCTTGCCAATGTTTTTATTGTGCATTGACAGGAATCAAGAAAGACAGCTGCAAAAACATAAGTCTAGTCAAGAGGTATTAAGATAGATGAAACTACCCAACAATTGCCAACACACTAATTCATTGATTGGTGATGAATGTGTAAGTTGAACGTTGTATCCCAACTTCCATATGTGTAAGATCCAAGATTACATTCAGTCATCCTTCCTCGAGAGTGATATTCTTCAAAGCTTTGAAAAGGACACCACCGATTGAGGATGCAGACCACTATATTTACAGTTCCACCCAATGCCGATATGGGACATTCCGACTGTGCACTATGCATCTCCCCATCTCCATAACCGCCTGTTCCTTCTTTACACAACCTCATTTTTTTGTGGCCTGTACCGAGTAGTAGATGTGTGTGTATACCTTCCTTACTGCAAAATTCTTGAAATTGATTTCAGACAAAATCTTCTCCATTATTAGACCCAAGATCCTTGATTTGTTTACTTGTTTGTTTCTCCACCAAGGCTTTCTATATATAAAATGTGAAAAACATTGACTTATTTTCATAACATAAACCCACATTTTCTAGGAAAAGTCATCAACCAACAGCAAGAAATACTTTACTCCATACACAGCGGGTGTCTTCATTGGACCATGTAATCAGTATGTACTAGATCCAAGACTCCTTTCACCCACTAATCTTTATCAATATCAAATGGGTATCAAAATAGGTAACTCTATTTACCCATGTGACAACCAATACAAATACATTATTATGACTTTCTTAAATCGATAGCAGTCTATCGACCATATTATGACTTTCTTGATAATTTAGGTGTCCATACCTCCCGTGCTGAAGCAAACAGTTAATCTCTATCATTACTAGTGCATGTGCATTTATTGTTTGGGATCAACAAGTTTATACAATACCTTCTCACCAATATAGCAATCACCTTGTTTTCATGAAGAATTCTAACTATACATTTGTTGCCTTGAAATTTTACAACGGTAGGACAAATATTTTAATTCAAAGTACATATCAAACATTCTTGAAAGTATAGTTCGCATACTCGTATTCGACAAATATTCAGCAAACCCAAAAAAATTGACTCGACAAAAACTCGCAAGACTATTCAGAATATTCGGCAACTTAAAAATACGCTATTTTATTTTAAAAACATAAATTTTATGCAAAATATAGCTACAAAATATATCAAATGAGTCTGTAAAATGTTGGGGAAGTGTTTTCTAGTAGATTTGAATACAAATACAACACAAAATCATATCATCATGCGAATACAATAGCCAACTGATAAGTGTTATGAATTTATGATGATTGCCATTCAAAATTATCATCATAAATTGCATATCTATGCAAGTTATAATTTACATTTTCCTCTTCCTTGTTCTAGAGAAATATCAGCATGATGCCTTTATAAGACAAAAAACTACATTTTTTCAGCGTTAAACCTGTGTTTTTCCCGTTTTCCATGTTAAACCTGCGAATGGACGAATTTTAGGGTCAAACTCGCGAATATTGGCAAATATTCGCGAATATTCTCAGCAAATACTCACGAATATTCGCCTCATTTAATGGCGAGTTTTATCTACAAATATTCGCTTAGACAAAATTTTGCAGAGTACTACTTGAATAGGCAAACAATGCTTGAAAGCATAACTTACAATCTTGTTCAATGTGACTCGAACATCTCCACATACTCTAACATAGTAATTCCAACAATCACCTAAAAAAACAAATTCACTACCACTCACATCTTCAATAAAATTTACATCTTGGTCTACACAACATGTATAGTGTCAAGGTGCTCCTAAGTCAAAGTACCAAGGCGTGGACTCAACTAATCGATTCTAAGATGCAACAAATGCAAATTCACCTCACTTACCTCTCGGTTCATCATTCTCGACAACATTTGCATGCTTTGATCCTTTTAGCATGCCAAGTCATTCTATCTCTTCCGACAAATTTTCTTAAAAGTTCAGCTCATCGTACTAAAAACATTTCCATTTTGATCTACTAATGTTTTGTCTCGCATTTTCGTTTGAATAGTTCATTGATTGCACCCTATGTAGTGTTTGAGGTTGATAATTATGTGTGATCTATGTCTCATCTTTTTCAAAAGAAGTGTTGATAACTTCCCAAAGTCAAACGCATTGGTCTCCGTAATCAAGTGCAAGGACCCAACAAACAAATCATAGGTTGATGGCAAACTTTTTAAAACCAAAGAAGCCATATCTTCATCGTCCATTAATTTCTCAGTGCATCACTAATACCCTTCAATCGCAACAAGTATTCGAAGATTAATACCCCTTCCTCGCAATCGAGTAGAAAACAATTGGGCATGCAATATTTTCAACAAAGCTATGTGAGTTTGATTTAATAATGAATATAATTCTTCTCGGAATCAACTGTGTAAATAAGTTATTTTCGATGTTTCGATCTCACCGTGGGCTTCACTCTTCTCTCCCTTGAAGATGGATCGAATACTCGACATCCGAAATGTGGAAAAATAACTTCTTTTCCAAAAGAATCATATTCAATATTTTAATATTGCAAATAGTGAGTATTTTATGACTCCACAAACCATAATTTTTCCCATTTAGTTTTCGAGATTTGGGCAAAAGAAAATGTTGTATACCAACCATTGTTGACCACAAACATAGACCACCTTATTAGTGTGTTTACACTAGGATAAAAGTGGTCTTCAGCTATCTAGCTCAGTTTTGTCTAGGTTCACACTAGAATAGGGTAAAACTTAAATTAGCTCAAGTTATTATTAGATGGAGAGTTATTTGTGACTTTTATTATCGTACACACAAGAATTTATTTTCTTATGCATAATTTATTAATTAGCCATTTCCTCCAACCACTTGTAGCTGTGTAACAAACACAATGTAAAATATTGATTGAGATGAGAAACATAGACTTACATTCCAATTTGGTGTGTGTGGGGCCTAATGTTTCACTATGGTAATGGTATGTGGAATTGATCATGTGGATGAAGAATTCACTTTTCTAATACACCTAGCCTGCAAAACAATTAAATCCAAAGAACTGCCAATGCAGAAACGAAAAAAACTTACAAAATTTCTTTAGATTGCCACTTGACACTACCAAAATTTCATTCGAAATCACCTACTAGATCAAAAGATACAAATCAATTCGGTACCCAAGCATGAATAAGGAATATTTTATCAAAGTTTTACTTTAAACTTCATAAACTTAAAATATTTCAGCCCTAGAATTGTAATCTACATTACCAAAATAAATAAAAATCTTTTAGAAGTCCCTTTATGAGTGAGTCCTTATATAAGTAATTCCATCAATATTTTATCACAACCAAATAAGTTATAAAAGGGAAATCAAGCATGTCATAAAGTTGTGCCACATCACATGCCACCTCCTATAATTAAGGCCACGAGCTGCTAATGTAAACTTGATACAAACCTACACTCTTGTGAAGTGTCCTGCCACAACAATCACACCTTACACAACACCACTCAGTCACACAGTTATGCCTTGGAAAGAGGTGTCCTACTCCACGTGCTTCACAAAATGGAGTTACACACCTCTGGAACATCTCTTCCACTCACTCGACACCAGCAGTCAAACTATGCTTACTATTCACAACCTTTGCGCACTCCAGCAAAAAAATATACAATTAGGTGCAGCATTTTTCTACACTAACACGGACCAGCAATCTTCCTCAGACTCGCTCAGTCTGCTGTTTCATTCAACAAACCTCCTCAGCACGGTTCTCTTAAATTAATGGTTCAGTTAATATTCTGGCTCTTATCTGTGAAAATGCATAGCTTGATGGCTGCTTTAAATAAGCTAAGCCCATAACAAACTCCACAACCATGTAAAACACAAACAAACAAAAGTTTACATGCTTTGAATAGGCAACCTAGCCTACCTTATTTTAACACGCATGATACTTATTAACTTATTAGTTCGCCTAATTGAATGCTAATCTCTCTAATAATTACAAGCGCTAAAAGCAATGCCAACCCAGAACAAATTTAGTTTTGGTAAAGCACAAAAACCAGATAATCCTAGTAACAAAAAAACAAACTGGAACTTGAAAATAGTGCCTCAGACTTCTTGGAGAAGATGAATACTTAAAGAAGATACACACTAACTCTCATTCTATTATAAATTTATATGCATGATATAAGTCATCAGTCATATCAGCTCAGATTTCATTTAGGAATGCCAAATCAAACAACCGAACAAGGAAAGTGAATGCCATCCATGAATGAATAAGGACATACAATTGGAGCATTTGTTTTGTTCCACATGAGCTTCGTTTTGTTCTACCTGAACCTTTATACTGGCATAACCAGGTGAATATAATCTTAATGTTGGCCCTAAATTTAGCATTAACAGGTGAAAGCACACTTCATTTTGGCATACGCAGGTGATCTGACCAAACTTCAGTTGAGATCCACCTGCAACTAACTAAAAGGAATTTAACATGCATAGCTATAAATAACCAAAGCCTAGTCACAGGAAAAGAAAAAAGAAAGCATCGATCATTTTATCCTTGAGTACAGCCGTATGGACCAAAAACATTCAGCCTCCACTACCCTTTGAGTCAAGGCACTACCTGTTAGAATATCCAACTTAAATAGGGATGCTAGCACTGCTTAGAATGCTTGTTGCTTTGTTGTGGACTGTTCTTATCTATTGTACATGCAATATCCAAAGGTTACAAACCTTTCAACATACTTCTTAGCATATCCCTTCATTAGTAATCATTCCAACACTATTATCTTAAATATTATAATTGCTATATACCAACACTCTCCTTCAATTTTATATTTATAATATACCTTACTAAAGTCATATGTACTCTCCCTCAATTTTATATTTATAATATACCTTACTAAATTCATATATGTATGGATTTCATTTAATACGCATGTCTTCTTGTAAAATGTTAACTTCACAAAAACCTCATAAATTTAATCGTTAACCTTAAGTAAAATTTATAAATTCACTCGTGTAAGGGTACATAACCTCACAAATCCAATCATGTAAACATATAATTCCATGGATCTACATCATCAAAACCTTCTTGGTGGTCATCCAATCCAAAATACACAAATTTCAAACTTGAATGAGAGTAAATCTAATAATACTACCCATCAATCCACAGATATGGCCCGGGTGCAACAAGCCACAACCAGGGTTGATACTTGAGCGTACAATAAATTTCAATACTCTCCCTCAAGTAAAAATAAATCATGTCACCGAAATAGTTCAAACTTGACCCTTGATTGTGGGTTTGATAGTTCAATACTTCCCCTCAAACCACGACAATGTTTGATTATGTCAACCCATACTTAGACTTGACTATTGAGTATGAATCAAACTCTTAACACTTAGTCTTTGCCTCAAGCCAAAAACAAGGCTTGAGTACACCAAGCCACAACCAAGCTTAACCCTTGAGCATACGACTAACTCACAAAATCATTAGTCAAGTCAACAACCAAGAAAACTTGGGTATACCCACTTATCCACAATCCACATCAATGAGGTCAAACTTAACTAAATTTTACAAATGTCTTGGTTGCAACTTTACCTAAATCCTTTTAATATAGATGAAAATGAGTTTAGTATTTACATAGTGCACTAAAATTAATTTCTCAAATATATCCTTGAGCTCTTAAATGATCAAACCAAAGTTTGCATATATGGACAAAAACAAAATTGACCCCAATGGCCTTTGCTAACATTGTACCTATAAATACTCAAATTATTTAACCAGCTCAAATCCTTAGCAATTACCACTAAATTATACGTCACCCATTTCTTTTAAATAATCAATTTCTAATGGTGAGAATACACTGTGTATTGAATCCTCCAAACTAATTTGTTCCAAATGAGTTGGACTACGCACCGTATCAAAAATATTTAAGTATATTCTCACTTCAGTTCACAGTTTAATTCTTTTATAATTTGTATCAATATGTATGTACCTAACACAATTGTTAGTCCTAGGTGGAAAGTATCATATGTTCAGTCGTGGATGTCTCCAATATGGACAAGGAGGGAATCCCCATCTGTCCTATGACATGCACTAAATATTTTTATTATTTAATCCTCAACCTTATTTAATAATATAATATAGAAGAAGAAGATATTTTAACGTCCACGAGGCTCCCAAAGACAGCCTATGGGACCACAGATCTTGCTAAGTCAAGTCAACAACCAAGAAAACTTGGGTATACCCACTTATCCACAATCCACATCAATGAGGTCAAACTTAACTAAATTTTACAAATGTCTTGGTTGCAACTTTACCTAAATCCTTTTAATATAGATGAAAATGAGTTTAGTATTTACATAGTGCACTAAAATTAATTTCTCAAATATATCCTTGAGCTCTTAAATGATCAAACCAAAGTTTGCATATATGGACAAAAACAAAATTGACCCCAATGGCCTTTGCTAACATTGTACCTATAAATACTCAAATTATTTAACCAGCTCAAATCCTTAGCAATTACCACTAAATTATACGTCACCCATTTCTTTTAAATAATCAATTTCTAATGGTGAGAATACACTGTGTATTGAATCCTCCAAACTAATTTGTTCCAAATGAGTTGGACTACGCACCGGTATCAAAATATTTAAGTATATTCTCACTTCAGTTCACAGTTTAATTCTTTTATAATTTGTATCAATATGTATGTACCTAACACAATTGTTAGTCCTAGGTGGAAAGTATCATATGTTCAGTCGTGGATGTCTCCAATATGGACAAGGAGGGAATCCCCATCTGTCCTATGACATGCACTAAATATTTTTATTATTTAATCCTCAACCTTATTTAATAATATAATATAGAAGAAGAAGATATTTTAACGTCCACGAGGCTACCAAAGACAGCCTATGGGACAACAGATCTTGCTAAAGATCTTTTTGGCATTCAAATCTCCTGTTGGTGAGTTTGATAATCAGCTCCCTGTTTTTCCACCATATTCTCGCTGAAAATATCTTGAAAGGATGCAGTAGCCACCATGCTAGCAAACTAGGCCCTAATGTCATTATAAGCATTACACTCCAACATGAAATGTTTCTCTAACACCACTGCGCGCAAAAAACACAGATTCTCTCTTCCCATGCCTCTTTAGGTCTTTTCCATCTTCTTGTTTCACACCGAAAACGATGAGAATCAGATCTCAATTGAGCTTTGAAGATCTTTGCTTTCCATGAAATATTACCCTCTATAAAAGCCTTTTGTTGATGATCACGTGTAGAATTAAATTCCTCCAAATAATACCTCATCCTTCTCCCTAACAACTTTCCCCACATAACTTGGCGTAATTTATCTATAACAAAAGTTTATATCTCTTGGCTATTATTAGGACATGCATACAAGTAAAAGTTCCATTTTTTAAGCCATTTGTTATTTTTATTCATCCAAGACTTCTTTCTTTTCTCCAAAAGCTCACCGAGGACAACCTTAGGCCATTTACTAATTTCCAAATGCTTGATCCTTTTTAGATATGTTATGAGACGAACCATACAAATAACTTCAAGAAGTACAGCCCCATTTCAGCTAAAATAATAACATTTGGAACCGAAATCATTAATTTGAACATGTTAGTAATCATGTTTTTTGAATTATCTCAAGTTGTTTCCACCTTGAATTTAAAATGTTAATAGCCCAAACCTCACATCCGTAAAGCACCGTCGGAGTTACTAAAATCCCAAACAAAGTTTGCATAGTTTTCCAATCCCATGATTCCGCCTCTCTGCATTTTTTTGGAAAGCATAGAAATCTCACAACCCCCTAAAGTTCTTTTTGCTAACAATCTCCCAACTAAGCTTGTTATTAAAATCAAAACCAATATATTTATACTCCGTTACTTCCTCTAAAATGTTTCAATCGAAATAGAAATCATACTGAGTTCGTTGCTTTCGATTCGAGAAAATCATAATCTTGGTCTTATTGGTGTTGACTTACATCCCCACTTCTTAACAAAAGTCCTCAAGCGCAAATAAATGGTTTTGAAGGCCTTGGGTGGACTCGCAATCAAGATAAGATCATCAAGCATAAAGGAGAAGTCTTACGACATACTCTCCTATGCGAACATAGTCTTCACTCTGCATATTTAGCCATTCCTCAAGTTTGTCGATATATAGGCCAAATAAAGTAGGTGATAATGGCCATCCTTGTTTAACCCCAATATCACTCCTGAAACTTTTTGAGATACCGGTTTCAGTTCTAATTTTAATCGACCCTTTTCATAACGTCATGTAAACAGCTTGCTCTGCTGTGATGATCTCGGAATACCAAGCTCCTTCAATCTATCCCATAGCTTGTTTTAGGAACCGTGTGAAAATCCTTCTTGAAGTCAACAAAACGGCAAGAAGCTTCCTCTTTATCATTCCAAACTTTTTCGATAATGTGCCTCAAAGCAATACCATGATCTATTGTTGAATAGTTAGGTCTAAAACTTGCTTGCCCTTTTGCTCTCCTACCTTTTCTTACCGCCCACTTACTGATTCTCCATTCCACCATGCTACCAAAAAAACTTAACAAACAATCGGTTGATAATAATAATTCTATAATTAGAGGGATTGTTAACATATCCACACTTGAAAAGAGGTACCGCAAGACTAGTAGTCCAATCTCCAAGAAAACCCTGCTGAAAAAAGTTGAATATGTCGACAATGTGAGGAGCGAGAAGTTCTTCCCCATTTCTTGAAACTCATCCAAGTCTTTGGCTTTTCCAACCCCCAATTTCATAATACCCTCTTCAACTTCTTGCACAGTAAAAAGCTTTGTTGTCGTGTTGACCAAAGGGGGCCTTCAACTTCTGGATCTTGCTCATAAAGTTGTTTTGCAAACTCAAACCATTGATTGGCTGTGATATTGTTGTCATCTATATGTTTTTTCTTTGATTGAAGCTCCTTCCAAAATGCTTTTGGGTTATGTTTCCCTAAGTGTATAAGCTCTTCCCTCCTTATGGTCATGAACTCATCTTTTTTTTTCTTTATGATCTGTTTGTACAACTTTGTGTTCAACTTCTCTTTGCATGTTTCTTTAATAGCTCTCCTTGCCACTTTACAATCCTCATCAAACCATCTATTTACCGGAAAACAATTTGTTTGCTTCTTATTTTTGTTCTTTTACAACTTGTAAGGGCCTTCTTAATTATGTTTGTTAACTCATAGCTTTTAAGGCCTTGTGATCTTGCTTTCCCCTCTTGCATTAAGCGACTCAATGCTACTTTGAAGATATCACAATTTTCTTGTGTTACAAGAATCCTTCCTTTTCCCGGAAGATGTTGAGATTGTTCTTTCCTTGTGAGTTGATTCTTGCTCGACCAATCTACCACTATGGAAATTAGATTATGATCCGACTTTAGGTCCCTTGATAGAATCATCAATCTCCACTTCTTTTATCCTGTCGATTAAACTTTGCAAGCAAATCGCATAATCAACAACACTTGCCCCATTGTAAGTTTTACAAGTAAAATTTCCAGATTTATGCCATCTTTCCATACCATTGCAAATAAGCAAATCAAGCATGCCACAAAGAGTCGGTAATTCTTCTCCAAAATGATTAATGTCTCCATTGTCTTCCGACCATCTTGCCCACTATTGATTGTCTTCTTCCATGAGCCATAGTGGGTTATCGTTCTCCTTACTGCTCTAAGTGTTAGCTTGCTCATTTGCATTCCTCGCATTGAAATCACCTAAAAGAAGAACTTCCCCTTGTTGTGAAAAATCTGAAATATCTTTCTTTTTGGTTGCATAAGAATCTTTCCCATCTAGCCCATCTTTTGTATGTTTTTGAGACTGAGATGCAAAGTAACAAGTTGCTATTCTAATGTCACTCTCGTTTTCTGATATTCTAAACCAATTGAGCTGCTTATTTGTGTCCTCTTTTACTGTTGAATCTTTCTACCCTCCACTTAACTAACTAAAACCATTATACCTCCAAAACCTTTCTTGTTGCTTGTTACCTCATTCCAGACTGCAAACTTCCTATAACCTTCAAAATAAGGAGTCTTGCAGCCATCATGTTCATGAGTTTCCGTGAGACAAATTATGTCTCTTCCTTTTGCTGAAAGCCCTAACCCAGTCCCCTTTTCTTAGGATAACCTCTCGTAGTTCCAACATGCAAGTTTCAACGATACTAGGAGGGCCTTGATTCTTGTTTATTTGGTGTTGAGAACTCGAAGCATGGTTCTCACAACTTTGCATCCTCGAATGGCCTAACTCATTCCTCATTGACATCATTTCATTGTTCTCCTATTGTCATCCATACACGAAGAATGTTGTGACATTATCTTACTAATAATGGCTTTTCCATTGTATACTGACCATGCTCTTTTACCTTCGTCTCTTGTTGCTCTTACTTTAATTAATTCTTTCCTTATATATATATATATATAATAAGATATATTAATGTCCAACAAATGACCACAAAATTAGGTCAATGGGACTGCAGCCCAAACAATATACAAAGTGCGAGTGGTGAAAACTCAAAACGAGTTCCCGAAAGAGAAGAAAAGAAACAAATCGACACAAACAAAACCCTGAAGCCAAACCCCACAAAGGGGGGCGATGAAGCAAACGGGGGGGGAAAGAAGGGAGAAGCAGAGAAGGGAATTAAAGAGGGTGCAAACAAGGACCGGAAGTCTACTCGGAAATGCTAGCCACATCCCTCCTATCATTTGGGGCTGAAGGGAAGAAGTTCCTGATGGAATGACAATTCGAAGAGGGGGGCGAGGACCCCCTTCCCTGCTGAGACCTGAGACTAAAACGGCGGCCAAGGTGACGGGTGGAGCTAGGCTGTCCTCTGGAACAAGCGTGCGGCCACGCCTGTTGGTGGTAACTACAAGAGACGTGAAGGTCCAACCAAGGATGAATTGATATATGCCCTATAATTGAGTCATAATGACTTTGTCGTTTAGTCCCTCCAACTGTAGGTAGAGCCGGAAAGAAGGTTGTAATCTATCTCGTAGGAATGACCCTCGGAGGGGGATGAAGAATCTGGTCCTGGAGCAGCAGAGACTCACGGATGTAAAGGGCAAGACATAGCTGGTCAATAAATCTAAAGAAAACCGAGAGGGTCTGAACCCCTCTGAAGAGACAATGAAATCATCCTCTGATCTCATAGTATATGGGGCAGTGAAAGATGAAATGAGTCTCGGTCTCCACCTCAAGGCTACAGAGCCTACAAAGCCTGTCATCTCAATCAATGTGGTGATCAGTCTCGCACCGAAGCCTATGGGAGCCAACCCGAAACTGACCTAGAGGTATGCGGAGGGCATGCATCCAGTGGCGAAAGGTATACTGAGGGCGGATGATGAGCCCATCTCTGATCTCAAGAAAATGCTCTGCATAAAAGGACATCTTAGGGCGCAAACCCCCATGGGGATTCACCCAAATAGTCTGAATATAGCACCTGTAGATATCCTCCCGGATGGACCTGTTCAACACTTGCTTAGTGGGCAAGAGATGACTGGGAGCATTCGGGAATACTTGAAAAGGGGGGAGACGATCAATCTGGATACCAACTGAATCCAATAAAGCAGAAGTCCCGAAAAACCAACAGCGGCCCATATCCTGGGCAATACTCAAAGAGGAGCAATAAGCAAGATACGGGTACCTGTCACGCCCATCGAAGAAATCACCAAACCTCCTGATACGGTGAAGAAAGGCCGATATGTCAAATATGGTCTCCAGGCGGAAAGGACGAGCCCCAAACTCTGCTAAGATAATATGTTGGGGAACCGTCTACTTGCATCTGATGAAGCGGCGAAGGAGGAGAGTCTGAATCCTCTCGGCAGAAGCCCAATCGGTATCTAAGAGGGAGGGCCCCCAGACAACTGAACCATAGAGAACAGTGGGCCGGATGAGGGAGTTCATAAGCGACATCTTGGAAGAGATGTCCTGAAAGTGGTGCCGAAAACATTGTCTCTCGAGAATGGCTAGAGACCCATACCCTTTATTCACCCTCGGCTGAAGAGCATGCCTCATACTGAATCTAGGCCCTGAGAACTGGACTCCCAAATAAGTGTATGTATTAGTGATTTCAACCTCCGCCCCTAAAAAAGAAATGGAGGTGTGAAGTCTTCAACCCATTGAAGACCATGACCTTGGTCTTACCCAGATTGACAGTCAAATGCCGAAGATCACAAAATAGAGCAAGTGCATCAAGTTGTCTCTGAAGTCCCTCAGGAGAAGAAGCGAGTAAGACAACATCATCAGCAAATAAGAGAATAAAAATCAGAACGTGGTGAAGAAGGCACCCATCCCCTTCCTAAATCTGATCCCGAAAGAAAGATTCCAACTCGTTAATGTAAATGCCAAAGAGAGTAGGACACGGGGGCAGCCTGTTTGACCCCAATCGTGCTTCTGATGAAATCAAACATTCTGTGTGCAATACGAAAATGACCAAGGACAGACTCATAGAGGTGCATTATGGCAATAATAAATACCTCAAAAACACCGATGTCTCTAAGTCTCGAAAGAGGGCCATGCGGGTACAAAGTCAAAAGCTTTTCAAAAGTCTCCAAAACAGCAATAAACTTTCAGGAGTAGTGACGGGCATCCTCAATAATGGCGCGAAGGGTGAAGATGTGGTCGATGGTGTGGTAACCAAAGCGAAAACCAACCCGACCTCTGGCTCTAAGCTACCGCTGCTCCAAAACATAGGATAACAACCTGTGGAGAACCGTAGCATAGAGTTTAGAGAAAGAGTGACCCACTATAGTAGTCCTGTAATTGTTCGGATCAAAAATGGACCCAACTTTGTTGATCGGGTGAATGATATGATGAGACCAAGTAGGAGAAAACCCACACGAACCACCTGATTGAAAAGATCTATCAAAAAGTTACCAAAGGCCTCAAAACCTTGCTTGAAGAACTTGACTGAAATCCATCCACATCACCGCCTGCTCTATTTTAAGAGCCTTATGGCCTCTTTGATAAAACTCATAAGTGAAGGGATTACTAGGGGCGGAATGCCAATCTAGATAGATTGCTGCCCTAGAATATTGAAAAGGGTAGAGGTGTTGGAAAAAATGGAGATAGGATCGATCACCATGGAGGGGGAGTGGCGGGGAAAGACAATACGCCAGAAGGACCGAGGATTAGTCCTAAGGGAAGTGGAAAGAATATATCTCGGGAGGGAAATGAAGGACCGCTTCTTGCGGCAAAGAAAGCACCCGAGAGGCTGCCTTGAGAGTGGGGAAGGAGGGAAGGGCATGGGTAAAGGCATGACGGAGGCGATGATGGAGGGATTTGCACTCTACATCGTACCATTGGTTCAAAGGACAAGATTTAGTAGTATAAGTGGCCAAGGGCGGTGGTGGTGGAGCCGGGAAGGATCTCGGGCAGCCTCCCACATGGCAGAGGAAAGGCATGAATACTTGGCCTCCACACTAGGCAAAGCTAAAGAAGTGAGGCTCAACGGGAAGAAGGTCGCGAATGTGGGATGAGTAAGAAGCGTAATCTCCATTGTCAAACTGCAAGGAGATGTGTGGGGGTGGTGGAGAGGAGGGGTGGTGGAGGGAGAAGGTTTAGTGACCAGAGAGAAAGATAGGACAACGTGGTCGGCAAGGGGAATGGGGAAACGGAGAAAGAGCAGAAAAGAGGTAAGATATTCGGGTTGGCAAGGACATAGTCTACCACGTTGGTCCTACCTCCGTGAGGCCGATAAGTGAAGAACCGTGAATCCGAGAACCACTCGATCCCATTAAGGATCACCATCCCTTGTGATTCCCCCAGTAGGAGTAGAAACCATCCATAGGCCGTGAAAGGACCATCGGTGTCGTCGAACCCCTATGCGCACCAACCGCCTCTCAATCAACCCCGTGTGCAGAACGTATCCTCTGACCTGTCATGGAGAGGGACTTGTAAGTGCCTGGTACGGGCATTGAAGTCACCCAAAATGATAACCTCCCCTGCGGCAGAGTACTGACTAATACTATCGTATAAGTCAAAGAAAGAATCACCATCTGGGCCATTGTGAATTGCATAAGGAGAAGATGTCGAGGAAAGTAAAGAAATCTGCTATATAGAAATCCCTAGAGAACCGAGTGACCCCACTGATACGAATCCACATGTACCTAGTAAACTCATCGGTGCCGACCACCGAGATACTATTTTGGAGGGAATCCCTATAAAGACAAGCAACCCCACCAAAGCCCCTGACACCACCCGAACCCCGAGTCTCCTAACTACATGTTGAAAGCCAAAGAAAGCCAGTAATACCCGGAAGGAGACGAACCGGACTCTCATGTGTCTCTGTGATGAAGAGGATATCGGCAATCCCAAGAGCATCTAACATAAGGCCGGGGAAGACCAAAGGGAACCATTCCCATTCCAACAGCTGATAGATAAGCCTCTGACCTGATACCTCCCCCTCGGCACATCATTTGGAAGCCCCTTGTCGGGGCTCCCAACCAAGAGGAGGTGAGTCCCTAATAACAGCCGAGGTTCCTAATAACCGCCCATTTACCTGCTTTCCTCGCTGCCATAACTTGCTCCCTAGAGCATTTGAGCTCCTCAACCTGTGTCCTGGTAAGATCTTCATCAAGGAAGACCTTGTCTGACATGAAAACAGAATCCTCTTAGCTCGAGAGCTTCGAACTGTCAGAAGTTGTCCTAAAACAGATGAAAAGTGTGGAATCATAGCCAACCCAAGCTCTCTCTAGAGAAATGCCAAGGATCCCCAAAGTATCTGTGATGGAGTTACCAACCGTCAATGGGTCCTGTGTCGGTGTGGGGGGTGGGAGACCCCTCACCTTGAGGTTTAGTTCCCTGTCACGCCTAGTACGTTCCTCAATTAACTTGGCTTGCACAACGGCCTCTACCGCAGCCAAAGGTGGGGGAGCATTGTCTTTCCCACTAACAACCTTGGACCATGATTTCGTTTCCAGTTTTAAGGAAGCCTGGTTATTTTTATTTCCTCCTGTTGAGACCGAAGGTCTACAATTTCCACATGTAGAGCATCATTAGGGGGTTGATATTATCTGTATTGTTGGCAAGTTTTTCTCTCAAGATGGCATTCTCAGATTCAACATCCGTAACCCTGCTAATAAGTGTGTATACCTCAATTTGGAGTTGTTGGTTCGCATTTTCAATTTTCTGGATTCGGTTGAGAAGTTCCAATAAAATATCCGTTGTGTTGTTAGAGGAGTTCCCCAGTGGATTCTCGATCATACCGCTGCCGGTAGGAGTTTCCGAGGCCATGTTTGTAGCTAAATCACTTGGGTAAACCACCTGAAGAGGGGAGAGGCTGAGAGGTGAAGCCACGATTCTCCTGCAATCGAATTCCCTGTGCTTGCAGACAGGTCACGAAGGAGCCACGAGCCATAGGTGAGGGCACGAGGACCCACGAATCACAGTCAGAAACGAGTAGAGGTTCACGAGCTAGGGCAAAAATCACTCACGATTCCGGCCACGAATCACAGGAAGACGGCACACAGGAGTCACAAAGATCCACGAAAGAAAGCCACAAACCACACAGGCGGACCACTAACCAACCACACGAGCCACGATTCCCGAGTTGTGTGACAAAGAGGCCACGAAAAATCGTGCACGAGAGAACCGTGCACGAAGATCTCTAATAGAGTATCAAGCTCATTAGAAAAATCGCGGGAATGAAATGGGGGTCGAGATACCACCAGCCATTATCGTCGCAATCAAGTATCTGAAATGACCTTAAACATCTACACTTCTACTCGTACTTAACTTTTAAATCCATGACCTTATTAATAATATTGAGATCGAGTATATGTATGATTATAAACATGTACGCTTCTACTCGCACTTAACTTGTGATTAATTACTTGTTTACTGGACTTAAAGAAGAATTATTGACATGTCTCAAATGGACACGGGGTGATTCCATTATCTAACACTCAATATTTGATTCCATTTATTATATTCATATTAAATCAAACTCACATAACTTTGTTGAAAACATTGTATGCCCAATTGTTCAACATTACTTTAATTAAAGGTCCAAATTAATTAATGCGCTCAATCTAAGTTCATTCACGCCCTTTATCTTCTCGAATCTGAATTGAGTATAATCCTAGATTAAAGCTCTCTACTTCATAATTTGTAGGCTTGTGGATAAGATATCTTTTCGAGACGGGGTTTTCCTCTAGTGAACTAACCTTTTTGTCGTTTAAGCTCTTACCTTATAGGTGGGAATCTTCCTTGTAAAACTCTTTATAACTTTGAGTTTAATACTACGGGGTCTCCAATCAACTTAATTTATTGGTGACTATAAAGTTTTATGGTCTTTAAATGACCTAAGGTTAGCTACATTTCACATTGTAGATACACCTACTTATCAAACTAAGCTTATTGTCATTTAAGCTCTACCTTATCTCGTGGGAAACTTGCTTGTAAAACTTGTTATAACTTTAGTTTATACTTTATTACTACGGGGTCTCCAATCATATTAATTTAATGGTGAATATAAAGTTTTATGGTCTTTAAATGACCTAAGGCTTGCTACATTTCACATTATACACCTACTTATCATAGTCATTGATCTACCCTCATAAATCAATGTCACCCAATAATTTCCACCCACCATCCTACTTCCTAATAAAAGCTAGACTCATCCACTCTCTTCTTATGTTTCCTTCTTAGCTTAGCAAACTAAATAAAAATTTAAGAAGACATCTTCAGCTATAAGAAACCTTCCACACAAAAAAAGAGGAAGGGCTTACATCTTAACCATTGTTCTCACTTCATTCAAACCCAACTAATGAGCTTCAAACCCATGCTGATCATTTGTGACCATCATCTCTATTAACATCTCACAAACACAAGACACCTTCCATTGTTGCATTATTTCATTCCACAACCCTTCTTTCTAAAAGAACTATCTTTAACCACCCAAGACAAATTGAAATATTCTTCCTGTGTGTGGCACATACATAACAATTATTACCATGGGAAAGTAACAAAAATAGCATTTTTATCAACTTTTCTTCTTATGCGAGAGGCTTTAAAAAGTCAATCAAAAATAACTAAAATGCACTTTATTTTCTTCTTTCTACAAACTCGGTTTCCATTGCATTCCAAGTTCCTTCAAGGAGTCAAAAAAAAATTATCATTTATCTTGAATATTCTTCCCCATGCCTGGGCAGTACACATGAAAAATTACCATGGGAAAGTAACAAAAATTAAGTTTTATATTTCATGTCACCATGTCCAAAGGCTTCTTTCATCACATCCAAAGGCTTGCAAATCAGTCAAAAACAATTAAAACACACTTTATTTTCATCTTTATGCAACCTACATTTTCTTTGCATTCCAAGTAACTTCCAAGGAGTCAACAATTTTACCATTTATCTTATTATGGCATTATTTGTCCCTTCCAAGATTGTCATATTCACTTCTATTGTTCAATCTTATGATTCCATATCTTTAGCCATAATCTCAAATTCAAATCCTTGACATTTTTGAATAAAAATCATCCCAATCAAAACATTGGTCCAACCGCTCTTACTATATTAATCCGATTACACTTAAATGCAACATGCTCATTTTTCTTCCTATTAAAATAGTTTTATTCATCAAACTATAAATGCCAAAGTATATCTTCCTATTCTTTTTCTTTAGATTATTATGGGTCTTAGAAGTTTTAAGTCCATAACTTTGTTATAATATCCAACTTTGATAGAGATGCTTTGCAGAGCTTAGAATGTGTGTTGCTTTGTTGTGGACCATTCTTATATGCATACAATAGCCAACGGTTACAAACCATAGCATATCCCTTCATTAATAATCATCCCATCAAGATAATTCTCCACCTGAAAATTTGAAAGCGGGAGTGGTTTTGATGGGGGCATTTGAACGGCCATATTGTTTGAATTCACGTTAACAACGGTCCTTCTGCCTCGCCCCTCGGTGCTTGAATGGCGCATCACAGCCGAGGCCAGGGCTTGTCGGAAGCTCTGAAAAAAAGATTGGGTCCCCTTGGTTCTGAGTCAGATTCGCTTCCGTCGGATAGTGACTTGCATGCCCTTCAGGACGGCATTCCCTCCGTGTCCCTGGTCGAGGACGCCGCTTTCGCTGCACACACCAAGTGTTTCTACTCGAGGGCTATTTTCGCTAAGTTTATTGGGAGAAGGCTCTCGTTTTCTGGCATTAGAAATTGGTGCGAAACACAGTGGGGCAGCGGCTTGAGTATTCGTTCCCTGGAAAAAGGTTTTTTCCTAGTGCTCTTCCGTAGCGCTGCTCAGAAAAACGACACTATGGAAAGGAAAAATTTTCTCCTTTCCGACTCAGGTCTTGTGATCCGTGACTGGGAACCTCTCTTTGACTGCAACAGAGCGGATGCGGATGGACACCAAGTGTGGATCAGACTTTACTCCCTACCCAGTGAATTTTGGTCTGCTCCCATTCTCACTAAAATTTGCTCAAGCCTGGGTCGTGTCATTCGCATCGATCCCGTTACTTTGAATGGTACTCTCTCTTCCTTTGCCAGAATTTGCATTTCTGTCAATCCCGCTCTTAAGCTAAAGGAAGTCATTCATATCAACTCCCCTTCGGGTCTTTGGAAGCAGAGAGTAGCATACGAAGGTTTATCAAATCTTTGTTTCAAGTGCTTGAAGCCCGTCACACTCGTAAATTTTGTAAAAGCCCCCTTTTTGTGCTTAAGTGATGGCGGAAAGTTTCCCTCAATCCCCCTGCTCCCTGCCCCTTCCTCCCCACGCTCTTCCCCGTTGTCTTTTCCCGTCGTCCCTCACTCCCCCCCACCAGTTCTGAACCACTTGCTTTGGATCCAGACACTTTCTCCCTTGTTAAAGAAACGACAGCTGTTGTAAAAGACTCTTCTAGGATTCTGTCCCTTTTCCACGAGGGCATTTCCATCGGTATGGGAGGTAGTTCATCCTCCCTTGAGAAATGGATTATGGAAAAAGAGGATCTGCTCCAGTCAAAAGATGGTGACCCATTAGAAGACCTTGAAGATACTTCAGAGATTCCTTCCCCGAATAACCAGTCGTTGGGTCTGCTTCTTCCCACTCCACCTTTGCTCAACGTGGATTTCGGACCAAAAAGCATTCTTGGTCGTCCTAACAAAAGTAAGCTTTCTCTCAACGAAGTTGCGCATGGGAAGCAACTTCAACTACGTTCTTTCTTCCCGTCGTCGAGTAGGAGAGGCGAGTCCTCTCTGAAGCAAATGTGATCCTCTTTTCTTGGAATGTTAGGGGCCTTAATGCCCCTAACAAACAACGTCTGTTAAGGCGCTACGCCTCGGATGAGGTGTGGATATCTGTTTGATTCGGGAAACTAAAATGTCGGACCAGTTGGTTGCAAAAAAGCAGCTAGTTCGAAAAATTGAAAGGGTAGGAAGGCGGCTTCTCAAACTCTGTCGGTGCCTCGGGTGGTCTGGGCATTTTGTGAAAGTCTAGCAGTTGCGTGATTGAACCCCTTGTGATTGATCCTAACTTCATTTGGTGTAAAGTTTCGATTAAACACTCTGAGGATTTATTTTTCCTTTGTAATATTTATGGTCCCTCATCTCCAATTAGGAAAAGAGCTCTCTGGAGTAGTCTTAGTCAGCTTTTGTCTACCGATGTTGCCGCAAAATCATCGTCACTGGTGACTTCAATGCTACTCTTTCCGATCGTGATAAGCGTGGAGGTCTTCTTTGGCAACCTCGCTCACAGGTGGATTTTTCTTCTTTCGTTTCCTCTGCTCATTTGATTGATTTAGAGCCCTGTAAGGGCTGGTTTACTTGGAACAATAGGAGATCCGGGTTCAGTTCCCTCGCCGTGCGTCTTGATCGTTTCCTGGTTTCTGAGCATTGGCTGCATAATAACTTCCTTCTTAAAAGCTCGGTTCTCCCTCTTTCCACTCAGACCACTTTCCTATCTCCGTGGTTCTAAATTTCGACCTCCCTCCGCGTCGTTCCCCCTTCAAATTTGAGAACATGTGGCTTCATGACCCCACATTGAAGTCGCTGGTCAAGGTCTGGTGGGACTCCTTTGTTGTCAAAGGGACCAGGATGTTTCAACTCTCTAAAAAGTTGTCACTGTTAAAAGCTAATTTACAATGCTGGAATCATTCGAAGTTTAAAAACATTTTTCAAGAAAAGCACAGAGTTGAGAAGGATCTTCGCACCCTTAATGAGACCATTCTGGAGCATGGGATGACACAGGAGGATTTCCAGAAAGAAAAATCTCTCCTTAAGGATCTGGGTGATCTCCTTCTGAAAGAGGAAACATATTGGCGTCAAAAATCCAGAGAAGCCTGGTTGTTGGATGGGGATAAGAATACCAAAAAAATTTCATTTCTCAAAGCTAGAAGAAATTTCAACTACATTTCTACTCTCAAGCTCGAAGATTCCACCGTCGCCTCTTCACAAGCTCAGATCAAATTAGAAGCGGTGGATTTCTTTAGTAAGCTTCTGAATGATTCGGCCTCCCCCATTGGAGCGCAGTCCCAATTCCTCTCTCGATTCCTTCTTCTATAACGGATGCTGATAATGAAATGCTTATCTCGCCTTTCTCTTTGGAGGAGGTTCGAAAAAGCTGTTTTTCTATGAAGCGGGATAAAGCCCCACCACGATGGCTTCCCCGCCTCCTTCCGTGTTTTGGGCTATTGTTGGTCCCTCGGTTTGGCACACGCGGTCGAGGAATCCGAGGATTTCGGGAAGATTCTTGGTAATCTCAACCACACTTTCATATGCTTGTTCCTTAAAAAATCCCCGGGTGAGAAGTTGGATGATTTCAGGCCAATATCTTTGTGTAATACTTCTTATAAAATCATTTCTAAAGCTATTGCCAATAGGCTTTGCCCCTTGTTGCATAAATTGGTTGCCGGGAACAAAGTGGTTTCATTCCGGGCAGGTCTATTACCGAGGGTATCATTATCTCCCACGAACTAATACACTCTCTTCAAAACTCTTCTAGAGCTGGAATGTTGTTAAAACTTGACTTCAGCAAGGCCTATGATCGTGTCAATTGGAGGTTCCTCCTCAAATCTTTGCAAGCTATGGGTTTTGGTGCTCACTTCTGTAAATGGATTTTTAATTGCATTGCTTCCCCTCGTTTTTCTGTTCTTGTGAATGGCTCCGTGGAAGGCTTCTTTCAGAGTAGTAGAGGTATTCGTCAGGGAGACCCGCTCTCCTCCTTCCTTTTCACCCTGGTTGCGGAAGCTCTCAGTCGCAACATAAAATCAGCTATTCAAGAGGGTTCTCTGAAAGGTCTCCACATCACCTCCAACCTCCCTCCTCTTTCCCATCAGCAATTCGCAGACGACACATTTCTCTTCGGTCGAGGATCATCCCGGAAGCCGAGATGCCTTTCCTCCATCTTGGATTCTTATTCTCTAGTGCGGGTCAAGTTTTAAACTTTCATAAATATGTTATTTTCTTCTTCAACGTGGCTCCCCGGCTTCAAGGCAGAATTAAAGAGATTCTCGGCTTCTCTTTGGGCAATCTCCCTCATACTTATCTAGGAATTCCACTCTTCCATGGCAAGGGAAAGACACACCTTTGGAACGGGCTTCTGAACTCTATTTCTTCCAAACTTCTCTCTTGGAAAGGAAAATGGCTTTCTCTTGCAGGTCGTGTTCTTCTCATCAACTCGGTGCTCTGTCAATTCCAATATACATGCTTATCCATTTTACAGATTCTGAAATCTGTCCTGCTCAAAATTGAAAAAGTGGCTCGCACCTTTTTATGGCAAGGACTCAGCACCGAGCGCAAATTCCATCTTGCTAACTGGGATCTGGTCAAGCTTCCAAAGAAGTTGGGCGGTATGGGTATCTTAGATCTCACCATTCAAAATATGGCCCTTGGTGCTAAATTGGTGTGGAACTTCATTTCTGAAGGAAGCAGACTCGCCTTCCAGGTCCTCTCTCACAAATATCTCGATGGGCACCGGCATGAGTATATTCTTTCTAGCTCCGAGTTACCGAAAGGCTCTCACATTTGGAATTTCCTGTGTAATTCCAAAACACTCATCGCTGAGAAGGTTACATGGAGGATAAACAACGGTCGGCTTGTGTCATTCTGGGATGAAAGCTGGAATGGTTTCCCCCCCCTCAATCTGCTGCCTACTCTCAATGGTGTAATGAATTCTTCCAAACTGCGCTGGGGTTCTCTTGTCTCAAACTACGGTTGCCAACACCCTGACGGTTCGCCTTCTTGGCTTTGGAAAGATATAACGTCTATTGGTGCCTCTGCCCAAGATTCCGCCTTCCTCTTGAATTCTATACAGGATAGACATGCCATGTTTCTCGATCGTGATGACAGCTTACTTTGGGTAGGTGACTCTACCGGTTCATATTCAGTTAAAGCCGGTTATAACATTCTTGTCTCTCAAGCAGGAATAGGTTCTCCGAGTTCTTTCGGTTGCTGGCATCCCAACATCACCCCGAAAGTAGCTTTCTTCGGCTGGTTAGTTTTGAACAGAAGGTACTCACACATGCTAAAAGGCGTTCGTGGGGTTTCCCTGGCCCCTCTAAATGCCTTATGTGCGGTGCGCCGAGGAAGACTTGGATCACCTCTTCTTGTTCTGCCCCTTTGCTTCCAATTGTTGGGATTGGCTTCTTAACAAGTTAAATCTTTCCTGGGTCCCCTACAGTAGCATTATTGCTAATCTTTCTTCTGGCCGTCCTTTTTCACCAATTGCCTGTTCAGCTCTATCTGGCATGTCAGCCCTTATTTTTTGCTCTGGCATATTTGGTGGGAACGAAACCTTCGTCTCTTTAGGGAGCAAGCGGTTGAGCTTCCTACCTTCCTTTCTAAGCTCGAGGTGGCCATTTCAGAATGTGTTAGTGCTAAGTGTCCCTCCTTCTCCTCCTCTAAGGATTTCTCGATTCTCCACCATTGGTCTCTTATTAAACTTCCTAAACCTGGATCAATTGTTCGTAAAGGGCTCTCTCAAATTGAAAAGATGATTCTAAGGAAGAAAACCAGGTGGCGTCCTCCTCCAAAGGGGCATTGGAAATTAAACTTTGACGGAGCTTCCAGAGGAAATCCGGGTTTATCTGGAGCTGGCTGCATACTCAGAGATGATCGAGGACGCCTCATCAATGCTGGATCCTTCCCTCTCAAAGAGGGCACTTGTAATACCGCAGAAGCCCAGGCTCTTCTAGAAGGGGTCAAGATGGCAGCACATCTTGGTTGTTCAAATTTATGTATTGAAGGGGACTCCCAAATCCTAATATTCGCTGTTTCCAGAGGTGCCTCCCCGTCGTGGAAGATGAACCTCTTCATCCCACTTATACTACATTGGCTAGGCAAATTCCATTTCTGGAATATTTCCCATAATTTTCGGGAAGCCAATCGGGCAGCGGACTTTTTGGCTAACTTCGCTATCGACAATCCTTCTGCCTGTATTTCCTCCAGCGATGCCCATGTTTGGCAAGGTTTCCCCCTCCTTCTCTCCCAAGATCGAGAGGGTACCTCCGGGTAACCTGTCAGTGACTCCATTGCGTTTGGCAGTTCCCTCGAGCGTGTAGTCTTCTCTCCCATCTTTCGGCGGCGTTCTTCTTTTCTACCGATGTACTCCTACACGCGGTTCTGGCCTTCTCGGTCACGTCCGCGAGCCCCTGTCTTCTCTTTCCTTCCGGGGTCGTTTCATCTTTTCTCTCTCACGCTCCATGTTCCTTTATTGCCGCTCTCTCTAATCCAGGCTTTATCCTTTCGGCTCTTGTTCGGTTTCTTCTTGGCGCAATGTCCTTCGTTGGCTTCCCTTTTGTGGCCCTTCGGGGCAATTTCGCAACTGGCCGACGTCTCAGCTATTGACAGGCACCGTCTTCAGCAATGATCTTCAAATTCTCTACGTCTGAAGAGGCCGAAGCCATCGAAGCAATCCTCGGAGATTCCTACCGTTTCAATGCTCGTCGCCCCCGAACTGATTCAGACATCGCTTCCGCTTTTGTCTCTTTCTTCCTGCTTCTACACTCTAATACTGCGGAAGTTGAACAGTCGCCTTAGACCAAATCTTTGCAGTTCACTGCGTCGGCCTGCAAGCACAACTCGCAGATTTCTCTCTTCCGGATCCATTGTTGTGGGTGGAGGAAGTAGACGAGCTGGCCATTGGTTCTGGTCGAGACATCTGTTGGCTCAGTGGGCAATACAGAGATCTGGTAACATTCGCTCAGAACTTTCATCCATCTTTGGACCAGCGCTTTCTACCGGTGGTCGATATAGAAGCGGCCCTCTTTCCTCTTCACTCCGCAGTGGATCAATTGAACGCACTTAAGGATCGTGCTTTGCCAGCCTTTCATTTCTTGTTGCATGCGGCCTCTTCACGCGCTGGCCCTTCTTCTGGTTAACCGGTTGTTGCCTTCGCCCTTCTCGTGGCTTGTCTGTTGCCTTTGTTACGGCATCCTCTTCCTCTCATCGCTTTCCTATTTCTTCTACCTCTTTCTCTTCACCCGTCTTCCCTCTTCTCTCCTCCACTTCTTGTTGTAGGGTTGGGGTCCCTTTCCCCACCGGTTCATAGCTCCGGTTAAAAGCGTTTACCAATCAAAAAAATAATCATCCCATCAAGATTAACCTCAATATTATAATTGCTATATTCCAACAATGTCGTGGTTGGCAGTATCCATGATGGTCAAATTGAAAACCAACAAAGTGTTTTCCAAAAACCCAACAATGTTGTTACAGGCAAGAATCTAGGTTGACAGTAAACAGGTACAGGTAAGGATTTGAAACACGGAAACACCAATTTTCAAAACACAGCATAGCATGGAAATGTCCATTCAATATATACTTAAAAATATATAAATATATATTTAAAGTGCATAATGCTCATTTTTAGTCCATAAAGGATAAAACACTTAAAATACTTTGTATTCATGAAAGTTCAGAACATTCAACATGCTACATAATTATAATCTAGATTCTAAAATATATCATCTAGTTTTCCTCAAGTACCGCTGAAACAGAAGTATTTACTGATTTTATTTTTATTTTTGGCATTTAAAAGTACTGCTGAAACGGTACTGAAACGACCCAGGTACAGCCTGGGTATGGCTACCCTGACTAGTTTGGCATTCCAGGCGTGTACCAGTACCTGGTATGTCGGTACACTGCCCAGGTTGGCATTTCCATGTATCCGAGGCAAGAATCAATTTCTGTTGATGTTGTTCTGATGCTGGCCCCAATGTCCTTCGCAACCTTTTGTGCATGGCAACCCACATGGATTTTGACATGCTACAAAGCTGCAATGATCTACGACTGCAGATTTATTGATTTATAAACTCTTAAGTGCAAGCCCTTAATTGCAGTTCATGGAATCACAAATGGTTGTCCTACTTGATGTCAACCTAAATTGATGAATTTTGAACGCTTTCATGTTTCAGTGCTTGAATTAAAGTAGTGCTGTCGGAAACATAAAACAGAACTTGCAGAAATGAATCTTGAATGGAAATGACCATGAACAGCAAACAGAAAACAAGAATGAAAATTTACACAAAAGCTTTTACCCTAAAAATCACAGTGTGGAGATAGCAAGCTAAAAGTGGCATTTGCTCAGCTTCCTTGATCTTCTTTTAGCCAAAGACAGTTTACAAAGAGTAAAATACAACAATTACAGAAAATGCTGCTGTTTTCCCATTCAGCTCATTCCCAAATCCAGCAGTGTCATACTCGATTCCAATTTCAGTCCGAAGCTTGGCGACTTCGGTTTAGCGCGCATGTTAAACCACGAGCGTCTGGCTCAGACCACACAGGCAGCAGGGACATTGGGGCATCTGACCCCTGAATGTGTGGCATGGGGAGAAACTAGTCAAGAATCAGATGTTTACAGCTTCGGAGCCATGGCTTTAGAATTAGCATCCGGTGTTGTTAGAATATTCTTCTCTAACCACCTCTTTGTGCTTTGTGCTTTGTGCTCCCATTATGCAGCAGATTTCACTCACCCACTCTCCTTTTCTATGCATTGTTTTCCTGATATTAATTGGTGAGAATGCACTGATAAATGTTGGTTAGGTTTTAAGGAAATATACAAGTTAAATGCCACAGATGCACTTAGATTAACAAAGCATACATGTTTTCCACTTTGTGCAGAGGGAGAAGCCTATTAACCTAGGCACCTAGGCGGCCACCACCATGTCCCACTTTGAGAAGTTACTTCACCATTCTGGTTCATAGCTCTGATATAATAAAAATGTTTACCACCCAACAATTTTATGGACCATGTAAAACACAGAAGGGCACTCAGAATGTGGATCACTCAGCGAACATTATGCAACCAAGCCTACCTCCATGTCCCACTTTGACAATGTGCACCTCCATTAATCCACTCCTATTCATAGCTCTTTTATAATAATGTTTACCATCCAACATTTCACATAAGGATCACTGATATCAAATATCTCCCAAAAATGTCCATTTTCTCTCCTAAAAACCATAATTCATCGCATGTTTGTTATGCCTTGTAGCTTGTATGATATTTCAAGGTTTATGACAACCTGCCCTACCTGGACTCATTGGAGGATTTTTCCCCTCTATCTGATGCAAATCATTTATTGGGTGATGGAGCTATTCAATGAAGGCTTTTTCTGAAACATTGGCGCAAATCCCTTCTTTGTCACACAATAGAAGCCCTAAACAACCAAAAAGGACTAGAACCACTCCCAAGCGTCAAGGGGGCAAATTCGAGTCAAGGAAAGAGCTAGAGCTTTTAAACGAAGGGGACTCCCATCTTTCTTTCACAGCAGTTACTTTCTATGATCTAAAATTGCCTACAAAGTTGAAACATCAAAGAAAGCTAATACCCTGGGTTGAGGAGGCTCCAGATCTATTTATTAAGGAAGATTTACTTGAGGAAATCTTAGAGGGTGAAGATTTCTATGCAAAAAGAATTTTTATATCCAAGTTAAGAGATTTTGGCCCAACCTTCTTGAGCTTCACAAATGAGTTTCAAACTCATGGAAACCTCTCTTCGAGGATAATTTGGTGATTTACCCTTGTGTCAAGAGGTTTTTTATTGTTGTTTTTTATTCTGTTGTTGATCATGATTTTGCTTTACATGACAACACTTGGGACTGGGGGAGCATACCATTATGCTTAAGCCATGGTTCCCTCTTTCAACCCTAATATTGAGTCACTTGATTTTCTAAGACTTCCTAATCTCCCTTTGCAATCTTGGTCGAGATTTACGTCGAAGCTATTAATCACAAAGTGGGTAAATACTTGAAATTTGACCCTCCTACTTTACGTTTCTCTCAAGTGACTTTTGCACACATTTTGGTCCATATCGACACCAACAAAGATCTCCCGACGAGAGATTGTCTTGCATGTGACGGGTTGATCTTGGGTTCAGCCATTGGACTACAATGGATTACCTTTTTATTGTCATCGTTGTTTTGATATTGGTCATTTTGTGTTGTCATAAGCACATAAAAGTGGCTTCATGGTGGAGAGATGATCTCCTTCACCACTTATCTATCCACAACCCTGTAGATTCACACGCTCCGCCTCAGATTCTCTAAAGGTGGATTTTACACCTACATCAAATGTCCAAACGATTTAGGCTCCGAGTCCTCCCAAGCAATTCCTTCTCGGTGATGTTGATTAAACCAATTCGTTACTACTCGGTTGAAGCATATTGTCAAAATGGGAGGGGCCTCCTCTGCTAAAAATAAAGTTCAGCCTAGTGAGAAAATTAAAGTATTTCTTACAAGAATTTCAGTTCCACTTTGGATAATGATAAGAAAGATTGATGTTATGTTTAAAAGAAAAAGAATGAGAAATATTTGGATAATGATAAGAAAGATTGGTGTTATTCTATTACGTGGAAGCATTTTTGTCTTGGAAACACAACTTCGCTCTTATTATGTTCGCATTATTCTACACATTGAGTGTGACTTCCTTTTCTCTATTTCATCGAAAACTATTGCTTAAATTTTCCCTAAAAATGGAAACTTTGTTTCAACCACTATAACGCAAAGATGGGCACCCCCAAACCGTCCCGTTGTCCGAGGGCGTCGCATGGACTTGGGGACAAGGACAAGATGTCACCTCCACATCACGAGAAAAGCAAAATATGTAGGGGCATCTCCTGAGTTTAGGGAATGCGGTTGGGATGTCCCAGTGCATTAAGAATTAGGAGACGTTAGAACATCCCCTTAGTTTAGGGAATGAATAAGGGATCACCGGGACATCCCGGAATGTACCATGGTTTAAGGGAACAAATTAGGAGATGCAAAGACATCCCTGAACGTCCCCGAATTTTGGGGACACACCCGACCACGCCCATCCAATGCGGTGCGATTACTTGTTGTGCAATTTTTTTCTTAGTTTTGACCTAGAAGAGTCACTTGTTCGGTCGGCCACAAGCAAGCACAGGTCTTTGGGAATCATCCCTCGACTCTAATTTCAAGTCCGACAATGCAACCACCAGTGGGACTTGGTCTTTGAAGCTCCTCCCCACAAACGATACCAAGTAACATAATACATTTGGTGATCGAATCTGGCGATACCGACCCCGCCATTTAAAGTTCTGATCTCCAGGGAATACTCCTAGTGAAATTCGTTGTTCTCCACCCAACCATATGCAAGCCTCACGACGGGCTCCTTGTTCCCGAGAACGGGGGCTAAGTGGAGGAGAAACTCTTCCAATGGCAGAAGCCCGACAAAAAGGCTTTTCTCTACACGACTATGGATCGGCTCAATAGTGGTTAGGTGTCCCCCGATGCGAACAAGATAAGATCGGACCTACCAATCAAGATAAGATCATCGGCGTAAAGGATTAGTCTTACAACATACTCTCTATGCGAACACAATCTTCACTATGCATATTTTGCCATTCCTCATGTTTGTCGATATATAGGCCAAATAAAGTAGGTGATAATGGGCATCCTTGTTTAACCCCAATATCACTCCTGAAACTTTTTGAGATACCGATTTCGGTTCTAATTTTAACTGGAACCTTTTCATAACGTCACGTAAACAGATTGCTCTGTGATGATCTGGAATACCAAGCTCCTTGATCTATCCCATAGCTTGTTCTGGAGCCGTGTGAAAATCCTTCTTGAAGTCAAAAAACGGCGATAAGCTTCCTCTTTATCATTCCAAACTTTTTCGATAATGTGCCTCAAAGTGATACCGTGATCTATTGTTGAATAGTTAGGTCTAAAACTTGCTTGCCCTTTTGCTCTCTTACCTTTTTCTTCGCCCACTTACCGATTCTCCATTCCACCATGCTACTGCGAAACAACTTAGCGAACAATCGGTTGATAATGATAATTCTATAATTACGGGGATTGTTAACATCTCCACACTTGAAAAGAGGTACCACAAGACTAGTAGTCCAATCTCCAGAAAACCTGTTGAAAGATGTTGTTGAATATGTCGACAATGTGAGAAGCGAGAAGTTATTTCCCCAATTTTAAATATTGGTCCTGAAACTCATCTAGGCCTTTGGCTTTTCCAACCTACGCTTCATAATACCCTATTCAACTTCTTCCACAATAAAAAGCTTTGTTGTCGTGTTGACTAAAGGGGGCTTGAACTTACGGATCCTGCTCTCATAAAATTGTTTTGCAAACTCAAACCACCGATTGGGTTTGTGATATTGTTGTCATCTGTATGTTTTTTCTTAGATTGAATCTCTTTCCAAAATGCTTTTGGGTTATGTTTCCCTAAGTGTATAAGCTCTTCCCTCCTTATGGTCATGAACTCATCTTTTTTTCTTTATGATTTGTTTGTACAACTTTGTGTTCAACTTCTCTTTGCATGTTTCTTTAATAGCTCTCCTTGCCACTTTACAATCCTCATCAAACCATCTAGTTACCGGAAAACAATTTGTTTGCTTCTTATTTTTTGTTCTTTTACAACTTTTAAGGGCCTTATTAATTATGTTTATTAACTCGTAGATTTTAAAACCTTGTGATCTTGCTTTCCCCTCTTACATTAAGCGACTCAACGCTACTTTGAAGATATCACAATTTTCTTGTGTTACAAGAATCCTTCCTTTTCCCAAAATATGTTGAGATTGTTCTTTCCTTGTGAGTTGATTCTTGCTCGACCAATCTACCACTATGGAAATTAGATTATGATCCAACTTTAGGTCCCTGATAGAATCATCAATCTCCACTTCTTTTATCCTATCGATTAAACTTTGCGAGCAAATCGCATAATCAACAACACTTGCCCCATTGTAAGTTTTACAAGTAAAATTTCCAGATTTATGCCATCTTTCCATACCATTGCAAATAATCAAATCAAACATGCCACAAAGAGTTAATAATTCTTCGCCAAAATGATTAATGTCCCTATTGTCTTCCGACCATCTTGCCCACTGTTGATTATCTTCTTCCATGAGCCATAGCGGATTATGGTTCTCCTTTCTACTCTTACGTGTTAGCTTGCTCATTTGTAGTCCTCACATTGAAATCACCTAAAAGAAGAACTTCCCCTTGTTGTGAAAAATGTTAAATATCTTTCTTTATGGCTGCATAAGGATCTTTCCCATCTAGCCCATCTTTTTTGTATGTTTTTGAGACCTGAGGTGCAAAGTAACAAGTTGCTATTCTAATGTCACTCTTGTTTTCTGATATTCTAAACCAATTGAACTGCTTATTTGTATCCTCTCTTACATGTTGAATCTTTCAACCGTCCACTTCTCTCACTAAAACCATTATACCTCCAAAACCTTTCTTGTTGCTTGCTTTCATTTCCGGACTACAAACTTCCTATAACCTTCAAAATAAGGAGTCTTGCAACCATCATGTTCATGAGTTTCCGTGAGACAAATTATGTCTCTTCCTTCTGGTACAGGCCCTAACCCAGGTCCCCTTCTCTAAGGATAACCTCTACAATTCCAACATGCAAGTTTTAACGATACCTGGGAGGGCCTTGATTCCTATTTATTGTGGTGTTGAGAACTCAAAGCATGGTTCTCACAACTTTACATCCACGATTGGCCTAACTCATTCCTCGTTGACATCATTTTGTTGTTCTCCTATTGTCATCCATTTGCGAAGAATATTGTGACATTATCTTGCTAATAACGGCTTTTCCATTGTACAACCATGCTCTTTTACCTTCGTCTCTTGCGGTTCTTACTTTAGTTAATTCTTTCCTTATATATATATATATATATATAGAGAGAGAGAGAGAGAGAGATCTTATTTACCTCCTTATATTGAAATCAAGTATACAAATGGCTGTAAACATGTACACTTCTACTCACACTTAACTTTTTAATCCATGAACCTTATTTAATAATATATATATATAGACACACACACATAGAGAGAGAGAGAGAGAGATCATATGTGCCTCCTTATGTTGAGATCGAGTATATGTACCCCATAATCTGCATAAACCCCTTCCCACCAGAAATGGACCCCACATGGCCAGGAAGAATTCACAGTCACTTAAGAGAAGGATATTCACCAAACAAGAGGATCTTACACCCCAAGAGGGCAGAAACAATATTGCTGATATCTCAGCAGGGAATGGCAGTGCTCATATACACAGAAACAACCACAAAAGGCCAGATATTGGGAGGGGTTTTCCTGGAGCAAGTTTGGGTGTGATGAGACTGTCCAAGATGGTGAAAAGTAAGTGTATGAAGCTAAGAACCGATTTCCACGAGGTACAGATACCAATTGATATGAAGCTGAGGAATGTGCACAAACCTATAAAAGAAATCAACTAGGAGTCAAAAACATTCATTACAGAAAGGGAACTCGTTGAGCTTAATAAATCATTCCAAGGGACAAGAGTTGTTACAGCCCTTACAAGGCCTACTCTAATCATTGAAACAATCAAATGCATCTTTAGAGTCAAAGCTTCTCATTAATAACTAAGATAAATTTAAGATTCACAGATCACAAGATTATTCAATCCATGGTAGCATTCCATTTACAGTAACAACATGGCATGGCAAAAGTGTAAGTATTTTTCAGTTACATGGTTTTTAAACGGGAAAAATACAGCAAAAAAATTATATTGTGTTCATAAAAATTGAAAAAAGTGATTTTGGTATTTCATGTAAAATAGAGCACATAGACATCAACATTAACATATAACATGAATTAAATATGAAAATTACAACCACAATGAAAATGTCAAGACTGAAAAAAAAATCAACTTTCAATTCCATTCAAGTTTCAAATGCCAATCCCAAAACAATTAGCTGCATTTCTAACTGGAAAACCCACTGCATTGTTTTTAGTAAACAGCGAATTTTTGTTTTCACACGTTTCCAGCACAGTTTTTAATTACAAACTAAGTTGCCAGGAAAAAGAAACGGGTCTATACAAGGATTTCAAAAACCACTTGAGAACAAAATGGCTGGGAAAGTTCCATACAATATATTTAAAAATATAAATATATATAAAAAATTGCACAATACTCCTTTTTGTCCATAAACGATAAAACACTTGAAAAATTTAGTATTCATGAAAGTTTAAAACATTCAAATGCAAATTTTAGCTTCTAATTTCAGTTTCATTTAATTAGAATTTAATGACATACAAAAAAGTTTAAGTCGTAAAGTTAAACCAAGGGGGTCACTTAAGGTAAAACCCCATTTTGAAAAGTGACGCAACATCAAAACATAAGGTTTACAACTTAATAAAGTTTTAAGTTAACTTAAAAATACCTTAAAAATAACTCAAAGTTCAAATAGACCTTTCCCCACAAAAGTAAAGTAAATAATCTCCAACCTTAGATTAGGTCCTATCACAACCGTTGGATTGAGCAAACACTAAAAGTTGCCCTAATCCATAACGATGACTCATAAAGCTTAACTTAAGATTTGGAGGCTCATTTGCAACAGGATCAAGGTCGGGAGGAGAGGAAGAGAGCGCAAAGGCTTGTCCATACCTTGTCCCTCTTCCCTCCAACTCCAACAAGGCCTCCATGGACCGTCAAGCTAAAGCTTGCTATGGAGGTGGAGCTTCATAGTTTTAGTGTGAAGTTAGTAACATTTGAGGAGTAAAAACACATCAGGCTTCACCCCATGTGTAGATCTATCTGCTTTTAGATTTATTTTCGAAGTACCAATTGTTTGTTTTGATGGTCTTGTTAATGATTTGCTGGTATTGGTGTTGTTAGAATATGCAGAGAGATAAAGAATAAAGAGAGATTAGAATGTACAAAGAACAAATGAAGAGAAACTGGATTGCACAAATTATTCATTGTGTCCACCCTTAATTATGTGACAGATGGTTACAAAATGATTGAAGTGGTTACAACCGTTTAGTAGTTAACAATTAACTAATATTAACATAACGCTATTTTATAAGCCCTATAGTCTAATACCCCTTCTTAAGGCTTACACTATAGAACGTCGATAGAACATTGAAGTAACATAACCAAAAAAGACCACGCATTCTTCAAAAGAGTGTCCCTTTAAAACAGTACTTTGACCAGGTAGAACTCCATCAAACTGCCTCTCTGACCCTCATAAAGGTGTAGTTCCCGAGCTGAATTCTTGAGTTCCTAAATTCCACCTCCCCAAACTCCCGAATTACAGAATCTCCCGAATTGTTGGACAACCATCCATATTGAGCCATCCACAAACTCCATCAAGTTGTCTCATGACCCTCATAAGGGTAAATTCTCGAGATTCACAAACTCCCGAACTAACTAGACAGCCATCCATGTTGAGTTTTACCTACACTGGATTCCTTCATGTCTTCAAAGTGCTGGGATTATTTTAAAATACGCATTCTCTATCAGTGAGTTCATCAATTTCCACATTTGGTCGATTTTCAACACTGGCTATAATTGTTCTTCCTTCCATGTCATGTATTATTTTATTACAGTCTATATTCTGAATTTTTGACTTCAGGCAGCAACAATAAACTATATTTTTGTATACTGATTTTGACTCAGAAATGCAGGAATTGTTAATGTCTAAATCGAGTTGATTTGTTCAATGCCACAGTCATCTACAAAAATATTTTGCAAGATTAAATGACTGGTGTACCTTTCGACCTGTACACTTTGAAATGCCCTTTTCGCCTCTGAAATTTACAAATTCACTTGTGAATTGGTGGAAATGGCAGCAGATTTTTTTGCCCTAAACAGGACTTCTGAATCGTGTTTTGCCTTCCCTAGCTGTATAACAAATCAATCCTAAAACTCGCATGGTAAACTCATGTTATTTAATCTGCCCTATATGTCCCTCAGTTTCAAGTGATTCACGACTATATTTTCTTCCTTATTCTGTCCTAAATGTCCCTCGTTCTTCTGTAATTCGTGACTGTATTTTGTGTCACTTGAAAATTTTCAAAAATCTAAAAAGAACCCTGCAATAAACCATTTGTTGTGACGACCTCCGAAAATGAAGTTCAGGCCCTCGAAATGAAGTTCCATGCTCTCGAAATTAAGCTCCAGGCTCTTGCAACCACCTTCACAAGTTTAACACTATATTTTAAGAAACTAACGATTCTGACATTTCAGGCTTCTGCGATCTTTGCGACCTCTATTCCAGGCTGCTGCGACCTTTGTGACCTCTGTTCCAGACTTCTGCAGCCCTTGCGGCCTCTGTGAAAACAATTTTGTCCCGTGCCCTAGCTGGTACTCATGGCCACTTTTTCTGTCCTCTTGTGATTCACGTTTGTGTATATATTATGCCCTCACGACTTCGTTTTCCATGCCCTTTTTGCTAACTATAATATGGTTGTAATTGTAGCAATGATGGTGACCTCTTTCCTTCTCTTTCTCCTTACTTGTCGCACTATGATACCAATGTTAGAATATGCGGAGAGAAAGAATAAAGAAAGATTAGAATGTACAAAGAACGGATGAAGAAAAACCGGATTGCACACATTATTCATTGTCCATCCTTTCATTATGTGAGAGATGGTAAAAAATGGTTGAAGTGGTTACAATTGTTTATTAGTTAACACTTTGAAAAAAAAACACCAGAAATTATATTAATAGAAATATAATGTTCAAATTACAATGCCAAGCTATTATACTCATACTCCAAGATATATCCTTGGAATTCCAACAACAAATTAAAGAAGAGATAGAGCATATCTGCCAATTATCCATCCAGCGATTGCAAGTGAAGGATCTTTTCAATCTGTTGCCACTTCTCTGGAGGCCATGTCAAAGGTAAAGGGCCAAAGTTGATTAGATTATTATGATCCAACGCCCAATTTGCTAAAGCATCTGCCACTTTGTTCTGCTCTCTAGGTACATGTTGATATATAATGATCTAAAATTGTCTAGCTATAGCCTTAATATTCCCCTGAATTCTGGCGATGAGCAAATTATTGGAGATACGTTGCTCTTGATCTGACAGAAGGTTAACAATAACTTTAGAATCAAATTCCACTATAATACTAGGACATCCCAGTTTAGTTGCCTCCTAAGAGCTCATTGAATAGCCAACATTTCAGCCGCATTGTTGGTGCAATGTCCCAATTGATGAGCAAAAAAAGAAGAGGGAGTTCCCAGAGAATCGTGTGTTATCCCTCCCATACCTGCAGTACCCGGATTTCCTCTAGCTGCTCCATCGGTATTTAATTTAACAAAGCCAAATGGAGGTGGATTCCATTTTCTCAAAACAGAGGGCATCAAAGGTTTAGAACAGGACTTTGTCTCAGAATTGACTCTCCCCCAAATTAAGTTTTTGTAATAAAACTTTCCACTTGCCAGGTGTTGAAGAGGGAATTTTCAAATTATGTATCATAGTTTCCACCTATGTCACAGGGTTCGCCGAATTTCTTCCTTGAAATTCGAAATCCGCCGAACTTCATAAAAACTAATAAAATTCGTCTAAATTCGCTAGGAAATTCGTACAGTATGATTTTAGACAAGTTTATTTAAAAGAAAAATATAGAATCGCTTAGAAATGATTTCAGATAAATTTATTTAAAAGAAAAACCTAAAATCGTTTAGAAATTAAGGGCAAAACTGCGTTAGGGCTTTTGCACTCATTTCTGTCCTGTTCGAAGTCACTGTAAGCTTCATTTGTGATTCTTCGGACCTACTGACAGCGGCCATGTAGAAATAGGTTAGATTTTTTAAAGATTACATTTCCTTATCGCCGCTCAATAATATGTATTCACGCTGGCTCTGTAATCTGTATTCACGCTAGCTCTATAATCTGTATTCACCACGATAGGAACAGAAATAAAAATGAATAGTATAAGTTTCAGGTTTATCTCGACTTAGCTTATTATTAGTTCTAGGTTTTAACTAAAATAAAAATAAAATGAATACTATTACTTTTTCATTGATATTAGTATCTCGACTTAGCTTTAGTATAGGTCTATTAGAATAGTTTTTGTTTTTTGTTTTTAACGATTAAGCTTTACTATTAAGTCATAGCTTTTTAAAAATAGTTTAGATTTTTTATTAGTTTTTCCTTTCTAACTTTAATTTTAAAATATTAGTTTTTTTAAATTACTTGTTATTTTGTTAATTTTAATTTAAAAATATTAATATTTGACACACACATATATAATGATTTTGGCAAAAATTATATTATTTAAAATTTTAACACTAATGTCTATAAATATTGTACGTTATATTTTAATTTTCACATATTCGATTTACATATTCATTTTTTATTAATATGTCAAAGTTCGATTAGTATTAGGTTTAACTTTTAGAATTTAGATATTACCATAAGTTAATAAATATTTTGGGTTTTTAAATTAATATTATAAATGGATTTTAATTAGATTCATTTTTTAATTTAAAAGCTTAAATATATAAATTTTATTTTAATATTAAATTATATTCTTCGAACTTATTCACGAATTTTTTTTTAATTTCATTCAAATTTAATTTCTTTCGAATTTCATCCTCACCGAACACGAACACGAACACGAACACAAACCTTGTGATATAGGTTTCCACAATGTTGCTTTGGGTTAGTTCCTTGATATACCAAATATCTCTGCCTTTCACTTTGAAAATACGTCTATTTCTCTCTTTCCATACATTCCACAACATAAGGGAGATAGCAATCCAAATTACTTTGTTAAAGTCTTGAGTATCAATGACTGAGTGTTTCCAACCTCTAAGAGTATCCACTAGATTCATGGATGAATTCCAAGTAACAAAAAGCCAATCAGCTAAGATATTCCATAGAGACATGACAAAAGGGCACTGAAGGAAAAGATGGATCAGAGTTTCAGCCTCGTCTTTACATAAAGGACACCAAAGGGGTCCGGCCATCCCGCGTTTCATCAAATTGTCTCCTAGAAGAATCCTCCTATAGAGCAAAAGCCAAATAAAAAATCTAACTTTAGACCACAAAGCAAGTTGTCATAGATCAATGAAGATGTCCTTCCAAGGGTGTGGCTCAGTAGCTATTAAAGCACTATATCCTTCAGCTACAGAGTACTCTCCTTCCGAATATTTTCCCCAAGCTAGGTATCGTGTTCGGGAGAGGTGATAGGTAGGATCATGTTCTACAGGAGGGTTTGAAAAAACTGGATTTGACCATTAGACAAGGTGGCCTACCCCAGAGATGGAGAGATCCATTCAATCCCCTGGGACGATGATTGTATATAATGGCTCACCTTTTCCTTTCCTTTACTATGAAGAGTATTCATAATATTTCTAAAACCCGGAAACTATTCAATCAAAGTTGGGTGTCCATCCCACGATTCAATCCAAAATTTAAGCTAATCACCTTTCCCAATTTTCCAAAAAAATTGTTTTTAATGATTTCTTCACCTATTTTGAGGACTGAAAGAATCGGAGAACCCCGAGAAGGTAAAGAATGTCGAATTAGTTCATGCGGCATCATTCCTTCCACATACTTTGCTCTAATATTGATGCCCCATAGCTGATACGGATTTTGCAACAATCTCCAATATAACTTTGCAGCCAAAGCTTTATTATTCTGCACACTGGATCTAAAACCCAATCCCCCCTCTTTCTTTGGCAAACATAAAGTTTTCCATTTCCGAACCTGTTGAGTTCATGTCCATAAGAATTTTTGACTAATGGAATCAAGTTGATGTAAAACTTTTGCAGGAATATTCAAAAGAGAAGCAAAATAGATAGGAATAGCTTGTAATACAGCTTTAATCGAGTTATTCGTCCTCCAGAATGTTAACCATCTATGATTCCAATTACTTAATTTCTATAGGATCTTTGCAGTAAACCGGCTACTCCACTCAATTAACCTTTTAGAATCTAATGGGACACCCAAGTATTTTAGAGGTAACGTGCCCTTCTAGAAATCCTAATTTCGCCAAAATATCCTGCTCCAACCTCGAAGAGCAATGGAAGAAGATGATTTTTGACTTTTGCCTATTTATATCTTGACCAATGGCCTTTGAAAAGAGCTCCAAATTATTGTGGATTTGATTAGCTTCTTTTAAAGATGTTTCCCCCATGATGGAAGAATCATCTACAAACTGCAAATGGGACAAAGGGTCCACCTGTGTAGCCAGTTTGATACCCCTCAACTTCTTCTGGATTCTTGTTCTGGAAAACAGTCTACCAAAAGATTCAACAACTATTATGAAAAGAAATGGAGATAAAGGATCTTTGTGTCTTATACCTCGTGACGCAGAGAATCTAACTATGGGAACTCCATTAACCAAAATTGAATAAGAAATTGAAGAGATACATGCTTGTATCCATTGAACCCAAAGGGGGAGAGCCCAAACCGCAAGAGGATGTCCATAAGGAGAGACAAGCTTACCTTATCATAAGCTTTAGACAAATCCAATCTCAAGAACATAACTACTTTTTTTTAATGTCCATGAAATGGAGAGCTTTCTAAGCTAGAACGATATTGTCGTAGATTTGTCTACAAGGTACGACGCCTCCTCCTTATTCTAGAGATATTACTTTATAATTGATAGTTTTCAATCTTTCAGCTATGACTTTGGTAATTATTTTATAGCACACATTGCATAAAGCAATGGGACGATATTCCGCAAGGGTAGAAGCCTCTTCTTTCTTAGGGACCAAGGCAATATAGGTTTGGTTAATGAATTTAAGAACAGACTTCGCTTGTCTGCATTCTTCCACCACTTGTACAAGATCATTTTTTATAATGTCCCGGAATTTCCTATAGAATTCAATCGGAAAGCCATCGTGTTCCGGTGTTTACCCCTTTTCATAGCCCATACCATGGTTTGGAGTTCCTTTTTTGCAACCGGTTGCAAAAGAAGATTTCTTTCTTACCAACCAAGATGGGAATGATGTTGAGCAGTTGTTGTTGAGCATTTCCATCCAGTTTAGTAGCAACAAAGATCCCAGAAAAGTATTGTGTCACTAGTTGTTGGATATCTTCCTATGAAGTAGCCCGAGTTCCATCCCCTTTTTCCAGGTAAGCAATGTGGTTATGAGAACGGTGAGCTAAGGGAGATTTATGGAAAAAAAGGGTGTTTGTCTCCCTCTTTCAGCCACTTAATTCTAAACTTTTGTTTCTAGAAGATTTATTCTCTTAATTCCCATTCTGTCAGCTCTTGCTTAAGAACGATTTCCTTAGTTTGAAAGTCTTTGGAATACCCTTGCGTTCTTGCTTGATGAGACACCTCCTGTAAAGCTTCCAAGATTTCACATTTTTTCCCATGGACATTCCCAAAATCAGATTTATTCCACTTCTTAAGTTGGTTGGTAATATGCTGCAATCTTCTAGTGAAGCAAAACATTTTGGTACCGTACCTGGGTTGGCCCTCCTTCCACCATTTCTCAATTAAAGAAGGAAGATGTTCATCTCTCAACCACATCAATTGAAATCTAAAGGAGCTCTGAATGGTTTTGATTTTCCCAATTCCAATAAAACCGGCCAATGATCAGATCCTGAATTGTCTAGAACGTTAGCAATCGGAATAATGCTAATTTCTAACCAATCTTCCGAGATTAAAATCTGTCCAACCTTTCCAGAATACAATTCTCCCCACTCTTTTGTTGGACCATGTCATTAGTCCATTTTGGGTTTGAATATCAACCAAGTTCATCTTTTGTATAAAATCCAACATATTAACAACAAAGGCATCAAGGATAGAATTCCCTCCCTATTTCTCATGAGAGAATAAGACTGTATTGAAATCTCCCCCTATAATGACTGGTATTCCAGAATTGGTTGCAACAATTTCATAGATAATCTTCCACTGGGCTCTTTTAGCTTCCACCTAAGCCGGGGCAAAGATGTTCAATAATCAAGTAGTCTGATTTTCAGGAACGTATCTAACCACCATATAGAGAACACCCTGATGTCCTCCATTATCTATATTAACCATACTTACCTAAGCCTCCGAGATGGCGGGACGTAGGGATGGGGTTTTCGGGACGGCAATTTTTTTTGAAAATTTGGGGATGGCAAGGTAAGGCTAATAAAAATATGTATAAATATATATAATTTATTAATTTTACAAATATAACATGAATAATTCAATAAACTAAGACTTAAAATTGAAAGTTTGAAGATTGAAACCATTAATGATTAATCCAATTATTCATCTGCATCAGCTTCAAAAGATTTTGACGGGATTTAAGAGGTAAGAGTCTTTATTTGAGGTTTTTCATTTTACTTTTTTTGTTTCCCATTTAAGTAGATCTATATGTTTTGAAAATATATATATATATATATATATATATATATCCATTTTTTCTTTCTTTCACAGGCTGCTAGGATTTTTAATTCAAAAGGTAACCTTTGTTTTATAGGTGTTATGGTTTGCAGTTTGCATATGGCAATTCAAAGTGAAAACAAGAATGGCAATTATTGAGAGTATTGCTTAGACATATGGAGAGCCCCAAAAGTTCCTAGACTACACGGATACGGGTACAGGTACGGTTACGAGTACAGGTACAATACGCCGATACGGCAAATTTTTAAAAATCTTGGGTACAAAAGATTTTTATATATATATATGTATGTATATAAATTATAAATTTAAAGAAGCATTTGCATACTTATTGAAATTTAATTCTCATACATTGCATACTTAATGAAATTTATTATTTCTCTATCATAGTTATTTATCTTAGTGATCGTGATAAGATTCAAGGAGTTTTGATTGTTCATGGTGACCTTCCTTGATCCACTCAAAGACGATAGTATTGTCGACATATTTCCCGAAACATCATAACTAAGCAGGGAAAATATGGATCCAAGTCATGCGGTGGGATGATTAGTCCGAGCACGGAGAATACTCACCGAAGTTTTGGAAAGCTATCCAAGATTTTTAATTACTAATCTATCTACAGCAATCAAAGCTCGTGATTCTTTTAGAAGATTGCAAGAAGTTGCTTGGTCCAAAAAGGTGCAAAAATGGATTTTATGAAAATAAGAAAAATATTGCCATCAATGCATAGAGCTCGAGAAAATATACACTTTTAGAGAAACCGACACCTAAAACGGAGTCACGAATGAAAGTTATGGCACATGCAAGTTTTTGCTGCTACATCTTCCCGGACCCTTTCCAAAAATGGCAAATTTTTTTCTATGCTTGTGATTTTTTCACCAAAAATCCAAAAAAGGAAAGAAACGCTGTCTTTGGCAAGTTTTTTTGGACAGGTACAGCTAGAAACGTACCCACATGGACAAGGTACGGTCCAGTGCAAAGTGTTGTCGCATGCCGGACCATACACTGCTTTGTCCTGTGGGTACATTCCAGCCGTACATTCCTATCCTCGTGGGTACATTTCCAACCGTACCCACAACAGATCGCACCCCATACCATGCACACTCGCACGTTTCCCGAGCTAGTACGAGGACCCCGTATGCTTTACAGTGCAATCTAGCCCAAAACATAAAGTGGTACTGGCAAGGCAGAATAAATGTGGTCTGCTTGTCTTTCCCTAATGAAGTTTGAATTTCTGTGCAAGTGACATGTCGAAAATGGTCACCTCAGAATATTATTCCAGTACAGTGACAATGCTTACTTGAGTAGAACAGTGAGATATATTGGGAATTTTCATCATTCACAAGGATGGTACTTACTACAGGCCTTCATCTTTCTCTGACCATTTTCCATTTAGTTCGTCATTATTGACAGATAATCAGTTACTCTGCTTTCAGGCAAACCAAAATAATAAACTGCAGTTTATGGCAATTATGAGAACTCTGCATGTTGTTTTTTATTAGAATGTATTAAAAGTTTAAAAAATATTATAAAACTGAAATTCGACATGTTTTAATGTTGGAAAAGTGCAGATTTCGTTGGGGATGTCACGAAGTCCCCAACGAAGTCCCCAAAGGCCCTTTGCACCCGGGACGTCCCGGGTGCGTTCCTGGTTTGTGGGGGACGCCCCCTTTTTTTCTGGAAATTAGGGACGGCAGGAAATGTCCCTCCCGTCCCCAAGTCCCCGGGACGTCCCGACGTCCGGGACGTGAGGAAAATGGCCGGGACGCATCCCCGCGTAACACTGATATTAACATAACACTTAACTAATATTAACATAAGGCTAATTTATAAGACTTAGATTAAGCCTTATATTCTAATAGGTGTATGCTTGAAAGCATATGGAAGCTTCATGCCCCCTTCAAGGCCCAAAGGGCATCTTCAAACCATATTGGTATACAAGTTTAGGGTTTTTTAATGTATTGATTTTTTTTTCTAAATATTTTACATTTTAAAAAATCTTGTGCCACCGGAAATGGCTAGGAGATGCTAGAGCTTGGAAGCGGGGGAGGAAATTTCCTATAATCCTAGATTACAAGAGTTTTGTTGAAAAAACCTGCGAGTTTAGCTAGGTCATTCTTCGGATTGACCATTGTATTAAAATCGCATGAAAAAATTACCAATTCACAATTATTTGCATTTTTTACCAAGTAATCCTACAATGATTCCATCATATCATTGTTGCACATAAAACACATTAAACATTGAATTTTTACCTTTTTAATATTTTTATTTCTAATCATGGGAGGCTTAGAAAAAAGTGTCATGGTCAAAGAGAAGTGCCATAGCCAAACCAAGGGAGAAGTGTCATAGCTTCGATGCTACAAAAAAAAAGATTTACATATAAATTATTAAATACAAGATAACGTGTCATTATGGGGATCAATCAAAATTGGGATTTATGTGCACCTTGAGGCCAACATGAAAAGAAATAATTTGGTTTACATATAAATACAAGATAACATGTCACTATGGGGAACTATCCAAATTGGGAATTACGTGAACCTCGAAGCCATCCTGAAAAAAAATGGCTTACATATAAATACAAGATAACATTTCATTATCAGAAACCATCCGAATTGGGGTTTTTGTGCACCTTGAGGTTTCCTCTCCTAATGATGAGGATTTCACTTGAAATTTATGTAATTCAAAAGCCAGTAATCTGGTCACATAGCTCTTGGATATGCAGTAAACCCGCCATTGGGTTAGCATTACCCTCTCCCATATGACCTGAGTAAATCTGTCAATGAAGCATTTTTTCTTATATGATTGTTAGACATGAAGAGTTAGTTGGATTTACAAATTAGCGAACTATTATATCCCAATGGAATAAATAGTGATGAAAGACAAGGGATGCCAGTCTACAAATGTGTTTGGTCACTCGTCATGTACCACTCTATCCTTGTAAGGCTCCAGAGGGAGACTGAACAAATCACTCTACATGGTTCTAGTAGGGAAGCCCTTAAAATCCTTTTAAGGCTCACATGTTTAAGAATGCATTCTCTCTGTTGTGTGTGTTTCCAAGTTGGGAATCGATTGATAACACAAGTAGACATCAGAGTGGCTAGAACATAAATTTCAAAACATCTCAAAACTAAACTTTCATCCTTATCTTGGCCCCTGGATTTTTCTATTAACATTGAATTATTTATGAATTAGTGAATCACTAATGTTACATTGAGATGTACCTTAATGAAATATGATATATGTTTTTCACTATGTTCCATTGAATACCATTTGTAGGGGGACGAAAACACGGGAATGCAAAAAGGGGACAGCTAGAAGTACCTCCAAAATCCTATAAATAATATTTGAATAGGAAAATAGCATGGGGTGATGATGAAGAAACAGAAACGAGGTGACAGGGGCAGAGGACCAAGGGGTGCGAACGTGTTCTTTCTGCCCACAGGTTTTTCATGAACTTTATTATGCAGTGATTTTGAATATGTAAACACACGCACGCCTATATATGTATGTATATGGAGAGATGTAGAGAGATGGGGGAGAGGAAAACCCATGCACCCCAACAACAGCTGATTTTTAAAATTACATACCCATGCCAGTGCCTGCGCCTTCACCTGCACCCATAAAAACATGGAAATGTTGAAGAAAACTATGAAGTTATGTTAACTGAAACAAGAGTAATCCTTAAGAAGAAATAATTAAAAACAAACATTGCATTTCAAAGACAAAAATGATGTACAGCAGCAGGAAGATTGTCAGAGGAAGAACAAATGTAAATAAAAGTAACAACATTGTGTTCAAAGTTGGGATCAGTGAAGAAGGCTAACACTAAGAAACATGAACCGTCATAAAATAACAATGAAACAGATTTACAAGGGGTGTGCTGCTTACACAAGCATCAGCTGTAAGACAAGGGACAGTTTAACCCCACGCAAAAGCAAAAGAACAATGCTCACATAATCTATTGACAGTGAGTTAACAATTAGAAAAACTGAAAATTTAAAACCAAGTTCAAATGAAGCTTGGGCAGGACCCATATGGGAGATAAGTTGGAAAGCAAAGATTATTGTTTCTCACAATGTTCTATGCTGCGAGAGACTGAAATTAATTAAACCAATTAATCACACAACAGCAACACGTGATATGGCATTAATAAGATATGCATGGACCAATATGCATGGAAATATTCCTCAATAGACGGTCATGAGAAGACAGATGTTAATCAGCTGAGAAATCAAGAATCTATATACTTTTATTGACAGATGCTTTTAGAGTTGGCTCGGTACATTCATTTCTACTGCAGCTATACTAGAAATAAAAGAGAGATAATTTTGGTCACAATTACAACTTTCCAGATAGCAACAAATAGACTTATGAAATTAATGCATAAGATCATGTTTACATTACTATTAGAGGTCTTGTATCAACTTGATGGGGTATGACTCTATGAGCAAGCAACAACTCTGGAGAAATAGCTAGAGCTTTTCAGAAAGTTGACAGAAGACTTAATTACTACCCCTTCCATAATATTTTGCTTTAATTCAAGGCAGCTAGTTTACATCAATAATAGTTTTATTGTAACATTAATACAAAGAAAATATGCAACATCAATAACATTCACAAAAAAATTGATACGAGAATGTGACTGCTCTCAATATTTCCCTAGAAACTACAATAAAACCCTTCCTTTTATGGATAAGAATAATAAAAATGAATCTAAAATAATCAGAATCAGTAGAATTGTCTAGATATTTATCAATGATCAAACCTGTAAGTGATGTAGCGGGTGCAACATAAGCACCTGCAGGTGCCAGATCAAACCCACTTGCCCGTTTACTGCAAGCAATTATAAGAATAAAACACATCTAATATCAAAACAATACAACTGAGACATTTTAAATGAAAAGTCATATTGCAGAGGAACATTCAAAACCAGGATCTAATACACTGACAGTTGTAATAGTTGTGAGTTGAGACCAAGCGGCAAATCTAAATCATATTAATGTTTGTCATCTAGAAGAAACAGAAAGTCTTACAGACGATACTTACAGTTTATACCTACCGCAAGCATCTAAATACATAAAAGCAAAGATCCCAAACCTAGTAAGCAATATCTTTTTAATAATATTCTTACTAGAATAAGGAAAAGACATACTAAGGAGGTGCTAAGACTACTTAAGTCAATTCAAAAAATACATCATTCACCAAGGAATCTCAACTAAAATATACACAAGTACAGATATCTTAAATACATTTATCTGAAAAATGCTGATAAATATCAATTTCAAGGTTCTTATCTTGGATTTTACGTATACCACATTGATTAATAACTCCATTACCTTATCCGAAAAAATCCAATATTAAATACATTTATTTGAAAAACACCAATAGATATCAATCTCAAGGCTCTTATCTTGGATTTTACATATACCACATTGATTAATAACTCCATTACCTTCTCCAAAAATTCCCACTGACCAGTGACAAATGACATCAATCTAGTTGCACCAATGTGTGAGGCTCGTGAAAACCTTCTCAAGAAAAAAACGGGCTCCAAGCTCCACCATATGGCCAAGGTATTATGATTTTTCTATCAACTTCTCAAAGCAAAAAGAAAAAACTTCCGAGTAAAGGTCAAATAGACATCAAATTTAAAGTTGTAATTACTATAAAACTATTTTATTGCCCACAAGCTTTGAGGCAAACCAAGAATATACCTAGTAATTTTCAGATTGAATGCATGAACGAATCTTTTAAATTAAATATTGAGTTATTGATGTAGGATACACATAATTATTAGTCTTCGAAAAGGATCTTTTGGACCCCCTCTTCAAGACACCTTATGTTCATACTGTCATACAAATCCAGCAAGAATCACACATGGCCTAATTCAGCACTCTAATATCTTGTTCCACATACAATAATAAGGAAATGTGTGCTTTAACTGTAGTTATTTTTGTGGCTTCATTTATAGGTCGTGTAATTGAAATGGAAGCTAATTTTTCCAGTGTAGAAATTTGCAATGATTTTCAACATCTGAATTCGCATCTCTACTACCCCTGCATTCCCTAGTTAAATGGGAAATTGCAAGTGAAAGGAAGTTCATTAAACCAATTTTATTTCAAACAAACTACATAATGAGAGGAATTTCCATACATGGAGCAATTCCTATATTACTCGGGTACCACCCTCAAAGTCCCAGGACCGATACAGTTCGATACCACCTTAGTAGGAAAACTCGGCGAGTACTTGCCATTCGTTTGCATAAACGAGTAAACGCCCATAAAACTCGCCAAGGGGACTCGTCGAGTTGTGGCGAGTATGGCGAGTTGGCGAGTACTCGCCATTCGTTTGCATAAACGAGTAAACGCCCATAAAACTCGCCAAGGGGACTCGTCGAGTTGTGTCGAGTCTACGGTGAGTCATGTCTATCTAAAACTCGCCTTGACGTTGTTCATACATGTATACACGGCTTTCACACTCGAACAACGCTGCAAATACACAGTTTTTGCTCTTTTTAAGGCCCTTCACTCCCTCATTTTCACTCACATAACCATTCGAGCTTGCATTGCTTGTGTTGAGTGGATTTTGGAGCGTATTCGAAGAGAGAATTTGGAGAATTGCATTTGGAGGTAGGTTTTTTTTTTAAAAAAATTCAAATTTTGTGTATATTATTTATGTTTTATAGATTCATATTGTAATTCTAAATACATATAATGTAAAATCAAATGCTTGTAATTTTTTTATACTAATTTGCAGCCAGAGGTATGTATTTTTTTTTAACACAAATTCATTCTAAACTAGTTAAATTTTATGTATGTGTATTGTAATCGATTCGTTTTGTAATTCTAAATACATGTAATATAAAATTGAATGCTTGCAATTTTTTTATAGTCTTTTGCAGTCAAAGGTATGTATTTATTTTATGCATTTTTTTCTTTTAAATTAAATTAAGCTTACGCTTTTCTAATTTTTTAAATGTGCGTTGTGTTGCAGATTAGAGCTTAACAATGGCATCAAGCTCGGCATCAGGTTCGGCATCTAGGTCAACATCATTAGCAGGGACCATTCCTGCAAATGCCTATACCAAAGCATGGAAGTATGGTGTACGTGGCACTAGTGAAAATGAAGTTATTTGCAATTTCTGTGACAAAAAAATGTCTAGAGCATCAATCATTTGAAATATCACCTTTCATGTATTGTTTGCCGAGATGTTGCGGTTTGCCCCAACATGACGGAAGAGGCAAAGCGAGAGATGAGAACAGGGTTGGCAGAGCTAGAGGAGAAGAAACTAGAGAGGGCAGGGGTATGGGCAGCCATAACACAAGCTATTAGACCTGGGGCTGCAATGACAGAGGATTTAGAGGATGATGCGGAAACAATTGTGGGCTCTACTCATGGTCCACGTGTATGAAGCGGAAGAGCCGAAAGAGGCGCATCTTCATCGAGTTCAAGCAAAGGCATACAGAGCTTTTTTGTGCCAAGGAACACACTTGGAGCACAACCTTCATTGGAAGGTACAGCCTGGAACAAAGATATGCACGAGGAAGCAGATAAAGCTTGTGCAAATTTCTGGTACTACAACAACCTGTCATTCAATGTGGCAAAGAGCCCATACTAGGAGTACTTGGTGACAACATTGACAATTGCAGGGAAAGGGTACAAGGCACCCTCTCCAAAAGATTTGAGTGGGAAATTGCTTGAGGGTGCAGTTGCAGATGCCACTACCATTCTAGAAGAGCAAAAGAAACAATGGAAAAATTCGATGCACCATTCTTTCAGATGGGTGGACGATGGAAGGAACCACACCCTCGTTAATTTTTTAGCGGCTTCAAACAGTGAGATGGTGTTTTTGAAGTCTATTGATGCCTCTAACATAGTAAAAAATGTAGAGAATTTGAGTGTTATGTTAGAGACGGTTGTATTAGAGGTTGGTGTACAGAATGTTGTGCAAGTTGTCACAAACAATGCAACAACATATGTGGCAATTGGGAGACTACTGCAGGAGAGACATCCATCACTCTTTTGGACTCCTTGTGCAGCTCATTGCCTTGACCTTCTTTTGGAGGACATAGGCAAAATTGATTGGGTGAGGCCGGTTGTAGAAGATGCAAGAACCATAACGAAGTACATATACAATCACCCTTGGGTTTTGAGCTTGATGAGAGAACACACAAAGGGGAAAGAGCTTGTTCGAGTCGGTGTCACAAGGTTTGCAACTAACTTCTTGACGTTGCAAAGTATTTCTAGTTTGTTGACACCTTTGAAACAAATGTTTGAGTCAAGCATGGCTAGACTCACAATATTCAAAGAAAGTTGACGGAGAGATGGTTATAAAGATAGTTTTTGATGATATCTTTGCAAAGAGAGCTATAGAGATCATCAAGGTAACTTCAAACTTCAATTTATATTTCATTCCTTTATTTTAATTTTTTAAATTATAAATATATTGTTTTCACTTTTTTACTTTATTTGTATTGTAAGTTTGTAACCTTACATTTTAATGTGTGTAGGTGTCAGAGTCGTTGGTGAGGGTTTTGCGTTTGGTTGATGGGGAGCAAAACCCCATGGGGTTTATTTATGAGGCCATGGATAGGGCCAAAGAGTCCATCCAAAACTATTACAGGGGGGATATGGTCAGATATGGTCCCTTTTGGGAGATTATTGATCGGAGGTGGAACAATCATCTCCACCAACCTATTCATGCAGCGGGGTACTACCTCAACCCCAAGAATTTCTTCTCCGACAACTTCACAGATGTGAACGGAGAGGGTTATGGAAGGCCTTTCAACATGTATTGAGAGGATGATCCCAGATGTTGAGACGAGGGACCTCATCATTTTAGAGATGCAGAGTTCTGAACATGCTTTGGGGAGGCTCTTTTCTTCGGTAGCTAGCTATTCGAGGGAGAGCCACACGGTCACCAAGCAATAAATATTGGAATATTTACCAAGTTACAAATTTGATTTTATTAATACTTATAAATTTTTTATTATTTTGTTTGTAGGTTCTTGGTGGTAGGATTGAAAGGGAATACCCCATCTTCAAAAGCTAGCCCTCGAATTCTATCTCAACCTTGTAGCGCTTTTAGATGTGAGCACAACTAGAGTTTGTTTGAGGCCATTCACACAAAGAAGCGCAACAAGTTGAGTCAAAAACGGCTCAACAACTTGGTTTTGTGCAATACAACCTTCACTTCGCACCTTTGAAAAGTGGAGGCCACATCAGAGGAGCTCATTTATTTGGATGAGATAGATCCATATAGTGAGTGGACTAGGCGAGAAGAGGAAAACCCTACGTTCACAGAGGACGAGATTGCTTCTTTTGAGAGGGAAGCTATGGAGGGAGAAGCACTAGCAAGACTCCAAGGAGATATTGGATTGGATGACATCTTTGGAGGTGATCTCCAACATGCAGCAGAGGAGCCACCAGCACCACCATCTACTTCCAGGATCGAGCCAGAGTCGCAGCCTTCTAGGAGGAGCGAGGAGACGCAGCCGAGTGTGGGGACTAGTAGAGGCACTAGACCCTCTCCCAATTTTCTTGAGGAAAATGTTATTGTATATTGCAACTTGCATAGATATGAAATTTATGATGATATTTTTCAATGTCAATCATCATAAATTCATATTACTTATCAGTCGGTTGTTGTATTCGCATGATGATGCGATTTTGTATTGTATTTGTATTCAAATCTAATAGAAAACACTTCTCCAACATTTTATGGGCTCATTTGATACATTTTGTAGCTATGTGTTGCTTAAAATTTATGTTTTTTAAAGAAATTTGAGTATTTTTTAAGTTGCGGAGTATTCCCTGAGTATTGGCCGAATATTGTCGAGTTTTTGCCGAGTTAAAAGTTTTGGTTCTGCCGAGCATTTGTTAAGTACGAGTATGCGAACTATGGGTACCACTACTAGTACGGTTGCCTCCCGGTTCTATCATCTTGGGCATGCAATTTTAATAATAAATAAAACAGACCAGTCCAGGCCAAGAGTCATAATCAAAACAAAAACTATGATTAAAAGTAAAACAAAACACCCAACTGAACTGCTGCTAGTCCTACTACATCTGGTTCTAATGATCCAACTGCCAATTTAGATGCTCTGAATCAAGAGCAACAAAATAATTTGTTCACGTATTCTTGAGTTTGACAGAGATCATCGACTGTATTCCTGTTTGAACAAATAATATAAGTCCATGTGATATACTATAATCTTGACTTGTTTAATATTTTGAGTTATCAATTATCAATAGTGTTTGGTTATTTTTACATTTATTACTTTATGCATATAACATTAGATTAGGGTCAAAATCTAATTATTTTGCATATAATTTTTATTTTTTAAAATTTAATCCATTTTTGTCCAGACATACCCAAGCAGTACTGTACCTCGGGTCCAAAAAATTTGCAACTTAGAGCAATTCATACATTAGTTGCATTTGTACAAATTCCTGATAGATGCCTAATGTTTTCGAACTTTGTATGCTAAATAACTGAGCATGCCAGGAATCTGGAATATGTAACCATATAAGATACATTTGTATGAAAGTAAGATTTTAAATTTTCGACAACTTGTTATCATACAAAATTACAAATGGATACCATTATAATATTACCCTATCAATAAATGTTTGAAAAGAATTGTTAGTTAAAAAAATGTCTCAGAACAAATGAATTTCTATCATTTTTTATGAGTAAATAATCACACTATTAATAATTTAATAGTAAATTCTACAAAATTCAGGCTTAATCATACTTTGTATTTCTCTCCTGATGATAGGTTGGATGTCTAGGCCCAAAACACCAAGTTTCCTGGTTTGCTTTCCACATGGATCTTTTCCAGAAAAATTGTCTATTAATTAAGCTTAGATAGTTAGGATGAGTTTACAACATTAGTTATCATGTTCAAAAATATCAGTCTACTGAGTAGGCTACAAAGTTTGGAAGTTAAAGATTCTGAGAAAGATTAGGTTTGATTCAGAGATTTTAAAATTAAAAAAAAAAAAATACCACATATTTCTAAGAAGAAAATCAAATACATATAAAAAATGCTTTGAAAAAGATAAATGCATTACATGAATCGTCCATATTTTAAACTTCAAAATTTAGAACATGAGCTCAGAATTGAAATGAAATAGTAAACACCTAAAATACACTGCATAAAGATATGCAAATGTTTTTCTTAAGTTTTGCTAATATGTTCATATGATATCAAGTTGTCAATATAGTTATTCTATTTATTTACAATACAAATCTGACTAACAAGAAGAACGGGGAGGGAATGTTTAAATTGTGATGGTGAATCCCCCAAATTTAATAATTTAATACCTGATGTGTACTCACATTCACACATATTAATATAAACTAAAAGTTTAAAACTTTCTATTCTCACATAAGACCCACATTCAACTTTGCAATTACATATTTTTGTTTTTACAAGCATCGTGTTTGTGAAGAAAAATTTTGCATTTGTATAACAGAAAATGGAAAATGGAAAATGGAAAATGGAAATAATGCAGTCAGCAGTGAATCAGTGTAAAGGTGTTTCTAAAGACCGAAAAGCAGTGGCACTCAACCAACAAATACAATTCCACATAAACACTTCAGTCATCTGCACAATGCAGAAATGAAAAAACTCCAGAAAATTGTAGCATAAGGGGTAAACCAATATATATGACAGAGTTGAAAAACCCCAATAATAATTGTTTTAGTTCTTTTGTTGCTTTTCACAGTTTTTACAAAGATTTTTCTACCATTTTTCGACTATTTATTCAAATTCTTTTTGTAGTTTTTCTGATTTAAAAAATTAAAATTAAAACACATCAAAACTGTACCAGACAGGTTTAGTTAGGCTGAAAAATTATCTTTAGGCCAAACCTCATTCAGGTCTAGATGAACCTTGTAACTATGTTTTCAGTACCGGTAACAATTCATATACAATAAAACAAAACCTCGCATTCATGCAACCTAGACTTGGTAACAACTAGGAAAGATGCAGTTAAGTGTTGACTTAGTAATCAGCAACATATTTGAGGAAGAGTTGATTAAATGCCAGACTGAAAACACCAAACTTAGACTACTTATCAAATTTCATAATCAATTTAAATGTCCATTCCATTATAAGTTCAAAACTCTGCAATAACTCAGCAAAGCATTCAGTCTGTGCTAGTTTCTGAATAGTAGATTGAAACTGAGCAGTACTCGAGCACCAAGGAAGAATGAGTAACAATAACAAACCTATAAATAAGGATGCTACTGGTACACTTAATATAATAATCGTCTCTCATGGAAGAATCAATGTGAAAGAAGGTTATGAACCACCTTAACAACTCTAACTTTATGTCTCTTTCTGCAATGAATTCCTAACAGCCTCTTGTAAGCATAATATACACTATAAGTTTTATCTTTTCAAGTTCCCATTTGTCAGTATCTTGTTTGAATGGAAATTGTATGTTAATTGTGCATGTAAAACATGCATCTCTTTCATCGAATAATATGAGCCCGAGTGATACAAGTATCGACTCTCAAGGCTTCCATAATGAACCCTACGTTCAAGTCTTGGGAGACATGACAAAGTGTTAAAATTGGATTTAATACAGCACCCAACTTGCTGGGTATTGTTTAATCCAATGGAAAAGGCCAGGTGCAAGTCTTGAATATTATGTTTGAATGCAAATTATGTGCTTACTTGCGCATGGAAAACATGCATCTCTTGCATTGAATGAGATGAGCTCAAGTGATAAAAGTATTGACGCTTTCATAATCAACCCCATGTTCAAGTCTCTGGAGACATAATAAAGTGTTGAAATTGGATAAAATTGCACACCTAATACACTGGGTGCAGTGTTACCCAATGGAGAAGGCCGAGTGCAATTATTTAGTGAATTAGGCATAAGGGATATCCCTACGTTGTGTGGGGCTAAGCTTAATGTTAGCCCCAAACAAGGGGGAATTTACCAAATCAAAAATAAAACATGTCTCTTTTCCAAGCCTAGTCATTTCCATCACTCATACTTTAGACTTGTAAATGTTTATACACTTTCCCTGACATGCCAATGTATACCAAAGAACTCTATTCCAGCCTTTCAGGTTAACTTAAAAAAATTCCTTTTGCCCATTATCATCATCTCGTTTGAATTGAAAATTATTCTTTTCCTTTACTTGCAGGCAATTTTTTCATTTTTCCGGAAAGGCTTTATACTAGTCCTGGTGCCCTGGAAATTTTGGAGCAAAACACGAAATTAATATAAAACCGTGATAACTCCTTATTAGAGCCCTCTTGAATATGTAATACAGAACAGCTAACTGAAATATTACCAACGTAGTGAATACTGAGACACATTCCATAGAACAGAAATTACATACAATAAATAATTTCACCGACAGAGTACATGCTCATGAATATCTATAGCATATAAACCAGAGGCAGAGATTGTATGACAAATACTACTAACATTCACATGAAAACCATTGGTAGTTTTCTAAACATTTTCATTGCCGTCACACATAAAGATCATTTGCCAAGAAGCCTATTCATAGCACCTAAGAAAAGGATTTCCAAATCATATTAACCCAATAAAATAATAAGCTATAAGACTGCAGTCAAATGACATATGAAGCTCAGTACCTTTTGCGTTCCCGGGAACCTGATCTAGAACGCCGTTCTCGATGATCATACGATCGACCATGAGAGCCAGACCTTGACCTCCGCCTATGCCGGTATTCTCTATCATGATCATATCGTCTGCTCATAGATACGAATTTAATGCCAAGTCAGTTTCCATGAAATAAATTATGACAAGGCCTAGCCCATCAATATTTCCAAAGAAAGAAAACTGCTTTAACAAAGGAGGATAAGCGAAAGACATTGGTATCCTACAGAAAGTAGATAGACTATTGAATTCGTGATAGGAATGGGCAGTATAATCAATGATAACAAACATCTGATAATAGACAATAAATTAAAACTTTTATTATTCTTAAGAATCTTCAAAGTTAGGCATCTGACAGGCAGACCTGTCACGATCATTTCTATGGCTTCGATCATTTTCCTCCCGGTAACGACGATTTGGATAACTTCGACCGCCACCTCTACCACGATCATCATCTCTATGTCCTCTATCTCGATGCCTTCCAACATCTTCTCTGATTCGTTCTCTACCTCTATCATCCTCATATAATAACTGCTGCAATATCATAAAGCAAAGTTATGAACATCTGTACAATTCTCAAAGCAAAGCCACCCTGAAAAAATACCATCTCTATTTATTAAGAATGCTAGAAATGTGGACCACCTAAATTATTCTGTTAACACTTTCTTGCAGTCATGCATGTAAAGGCTTGATGATATTATAATAAGCTTGGATGTATTTTATGGATGGCAGTTTGGGAACATATTGTTCAATCATAAATCCACATGAGAAACACTTCCCTTACTGATAATCCTTAGATAGGAGGTAAAATATTACTTTTCATTCAATATTGAGGTCTGAACATGTTTTCCTATCATATAAATAGGCCACTTCATTGTCCATAGAAGAGATGAATGGTGTTTTAAAATGTTGAAACACTTATAGTATTAATAACAGTGTCGAAACACTTATTGCATTAATAATTTTATTTCCTTTATTTCATATGGAGATTTACATAGCCATTAATAATGTTTGTCCTCCACATTAGAATTGAGATGTAGCAACTATTATTAGCATATTCTCAAAGCAAATTAACTCGCATGTGCACTGAGTGCATGGCTTATGAATGCACTTATCATTTCAAAGAACATTATTGCCACGTTACAAGACAGCTTACTATGAATCATACTAATGACATTTTATAGCATTAACCTGTAAATCACTATCGTGATGGGAAATGTTTGAATATTTAGTATAATAGTCATGAATGTAAGTCAACTATTTATAATCACAAAAGTACATCAACATAGGAAATAAAAGCACAATAAATAAATATAACATTGTGTTTTATAAAAGATAGTAAGTGGAGTCCTCTCACATTGGCCTATATATACAGTGGCGTGGGAGTCCCTCCCTCTCGGCCTCCGCAACCTATCGGCCCCTCTCCCTCTCTATTCTATATTCCTCTCTATCTCTACCTGGGATATGGGATGGGGCACTTGTCCACCTCCCCTACCCCTATATATAGGCCAACGAGAAGGCACTCAACCCCTCTCAACCCCATATATAGAGGGGATGTCAGTGTGGATGTTTTGGTTATTTATGCCGACCCTATATATCTATCTAGAGGGCAACCGTGGGGACAGAGATATAGATAAGGGGCTACGCCATATGTAAATATAGATAGGGACCCTAAATTTATGCAAGCAGAAATTGAGTGGTTCACTATGCTATGCTCACCCCTCACCTTCCTACATTGTAGGAGTGCCCATAAGGGGCCCTCACCCTCCTTCATCAAGCGAGTGCCTGAAGGCCTACTCCGAGAGGCCTGATGGGAGGGGGGACTTAATAGATAGGCTAATACTACATTGGAGATCTATAAATAGGGGCAAGCCAATTCATGATGTCAACTATAGTAAATATCAAGGTGTCGCCCCTATCGTATCTATATATTTCCAGGCACTCATCTACCTATATTTGCTCGATCTCCCTATATGGATGTGGCAGCCATGTAGATATATAGGCATCCGGGTACCCAACCTGCACGACCATCTATAACTCAGCTCCCATGCATCCAGGTTAGGTGGGCCATATAGATAGAGGGCAGCATTTAACAACATACTTTGGTTTTTGTGACTACATTAGGGACTGTATAGCTAGAGTGGGAGAGTTCTGCTCTTGCTAGATTAGATATATTGGGGAGAGTTAGGAGCCATATAGATAGAGAGGGGAGTTAATGGCCATTCATACAGACCATTAGTTGATCGTTGCTATCTAGATCAAATTAGATTACCATAATCTATAGAGGGCCCCATACCGTATTCATATATCTAGAACTTGGCCCTACCCCATTTTTATATCCTATATTTCGACGAAGGCCCTATTTATATATTTGGCTGAACTCAATCGGATATATAGAGAGGGCCGTATAGATCTATATGGGGTTCGAGTATATGGAATGGCTAAACCATATATAGATAGGGGTGGAGATCAATGATCGAACAGTTTATATAAAGGAGGGTGCAATAGTTAACCTTGTTACACGAAGGTAGTTCACATTCAGTTGTTCATCTCTCTCACTTCATGCACATTCCATTTCTGATTTGAATGAGCAGCATGCCAAAAATGTCTCCTCCATTTCTAAGATTTTCTCTTATCCCTATTTGTCTCTCTTGTGGTTTTAGAGCTATAACCTATAGATGTATGAGGATTAAGGGAACATTAAGATAGATGTAGGAGAGGAATTGTATGGTAACATTCTCAAGGAATAGACCTGCAATTAATATCAAAACCCTAGAACTCTTCTATAGCAAAATCCAGCACAAATCGCAACACATTTTGAGGGGTTTGGAGGCAGAATTTCAAGTGTTTGTGAATATTATCTCCAATACGGTTCCCAAGAACATATTTCCATGGGATCATACAAACTATACAGACAAACATTTTTTTAGTTTTTCTCAAAAATATCGACTTTTAAAATGTTTTGAAAGTTATCATATTTTTGGGTCTTTGGCACATATTTCGAGGCAATGTTGAGCAGCTTCAATTGTACAATCAGCATCAAATCTCTATATACATTCTAAGTCATGATATATCTCAGAGTTTGGTGTTTATTGCTAGTTATGGTCGTGGAAAATTTGAATAACTTTATGGTATAAGACTTCCAAACGCGTTCAATGGTCAAAAGTTCACCAACTGGAAGAATAGGATGCTGAGCATCTTTGTGTATAAGGAGTGACTGTTAGGAATTATTAGTGTCCACATGTATGTTAGTTGTATGTGTGAAGAAGATAAGTGTTGACTCCTCCTTTGTAGAAGATCAACTCTCTATATATGTATGCCCATACCTTTGTGAATAATAAAATATCAAGTTTATTGTGTTAATCTTATTGTGCAATGGATGTGAGATCTCTGACCAAACTTATCATTTGGTATGAGAACAGACTATTGTCTTGATTTTATAATGGATAAATAAACTTATTTGCAAGGAAAACTTCCAACTCTTCATTGTCCAGTTGATGGAATTTTTCTGGGTGAAGATTAGTTTTTAGTTTGAAAAACTATTGCTTTCAGAAAAGGTCTTCATTTCCTCTACGTCTACAATAGCTGATTACTCTATGCAGGATTAGCAATTTTTGTCACATCTGGAGTGCCACGCTGCAATTTTTGACGAGATGAAACATGTGCAAGTGCATCATGATAGTGGTCAATCTTCTGTTCACTTGCTTTTGTCAACAGTGTGTTTCTTTGGCACATCCTTGATCTGTGCATGGGCTTCTAGCTGTATTGTGTTAGTATGACCATATCGCTTTACTTTTGTATCTAAGTTGAATGCCCACTCAAATTTGCAGGCATCTAAGGAAAGAGAAAACAGAGTACGGAAAGCACCACAGCTAGGCATCATGAAGGCAGTTGAAATAAAGCCTTGTGGATCACTATGATTGGTCTTCACATTGATGCAACCATCTCCCGAATGTGCTTTGTATCAATTTTGGCTTATCATTACAATGAACGGCTCTTTGAATGCATTCTCCTCTCAATGCTTTTCTCCCCACACGAACCGCAGACATAATTTCACATTGGATATATGCATCTCCTGCTCAAGCTGGACACCATTGACTCAGCCGATTCACACCATTGGATTCACAGCTTCTGTTAAACACTCGTGGAAGTTCTAGACTTGCACTCGTGCTTCTATCAAATGATCTACTGGAACATAGCTTGTTCCCATTCGAATAGCAGGGTGACTTCGGTTATGGCCTTTTAGAAGCTCAAAGTATTTACACCTGTAGCTACTCACTGAGATGTGTGTATTGGCACTCTCGGCCTGATTTGCATCAAAGTATCACCAGTTGTCTTCCACAACTCCTCACTGCCATACACCATCGGTCTCAACTATATTAAAGGTTTGCAATATGCTGAGTAGTTAATAAAATCTTGATAAGTTTTAAAGAGGTAGATTATTGTATTAAAAGTGGATTACAATTGTTTATAAGTGGTCGAAGTTTTTAAGGGACTATTATTTGCTTAGTTGGAAAACTCGGCGAGTACTCGCCAAAAACTTCGAAAAATGAATATTCTTTGTAAAAAATCGCCAAACAAGGACTCGGCAAATATTCGGCGAATATTCGCTAAGAATATTTGGTGAATATTCACCGAGAATATTTGGCAAATATTCGAAAATATTCGCGAGTCCAAGCCCTTTGTTCATCTAACACAGGATAGACACGTAATACACCAAAAGCGTAGGAAAAATGCTGAAAAACTCTAGGATTTCTCTTTTAAGGCAACACACCCCTTCATTTTTTATCACACAGCCATTGAGCATCCTTTGCATGAGTTGAGGGGATTTTATAGTGAATTCAAGAGCAAATTTGAAAATTTTCATTTGGAGGTAAGATTTTTTTTTCTTTCTTTTTGCAAATTTGTTCTATATTATTTATATATTCATATTGTATCCAAATATGATTTGCAATTTTAAATGCACTTGGCCATTGAGCATCCTTTGCATGAGTTAAAGAATTTTAAAGCGAATTCGAAGAGCAAATTTGAAGAATTTCATTTGGAGGTAAGTTTTTCCTTTTCTTTTCACAAATTCATTCTATATTATTTATATATTCATATTGTATCCGAATATGATTTGCAATTTTAAATGCATTCAATTCAATTGCGAATGATTTTAAATTTTTAATAGTTATTAATTTATTCATGTTTGTTTATCATCGTTAATGAATGAAATTGCCGGAATGTATTGTTGTAATTTTGTAAGTGTTGTTTTAAATTTTTTTAATAATGTATTCTTCGTAGGATTTACAATTATGGCTAAATAGGGTTATCAAGCCAATTTTTAAAAATTTTTAATTAAGTTTATGTATTTTTTAATTTTTTAAATTTACGTTGTCTGCAGATTAGAGCTTACCAATGGCATTAGACTCGGCATCAAGTTCAGCATCTAGGTTAGCATCACTAGCAGTAGAATCACACGGCTAACACCCGTACCATTCTTTTAAGTATGATGAACGTAGAGCAATTCAAGGAACCCCGGTTTGCAATTTATGTGGCAAAACATTTTCTCGAAAGTGTAAATCACATGAAGTATCATCTTGCATGTATTGTTTGTTGGGACGTTGTGGTATGTCCCAATGTTACAGAAGAGGCAAAACGAGAGATGAAAGCAAAGCGACAGAGATGGAGGAGAAGAAACTAGAGAGGGAAAGGGTGCATGCAGCCAGCAGAAGCCATTAGACCTGGAATGGCAAAGGATTCAGAGGATGATGCAACAAAGAATGTGAGCTCTACTCGTAGTCCATGCATACGAACCAAAAGAGGCACATTTGCTTCATCGAGTTCAAGCAAAAGGATACATAGCTTTTTTGTACCAAGAAACATACCTAGGGCACAACCTTCGCTGCAAGCCACAAAGTTAGGACAAGGATGCACACGAAGAAGCAGATAAGGCATGTGCAAATTTTTGGTACTACAACAACCTTCCCTTCAATGTCGCGAAGAACCCGTGATCGGGAACACTTGGTGATAGCATCGAGAGTTGTAGGGAAAGGGTACAAGGCACCCTCTCCAAAAGACTTGAGTGGGAAATTGCTCAAAGGTGTAGTTGCAGATGCAACGACAATCCTAGAAGATCAAAAGAAGCAATGGCAGAAATACGGATGCACCATTCATTCACAAGGGCGGACAAATAGAAGGAACTACACCGTCATTAAATTTTTAGCGGCTTCAAATGGTGCAATGGTATTCTTGAAGTCAATTGATGCCTCTAACATAGTTAAAAATGCGAGACAATTTGAGTCTTATGTTGGAGAAGGTCGTATTAGAGGTGGGTATCCAAAATGTTGTGCAAGTTGTCACAGACAATGCAACAACATATGTGGCGATTGGGAGACTACTACAGGAGAGACATTCATCACTCTTTTGGACTCCTTGTGCAGGCTCATTGCCTTGACCTTCTTTTGAAGGAAATAGGCAAAATTGATTGGGTAAAACTGGTTATAGAAAATGTAAACAATATAACCAAGTACATATATAATCACCCTTGGGTTCTCAGCTTGATGAGAGAACACACGAAGGGAAAAGAGCTTGTGCGATCCGGTGTCACAAGGTTTGCAACTAAATTCTTGATGTTGCAAAGAATTTCTAGTTTTTGACATCATTAAAGCAAATGTTTGTGAGTCGAGCATGGTTAGACACACAATATTCAAAGAAAGTCGATGGAAAGAGGACCGCAAAGATAGTTTTTTATGTTGTCTTTGCAAAGAGAGCTATGGAGATCATCAAGGCAATTTCAAACTTCAATTTATATTTCAAGTAGATTGCTTAATTTTAAATTATAAATATATTGTTATTTACTTATTTACTTAATTTGTAAATTTGTAACTTTAAATTTTAATTTGTGTGCAGTGTGTCGAGTCATCGGTGAGGGTTTTGTGCTTGGTTGATGGGGAGCAAAACCCGATGGGGTACATTTATGAGGTCGTGGATAGGGCCAAAGAGGCCATCCAAAACTATTATAGGGGATGTCGCCAGATTTGGTCCCTTTTGGGAGATAATTGATCAAAGGTAGAACAATCAACTCCACCAACCTATTTATGCAACGAGATACTACCTCAACCCCAAATTTTTCTTCTTTGATGCCTTCACAGATGAGAATGGGGAGTTATGGAGGGCCTTCAACATGCATTGAGAGGATGATACCAAAGGTTGAGACAAGGGACCTCATTATTTTAGAGTTGCAGAATTACAAGGGGAGGCTCTTTTCTTCGGTGTTAGCTATTTGAGGGAGAACCACGCAACCACCACGTAATAAAAAATAGAATGTTTACTAAGTTCCTTATATGTCACAAGTTACAGATAAGTTACTCCGCATCTTCAAAAGCTAGCCCTCAGAATTTTATCTCAACCTTGTAGCGCTTTTGGATGTGAGCGCAACCGAAGTTTGTTTGAGGCCATTCACACGAAGAAGCGCAACAAGTTAACTCAAAAACACCTCAATGACTTAGTTTTTGTGCAATACAATCTTCGAATTCGCACAAAAAAGGTGGAGGCCACATCACAGGAGCTTATTGATTTGGATGAGATCAATCCATATAACGACTGGACTGGGAAAGAAGAGGAAATCCCTACATTCACAATAGACGAGATTGCTTCTTTTGAGGAGGTTCGAGGGAGAAACACTAGCGGGAGATAATGGATTAGACGACATCTTTGGAGGTGATGTTGAACATGCGAGAAAAAGGAGCCACTACAATCTACTACCATGGTGAAGCCGCAATGGAGCCTTCAGAGCAAACAATGTTGTAACCGAGTGTGGGATCTAGTAGAGGTAATAAACCCTCTTCCCAATATTTCTCTAGGACATGGAAGAGGAAATTGTAAATTGTTACTTGCATATATATTAAATTTATGATGGTAATTTTCAATGACAATCATCATTAATTAGTAGCACTTATCATCGATTGTTGAATTCGCATGATGATGCTATTTTGTATTGTATTTGTATTCAAATCTAATAGAAAACACTTCCCGACATTTTACAGACTCATTTGATACATTTTGTAGCTATATTTTGCATAAAATTTATGTTTTTTAAAGAAATTTGTGTATTTTTAACTTGCCAAATATTCCCAAATATTTGTTTCTACGAAGTCAAATTTTTTTGGGTTTGTTGAATATTTGCCGAATACAAGTATGCAAACTATGATTATTTGTTTAGGCGGATCTATTATTATAGTTGTCAAATATAGAGTCGGTGATAAAAGAAATGTTGTGGTGCAAATGTTATTAGGGGAAAGAAAAAAGTATTTAAATAATACTTTTTCTCTATATTGTCAATTGGTTCTAATAGAGTCAAAGAGCAAGTTATCTTTGAAGTCAATTTTAAAAGTCAAATAGGGCCATTATCATGTTCATTTGTGTCTAGTATTTGTGTTTATAGTCCGTGTTAGAGTTGTTTTTGTATGTCAAAAGTATCAAAAACAAAATTGCCTCACGATGCATGTTTAGTTGTACCCGATGTCCTAAAAGTCAAAGTTCTATTTTGAGGGGGTGTCATAAACATGAGCTTCAAGATCATTTTGCTAAATATCCAAAATCAAGAGGATGGAGGCAATAAAGGTTGAGTACATACAACGTCCTCTTATCAATCGTTAACGATAGGGCCGCACATTTGATATAGTGGCATGTTTTTCCATTTTAGTTTTTTTTTTTTTTTGATGTGTGCAAAATAAACACCTGCAGTGACTTTCAGGGGAGTTATATGTTTTGAAGAATCTTGTTTTTGGGGACAAGGGAAGATTTCAAGGTAAAGTCAAAATGGATTGTTATCCAAATAGTTTGGGAGCTTGATAATAGGAATATTGGAGATTTGGAATTCAAGTGTTTGTGGAAAGGAGTCCTGGGAACCCTTAGGAATTCAGCTCAAGAGCTATGCCTTTACGAGAGTTACGACACAACTTGATGGAGGTGTACCTGGTCTAAGCAGTGTTTTCAGAGAGATTGTTGACTTCTTCAAAATATGATTCTTTTCTCCCATGTGCACACTAAGGGGGTTGTTAGGAATTATTAGTGTCCACATGTATGTTAGTTGTATGTGTAAAGAATAATGCAATGTAATGGGTTGTTGATAACAACACATAGTTAGTAATGTGTGTTATGTGATAGAGATTCTAGGAACATTACATATTCTATAGTTAGAATGTAAAGTCTCGTTAGTTATGAGTGGTTGAAGAAGATATGTGTTGACTCCTTTGTAGGAGATCAACTCCTCATATATGTATGCCTATCCCTTTGTGAATTATAGAATCTCAAGTTTATTGAGTGTTAATTTTACTTTGTGCAATTTTATGAGTGGATGAAGAAGATATGTGTTGACTCCTTTGTAGGAGATCAACTCCTCATATATGTACGCCTATCCCTTTGTGAATTATAGAATCTCAAGTTTATTGTGTGTTAATTTTATTGTGCAATTGACGTAAGATCTCTGACCAGACTTATCATTGATGGGGTTATGAATAAGGAATTTCATAAGAATCAAGCAAAAGAGATTGTATTAAATCAAGATATAGACTTTGATCAAAATAACAGGGAGCCTTTGGTGCTTTTTACTTGAAATGTTGGCTTAAGTATCAGGTTTTATATACGTTGTAGAGATATGGAAAAAACTGAAAGCTAAACATGAGATTTCTGATATTTCAATATGCAGGAAGCAGAGTCCCTTCAACATCATTTGTTGAAGTTCTGAGACATAAAGGATCAACTATAATCCATGAACCAAAAAGTAGATGACTGAGAATCAGTATCAATTGTTCTTTGTAGCCTTCCTCTTTCCTTTAGTACTTTTGTTGAAACTTTCAATAAAACTGCCACAGAAGATGATATAAATGTTGATACATTGTTTAGCATACTACATTAAAGATAGTTGGTTTGGGGGAGAAGTAAACCTTAGAGAGTGGGTTGCTGGCAAATTCTAAGGGAAAGAAGTACAATTAACAATTTTTTTCAAAGAACCTTCGACCACTTCATTAATAACACATCTAAGTCTAAAATTAGGTGATAATTCTGTGGAAAGAAGGGTCATACAAAGAAAGATTGTAGGAAGAGGTTGGCATGGTTAGAGATTAACAAGAAAGCAGGACATGCTGATTTGGTTGATGAAGAGGAGTATCTCATAATTATGTCCCCAATGTAATCATTCAAGAAGAGATGCTTCTTTAATTCAAGTGCTAGTAGTCATATGACTAACCAGCATGATTGTTTTGTGAATTTTGACTCGAGAAGGGAAAATTTAGTTTCACTAGGTGATGGCAAGTCACAAATTGTGCAGGACCGTGGAAATGTCAAGATAGATTTACATAAGGATAAGAAATTCACATTCCAAAATGTATTGTGCATTCTTGGTGACTAAGAAATTACCTATTAGTCAAACCATTAGTTATGGTCACTTGGAAGTATTTTTGGATGTTAAATATTTGGTCAAGGAGAGAGAATAGAGGTAAAGTCCTTGCCAAGGGGTTTAGAGAATATAGTCTTATTATAGATTTGAGCTAAGTCACAACGTTCGAGTTCAATTTCAACAAGGATAAAGTTCGGTTCACATTCACCAATGGATGAAGTTCAAAATAACATCATTAAGTTTGAACAATAAAAACATAAAATATAAATACATATAAAATAAACAAATACGTAAATAAAATAATGACTTTTAAAAACACTTAAAACTTAAAAACAATAAATTAAAAAATAAATAAAAACATAAAATACAAATAAAAATAAAATAGTAATTAAAAAGTAAAATAAAACTTAAAAAGATACATCATAGAACCCAAAGCACATATAATTGCGAGGGCTCCATTAAATGTTTTGTGCCCCGAGGTAAACAACAGAAAAGAATTGAGACAGCTACCTCACACGTGAACAGATCCCTCCTGCACCACACCAGCAATTACCAAACCAAACAGAAAGGCAAGTAACAAGGCGTATATTGTGATTTACAAGGCTTGGACAATGACTATTAGAGCTCGGATTTTTGGGCAGCCATTGCCGAGTTGTGTCAATTTTCATCAAAAAAATTCACAGCCTGAAAAATAAGGCAAATTTCGAACTTCATGGATAAAATACGCCGAACCTTGTGACATAGGATTTGAGGTTTCTAACATATCACAGCAATGTGATTTGGCTGCATCCAATTTGGAGTTTGGATTTTGAAGGTGGACACCAAAAGTATGAACACCTCAATCTATCTTTAATTAAGCAAAACAATATGGTTGTTGGTTTGCTTTCATTTCAAATTGAGAAATAGGTAGCTCGCCATATTTGAAGGGTAAACAAAGCTGGAAAGCATTCCCAAATGAAATGGCATGGAGGACCACCTATTGTCTCAAATTGGAGCATGCAGATGTTTGCAGTCCAATGAAGGTTAAAATATCTCACAAATCAAAGGAGGTAAAATCTAGGTTTGGTGCTTTATATATCCTACTCTCTATTGGTGATGACAATAGGATGTGAATGTCTTTTTCAAACACAGAGTGGGGTGTTTGACAAATTCATCTGTGTTTGACAAATTCAAGCAGTTTAAAGTTGTAAACGTTGAATCTAGTTTGAAATTTAAGTTTCTATGTAATAATAATGGTGGTGAGTTTTATAGCAAAGCATTTGCTAATTTTTAGGTGAAAGGAGTGCAAATACAAAAAAATCCCCTTATATGTCACAGCAAAATGGAGTTGTTGAAAGAAGAAATCAAGTGATGGAAATGACTCGATGTATGCTACCATTTAACCCTCTTACTGGATATTGTACCAAAAATTCAACTTATCGAAATTTTCAAAATTTTGGCTCCTATGTGTAGATTGTGTATCAAGGATCAACTTTGTCCAAAGTTGCATACTTTCAAGCTAGACAAATTTTGTTTAAAACCTGTTAGAATCCACAAGTCATATGCAAGGCTAACAACTTATCATTTCATTAATGAACGAACTGCAATGTATATAGGCATTGAACACTCGTAATACATTTAGTTACAACTAATGATCAAACTCCATGAATGGAGGTCATAACAGCTGAACATGCAATATATTGGTTTTAGTTTTGCAAAAAAATCCCTTGTTAATAAAATGGGCTCTTTGAAAAGTTTGAAAGGCCCTCTTTGGTTTAAGGATCCTATTAAAAATATTGTAGTTGGGCTCAAGAGAGCTCGGTGTGCTGGTTAGTGGCCTCGGGAACAAGCTCGGCAGTGACCTAAAGTGGTGTAGGGCCGACTCGACATGTGAGTCGGGTCGGATTTCTAACCCATAACCTCTTGTGTGCATGTCAAGCAAGCTAGTCGGTGAGCTAGCTTGCTGGTTGGGGATTGATATCAATTTAAGGAAACAATAAGAGGAAATTGCCTTACAAAAATAAATCACTCACTTGATACATGGCATGGTGAGTTGAGGCGTGGAGGGCACAAAAAAATTAGGGATTTCATGACAATCAATTCAATCGCTTGCTTTGCAAATCGGTTGGCAACTTGAATTGAATGAGCCTGCCTTTAATGTTTTGCACAATTTATCGTTGCAGAGGTTGAAGGTCACTTGGCAAAGAAAGGATCTACAAAGCGAGCTCTATGTGTGCCCGTGGTTGACAATTATGAATAGGAGAGCTCGGTGATAGTGTGTTGAGTGCAAATACAAAGTCAAGTGTCTTAAAAAGAGTTGTATATAGTGTTCATGATCGGTTATGCAGTTATGCCTCGCTTCTAACTACCAATTGTTGTTGGCATGTTGAGTTCTAGGTGTTGTCATTGATGTAAAAGCTCATTAATGACAAAGAGGATGATGGAGAAGGGTCAGAGGATATTAGGTAGGTTGATGACATGGAGATTCAGATGGTTTCATGATGTCATGAGGTGATTCAATGAGATTGGCTTGGTCTAGCAAGCCTAGTCAAGTGACCTAGCTTTCCTAGGTGATGGTGCATGATGGTTTGAGTGGCTTGGTGACTTGAGGAGCATGGTAGCAGCATGGAGAGCATGTTTGGAGAGTGTTTAAGCACTCACATGAGTTTCAAAGTGCAGGTACAGGTTGAAGTCCCAATTGCAAGTGCTCATCTAGACCTAGTCTAGGTGCTTGGAGACCAAATAAGAAGGTATAGAGCCATGTGAGCTCATAGAGTCATGTACGTGAGTAAGACATGATGTATTAAGGTTGTTTGAGCCTTTTGGAGAGATTTCTTGATGAGTTATGGTGTTGGATTTGTTGACCCTAGCCTAAACCATACAAAACCACAAGGGCTAGTCATGCAAATGAGATGGGTTATGACAATGTAGACCTATTTGAGCCATGTTGATAATTGGAGATGGTACATAGGTGTGTCCTAGAGGTATGACCAAAGTTTCAAGTCATTCTGAAGAAGTTTTTTCAAGTTATGATGTTTTATGTGAAACAAGGTACAAGAAAGAGCATTTTCCATCTCGAATTGCTACTTTTGATGCTCACCATGAATTGTGTGCTTTGCATGGGACCTTGTGGCTTTCAGGGATGATTTTCCATTGAGTTAAGAAGGTTTGACAAAAAGAATGAAGTCATTTCATCGTTACATTTTTATTAACGAATGTTAAGAAGGTAAACAACTTTTTATGGCTCGAAACCCTAGCTCAAAAGCGGTAGGAGAGATTTGATTGATAAGTGCCCAGAATTGATTGTTTGTGCTAGTATGATGATTGGATGTTCTAGAGGACTCCTTCACTTTCCCGAAAGGTATGATAAGATAAGATAAGATAAATATATTAAATGTCCAATGAGTGACCACAAAAGTAGGTCAATGGGACTGCAACCATACATGAAAGGCGAAAAAGATTCCAGCCAGAGGACCAAACGGTCCCCGAAAATAACCAGAAGAGAAGGTAAAGAAGAAAGCCAAGGGGAGAAGCCCGAGAGAAGCCTGCAAAACCAAATCGAATCCGAACACGCAAGAGAGGGAAAGGAAGGAAGAGGCAAGAGACACCCTCAATTAACAACCAAGATCGATTGAAAGAAGCTAGTAATGTGTTAAAGTCCAATATCCAGAGATGTGGAAGATTTGGAATGTCGATGCCCAGGAGAAGGATGAAGTCTCTGTGTTCTAGAGGGCTCCTTCAACTTTCCGTAAAGGTATGATAAGATAAGAAAAGAGAAGATAAATATATTAAATGTCCAACGAGTGACCACAAAAGTAGGTCAATAGGACTACAACCATACATGAAAGGCGAAACGATTCCAAATTGCACGTACTAAAACGGTCCCCTAAAATAACCAAAAAGAGAAAGAAAAGAAGAAAGCCAAGGGAGAACCACCGGAGGAAGCCTCGAGAAACCCGAATCCGAACACGCAAGAGAGGGAAAGGAAAAGGAGGCAAGAGACACCCCATTAACAACCAAGATCGACTGAAAGAAGCTAGTAATGTGTCAAGTCCAAGATTTGGAGTTGTGGAAGATCTGGAATGCCGATGCCCAAAAGAAGGATGAAGTCTCTGTGTTCGTCTGGTGGATCTCAAAGTCCATCGACAGGAGGGTGGCCTCAACCTCGTATGTGACTGAATGTCCCTAGTCTATGAAATAACACCTTGAGTCCAGACAAATCTCGTTTGGTCATTAGGATTGGTATCACCCTGTCGCTTAGTGCCCCTCCCAAGGAGAGCACTGTAAAGAAGGAAGTAATTTGTGGAGTAGTCATCTGCCTAGAAGAAGGCATAAGAGACTAAGAGACTCGTCCCCGAAGCCTAAGGGTCTCATGCAGATAAAGAGCAAGGCACCTCTAGTCATAGTATCTAAAAAATTCAGTGAAGGTAGGATGCTCTCTGAACAGGCAATGGAATCTCCCTCTGATCTCGTAGTAGATGGGGCACCGAAAGATGAAGTGCTCCTCCGTCTCGACCTCCTGGAGGGAACAGAGCTGGAAAACCTGCTCGAAGCGGTCAATCTGATGACACTCAACACGAAGCTTGTGAGAGCCAACTTTGAACTGACCCAAGGAGATGCGAAGGGCGTGCATCCAATGTCGAGAGATATATTGGGGCCAAGAAATAAGACCATTATTGACCTCAAAAAAGCTCAGCATAGAAAGCCATCTTCGATTGTAACCCACCTTGGGGTTGGTCCAGGTGTACCAAATGAACTATCTGTAAATATCATCTCTGATGATTTTGTTCAGATCCTACTTGCCCGGAAGGAGTTGGGCGGGGCGCTCAAGGAATAACTGCATGGTGGGAGGTGACCTATTTGCATACCAATAGACTCAAGTAGTCGTGAAACTTCGGTATACCAATAATGCGGATCGACGGCAGTGATCAAATGAGGCAATGGCCTTCGATGAGTAATAAGCAAGGTAGGGGTACATGTCCCACCTGCAAGGGAATCCGCTAGTCTCTGAATGCAATGTATGAAGGAAACAATGCCAAAATATGCTTCCAACCTAAAGGGATAAGCACCGAACTCTGCTATGACAATATTGTGGGGACCTGTCTCCTTGCATCTTATGATATGTCTCAGGAGGATCTGAACTTTCTCCACTGCAGCCCAGTCATACTCCAGAAGGGATGGCCCTTAAACCTACGAGCCATAAAGAACCGTGGGCCTAACAAGGGAGTCCGAGAGGGAAAGCTTGGACAGAATGTCCAAAAAGTGATGATAGAAGCACTGTCTCTCCAAGATTGCCAATGAGTCGTAGCCCTTATTAACCCAAGGCTAGAGTGTCGGTCGTAAACTGAAGCGGGGTCAAGAAAAGAGTACTCCCAAGTAAGTGTAAGTGTAGGTGATCTCAAGCTTCTCTCCCTTGTAGAAGAAATAAAAATCATATGTCTTCAGAGTATTGAATATCATAATTTTGGTCTTACCCGGTTAAGCTTAATCATTAACCGCTGCTGCAGCCGCAAAAGAGGGCTAAAGCATCCAACCTGTCTATACATGTAAACCTTACACCGAGGCAAAAGCACTACATCATCCGCAAAGAGGAGAATATAGATCAAAACCCGGTGGAGAAGATGTGGTCCCTAAGAAAATCCTCTAACTCATCCATATAGATGTTGAACAAAGTAGGAGACAGAGGGCAACCCTGCTTGACCCCAATGGTGCTCCTGATGAAGTCCGAGAGCCAAGTAACAGTGCAAGGACAGCCTAGAACCTCCTCATAAAGGCGCATGATGGAAGCTAAAAGAGTCTTGAAGATGCCAATCTCTCTGAGCCTCTGGAAGAGAGCTTCCATGCGAATGCAGTCAAAGGCTTTTTGAAGGTCATCAAACCAACAGAAAACCTATGCAAACCCACCATGATTTTTCAGTAGTTCTCATCAAACCATTAGTTCATGGGACAAGTTTTTCTTCTATGACAGTGAGAGTGATACGGGGGTAGGAATTTGAGGCAGCCACATGGATAATGGAGGAGAGGAGGTTGTACTTCGTGTTCGTGGGGAGCGAGGTGAGCCGAGGTTCGAGGGGAAGAAGTTGGCGAAGATGAAAGTTTCAAGGTCACCCTCAATAAGCTTTAGAATAGTACATGGAGGGCAGTGAAAGTGAGGCAGGGCCTAGGGGGATCAATTTGTAAAAAGAAGGAAAGGGTGGCATGATCAACAAGAGGGATGGGGGAGACGGAAAGGTGGTGAATGTGAGGAACCAAGTTGGGGTGGTAAGAATGTAGTCCACTACGCTAGCCCCTCCACCGTGAGGTATACAAGTGAAGAACCTGGAGTCGGGAAAGCACAAAAGACCATCAGAATCAGCAACACATGAGACTCTCCCATCTGTAAGAGATGTCGGCCATAGAATGTCAAGGGCCACACATAGTCTTCTCGACTCTCTTAGACATTAGAACTCCGGTCCGGCACAACTTCCGGTCTTGGAATCCAGCACATCACCAACTTCTTCCAAATCCAACTTCGCAGTTTGTTGAGGTGTCCTCCCTCCTCCTTTCCCTTCTTTCTCCGCCTACGTTGACTATGTGGCTCTCGGCAGCTTTTCTCGGGCCCTTTTCTTGCTCGTTCCTCTATTCTCCTCTCCTCTCCTTTTCTCTCTTGTTTGTTTTTCAAGACCCTCTTATGCTTCCGTTGTGTGCCTCGCTCTTTTGTTTGTTTCAATCCCATTGACCTATTTTGTGTCACTTATTGGACATTTAATAAATTTATCTTATCTTCCTGAAAAGGTTGGATGAGCACTACATGGTGTTGCAAGGACATGGTCGAGGTCACTTTGATTGCAGGCTAATTGAGTTTCTGTATAGACTCCAACAGGCTACACAAGGATAGAACATATTTCTCACTACACCTCTCCGAGTTTCTAATTACAACACTTTGAAGATGTGGCTGACACTCTCAGTCATTGATGATTCATCACTGGTCAATGAATCATGTAACGAAGAATCAATGGACCACTTGCCATATCCTTTGTTCACACGACTGATTCTTGTTTTGCGGTCCTCCATTCGACAACCGCAACACAACAATGGACTGCTGATTTCGAAGTACCATCTATGGCACAATCTATAGATCTAATGACTAAACATATGAGCTTCAAAACATTTGTAAAATTTCGAGACAAACTTGGTATTGTTTCCAGTTTAGTCATTAAGAGGGGGTGTTAAAATATAAGAGCATTATATAGTGTTCCTGATTGGTTATGCAGTTATACCTGCCTCTAACTACCAACTGTTTGTAAATTGTTTGTAACCACCTCTCTCTAAATAAATATACCCTGTTGCGTCCATTCTGGACAGTGTGCAGATTTGCCTTCTCTGATTTCTTTCTTCTTGCATATGCCAACAAAGTGTCGATTATGAGTTGGCTCATGGACAATTTGAAACACAAATTTTGGTCGAGCAAAGGTGGCTCGCCTTTTCAAGTTGATTGATCGTTGAGTCAATCTAGCTCTCCGTGGGTCTACACCGCCGAGGCAAAGAACTCATGGGCTAGCTCGCTTAGGTGAGCCAAGCGTAGTAAGCTTCGGTTTGTATAGAGAGAAGGCTCGAGTTGCGAAGGATAACTATATTCTATATTTTATGAGTGGGCAAATATACTCTATGATAATAGGCCGTGTGGACTATGGTATTATCGTCGACGTGGTGGGTCCACAAGCCACCACGTGGCTTGCCACCACGAATCGAATTCGCTCGATTTTCCTATCGAGAGACAACAAGTGGACTATATGCTATTGACCGAGTTAATTATTTTCTATACCACATTGTATGGGTCGAATTTATATTATCTTGGTAAGTCCACTTACAACTCATTTTTACATGCCACATGTCTAAGTGGGCGGGTTTTATTTTAAAGCCATGTATTAATGCGAAGTGGTCAGCCCACATAATCCTCCAAACCCACATAACCACCAAACTATATGCTAAGTCCACATGGTGGGGCGGAAGTGAAGCGGTGGTGGGGGCATGCAATGCCATGTGTGGAAAGATCCACATGAAGAATGGGGAGATAAGGTTTATTAAAACCTTCCCAAAATCTAAGGCCGCCAAATGTGGGATAAATACCCACTTTAGCATGCAAAACCACCCCCTTCACCCTTAGCCGCTAAAATGGGATTTTATTCCCTCCTTCAAACAATGCCGCCTAAAATGGGATTTAACCCAACTAAATGCTACGGGAAGGTTATTATTAGCCTTAAGATAATTTTTAATACATTATTTTAAGGGCCCTATTTTTGTATAAATAGGGAACCCATTTCATTGTAAAAACACATTAGCAGAAGCTTATTATTTTGTTAAGCTTAATTGTGGGATGTGGGAGAATTAGTAATAGGGAAATTTTAATATAGTTTTGTAAACTATATTAAAATCCTAAAATTTCTATAAACAAATATTGTTTATTGGCCTATTATTTTTTAGGCAATAGTAGATGGTATTTTTAATTGGGAGTAAATGCAAACTACCCAATAGGCCCATTGAGCCATACTAATCACTTGAAAGCCCTGGATTGTCGACCCTGGTTTCTTTGGAGGGTGCATTGATAAGCGTTGGGAAGGCCGATCGAAGCCGAAGGAGATTGTGGATCAAGAAGGTGAAGAACGATTCGACTGATCATCGGAAGTCTTCAAAGACCTGGAGTACTAAGAGGCAAGTGAAATTCCATTAGGTTTTCTTGTGAAAGTACTATTGTAACTTACAAGTTTGACTAGTGGAACGGTTCGAAAGAACCCGGAGACGTAACAATTAACGAACTCTGTAATCAATCATTGTGTAATTGTCTTTATTGTCTTGTATTAATTTTAAATTGATTATTTAAAAGGAGCAAATTGTCGGCAAATTTTTAAAGCCTACAAAGGTCCGAGATCAGGTAGATAAAAACTTGATAATTTTCGGATCATCGGCCATAGTCTCTTGAAAGGCTATAAAAAGGGAAAGATATTCAAGTTCAATGACAATGCACTTTCAAGTATGTGGTCGAGCCTATGCAAAACATAATCACTTGTGACGTTAGCCCCTTAGAAATTTATGAAAGTATGCTTGGGAGACCATATAAATTTTTCTGCGACGCTAGATATCAAGTTAAGCCACATTGATGGACCATACACTTCAAAACCGTATCTTCCACATTCTCAAGTCACCTCCAAAGACCAAAATCATTTGATCTCTACCAAATGATGTTGCAAATTCATGTCACACATACATAAGTTCATGTTACTCATGGTTCATCCAATGACACCCTACTCAATCGAGCAAGTGAACATTGGTCGCACACCATGTAATGCAATCACCATGGCAACAACAAATTCAATATGTTAGTGCAGCAATATAGGGACCTCTCCAAGAACTAAAAAGCATTCCCACACATTGCACAATAAAGCATCATATCCATTTTATTCCTATATCCCCTTTTGAACAGCTTCATTATACCTCAAGCCCATTTGGTAGAATGATGATGTCGAACACCAAATCCAAGAGCTCTTTAATCGAGGCAAGATCATGCCACCCTCTTCTCTTTGTGACACCCAAATACTCCTTGCACCAAAGAAAGATGGTTCATGGCACTTCAGATCGACTATCGCGTATTCATCAAGATAACGATGAAGAATTAATACCCATAACCACACATTGACAACCTCCTTAACCAACTCGTGAGGTGTACAATCCTTCATCAAGAGCAATTTGAAGTCAATTTACCATCTAGTACTAGTCCATCCTAAAGACGTTTGCAAGACAATATTCAAATGAAAGAATGATTGCACTAATGGTTGGTTATGCCTTTTCACTTGACCATTGCGCTAGTAATATTCATGCATCGATGAACGATATACGCATGTTCTTCGACGACTACTTTCTCCTCATCTCCTTGGATGACTCCACATCTTCAGTAAGACTTGGGAGGAGCATGTGGAGCATGTTTTGAAAGACATTGTGAAAACACATGTTCCAAAGCCAACTTAAGTAGATTCAATATTTGGGCTATATCGATTGTGTAGGCATTCCCAGTAGATCCAAAGAAGATCTAACTAATCCAAGATTTTCCAACTCCATGCTATCTCACAAAACTCAAAAGATTTTTTGGACTTACAATCACCCATGGATTTCCACACATATCATGGCCTCTCAACTAGAGCATGATGGCCAAAGATGTGCTCTAACAGACATCTACACAACATGCATTCGAGGAGGCCAAGCAGTGCCTTAATGACACACTTGTCTTGGGAATCCTTAACATTGACCACCCTTATGAGATCGAGACCAATGTATTTGTTTATGCACTAGGTGCAATAGTCACACAACATGAAAATCTAGTGCCCTATCACTCGAGACATGCAACAACATAGTTCAACGCTACTCCACATACAAAAAAGAGTTGTACACCATCATGCAAGTAGTCAAGCAATGGTGTCACTACATCTTGGTTCAAGAGACAATCATTCACTCGTATCAAAAGCCACTTCAATTACGTACACAAAGCAAAGCTCGTCAACCCAAGACACCTGAAGTGGATGACGCACTTGCAATAGTTTTATTTGGTGATCAAGCACAAAAAGGGAACAGACAATAAGTAAATTAAATCAATTGCACTCTTCTTCAAGCAGTCATAACAATGTTTGATACACCCACCATAACTTCTTTGATTCGCTCTCTCTACTAAAAAAACCGCAACTTTGTGCATGCCTATACAGCCCTTGAGAAAGGGAAACACGTTTGCGAATTCCCCATGTACAACGATCTGCTCTACAAGTTTTGATATCTTTGTCTTTTTATGGCATACCTCATAAAAGAATCATATTGGATGCACTCCACCAAAACAATAAGACACTTTCGCATAACCAAAACACTAGCAACGCTATAACAGCACTTCTATTAACCACACACAACACAAACTTTGAGCACCATATCAAGTCATGCATTCCTTATTGCATCGCCAAGCCCATAAACAAGACACTAGGGCTCACACAACATGGACATTCACATGCCCATCACTCAAAGAGATTCAACAACACTCAATGTTACTCCAACTATGAAAGAGTTATATGCCATCAAGCAAGCAATCAAGCAATGGCATCACTACATCTTCGATAAGGAGATAATTGTTCACTCATTTCACAAACCACTTCAATTTCTACATACACAGAGAAAGATGGAGAAAATGCGTGCGCGAAAGATGACATACTTGCAACAATTCCATTTGGTGATCAAAAAGGAAAAGACAATAAAGTAGCAGATTGCCTTTGTCGCCCTCCAATTCAAGCGCTCATCACAATGCTTGATACATACGACTATAATTTCCCTGGTTAAATGTCTTTGTACTCCATGACTACGACTTTGCAAAGGCCTATACCGCCCTTAAGCATAGGGTGAATAGGTTCATGGATTCCATATCCAACAAGTTGTTTTACAAACTTTGGACATCTTTGTTTATAATAGCACACCTAACCAAAGACTCATTTGGGAGGCACACTAAACCAAAATAGCAAGGCACTTTGGTGTCACCAAAACACTAACAACACTACAACACTTCTCTACGAGCCTCACATGCGCATAGACATTGAGCACCACATCAAGCTCGCATTCCTTGTTTTTCATCATCAAGCCCACAAATAGGATGTTGGAGTTATACAAACCTATGTGGGTTCCATCTAAGCCTTGGGAATCTATAAGCATTGATTTTGTAACTACTTATGATGAAGCACTATAATGACTCTATGTTTCTCGTAGTCGATTGGTTTTCGAAGATGGTTATCATGGTTGCTTGCGAAGAAGAGCATTAACACACAAGACATCGTGCACTCGATCTTCGTTCATGTTTGGGTTAGCTTTGGACTACCAACCTCTATTGTATTTGATCATAACCTTGGCATGCCTTCTAGAAAATGATGGATACACAATTAGATCAGTCAACAACATTCTATCCTCAACCAAGATTAACAAACGGAAGAAGTCAACCACGCAATTGGTGATTTGATATATATGTACAACAAGGCACATCTACAAATGTTTCTCTACATTCAATGTGCCTAAAAATAGCACTTCACATGTCTATGAGGTATGGTACATTTCAATAATGTCTTGGGCTTCAGCCGGAGGCTAGTCTAGACATCATGTTATGCGCCATCCAACTGAAATAGCATACACAAGAAAAGGAAGCAAAAAAAGTGTAAAAATTTCTAGAACATATCTAGTAGGTTCAGCAAATACTCCCGCACTAACATCAAAAGAATAAAAAGCGCCATGAGGCACATCGCACACATAATGAGTTCAAGATGAGTGATAAGGTTTGGTTGCATCTTGAAAATGAGCACTTCAATGTAACGAATTATGGTCCTTACACCATGTTCCTCCCAGCTCTAGAGAATGCTTTCGTCCTTGATATGCTACAATACTTGGGTCTTGATCCAATATTCAAAGTGGAACCGCTTAAGCCATACTTTTCACTTTTGTTTGAGCCAACAACCACTCAACATCCTTCAAGTTTGGTTCTTGAAGATTTGTGTAACATCCCTCAAAATCCAACCAAAAAGAGATTCATTTTCATCTAAAAATTGTTAGAAATATTCTTCTTATTACTCACGTGGATGAGTTAATTGTTAGTATGATTTATTATTCTTAATGTGTTGTTATGTGAGTTATAACAACTCACATAACAATAGTATTAGTAGCAGCACTATTATAGCATTTGACTCCTATTATTAGGGAGATGTATGAGCCTACTTATATGTATTGTTCTCTGCATAATTATTGAGAAGGAAGTTTATCGTATTTGATTTATGCAAATGTAAACCGAAGATTTCATTTGGTATCGAGTAGGAATGTGAGAATGATAGTTTTATATGTCTATATTAATCGACTATTTGCATTAAATAACGTCATTTTGTAGACTTTAATTCTCCTATACATCGCACCGCAGACCTAGTACAAAATTGATTTCAACATTGCATGAAATGACCCACGCATATGTGATCGAGTTTCAACACTGCGTGTGTCGCCGACTATATAGATGATGCGGTTGTTACCTGCCTAACGACATACCAAGTGCCAAATCAAACCTATCTTAGCAGAAGCATGGATTTGCATGCAGCATAGACAAACCCTATTAATATTGGGTTGAGCAAAGTCCGTTCTTCATGTGCACCGAAAACATCTTCAAGTCTGCTCCAACATGACAAGCAAGCGTGTAACGCCGCTGCGAATCAAATAAGACTTTCAAGTTTCCATTGCCTACCATTTGATGATGCACTATTGTATTCTCCCAATGTCGGGCATCCTACCTATGTCAAATTCACACTCGTATGCATCACTATCACTATCACTCAACACAATGACAAGCTCATGCAAAAACTATGATTTTTTGTTAATTCTCTCGTGCTTGGATGGCGTTTGCATTTCTCAAGGTCGAAGTCTTGTTTTTTGTTTGTTAGTTTATTGATCTCCAAATTTTATGTTTATGTGATAGCTTTTTTGAATGTCTTGTATTCCTTAAGTCTATAATGCAAATGTTAGTGGTCATTCAAAACAAAAACGTAAAGTCTAAAGCTTCAAGAGTCATTAAAAATGACCAAGAATTGTTTTCTTAAAGTGCCAAGTTAAATAGTCGGGTGTTATTTTAGAAGTACTGATACTTGATTACTTTTAAGGGTTGTTATTATCAATATTGTTTTTATGAACGCATTATCGGTTGATACCGACATCTCAAGTGTCAATTCAAATTGTGGGAAAAATGGATAAATTTAGTCTTGTGAAAAACTTTGAAGGCAAAGACTTCCATACATGGCAAACTCGAACTCAACTACGGTTGATTCACAAAGACTTGTGGGAAATTGTGGATGGGAAAATGGAAAAGCCAAGGGATGTAGATGAAATAGTGAAATCGGAAAGCAAAGATCGCGATAGCATTATCGGCCTAGGACTATTTGATGCATATTTGCATCATATAAATCTAAATAAGTCATCTAATGGAATTTGGGTGACATTGACGTTTTGAACAAGTTATTTCGATCTCAAGCTGGTGGTGCAGCAATGTCGCTAAAACAAAAATTGTTCAAGATAAAAATGGGAGAAAACGACAATATAGGACAACATATCACTAAGTTTTGCTCCATATTAAACCAATTAGTAGGAATAAAAGTTATCGTTAATAAAGAAGATGCTAAATTTGATCTACTAAACAGCATGTCGAATAGTTATTCAAACATTGTTTTTACTCTTAACAAAATCAACTCTAGTTTGGAAGACCTAATATCTTCCTTGCTTGAAGAAAATAGTTATCAAAAGATTTATGCCTGAACAGAAACTGTAATGGTTGCAAGAAATAAATCTTCGTTCTGAAAGGTAAACATAAATTAAAATCTTCAAGGAAACATCTTCTTTGTCATTATTCCAAGCAATCAAGGCATTGTTTTATGTCTTTGTAAGAAAAGAGCTCAAGATCTCTTCTAGATGATAAGCTAGATCAAAAGGCATTGGCTGCTGAAAATGATTGGAAAGACTACTCTCCTCATACAAGTGATGATGAACCTATCAGTTATCCTAGTGATGAAGATTATTTGTACTAAGTAAATTCATCGGAGGATGGAAGCAATGGAGGCGGAGGGCAATCAACATTCTCGATTCGTCACTACCTCATAGGTCACATCTACTATAGTGGCATAATATTTTTGTTTGTTGTGTGTGTGACTCGAATAAGAACATAAGAGAGCATCCTTCTTTGTGTATGCAGAAAAATTTATGTATTTCTCCTATTGTGATGATGATGCAGAGTTCCAAACCACAAATACTAAAGCAAGAAGTGTTCTTGATATCTTGACTACTTCGCTGATGTGTTTGCATGAGTCGGTTGATGGGTCCTAATTCACGAAACATGTATTCACATGAATAGGTTGATGGGTCCCTATTTATGGTAGATGTAGTTCCCACAGTCAATGTGAGTGTCAAGACCATGTGCAAGCTACGGAGTGGCATGCTGCTTAGTTGAAGGTGGTACTTTCTCCCATGTTCGTACTAAGGGGGATGTTAGAAATATTCTTGTTATTACTCACATGGGTGAGTTAATTGTTAGTATGTTTCATTATTCTTAGTGTGTTGTTATGTGACTTATAACAACTCACATAACAATAATATTAGTAGCAATATTGTGGCGATTGATTCCTATTATTAAGGAGATGTATGAGCCTACTTATCTGTATTGTTCTCAGCATAATGATTGAGAATGAAGTTTATTGTATTTGCTTTATGTAAATTTGAGCCAAAGTTTTCATAGATGAAATCAAATGGATGAATAGCATAACTAATTAATTTAAGCTAATACAAGGAAGGATAGAAATCATGGGATATAACTATCTCCAAATAAGTTTGTCCATCTCCCTTCTACTAGCAAGGCCATAAGGATTCAAGCGTGTTATGAAGAAAAGCACTTCACGAGCTGATCGATTAAGTTATGAAATTGAATGTTTAATATAAAATTCCCTAAGCAGAATAACTTAACACTAAATCAATTCCTTTTTCCTGCCCAAGATCTACTGCAATCATATTAATTCATTTTCCAGCCTTAACCTTATACAAACATATTCCTTGAATAGCTTCGAGTGCAAATAAATAATAAGATTTCTATTCAGCTTATGATTAACACAACAATCCAGCAACTAGCTCAACGAAAATTCATAACAGGAATCATAATGAACCATAGCAATTTATCCAAATTAGAGTCAAGTGTCAGAGTGAAGAGCAATTTTTCTAATAAAAAACGGGTCATCCTGCACAATCAGAAACTTCGCAATCATTTAACTATAACCATTCAAGCAAAACATAATTAGACAGACCAGAGATGTTGTCGAGCACCTTTACTTAGAATTCATCAATGCTCTTAATCCGTCAAAACCACTTTAGTATGCACAAAGGGTTGAAAATAAATCAACCAAATCAAATAACTATGTACAAAATGCATCCAGAGCACAGAACCTAACTCCAAAAGTCGAATCCAAAAACCAATGTCAAACACCACATATTACTCGTGTACAGCCTAAGGAGATTAAGCACTGAAATTCGTAGCTTCATTCAAAGAGGAACAACTTCCCGAAGCATGATTTATCAAGATATATATACAAGCCTCAAATAAAAACATGGTCATAGTAAAATGAACATATCTTCCTTAATTAGCTCACATTTCCATTACGGTATTGCCTCATTTCATCAGTGTTCATGTCGCATCCCATGTTTCCAACAATTATCTCCACATTACCTTGTCACGGCGCCTTAACGAAATTTTCCCTCGAATGCACTAGATGAGGACAGGTGTTGCTCATTCGTAAAGTCAAGTTGAGAGGGGTCTAGGCTCGAAATAAGATTAAGGAAAAAGTCTACAACAAGATGGAGAACTAGATTAACATTTCCTGATTTTCCTGAATTGGAAGAGTCCCGCTAACAGGCCAGCTCAAGGTCAACTTCTCGGAGTCACCCCTCGAGTTCAAGCCCACTAGAACCAGCCCTGTTGGCAAAAACATGGGCCAAGTGGAGGAGAACTTCTTCCAGCAGGACAGCTAACATGGGGCAGGGACCTTCAAGAGATCTAAAGGCGAAGAGGCTTTACCTTGTGATCCAGATATTTCTACAAGGAAGTGGAAACAGAGAATTCGGGGACAAATGGAGGAAGAAAACTTGGTCCGTAGAATCGAGATGTTGGAGACCATGATGGATAGGATGTTTAGAAGACAAGAAGAACTTGCAGATTTGCAAGACGACGGCTTTTTTAAGCAAGACTCCATGGACTCAGTGGTTCGAGGCTTAGCCAAAAAAATTTGGCATAGGAGGAGCCACCATGAGGAAGAATATGGGGAAGAGCGTGAAGAAGAGACTTCAAATGCAAGAGAGAAGGTAAAATTTGATCATGCTCCTTTTAAAGTTGAGACGAAAGTTGAAATTAAAAGCTTTGAAGGACAAGTAGATGCAGAATTGCTTGATAAATGGTTAAAACAATTAGAAGTCTACTTTAGCATCCATAATGTCACTGAGGCACAAGGATCACCTTTTGCATGTCTCAAAATGGAGGGACACGCTCTAGTTTGGTGGGAAACCCATCTAGCCACTTGTGAAAAGAAGAAACGTCCTATTGTGAAATCTTGGCAAGAATTTAAAGAATTACTTAGAGCTAACTTCTATCCTATTGGCCACAAGACTGACCAAATGATTAAATGGTAGTATTTTAGACAAGGCAATGGTCAAAGTGTGCAGACTATACTACGGAGTTTTGAGGCAAGGCCATGTTGCTGAACATGGACTTGGAGGATGAGGATATTCTACTAAGTACTTGGGAGGACTTCACACTCACCTTCAAAGAAAAGTCATCTCCACGAAGCCCAAAGATCTCAACGAGGCGTGTGTGTAGGCATACTATATAGATGATGAAAGAAGCAAGGAGAAGCAGAGCCAAGGGCAAAGCAATCACAAATCAGCAAAAGAAAGAACATGGGCAAACAAGTAACAAAGGTAAGTGGAAAGGGAAAGGTAAACAAGTTGCCACTACTTTAAATACTTGTAAAGATCCCAAGAATTTTTGCAAGAACTGTGATATCAATGGTCATACTGACGCTACATGTTGGAAGTTACATCCGGAGTTACATCCGAAGAACCAAACCAAGGACTCAAAGAAGTCCATGACAACTGTAAAGACAAAAGGGGAGGTGGAAATCAAGATGACTCTGATGTAGACGAGAGGCTTGGATGCACGGCCACCAACATGGACAGCCAAGAAGAGGAGATGAGTAGACTATTCCGATCAAAATCCAGATCAAGAGAACTAAGGTAAATGCTTTGGTTGATACCAGTTCTCAGTCTAACTTGATTTCTAAAGCAATTGTAAAGAAGCTTGGTCTTGAGACTTACGAGCATCCACACCCTTATCCTTTGGGTTGGGTGAAGAAGGGTGTTGAAATTCAGTAACAAAAAGATGTAAGGTCAAGTTTGGGATAAATTCCCAATATATTGATGTATTGAAGTTGATGTTATTCCACTTGATGCTTTTGATGTTGTTTTCGGGAGTCCTTACTTGTATATCATGGATGCTATATTTATGAGAAGGGAAAACCAATACAGATGGGTCAAGGATGGGATCAACTACAACATCCGGCACACCAACATAAGACACGGTTACTATGGTGAGTGCTAACCAAGAAAAATGACTTATTCAAGAAAATCATAATCAATTTTGTTTACTTTTGTTAAAGGATAAACAAGATGGGGTAGAAGTTTCAGAGATTTCTAACCAGGGAAAACAAGATTTGATAGTATTATTCAATCTTTTCAGGAAGTTTTTCAGGCTCCCAGTGGGTTACCACCAAAACGGGAAGTAGAGCATGAGATTCAACTGTTGCTAAGTCCCCTCTACCGAACATCGTTGTATAGGAAATCCTTGTTGGAGAGTACTGAAGTAAAGAAACAACTCCAGAACTACTAGACTAGGGTGTGATACGTCCGAGCACCTCACCATGTGGTTCACCTATTGTGATGGTGCCAAAGAAGGATGGTTCTTGAGAATGTGCATCGACTACCACGCTTTGAACAAGATCACCATAAAGAACAAATATCCACTTCCCCGCATAGATGATCTCTTGACCAGCTTCAACATGCCAAATTCTTCACGAAGTTGATCTCAAGTCAGTTATCACCAAGTCAGAATGAAGGAGGAGGATATATGGAAGACTACCTTCAAGACAAAACATGGTTTGTATGAGTGGTTAGTACTTCCATTTGGTTTATGCAATGCACCCACTACATTTATGAGATTGATGAATGATGTATTGTGGGATTTCATAGATTCATGTGTCATTGTTTATCTGGATGATATCTTGATTTTTAGTGCCACATGGGAGGAACATCTAACTCATTTGCAACAAGTCTTGCAAGTTCTCAAGGAGAAACAACTGCTTTGTAATATGAAGAAATGTGAATTTTCCAAACAATCACTTGTCTATCTTGGGCACGTGGTTGGAGGAGGAGAGCTACGAGTGGATCCAAAGAAGGTGGAAGCCATCACCAATTGCCAACACCAACAGAGCCACAGAGACTAGGAGTTTTGTGGGAGCAATACAATACATGCGGAAGTTCATTCCGGGCTTCTCCGCGATTGCAACACCTCTACACACAGTGGCCGCAAAGAGTAAGGGTTTTGACTGGGGTAAGGAACAAGATAAATCCTTTGAGTTATTAAAATACAAGATTAGTCATGCACCAATGCTTTCTCTTCCTAATTTGCAGCAACCCTTTGAAGTAGAGACAGATGCCAATGATTATGCTATGGGCAAATGTTGCTTCAGGGAGGTAAACCCGTATGCTATCATTCTAAAATTTTACTTCAGCAGTTAAAGGATATTCAATATATGATAAGGAAATGTATGCACTAGTTCAGAAATTAAAAATGGAAGCATTATTTGTTGGGTAAAGAAACTATTGTGCACACTAACCACAAACCTCTCCAATATTTGCAAGCACAATCTAAATTGCAGCAGCAAAAGGCACTACAAATGGATGGGGTTCCTTCAGCAGTTCCATCTGGTGATCAAATACAAGAAGGGTAGTACAAACTTGGTGGCAGACATGTTGTCTAGCCACCTACACAGAGAAGTTCTCTCTGCTTGGCCACTATCTCTCATATCGAGCCCTTCACGAAGGAAGCTTACGGAGAGGCATATGCCCATGACAAGAGACTTTGGGGTGACATTTCAGCAGTTGCAGTCCCAAGGGGCTGAAAGAGGATGGGATTGAAGATTGTTATCTCAAGGATGGGCTGCTCTACCGATGGGGGAAGCTTTGTGTGCCTAAAGAAGAAAGACTTCTATTGATGAGGGAAGCACATACCTCAAAGTAGTGGGACATTTCGGTTGGTAAGACCCTAGCCCACTTGCAAAGGTACGTGTATTGGCCCAATATGCAAGAAGAAGTATCAAAATTTATACGTGGATGTAAACTTTGTTGTACTAGCAAGCCTAAGACTAGGAAGGAGGGTTTGTATATGCCTTTTCCAATACCTACTCATCCGTGGGAGGACATTTCTATGGACTTTGTAGGAGGATTACCTATGTCTAAACATGGCCATGACTATCTCTATGTTGTTGTTGATAGATTCAGTAAGATGTGTATTCTTATGGCATGTAAAAAGACAATAAAAGCACATGAGGCAAAAATATTTTCTTTGCTAATGTATGGGTGCATTTTGGCTTGCCAAAGTCTATTGTTTCTATAGGATTCTAGGTTCTTGGGAAGTTTTGGACTACTTTGTGGGACAAGATGCATACCAAAGTTACAAAGAGAGCACGACTTTCCATCCACAAATATATGGATGAAATAGAGGTGGTGGTGAACAGACTTTGGTACAATTGATCAGAGGGTATAATAGCAAAAATACCCAAGGACTTGGGATGAGTCCTTAGCCTACATTCAACATTCCTATAACCGGGAAGTACACACATCCACTATGAAGTCACCATTTGAAGCATGCTTGGGATATCTACCTACAAATCTTGGACATAGCAGTTGGGGCAAGAGATGAGGAGGAGACACGAGACACAGAGGTGACTAGAGAAAACAAATTCATTGAGAGGATCCGAAAATCCATCTCAAAGTCAAAGAACAAGTTAGAGAAATCTCAAGCCAAGTACAAGGCTAGGCACGATCAACACAGAGAGAGCATAAGCTTCATGTTGGAGATAGAGTTTGGCTTTACTTGAGCAAGGAGAGACTACAAGGTCAAGCACGGAAAGCTCAAGCCACTACGATATGGACCCTTCACCATATTGGAGCAGGTTGGAGAAAATGCCTTTCGACTTGATTTGCCACCATTTATGAGGATGTACTCAATAGTAAACTGTGAGAACTTGCACCTATATGAGCCATCCATGCTAGATGAAGATGAAGGATTACAATTGCTACCTTCCATTGAGGATTGCGTCTTGACTCACGAGGCGAATCGAGGAGGATGTAGTGCAGCAAAAAAAAGTCGTCGAGAGACTAGAAGAGGTCCGCAGAGTCTTGGCAGGTTGGACTAGAAAGGGAAGACACCAAGGCAGGCCCGGTGGTACTCAAGGAGCAAGTGAGGGAATTATTTCCTCATCTACTCCCCCACTAAGCTTTTTGTGGGACCAAAAGCCTCCTCCTAAGCAGGGGAGGTGTGATCCATAGGGATCCAAAATGACTCTACTTCATCGATCATCAACAACAAAAAGAAGGAAAATGAAGAAACGGAGGTTTTGTCTATATGTTAACAGAACCGCCTACTCTATGCAGAGCGCAGGTTACAAACCACGGCCGCCCAACCAAGGGCGGTGGTCCAGTGTAACCGCCACCTGCAACCAGGGCGGTGGTCCTGACCACCGCCGTCTGCATTGGGGGGCATCCTTCACTTTTTTGAAAAAAATAAAATTCAAAAAACAGTCCCAAAATTGGAAAGGTTGTCTATGTCTCTTCTCCTCCATGACCTTTCCCATCCTCCAATGGTACACATGGAGGACATGAGAAAGGCTATAAATACATGTAGGAAGGAGTGTTTTGATCATCGAAGCAAGAGACTTCATGGGAGTAAGTGTAAGAGTTCTAAAGTGCTAGAATTGAGTTTGTAGAAGAAAGAGTTTGAGAACAGAGCAGTCAAGTAGTTGGGAGGAAGTGTGAGACATTGTCAATTTCCTTTCTCACTTATTGTAAAGTCTTGTATCTCTTATATTTTGAATTGGCCAATAAAGCAAAAAGGGAAGAAAGAGTTGTTTGCCCTTCCCGACTAGTTTTCCTCCTCTGGAGGTTTCCAGATAAAAATCCTTGGCATATGTGTGTGTTAATTCATTTCTCTTTGCAAATTTCAGTTCTAAGGCATAAACAATTCAATCACACTGTCATTTTCTATTTGAAAGTAGAACAGCAGTATAATTGTGGTTTTGTGAATGAATTCCAAAGTAGATAGTTTACAGATCACACAGACTTCTTTCACCCACCACTCATTTTCTATTTCAAAAATCAGAATAACAAAAGACATAAAGTCAAAGGGACTACAATATTGGTCATTGCTATGTACGTTTTGATGAACTGAAAAAGGTTAACCAAAGTAGATGCAGTCCTTATAGCAACTAACCAGAGCCCACCCCTGACTCATTACAAGAAATTACCTTTCTACATATAGAACTACATGAATTTCCAAGAAACAAAGTTACATTTCGCACCCATTGAGGGGGAAAGATGGACTTCGTCCAATATGATAGCAATAATACGACCAAATGAAACAAACCTGAAGAATATATGGTTCCTACTTCCTACTGAGTTCCCTCGATAAGAGGATCATTCCCAGTCAATGCAGTCATAGAAAACTGCCTTGAGTTCTCCCATGACGGGAATCATGCCCAGCAGCAACGAACATAAGGTCCAATTATTCTGAAACCCCATGAGAAGGAAATAATGAGCCCTCCATAAAAGTAGGTGCTTTGTGGCCCTACCCTCCTCGCCCATCAGCAATCATAGCATAGGGGAGCTCGAGGGACACAACAATAGGATTAATAATAACACAATCTTCTCCTCTCTCATTAACACAAACACATCAATCCAAAGTCAAGCACATTCACTTAATCATTCACACACAAAGATATGAAGACCATGTGCCTTACAACCATCTAAGGGCTAAGTACATTCTAAACAAATGATGTAACTTCAGCTATAAAGAAAACAGAGGAATAAAACTCATAACTCATTACCCATTTTCCAATAATACAAGGGAATACAGAAAGGACAAGAATCCACAAACCGTTCATGGCAGTCAAGAGATCGGATTTTCGAACCAAGAGATAAGTGTAGGGATGCAACTCCTGGCTTGCAAATGAGAGTGCATCCTCACACCATGAATCATGCTACATTGATTTCATTAATCATGCTTTAACATATCAAATCCAAGAGAATAATACATACAACACTTTCCTGAAACTTTCGATGCTCCTTAAGCTTTTTTCCTTCACTATTGCCGCCAATATACTGTATGTGTTTTTCTTCCCATTTTCTTCTTATTTTCCACCTTCTCCACAATTTTCCTCCATTATTCCACATAACAATTTTCATTAATGCCTGCTAAGGCAATTACAGAGTTGATACTCTAAACAATCCTCCATGGTCTCCCCATGGTTCCCATTAACCCTAACTTATAAGCAACCAACTCAAGGGAAGCCCATCTCAACAACATAAATTAATGAAAAGTGATTACCCACTATGGCTGCAAGGCATATTCATTATTATTCCCTTTTCCTTGTAATGACCTTCGAGGTTGATAACAATTTTTAATGAGGATAATACCCCAAGGTCAATATAGTACCTAGTTACCAAAAGGTATATTATCAAGCTCTTTTTAACTAGTCTTAATAAATATATGCCTACATAATTACCACAAAGTGTCGTGCTAAAATAATTAACATGCTCATCCTTAAAGTGTTATGCCCTTAATCCTAGGTCATATATCGGATATGTATAGTTGCCTTGTGGCTAACATAATCTCTTATCATGTCATATCACATTTATTTATACTTTCATATGCTTAGTAGGTTGGCCTAGGTAGACCCATAAGCAAAGGTATATGTAGGATCTAGTAGCTAGTACTTGAACATCATATTGCACACTTGAGTCTTATTGAATTGTTTGGTGGTCGCCCCTTCAAAGTGGCTAAGTCACTCTACTTGCATATTGTGTGATCTCATCTATTTGTTTTGGTGTTCTTTGGTGTTTTATTACCAATCTTATTCTGATCTATCTAATTAATTTCCTTACAAGTGGTATTAGATCTTCGATTTTGGGCCAAAATTAGGTCAAACCCCTATTTTTAGGATTTGCTTATATCTAGCAAACGACTACGAATTTTTCTACAATTTTTTTGGAGTTGAGACATTATTAGAGGAAGGTGCCCTCCATATTTCAGCTTATTCTAATCTATTTTGTGGAAGTTACTTGCATTTTATGGTTTTTCACAAATTCGCTCCCTAGGCTGCAAATTCTGGAATTTCTTTGAATTTTTTACATTTTCAGAAGCTCCTAATTTGAAATTGCGTTTGTTCTTGGGTTTTTTTGTCGATCTAGCCAACATCATCCAAAACCTAAACCCTAATCGCCATGGCGGAGATTGACTAGAGGCCAAGGAAAAGGTTCTGCCACTCCAGGGAAAAACCCTAAGGAGGAGGTTGAATCAAAGTTAGAATGGGGTGGAACTTCTGATGTTATGTCTTCCTTGGTGGATGACAAAATACAACCCCTAGTGGAGAGCATGCAAACCTTGAAGGGAGATGTTGACTTGTATAGGTCATAACATGCAAGGAGAGGTAGAGACGCTAAAAGGAGATGTGGCTAAGATATCTAAAAATATTAAGTTGTTATTAACCTCTCATACAAATCAAGGTCGATTTAATGGACAAACAAATTGTGATTCAAATACTACATCGCATTCCTCTAATACAAGCATTAACATTGGGCAACATAACCTACTCCCAAAGGTGGACATGCATAAGTTTAATGGCAAGGACCCACTCAATTGGATAAACCAAATGGAGAATTTCTTTGATCTACACTAGATCCCATGTAGTCAGAAGGTTACTATGGCGTCTTTATATCTAAAACCTAAACAATTCAGGTTGGTATCAATGGTGTGCTCGGATGAAAAAGTCTCTAAGTGTCAATTGGTCTATTTTTATAAAGCTACAATGCACTCTAGTAGTAGTGTGGCCGAAAACTACTTCAACTAATTGGCAAAGGTACAACAAATGGGGTCAATGAAGCATTATATTGAGCATTCCAAAGCATGTCCTTACATTTGGAGACAATTACAGATGACAATTTGAATGACGTGTTCCTTAGCCGTCTCTAGGATCACATCCAACATGAGGTTTGAATGTTTGATCCAACCAATGTTTTTTATTTTATTATCATGGCATGCAGGCGGAAGAAAAATTTATTTCCAATGGAAGAACACATTCAAACATCATAGCATTCCAAAAGAAATATTCCCTCACTCAAATTTACTAGATTGACTCTTCAAATTGAAGAGAAATGAGAAAAAGGCTTATGTTTCAATTGTGATAGCAAATACAGCAAAGGACATAGATGTGTTAAAAAGAAGTTGTTCTACATGGAGGCCATTGATGATGAAGTCAAAGATGAAGAAAAAGAAGTAGAGGTTATGGACGAACTAGGGTTTGGAGATTCCTAACCTACTATTTCTTGTCATGCAATGTCAGTGTTATCTCCCCGCAAACCCTCAAGGTAAGGGGTCTTTTAAAGGAACATAAGGTAATAGTATTGATTGACTTAAGAAGCACACATAATTTTATCAATAATAAGTTGGTGGCACGTCTGAATTGTTTTATTTATCCAACCCTAGAATTTCAGGTCATGGTTGCAAATGGAGGTACAATTAGTTGTTCAAGGAAATGTCATAGTATCAAAATTGACATGGGAGACTACAAGCTAAATTCCCTATGTTTGTTATTCCTATGGGTGGAGCAGATATTGTTTTGGGAGTCCAATGGCTCACAACCTTGGATCCAGGAATTATTCATGCATTTTTTTGTTCACAAGGCAAGATGTTTGAGTTGACATGGTTGTGTGTAAAGTCACATCAAAGGGTGAGCTCTCATCAAATGCAAATAATCAAGGGCCCTAAAACATAATTATTTGCAGTGGAAGACAAGCAAACAATCTTTGACCCACATACCACCAGATACTCAAGAAATGAGGGAAAGTATTCAATTATTGTTGAGGATATCCCATTAGCCAGACACCTATGAGAGACACTTTTTCCAAACTCTCCTCATTTACAGCCACCACCCACAACCTCCACCTTGAAGATCCACTCAAAGGTTCAAGCAAATCAAAAACACGGTGAGCACCAGCAAAAGAAGGTAATTCATGAGTATCTAATCAAGTGGAAGAATCAACACAAAAGGATTTATGTTAGCAAGTGTCATTGCTTCCCGACACGAACTGCAATTATAACTAGCATCGAGCATGTGCGGTATATCTAACATGCACTAGGCACAAGAGTTGGTCAAACTCAACACAATTCAACAAGCCATATACAAGCATATTGATGTTTTTGATCACATTACAAAGTAAAACGCATACAAGTGACACCTACACATAATTATGGGAGAGAGAGTGCAAGAGAGAGATATGTACAAATCGTATCACAACACAAACTTCTTGTTCCCATCGTGTTGCCCCGTGCTTTATGATTGCCTAGCTCAAATTATGACTCCATTTGGACATACACATGTCATCCAATGTATACACAGATATCATGGTCAAAATGAAGTCCCAATACTATTCATCACAATTATTAGTAATCAAAACAACCAAGAGTCCAACATAAATCATAGACTCGCCTGTCAAGGTAGACAATTTAGCCATGGAATGCCTTCATTTCATTCTCGAAACCAATCGATTACAAAACAACATATGCAATATATATAGATAATCAACGGCAATAGTCTCTAATCAAATTGGATCACAAAAGAGTCTCATCAAGTAAAATGTCTCATCAATGATGTGCCTTATAGGCACTTATTAACAATATCAAAATTCAACAAGGTGGGATATTAAAATTTGTAGACAAACCCAGGGATTATATTGTTAACATCACAACAATGCACACCCGCCAAGGCATACGTTAGTTGTTCAAAGTGGTCAAGACAAGATAATATGTTGATCATGCTAAGTGGTACAACCTTCAACATCTTCAATTTCGGTTCCCACAACCGACCAATTACACGATGGTGGCCATCACTCCTCAAGAAAGGGCGAATGATCCGAGCGCCAATTTGTGCTCTTCTCCTAAAGACATTTGGTGTTCCAAGCCCATTCATGTACTTTGTAGGTTACACGCCTTAGCAGATCTCATGTGCACTTTCTTAACACATTTGAGCACTTGCGTATAACACCAAGGGATATCGTGCAACATCTAGACTTTGAGCAAGGCTTCAGGCATACAATAGACACATGGATACTTCATGTTAATTTGTGGCATGTCAACATACCATGTGTCAACCATTCTCTTTTGTAACAATTTTCTTCTAATGATATATGATAAATCGTTTGACCCTAAGGAGACATGATAGCATGCTTCGAGAATCTAATATCAAAGGGTCATTTATTCATCTCCCTGTTTAGGCAAATTAGTTAGTGTTTCCTCTTTTTTAGAACGAAAATTTGCATTCTCAATCGTCCTAACATCGTACACATATGTATTGTACCCTATTGTTTCTCATTGGATAGACATATCATTATTTTGCTAACCTCGTGCATCCAAATGTGTAATAGTTTATTATTGTTATTGTTTTCTAATGTGTGTTCTATAACACAATAATTTGCAAGCCAAGTTATCGGGTCATCCCCTTTGCTGCCATCCTAGGCTTGTGGCACGAGTCAACATTGGCTTACACTTTGAGGTTCAATTTTTCCAATTGTTTTAGTACGAAGTATGCCTCCTTAGTCACACTTTGGCAAAGGATATGTCTCCCTTTCTCTCCCGAATTTCCAAAATTTTCAAATCCACTTTCGGATATTCCTTCGAAGGTGCACCTCTTCAATACAATCATCAAGGTATGATTTTGCATGGGTATGAGGTTTAGAGACCTAATTCGGGGTTTGTTGATTGTGCTCGTATCAAGAGGGTCCAAACACTCATGATTCGGTGAATGATCCGTAGCAAACATATTGTTCCTCAATGCATCATCGAATTTGAGTTTTTCGCTCAACCTCTTCAACTTGTTTTATATTTAGGCTTACTTTATACATTCACAAACTCTAAACCATGGGGGATTTAACATCACACCATGAGAAGTGTCCATACTTAGCCCTCAGCTCTTCGCAGCAAATAGCATCATTGTGCCCCACTAGACGTCAATGTAAATGGTGTCTTAGATTAGTATGTTCCTTCGATCTATTGACATCTCTATTGTTAGACTTAGCTCCTTTCGATACTCCCTAGATGCCCCTGTCGACTTTTTTTCCTTAGCAGAGGTCATCATTAGAATTATCGAGTAATACGTTTGGATCACTTGGACATCTTCTCCTCAACCACTCAACCCCAAACTTGCCTTTTTACACTAAGCATTTCTTGCATATGGTGGATGGTGTCATTCATCAACCTAACAATCCCCAACACCATTGGTCACACAACTTAAGGTTTCCTTTGATGAGCACAAGTGGACGTAAACGTACTTAGTGTCTTAGATTAGTTTGTTCCTTCAAACTATCGACATCTCCATTGTTAGACTTAGCTCCTTTCGATATTGCCACCCTGTCAACTTTTTTCCTTAAAGGAGGTCATTCTTACAACTGTCAAGTAATACGTTTACGTCACTGACATCTCCTCAACCGCTCAATCCCAAGTTTGACTTTTTTACGATGAGCATTTCTTGAAGGTGGTGGATGGTGTCATTCATCAACCTAACAATCCCCAACACCATTGGTCACATAGCTTAAGGTTTCCCTTTGATGAGCACAACTTAAGGTTTCCTCTTGACAAGTTTAGGCGCGTGCTTCCACCAACTACTTAATTGATACTTATCTTCCTATTCTACTCAAGGACCAAATTTGTTGTCTTTGCCACCTCCATGATATGGATATTGAGGAGCACTTCATTTTAAGATGCCACATTTAAAATATGATATGAAACAGATATCATTGTCTTTATAGAGAATTGGGTGACTCTCTATCCCCTTTCCTCGTGTTTGGCCCTTTTCTTCGAGTAATTATCGCTCTTTGACAAGCACAATTTAAGGTTTCCCTCGACAAGTTCGTGACGTGCTCCCACCAACCGCAAATTGATATTAATTTTCATACTCCATGCAAGGATCGGATTCGTCATCTTTGCTCTCTCCATGAGATGGATATTTAGGAGCATTTCATTTTTAGATGCCTCGTTTAAACCGAGCTCTGGGCAAATACCATTGTCTTTACAAAGAATCGGGCATCTCTCTATCCACTTTCCTTTGTAACCTAATCAACAATGCTTGTCCCTTTTTCTTCAAATCATTATTACCCTTTGACAAAAGTTCCTAGATAGATAAGATAAGATAAGATAAATTGCCTCTTTCTTTTCACCCATCACGAACGTTGGCAACATTAATTGCCCTTTAGGTATTATCGTTTCATGAATGGAGGGGAAAGGTCACTAAGGCAACAGGATCATCTTTAAACACTACTACTAGGGTGCCCCGAACACATTTTATATTGTCATCGTGGATTAACTCCTCAACCACTTCTCAATCCATGCGGGCAAGCACACATTACAAGTTTCTTCACTACCGCTGGAGTTTCTCTCGCCTTGGATCTTAGGACAAGTTCTAGGGGAGTGTTTTGCTTCCTCCTACAATCACCTAGCCAAGGGGCCTCAACCCTAGACACTCGTCAATGGGCATTATCAAATCTTGCATTGGGCCTTTCGTAGTGATGGACAATGACACTGATGATTATTCTGCGGCAGATTTGACATAGATGTATGATGGGTCTATCATCAACCCATGCTCTTAAGGGGATCTTTCTCCCCACGCGGATATTTGTATTAGTACCTTAACCACATGAGTTGAGGCTTAAATACTTTGAGATTACTCGCCTTGTTATTCGTAATGCTTTGATTCATTGTATTTAGTTAATCTTTGATCATAAAGCTCTTCTAAGCAAATGTTACGTGAGGGCGCATCCCCTTTACTTTGGCGACATCTCAAACGCGTTTCAGGGAACTTAGAGGGGACATCCCCATTTTTAAAATTTATGATGTTATTTTTAATTATTTTTACCAAAACCTTGAACCCTAATCCACCCTAAGGATATTAAATAAATTTTACACCATAAGATGTTCATTAAATAAAGTTAAAATATTTACATTTTTTTATATATTATTTTAAAAGACGTCCCCACCCCAAAATTTAGGATATTTTTGCCACCTTGAAACCTGATCGCCCCGATCCTCAAGATTTAGGTAATTATTTCCTATTTTCAATCGCCTTGGTCTATCACAAGCTTGAGAGATCATTCATCAAGCAAAGCCCACGTCCATAAGGTTTGTCGTCATAAGATCAATGAAACTTTGAAACTTTACAAGTCATGGGCAAAATCTCTATGTTTTGGTCATTGTGTTCCCTCTTGCTAAGCCCTTCTTCAAAGGAGTTAGTCAAATTTTGGCAAAATTGAGTTAAAACAAGGCAAGTCGGACTTTTGAGGAACAGGTGGAATTGTTCCTCTGTTCCACATGTTCCCCGCATCCCCGCCATGGCTGCATTGCATTTGGAAGTCAGAAAAATCAGTGTTTTTGGGCACTTGGGGAAATGCTCCAAAGTTCCCTATGTTCCCAGGTTGCCCGCATTCACCGAAACAAGTACAAGGATTTTTATCGGTTAAGTCGGCTTTTGGTGACATAAGCGCAACAATTCCTTAGTTCCCTTTGTTCTCCGCATAACCGATTTGGTCGATTGGACTGTAAAATCGGCTTTTGGTGACACAAACAAGACAATTCCTCAGTTCCCTCTGTTCTCCGCATAACCAATTCGGCTGATTAGGCGGCTAAGTCAACTTTTGGTGAAACAAGTAAAACAATTCCTTAGTTCACTTTGTTACGAGCATAATCGATTCAGTCGATTTAAGGGCAGTATAAATGCAAAGTCGGCCAAGTCGGCCCCAGGAGGAACAGTCGGCCAAGTCGACCCCAGACGAAATTGGAGGAATTGTTCCTATGTTCCTCCGAATCTCCGCTTTAAAGCAATGGTGAGATTGCAAACGGAAAAAGGCCCGGAATATTGTGTTGAGCAGCTACAAAACTTATCCTTACAGTCTAGACTTGGAGTTAAACCCCAGTTTTATCATTTTGGTAAAATCTAGAGTACAAATCAAGTTAGAGTGAAGAGACAATCAAGCATGCAAGGGTAAGATGAAGAAGAGTTGAATCTTGTGTTAAGAAATCATGCAACAAGGCCTATTGAAAACAATGAATCCACAGATAGTTTCAATTTGTGAACTACCTGATGTCATAGTGTTGGAATTTGTGAACTCTTGCATGTTCTTTCCTCTCTACAGTTCATTTCTCCTATATATACAAGAGATTATTCATTAAAGAAGACATCTTTGGCTGGTTGTGGCTGAGCCCTACTAGTTTTTGTACTTGTACCTTTTGGATTAATAAAGGAGCCATTTTGTAGAATAATGAAATAGTTGATTTTATCTTGTGATAGAAGTGTTTATCCTTGATTTGTAGTCCTATTTCCTTACCTTTATGCAGGGATACATTCATTTGCAGGTCATAGTCTGTGTTTTCATCAAGTTTATGCAGGATTCAGCTATGGAGCTTCACCATTTGAGCCCTTATAAAGCCATTTGATGCCCCTTTTGTGTGTTATCATAAACTTTAAGCCTCTCTATGAAACACTTATGCAGAAGTATGTCAAATTGTGAGTTGTGTATGGTGTGTTGGTCCCCTTAATCCTCTTGTGTATGCTCAGGCAAGTAGAGGTCCTCAAACATTCTGGTGTATCACCTTGTTTTCAACTTTTGTTTCAGCCTTGTGTTTAGTTCTTACCCCTTTTCCTTGTAGAAAGTAGAGTTAGTTTTTAGGTGTTACACTAGGGGAACCAGCCCTCTCTGGAGACTCACTCCAACTTTAGGTCACCCACAGCCTAGGAGTGTTTCAATTTTGTCATTTGGAAGGGGAGTCATCACACCACTCCCCAAAGGGTGCATTCCTTCGTGACAACAATAACTATGACTTTTACTCTAGCACTTTTTGTTGTAATATGTATTCTCGAGTCCCATTGACTTCTATTGGTCATTTGTCAACATTAATACACATTTTTTCTTTCTTTTCAATCAAAAGTGTGGATGGGTCATCCATTACTCGTCTTCAAGTGACTTGAGAGTGTTCCCATCTACTTCCATGTCCATGATTACCACAAACACTTGTGGATGCCCTCCATCACACCCCCTCAAGTTGTATGCGCACTTAAGTGTGACACCCAACTACTTCCATGTCTATAATTACAGCAAATGTTTTTTAAATATTGTAGCAAGAAAAATCAGCTCACAACTGCATCTTAAAGGATATATAGAGGGACCATATGGTGAACCCACCTGCAAACCTATACATATAGTATGGTACACACGCTTCCACATTGTTAAAATGCAATGACGAAACAAATAGTTCAATGTAGATGCACTACTATCATGTGCATCAACTCCTAAGTCATAAATCCTGAGTTTTAAACTTGACACTCAGCTTCATGCAGTCTCTTACTCCTGCAAAACTTCAGCAGTTGAACAAAGTTAAACACAACCTCTGGGACATTGACCAAACACCCTGCAGATAAAACTCAACTGACATTGTGATGCAGAAGCATCTCTCTCTTCTTGGATTTTGGGTTGTCAATACTAGTTTTGGTTTGCAGTGTGTCTTTAGATGGTCCTAGGGTCCTAAAAGAGTTATTTGGACTCATTCTAGAGTGCTAAGTTGGGTCTAGCTAATTTAAACTTTGAATTGTGGTTTTCCCTCCAATTTTGTAAATTTGAATTTGAGGGAGTATTTTGGGTTTGTTAAAGGTAATTTGTGTGTTTGTTGGAGCAAATAAGCCTTGAAAAGGGTAAAATAAAGCATGAAAAGGGTGTGCTAGATGTTAGAGGTCATAATGAGTTGATTAGGACTTATGGTTCTAAGGGGTCTTAATGGAGGGAGCCTCTTAATGAGGTAGTTATGCAAAAACCTTGTGTTGTAGGGTGTCTAGAGGACTCCAAAAGCTCGAGCAGAGGTAAGGAAGAGGATATATATGGGATCATTTTGTAACTAACTGGCGATTCATTCGAATGAGGAAGGTTGAGTTTCAGAAACTGATTAGTTTTTCTGAGTTACACAGCTGTGTTTGAACATAAGCTCATGCATATGAAAGAAGTGACATAGGATGTTTATGAATCATGTTGGAAGCTTAAATTTGTGTGTTGGTAAGGTTTGATTTAAGTTTATGTTGATTGAAGAACAGCCATAGCTTGAAGTTACTTTGCTTTGACAATATTAAGAGTCCCTGTTGCAGACTGGTAAGAACACAGTCCTTTAGTATTTTGGTTTTTAGATTAAAGTACAGAAGAAGATCATCCATTCTTGAATCATTGGAGAGTTTGAATAAGGCAAATTGACTGATTATAATACTATTTGTTGGAAGGACCATTGTCTCTGTGTTGATCTCATACTGTAACTGTTTAGAACCCTGTTCTAGGAACCCTGCATAGACAAGAAATGAAATATTTTCACTATTGAAGGAATGAATACGCCTTACTGGTAAGGAATACTTGATCACCGGAGGCATACAGAGCATTGTGTGAAGCCATATGGTTTGAAACCGAGTTTACTTGTTTTTATAAGCCTTTTACTTCATCTATCGGTTTAAAGAAACCCTCCTAAGGGTTTGAAAGGAAATAACCATTTTAAAGGGCAAACTCTCATTGTCCAAAGCTAATTCGTTCAAGAAACCTTCTTGACTGTTAAAAGTAATACATTTTCAATCTTGAAGTGTTGGGGAAAGTTGGAATTTTGTTATCTCCTTAACAGTTTATATTGCAAGCCTGTCGCTTGAAGATTAGGGTCCTAAGAAAGGAATTGGTATGCAAGTAACTATGATTTAAAGACCAAAATTTGATTGTCAAGAGTTGAGAGTTGAGAGTGAGCATCTAGATAGAACAAGGGAGGCATGTGAACAAGTGGTTGAGTTGGAAGAAGCTGGTTTTCTTTTACCTTCTTAACAGTTCATGTTGTAAACCTGTAGAAGTCCTAAACCGCGGGTTTCAGAGGTGAATTCTCTCTAAATATGATCTTTTCTTTAGCAATTCAAAGGAGTCATAACTAAAGAACCTAGGGAGAGGTAAAACAGAAGGTTAGGACAAATATCAAGTTTTGAAATTGAATCTAAACCATTTTGTAGCAAGATATCATTATGCAGGACTGTGAGAAACCCTAGCAAGGGTTGAAGTAATTTCTTGACTAGAGATGTTCAAGCTTGAAATCAAAGGCTAAATTCTTTAAGGAATCATCTGAGGTACCTGAGTGTTGAAATTACAATGTATAGAAGCTTACTTCACTTCCAAAATCCAGATACACATGAGACTCTTCTCACTCATAGATTGCTACAGCTAGAGAGACCTAATTTGAAACTCTGAAGGGGATTTTGGAGAATTTTCTTCAAATAAGGTACATTGAAAGTTTGTATACTAAACAATGGCCCAAATGGGTATTCATAATTGTCATTGGTTTGTCAGATGAATCTCTACAACCAAAGATATGTTCCATTTTCCCTTGTAACAGGGCTCCTAGAAGGTGCATTGGACTAAGAAAAAGGAAGAGTAATTAGAGTTGTTCTTGGAATTGGATCAAGATTTTTGACACACACTTCAAGGTGGCAAATGGGTGCCTGAAACGCATTTTAGTTTGTCTCAGTTGTTTACGGATAACTCCAGACATGAATCTAGCAGAGGCATTTCCTTAAGAAGTACTGAGAAGGTTATTTTGAGTAAAGGTGAGAGAATCATAACTAGTGATTGTTTTATCTCCTTTTGATGGTTGATTAAGCATTGAACAAGGTCTTGTGATAGGGTACAAGGATTAGATAGGCCCATTAAGACTGTAACTCTCCAATTTGCATGTTTTTGGACTAATTAAGCTCGAGTAAGTGAGGTAATTTGCAAGTAAAGGACTGTTTTGGGAGATTTTGGTTGAGCTAACTTGTTGGATTGGCTGTGTGTTTTGTGCTCAGCATCACATTGTTTCTGTTGACATAACTTTGTTCTGTCACACATTCATATCAATACTGGATTCACAAATTCTGTAAAATAACATGATAGATTCTTACCCGATAATCCAACCGCTCCACACTTTTAGGTTTAAATTCTGAAGGTAATTCCTCTGCCCAGAAACTTCTATCTTGGTTTTCAAAACCCTTCCAAGATCTGGTCCCGTTCTAAACACACCCCTAAGAGAACCTTTTCTGCTTACCTAGCTGTGACACTAGTACACAACCATAAATCTTGGTTTTTTCGTGTGAACTTAATTGGCAAATATCATATACTTCCCTGACCACCTTTAAACATATTTTGCATAAATTTAATATACACATAATATACATTTTTCAAACCACCCAAAAACCCTTATTTCTGAATAAATTTATAAATTAAGAACACTTCACGCCTTTCGAGTATCATTAAGCCTATGAATAACCACTAGCACGTATTAAAACACGATATGTTTAATACCACCCCAGCATATCCAAAACACCACCATATGACCTGCGTAAAATCCCTTTGAACAGTCATGAGTCCCAGTACCTTGAGCCAAGAAACACCTCAGCACTGTTTAAGAGGCCTTTTCTTTATATGACGATAGCCTAAGCTTATTTTAAGCACTACACCAGATTCTTCTGAAATTTAAACTTTAAATAAATATTACCAACACTTTTGGTTGCTGTAACTGCCCTGAGACTGAATCTCACACTACTCCACAACTGATGTGGAAGACGTTCAACCTTCGTAAAATGACTACGCAAACAAAAGTGAGTTTCTATACAATTTATGGTTAATAACTTAATCCTATATACAATAACAATGCTGTGTAACAACTTACTACATGTTAGCTGTGCTGCTATTATTTGGCTTGTAATTAGACAATCTGAAAACATCTGTCATCCAGCATTACAATGATTGAACATAGAGTCACATACTACCCAATCCTAGAGGGCACACACTAACCATCATAGCTGATTTTCATCTAGAAATAACCAAAATCGAATAAATTTGACGTGGAAGTTTCCACCTCTCACATGTTGACACATGACCTATTTGATCACCATTTTTCACACTTGACACATGTACTGTCAGCAATAGAAAAGCAGGTACCAGATCAAAAAGGAGATATAACCTTCATTTTGCTCAGCCCTTCGAAGTTTTTGCGCTGCTCTCCTCTTTATAAAGAATGTATGTACAATTTGGGCTGCAAATTTTCCAATTGGATATAGTTTCTCCATTTCAAGTTACAGGATCTCTTGCAACGGACTTCTCTTATGCTCGAATCCAGCAATTTTTCTGTCTATCCAAAGAGATCACTACAACCTCTCTCCACAGCTTCTGCTTCCACCCTGGTGTTCTCCTGAAAGTTCTCTCAGCTTAAGCTTCAGCGGTTCGTTGAATCTCGCTTTCGAGTTCATAGACCAACTTAAGATATGATACAATGTCAGTGTATCTCAGGAGGAACAGTTAACAATTCCTTCAATAAACATGACAAGAGAACAAGAAACCATGAAATCAAAAGAATTAAAAAAGAACTCTTGTAGAATACTAGGAACACGTGCATATAAAACCTCCACACCCTCCCAGTTGTCATGGATCCACATTACCTATTCCTTATTTTGCTTATGGCCTTACACTTCCCCTAGAAGTTACCTACCACGTTGATGACTCATCACTTAGATGTGACCCCTTTTATAAGTTTTAAGATTACAACAAATGATGTCCCTGATATAAATTGAAGTGAATAGTCGCTACACATCTCTTAAGCTTCATTTGTGTTGGTGACTAACAACAAAAACATAGGCAAATGGCATATTTGGTTTACAAGCTTCCAGCCAATAGTCATGGGCTAAACTCAATTAAATCTGCTCATAATATGTTGAGCTCCCAATAGTAAATCTAGACTGCATCCAGATTGGAAAACACTGAAACTTAGCTTTCAAAGTTGCCATCAATTCATATTCTTTGCAATGATGATTCGGAGATATTCAAATGTCTTGTCACCTACTACGTCCATGACTCATCACTTACACGTGACCCCTTTCGTTAGTTTAATATTCTAACAAATGTTGCTACCAATATAAATTGAAGTGAAGAATCACTGCTCGTCTCTTTAGCTTCATTTGTATTGATGACCAACAACAAAAAGGTAAGCAAATGGCATGCTTGGTTTACAAGTAGATAAATAAAACTTCAGCCAATAAGTCATGGGCCAAAATCCATTGAATATGCCCATGATATGTTGAGCTCCCAATAGAAAACCTGGACTGCATCCTTGAAAAAGTAAAAACTTAGCTTTCCAAGTAGCCATCAATTCATATTAGTCGCAGTGATGATTCAAGAACCATCTTGGAATACCGTAAGCCTGATGCTATAGCAAACTAAAAACAGACCCCATATAGATAAAAACATTTCCCTAATATTGACCATGTAAATGTGATAAAGGCCAAAAGCACATTGGAGGTTGAGTCCATACTCTGGAAAATACCAGAACTGTGAAAGGCCAATGGCTCAGAAGTAGAGTGCCAAGCAATGGGAAATCCTGGGTTCGAGTTTTAGCCGGTCCATATCTAGAAATGCAGTATCAGAGCTAAGTGGCTAGTGCACTCTACCCAATATGTGGCTTTTGGGGGCCTTGGGGGTCATGGATGTTCAATGCACATTCTGGAAAATCCCAAACCTATGAAGGGCCAGTCGCTTGGTGGTAAAGCACTCAGACATGCCAATGGTAGGTTCAAAGATCAACTCGGATGATCCATCTTACAGTGCAGTGTGGAAAACTATTATTCTGTGCAAGTAAGTCACATCTGCTGGGTCCGTACTTCACAAAAGCTGCTGAGTCCATACTTCACAAAAGTTGCCTCCCAAACATATCAATTCCATTGATAAAACAGACTACCATTCAAAGAATTATCAATTGAAAAGGAAAGCCAATGAAACTTAGAAAACTCAAGTCATTTCCAAAACCGATCTTCAATGTCCCATCCTCCAGTAGCCAAACATCAGTTTTCTGGTGTCATATAAAATACTAGCCACAATAATGATAACTTCAAAGATTGCACAGCCCTGATTGTAAAGTTTGAAATCAATCCCATATACAAAATGTTTAAAAGCATGGACCTGATAGGACTTATACCTTTAAGAAACATTTAAAAAGTTGAGACATGTGGACTAGATAAGACTTAAACCTAGAACCTCCCTCTAGTACCCCGCCGCTTGAGCTACCGACCATACTCAAGCCACAGTCGGCCTGTGCATCCCTATATGGGTTCTTGTATCCAATTAAAAAAGCATGGAACAGCCAGGACTCAGACACAGAACCTCCCTCCAGCATCTCTGTATGCTAACCAACGCCCATTTTTTTCTTTTTACAAAGCATGGGTTGATAACTTCAACATAAAATGAGAAACACAGCTGCTACAGCCAAGTTAAATTTTTCTCCCCGTTTGCTTTTGACATTAACCTACAATGCTTTGAGATCTTGCATGAACTTATGAATGGCTTTCAGAAATATTGTTTAGGATAAACTCTACTTTTGAGGTGAATGCCCTCAACATTAAAAAAATTAAAATAATATAAAATTCTACCACCGCTATGTAAACCCTCAAAACCCTAACGACCCACACTCCAAATGCCGAAATTAACACCACGTAAAAGCTCAAACATATCTTTTCTTACAACCCACTGTACTCATCTACAATGGTAATGGTAATTGCTCAAAGTCATCGTTGTTTTTTACTGGGGATTACGAGCATCAAGGGTTTCAAATTTAAAAGAGCTTGTGCGAAAAAAGAGTACAAGCTATAAAAGATTACAGAAAAACCTGCAACTGTAAAAAAAAAAAAAGCTGTAATACTAAATATAGCGCAAATTATTATAATCCAACCTCGTCTCTGCCATTAGTGTCGTCTTCCTCCCTTCGAGCCCTGCTTCGGCCATCATCCCTTGCCATTTTTCGATGCTATCTGTTTCAATTTGAACTAGATTTTAAATATAAACTAGAATTAACATTGCTAGTCCTCCAATTCGACGAAATTCTTTTCCAATGAATAGAAACTGGAGGAATAAGCGTAGAAATGTAAGGAATTTCGAAGAAATTTTGAGGAAAATAACACAGGAGTCGTCTAGAAGTATGTTAGGTTTAGAGCGAGGCTAAATCCAGATTTTATTGTGAATTACAAGTTCCGAGTTACAGACCCCGAACTGGGTTTAGGGGCTGCTTTACGTTGGAAGTCCAAAATAAATATGAGAAACAACATGTAAGAAGGTTTACTTAGATATTTTTTTTAGGTTTTTTTTGGGGATTTTTTTTTTTTTACACTTCTTTTTTTATTTTTATGGTGGGGTTATACTCGATTAGCGAGTAGCAACGCATAGTTGTCGCATGGTTGTAACTTAGTTCTAATATAATGTGAGTGCCACTATCAGCTTTTAGAGTCGCATTCAAATAGCTCACTCCACATTTTTTAAGTACATTAGGAATCAAACTCATGCCCTATTTGTCACCAATGCAATAGCTTACCGTTTTCTTACCAAAAGTTTTTATGGGGTTTTGACTCGAAGTGCGGATGACATGTTTTTATATAGATAAATCAAGGAAAGGGCCAAATAACTGTACAACTTAACTTGTGCATGCACAACAATGTATGTGCCATGTTGGCACAAAAAAATTATATTATTGTGTAGCTTATAACAAAGCCACTTCACCATCTTCGTTTCACATTTTTTTGGAGGGAAAAGTAGATTTTGAATTGATTTAGTTTAAAGTATTTTGGTATAAGGCATTTCTCACGAGTACAAATAATTGGGCATCATATGTGTCACATTATGGTTGGCTCTTAAATACTATCATTAAATAAAAATTAAACTATTACTACTCTTATGAGGAAGTTATGGGGAAATCAAATGTGTACATGTTTTGGTATACGCATGATTATAGGGTCCTTTTCTCCAAACTATGACTACAAGAGATATTTTCAAGTAAGTGTGTGTATATATATATATATATATATATATATATATATATATATATTTAAAAATCTCAAAGTATATCAAGTTTGAGGTGTTTATTTTAAGTTTATCACATAGTTTTGCTTATTAAAGGGTTCCACATTAATTAACAAATCCTTCGCCTTATCCAAAAAAATGATGATGAATGGATCCATTCTAGATGCACCACTAGTTTGGGATAAAAAAGTTTTCCAATTAAAAATTGGACTTTGGACTCCATCGTATGTCCAAACTATCGTGTTTTTCAATCACTTCTCTAAGAAGAAGAAAAACATCCATATGAGAGTTAAATGGATGTTGAATTCAAGGTCAACTATTTTTATTGTCATCTCACATTATTACACTCATTCCTCCAACCCTATTTGCTTGTCATTATAGGTTATATTCTATTCGATAATGAACATGGTGAAATATTCCTTCCTTTTAGGAAGGTGTGGATGTTATTTCATTCAAGTGGCGGCATATATATAGAAGCAATAATGATAGTTGTAAAAGTTTTCATTATGAATCAAGAGGTCCACGACCTAGCCATAAAAACAATAATTTTTTTAGAGCAAGCCATCGCCATCGAGTTTTTATCGGTAATTGTGCATTTCCACTAGAGGTCAACACAAGGAGTCGTGTTTGAATGTTGATGCCCATGAGGAGACGTGTTGATTGACATGAATTGCTCGATCCCATTTCACCCAACATCACCTATGAGCTTAACTAAATTGTGATATACATACCCATTATATTAAAAAAAAAAATTGTTTGTTATACAAAGTCAGTAATGGCCAATGGGGTTTGGGTGGATCGATTAAGATGGACAGTTGTGTCCGGATCCACCCAGGTTCAAATCCGCCAGCGCGATCCCTTTGGGGTGGTTTATCGGTGGTGGCGGGTGTTGCATCACCGATAGGTTGCGGCAGCGGTTCAACGGTGGCGGGTGTTACATCATTGATGGTTACGGCTCGTGGCTTTGGCTGGTGGTTCTCAACGGTGGCGGTATTTGCATCATTGGCATTGGCATTGGCGGCCACTGGTGGCTCTAAAAATGGCGGTGGCGAAAAATTGCATCGTCGGTGCGGGCTCGGTGGTCATGTGGTGGTTTGTGTTGGTCTTAATTGTAATATCTTGTCTGAGGACATTGTTGTAGGGTGGGGCCCCACCAACCCTCTCAGTTCATAGCTCCGGTCAAAAGCATTTAATGATTAAAAAAATACAAAGCCATAGTCTAACTAATAATTTTAAGACCAAAGAAAAAAAGGTGGTGTAGGTGTAGGCTTGTCTAATATTATCTCATAGTATAGGGGTAGTTACCATATGGGAATAATAGTAAAAGTGTAAGCTTGAGAGAACCTCGAGACCAACCCATAAATTTTGTGACAAATAAATATTTTTTTCTAGATTGTTTGTACTCTCTTGACAACATACTGAGAACACCTGAGACACTAAACTAAATTGAATTTAACAAGGTCAAAACACATTTGGCAACATGTTTAAATGATTTTGGTCATTAAAAACCTCACTCAAATTCCTACACTTTCACTCTAATCTCCTGCAAAACAAAAAATCTTCTTCTTGCCCTAATTTGGAAGCAATACTAGAAAACTAAGGAAAACAAAATATGTTGTGGAACCTATGGTAAACTAGAGAATAGCATAACTATCTTTATATTTTCAAGTCATTAGATAATAACAATATTGAAAACATCAAACCTTGGTTATCTGAGAAGCTCTAATAGCATGCAAACCATTATTACGGTGTGCGTCCCACAAATGGGTGTGTGTGCTTCAATGAATGCTCTAATGATCACTTGATTTCTTCTGAATGTTTTGCAAGTGCTCAATATTTTCTCTATAAAATTCCTAGTGTTCTTATGATTCTATATTGGTTTTATATTTTTAAATCACTTAGAATGCATGTGTATTTTACAATAAATTCAATTCCAATTAGGATCATATCGGTGCTTAAATGGACCTTCAACGGTCTAAAAGCAAGAAAGTAGGATAAGGAAGTGAACAAACTCAAGCCAAAATGGGTTACATAAAAGGCACTAGGAATGTTATGATGTTGTTGACATGTCCCGAGAGTGTACCGATACTCCACACAAAGGGGTCGAATATATGGATGTTATAGAAGAGATAAAGGGAGAATTGGTTAGGATAAAAGAAGGGTCAGGGGACCGTTAGATATTCACAAAACATGTCAATAAAGCCTAATTTGAACCAAAGAGTCAACAAGTACATAGATATACTAAAATCATGTAATATAATGACCAATGAATATTTTGGGGGCATTTTATGGAGTCTAAATTTGTCCTCACTTTGATATGTATATGTACATACATATGAATGTAGAAAATAAGATATATTTATTGCGCTTGTAGAGCTTTGAAGCAAAATCCACCTCTTGGGGATTTGCAAAAACATTTTTTCCTTTTCTATACACACATGGATTAGGGCCAAAGAATAATAATTTTATAAATTTTGAACGTTAAAAAGCAATATATTGAATTCTAACACGAAACACTATGGATTTAAGTACCCTATGATATTTGGGCCTCCACGCCTATCTAAAGTTTTGAAGACATTGAAATGTACAAAAACATTCTTTCTTTTTCTATGCACGTGGGTTAATGCCAAATAATAATTTGTTAAATTTTGAAAACTAAAAATGATATATTATATCCTAGCATGAAATGTTATGGATTTAAGCACCCTATGAGATTTGGGCGTTTGTGTCTATCTAAAGTTTTAAAGGTAATTATTAGTATAACATACAATTTTGAATACTATCTCCAATAAGGTTGTACAACATCCTTGGTGCATCCCCTAATACAAGTAGCTAAAGTAAGGGAAAATTGAGCGAAATCTTAAATACCCTTATTTCGATATAGTGATGCACATGCTCCGATAACATACATTTGAATGCAATGAGTGGTATATATGGCCCCTTTGATAGCATTAATCTCAAAAGAATGAGATTAAATGCATCACGTGAAATACAAGGTATAAAATCATTGATGTATAACATAAAAGATTTAACTCTAGTAGCATGGATGTTATGAATAATCTTCTCATGTAGGTATATGACATAAATAATGTATGTGTATGAATAATGTGTCTAATGCAAACTAAAATATAACAAATGTAGCATGAAGAACAATATGCCTCGTGTGGGATCAAGGTGTAAGCAATGTAGGATTTTTGTCATAACCTACGATAATGTAAAGCACAAGTACAATAATTTCCTTTAATCGATGCATAATATAAACCATGACAAACAAGAAAAATAATAAAGATGTTTGGCATAATATGGATCATGGAAACATAAAACACACCAAACACATGAGTAAGATAATCATGATAGAAGGCATGTCAAATATATGACCAAGCGCAAAGTAAAAACTCCATACATTGAAGCCCTGCCAAGTACATAGAAGGCACAAAAGACCCTTAAATCACAATAGGCACATTGTAAATACATCAAACACATTGTTTACACTTGGAATAAATTAACAAGAATTTGGGTATTATATTTAGTTTCTTATTTATTTAAAGGCATAAGGGATGCTCTAGTTATATCTTTTGAATTAATTAATTAACATTTATGTGCACAAAAATAGAAAATGGCTTTTACAACGATGTGTGATATAGAAATGATTGCTCAAATCATAAGAGGGCAAAGTAATTAGCTAAACTAATGTGTGCATTGATAATATGGGTCGGCATGTTGGTAAAGATCCAAAATTGCTTTGGATTTGGAGCCGTGACTAGAAACCGAGTTGGTACAAAACCGTACGGACTATCCTAGGTTGTAGTACAGTTGGTCTGAGTCATGTACATTTTTAACAAGGATATTTTTAGCTATCATCGGTTGAATGGAATTTGCTTCATTTTCCAATACTAGGGTTCAACAATGTGTGACACCTCTTATAGTGACTTATAATAGATAGAGACCATATATACTTGCACCAACACTTTATGGACATGATTACATAACAAAGGAGAAATCAATGTGTAGTGGAGTTGGATTAACCCTAGTGGTCAATCCCTATTGAATATATTCAGGGCATTGCACTACAATTCCTTGAAGAAGGAGAAAGTTCTATGTAGTTATCCTAATTTATGTGCACTTGTGTATATAGATCTAATTCACCCCCATCATGCCATTATGTCTCCTAACAGAAATAATAACATATGTAACCATAAATAAAGTAGAATGTATCATGTGTGGTTGTGACATAATGTGTTGTGCTTGCAGATGTTTGTATCAATTCCCTTTACCCTTAGAAACTTTGGCAATACTTTGTATTAACTTATCTTTGTTATGACTTGGCTATAGAACCTTTAGAGGCTTGTGGATAGGGAATCTAGACTCTTAAACCTAGTTTGAGTGCTTCAAATCTTATTAATATTTGTTGTTAAAAATGTGTTATTCTCTTAGGAATTTTTAGGAAAGCCTTGAGAGCTTTAGGAATGTATTTTACATCAGGAACTCTTGAGAATGTCATGTTACTACCAAGTGAGTTCTTAAATGTATTATACTTTTGCTTATATATGATTTTCATAGGTTAATTGTTTCATTAAGGCCGACTTACGGGATAAGAAACGACCCATAAAAAGATATTAAAGTAGAAAAGGAGTTGTTGGAAGAGGGAAACATGATTGTATGGGTTGGGCCAAACCATAATATCACCTAGTCCAATTTGATATATTTTTAATAGGTAGTTCATGACAGAGAGAAAGTGTCTAGGAAAGATATATGGGAGTAGTATCTTTGCTTTGGATAAATGTAACTAAGTATATGAATGACTAAGTAGTGTGTGTAGTAACGTAGGTCATGTAAGAGTTAGAAAGATAGATCATCTAGGCTTGGGATGTATGCACAAGTCATAGTGTAAAGATAAAGGCCAAAATTGTCATTATCATAAGATAAATTGACAAATGTTTTTGTTTACATTTGTATCCCCTTTAAGTATGAAAATATAAATTGGTGTGCACAAACACTTTATCTTCACTCATAATTGTTGATTCTATTTTGGTGTTAGCATGATCCCGTGATAAATTGATTGATATGATATGATTATCTAATATGATATATTGCCATAACAATAACCATCACTCAATGGATAAAAGTTACTCTATGGATAATATGTTGATCTTCCCCAAGAGTCCACATCGACGGGAACCTTAATTGAGGGAGTGTCTCATACATGGTGTATTCAATGCCCATAAAAGAAATTGAACTATGTAAATCAAATTTGTATAATATATGTGTAACTTTGAAAATTACATTTGTAACCTAGTAAAGTAAAAAAAATGTGGAAGGAATACACCTATTTACTTTGACGAGGAGGAGATCTTATAGTTGTTTCTCTTAGAGATTTAGATTTGTAATGGAGTCACTCAAGGATTTGGGGCGACCAGGTTCCTAATTTTGTTTAAGGAGAAGCCAAAGTGGGAGAGGAGTTCAATGTGTTTGACCCAACACCAAAGGAGAGGTTTCATAGACCATTTGTCCTAAAGAATCCCAAAATAAAGGAAGACTACTATAGATTATCTAACCACCCTAATATCTTCTCATAAAGATATTCGGATGAAGGATCCCACAAGGTTCTTTGGTCACCTTGGTATCTTCATATCCCATAAACCAAATAGGCGCAGAAAAATATAAAACCCAAATGTAGAATAACACAAAGTTGAAAGGGATTGATGGTGTCTCATTCCCCACCATGTGATGTAAATGTTGAGTCGATATATGAAAATTCTAAGTATAGAAAGAAGATAAGAAGGCTTATGCCCCCATACCCTATATATGAAATTAAGTCCGAGTCATGTAGTGTTGTAGAAGGAATGAAATATTTAGAACCCCGACATTTTGTACAAAATGTTGTAAACCCTACTATAAACTATGAAATGTGTTCCTAAACCTGTATTAGAAACTTTTAACCATCTATAAAAATACAAGAATTTTAAAATTTTCTAGAAATCTAACCCTAGGAAAAAAATTCCATCCTATACCATAGTGTATGATGGTTTCGTCCTTGGTGGACGATCATATACCTATGTTAAATATATTCATGTTTTGTGTATGAATATGTTTTTGAGGATATATACCCCATATAATTCTATATGTGAATCTTGAATTTGATCTATGTCATAAATATATACATAATCAACCCCATTGAAATGCCCCTCTTTTGAGGCATGTGAGATGTGTAAATATAATGTGTAACTCTAAATAAATGATGTGTATCCATGTCATATGTATTGATAGTCCACATTGGATCACATGGAAGGTTGTCTTGGGTTGCCACCATTGATATCATGTTCCCCGTAAGGATGTGCAGTAGAACCCATATCATACAAGGATAGTAACAAACAACAAGCAAAAATGCAATCATGTATAGCAAGAAACAAGCACATAGGTAAATGAACATATAAGTAATTAGGCATACAAGTACATAAGAAATGACATATAAAATATTCATATCAAAGGCATGAAGCTACAAACAAGGGACACAAAAGTGTTATAAGGCATGCAAAGTAAATGCCATAGGCCACATATATGGAAGAAAACATACAATTTCACATGCATCAAAAGTAACGAGCCATAAATAAGGGAAATCAAGGTGTCGTAAGACATATTAAAGGACATAGGTAGCATATACACAACCAAACATACAAGTAATCAAGAAAGCGAATAAAATAGTAAATAGTAACTTAGAGGCACATGGAACATGACAAGCTATTGTTGCACAAAACACATGTGCTAGCCATGTTGGTTTAAAAAAACTTATACACCATATAATTGATTGAGAAAAACAAGTAAAGTAATTGTCTTTAAAACAAAAATAGTTGAATAGTGTGGGAGATACCCCATAAGATCAAGTTTGACTAAAAAGGGACTAGGCCAACACCTATCATCATGTATAAATCTATGTATGTCTTGCATTAAGCTCAACATGCCTTGTGAGCGCGTGCGTGTAAAAATTGTATGGGAAAATATCATATCTATCAAGTTGTATGACAAATAACATATGTTAAGTAATGAGTTATCCAATCAAGTCATCCTCATTTTGTATTTCTGTCAATATTTGAATGTTGTTGTATTTATGTGATTATTTGAATGTTTTTAATTGTAGAATAGTTATATATAAAGCGGAGGAAACACAAGAACTACCTCATGGCTATGTCAATAGGGAAGGGGTGGACCCATCAAATAAAGGAGGCTAAGACCTAAAATGTGTTATATATGTAATAGGACAAGGATGGACTGCAAAAGCAATAGGATGTGCACATAGGAGCCCTTAGAGGAGACTTGCAAGGGATATATCCATGGGGATAACATATGTATTTGTGTCATGCTTAGGTGTAGCAAGAATCACTTTCTTACCGAGGAGGTTAGGTAATGGCCATGATCATAGCAACTTATTAGTTGTAGATGAACTTGACATATTGCCACAAGATAGATAGATTATATATCCTTAAGAGTATGCAATTAAGGGAAACCTAGACACATATTATATGAGCCAAGGGAAGTAGTGACCAAAAAGGAATATGCATAGTAGTAGAGCCAACCATAAGAGGTATAACAATTTTCCCTAGAGAGTTCTTAGTGTCATATTTTGCTTAGTATTTAACCAAGAGAACTAAACAACTTGAATGTACACATATTGCGTCTAACACCACTATCAATCAAAACACTATAGATATGGCATTGGCCAATAAAAACATGATCATAAACCGTATCTAAAATAAGATCACAAGCTATATGAATATCATTGAATGTAATAACATACATAAGAGTAAAAATTGTAGTAATAGAACCAATAAGAGAGTCTAATGGGTGATCATAGGAAGTAGGAGGAGGCTAAGCTTGATAAGTATGGTGCACATCTAAATTTGTTTTGGAAATATTGTGATAAGGAAGTGGGTCACTAAAAATCTCAAGTTTTCCATTGTCATTAGTAGAGCTTAGATTACTCAAAGAAACGAATTCCATCAAATAACATTTACATCAATCAAATCTTGGATAACATGACAAAGCTTAATACATCGATTAGTAGAATGGACAACACATCTATGATAATCACAATAGGCATTAACGTCAAAATGTTTACCATGAAGTTTGCTTTTATAACCCTCTAAAACTTGATAGAGTGATAAAGGGTGATACTTTGGTAACTTTTAAAGGACCACTTAGGGTGAAGAGGATAATCATACCAATATTTTACCGAGGAGCTTGTAATTGAAGCTTTATAGGCTAAGATACATCATTAATAATAAATTTAACGTCAATTTTATTGTTATTAGATTTTCCCTTGAAATTAGGTTTGCTTTGAAATTATTATGCCCATGATTTCACGACCCAAAATAACCATCCAAATAGCCCATGAAAATTGGGACATTTTTTAAGCATTAGTTAAGAATTAAACACGATTTAATCATTGTTATTCCAAGAATTAACTTTACTTTGGATGTATTGAACCGACTAAAGAATACTTGTGCCTCATTTCCATTGTTCGCGTGATAAGGCTATCTAAGGTAATACATACTCCTCCACTAAGAGGGTATACAAAACACAATCTAACTATATTTCGCAACTAAGGTTAAACTAACTAGGGATTTCTAGAAATACACTAAGGGTTATTTACACCCAAGACAACTTGAACTCATTTACATTCAATCTAAATTAGTAACTTTGTTGTGGAGAGAGACCATGATGAAATTATTATTTTCGCCAATTTAAGTAATTATGTATAACACCATTGTTTACACTCATTATTAATTTAACAATGTTAAACTAATTTTCCATTCCAAAACAATAACTAATGAAGAATTAAAAAATATATCCATACCATTAGTTTCACAATCAACAACACTTGAGTTTTAAACACATATTCCCCTTAAGGGACTCGACATAACAAGGTAAGGGCTATAATTTCATTGTTAACTTTTAACGTTGAATTTAAGCAAGGGTGAGAAAGGTAAACCATGCTAACATTTGTGAAAGAAGAGGTTACTACTTAAATACCCATCATCATCTATTTATGCACCGATGGTTGTTTAGGTTTAGTTAGGATTAATTAAGTTTTTAAATTTTGAGATCTCCCACCACAAAGTTTAGCTTAGCGAAGGAAAGGAATTTTAGATACATTTAATAAAGGATTAGGGTTGTTAAATGGGATATGGGTCCCATTTGGCCCATCCAAATGGTCCCATGCCCATTTGCACTAAATACCATTTTAAGTTAATTTAAAATATATCTTATTATTTACCCAAAACCCAAAAACAATGAAACCCACTTGCTCAAAATAAAAGTCAACCTTATAAGCTCACTTACAAGTGGCAAAAATAGACTTAAATTTGAGCCCTTAGATCAAAGGAATGTCCACCCTTGATCCTTTAAACTTTATAGGAACCTTAGTTTCATTTTAAACTCTATTATTTTTCCATTTCCCTTATATCCTTCTCATTTCTTCTCTTCTTGTTTGCGGGTAATGGAGAGCTCTCATGGGGGAAAATGATTATTTATCTATTTTATTGTTATCAATACCCTATTTGGATTTCAAGGAGAGTATAAACGCATGCCCCCTCCCCCCAAACACACACACAGAGACGTCGTATATGTGTTTGTGCATGTGTGTGTGTGTGTGTGTGGTGTGTGTGTATAATGGTGGGTTGCAGTGAAAGGGAAGGCCATGGACATGAGATGTATAGACAACAAAGGTACAAGGATAGGGTCGCGTAGGGGTGACAATCCAAGATGTTCTGCAAGGTTCGTGTAAGCGTTTGAAGGTGACAGAGGAGAGGACTATGCCCTACGTGACGGGAGGGAGGAGAACCTGTTCATGGTCAGTCACAACCCTAATCTTGTTCACTTTTTTTTGGTTTTCTTCGTATTAGATAAGTATAATTCGAAATTCATTTTTTCTTTCTCTCTCTCTCTCTATATATATATATACATATATATATATATATATACATATACATATACATATATATGTATATATATATATATATGTATATATATATACATATATACATATACATACACACCAATTCTTTTGAAAATCTATGGCATCACAACAACTAATTTTTTTTTCCTTACTTAATACTTTATCAACCCAAAATTTGAGTAGAATTATTGCAACTAAATACAAGTTTGATCATTGTAAAATCAAAGATCTACTAGTTCTTGACATTTCACAATCAATTTGAATTGCAAACTATAACCTTGTAAACATTGCAATGATCTCATTAAGCCCCAAGTTTAAATCAATATTTTCTCCTTGTAAGATAATAAGAATTTGAATGATTACCATTTGCACAAATTACCAAACTTTCTCTTTTCAAAATTTACAAATTCATTCAATGTGGTTCCAAACAACCAAAAACACCCAATATTTTTATAACAAGCTTGATATGCTTTAATCAAGTCCATTTTCCTTTCTTGTAACAAGAACATACAAATTTCTTCTCTCCAACATAATGTTTACACATAGTTTCAAATGATATCCAAACAATTATGGACCCAGATTAAATTCTTTCTACATTTACAATAATATACCTCTTTTATCATTTCAATATTCACAATCTACACATTGTTTCAAAGTGATTTCCAAACAAGGAGGAACTAATTAAGCTCTTTCCCCATTAAAATTAACAAGTTCACAATAATCTTAACAATGTAAGAGCAATAACAATTCCATATTTACTCTAATATGATACTAGTTTACATTTCTCTTTCTCTTAACAATTTACAAGAAACTTGAACAAACTCTAAAATGCAAGTGGATAAGCCTCCCACTAAGTGGGAACAACATGTCAAAATTTTGAACAAAACTTCTATTCTCCAAAAGCAAGGACCAATCTCTTAGCAAGCTCCAAAAGTCAGTTCCCATATCCAAGTAGTAAATATCTATAACACAAGAAGAAGTGGCTTGGTTTTCCACCCAACCAAATGGCATCATCACATACCATCTCCAAATAAGGAGGACATGCTAACCTCCCTCCAAGCCCATGAGAGAGAGGAGATGTATGCCTCCAAGATACACAAAGAGGAAGAGTGGATAATACACATGCAATTAACTCACTAAAATCAAATGCCAAACCAAATACAAGAAGCTCCATGCTTCTCAAGAGGGGAAGAGGGGGTAGAAAGACCCATTGAAATCATTTTTTCCATATAACCAAATGAATTTCAAACTTTTCCAAGTAACTAAAAGCCACCAAATCTCATTATTCCTCCATAGTCCTTATCTCTCCTTGCCTCCTCCTTGCCAAGGTTTTTCAAACCTTAGAGGTTTCCTTAACAAGGATGGGAGATGGTTTCCAAACCATATGGAAACCCATCTCCCACTTCAACCATATAAAGGGAGTATAGTAAGAATCCAAACAAGGCTTGCCCATCAAGCCTTGTGGGATCAAAAGAGATATTTCCCTCTTCCCACTACTCCGAAATCCACTCCCCATAAGGGTGGAAGAAAAATTAGAAAATGCAAACAACCAAAACCACCTTCTACATATCCATTCAACAATCCATAAACAAGCAAACAAATAATCACAATTTCCATTATAAATCAAAGAACAAGGTAGAAGTTGTGAGGATTGCCTCATAAGTAATAAAATCCAACCTCTAAATTATAATTCCAACTTCAAAAGCTCCTTTCTCTTCCAAGCTCCCAAAATGAATCAAGAAGTCCCCACACTCTCTAAAATGGAGGGTTGAATAAGAAAAGAGCTCAAAAACAACAACCAATGGGATGGTGACATGTGTCACCCATCCCTTCCAATTTACAATTCATCCCAAGGGTCTCTTTCAAGAATGAGACAAGAGTCATTAATGAAGGAGAATTTTCAAAATAAAACAAAACAAAATAAATATGCATCCAAAATCCAAAGTGGTACCCAAAATCAAAAACATAATGATGATGGGGACAAGAGAGGGGTCAAAAGGGAGGGAAAATCCTTTTTAGCCTTGGAAGAGTCCCCCTACCCATCATAGGTATGGTCTATGGGGCTCATTTTAAGGTAAGAGTGACCCCCAACTTTCCAAACACCCTTCTAAATTTCCACTTTTGCCCAAATTCAAGATTTGGGAAAAGTGGCTCATTAAGAGGGGTGGTGGGGCCCACCTAGTCCATGATTAGGTGGCCCAAAACCCTCTTAATAAAATAAAGACTCCATTAACCCTTCCTTAATCATAGAGACAAATTAGCCCATAAAAGTGATATAAACAAACAATTAGGATAGATAACACTAAATTAATTAAATTGATTTAAACAAGCCCAAGTGACCAAACAAATGACCAATAACACATGTCAAGATGGTGGATTCCCTACTTCCATCCTTAGCCAATTACAAAATACACAAGTCAAACAAATAAAAGAAATGGACTTAGGCGAGATGGCCTATTATTGTGCAACTTAGCGGAGTAACCCTTGAGTCCCACATTCTCCTATGGTGAAACATGTAACTTGCACACTCGATTCACACATCATACCTGATCGATACCAAAATCAAATAAAATGATACTACACATGTCAAAATTATCCAACCAAGCATATGCTAAATGAAACAACCACACACATTTCAAGCAATCAAGCCATACATATACAACTAACCAAATAGTTACAAATTCGTTCGTCCATTATACAAGATGTTATAAATCATAACAATCAACCATGGCTTGTTTCAAAATTAGTTACAAGATACATGTTACTATACAAATCCATCAAGATCTAAAATCAACACATCATAATTAGATGATAATAATAATACCCATGAATTGGCCTCATGGGCCAAATGCAATAACCAGTCATGAGAAGATAACATAAACAAGATAATTTGATGATGAAATAATTATTATCCAATCCGAATGGCCAAAATAATTACAATGTACCAATCATGATTATCACAATGATTCAACATTACAAGCAAAATAGAGCGGAAACTAATGGGCACTACATCTTCTCCCCTTAGGAATAGAAATACACTCCTAAGTCACTAGAAGGGGTAAGATTATCACGTTTTAAAGGTGTTAATACTCTTGTGTATTCATTGTCTCATCAAACATGTCCAACGAACCCTAACTTGGTTCAACATCAAGTGTATCTAGGAATGAGAGACTAAGAAACAAGTAAACTATAACCACTATAAAAAGTTTATTTGTATCATCATCATCATCACATCTTCTCTACGAGGTTTAACATAGTCGATGTCAAGCATATAGATCATGCTTAATGAATTTTTAATTGGTGCATCAAGGAAACAATAATTGTCATCTTAGAATGGTTGATAAGTTGTGTGCACATGATGTGCATGAAGCCACCCATGGGCAACACAAAAATCATACAAGAAGAGGGAAAATTTTCCAAATTTATGCGAGGATTCACTTCCTAGCCCACACTTATCTTTAACAAAAGGAAAAAATGTTCACAAGACCCTCAAATCTACCCTTGCATTTGCACTATTCCTATAGGGGTCAAGGATGAAGGGTCACATAACACTAAACATAATGAAAAGGGTGATGACTTGATTTGACAATAATATTTATGTGTGCACATTAAAAGTACCCAAAAAAAGTATGTATCATCCATACAACCATAAAGTTAAGATTAGTTTCTAATTTTGTCTTAGAGTTTCCATATCTTGAACCTTTTCTCAAATATCATATAACACACCCACTAATTTTGATTTAGAAAACCAATCAAGGATAGAACAATTTATTTTTATTTAAAAGTTTATCAAAGTTTATACCATGATAATCAAAAATCCACTCACCACATCCCAAAAATGCCACCATCATTTATTGAAAACAATTAATTGGTTTAGAACTCAACATGACACATTAGAAGTTCACTAAGATCACAAACTTTACTATTATAGCCATAAGAAACGTGAACATGATAGGTGGAAAATATATCCAAAGGGGGTTTCAAAACTTATCAAATCTCCGACACAAATCACCAAATTATTTCTTGGACAAGATCAAAACAACTTATCCTTTGACATTTTCCCTAGGAGGTCAAGAGGACGATAAGAAAATTCCTCCAAATGGAAAGGAATATTCCAATGTCTTCTTAATGTCCTTAACATATGTTTCTTAAAGTATTCAATTAACCTAGGTCACCAATGACCCACTAATTCCAAAGGGAGGGTATTTTCCTCAAACTAGAGGTATAAGTTTGTATTCTAAAAATAAACACAAGTTACGATGGTGAAGAATATGGTTATGATGGTGAAGAATAATATGGTTAAGATGGTAAAAATAAACTAGAGGTAATCTTATTGAACTATAAAATAATATGGTTACGATGGTGAAGAATGACTTCATCAACAAGAACCACTCACATTCAAACTCCAAGGATGTATTTCTTGGATAGAGGCAACACCAATTCAAAGGATGCCATCTTCCAAGCTAGGTGGGAGGATTGAATTATTTTAAACCTTAACATTTCATTAAGTAAAGCCCAAAGTTTTTTAATAATGAGTTAAAGGGATTTTCCAAGGTGATAAAAACCTTATACAAGGTTCTCCCAAGAATCAAGTAACCAATGGGATATACAAAGTGTAAAACGATGCAACCTCATATTATACACATTACTTTTACTTGTTGTAATAAGAGAAGATAAGATAAATGCATTAGCCAACTTCACACAACCAAAACTTAGTGTGTGAACGATATTGGAAGTACATAATACAATCAAGAATAATGAAAATCACACATTTCAATTGGTCCAACACATTTAAATCGCATATTTTCTAGATTTTAGTGGCATAAACAATTTTTTTCCTATCATTAAGGTTGTTTATTTATACATTCGACATATTCTCATCTACATATAATTATGCATATTTATTCACAAATTATGAGACACAAGTTATAAATATACTTATAAATACAAATCTTGTGGTTTTCGATTCTTACGTTTTTCATTTATAACATTTTGCAACTTAGCATCATCAATGGTCAACACCAATGTTTATATGGAATTTTTCATACCATGAAGCAATTTAATATAACATTTGATTTCTCAAGAGAGCAAGAGGGAGACGTCATCCTCATAATACTCACATTCAAGCATTAGGTAAAGAGAATCTTGGCTCTTAATCTACGTTCTTACATATTCAAGTCTATTACATTCACAAAATTTATTTTCTAGTGAGTAACAAGGCCCAACCAAGTTGTATTGCCATGTCCATAACGACAAGGTTTAACAATGGACCATTAAACAAACCTGAACATAACAAGTTCAAAAAGGATTCTAGAGAAATACATGCATCATTGATGTACCCAAAATAATCCTCACAAGTCACAATAATGGTCTTGGTGAATTTTCATTGTGAATCCAAAACTTTGTTTCTAACAGCTTAAAGGGATTCTCGCCCGAGGAGGATAAAGTGGGCATAAAATAATTCCCTAAATAAGTATCACCATAATAAGATACCAAAACCATTACTTCCATATCATTTCTTAATTGGAAAAAAATTACATGGGTTGATTAAAATATTCTTCACTATGGTATACTTGTTTTAGGCATCTTATTCTATGAGGATTTTGTAAGGTTTAAAAGTCACTTTTACCAATTTTTCTTATAAATAAGGCTAAAAAAATAGGGTTGAGTAACATATTATTGAGGGATAAAATCCTTCTAACACATGATCAAACAATTTTAAACCATGGAAAACATTCAAGACAAAAATGTTACTCTAAAATAAAGCACAATTATTCATTTTATGCCCATTCCAAAGGGGTTTCACAAGGTCTAAATGAGGCATTTTGAACACTACAAGTGAGTGTTCAAGAGATAATGAACCAAATAGGACATGAATACTCGAACTATTTGAACACAAAGCATGCCCCCGGGCTCTAGGGGAATAAATTTACACTCTCTTATCAGATTACCAAATGTTTCCAATACTAAAACCAATGCTCCTTATAGTGTCCCAAATGACGAAACCAAACCAAACTAGTTAACACCCAAAAGTGCTTCTCCCACCAAAGGTGTCCCAAAAGGTCAAACGGGTCCACATGGTCTATCCCAAATGGCTATGAAAAGGCCTACCAAAACAATTGCCAAATATCCAAATGGAGAAGATAACACATATAACCTATTCTCTATTATAAATATAATCCAATGATATTTCTAAAACCTAAAATTGACAACTAGATTTCAAACGTGAAACATCTCTCTCGGAGTTGGTTATTAAAATTTTGTTGTTGCATTTCAACATTCCTAGCCAAAGTGGCTACAAAATGGGGTTGAAAAAATCATCCACAACTGGAAAGCACGTTAGTTCAATTCGAGTATACTCCTTTATATGTAAAGAAACCATAGAAATTGACAAGAATCATTTCGATAACCAGGGTGCATTCTCGTGACTACCTTTCCAAAGTGATTATCATAATTGTGCCAACTTGTTCTTATTGCAGAACGTCTAGTGGCCTACAAAACACACTTGAAAAATTATCTCCCAAAGTAGCTTTCAAAACTAATGGTTGATAGAAATTTTCAAGGAAAAATTCTATATTTATGTTTCTCACCATGGGTCCAAAACCAATTTTTTTTTAACTTTTCGCAGCTTGTCAGCATTAAAAACAACCAACTAAGATTAAAAAATGTATGTCATTATATGATCAAATGATAATCTAATTTTTGTTTAATGGTTTATGTGACATTCCATGTCACTAGAGAATATGATCAAACCTAAACATCTCTCGCTATGGGATTCCGAGAGGTGTTTTGCACATTATTTTCAATCGTCTTTTCTAACTTTTGCAAGATGTTTCAAAGTATAATGTTTAAACATAAACTTGCTTTCAACTCATTGTTAATTTGGTGGCCAAAAATTTCCAAATTTTACTCATCTAATTTTATAATTAGTCTCATAACACATCCAAAGTGAGCATTATACACATTCTAAAATGTCTATTCTATTTGTGCAAGCGTCCATCACCTCATCGCCTCATTACGGTATTCGACCAACATAGGAAGGAAACAATTAAGTTTAATGAAATGTTTTTCGTTGAATGGGAAATTAAATAGATCAAAATTATTAAATTAATACTAGTTAAATCCCATCGCGCTCAGTCTAATCTAGCTTTGATACTAGATGTCGTGCCCATGATTTCAAGATTGAAATTAACCATCCAAATACCTCATGAAAATTAGGACATTTTTTTAAACGTTAGTTAATAATTAAATGTGATTTAAGCATCATTATTCCAAAACAATTAGCTTTACTTTTGATGTATTGAACTAACTAAAGAATACATGCTTTTCATTACCATTTTTCACATGATAAGCCTAGTTAAGGTAATATGTCCTCCACTAGGAGAGGGTATACAAGAAATAGTCTAATTATATTGTGCACCTTAGGTTAAGCTAATTATGGATGTATAAAAACATGCCAAGCATTATTTCAAGCTAATCAAGATGAGTTGAAATTGTTTACATTCAATCTAAAGCGGTAATTTCATTTTGAGAGAGGTTTGTTTTCCAAAATTACATCCCATGTAATTTTAAACAACTTATCAAAATGGACTTAGCCATTTTGATCAAGAAAATCTAGGTTGCGACAAAGGAACAAGTTTGGAGGGACATGCGGTGGTGGAATAAAAGTTGTGAGTAACTAAGTTCAAAAGTTGGGGAACACTAACTTAGTGTTACATGGGGTCACTAATTTTATAGTGTTCTATAGTTCTTCCCAAAAGTCGTGGAACAAAGGGAAAATTGGTCGTCGGGTCAAAACCGCAGATCATAAATCTAGACTTTTATGGGTGTTGTGAAGTATTCCCGCACATCAAGGAAAGCTAAGGAGAAAGCCACAAAAGTCTCAGATGGCAAGAAATTTAAAAAACCATGACAAGAGCCATGAAACAAAATAGTAGTTTGTTGTGGGTGTGATCACGAATGAGAAGCACTGAACCATAATGTCACACACCAAAAGATCAGTCTTTTGCGATATCAGGAGGAAATGGTAACACGTGGAAACTCGTGGGAATCTCCCAAACCGTAAAGTATAGAGAAAATGGTCATAAGCCGCGTAATAATGAAAATTCACATATGAAAGAAGAAGCAAAACACATGTGGTACAATGAATGCAAAGCAATATGATGTTTTCCAAAGACACAACAGAGGTTACAGACCAAAATGAAGACATCCAATTCCGCAGGGCACCTCAAAGCCACACATGTTTTGTTTAAAGCAATATCCAACGACTATATTGACCAAAATTTAATGAAATATGGGTTTCGCTTTCTTCCTTGCAAAATATGATGGCATGCGATAGAATCCATGTCAGTGCCCACACTTCTGCAAAGATCTATAGCGATTGGTATTTGGTGGTTAAATCTTTCTTAATTTGTGCCTCTTTGTCCTTCTCTTTCTTCTTCTCATTCTCTATAAATTTGAAACTCGTGCACCGTAAAGGGATTCTAATTTTTGTAACAACACTATGCCAAAATGGTGGTTAAATTTCCATGAGTTTTAAACCTTGAAATTTGTCTTTGCTTATGTATTCACACCTTCCAACATGGATGTAACCACATGTGCATATTTAATTTTAAAAATATTGAATTAAATCTAATTGTAGAATAACTATTGCAATAAATAATGTACAATTGCTAATACATAGTAAGACGTAAGAAAATAAGCATGATAAGTATGAAATCCTAAGCAAACGAGAGAGATAAGAAGACTTATCTCGATATCCAGTAACTGGAAGTGATCTAAACAGGGTAAAGTGTTGAAAAACTATAAACCGCATCATTGAATCGCTCACCGTAAATTCTGGGATGTAGGAATGAGGCTGGAAATGGGTGCATGTGGTAGGGTAGGGGCACTTGGGCACTGAAGACTGGATCTGGGCATTTGTGGCTGCGTAAATGCTCATGATTTGATTTCTGATGTGTTGCAATATCTTCGTTGTTGTTCCTTGTTGATTGACCGATAGTTCTACTTGGTCACCGAAGGTACCTGTAACCTACAAGAAAGAGATTCACCTACACATACTGAAAAACCACATCAAACCTATAAAACAAAATGCAGATGGGGAGTTTGACCTACCCCAACGGTCACCCGATAGAGTGAACTTACGACCGAGCAAAGGCACTACATCTCGTAATCCACGTAGTTCTTATGTCTATGTGTAGAAATGATGCCCTAGGATGCCCTTGTGCAAGTTGTATAAATGATAGTGGGTTATAGCTAGAATGTGGCAATGTCATAGTATGTGTAGATGAAATAAAATAAAATTCCCTTCCTATGTTGTGTATGCAGATTATGCAACCCTTGTCCCTTGAATGGATGCTAGATGAATTCCTTTAGAGTGTTTTAGTGATTTTGGAATGCAAGCTTAGATGATGATAGTAATGCTTAATGTTTGGTCCCTCATTTTGAACACATAACTATGTATTTATACGATTCCCTTGTTTGAATTTTGTAGTTAACAATTGGAAGGTCGACCCATAAGTGAAGAAGATTCCCAAAATATAAAAGAAACCCAAAATAAGCGAATAAGATGAAAAAGGTCGGGGGTGCCCGGAGGGGACAGGAGTGCCCGGGTGATGTTGTCCTAGATGGGCGCTGTATCTAAAGCCATATAAGATAAAAAAGTTAAGTTCTGATTGGATGGTAGGGTATGTAAGACCAAAGAGAAAGCAAGAGACAAAGAAAAGAGTCCAAAGATAGTTGTCAACCACTAGTTTTCTTCTTTATGAATCATGTAAATGCTAGCATGCTTGTAGGACCTAGAAATGTACCCAAGTATTTGATTTTATGTCTATAATATTATAAGCAATGAAATTGAGTGTTTATGGCTATCATCTGCCATATGCTTAAATTTTATGTTTTCTTGTGTTTTTATTCTTCCTTTGGCATGTTGTGTGTGTTTCATACTTACAGTTTTCCCATTTTCGCGCATTGTAAATGTGTAAGAGGGATGAATTATGTATTTTAGGGCATGTGGCACATTTATCTACCCTCTCTTCCTTTGTTATCCTCCTCTCTTCCCTTCCCGAAGAGTGATCGACCATCTTCTCGGTGTTATCACTTCCCATCACTCAATTTTCTCATTTCTTGCATCTCTCTCCCTTATCCCTTAGAAATGTTAGTGTAGGATTAGATGTAGGAGTAGTTTTAGCATTATAGTAGGTTATGTCCTATAGGTTTCCTTTAATTTATGGAAGTGGGGAAGTTGGCCTTCTCCAAAGGTTGATCTCAGTTTGCAAGTCCCACATTGTTGAGATCATCCCATGTTACACCAAAAATAATGATTTGGCATGATTTTATCGAGGGTACAATTTTTGGCATTAATAATTTTGCACACCCAATAGGACCAGTATGAAGAGATTTACAACTTCATGCCAAGTAAGATTGATGTGTTTTTATGGTATTCAGCCTTTAGAGGTAGTTCTCAACACATTTATTGGCTCCATTGTTTAAAGAAACCCATTCTCTGAGTATACAGATTGTCCCCTCATCTTTCCACTCATTTTCATGTTTCCATTTCTCTCATGGCTCTCCAAATAGCTCTTCCATTCTCTAATTTCAATTTTATCCCCCTTCATTTGCAGCAGTGGGATGAAATCCCCAAAATAACCCTAAAAAACCTACCTCTTTTCTATGGAAATAGAGATCAATATCCTATTGATCACATTCAAGATATAACAAACCATTGTGTCATTCACAATATCGAGAAGATTATTTTTGCCTCAAGCTTCTTATTTCATCATTCAAAGGTAAAATAAGAGATTGGTACAATAGTTTGGCTCCATAATCCATTTCCACATGGGATCAGCTAGGAGAACAACTACATAACCGGTTCAAGGAGAATGCAAATGTTATCTCTCATGGAACACCTCAACAAAATACAACAAGCTTCAATGGAGTTCATCTCAGATTTCAACATCGATTCTCAAGGACATGGCTCATAATTCCTCAAGAATTCAAATCCTCACAAGGTATGGCATTCTTGTATTATTTGAGGTCCTTGGATGTTGATTTAGTTGTATTGATTTAGACCTTAGGAGGCAATACTCTTCCCGAGATTTTCCAATCACATTGCAAGATGAGAATATTCTAATTCATGTTGACCAAAGGAAACCCATCCTATTTGCTTCCATTCTTCCCTCATCATCTCAAATTCTCCCTTCCCCCTGTGTAAACAATGAGATATTTGTTTTACTATTCCAAAAATATGAACATCCTTTGCTTCCTAACCCTTCATTTTGTGCTTTACAAGTTTTTCATGCCCAAGACTTTTCCTATAATCTGAAAAAATTTCCTCCCATCTCCACCCAAGGCATCACTTGGCCCTCTAAAACCTTGTCATAATGTTTTGAGAAGCCGTGATATTCCCAATACTTCCCAAATGTTCTACTCGGCCCACATTAAGCCAAGGTATTATACAATATGGGTAGAGCATAATTTTTGTTACTTGCGTATGGAAATGAGAAACAATCACAAAGATTAGAACATGTTTTGGAGAATCATTTGGCTTCCCCAATTGACCAAATCAGAAGTTTGGAGCCCAAGCCATCTCTATTTGTAAGTGAAAATAAGGAGAAACCTCTTACTAAAGTGCCTCACCCCCAACCAATTCGGCCAAGAAGAACAATTACACATATATTGAAGATAGGTGTGATTATGAATGGGAGGATGAAAATGTGAAAAATTTGGAAAGGGAGGTAACTAGTGAAAAGACAGAGTAGGTGACTATGAAGAACGAAGAACATAATGGCCCATGAGATGAGGAGAAAGTGTTTTTCAACACTTGTGGTATTTGTGGATATGAGGAAGAATATTTTTCAAGTGAGCAAGGTCAAACAACCGAGTGAGTAATGACCCGCATTACTACGCATGCCTTGAATTTGTTTCACTTTTCACCGAAAAATAGTGTAGGTCGAGAATGAGGATGGTGAAAACTTACACCCTAAAGTAAAAAGAAAGATGTTTGTAAAATAATTAGAACAAAATTCATATTAGCTTACAAAATTTCTCCACCACAAGCAAAGTCTCGCATGATGATCCCATTTGTGAGGGTGAGCTTAAAGGAGGTGGGGAAATCATAAGGATCAACCCATTGGTTCCCAAGGTTGTATGTCTAATTAGATACTTGACTAGTTTAGAACTAAAAATAGAGTTTCCACTGGTCATGTTCATTTCGAGAATATGAGGGGGATCATCAAAACACCAAATTCAAAACAAATTGAGGAGGTATTCACTCTCTTTCTAGATAATAATGTTAAAAATGGAGAGGGAAATCAGTTTCGGAAAAATTTCCACTCTCATCAAAGACCATAATCATTACCAAACTAATCACATGGTTACATCTCGTAAGAAAAGGAAGCTACTTCTCCCAAAGATGTGTTAGGTTTTGTTTAGCTCCCTATGATTTTGGTTAGAGTAGGTTAGTTTAGGTTTACTTTTTGTAAAACAAGTGTTGTGCACACTCTACATGTTTCCACTTGGAACATGTATGATTTTCATGTTTGTACAAATTTTTTGTGGGCCTTTGTTATTGTTGTACAATTTGGTTCAACATGTTTCATGTTAGAAATTAGATAGTTAGAGTGAATTTCAATGTTCATTCTCTTATAACTCCGTATATCAACATTAGTTCAATGTTAAGTTCATGTGTATTTAAGAGACATTTTTAAAGGTCAAGACCAGCTTTTCAAGGTTGAGCTTGACTTCATGCCAAATGGATGCTTCAAGGTAAATTGGTGTTCATCATCTAGCAGTGATGTCCCCCGGAGGTTACTAATTGTTGTCCAAAATTACACCCCATGTAATTTTAAACAACTTATCAAAATGAAATTAGCCATTTTGATCGGGAAAAGACGTGTTGCATAGAGGAAGAAGTTTGGAGGACCACACGTAGTGGAACAAAAGTTGTGAGTGAATAAGTTCAAAATTCGTGGAACACTAACTTAGTATCCCATGGGTTTTCTAATTTTATAGTCTTCCATGGGTTTTCCCAAAAGTCATGGAACAAAGGGAAAATTGGTCATCAAGTCAAAGCCGCGGATCATAAATCTAGAATTTTGTAGGTGTTGTGAAGTATTCCCACACACTAGGGCAAGCTAAAGAGAAAGCCATGAAAATATGTGAATGGTAAGAATTTTGAAAAACAACGACATGAGCCACAAAACAAATCAGTAGTTTGTCATGGGTTTTAAGCATAAATGAGAAACCGTGGGAAGCATAATGTCGCACAACGAAGTACCAACCTTTCACAAAATCATGGAGGAAATGAAAACATGTGGAAACCCGCAAGAATCTCAAAACCCACAAAGTAAAGAGCAAATGGTTAGAAGCTACATAAGTATGAAAATTCATGGATGAAAGAAGAAGCAAAACGCGAGCAATACAATGAATGCGAGCAATATGATGTTTGTGGAAGACATGAGCCACATACTAAAACAAAGACATAAAATTCCAAATGACAACTCAAATTTGTTGCCTATTTTTCTCGAAGCAATGTCCAACCACTCCACCTAATAGAATTTAATTAAGTACGAGATTTGTTTCTTCCCCGTAAAATATGATGGCGAGTGATAGAAGCCATGTCAGGTGCCCACACCTTCTTGCGAGCATCTATGGCGATTAGTCCTTGGTGGTTGAATCTCTCTTTATTGGCACCTCTTTGTCCTTCTCTTTTTTCTTCTCATTCTCTATAAATTTTAAATTCATGCATTGTAAAGAGATCCTCTTAGTTGTAACGACACCATGCCAAAATGGTGGCCGAATTCCCATGAGTTTCAGACCTCGAACTTGGTCTTTGTGATGTATTCATGTCTTCCACGATGGATGTAACTACATGTGCATATCATAAGAAATGAAATCAATTTTTGTGGCTATCCTTTGCCCTATGCTTGCATTTGATGTGTTATTTCCTTTTGTTCTTCCTTTGGCATGCCGTGTGTGTTTCATACTCATAGGTTTTTCGATTTTTGTGTTGTAAATGTACAGATGGGTGAGTTATGCAGCTTTAGGGTCTATGGCACATTTTTCTTCCCTCTCATCATGTGTTATCCTCCTCTTCCCCTCGTAGAGAGTGATCGACCCTCTTCTCGATGCTATCACCACCCCTTGTTAGCTCGGCCTTTTCTCATTTCTTGCATCTCTCTCCATGATCCCTTAAAATGTCAGTTTAGGATTATATGTAGGAGTAGTTTTAACATTAGAGTAGGTTGTGTCTTGTGGATTTCCTTTAATCCATGAAATCGAGGAAATCAACCTTCTCTCGGAGGTTGATCTTAGTTTCAAAGTCCCACATTGTTGAGGTCATCCCATATTACACCAAAAATAATGATCTATCATGATTATATCTAGGGTGTAATTTTTGGCATTAACAAGACCATGAACAAAGTATTGTTTTCACCAATTTGAGTAATTATTTATAACACCATCGTTTAAATGTGTTATAATAACAAGGTATGAGTTATAATTTCATTTGTTAACCTACAATGTTAAATTTGAACAAGGGTGAGAAAGGTAAACCATGCTAACATTTATGAAAGATGAGGTCACTATTTAATTCTCCATCACCGTCTATTTGTGTATTGTCAAAAGTTTAGGTTTAGTTATGATTAATTAAGTTTTTAAATTCAAACTCTCCCACCATGGAATTTATCTTAACAAGGCAAATAATTTAGATACGTTTAATCAAGGATTAGGTTTGTTAAATGGGGCGGGTCCCATTTTTCCCATCTAAATGGACCCATGCCCATTTGCACCAAATACCATTTTAAGTCAATTTAAAATAAATCTTATTATTCGCCCAAAACCAAAAACAATGCATCCCACTAGCTCAAAATAAAAGTTGACCTTATAAGCTTACTTACAAGTGGAAAACGGAGACTTAAATTTCATCCCTTGACCAAGGGAATATCCACCTTGATCCTTAGGATTTCATTTGTGTAAGATGAGGATACTTGATTAAATCTTCATCACCTCCTATTTGTGTATTAATAGTTATTTAGGTTTAGTTAGGATTAATTATGTTTTTAAATTCAAAATCTCCCACCATGGAGTTTAGCTTAACAAGGCAATAAATTTAGTTATATTTAATCAAGGATTAGGTTTGTTAAATGGGGCATGGGTCCCATTTTTCCCATCCAAATGGGCCCATGCCCATTCACACCAGATAACATTTTAAGTTAATCTAAAATAAATCATATTATTCACCCAAAAACAAAGACAATGAAGCCCACTTTCTCAAAATAAAAGTCAATCTTATAAGCTCACTTACAAGTGACAAAACCTAGACTTAAATTTGAGCCCTCGGATCAAGGTAATCTCCATCATTGATCCTTAGGGATTTCTAAGAACCCTAGTTTCATTTTAAACTCTATTGTTTTTCCATTTTCCTTCTCTCCTTCCCATTTCTTCTCTTCGCTGTTTGTAAGTAATGGAGAGCTCTCATGGGGGGAAAACGATTATTCATCTATATAATTTTTACCAATACCTTGTTTGATTTCAAGGAGTGTATATATAATAAGCTTAATAGTTATATGGCCGCAACTTATGTATGTAGTGGTGGGCAACAACGAAAGGGAAGGCCATGGGCCCGAGATAGATAGTGGAAAGGGTGCAAGGATAAGGTTTTGCAGGGGTGGAGATCCAAGCTATGGCCATAAGGGATGCATAAGCATTTGAAGGTGATGGAGGAGATGGCTATGTCCTATGTGATAGGAGTGAGGATAACATAGTTGGGCCCATGACCCCAACTAATTTCAATGATAGGGTCGAGGTCACATTCATGATGTGGCCCTAACTATTCATTTTTAATTTTTTTATTTTCTTCATGATAGATAAGTGTAATTTAATTTTCTTTTTTTCTTTCTATATATAAAAACCGACAATATAAATACCTCTTATGTTTTTTCTATGGGTGATTAAAAGCCAACCATTTCTATTTTATTTTCAATAACTTAGAAATGTATTTACTCTTATATCTATGTTATCAAATATAAATAATATATACAATATTTTATAAGCGCGCACACACACACACACAAGTTCCCATATATCAATAATGCACATTTATAGAGGGGGGTATATCAATAAAAAAGAAGAGAATCAAAACCTTCATGTAAACAAATAAGAGATGAAATAAATTAGATAAACCAATTCCTTATATGACAACCATAAGATGATGAAGAAATGAGGTGCAATAGATATATTAATACACACAGACCACTTCTTTTGAAAATCTATAGTATCACAACAACTAATTCCATTCCCCTTGCTTACTATTTTAGAAACTCACAAATTTGAGTAGAATTATTGCAACTAAATACATATTTGATCATTACAAAATCAAATATATATTAGTTTTGACATTTCACAATCAATTTGAGTCAGCAAAACTATAACCCTATAAACATTCCAATAAGCTCACTAAGCCCCAAGTTTAAATCAATAATTTTCCTCGCAAGATAATAAGAATTTGGAGGATTACCATTTGCATGAATTAGCAAACTTTCTCTTTTCAAAATACAAAATTTAGAATTCCATTCGATGTGGTTCTAAGCAACAAAAACACCCAATATCTTTTCAATAAGCTTGATATGATTTAACCAAGTCCAATTTCCTTTCTTGTAACAATAACTTACAAATTCCTTCTCTCCAACATAAGGTTTACACACTGTTTAAAATGATTTCCAAACAAGTATGGAACCAAGTTAAACTCTTTATACATTTACAATAATACACCTCTTTTCTCATTTCGCTATTCACAGGTCTACACATTGTTTCAAGGTGCTTTCCAAACAAGGAGGAACTAATTAAGATCTTTCCCCATTGAAGTAATAAGATCACAATAATCTTAACAATGTAAGAGCAATAACAATTCCATATTTACTCCAATACAATACTGGTTTACATTTCTCTTTCTCTTACCAATTTATAAGAAACTTGAAAAAACTCTAAAATGCAAGTGGATAAGCCTCCCACTATGTGGGAATGACATGTCAAAATTTTGAATGAAAATTCTATTCTTCAAAAGCAAGGACCAGTCTCTTAGAAATCTCCAAAAGTCATCTCCATCTCTAAGTAGTAAATCTCCATAACACAAGAAGAAGCAATTTGGTTGTCCACCCAACCAAATGAAATTATCACATGCCATCTCCAAATAAGGAGGACATGTTAGCCTCCTCCAAGCCCATGGGAGAGAGGAGATGCATGCCTCCAAGATGCACTAAGAGAATAAGTGGAAAGAAAAACATAATACAAATACAATCAACTCACTAAAATCAAATGCCAAATCACATACAAGAAGCTCCATGTTTCTCATGAGGGGAAGAGGGGATAGAAAGACCCATTGAAATTAAAATTTTCCATATAGCCAAATGAGTTTAAAACTTTTCCAAGTAACCAAAAGCCACCAAAGTTCCTTATTCCTCCATAGTCATTATCTTTCATTCCCTTCTCCTTACCAAGGTTTTTCAAACCTTTGAGGTTTCCTTAGAAAGGATGGGAGACTCATCTCCCACTTCAACCATATGAAGGAAGTATAGTAATAATCCCAACAAGTTTTGCCCATCTAGATTTATGGGAGTAAGAGGGATTCTTCTCTCTTCCCCAACACCCCAAAATTCACTCCCCATAGGGGTGGATGGAGAAAAATTATAAAATGCAAACAACCAAAACCACCTTCTATATATTCATTCAACAATACACACTCAAGCAAACAAACAATCACAATTTCCATTCTAAATCAAAGAACATGGTAGAAGTTGTGAGGCTTACCTCATAAGCAAGAAAATCCAGCCTCCAAATTGTTATTCCAACTTCAAAAGCTCCTTTCTCTTCCATGCTCCCAAATGCTCCAAGTAAAAATGAATCAAAAAGTCCCCACACTCTCTAAAAATGGATGGTTAAATAATAAAAGGGCTAAAAAACAACCAATGGGATGGTGACATATGTCACCCATACTGTCCCAATTCTAGGTAATCCCAAGCATATCTTTCAAGAATGAGACAAGGGTTATAAATGAAGAAAGAATTTCAAAATAAAATAAATATATAATTCAAAATCCAAAGTGGTACCCAAAATAAAAAACATAATGGTGATGGGGATAAGAGAGGGGTCAAAAGGGAGGAAAAAATCCTTTTTAGCCTTGAGAAGAGTCCCCCTATGCATAGGTACCCATATGTATGGTCTATGGGGCTCATTTCAAGGTAAGAGTGACCCCCAACTTTGCAAACACCCTTCCAAATTTCCACTTTTTCCCAAATTCGATATTTGGGAAAATGGCTCATTAAGAGGGGTGGTGGGGCCCACCTAGTCCATGATTAGGTGGCCCAAAACCCTCTTAATCAAATATAAACTCAATTAACCCTTCCTAATCAAGTAGAAACAAATTAACCCATAAAAGTGACTTAAACAAGTAATTAGGATAGATAACACTAAATTAATTAAATGGAGACAAACAAGCCAAAGTGACCAACCAAATGACCAATACATATATGAAGATGATGGATTCTCTACTTCCATCCTTACCCATTGAAAAAATACATAAGGCCAAACAAACAAAAGAAATAAACTTGGCCGAGATGACCTATTGTGCAACTTGGAGGTGCAACCTCATAGTCCCACATGTTCATGTGGCGAAACCCGTAACATGCACACTTGATTCACACATCATACATGCTCGATACCAAAACCAAATAAAATGATACTACACATGTCAAAATACTCTAACCAAGCATATGCTAAATGAAACAATAACACACATTTCAAATGCAACTAACCAAATGGTTATAAATTCATCCATCCTATATACAAGATGTTAGAAATCATGACAATCAACCACAATTTTTTTCATAATCACATAATATAAATGCTACTATATAAATCCATTAAGATCCAAGATCAACACATCATAATTGGATGATAATAATAATACCCATGAATTGTCTCATGGGCCAAATGCAATAACCACTCACAAAAAGATAACATAAATAAGATAATTTGATGATGAAATAATTACTATCCAAATTGAATGGCCAAAATAAGTCCAATGTCCCAATCATGAATATCATAATTAGTAAACGTTAAAGAAGCAAAATATAGCAGAAACAAGTGGGTACTACGAGAAAATTAGTATTATATGTATCGAGAGTATTAGCAACATATTTTAGCTTGTTCATGTAGAGGATCTTAACCTCATGTTTTTTTATCGCATTGCATGACACGATTAAATGACCAAGACTTGCCAAATATAACTGATTCTTGCAAATGAGCAAGAAATATTCAAGTGATTAGATATCAAGCTCATTATTAGCAAATATATTGTTAATCTTGGTAAGCATAGTATTATAACATAGACCATGACTATTAATGGGTTCATTGGTGCCTTTTTGCATCTCGTACATTCAAGCATAGGATACATTATCCCTAATATTGATTGAAAATTACACAAGGAATTGATTAGCCAAAAGGGTAAAGCCCCTTACTAAATGAATAAGAGGGTCATCAAACCATTGTAATGTTAAATCCTTGAGGATTTTGAGAAATATCTTTATAAGTAGCGTATCATTATAAACATGATCTAAGCAAGTAACAGGGAAAATACAAAGGTTTTGTTATCACTTGATATTACAACCTTTTGTGAGGCGAGCTCTACATCTCAATGAAAGATGGAAAGACCTCCGAATCATGTGGGAAAATGACACCTTTTAAGTTTAATCATCTCTAGATAAGGTTGGTTCCTTCTCCCTTATATCACTTCAACTACACTAGACAATACTAAAATTATCACTAACTAATCCTAATCTAAGATTTCCAATGGACCATGGTTAGAAATAACATGTAGAAATAAAGGGAGATGATGCACCAAACTAAAACATGGTTCGATTTTGGCTCCAAAGACACAAAAATAACAATGAATGCAAAATTTCCAAAGAGTATGCACAAAACTATGGGAGAAATAAATAGAATAAGACTGAAAACATGCAAGAGGATCGAGATATCCACATCAAACACTAATGCACTTAAAGGAAAGGGATCACATTTGCAGATATGCTGTTAAGAGCCTATCGATTTACAACTTCACAAAGTAGAGGCGTGTGGAGTTCCACAAACACATTACAAAGGTTGTCGAGCAAGAGCTTTGAGCTCGAAAGGCAAGAGCTCTAGGACTTATTAGAAAAGACCCCTTTTATGTGTAATCACACTTACATTTATAGTGAATGAAGAGAAGGGAAGAGAGAATCGGATCACATCCATTGATGAATGAATCCAACCATTATGGACCAATTTCCACTCAGTTTGCAGGATAGGTATGGGTGCCTGATATTTCTTCAATCACACACCATCAAAACTTCTGGGAAGGAGGGCGACATTGTTCAAAATGTAATTTTGGTTGTTGGAGTGATTGTGTGCTCGATCTAATTTAGACACAAATTTACTATGTTTTACATATTCCTAATGTTATGCTACATTTTTCTTGTCTCCTATGATGTCTAGAATTTCTTGGTAGATACTAGAAAACCCGTGGTTCCATTCCCGACTACTACCTTGACATGTGATCAACCATCAACTTTATGAATTTGTTTTACCTTCCATGGTTTTACCGCTCCTTCATTCCATGAAACATTTTACTTTGTAGAAACCTTTTTATTTTTGTGACACTCTCTTTATATCATAGAATATTTATTATGTAGATTTTCCTTTTATCATAGACTTTCAATTTAATTTGTTTCAATACATGTAACCTTATTTATCATAGACTTCTTCCACACTTAACCTTCTTCGCCTTGCAGACACTCAAATCTATTGATTTTTTCCATACTTGTATGATTTTGTGGGAACATTATTTTGTTGTGCGAAATTTAAAAACTTTTTGTACATCGTCTTTTCAATCTACAATATACTAGATTTCTTTATTCAACATTTTTTTCTTGCTAAAGTCGCTTACGCCTAGAATTTGGATCAATTTGTTTTAAATAACCATGAGTTATTATTTAGAAAATAATTTGGTGATTTTCATGGGATATCTACCTCGCTAGACTACTTAATCAAGATCTTGGCCTCTCGCATTGAGCATGGGGTCAATATATGATCTTGAGAATTGACCCTAAAGCTAAGCCGCAATCTTGTTTATTCAAGAATATTCAACTTTGATACATAACTTTCCTATCATGCATGGATTGAAAATATGGGTAACAACTTGTGAAACACAACACTTATTTAGAGAGATCACCACAAAAGGATTGACTAAGGAAACTTAATCAATGATCACAAAATGACAACATAAAGGACCCTACAAAACCAAGTAAAAGGAAACACAAAACAATCATGTACAAGATGCAACCAACTAGGTTCAATGAGAAGGTTAAGATAAATCCCATCGAATGGGATTTTAAGTGCCTCACCATACAAATTTGAGATCTCAAATGATTTAGTCTACTTACAAGATGTGATAACATATGGCCCACTCCAAAGTGCATCAAACTTGGAGTGCCTTCTTGGTTTGGCTCTATCTACATCCCACTTTAGCACTAGGTCCCTCGCTTTGAAATTGTGCAATATGGCCCTCCTATCAAGAAAATTGTTTGGTTGAATTCTTTTGTTCCTCTAATTTGATCATAGTGCATTGTCTTAATTCTTCTATCTCAACAAACTCTACCATTCTATCTGTCCTCATATCTTATCCTTCTAATTCCATTTCACGAGCTAGTTCCAATGAAGGAAAATCAAGGAATAAAGGAAGTTTGGCCTCTCTACTATACACTAGAATAAAAGGAGATTTATTTATCTCTTAGGTATTATTATGTTATCCCAAAGAACATTCTTGAACTTTGTATGCCATTGCCTTTGGTTCATCTCCATTGTCTTTTTCATTATTCTAATCAGATTCTTGTTGTTAGCTCCAAGCTAGGCCATTATCATGAGGGTAAAAGTTAGAACATGACTTTAGGTAAATGCCATGATTGAGATCCAAATAAAATATTGTGTGACCTAAGAAGGTCTTAACATTATAAGAAATTATGGTTCGGGAACCCCAAAACTTGTCACAATATCTTCTAAAAATTCTAGTATGGCCGATTCAGTTGCTTCTTTGAGTGCCACAATATCTATCCACTTGGTGAAGTAATCAATTGTGGTCAAAACCTATTTGTGGTTAAGAATTGACACTGGATCGATCATGCCAATGAAGTCAAGAACCCATTGAGAGAATGGTTAATCTAATTAGATTGGGTTAAGTGGAAGATCCATCATCTTAAACTTGTCAAGAAAGAGAGCACATTACTTGCATTTTCAAACTCATTGATGTGTATTTGTGAACAATGTGGGCCAAAAGTATCCTGCTCTCAATATTTTAATTATGGTGGCTCTTTAGGAGAAATGACGGCTAGAGAAGCCATTATGGAGTTTTGCCATGACCATGTTCACTTGTTCTTCTTCAATGCACCTTAGTAATAGTCCATCTAAATTCTTCCTAAAAGAACTCCGCCTATCGATGCATAAAGGATGGGTTTTAGCCTAAAATGTTGCATCTTAAATTTGTTCAAACCAAAAGGATATTCATCGGTGGACAAGTGATCCATAGGGATCCAAAATGACTCTACTTCATCAAATCAATCAGACGAAGAAGGAAAAATAACACACGGAGGTTTTGTCTTTTTAGTAACAGACCGCCGCTTTGTGCATAACAACGGTTCTGAGAACCACCGCCCAACCAGGGCGGCGGTCTTGAGACCACCATTCTACTTTGGGTGGTGGTCCTGCTCTTTCAGACAGAAAACAAAAATATGAAACGAATAACCCTAGAATTTGGAAGTTTGTTCGTGTCTCTTCTCCTCCATGACCTTTCCCATTCTCCAGTGCACAAGAGGACATGAGAAATGCTATAAATACATGTTTGTAGAAGAGAATAGGATCATCGAAGCATGAAAGAAAGTGAGCAAGAAGTTCTTAGTGCTAGAATTTTGTTTTGTAGAAGAAAGGAGTGTGGAGATAAAGCAAACAAGTATTTGGGAGGAAGTGTGAGATATTATCTACTTCTCTTTCATACTTATTGTAAATTTTGTACTTGTTATTTTGAATTGGCCAATAAAAGTGGGAAGAAAGAGCAATTGCCCTTCTCGACTAGTTTTTCCTCCTCTGGAGGTTTCTAGGATAAAATTTGTTGGTGTTTATGAGTTTAAATTCTTTCCTTTCCTGCAATTGTGAATTCTAAGCATGAGCATAATTCATTTACTAGCTATCTCTGTCATTTTCTAATAGAAAGTAGAACAACAACATTTATTTTGTGATTTTGTGGATAATTCCAAAGTTGAAGAGTTTACAGATCATTTTGGTATCAGAGCTAACAAGTATCCAGGACTATGGTATTTGCTCTTGCATTTGAATGACAGTGACGAGATCTAAAGGCAAAGAGGCTTTACCTTGCGATCCAGAAATTTCTACAAAGAAGTGGAAATAGAGAATTTGGGGATAAATGGAGGAAGAGAACTTGGTTTGTAGAATCGAGATGTTGGAGACCATGATGGATAGGATGTTTAGAAGGCAAGAAGAGCTTGCCAATTTGCAGAAGAAAACTTCTATCAAGCAATACTCCTTGGACTTAGTGGTTCGGGCTTAGCTGAAAATTTTGGCATAGGAAGGAGCCACCATGAGGAAAGTTATGGGGAAGAGCATGAAGAAGAGACTTCAAACATGAGAGAAAAGGTAAAATCTGATCATACTTCTTTTAAAGTTGAGACGAAAGTTGATATTAAAAGCTTCAAGGACAAATAGGTGAAAAGTTACTTCATAAATGGTTAAAACAATTAGAAGTATAATTTAGCATCCATAATGTCACTAAGGCATAGAGGATTACCTTTGCACATCTCAAAATGGAGGGACATGCTCTGGTTTGGTGGGAAACCCATCTAACCACTTGTGAAAAGAATAAGTGTTCTATTGTGAAATCTTGGCAAGAATTTAAATAATTACTTAGAGCTAACTTCCATCCTATTTGCCACAAGACTGACCAAATGATTAAATGGTAGTATTTTAGACAAGGCAAAGTCAAAGTGTGCGGGACTATACTACGGAGTTTCGGATGCAGGCCATGTTGTTAAACATGGACTTGGAGGGTGAGGATATTCTAAGTAAGTACTTGGGAGGACTTCACACTCACCTTCGAAGAAAAGTCATCTCTACAAAGCCCAAATATCTCAACGAGGTGTGTGTGTAGGCATACTACATAGATGATGAAAAGAAGCAAGGGGAAGTAGAGCCAAGGGAAAAGTAGTCGACAAATCAATAGAAAAAAGAGTATGGGAAAACAAGTAACAAGGGTAAGTGGAAATGGAAAGGTAAACAAGTTTCCACTACTTTGAATACTTGTAAAGATCCCAAGAATATCTGCAAGAATTGTGATATCAATGGTCATACTGATGATACATGTTGGAAGTTGCATCCAAAGTTACATCCGAAGAACTAAACCAAGGACTCAAAGAATTCCATGACAACTATAAAAATAGAAGGGGAGGTGGAAATTGAAGATGACTCTGATGTAGATGAAAGTCTTGGATGCACGACCACCAACATTGACAACCAGAAGAGGAGATGAGTAGACTATTCCGCATCAAAATCCGTATGAAGAGAACTAAGGTAAATACTTTGGTTGATACCGGTTCTCAGTCTCACTTGATTTCTAAAGTAGTTGTAAAGAAGCTTGGTCTTGAGACTTACGAGCATCCATACCCTTATCCTTTGGGTTGGTTGAAGAAGGTTGTTGAAATTCGTAATAAGAAGATGTAAGGTCAAGTTTGGGATAAATTCCTAGTATATTAATGTTTTGGAATATGACGTTATTCCACTTGATGCTTTTGATGTTGTATTTGGGAGTCCTTACTTGTATATTAGGGATGCTATATTTATGATAAGGGAAAACCGGTATAGATGGGTCAAGGATGGGATCAGCTACAACATCCGGGCACACCAGTGTAAGACATATGTTACTATGGTGAGTGCTAACCAAGAAAAACGACTTATTTAGGAAAATCATAATCAATTTTGTTTACTTTTGTTAAAGGATAAACAAGATGGGGTAGAAGTTTCAGAGATTTCTAACCAGGGAAGCATGATTTGGATAGTATTATTCAGTCTTTTTAGGAAGTATTTCAGGCTCCCAGTGGGTTACCACCAAAACAGAAGTAGAGCATGAGATTCAGCTATTGCTAGAGTCCCCTCTACCAACATCGAGTTGTATAGGCAATCCTTTCTTGAGAGTATTGAAGTAAAGAAACAACTCTAGGAACTACTAGACCAAGGGATGATACATCTAAGCACCTCACCATGTGGTTCGCCTATTGTGATGGTGCCAAAGAAGGATGGTTCTTGGAGAATATACATCAACTACCGCACTTTGAACAAGATCGCCATAAAGAACATATATCCACTTCCCCGCATATATGATCTCTTGGACCAGATTCAAAATGCCAAATTCTTCACAAAGTTGGATCTCAAGTCCGGTTATCACCAAGTCAAAATGAAGGAGGAGGATATATGGAAGACTACCTTCAAAACAAAATAGGGTTTGTATGAATGGTTAGTACTTCCTTTTATGTTATACTATGCACCTACTACATTTATGAGATTGATGAATGATGTATTGTGGGATTTCATAGATTCATGTGTCATTGTTTATCTAGACAATATCTTGATTTTTAGTGTCACATGGGAAGAACATCTAACTCATTTACAACAAGTGTTACAAGTTCTCGGGAGAAACAACTACTTTGTAATATGAAGAAATGTGAATTTTCCAAACAAATCGCTTGTCTATCTTGGGCACATAGTTGGAGGAAGAGAGCTACGAGTGGATCCAAAGAAGGTGGAAGCCATCACTAATTTGCCAACACCAATAGGAGCCACAAAGACTAGGAGTTTTGTGGGAGCAAAGACAATACATGTGGAAGTTCATTCTGGCTTCTCTATGATTGCAACACCTCTACACCTAGTGGCCACAAAGAGTAAGGGTTTTGATTGGGGTAAGGAACAAGAAAAATCCTTTGAGCTATTCAAATATAAGATTAGTTATGCTCCAGTACTTGATCTTCCTATTTTGCAACAACCTTTTGAAATAGAGACAGATGTCAGTGATTATGCCATGGGTGCAGTGTTGCTTCAAGGAGGTAAACCCATATGTTATCATTCTAAAACTTTCACTTCAACAGTTAAAGGATATTTAATATATGATAAGGAAATGTATGCACTAGTTCAGGCAATTAAAAAATGGAAGCATTATTTGTTGGGTAAAGAAACTATTATGCACACTGACCACAAACCTCTCCATTATTTGCAAGCACAGTCTAAATTACAGACAAGGCACTACAAATGGATGGGGTTCCTTTAGCAGTTCCATTTGGTGATCAAATAAAAGAAGGGTAGTACAAACTTGGTGGTAGACATGTTATCTAGGCCACCCACACAAGAGAAGTTTTCTTTCTTGGCCACTATCTCTCAGATCGAGCCATTCATGAAGGAAACTTATGGAGAGGCATATGCCCAGGACAAAGACTTTGGGGTGACATTTCAGTAGTTGTAGTCTAAAGGGATTGAAAGGATGGGGATTGAAGATTGTTATCTTAAGGATGGGATGCTCTACCGATGGGGGAAGCTTTGTGTGCCAAAAGAAGAAAGAATTCTATTGATGAGGGAAGCACATACCTTGAAAGTAGCGGGACATTTCGGTGTTGGTAAGACCCTAGCCCACTTGCAAAGGTACGTGTATTGGCCCAATATGCAAGAAGAAGTATCAAAATTTATACGTGGATGTAAACTTTGTTGTACCAATAAGCCTAAGACTAGGAAGGAGGGTTTGTATATGCCTTTGCCAGTACCTACTCGTCCATGGGAGGACATTTCTATGGATTTTGTAGGAGGATTACCTATGTCTAAACATGGCCATGACTATCTATATGTTGTTGTTGATAGATTCAGTAAGATGTGTATTCTTATGGCATGTAAAAAGATAGTAAAAGCACATGAGGTAGCAGATCTTTTCTTTGCTAATGTATGGGTGCATTTTGGTTTGCCAAAGTCTATTGTTTCTGATAAGGATTCTAGGTTCTTGGAGAATTTTGGACTACTCATGGGACAAGATGGATACCAGCTAACAGAGAAGCACAACTTTCCATCCACAGACAAATGGAAAGACAAAGGTGGTAAACAAGAATTTGGTACAGTTGATTAGAATAACAACAAATATCGAAGGACTTGGGATGAGTCCTTAGCCTACATTCAACATTCATATAACCGGGCAGTACACATATCCACTATGAAGTCACCGTTTGAAGCATGCTTGGGATATCTACCTACAAATCGACTGGACATAACATTTAGGTAGTAGGATGAAGAGGAGACATGAGACACATAGGTGACTAGAGAAAACAAATTTATTGAGAGGATCCGATAAATCCATCTCAAAGTTAAAGAATAACTAGAGAAATCTCAAGCCAAGTACAAAGCTAGGCACGATCAACATAGGAGGGAACATAAACTTCATGTTGGAGATAGAGTTTGGCTTTACTTGAGCAAGGAGAGACTACAAGTTTAAGCACGGAAGCTCAAGCCACTACAATATGGGCTCTTCACATATTAGAGAAGGTTCGAGAAAATGCCTTTCGACTCGATTTACCGTCATTTATGAGGATGTACTTTGTAGTAAACTGTGAGAACTTGCACCTATATGAGCCATCCATGCTAGATGAAGATGAAGGACTACAGTTGTTACCTTCCATTGAGGATTGCATCTTGGACTCACGAGGTGAATTAGAGGAGGATATAGTGCTATAATAGAAGGTCAAAGAGACTAAGAGAGGTCGCTAGTAGTCTTGGCAAATTGGATAGAAAGGAAAGACATCAAGGCAGTCCTGGTGGTACTCTAAGGAGCATGTGAGGGAATTATTTCCTCATCTACTCCCCCACTAAGCTTTTGCGGTACCAAAATCCTCCTAAGCATGGGAGGTGTGATCCATAGGGATCCAAAATGACTCTACTTCATCAAATCAATCAACACGAAGAAGGAAAAATAATACACGGAGGTTATGTATTTTTAGTAACAGACCACCGCTCATGCGAACGCACGGTTACAGAACCACCGCCCAACCAAGGTGGTGGTCCTGGGACCGCTAGTCTACTTTGGGCGGCGGTCCTGGCTCTTTCAAATAGAAAACAAAAATATGAAACGAACAACCCAAAATTTGGAAGGTTGTCCATGTCTCTTCTCCTCCATGACCTTTCCCATTCTCCAGTGCATAGGAGGACATGAGAAAGGCTATAAATACATGTTTGTAGAAGAGAATAGGATCATCGAAGCATGAAAGCAAGTGAGCAAGAAGTTCTTAGTGTTGGAATTGTGTTTTGTAGAAGAAAGGAGTGTTGAGATAGAGCAAACAAGTATTTGGGAGGAAGTGTGAGATATTATCTACTTCTCTTTCATACTTATTGTAAATTATGTACTTGTTATTTTGAATTGGCCAATAAAAGTGGGAAGAAAGAGCAATTTCCCTTCCTGACTAGTTTTTCCTCCTCTGGAGGTTTCCAGGATAAAATTTGTTGGTGTTTATGAGCTTAAATTCTTTCCTTTCCTACAATTGTGGATTCTAAGCATAAGCATAATTCATTCACTAGCTATCTCTGTCATTTTCCAATAGAAAGTAAAACAATGACATTTATTTTGTGATTCTGTGGATAATTCCAAAGTTGAAGAGTTTATAGATAAACAAGAATCTAGCCATGCCATTTGTTGAACTATTTCGTCTAGGTGGATCTATTGTAGGTTGCCCCTCCTTTTCCTCCAAGACATAAGAAGTTTCTTTATCACTTCCAACATCATTAAGAAGTTGTTCGCATAATCCTCTACCTCTAACCAACTTCGTGAGCTTGATAGTCACATCATATTCCATGATTTTTATCACCCACCGAGCTCCATTTTCACTAATTTTAGCCCTTCATTATGAAGTCTCTTATGCTGGGATGAGAGACTAATGCCTTAATGTGGTTGGTTGCAAGTGTGTGTGTGTATCTATATATATTGAGATCTCTCATGATGGAAAAAATTTATTGCTTGACATGGCTGCCTCTCAACTCACAATATTTTAATGACTAGTTGAATAAATCCGTTGCTTGTTTTAGATTTTCATCATTTTATTGAGTTAACACATCAACAAAACTAGTTTTAGCTCCATGGGCATATAAAATGAAAACCTTTGAGTAATCTGGGTTGATGAGAGTGGATTCTTGAGCAATTACCTCCTTGATCTTAACAAAAATTTCTTTTCCTTCCTTGGTCCATTTAAAATCCACATCCTTCTTGAGCATCAAGGTGATGTGCCTGAATAGCCTTGTAAAGTTGGGAATGAACTTCCTAACAAAATAACTCTTTCCAAGGAAAGATTTTAGTGCCTTATTGTGAGATGGTAATTTGATATAGAGGATGGGTGAGATCCTCTCTGGGTTGATAGTGATTCCTTATTTTGAGACAATATGACCCAAAAGTTTGCCTCTGTGGGACCGTAAAGATGCATTCATTTAGGTTGAGTGATATCCCAAACTCTCTACATATTTAAAACACTTTCTCAAGATGTTTCATGTGATATTTACCCACTTTTGAGAAAACTATGATATCATCCCAACAGATTAGGATGAACTTATTTGTGAATCCCTTGAATGTGATATCCACGACCCTTCGAAAGGTAACACCAAAATTGGTCACTCCAAATGGCATATTCTCAAAGGAATATGTTCTCCATTTGGCCATGAAATCTATTTTGTGTTGATCTTCTTCTTAGACTCTAATTTGATAAAATCCAAAATAGCCATCCGAAGAGAGTACCTTTTAACAATTGCTTTTGTTTGAAAAACTTGGTCCATGGAGGGTAAAGGATAATGATTCTTGAGGGAGGCTCTATTCAAGTCTCTAAAATCCATACACAACTTGATTTATCCATTATTTTTCCTAACTGGGACTAAATTTGCAACCCAAGAGGAGTACTTGATAAGAAAGATGATTTTAGCTTCTATGAGCTTAAATAGTTCTTTTTCACGAGGGGCTCTATCTTGGGATGTATAGGCCTTTATTTCGTCTGATGGGTTCAACATCTTGATTAAGGTCTATGACATGTTGGGTAATATTTGGATTAAAACCTCTAAGATACTCATAGTTCCATGAGAAAATGTCATTATATTTTTGACACAAGGAAATAAAAGCTCACGTTTTAGCCTCAACACATACCTTTCCAAGAAATAGCTCTTTGTCTTGAGTGATAATGATTGATTGGTAGTCTTCCTCACTTGTTTTTATGTTTTTGTTTTCTCCTTTAAACTCATCATTAGGGATGAAGATATCTTCAAGTGTAACCAGTCCTTAGGGAGCTTGTTTTTATTTAATTACATAATTTTCTCACCATAGCTTTCTTGCAACTCAAACTATAGATTCGATGAAAAATCGCCGCATTGGATGACTTGGACAATTTTCTCAAAGATTGTAAAAAAATTCCATTTTGTTTATTATCTGGAATGGATGACCTAATTACTACTTTAACATGTTGTTTATTATCTTAGACAAGGTCCTTGGGTGGAGATAATTGTGAAACAACAACTTCCATATGATATTCTTCTTCATTCAAATTTCTTGTAACTACTTGTAGGTCGATAATCAAAGTGTTCCATGAGATCCTAAACTCTATGTCTATAAGTTTTTGAAGCTTATTATTAGTGGCACATTTTACTCTTACCTAGTATACAAATGGCTTAGTGTCTCCAAACACTTATAAGGTTTTTAGAGACCTTTTCTCCAACAAAAATAGTCCATGGATCAATGCTTCATACTCATCCACATTGTCGAGCATGCAGATCAGTAATCTATGGGTACGGAAGAAAGTTCACCATCTAGAGAAATCAAAACCACACTTACTCCAACCCCATTTCTGCTCCTTGAACCATCAAAGAACATCTTCCATAAGCCTAAGACATAATTATTTTCTTTTTGTGACATGGGGACAATAATATTTTCTTCATAGATGTAATAAGTACCCAAACTAGTTTCCTCGGTTGTGTCATAAGGGTCAAAATCATAACGCTCCTTTTCCCATTCAACTAATAAAAGATTAAGTACTGAGCACAATGGAGTTGTTTGTTGTATTGAGATCAAATAATTTTATTTATCTTCTTGAATTATGTAAGATGAAATTGGCTCTTCTTTGATGGCGAATCTTATGCCACATATAGTCTTTAAGAGCATATGAGAACAATCGAAAACAAACACCCACTCAATTTGGTGTGAAATCTCTTGATAAACATAGGGAAAAGAAAGGGGGTAGATCAATAATTGATATATCTTGAGTGACGGTTAAACTAGGAAAAACATGTAAGGATAACTCAAGATTTTTTATGACTCATAGTATTTTGACTATTGAGCCATCAAGTTCCAAAAATCCCTTAGAAGATGGACTATATTCAATGCCTAATATATCTTCTATTTTCTTAGGCATCACACAAGTACTAGCACTTAAATCTATCATGCGATTATGTACTAGGTGCTTTCCTACAATCAAAGACACATTGAAAGGTGGTGTTTTTTTGGACCTACTTACTTACTCATCCTTTGACCGACATAGGTTAACCACATAATTTGACTTTTACATAACCTGTCTCAGAATGTGGAAACTACTTCAAGGCTTCTCAAAGTAGATTTATCTAAGATGGGATGGATAATGCGTCCCACATAGTCACATTCAAATTTTTCTTCTTCATTTGTTCGACAATGTTTTGAGGGATACCTATAGATTTATGCTTCAAAGGTGTTAAAGATTCTCTTCTTTCTTTTTCATGTAGTATAAATGGTACCCTTTATGGCATACCGATTTCTTTTATAGAGTTGAGCCACTAGATGAATCCATTTACATGGTTTTTCTCAAGTATGTCATGGATTATTTTTCTTTGAGAGGAAGACTATCTTACACTAGAGAGGATGGAACCATGGTTCCCAACTACCTCTTCTTTGACCTTGTGTTATATGTGACATGAAGTTGTAGTATGCTTGAATTGTCAACTATTTGGTTGACCACGTAGAAATATTATGGACTACAAAACTCGAGACTAGTATCTAGGAAGCCTCTTGCACCATTTTTACATCGAGACTTGTCATTTCCATCAACGATTCTTATTGATTGAAAGAGTTCTACACCATGACGGTTTGAACTTGCACACCATTTACACAAGTATTTTGATTATGTGGTTGACTACATGGAAACACCACTCAAATTCTTAAATTACATTAATTTGAACTAGAACAAGGGCTTTACTTGTATTAGCAATTGAAAGTTGTTATACATGAGAAACTATTTGAGGGGGCAGATTTGGATTAGGGCCTTGAACTTTTCTTAATCGATTATTTTGGCCATATATTTGAACAAGGTATTTGGATATCTATTTTTGATAACCTTGAGTACACATATAATTTAAAGGTTTACCTTGATTAAAACTTGAGTAATTTCTAGGTATCCAAGATTGTTGTCTCTCCAAGGATACAATTTTATTAGATAAATTCTTCACCAAGGCTCTAAGGTCATCACTATCATTTTTCTTGTGGGAGGAATAATATACAGAGTTAGATGAGGAAGCATTTGATTCAGGGATAAGAGCAAGAGAAGACAAGTCTAGAAAAAGGTGCAAGAAGTCTAAGAGCTATTTTCCAAATTAGATTAGATAATTTTCAGCTCTTATAAGTAATTTTTAAGCTATAAGCAAAATGGTTCCTCCCATGGACTGAATCATAACAAATACATCACTATTTAAAGCTCTTAAATAATATAAGAATGTAGTGCTAAGAGAATGTTTGACTAGAGGTGGGATTTTATCCCGAGTCTTTTGAAATATGAAATTGAAATCTAGCATGGGCTCATGAGGTCCTCTTTTAATAGTTGTAAGTTACTCCATAAGAGATAAATGATCACTCTTATCCTTAAAATTATTACAAATTTTCTCTCCAAGCTCATTCCACGTATGAATAGAAGCAAGTTATAGTTTCCTATACCATTGCAGTTGCTTTTCCTTTAAAAGATGAACCCAATAGCCTAACCGCCACATCATCTTCAATGATAAGATGAACTCAACAAACATTAGTAACATCTAAGACATGCTTTAATGGGTGGTGAAATTCTCACTAATAAATAATGGGATACTTTTAAAGGTAGATATTGAAATATCATGCTAAGCATTCAAAGCTAATGGACTACCTGTCGTTAAAAGTCATAAAAGGATGATTTCTTTGATGGGCCATGAGGGGAAAAGGTCTCAAATTTATGAGAGGGAAAGATAAAGACCTCTTTGTGAGGAGGAGTGGAAAGGATTCTATTGGAACATAATGGAGAGCTCAACTAACCTTTCCTTCTTCTCCTCCTAGGTGAGAGTTGTAAATGCTAGAAGGCCTCTCCTCTTGTTGTGTTTTTGTCTTGTTTGTATCCTTCTCATGAGAATGGGCACTACACTACCCGAATTCGGTAGATCTAAACTTTGAGTCACCAGATGTGTTGAAAATTACCTCCAAAGGCCTAATGCATCTAAGATATGCATCAATCTCAAAGTGAAATGTGATCAAAAGTGAGCTATAAGCGACTCAAACTCATGCCACCGAGCGTATCATAAACTTTTGTCACTTGAGATTGCACCCTTTACTAAGGCGAAGCTAACCATATCAATGAAACATATAAAGACCTCCAAATTATGGGAAAATGATGCCTTTTGAGGTCAATATCCAAAGACGACTAGTCCCTTTTTCCCTAACTTACTAAAACTAATCCTAACTAATCCTAATCTAAGATTTCCAAGGGACCATGGTTAGAAATAAATTGTAGAAATAAAGGGAGGTGATGCACCAAACTAAAACAAGGTTTGATTCTAGCTCCATAGACACAAATATATTGATGCATACAAAGTTCCAAAGACTACGCACATAACTATGGGAGAAATAAATAGAATAATACTAAAGACATGCAAGATGATGAATATATTCACATCAAACACTAATTCATTTAAAGGAAAGAGCTCACATTTGAATATGCCATTAAGAACATATCCATTTACAACTTCATAGGGTAGAGGCACATAGAGTTACACAAATGCGTTACAGAGGTCCGCGAGTAAGAGCTTCAGGCTCAAAAGGGTAGAGCTCTAGGACTTATTAGAAAAAACCCTTGTTATGTGTCATCATACTTACATTTATAGAAAATGAAGAAAAGGGAAGAGAAAATCATATAGCATACATCAATGAATGAATCCAACCATTGTTCCAACCACTATGGACCAATTTCCACCCGGTTTCTAGGCTAGGTATGGGTGCCTAACATTTTTTTAATCACACGCCATCATATATTCTAGAAAGAAGGGTGACACCGTTCAAATATTAATTCCAATTATTTGGGTGGGTGGGTGTTTAATATGATTTAGGTGTGGTTTTACTATGTTCTGCAGATTCCTAATGTTCCACTATATTGCTCTCATTTCTTGCAAATTTAGGAATTGCTTGGCAGATCTTTGACAACCCATGGTTCCGTTCATGACTTCTACGATCATCCATCAACTTTACGAATTTGTTTTACCTTCCACAATTTTACCGCTCCTTCATTCCACATAACATTTTACTTCGTGAAACCTTTGTCTTTATGCGATACTCTCTTTTTATCATGAGTCTTCATTTTGTGGATTTTTCCTCCTACAATGGATTTTTAATTTGCTTTGTTTCACGGCCGGGGCAGAATTAAGGTTTCGAGCACCCTAGCGTGCACTGGAGTGTGCGCCCCCTCCCACTCGGCACCAACGACCCACCTATATGTGAATGTTTTTAAACAATTATAGACTTAGTATAACTCTTGACATGTTTTATTAAAGCTATAAAGGTTTTTTTCTTGCCTTTTCCATAACAAAACTATCAATGACATCATCATAATTTATTGTTGTAGCGATGTCGCGTTCAATTGTCAAAATAGAAAGGCTATTCAATCTAGTTTCACCCATTATTGACCTTAAATTGATTTTTACTCTTGTTAGAGTGGAAAATGCTCTCTCGTAATCAGTAATTTCCAACAGAATGCAAAGAAACATTCGTATTACAACATCTAGATTTGGGAACGTGGTGTCTAGTCCACTTTTTCTTAAATATTTTGACATTGATGATATACTTGTCAAGTTTTCATGTCTTGCTAATGCCCTGAAATTGATGCATTTAATGTCAAGGAGGTTTCAAGTCTGTGTTATATATTTTTACTAAAGAATTAGAGCATTTCAATATTGTCTCATTATCAAGATCTTTTAAATTGTTCAAAAATCCAAACCTATCATTTAACACACTATATGCTTCATTTCTTCTTGATAATTCCCTTATTAAGTTGTCTATAATAACATAAAATACCTCCACCCTCATACGATCCCTTCCTGTTTGTGGAATTTCGACATCTCTCGTTTCATCAAAGTGAAATTTTCTTTTTCTTTTTCTTTTATTATCAATTTCATACTCTTCTTTTCCACTAATGATCTTAGCATGTTGCTCATATGTATCAAAATTCTCTCTAATATTTTGAATATAATCTATCAATGAATTATACTGAGTCACAACCATGGTTAAGTCAATGTCTACCTTTTGTAGATATTTGCTAGTTGCATCCATTCTTTCAAGAATACTATGCCAAATACAACACATCACACAAGTTTCTAACTTGTCTAGTTTTTCGTGAATACACTTTGCTTCATGTTGTGTGGTAGTTGTTTGATTTTTGTCTTGTGCTATATTTAGGAAAACATCTTGAATTTTACTATATCCCAAGAAAAGTGCTTTAACTGCATCAGCTCTAGCTGACCATCTTGTTTCAGAAAGAGATTTTACAACGGGACAAATTCCATCCAAAAAATTTAATAAAATTTCCCACCGATAAGTTGAGGCACTTAGGAAAGTGTAAATAAGTTGAAGTACTGAAAAAAATCTATAGTTGTACAACATTTTATAGCTAAAGATCCAACAAGATTTAAGGAATGCCTTGAACAAGGTACAAACTCAGCCATACAGTTGTGATTTTTAATCCTATTTTGTAGACCTGTGTATTTTCTAGACATGTTACTTGCATTATCATATGCTTGCCCCGACAATCTTTGATATTAATGTCATAGTCATCTAGTGTTGTAAGTATAGAAGCTTCTAAATCACATGATTTGTGTCCAACCGAAGGAATGTATTTTAAAAATCGTTCAACTGGAAAACCTTCTTGAGAAACATACCTTACCACAAATGCTAACTGGTCAATGTGAGATACATCAAGTGTTGAGTCAACAATAATTGAAAAATATTTTGCGTTGTGGAGTTCTTCAACTATTTTGTTTATAACTTTTTGTGCCATAAGGTCAATAAATTCATTACATGTTGTTGTAGATAAATAAGATGGAACTCCTTTTCCTGCATTTCCATACTTTGTGAAATGTGATTTTCCAAAAATGGGTCAAACTCTGCAATAAGTTCTAAACACCCTAAAAAATTTCCATTTCTAGAAGATCCTAATAAATTGTCACCACCACGAAAGGCAATACCTCTAGTAGCAAGGAATTTCACAGTTGCAACAATACGCTTTAAAACATTCCTCCAATACTCTACTTCATTTTGGTATTGACTTGCAAGTGTAGAATCAACTCTTCCCAAAACATTACTTCGAGTGATGAAATTAAGAATTGAAGTCCTATGATCAGGGGAATCCTCATGCTCTCTTAAACTAGCCGATGCATTTTTCCAATCATTAAATCCAATTTTGGAAAATGTGGTTGATTTTGCTTGAAAAAGGTGACAAGGAATGCAATAAACAACTCCTTTTGACTCTGAGTAAAGCAACCATTCTCTTAATTTTCGTTCATTGTTTAAAATTTTCCGTTGAAACAAATCTTTAGAAACATATCTAAAACAATCTGAGTATTGGCGTTTTGAATTTGAAAAATCAACATTCATATCTTGTTTTGGTGTATTTAAAATTATATATTCTATTGTATCGTTGTCTATTACCCATTTTGCAGGATCAGGATCAACAATGAAATGTTCATTAACGATGGGTTGAACAATAGTATTTTCATTGTTCTCTTGTTGTGTGTTCTCCTTCTCTTGTGTGTTTTCATCTCCTATTGACTTTGATTGTGTATTTTTGTCACTAATCAAGAATAATTCTCATTTTCATTAAAAACTACATGTGACTTTAAATTTTCATTTGATGCACTTAAAAATATATTTATTTTAGGTATCTTTTTAAAAGGTTTTTTTCCTCCTTAACTTTTTGTTTAGCTTTTTTTCAAAATTGAGCACCACTTAATTTTTTTGTTTTATCCATTTGAACTAAACACTTATCAAGTTCTGATAACTACGAATACTTGTTAAGTTGTTGATAATGTATTAATGATGCTATAAATTATAATCAATGACAATACTATTCCAAAAGTGAAATAATATAAATACAATCAATAACAATTACATAATAAAAATAATTAAAAATTTAAATCAAAATATAATAATATAATTAATGCAATCAAGAACAAAATTAATGCAACATCGAATGTAAGATGCTAGAGCAGTTAGGGTTTGATAACTTAGCTTTATGTTCTTCCCCCAAGACGAATAATGATCTACCAAATCCGGTGTTCAACTTGATTTAAAAGGAACTTTAGGCTTTGCGGCTTTGGACTTTGTTTTCATCTGATATAAGTGCACATTGCAATTTATAGCCGCAAGGCTAGGAGATTCGGAGTCACGCTGGAGAATATGATATTTTTCAATCAATTTAGAGCATACACGATGACTGTAGTCTGCAGTTGCACAACTATCAACAAGTATATCTGAAAGACTGAATCATTGAATCTTTGATACTTGATTATTGATAGTCTAATAGAATCATAGAAGTTGCTCACAGTCTGAGGTCTCACTGCTCAACCGCCTTGGCCCTCAATGTCTCTGTCTATAGTAGTACACTCTGAGTCTGAGTGAGTCACAATACACCAAGTCCATCAATGATCATAGATATTAGAATCATAGAAGGTGAAGCTACTCACCAAGTCACCGCTCAACCGCCGCCTCCTTTGTCTATGTCTATAGTCTCGAGTCACAAATTACAATGCACAATTACCAAGTCCAACATTCTAGTTTCCATGCCAAAAGAAATCCTAATCGGTAACAAGCCGAGGCACATTGAAAACTTGAAACAAGTATGTGACTCTGCACTTAAAACTTTTAAAGCAAAATCAGAAACAAACGCTGACGTTGATACTTGCTTAAATAAATACGATCTGTTGTCTATAAATAATAAATATATAATTTGTAAACAACACTGTCATTGTTATCAAAAATAGTGACTGTATCAAAAAAATAGCTGAGCAAATCAGGATTTAGATTTCAGCGATCACATAAACGGAAGCAAGATTCACGGTCCACGGATATAGTAAAATTTTAGAGCATTCTAAACGGTTTCAGTTTGAATATATTTAATATCCTACCACCTGGAATTTTTTTTAAAGAAAGTGGCGCCCTCCCTTTTGAGCGCCCTAGGCAACTGCCTAGGTTGCCTAGAAGCAAGACAAGCCCCTGTTCACGACCCGAACCTTATTACCCATGTAATTCTCCTTTACTTCTTACGTGCTTAACCTTCTTCATCTCGCAGAGGTGTGTAACTCAATTGCTTTGTTTGATTATGTGGGCACGTTCTTTTGTTACACGAACTTTACAAACTTTGCGGTACACTATCTTTTCAATTTTTGGTATACTACATTTATTTATTCCATGTAATTTCTTGTAGTAGATGCTTAAGTCTAGAATCTAGATCAAGTTGTTTTAAATAAGCACATGTGATTATCTAGACAACATGTTCCATCCAGAACACTTTCGCCATCATACATAGGGATTTTAGGAGTGAAAACCAATAGGAAAAGGATAGCTCAAGAGCCTATGTATTAAAGGAGGAATGGGAACTCCCACGAGTGTGCATAACATATGTAGGAATAGTAGTAAATATAGTGCTAAACATTGTAATACTTTTGGGGGATTGGTTTCCCTCGAGGATATAGTCACCATGGAGGTAGTAAAATTGGATGTAGCCGTAATATATGATGTGGGGTGAAGGACCTCAAAAGAGTTTTCTCATTAGTTTTTGATCATGAGAAAGCTTAGAGGTGAAGAGGACATTTATAATGTGATAAAGATATTATTCTTAAAAATAAATGAATGATGTTCTAACAAATTATTATGTTATTATACGGGTTGAGCTATTATTTGCTTCTTCTTGTTTTATTGTTTTGTGTAACTCCTTGATTATAGGAGTTATTATAGGCATATTTAATTGTGCATTTCCAATAATAAGTGGTCTAAATTATTGTTTCTCTCATTAAACATTTTTTATTTTATGGCATCATACCTTATGGTTGAATGAGTATGATGGAGAGGGAGATAAAACCCGAGTTTTTGCTTGAGAGATCTATATTTGGTTAAGCTTGAAATTGAAAAGGTCGGTGAAGGCAAAAGGAAAAACAATTGCATTTATTGTTGTAATTATCTTAAAAAAAGGAAGAAACATGTAGATCATGTATTTGGTGTGAGATAATTTTTTAGAGGATGTGGTGAAGCGTTCTTGTTGAAAGCATTTTTAATCTTGTTCTATAAGATAAAACACAATTGGCTGAAATATCGGGTTGAACACCATTACAAGTAAAACACAATTGTATAACGTTGAGTTTTATAGAAGAATGGTGCCAAAAGCATATGTAGTATGAAGGCACTAGTGGTGTGGGGTGTCATTAATAGTTAGAGGAAGGTAGAAGTAAGCCTTAATCTGCACACAACTTCGTAGGTACTTTGTGATTGCTTGAAGCTTAATTTCATTTTTAAGCTAAAGTTTTATTTCTTTATAATCATTTAGGGAAGTTTGATTTTTGTAAAGAGTTTTTAATATCTCAAAAAGTTCATTAAACTAAACTTTAGAATTTTTAAAATAAGTGCCTTTATTTTCTCGAAAATTTATTAATTTCATATATGGTGAGCGAAGCGAGTAAAAGCCTAAAAATTTATACATTGTGTGATTTGAAGTCCTTATCTACACACAAAAGGAATTTTCGCAAAAGAGTGTAAAATTCGGTTTTTAAAATTTTTTAATGATTTCTTTTGCAATTTAACGGATATTGTAAATTAAAATCTCTTAAACTATCAAGAGTTTTGAGCTAAAACTTGGTCAATTTGTCCAATTTTAGGATAGAATAAGTGAGAAAAAGGAATTTTTGTAAAATCATTTGTAGTTTTTCTAATTTAATTATTTTTGTGAGAAACTAGGTCCAAATGGCTAGTCTACAACACCTTTTGTTGTCAAATTCCCAAAATTGATATGCAAAAAGTTTACTTTGTGAGTCATAAGATAATTACCAAATGTGAGTATTAAAATCTAGATCAAATAGTACTTGGTAAAGAAACACGACCGGAAGATGATGATTTTTAGTTTTTTTTTATTATTGGCAAATAGTTTTTTGAAAGGGACTATACCCTTGTACACCAAGGCTCAGAAGCTAGAATTGATAGTTAAAGCACAAGAGATGGATCAAAATCCAGATAGAGCAATAAAGTCCGACACAGAAAAAAGCATAGCAAAGTAAAAACCAACAACCGACAAAGCAGCAACAAAAAAACAACAGAAGTACAACAAACAAACAGCAATGGCATATCAACACCATTGGAAGCAATCTGCTATCCGGCTAAGAAAAATGAGACCAATGAAACCCAGCCAGCCAATAGCAGAGATGAGAATCATCAAGGCGAAGTGTTACCCTTCAGAGTGGTAGATTTTTTCTTTTTGTTGACCGTAACCCACCCTGATGGAGCCTTCGCGGTTGGAGAAGAAGACAAAGGAGGAGTATTTTCCTTAGTCGCATTTGTCCCATTTAGAACAGCCATGTTGTTATCCTGAGAGAGATATTTATCATTTTCCATGCTGCCCTCAACAACTTGTGTATTTTTCATGTTGCTAACAATCTGAGTTTCGGATAAAGGGGTTTTCGTTGACTCTGGTTCATCTACTGCTTTAGATTCAAGATCCTTTCTATCCACAAAAATTAGGTGCTCCGGGAGTGCATCTTTCCACCAGTTGCGCTTCTCATGTTGATGTTTTCCATCCCACAAGCAGTAGAGGTGTGTCCTAATCCAAAACACCTTCTACATCGGAAAGGTAGACCTTCATAATCAAGAGTTTGTGACCAAGTTCTATTTTGCACTCGAAGGTCTATGGTAGCAGGAATATTTTTATCAGTGTCAAGTTCCACCAGGATCCGGGCATAGGTAGTATGGGTGTAATTAGTTGTTTGAGAATCAATGTGGAGTGTAGTACCCAAGGTATTGCCAATGGTTGTCAGACATTCATGACTCTAGAATTGGAGAGGTAAATGGGGCAGCCTGATCCAAACAGGTTTCCATGAGAATGACTCTGTGTGCGGGTTAAAGGATGGGAACCAAGGTTTCATGATCAGATATTTTGACTCGCAGGTCCAAAGCTTGGAAGCAATGATGTCTTTATCAGCTATTGAAGAGAAAACCATAATGAAAATGCCTTTAGCACATGGATATAATTCTATCTTACCAGTTAAAGATGGAGTCCAATGCTTGGAGATCCACGCGTGAAGAACAGGAAGGGTGGGCCATAAACCCCCGAATCTACAAATCAGAGCATGCTCTTTGTAGTAGATCTCAGATGAAATGACATCTTCCCCAAATGTAATACATGGGGTGATGTCTACAGGTTTCATGGAGGATTCCTTGCTTTTTAAGACGTCTTTGAAGGAGGTTTCAAGAGATCCGCGCCTAAACTCTTTATCCAACAATGGAAGAACAGGTAGATCTCCCTGTTCCAGCTCACCACGAACCTCGCCTTTCCCAGGAACACCCCCAGATGGTGATTGAATATGGCTAGGGTTTGCGATCTTGTCGAGCGTCATATCACAACATTGGTAAAGGCGAGGTCGATCCACGACCAAGGAACCCCTGAAGCTAGATTCGAGCCCCCACCATCTGGCTGAAGAGCTCCAGACTGAACTCGTGGATCAACAGGGTTCGCAGGCTTGCATGTGTAGCGAGAGCAAGGGCGCGCGTAGACACCATTAGGGCAAGACGGCGGGCGCAAGGGCATGCATTTGAACAGGGGGCATGAGGGCGCGAGTGCATGGATGGAGGGCCGAATAGGCACGGACAGAGTGGGATTTTTAGTTGATGAACTCCGATAACTATGATAAATGTCATAAAGAAACATTAATATTGCTAATACTTTCAATGGATGATAATTTGATTCTAGAAGTTAGAAATGTAACTAGTGCTTAGGATTAATGGAAAATCTAACATCTAAGTACTAGGATTTAGAAGTCGATAGGATATTGTACTTGAAAAAATAGTTATTTTCTACCAAAATGCAAGAGGGTGGGTTGATCTCTCGAATTCTTCTTATAGTTGAGGGGCATATGGGATCAACTAAAAGTAATAGAAAAACCTATAAATGAACAAGAATTAATTGCTATGGTATTGTAGAGCCTACCAACATCATTTGACTCATTGTTTAGTCATTATATATGATCGCAAAGACTCGGGAGACAGATTTTGAGAAGTTGTCTCTACTTTTCTTGCAAAAAGGAGTGAAGGCAAACTTATGCACCTTCCTCAACATCAATGACTACATGGATTGTATTCATGGCATGGTAAAAGGGAAAGGAAAAGTAGTGAACTATAAATAATTCCAAAAATATAACATCCAAAAGTATTGTATGTGATTCTAAGAATACCAAATGAATTATTTTATTGCATGTACTTCAGTAGACCCAAAATCACGCACTTGGGTACAATTCTAGGTCCTAAAAGCATACTAGCATTTACATGATTCCTAAGCAAGAAAACTAATAGTTGACAACTATATTTGGCCTCTTTTCTTTATCTTTTAATTTTTCTTTGGTCTTGTACACCCTACAAAATTGACCACTTGGAACTTTACTCGGATATGTTTTATGGATTTAGACACCGGCCTAACTAGGACATCAACGCCTAGGCATTCTTGTCCCCTCTGGGTGCCCCTAACCCTTTCTTATATTACTCACTCCTTTTGGGTTTCTTTTATCTTTTGGGAATATCTTTCACTTATGGGCTAGCCTTCCAGTTGTCAATTATAAAATTCAAACAAGGGAATCATATAAATACATAGTTATGTTTTCAAAATGAGGGAACAAGCACTAAACATTACTATTATCACCTAAGCTTGCATTCAAAAGACATAAGAGAATTAAAATGACATCCATATAACATCCATTAAAGGGACAAAGAGGCTACATACTCTTCATACACAACATATGAAGGGGAAATTCACACATTCTACTACATTGCTACATTCTAGCTACAACCCGCTATCATTTGTATAACTTTCACAAGGGCATCCTAGGGCACAATTTATATACACACTCATAAGAACTACATGGAGTCTGAGATGTAGTGAAACACTTAGTCATAAGTTTACTCTTCAAGTGACCTCTGGGGTCAGTTTGACTCCCCATTCTGCATTTTATTTTTTAGGTTTGATGCGGTTTGTGGGCTTATGTCTAGGTGAAATTCTCTTTTGCAGGTTATAGGTACCCTTAGTGATCAAAGATCGATTATCGGGATATCAATAGGGAACAACTGACACCCTTGCGACATTGTGAAAACTAGATTATGAGCATTTGTGCGATCACATGCACCCAATTCTAGTATCTAGTGCCTAGTTCCAGTCTCCAGCCTAAGTGCCCCTGTCTTGCTATGGGCTCCCATGTCCGACATTTTATGTGATTTATAGAATTTATATTGAGCATTTATGACACTATTTACATCATGTTCATCACTTTACCTTGCACAAATCCAGTTGCACGTAAAGCAACTAAGTCTCTTTATCCATCTCTTGTGCTTAAGGTTTTATATTTTACATGCTTATTTGCTTGCATCTTAATGTATGTTAGCAATTGTACATCATTATTTATAATAGTTACTCTACAATAGGGTTTAATAAATTTATTTTTATTAAATCATTTGGTGAACCCATTTGTTCAAACCCAACCTTGTTTCTAGGCATTCTTATAATCTTTATACCATGGCTAAACTTATGCACCCTTTACCAATTAAGACCTTCACGATCTCCAAGCCCATATTGTTGAACATCCTCAAGATTTAGATATGCTTATTATTTCTTTACTCATGACGAGGTCACCAACCTAGTCAAGTTGAATCATCTTGTTTCTAACAATGTTTCCATTCCTATTGCCACACAACCTCCTAATTCTACGCTCCTACCTACCTCTGTTGTCCTTTTATTCCTACTCCTATTAACCATTTTTCTCCACCTCTTATTTATCACACACGACAAGTATCATCTTCAGGAACTCAAGACCCAAATTCTATATATTAGGATCTATAAGTTCAAATCCGTCACCTTCAGAAAGCTACTTCACACTCCTCTCCATCTCTTGATTCCTCCTTGCTCCTTCACACCCCTTTTACACCCACCATTTCTTCTTATCCACTTCCTCCCAACTTCATTAAACCTAAGTTGCCCACCTTTAATGACCATGGTGATCCTCAAGAGCATCTCTAATCCTTTAATGTGGCATGTATTGACTATGCGGATGATCATACACTATTAGCTAAGCTATTTCCTAGGAGTTTACAAGATTACGCCATGCGTTGGTTCTATGATCTACCTGTTCACTTAGTAATTTATTTTACATATTTAGCCGATGCTTTCCTCACTCATTTTTGTATTAACATCAGCACCAAAATATCCTATGAAAAAATCACTTAAATCAAACAAGGATCTAATGAGCATCTAACTAACTATGTTTACGATATAAGAACAACCTAGCTAAGATCACCAATGTACTCACTGATTCTAAATTGTAAGATCTCTTTGTTCATAGTCTTTTACCACCACTATAAGACAATGTTATCTTTGAAACCTCTCTCTCATTTGATCAATTATGCCATACTCTCAACATGCGTGAAGGTAAACTCTTATTTATGGGAAAATTAAAATATCATGATCATGCTTCATCATCATCTTCTAATTGGTTTCAAGCTAAATCTACTTTCAAGCCATCTCCTAAGGTCACCAAAGCAAAGGAAACTGTTAATGCCATCTATCCACATGAAAAGCTTCAATTGTAACCTCCAAGTGTACTTTTACTAGGTTACCCTACGCACCTCGATTTCTATTGCCACAACTTATCGAAAGCAATCTTATCACTCTTCCACCACCACTCAATCTTGACCCTTCTCACCCCCGTGGCCAAACTTATGATGAAAATGTGTGATGTGATTATCACCAATGTATTGGGGACTATACTGATAGTTATTTCAAACTAAAGCATATCTTTCAAGATCTCATTGATATCAATGCACTCGAGCTCCCTAAACCATCCAAATTTACATCGATCAATGATAACAAAAAGTTAAAAATCTTTAAAGATTGTTTACCCAAGCATGACCAACAAGCTAGTGATCCTTCAACCAATCATACATATCGTGTTGTGTCCTCCTTTATCGGGGCCTCTTGATTTCCTTGTTGATTTTGCTGATGCATAACCATCAATCATTTCATTTCGGATCATGATTATCATGCTACATTTACTTCTGATTCATTGCACATAAATGCTTCTATTGGTTCATATATCTATCAACAATGCTATGATCTATCCTTCAATTCCTACCCGTGTATGATGTATTGCACTTCTTTGGCTATCAATTATCCATTGTCTAATGTTAAATTCCCGGTTCCTAAGTCCCATGACTATGTTAGGCTTCCCATCACAGTTGAGCCTCTTACCATGCTTGTACCTTTCACCCCGACACCTTCAATCAAAGGTTGTGACATGCTTTAGGTCTTCCTTGGCTCCGTGCCACCAAGCCATCCCTTCCATGAACCATTTGCACCTCACGTTCCTTTGTAACAAGAAACTAGTTACTATCAAAGGTATTCCACCATGCACACCATTTCCTAAATCAACAAAACATCTAAACTTCCAAATCCTCTTAAATCTAAAGCTCCTTCCACACCTAGCTCTTCTATTCACACACCTGACCTACCTCACAACATTCTCGTCCTCATTTGTCTATTAGCCCACATCGTTAACCTAAGTTTCCTAAGGCATCTCCTTCACATAGACATTCACCATATCCTTCACCACATAGGTCTCATTCATGTGTACATACTTATTCTCCCACACCACCGATCTTAGAGCATCGTCACATGCCTTTGACTCCTCAAATATTGGGTGGAAGGCCCATGCCCTTCACTATCGTCGGATAGTCTTCTATCACTCACACACTTGGGGGGTAGCACAATTTTCTCCCCTTTCTCATCATTTTAAATTCTCTCTAAAGTCTATTACCACACTTTGTGCTCAATGCCTCATTATTCACCCCTTTACACATTCTCATACCAATTGATACACACATTGTATCGTCATTAACCTATGATGCAATCTAGTTCCATAGTTCATATGTGATTCTAAGGGTCTAAATCTAAAATTAACCTCACCTCTTCTATAGTTCACAATCTATGCTTCACGGTACATCCTTCTAGCATCTACTCACATGACGCACTCATTTCTCGATGATGCAATCTTGTTTTATGGTTCATTATTGACTATTGAGGGATCTGTTATATATCAACCTCATCTCATGCACATCTACCGGGAGTACATTACCCCTACCATCTTCGCACGTTGCATATCATTTCTATCCCACTCATACATTTCATTTGCATATCTAGGTTGCTTTCTATTTTTGCTAGCTTATTCTACTTACATATTACACTTTGTTGTCCATGCTTAGATGGATTCTTAGTATGTCATTATATTTCTACACATACACATGCGCATTCACTTAGTCTTTTGAGGTAAATTCAGATCTCTTATAGGTTCTTAAACACTCTAATGATGCTTGTCACCGTACCTTTTACCTGTCCCACCAAGGCTTCTTGGGGCATCTACTTTTTCTATCATATACTACACAAGTTCTATTGCCACATTTTTCACTACTTTTCATTACATTTACTTTATTTTTTGCTGATTTATACATGTTCATGACAAACTACTTATCTTTCTAACATGCTAACGGGTGTTTCATGTGTAACATTTACTTTGCAGACTATATGTCACCATAGTCATATGATACACTTTTATTGTTATTATTTTTCATTGTATGCTATTGTTTGTGGGGCTATGCCATTTGTCTTGTATGTTCATTGTATGCTTTTGGCCGCTTCGGCCATGATTTTCACGTGACATTATGAGCGATGTCCCATGTTTGAAATCCACTTTTTGCAGTCTATCTTGTTTACATACTTGCTTATTACATTGTCTACTAGCTTTGTTTACACTAACACATGTTGCCGAGCCTACTTTGTTTGCATATACCTTGGTTTTTTCCATGCACATCACCCACCCCATGTAGGTATTTGCTTCATTCAGCATCATGTCCTCTCTTTTGGGCCTCACACTCCTACTGTCATCACATGCACCCAAAACAAGGGGGGGCATACATTGGGTGAATAAATCACCTGTACAACAACTCAGTGCTATATCACAAATCTACATAGTACATAAATAGAATAGAAATACAATCACAAAATGACCCAAAATATGACTTGGGTCCTCAAGCTAACACATACACCATTTCCTAGCATCGACAAGAGTGTTTGGGCACCCATGTCCTCCCTTGGGTGTTAATGTCTTGGGGGTACATACAATCAACTTATTAGATCAACATAGTTCGAAAAAGTCTTCCGAGAAGTTCTATAGAATTACAGCACACATCCTCTAGTCATAGAACACATTCTATCTCCTACAAATAGTTGTAATAAGAACAATTAGAACTAATCAAGGACAAAAGGAACAAATCAAGGATGTACAATCTGCAGTGGTACTTATTGGACAAAGTCATGGAAGGAGAGTAACACTAGACCTCTCTCCCCAACACTTGCTCATTGGTGTAAGATTTCCCAAAAACTCGCACTTGGTGTGAGATCGCCCAAAAACTCGCACTTGGCATGAGATCGCCCATAAAATCACTCTTGACGTGAGATCGCCCAAAAAAATACTCTTCATAGTATTTCTAGGACATTTTTCTATGCTTTATGCTCTTATACATCAGTGCACACTTTTTTTTTACTAATTTTACATACTTTTACACATTTTACATAATTTACTCGGGTTTCTCATATACGAATTGTGACTACTCTTTTCACTCTTATTTTTTAGGTCTATCCTTAATACGCAACAAGGAGAAACTTACTTCAACAAACACAGTTCAGTAGCACATATTTATGCATACACTTCACCCTAGTGTCACACTTCCCTTCTCCTAGTCTTTATGCTTCATTTTACAATCAATCCATGCTTCAATTGTCCACTTGGAACACCATTCACTCGCATGCTCTACATGGATCATAAGGTACACATCTTCTATATATTTTATGTTATTAATTATTCACTCAATAACATAAAGTGGGGAAAATGTAGACACAAAATCACGCACTTGGGTACATTTCTAGTTTCTAAAAACATACTAGGATTTACATGATTCCTAAGCAAGAAAACTAGTAATTGAAAACTATCTTTGGCCTCTTTTATTTTTGTTTTGTTTTCTCTTTGGTCTTACACACCCTAAAACCTAGCCAAAACTTGTCTCATTTATATTTTATGGCTTCAGACACCAACACCTAGCTAGGACAACATTGCCCAGGTGCTCCTGTCTCCTCTGGGCACCCCTGACCCTTTCTTATCTTACTTGCTCCTTTTGGGTCTCTTTTATATTTTTGGAATCTCTTTCACTTATGGGTTAGCCTTCCAGTTGTCAATTACGAAATTCAAACAAGGTAATCATATAAATACATAGTTATGTTTTTAAAATGAGGGACCAAGCACTAAACATTACTATTATCACCTAAGCTTACATTCGAAAGGCAAAATACCATTCAAAAGGAATCCATATAATATCCATTCAAGGGACAAGGGCTGCATACACAAAATAGGAAGGGGAAGTTCATTTTATTCCATCTTCACATTCTACTACATTACAACATTCTAGCTACAACCCGTTATCATTTGTACAACTTACATAAGGGCATCCTAGGGAATAATTTCTACACACACTTATAAGAACTACACAGTAGTCCGAGATGTAGTGTAACACTCAATGTTAAGTTCACTCTTTGGGTGACTCCGAGGTTAGTTCGACTCCCCATTTTGCATTTTACTTTTTAGGTTTGATTCAGGTTTGTCGGCTTATGCAGTGAGCTTCTCTTTTTAGGTTACAAGCACCCTTGTCGATCAAATATCGACTATCATGTGATCAAAAGGGAATAACTATGACACCCTTGTGAAAATTTGAAAGCTAGATTCTAAGCATTTGTGTAGTCATAGGCACCCAATTCTAGTCTCTAGTACCCACATGCCGCTGTCCTAGGCCGCAGCGCGTCTGTGTTTGACATTTTACGTTAGCAATTGTACATCAATATTTACAATACTTACTCTATAATAGGGTTTAATAAATCCATTTTTATTAAATTAGTAACCAAGACATTTTAAGAAGGATTGCGTAAAGAGACAAGAAGATGTGTATGTGAACAAAAATTATAAACATGCTAATGTTATGAAGAAGCAAAATTAGAGGCATCTACTAAATTTCCATTTATAACATCATATGATCAATCGAGTGAGTCACACACATGGTATTTAACCTCATCGGAATCTTGACATTATAAATTTCATAAAGAGTGGTATTAGGATTTCATTGAGGATATTAGTAGTCTTGAAACCATTTCTTTTGGTGATGGATGAACACATGATATTAAGTGGGGAAGTGCAAATTACATTAAACAACTAGTAGAAATATATAATTTATAATGTTAGATATGTACACGATATAAACAAAAATATCTTATCTATCAATTAAAACCAAAAACATATAACCGGTAGTTAAGTTTGTGTAGTCACAAAATCATGCACTTTAGACAATTATTTATCCCGGTCTCATACTACTATTTAGAAGGTTCTCAAGGAAAGAAAGTACTAATTAACCCCCATTCCTTTTGGCCATTTTTATTATTTTATTTCATATTTTGCAACCAATTGCATCTACTTATCCAACCATTTCCGAAGATCCCACGTCATCTTAACCCTAATTGGGGTGCCCATGGGCGCTGGTCCCACCTAGGGGCACCCTAGTTTCTTTTCCACTTTCCCGCCATTTTTGGGATCCTTTCTAGCCGATTTTCATTCTTATCTTTTATGTGGTCGACCTTTTCAGGGTTAATTATTAAATTACACCAAGAGAACCCTATAAATATAAATTTATGAGACCATAATGAGGGACCTAACATCACTATCTACTATCACTCCACCTAGAGTTGCATCCATCTATTGCATTGGCATCCACATAGTTCCATCATCAAGGCATAAGCTATGACATCTGCATCACACTTCATAGGGGGAGGGATTCTATTTTATTCCATGCACACATTCTATTACATTTTTTACATTTAATTATTGCTCGCTACTTCACAAAGTGCGAGTGGCACAAGAGCACCTAGGGCATGACATGCACACACCACGGGGGGTTCACTTAGTAAAAACATGGTATAACATGTTCGTTCAAGGGTATTAAAGAATACCCTTAATTCTAGTTTTTACCTCTAATTATTCAATTTATAATACCCCCTCCCATTATATTATTAGAATGAAAATACCCCTATTTTTTCCGTGTACCTTACCCATTTTCCATGGCAATTTTATTTACCCCTTTTTATTTCTACCCCGATCTATTAAACAATATGTATATCATATTTCTCACTTAATTTTTTTAATATGCATTTTCTCTCGAAAGATAGTTTGAATCCATTCAAGACCTATTACCAATTACCTTATAAATGTTAAGATTTAATCATTTAGCAATAGTTCTTCAAGTAATTAAGATGGTTAAATAATATCACTTGTGTTGAAAAGTACACTCATTCCTAGTTTTCTACCGCTTATTATTTCTTGGTTAAGAATCTCTTAATTGAGATTTCTTTATTCAAAAAGAGATTATAATTTAAATTTATGACCACACTCCTTAAATTGTAATTTTAAGGTATTTAGTTTTAAAAAGTACAATTCAAATGTTTTAGTTTTTTTAATTAAAATTAAACCTCCCTTTCCTTTGGCCCACCTCTCTAACCTACCCCAATACCTAATTCAAAATATTAATAAATTAAACCCTTTCACCCCCTATAGTCTACCAAGATATTGAATTTACTTTTATTAATTTTAATTACCTCAATATAAACTCACGTGCTAGGATATTGCCTAACTAATGAACCCCCAAAGGGCATACACACACACACACACACACACACACACACTAGAACTACATCCGTGTCCGAAATGTAGTGCGGTGCTAAGTTAGTAAGCCCACTATTGTGGCAGCTAATGTTAGTCCTGACCCATTCATTCTGTAATTTTTTTGAGGGTTTTGATACTTCTCTTTGGTCTCTTACAAGTTATCTTGGAATATTTGGAGCATTCGATGTAATATACATATTTTAGTTCAACATACGGTAGAGTTGCAGATCATCTTCCTACCCTACAAAAACCAGTTCCGAACATTTCTACTAAACCAAGGTGCCCAAAATTCATACCAGAGTGCCCATGGGCACCCCAATCTAGTTCTAGGCACTCTAGTCCACTCGATCCTCCGATCCAATCTTTTGTGACTTCGACATATTCGTTCTCATGTTCCCTGCAATTTCTAGTCGACCTGCGACACTCTATGATAGTCACCAATGATCAAATGAGCTCTTTCCTTACTACTTTTTTGCATATTAGGGTTTGATTTCATTAGTTTATTTCAGTTATTTAATTTACATACTATTTTAGCACATTTACCTATTGCGTTATATGTCCTAGATTAGATTAACTATTATCTCTAGCTTAGTCTAGCCCATTTTTTATTTTTAGTTAATCATTTTGGTAAGCCTGACTCGACCTCCATTCTTCTAGGTTCCTTATCCTCTTTAGGGTTTCTTCATCATGGATATCTCTATTCATGAATTTTTGCTTCTTCATCCTGAATTGTGAGCTAGGATCATTAATCTTCTACTTACTACTCCAATCCTTGACAAAACTCATCCCAATATAGTCTATAACACCTTTGTGGATGCATTCTCTTAGCATATTGCTTTCCCATCTATTCCTCTAGTTGATCTTGCTCCTTTTGAAAATGACCCACCTTTGCATATCATATGTCGTATTCAGAATGTAGGGGTCAAACAAACCTTAATTGATAATGGATATGAACTCAACTTATGTCCCATGTCATTCCTTCAAAGACCTTGGTCTCTCCATTTGTGATGTCACCCATCTGGTATTTCATTACATGCTTATGATGGTTATGTCCACCCATGTCTTGGTCACATTACATTTCCCATTACTATTGGTCCAAAGACTATCCACACTGTCTTCTTTGTCATTGATTTCCCGATTTTTTATAAATGTTTGCTCGGTCGGCGATGGCTTCATGCCATGCAAGGCATAGCATCCACGATACATCATTACATTAAATTCCTTCATGATGGCATTGGACATACTATTCCTCATGACCATGACCCATTCCAATACTGTGATTATGCTCCTAACTCTATTCTTCCTATTCCAAGTATTAATACTATTGACGATCTCCAACCTATGGTTGACATGCCTCACTTAGCACCACTCAAGGGTACTGTTTGTGTGATAGATGCAATTTCTTCTATGCCACCTACTACTACTAGTGCTATGATACCTTATCAAGGACTTGTCCAATCTATGGATGTCACTCTATCACACTCACCTTCACCTACACCATCTACCTTAGCACACCCATTATTTACTTGCACACTTTTCATGAACAACTCATACTGGGAACACATTCCATTTGATCCTACATGTGATGACACTATATGCACACATGAGGCCTTGAATCATTTAAAACATACTCTCAAAGGTGATATCCACCCTACTCCATACGCTCCCCATCTCTATCATGGGTATGTTATTATTACTACCGCCTATGGTTTCGTGTATTTCATCTAACCATTTTTCTTGCATGCACCCCTCACTCTTCACCATCACATTAGGTCAATCATGGCTTGATTATCTTGGGGAACCCAGATCCAAGTCACATAGATATTTCCTTTCATATGCCCTTTGGTAATGTTGTCATATGCAATATCCCTTTCCTAGGTTATAAACAAAATCGTACTCGTTGGTATGCACACAATTTCCCTCTTCCTCCATTTGCTGATGAGGAATATTCCATGGGCATGTATAACTTACATGTTAATGACTCACTACACAATGAACCAAACACTATTTCTTATCAGTTACTAATGCTTGCCCATTTGGTTATGACCCGGAGAGAATGAATATCTTCTCGACAAATTTACATGATCTTATTACACATGTACTTGGGGGCATTGCATTTACCAAACCCCCACCTCATTTTAGCCCCATTACTACATTTAAACACAATTTTTAGTCATAATCATTATGCATTGTAGTCAAGTACCCGATGACACACTCTTGTGCTTCGGTTCACACTTGATTGTTGAGGGCTTACTATATTGAACCCCACACACTGTACTATAAGCATTACACATTGTATTTCATCATACATTCTACATTTGGTCGATAAAATTTTGACATTATCACATCTACACATCCTACACTATCCTAGTCTTCATCACATAGAGTCTAGCATTACATTTCTAGTCTATATATATACATTTCACACATAGCACTACTACACACATTCTACACTTGTTACATTACATTCTACACATTCCGTATTTACATATCCTACTCATTGCATAGTCGATTTTTCCTTATACATACTACATTATTTTCTACACGTTGTGCTCACTACATGATGATGCACTTTAGTTCATCGGTCCATACTCATCGCTTAGGGTTTAGAAATGAAATGGACCTTACACCCATTATGTGATCACCATTATACATACCATCATGCAACATTTCTAGGCTAGTGATATATGCTTTAAGCTAAATCATCACCCATTCTATCATCTTCTAGTGGTATACACCTTAGGTTACATCACCACTCCTTACCACTTCATCTTGTAGTGACATATGCTTTAGGCTTAATCGTCACTTGGTTTATCATTTTCTAGTGGTATACACCTTAGGTTACATCACCACCCCCTCTTTCCATCCCCTAGTGATATACCCTTTAGGCTAAATGATCACTTTGCACATTCCATTTTGTCATGGTATACGCTTAGGCTATAGGGTCCACACACATTTCTTCTATATGTCACACATCATCACCACTATAAATACACATTCATCACAGCGCGTTAGACACAATACACACACTACTCCATCATTTCCTGATGATGCAATCTTGTTTATGGTTCATTCTTGACTTCAAAGGGGAAAAAATGAACCTCATTGCATACACTTCCATCCGATTGGGGAGCACGTGGCTCTATTATTCCATCTTACATTCCATTCCATCCATCCACAACATGATACATATTATGGTTATTTATATTCTTGCTTACTTTTTTGCTTGTTCATGGTCACATTACTACATATGCTAGTTTGATTACATATATGTCATTTATCTATATCATACACACATTAGCATTCACACCTTCTTCTAGTTGTGATTATAGATACATGTCTCTTACACGTGACATGGATGCTTGCCTCCTAACCTTACTATACTAGTTCCCTGGGGCATCCACATTTGTCTCTTCTCGGTGCTATTGTTTCATTTCATACTTAACACTCTACATTACTTGTTTATACACGCTTTTGACATACCAGTTATCTTTCTAACATGCTAATGGGTGCTTTATGTGCATCATTTGTTACGCAGGATATTGGTTTCCTTACTTGTTTGTTCACATTGTCTGCTACATTGTCTACTCTTGTTTGCTATTATTTGTGGGCCTTTCCTATATTTGGTGTGCACACTTATCTCGTTGTTTACGACCATGATGGCCTTATGTGTCTTACGACATCATGAGGGATGTCCCATGTTTACAACCCACTTTTTGTGGCCTACTTGTCTTCTTACATGTTTACTAAATTACTTGGTAGCTTATACACTATTTTCTACACACGCATGTTTACACTTGTCTTTAACTAGCCTTCTTGTTTGTGTATGCCTTGGTTTTTACCAAGCACACTCCATGGTTATAGACCCTCTTTTGTGGCTGCATGTATCCTATTAGATACATCACATGCACCCCCAAAGAGAGGGGCATCATTTGGGGGTTTCTACTAACACAAAGATTCTACACCAATTCACTTTAGTTTTATATACACTAGTGGGTTCGGACTAGTCTACGAACCCCATACATAGTGGCTTTTACCGGACATAGTGTCCTTAAAATTTTGGTAGTGGCATTGGATCGACCAAAAACTAGGACAATATAGAGATCTCTCAACACATATTTCAACAAAATTAGTTAGAGCTTAGAGGACACAGAGAATTTCCTCCCTACACTTCTTTAGCTAGGGTAGCATGAGATCACCCAAAAAACTCACAGTATAGGATATCCTTCTATACTCTACTTCCTCGACATGGATCAGTGCACATGTTTCATTTACAATTTTCACTTCCATTTACATTTGTGTATTTTACACTTACATGCGTCTTTTACATAGCGTTTTACACATACATACATATTTGACTACTTGATCATTTTCTCCTTGTAGGTTCGTCCATATGAGAACAAGAAGTCAAATGGGGGAAACTACAACAACAACATGGCGACAACAACAACATTCCATGACAACACACATGCTTTACTAAGCATGCAGGTACACTACACATCATTGCGCAACTACACACACGCGCTTCCACCCTAGGTTCATTCTCATCACGTTGTTTTTCAAAATTTTCATCTATAGTTTCCATGCTCCTCCATCTTTTCATCATTCCAAGCTTTGTCTAGTCCTTCAATGCCTTCTTCATCACTCTACAACGACATCACGTACGTATCTCTATCTACTTTATGTTACTGAGCTTTCTGCTCACCAACATAAAGTGGGGGAAAAATGTAGTCACAAAATCATGAACTTTAGAAAATCATTTATCCCGGTATCATACTACTATTTAGAATATTCTCAAGGAAATAAAGTACTAATTAACCCCCATCCCTTTTGGCCATATTTATTATTTTATTTCATATTTTACAACCAATTGCATCTACTTATCTAGCCATTTCCAAAGATCCCATGTTATCTTAACCCTAATCAAGGCGCCATGGGCACCTTGGTCCCACTTGGGGTGCCCTAGTTTCTTTTCCACTTTCCCGCCATTTTTAGGTCCTTTCTAGCTTTTTTCATTCTTATCTTTTATGTGGTCGGCCTTTTCAGGATTAATTACGAAATTATACCAAGAGAACCATATAAATATAAAGTTATGAGACCATAATGAGGGACCTAACATCACTATCTACTATTACTCCATCTAGAGTTGCATCCATCTATTGCATTGGCATCCACATAGCTCCATCATCAAGGCACAAGCTAGGACATCTGCATCAAACTTCATAGGAGAGGGACTCTATTCTATTACGTGCACACATTCTATTACATTTTCTACATATATTTATTTCTCGCTACTTCACAAAGTGTGACTAACACAAGAACACTTAGGGCATGACATGCACACACACACACACCAAAACTACATCCAGGTCCGAAATGTAGTGCAATGCTTAGTTAGTAAGCCCACTATTGTGGTAGTTGAGGTCAGTCCAACCCATTCATTCTACATTTTCTTTTTTAGGGTTTTGATACTTCTCTTTGGTCTCTTGAAGGTTATAGTGGAATATTTGGAGCATTCAACGCAATATACAAAATTTAGTTTGACAGACAGTAGACATAGTTGTTGATCATCTTCCTACCCCGCAAAACTAGTTCCGCATACATTTCTCCTAAACCAGGGTGCCCAAAATTCATACCAGAGCACATGTGGGTGCCCTAGTCTAGTTCCAAGAGCTCTAGTGCACTTAGATCCTCTAGATCCAGGTCCTTTCAAGACTTCAAAGATATTCGTTCATGTTCTCGGAATTTCTAGTGACTGTGACACTCTGTGATGATCCACCGATTATCACCGAGTTCTTTCCTTAATACTTTTTTGCATATTAGGGTTTGATTTCATTAGTTTACTTCAGTTATTTAATTTACATACTTTTTAGCACATTTACCTACTACGTTATATGCCTTCCTAGATTAGATTAACTATTATCCCTAGCTTAGTCTAGCTAATCAGTTGAAGGAAACAAATGTAAGGTATCTACACTCAATGATGGTATAATTTCTATTGGTATAAAGGAAATGGGTTTATAAAAAATTATAGTTCCACAATCAATAGAACATTATGATTTAGTAATAGTTGAGAAAACTAGTACTTTGTGGCATTATGGTCATCTTAATTATCGGTATTAAAATGTATTGAGAAAAATCACATGGTGAATAGACTTCCATCTATTCAAAAAATTTTAAAATGTATGTGCAAGATGTTAGGTTTGGGCAAGAATGTTAGGAAACCCTTTCCTACCTGGTAAAACATGGAGAGTAGAAAATGTATTAGACTTAGTACATGCAAATTTTCATGGTCCTGTGGTAAGTGCAGGAAGTTGATGGAAAAAATGGGGTCATCTGTGGACGTCATATTGCAAAAAACAACAAAATCTCAACTTATAGGGATTATTAGCAATACATGCATTCAAAATTAGAAAAAATATATAAATATGAATCGTAGCATCCGGAATCTAGTTTCTAAAATACTATTTTTTAAAAAAATGGACAAGTTTAGCTATATTAAACAATTAAAATTATATGACTTGGTTTTTTTTTGAAAAAACTTATAAGATTGTAGTCCGTTTGCCCGCGATTTGGATGATGAAATCTTGTTATTTTTTTTTTCATTTGGTGAAAAGTTAGATGTAGTTGTCTATCTTGGGATGGATTTTATTTTGTATTTTTTAAGCAATATTTTTTTAATGATTTTTTCGTGAAAGTGGTCTGAAAATATTTAGAAAACGGAGCACTTTCTGTTTGCCCGCCATAACTATATCAAAAAATATTGAAATAAAAATTATATATATTTTAACGTGTATAGAATTTGTCCATGCTTGGGATGGTATAAGTTTTATCACATTTTGATAAGTGAAACAAAAGTTACAGTCTTAAACGTAGACATGAACATTCACGGAAAATATGTCTTAAAAACTTATCGTTAGTAAAAATTATAAAATGATATTTATCTTATCTATTCACTTTAAAATCAATATTTCTACGAAGCTAACAGTCTCCCCTACATGATGGCACCATTTTTGTGAAATGTTTTCAGTTTTTTAGCATGGTTCAAGTCTTTGGAAGAGTAAATTTGAGATTTTTTGACCTTTTACACTTCATAATGACCTTCCATAGCTTTGGTTGGCGAAAAAAAAAGATTTCTTGAGGCTTAGGGTCGGCAGATATATCTCACTGCATCGTAGTTTCTAAAGCGCGATCACGGTTTTTATAACACAAACCGTGAGCGCTCTTTAGAAACTACGATCACGGTTTATAAAGTGCACTTGCATGGTTCATAAATCATATTTACACACATCCCAATGTCTAATTACCATGTGATTTTTAGTCTCGACCTTACCGTATGAATTAATGTGAAATTGTGTTTTTTCTCGCACGTTTTTTTAATCACCTAAGTGAAACATCATGAGAGACAAGAAACGAAGTCAAAAAAGGAAGATATTAAGTAAAAAACACCAAACGAATTAGAGGCCAACAAAATTCAAAATGTTGAGCGAAAGTAGAATCTTCGTGAATAAAGAAGAGGTTCATCTTCAACCCCAACTATTGTAAGCAATGAAGAACCGTAATGTTTCTCTGTCAATGTTGAATTTGAATTAAATACTTGTGATGAAGATGTTTTTACTATCAATGTTGAAGAAGAATTAAATACTCATGATGTAGAAATGTTGAAATTGAAGGAGACAATGAAAATGTGAATAAGAAAATTCATGTTGAAACCGTAGACAAGAAAAAATTTGACAAAAACACCTCCTAGGATTTTACCTAAGAAACCTAATTTTTAATTGAAATTGATGAAAACATTTTGAAACCAATGTCCGACAAACTTTCTCGAATGACAAATAAGAAGAAAAGCCATTGAAATTTAGGATAATCATTTTGAAATTTTAAATGATTCCCAAAGATGTCGAGTTGTTGGTTAGTTTGGTGAAATTGATTAAAATGAGACCTACATTAAACACTTTAGGATTGATGACATCTAATATACGTGGTCAAACCTCTACAATTGTTGAAAACCTTCATGATGCATATCACACTCATTGGTGTTAAGAGACACACTAGGGATAGTAATATTGTGCATCGTGTACTTGCTACTAGTGTTGTAAGTGAATCAATAAATTTTTTTTTTTATTACGCAAACAAGTTGAATGTTGCAAGTTAATCAAAAACTCTAATGAAAGCAATTGAAAGACGTAATATCCTTCAATCACTCAATAACGCTGATTTTTAGGCATTTTCTGCTGGAGCACCTTGTAAGGAAAAAAATAGTTCTAATGCTATAAGAGAATTTGTTATTCAATTTTGGCATGATAACACTAGAGTTTCACCTAATACAAGAGATGTTATAAAATGAAGAGTTGGTTCTACTAATCATGAACCACATCCAAAGCATTTCTTAGATATGACTCAAACTCAATTTTTCATAAGTTTGAACAAGATAATCTGGAAATTAAAATTAGTCAACGTTTTTTTTGAAATGTTGAAACCATTCTATGTGAAAATCAACCATGCTCGCACCACTTGTTGTTGTAGGAAACATGTTGAATTTGCGATGCATTATGCTAATTTTTTACATATTCATTCTATTTTTCATTCTAAAACTATGTTATCAGAATGTGGTGTTCAAGTTCCACCAATTTCTTCCAGGGATTTCATTCCTACTATATTTTGTGAAAAAGTTGGACAATTTTTTTATATTCGAGGATTGTTTAGATGGAAGTTGTAGTAGATACGCGGATTACCTAAATTGGAAAGTTGCATCCATGAGTAAATTAAAGGTACAATAGGACATAATTTAGTTGAGTTTGATAAATATAAATCATTTGCATACCAAATGAAAGATGGAAAAGAGTTTAAATGATGTGAGCTAGTTATAGAATAAATGTCTGTTTTCCAATTTTGAGAAATTTTAAGGATGAAATTGTTTATGAGTATGCTTGGCATACACACAAAGCTCGATGGTTGGATGAACAGCTCAAGATATGCAAGGACACATTTCCTATTAGTACTATTGTTTCAAAGGTGGTTGATTTTGCAGAGAATTACACATTACAACCACAAATGGAGGTTCAATCGCAATATTATAACTCAAAGACAAGTTGCCATTTTTGTGCATATAGCATTTTATATTATCCTGACAAAGACAGAGAGAATGATTAGAATTTTTTAAGAGTACCACTTTTATATCATTGATGATCGTAATCATTCTACTCAATTTGTGCAAGGGTGTTTCCAGTTATTTTATGGAAACTTGTTTGATAGGGACATCCACTTCAAACAACATTATATATGGTCAGATAATTGCACGTCTTAGTTTAAGAATGCACGAATGTTTTATTGGATGAGCAGAATGCACGTCAAGATGGGTGTGCAACATATTTAGAGTTTCACTGAGGTTGGACATGGAAAAGGAGAGCATGACAGTGCAGGGGCATGTGTGAAAAGAGCTCTTGCAAGAGAAGAGTTGAAGTACAAATATGGTGCTAAATTAAAAGATGCAAAGAGCATAGTGGAATGGTGTATTGACAACATGGCCCGAGGTTCTCAAGAAAATTCCATAGTTCGCAGATATTTTTGGTTGATAGAGGAACAACAAATTGCTAACTACGAGGATTGTATGACACTCACTGGGTCCAGTGATATGCACTCATTTTGTAGCTCGACACTACTTCTGTGGGCCATATGGACAAGAAAGTTAACATGTTTTTGTGCATCTTGTATCAAATTTGTCACTGCTAAGTGTGATTCACAAGAATGGGTGGATGGATGGATTTGTAGGCCTCTAACTCTACTTCCTAGTTATCAACCTCCACAAGCATTACGACTTGTTTCTGCAGATGAAGTTGTAACATCCAAGGACTTTGACGAAATTTTGATTTTGGTGTGACAAGGTATTTATGGTTATTTATTTAATTTTTGTATTGAGTTATGTCCATTGAAATTTTAATATGTAATTTAAATTTGAGTTGTTCAACCTTTTTTTTTGTAGGACATGTGTTTGCAGTTATTGCGACATAAGACAATGAAGAAGGAACAAACTATTTCTTATGTCGTTGCATCGAGGAAAGAAAGAAGTTGAATTCTCCTATTATAGATGGTGAAGATATTAAGTATCCTATAGGGTCAATGGTAGTTACTGGAACTTGGCTTCAACGGTATCCATTAAAAACTCCTCTGTTTGGGTGTTTGAAGACTTTGAGACACACATGAATATACTCTTATATTTGCATCTAGTTCTAGCGACAAATATTCAGCTGTATAGATATCGAGGAAGACCTAATAACAAGATTCTTTGGAAGGTTCGAGAGTCGATCATGAAGCAATCTTGTCTCGGCTATTCAGAGTAGATCCGATCTTGATGGTTCATTGGAATGAATTTACAATGCTCATGTCTGGTATATATAATTTATTTGATATATATAAATTTGTTAGTTAGATAGATTTAAGTTCATATATTTTATTTTAAATTTGTGTATTTTGTATATATCTAGTATGGTTTTGATTTGAAACTTAAATTTCTTTGACTAACACTTTTATGTTCAGGTTAGTGGTGCTGGAAAAGCTTCCACCTTCACGTGGTTGGCACTGTTAGTAGAGAATTTTAAATTCTCGAAGCTAAGAGAAGCTTTCATGTTTTACAAGAAAAGAGAAGCAATTAACAACGATTTATGTACCTATGGAGGGGGTTCTTGGCTCCAGAGGAGGTAACCTAGAAGCACCTGGAGCTTAAAGAACCAAAACGACTCCTCCCTAAGTGTTTACAAGACCATACGTATGCGTGTACACAATCGGTTTGGTGCCACGACCCATCGTTTGCAAAATATAGCATTTAACAGCCTTACACTAGCTCAAACTGCACTATTTCATGTGTTTGTAAACAATAGGGCAGTGAGAGAACTAATCTGAGAAGGAAAAAAATCAAGAGAGGCTATTGTAGAGGGTACTTACACTGAGGTGTAGGATTAGACGAGACGCCTCTAGGTGCCACAGAGTTCTCGAGCTCTTAAGGAACTACGCTCGAACAAAGTAGCTTGAAATCAATGACCTTGCTGCATGCATTGAAATACTACCTCCTCTAGCATTCACCTAGCCACCCAGATGTGTTGGCGAAGTCAGTTTAGTGGCACCACCCACCGTTTGTAAAATATAGCATTTGACAACCTTACACTAGCTCAAACTACACTATTTCACGCGTTTGCAAACAATATGGCAACGAGAGCACCGATATGAGAAGGAAAAAACCAAGAGAGGCTATTGTAGAGGGTCCTTATGCCGAGGTTAGATTAGACGAGACATCTCTAGGTGCCACGGAGTCCGAGTAGTCACCCGTCGAAGTTGAATGGTATTTTTGTCTCAGGGCTCTTAAGGGACTACGCCCGAATGAAGTAGCCCTAAGCAATGACCTTGTTGTGCAGGCACTCAAATACCACCTCCTATAGCATTCACCGCCACCCGGATGTGTCGGCACATTCGGTTCGGTAACACGACCCACCGTTTGCAAAATATAGCATTTGACAGCCTTACACTAGCTCAAACTGCACTATTTCGCGTGTTTACAAACAATAGGGCAGTGAGAGCACCGATTTGAGAAGGAAAAAACCGAAAAGAGGATATTGTTGAGGGTCCCTATGCTGAGGTGTCGATTAGATGAGACCTCTCTAGGTGCCACGGATTCTGAGTAGTCACCCGTCGAAGTTGAACGATATTTTGGTCTCAGTGCTCTTAAGGGACTACGCCCGAACGAAGTAGCCTAGAAGCAATGACCTTGTCACACACTGAAACACCACCTCCTCTAGTGTTCACCGCCACCTAGATGTGTCGGTGTCGTCGGTTGATGGTGACATGACCCACTGTTTACAAAATCTAGCATTTGACACTTTACATCGCTCAAACTGCACTATTTCACATGTTTGCAAACAATAGGGCAGGGAGAACACCGATATGAGAAGGAAAAAACTAAGAGAGGATATTGTAGAGGGTCTCTATGCCAAGGTGTTGGATTAGACAAGATGTATCTAGGTGCCACAGAGTCCGAGTAGTCACCGTCGAAGTTGAACGATATTTTGGTCTTAGGGCTCTTAAGGGACTATGCTCGAACGAAGAAGCCTGTAAGCAACGACCTTGTCACACACACAAACACCACCTCCTCTAGTATGCACCTGGTCACCTAAATGTGTCAAAGACAAATTCGGCAACACAACCCACCATTTGCAAAATATAGCGTTGATGACCTTATACCGGCTTAAACCGCACTATTTCACATGTTTACAAACAATAGGGCAGCGAGAGCACCGATCCGAGAAGGAAAAAAAAAAGCGAGAGAGGCTATTGAGAGGGTCACTACATCAATGTTTCGGATCGACGAGATGTCTCTAGGTGCCACAGAGTCTGAGTAGTCACCCATTGAAATTGAAAGATATTTTGGTCTCAGGGCTCTTAAGAGACTACGCCCAAACGAAGTAGCCTAGAAGCAACGACCTTGTCACGCACCAAAACACCACCTCTTGTAACATTAACCTAGCCACCTGGATGTGTCACAGTAGTCGGGCTTTGGTGACACGACCCACCGTTTGCAAGATATAGCGTTTGACAGCCTTTTACACTAGCTCAAACCGCACTATTTCGCGTTTGCAAAAACAATAGGGCAGCGAGAGCACCGATCTGAGATGTAAAAAACTGAGAGAGGATATTGTAGAGGGTCCCTAAACCAAGGTGTCGGATCGATGAGAAATATCTAGGTGCCACAAAGTCTGAGTAGTCACTTGTCGAAGTTGAACAATATTTTTGGTCTCAGGGCTCTTAAGGGACTACACCCAAACGAAGTAGCCGGAAGCAATGACCTTGTCACACACCGAAACACCACCTCCTCTAGTGTTCACCTAGCCACCTGGATGTGTCAAGATAGTCGGTTTGGTGCCATAACATCCTCGAGGCACGACTTCTCACTCCTCGCCTCTGTTCATTTCCTAAGACTCAAAACATTCAATGTCACTTGTTTACCTTCCATCTCTCTTGTTCTCTTTGAACTTTCCTATGTCCTCTTAGGTGCTTCATCGTATCCTTGCTTTGCTCTCTTGAGCTATGTTGTTGTGGTGATCTCTCTCCATCCTCTACCGCCCACTTTATGTGCTTACATGCTCATTATGTTTGCATTGTAATATGATCATGCTCTTGGATACTTTGAAAAATTTCACATACTTTTCATCCCTTAATGGGTATATAATACCCTAATTATCATGCTTTAAATATTCACAAGAATAAAGCATTCCCTTGTTATTCTAATAGTGGATTAAGTATTTGAATATAAGTTAAGAATACTAAATGGAGTTGAAATTAAATGAACCATAATTGCTAGTGAAGCAAGAACTAGTGAAAAGTGGCGAGTAAAGGTAAGTCATGTTAAAGGAATGAAATGCATTTATTCATTGTTTCTAATAGTATGGTGAGAATGTGAACATATGAATAATATTATCATTAAAATACTAAGGCAAGGAGCGTCAAGTTTTCATATTTGGATGGAATTTTAGAAGGAGAGTGAAGTGGCCAATCAAGTCACTTATGAAGCATGCTAAAAGAAGTGAACGGAACAAATAAGCGAGAGCCTATGAAGGAATAAGAGGAAAATAGTTTCCATGCACGAGAAACATGAAGAAGAGAAAAAATTATCATAATGGAGAACATAGCATGAAATAAGAATAATGGAGGAGAAAGGAAGTGCAAAATGAAATGCTTAGAGAATAAATAGGTACTCATTCAATGTAAAATGGGAAACAAGAGGAAAGTGGCGAGAAAAGGTCAAATTTCAGTTTGAGGCAAGCATGTAATGGCTGTGATCAATAAATGAAGAAAGTGAAGGAGAGAGTGAATACTTGTTGTGACATGAGGAAATACAAAGGCTTGAGGATATATTTTCTCGTAATCTTCCAACGATATTATCTTGTGTTCCCGCTTTGGTTCAGGTGGGGACGTAAGGAGCCACAGAGGCGATCTATGTTTGGATGAGGGTTTTGAGGAATGTTTAGAGGGTTTTTAGGAATGTTCAGAGGGTTTTAAGGAATGTTTTGACGGTTTGCATGATTTTGAGTTTGCCGACCAACTGACAAAACAAGAAAATTGTATACATAAACAAACATTTCAAAAAACCCATGAAAATGCAAAAAAAAAACCTAAAATGCAAAAAAAATGATTAAAATCGGGGGCTTACCTCCTCATCTTGGTGGCATGGTTGAATCTATTGCAATCTAGAAGTCCGATGAGAAAGTTTGAGGTGGTATTCAAAGCTCCAGTGAAAAACGTCTACGAGAAATCACGGTTTGAAATGAAAAATGGGGAAAATGAGGACTCGTGGGACTGCATTTTTTTGTCTCAGAGTTCCGCGATCGCGGTTTTAGGTTCGGTTATTGCCAAACCTGCTAAAAACATATCTATGATCGTGGTATATAAACCACGATCGCTGCTTTCTTGAATTTCGTGTTTTTATATCCACTAATTGTTCACCAACTTCGCAACTTACCCCCATGACAACTAGTATAATATATGGTGCACTATATTTCTATTTAATTGTAGATGATTGTTATTGAAAAATGTGGATATTTTTTTTGAAGAAAAAAATATATTATTTTTATAATTTTTTTGCATGGAAAACACTGCAGTTGCGAATAAATTCAAGTAGAAGAGTCAAAGAACTCCGATAAACATCGAGGGGAATTTGTTTCCAAACAGATCAATGATTATTACACATAAGAAGGTATACATAAGAAATATACCACTTCTTACACTCCACAACAAAATGGAGTAGTGGAAAGGAGAAATAGGACTGTTATGGAGATGACACATTGTGTGGTGTAAAGTAGATATGTACCTTTTTGCACGGGAAAAAACTATTTTTTTCACAGTGTACATCTTGAATAAAAGTCCATGCAAAGTTGTGCAAGGCATCACTCCCGATAAAAATGGTTAGGCAGAAAACTGATGTAAGTGATTTCTAAATTTTGGTTGTATTTCTTTAACACTAATCCCTAAAGAAAAAATGAGTAGTTTATATGCTAAGAGTAAAAAGTACATGTTTGTTGGATATAATTAGAAATCCAAAGCATATAGATTACTAGATATCTCTAAAAAGGTTGTTATAAGTAGAGACATGAAAATAAATGAGAAATATCCATGTCTCAAAAGATGGTACACCTATTGATACTAGTAATATTTGGATTCCTAATGATGATTGTGGTACAAGTTCTAGTACTAAAATGGAACATGACTTAAAAAGGCACACATCATAGAAGTATAGCTCCATAGAAAATGATAGTGAAACAAACAATGATTGAACTAGTTGACATAAAAGGATAAAGGTTACTATAATACACCGCATGATGTTTGCAAGACAAAATTCCAAAATCATTGGAAGTTAAATCCACCAGATATAGGAAACAAGCAAAGACTGCAAATATTGAACAAGTAAACTCTACTCTCAATTCATTTGTGTCACAAATATTTAAGCTCAATACTTATGTAGATGCTAAAGGAAATCTAGAATGGGAATCTTCCATGAAGGTGGAGTATGATGCTCTAATGAAAATGAAACTTTTGTTTTATCATATTTAACCCTGTAAAAAATCCATTGGTTGCAAATGGATTTACAAAGCAAAATGTAAATCATATGGTTCTATAGATAAGTATAAAGACTATCTCATCAAGCTAAAGGATATGCACAAGGAGTAGATTATGAGGAAAAATTTTCTCCAAAAAAAAAGGTAAAATTCAAAATGGTTATTACTATTGCTGCTCAATTTGGTCAACAAGTATATTAGATGGATGTCATGAGTACTCTTCTAAACAAAGACTTAAAGGAAAAGGTGTACATGGTAAAACCATAAGGATTTAAGATTCCTCAAAAAGAACATCTAGTTTGCAGGTTAGTAAAGTCCTTATATGGACTTAAGCGGGCTCCTAAAGCCCGGTATTTTAAAATTGATAAATATATTAGAGAGTATGGTTTTAGAAGATGTGATACATAATCTAATCTCTATGTTAAATTGGTTGGTGATGACATAGTGGTTCTAGCTGTCTATGTTGACGATCTTGCCATCACTAAAAGTAACAATGAATTAATTAAATAGGTGAAAAGAGACATTTGTTATGTGTTTTAAATGAACGATCTAGACTCGAAAATCCTTGGTAGATAGATTTAGAATGTATGATCACTATCCAATAGTTTCACCCATGGAAGTTGGGACAAAAATCTCAACTAACTTGACCATTGGTCAATGAAATATCTTGTATTGGAAATTAGTAGGCGCTTTGTTTTATCTTACTACTATTAGACTAGATTTGTGTTTTACATTGAGTTATTTTCTTACTTCATAGATAAACCACATTAAGAACACTCATGAAACTACAAAATGAGTTTTTAGATATGTTAAAGGAACTCTTGAATTTAACATTCTATATAAATAAATTGTTGATTTTGAGATGAAGGGGTATACTTGATTCAAATTGGGTAGGATCAACTAATTCTAGAAAAATCTACAATATGTTACATTTTCACTTTTGGTTCAAGAGAATTTTCATGGCAAAGTAAGTTTTAGAGTACAATTGCATTATCTTCCACCGAAGGTGAGTACAAAGTAGTTTTTAGTGTAGGCCATGAGTTGACGTGGATTCAATGTGTTAGGTAAAACCTTTGTGTTAAAGTAAATATGCATTATAATTATTATAGTTACCATAGGTAATTATGACTGAAGTAATTAGTTAATTATATTGTTCTATGGTTATATCATTAAAACCATTTTTTTGTATTCATGTATATTGAAATTGGTTTGTATGGTTTTCGGGTGGTTGTGACCATTTAACAATTTATGGTTTATAATCATGTATACAATACCTATAAGTATTACAACATACGAAATCCCTTTACAAATATATTATTCTAGATAAATACAATAATAGTAGGATGCCTCCTGTTTCCCTACAACATTTGGTATCGGAGGAGGGGCCTGCGCAGAAGGAGTAGTATAGGACAAGGCCGTAATAAAATAAGAGCATGCGAGGGAAGTTTGAGCAAAAAAGAGTAACCATTGCAGGTCCTCAACCTATTCTAAATTCCATTCCTAGCCTCACACACTCCACACAACTCTACAAGATATTTTGTAAGATTATGCAAGAAATCAAGGTGTTTTTAGTTTTGTTGTGCTTTGGGAAAGGAATAGTCACACAAGCACTGCCTCTTGCACCAGTGAGCTCTATGAAAAATCAGGAAATAATAACAAATTTTATTTGTTTCCTCATCAGGGGTTTTATCACCAAAATTGGTGACAACCTCCAGATTTGGCGACATCTCCATTTTTAGATCCATCTCTTTCATCCTTATAGAGCTGGTGGTGAGTTGGGGGTGACATGACAAACTGTTTGAGGGTGATTTGTACAAAGATCTGGAAAATGCATCGAGATGCATACGACGAGTTCATCCCAGATTGAGTGGGTGGGTTCATTGGCACAACCGAGCTACCAACCGAGTTGAGACCCTACTAAAGAAGCTAGATCTATGCTAGCATGTTGTTGGATGAGCCCACAAAATTGGGTGGATCATATAGGCGAGTTGGGCATCTGTGTAAAGGCCGATCTATATATTATTTAAGTAATTACGACCGAGCCCTTGCTTTGCATGATAAGATCTTCACATAGATCTATCTCCACATTCAATAGGCTCATACTTGAGCCGCAACCAAGCTACATGTGTTAAGTTCCCACCGTGGCCATATCCCATCTCCAAACACACAATCCTTGCAATAAATAACACACAAAGGCTAAAGAAATATTCATAGACAACCATATGAAAAGTATAGGAAATAAAACTATAAGTGAAGGAGTTAAAAATATTTACCAAACCCTAACAACTCGACAATTAGCTTAAATGAGCTATAAGGTAGGTGGTTCAATTAAAAAAGCATTTATCTTGTTTTTAAAATTTAAATACATTTTCTCCAATATATGTTTCAAGCAGACTAAGTTCTCAAGTGGTCAATGAGATTTTCTTTGAGGCACTAGCATTAGATGGTCAAGGGTCAAGTCCCCCACTCTCCACTCATATTTTTATTTAGAGGTTTTTTTAGCAGATACCCTCCAAATTTAGTAGACCGTTTATTTTAAAAACTAAACCCATAATTAAATTTATCTTAAAACCACTAAATTTGGCCATTTTTTTCTTCTCCCAATTGGCTTAAAAGTGATATTTTGCATCTCTTGTAAAGTAAAAGTGCTTGAAAAATCATTTTTGTTGTTTTTGTGGAAAATTATCATTTTGATCTGTTTAATGCTCGGGATGCCACTAGGGCCTCAAAACCAATTTTTTTTTTTTTGCTTGCTAGTCAAAATTTTCTCGCACGAGGGTTAATTTGAAGTTTTCAGTGTATTATAATTATTTTATCGTGTTAATGAGCCATTTTTTTGAGAAACTTGTAATCTCCTACAATGGCCAATAATACTAAAAAATTCTACTTAAATCGCAACTATTCTGTGGTGATTATTATGCCATGTGGAAGACAAAAATTTGAACTCAACTTGAGTTTGAAGAACTTTGGCATGTTGTAAATGGTTTCATAACTATATCGGAAGATGACATAACCCATTAGCATTAGTTTGATAGGGCCAATCACAAGGCCAAATTTATCATCTTGTTTGGTGTGTTTGACAAAGTGCAACCACACATTTGAGATTCTAGAATGACAAAAGAAGCGTAGGATAAACTCAACATCGTGTATGAGGCCAAGAACAAGAATATAATATTAAATTTGTAGAGTCAACTACATACACTAAAATTCAAGCCAAATGAAAAAGTAGAGGCTTTCCTAAGAAGAGTTGCAACATTGAGGGCTTCACTTTTAGCCCTGGGAGAGGATATCTTAGATGACGCTCTAGTTCCCATTGTTTTGAGAGCACTTCCTCCCTCCTACAGGATCTTTATCATGACAATCAATTTTTCTGAACAAACCATCAATTTTGAAAAGTGGAAAACTTGTCGCAACAAGAAGAATCAATATATACAAAGATGAAGAAGAAGAGCATGCACTATATTTTCATCAAAAAGGGAAGAACAAATCTCAATCTTCCAATAAGTCCCAAACAAAACATCAACAAGGGGAAAAAAATTAAAAAGTGTTCCATTTGTAGTAGAGGACATGATGTAAATGATTGTTAGTACAACACATATAAGAAGGGTTCATCAAGAAATTTGAGACCTAATAATCAACAATCTCAATAGGGAAAATCTAGCTATAAGCAAGGGAAGAAAAAGGGGAACTTGATTTAAAAACCCCTTTAGCAAGGCAATGTTTTTGAGAAATAAGACAACTCAGATGATGGATAATTCTTGTACACTACCCACTCTAGTGAAGAAACCATGTCTACTAGTGCTATCTAGTATGTTGATTCAGGTGTTACTCGATACATGAACAAACGCAAAGAATGGTTCTCCAAAATGAGAGACATACCTTCCAAAAATCATGTCTTTTTGGGTGATGACTCATCATATAGTGTCAAAGGTATTGTCAAAATCTCTTTACCACTTGGTATATGGAATTGTAGGTTATCTGATGTATTGTATGTCCCTTATTTGGCAAAGAATTTTCTATAAGTCACCAACTTCTAGATCATAATATGAATATTGATTTTGATTACAAATCTGGTAAAAAATTTTGTTTGATTCAAGATAAAATCAAGAAGCTCTAAATTTTTGTAAGAGCTTCCAATGTGGGACAAATGTTCCATCTTGATTTTTCTAGAGGGATGATAATGTACTTGTGGAAAAAGAAATCTCTTTCGCATAGTTTTGGCATAAGAGACTTACTCATATCAATTTTGGATATTTCGACATAGTTCACCTATGTATGACATTGTGAGAGGCTTTTCTTACCTCAATCAAGACAAAGAAAGATGTTCTAAGTACCCAACAGAAAAAAACACGTAACCTCATTCTAGAAGAGTATGTATTGAGCTCTAGGTAAGCTTGATTTGGTGCACATCGATCTTTATGGACTGATGTAACCTAGTCATTCTAGTTTTCAGTATTTCATGCTTTATGTTGATGATTAATGTAGAAAATTTGTATTTATTATCTTCGTACTAAAGATGAAGCTTTTAAGAACTTCAAAAAGTTTAAAGTGGCTGTTGAAAACTAGATTGGTTGTAAAATCATATCTCTCCACTCAGATTTGGAGGGGGAATTCACGAAAATGAGTTCAAATCCTTTCGAAGCTTATCGAGTCTTCAAACAATTCCTCTTCCACATACACTACAACAAAATGGTGTTGTTGAGAGAAGGATTCGCACTTGTAGACACCCCAAAATTACATACTTGTTTCCTGCATTATCCCAATTCATCCTCTTATGATTGTTTAATTAAATTAATTAATTATGCACATTACACTCTTGTCGAGATTAATTAAATTAATCTCTAACACCACTTTAGCGAAATGAATTATCATTAATTAAATAAATGGTTAATTAATTGTCTTGCACATCAGAGCTAATTAAACTAGTTACCTAATTAGGAAAACACATTTATTTACCTAGTCAACTACCACTTAGGTTCCATTTGAACTCCACTTGGACTCCACTTTCTCATTTTAGTCAACTCCACTTGAGATCAACTTGTAGAATCCTAGAAAGATGGTGGTAATGAATTTTCATGTACAACCACCTTACGAGATGTAACTTCTACCAATCCAAATGTCCATTGCTCCTTTAAATCAGAATCGCTGTTGATCAGAGAATACTTATTAGAGAACACACAAAGAGTTTGTGTGGGAGAGAAGGCCGAGATTAAGGGTGCAGAAGTACAGGGAAGGACCCATGTGTAGAAGGCAAGTTCAACATTCAGACTTAGCCAATTTTGAGCATGATGACCTATTTTTAGAAAATTGCATGCAAAACACACCAATGATGCGTAGACGTGTGCGCCATTCATTGTTTATCTTTGGAGGATTGATCAAAGCGCTTTTACATGGAGATAAGCTAAGAATAGGATTAAAACTTCGCTTAACCAGTAAGAGGCCTATAGATAACACACTTGCATGTGTGGCTATGCCTATGAATGACGCGTGGTTGTTAATAACATGCAACCTATTTTTGGAATAGATAAGTGGTGAAGGGAAAGTCCCCACCCTATATATATAATGTGAGGTACATAATAGACAAGAGAAGGAGTGTGATGGATGTATGAAGGTGTAGAGATATACGCATATGACTGAATTACTGTATCAGATCCATACGCGCATTGGTATCGATTGATATTATTGTAAGGAGCTACTTTGTTTATTAATAGATGGAAGATATTGTCTGAATCTAAGTGTCATACCTGTGTGTAATAGATTAGTGCATGTTATTGATTTAGTCATGATTACTATTTAAAGCTTGTTCTTTCATAGATCTGAAAGTAGCATACATTGTAGAATGATAGATTAGTTATGAATCTATATGTTTCTTCCTTCATCACGCTAACATCTTGCTACAACAACCCTAAAGAGGGACCTGGTACCTTTACATGCTTCGAGTGAGCACTCGGTCCTAGGTTGAGTGATGAGCCAGCCGTGTCTAGGGAGTTATCTAGTAAATTCTAGGCTACATCATTGGTTCCTTTACCGGGACCTCTTTTTTAGTTGTTTTCAGGATGGTTCTTGATGAAGATGTACTTGATTAACTCTAGCAAGTATTGAGGAATGGATACATGATTTGTTGGAAGAATACATATGGTGGTTTAGCGAAAGTGGATCTAAGTTTAACAAACACACTTGGGTAGAACATAATCTATATGAAATCTTATATGAGAGCTTTTTCACCATATTTCCGGTATAATTATACGAGTGGCTTACTACTTATGCATCTCAGTAGAATTGGAGGTATCACACACTTGTCTGGATGTAGGAAGAATTTCAGGCCCTTTATGATGCTGATTTGATTTGGACTCGCACTGTGGATACGTGGTTTTGTGGTGTTCTAAACAATTATATTTTGGAATATTCAATTTCGACGTACTCTTACCCGGAGGTAGTTAAATTCCAGTTTTTGTGGTATCCAACAGAGCATATTTGCGAGGTATTTCACTCACGATCAAAATTTTGATGGAAAATTTAAACCTGGAGAGTAAACCGATGGCTAACTAAACTTCACCACGCATGAGGGCAGGAATAGGTTTGGTGAAAGATGACAGACCTAGTGGCAGAGAGGCAGAGAGAGGGAAGGCGGCTTAATTATAATGAGGCGCACGAGAGGGAGATAGAGATGCAACGTTACGCTGCAGAAAGTATGGCATTGAGGAGAGAGATGACTTGTGAAGGAATTACAACTCACGTAGAAGACATGGATCCAGAGCATCAAGAACTCCCCCATCTTGGAAAACATGACAAAGATCCCCCCTCAGCCTCACATAGAAGTGTGCCAACAGAGACTACCCGAATCGTGGGCGTACATCTTAATCCACCCAAGAACCTAGCCCTTGCGCTTGGTTTTCTAGTATCTAGTATGAAAAGTAACTAGAAATATAATTTGGGAAGTAGGAGAGTAGGAGTAAGTCAGGGAGCAAGTACATCAATGGCGGATAGACGACTTCAATGATATTTGGAGGAACATCCTTAGGTGCATCATCTACACAAAATGTGAGCACGCGAGAATGTTGGATTCACCGGCCGGAAGTGGAACTACCTCACGCATCGTAGGGGTTTAGTATAGTACTACACGTGAGCATGGGGAGTACATCTACAGTCATATTATCGCTACGGTGGAGGATGAGGTATAAGCGGTTCTAGTTCGTGGATTTGGATCGTGTGGTCAAGGTCTCTAGAATAACCACATAATATTTATATGGAAATGTCTTCGCATCTTCCTGAGTATAGAGGAATAAAGGATGCTTTGCCAAACATGTGCATATGTGTGAAATCTTGTGGTGCACAAAAGGGATCATGTAACAAACCGTTACACCAAAACCTTGAGGTGTTAGTGAAATCCACACATGAGGATCATAACATCCCACACTTCCATAGCCTGGACCCCGGGCTAGATTTGTGCCCGTATGGCGGGACCTCGCCCTGCCCTATATACGAGCCCTAGGTGAACACTGCAATGCCGGCGTAGCTACCCGTGTCGGGACTCGAACCTGGGTGGTCTCTTTGATACCAAATGTAACGAACCGTTACACCAAAACCTCGAGGTGTTAGTGAAATCCACACATGAGGATCATAACAGATCATGGCTGGTGAGTGTAAGGAAAGTCAATTTGCTACTACATTATAGGGATGTGCACACAACTAGTATAGGAAGTTTTACCCTAATAAAATTTGCATGGATTATACAACATTAAAAGATGCTTTCTTGAAAGAGTTCCATATCCTTGAGTTTGAGTAGAAGAGTATTAGTGTGCTCAAGGATATCAAGCAAGGCACTACTGAGAGTGTACGTGAGTATGATGCTCATTTTAAGACACTTCTATCTAATCTATCTTATGATATTCATGCTAGCCAACATGCACAATGGTTCGTTAGAGGATTGATTACACCATTTAGAAGGGCGTTGTCACATAAGACATACACTGATTTGTGTGAAGCACTGGAAGTAGCTTTGCATGCTGAGGCAATTGGGAGCATTGACACTGGTGTTAGTCCATTCTTAGAGGCATAGATTACAGCTATGGAAAAGCAGTTAGAGAAGCTATCAGAAAATTCAGCCCATGAAACACACTCAAGAATTTGGTGTACAAATTGTGAAGTGGAAGGTCACACCAAGGATAGTTTCCCTCACAGATTTGTACGCTCATTACTATTGGATTGTGAGATATGTCATTTGAATCATGATGCTAGTCACTATCCTTTATTACAGTGCGCGATAAGGAAGAATGTATCTTGCTTTTGCAAGATTTGCAGGTCCATGACCCATGATACTGAGGATTGTCGGTTGATTGGTCAGATCTAGGATGCTATAGACATTGGGTACAACAAAGAAGTTTAATGAGATAATTCTAAGGGTAAAAATGAGCACCAGGATCGGGATCATAATACAATGCGCTATTACAGGAATGAGGGGTGTTTTGAAGGAGGTCGTGGAAGGGGACGTGGATATCATGGTGAATATGGAGGATGAGGTGTGGTGGAGGAAGAGGTGAGTTCCTCGAGGAACATGTTATACGTGTGGATCTCCTAACCACTATAGGTGCGAATGTCCTCAGAATATTACATGTTCTTTTTGCGGAAAGAACCATAGCTATGAAGAGTGCCCATAATTATATGAGCATCTGAGTAAGCAACATAAGCAAGAAAACAAAGGCGTTAGGATGGTTAGAATCTAGTGTGTGGTAGAAGATCAGTGGATGCCCAAGATAGTAGAAGGACCCGAGGCATTGAATATGAAGATTACTACACGCGTTGAAGTGGCACGCGTGATAGAAGCATTACACTAGAAGCCTATGATCACCAAGGAGGAATTTTTGCATGCAAGGTTCCCAAATCCCGCTCATTAGAAGGAGGTTTGCACAGATACCATGGAAAAAATAACGTGACATGTGCCCCAATGATGATACAGGTCTCCTCGCAAGGTGTTCGGGATCCGGAAAAGATCTCCAAGTGTGCGTTAACATCCCGCATGCCCCGCTTAGCCCCCGCGTGCTTTGTTTTTCCCTTTTCCCTCTTTTCTTGGCCTTTTTCTCTTCAGTGATGAAACCGCCCCCGCTGGGGCCCCGAACAGGCGGCGGTCCCTAGAACCACCACCCGCTGGGCGGTGGCGGTCCTTTACGTGTTTTCCAGAAAGCTCTTTTAACACGACTCACGTAATTTCAACGTTTTACCAGCTTTCTTTCACCGCCATAAGCTTGCATTTATGATTCTGGTTCCCTGGAATAGTGTTTTGCCATTGTTTATAGTTTAAGAGTTCTATTTGGTTTTTACCTTGGGTAAATGCAAATGCTATAAATAGTTGGCTTGTGCTCAAGCAAATGGCCCTCAAATTTGCCTCTGATTTCTCTTTGCAATAGATTTAGTTTTCATTTTGCTTAGAATGCTTAGTTTCTTTCATTGCATGCTTAGTTAGCATTGTTTTACTGTTAGTAAGCCACATATCCATCTTGTGCAAGTACTGTTGTTATTTTATCCAATCCATTGGAATAGGATAGTCTGTTTACCAATAGGAAGCCATTAAAGTTGCAGGTTTTGTTCTTCAAACAGGATAGTTTCAGGTTCTGGACGTTTCATGTTGCATGACTCGCAATAAATCCCGCTAGGAATTGCATAAGCCAAGCTCTGTACTCTTGCGCTATCCCTCTCCTACTCGCATTGTATTCAGTCTGTATCTTGAGCTGCCTTTGTCCCAATATCTACTTCTGTTGATGCTAGCATTACACGCTTTTCTGGATCCACGTGGACACGAAGGAACGAGGAGATCACACTGAGGGGACAAGATCACACACACCATCGATTCGCCACTGCTCGCGTAAATCCAGTTCTAGCTTTCAAAGTTCTAGTTAGTAGCATATCAAATAAAGTAGCCAATCACTTTATTTCAGTCAATTCTACTCTCGATATTGCCAGGGAAGCTGTGGGGATTGATAGTTTCTGAGAAACTATGATTCACTCCTCACTTCTGAGGTAGGATCGAGAGCCTTGCAAATAGATTAAGTCAATTATTTCATTGTTTAGAATAGATTCACAAATTACACAGACAAATAGCTACACTCGGTTATCTTGTTTGTTTTAATTTCATCATTAAATTAATTGTCAAATTCTAGATATGTTAACAGTTACTCTTTTAGATTCATTCAAATAGTTCATCAGAAAATACAAAAAAATAGAGAAATCATATATGCTATAGATATATTCAACGTAGTTAAATTTTATTTTGCTACAGTTCATTTTACATTGTTACTTTTGTATGACAATCATGGACCTAGGAGCCCAGTGAATACGTATTCGAGCCAATCGTGCCCCAACCCAATCTCATCACAAAGAATAACTCGATATAGATCAAAATCTTAGGATCCAAGTCTTCCAAACAACAATAGACTTACAATAGATCAGTTCCCAGTTAAGCGGGTTAAACATAGAAGACGACCAAGCACACACGTTTTGGTCAAATCAACCAAACTACAGATTACCCTAGGTAACATCCATATGACTGTAGAAGGGCTCGAAAGAGAGAAAACATTTGGTTGTGATCCTTTGTCCCACAAATGACGCAGAGACACTCTCACAGATATAGATACTAGCCTAAGAATTCAGGTTGCAAGAACGCCTGTGAGGCACTCTGAGAAGATCGCACAACTATTAGTTTTGAATATAGAGGCTGAGAAAGCATACGATTACTGGGTGTTAGGGATTAGGGAACTAATTCTACGCATGACCATAGCAGACCACAACAACCAAGAGTCTACGGTTGCGATCCACAAATCCCACAACCCAACGAATCCGTAAGTCAATCAGACATAGACACTGGCCTACGCACACTAGTATTCAGATCCACTCCACTTCCACCTATCATCATCGAACAGTTATCCTTACTAGATACAACAGCTAACAAAGCTAGAGAGTTCTGGACTAGGCCAGAGAATCGTCCATAGAGTCAACTATATTTACCATCCACCATATGACCTTATCCGGAGACGTACACGAAACTATCCCGGGTCATTTTCCACGTATTCCACAACCCATAGATCGAATCAGCCAGAGCTCGATATTGATTGAGCCTTCGAGCAGCCATCCTCGCCAATCGATCTATCACACCAGCCTTCAGTTAGAGGGCCTTCTTTTTCCTTAGATTCACAAATTCCACTAGTGCGTATTGAAGACATTAGATTGCCTAACTAGTTTGTCTGCATCCCATACATATTCCATCCCCACCGGCTGTCTCGGCATGACCTCGGAGGTCGGGTGCGAGGAAGAGTTACTTGTAGATTCCCACGCTCACTTGTCACTTTTCCATCGTACAAAATTGGTGAACCCGACGTGAACTTCCTACTTTCTAGTTCGGAGTCATATTATTACGTGTTCTTCAAAATTAGTATACTTTTCATCTTTTCTACCCTCATTAGCTTTCACCATCACCTTCGCTCCTTCCCATTATTCTGCGGGTATTCATATACCCCCCAAATATGTCAGGATTCGATGCATATGGCAGGCCCCTCTTGGGCCTTGAGGCATACTACGCCCAACAAAATAGACAATCATCACCCTCACTCTCAGTATGGGGTGATAACTACTCAACCAACCAGTTGTCAACACAAACTCCAAGGATCAGATATAACTCATCTTTTCAAACTGAGGAGTTAGATCAGCTCGCTCAAACGCAACAAACAGAGCCTTCAGGCTCGAATAACATGACGTTCACCGAGAATCTGGTTCATCTCCTCAGTGCCGCTTAGACCACAAATTAGTAGACAATCGACTCATACCGAGGTTTAGACGATGAACATTCGCACATTTATGCCAGAACGACCAATGTTCTCGAAGTATGTACCCACCTATAGGAGGTTTACAAACACAACCCGAGGTCTCTTTTCAAGAAAATACTTCCATGCCACTACATATAAGAAATGCCCTCGGGGAAACTTCGCAGGCAGCAACGATCACCATATACGGGATATCACATGCCTATACAACACCATGATATACAACAAACGCCACTACGGAAAAACACCGTGACTTCACCAAATGAAGTCATTTCAACGTTAGTAGAAAAAGTGAGAGGGTTAGAACTTGCTCAAGCAAATCACCATTCTCAATTCATACAAACAGGAAATTCTAATCCTCCTAGCCAAGTAGACCTCCTCACAGGAGTAGGCACGTTAGGCATGACTCCTCAGTATTCACAACAAACGCCAACTAGACCCACCATCTCTAACGTTGTTTCTCCCGGTCTAATACAAAACAATCCATTCCTGACAACACCCCGTCATACTTAAACATGTACTCCAAATCACCACAAGGGGATATGTTCTCCTCTCCCTAAGATGTTTGGTCAAACACAGTGTTTCCTTATGCCCCTACCAACGTATACGCTACGCCATATCAACAACCCATTCCACCTCCGCTCCCTCAGCAAGCACCATCAATGGTCGAAACCTATGCGATAGGGACTTATTCAGAATATTTGAAAGAACCCTTAGATTTCACCATACGAAGCGTCATGCTTCCAAGACCTCTTCCCGACTTGCCCAAATACAAAGGTGAGGGAGATCCAATGCACATATCAAAGCTTACGCTACAGCCATTCGAGAACTACTCCCATGGGATGGGGTTGTTGCTAAGATATTCCCAAAACCTTGAAGGCATCACTCTCGATTGGTATTATAGAATACCTGAGGCTTCCATCCATTCGTTCAAGCAGCTCGTGTCAGAATTCATCAAGGCCTTTGACATGAACAAATTATTAAGGACAGAATCAGGAATTCTTACACATCAAGCAAGAACACAACGAATCATCACCCCATTTCATCCAAAGGTGGCGTACGCTTCTTTATTCTTCTAAGTGCTCCAAACATGGATCAAATGGAACTATGTGATTTATTCCTTCATTCTCTTAAGAGAGAAGTGAAGGAAGAAGTCCAAGAAGTTCCCATTAAGAACTTACGATGAAGTACTTGAGAGTGCTCTTCAATAGATCAAGCAAGAATTGATAGTGGTCGCAAAACATATGGAGCAAATGGGAGGTTAGTCACCTCCAACCAGAACACTACAACTTATCCTACTACCACGAACGTCAATCAAGGACCTAAAATCCTTAATAAAAATCGGGTGTAACAACAGATGGAGTAACCGACCAGCCTAAGAAGGTAAATATTGTCAATACTCCATCACAAATAAACAACCAACGAAACAACAACTTTACCCCGACAATCAATACAGTGGATTTTAACCATCCACAACAACAACAACAACAACAACGAAAAATCCCACACAGGGTCCGAGCCAAAATTCAACTAGATACCAAAACCAGAATTCAAACCAAAGACATCAAACGCAAAATTTTAATCCTAATAGACAACGGTTTGATCAAAATTTTGGGCCACAATACGCACCAAACCAACAAACTAGGAATTACAATCCTAATTCATATTGTGGTTTCCACAAAATATGGGGCCATGACACTAGAACGTGCCGTGACTACAATAAATTCATGCAACGCTTGCCAGATGAACAAAGACAACTTTTCATGGATATGTTCTTGGCAGATCCTACGTCACCAGCATCAAATACCTTTTCAGGGGCAGTTTCTCCTCAAAATGCACCCCTCAAAATCTTCAATGATCCGCTCCCAAATCACGATAACAATAGGCTAAATCTAACTGGGACAAACAAGAGTGTAATAACAGGAAACAATGATCATGAAGCCTCAACCTCGTTAAATCCATTAGTTGCACCACAACTAGGAAGTCAGCCACGGCCTAAGGTAGTCGGTTTAGTGGAGTTAGACGCCGAACTACCCATCAAAGCTGTAACAAGGACACGAGAGTATTTCTCTCAGCCAAGTCCAAGCCACCTGCCGGAGACGGATGACATCCAACAAATCGTAACAAAACCTGTGGGTGCCTATGATTTAATTAACGACCTAACAAAAACCTTCTCGCACATCTCCTTTTTGGATTTATTAAAAAATTCCCCTACTCACAGGGCTGCTCTTTTAGAGGCATTAGGTTTGGGCCATTTAATTAACATCACTCCACCTCCTGAAACACAGGTAAATCATATAGACTTCGATGTTCATCCTCCAGTAAGGTGGATAGGGATGTCGAATTCATATTCGAGATAAACAAAATGCCGACAGATGCTGAGATCACTCGTCGAGGTGATCCAGCCTTACATTTGCAAGTATGGGTTTATAACAACTATGTAAAGCGTGCAATGATAGATGATGGGGCGGCAGTTAACATAGTCCCCTTCTCTTTCCTTCAAAAGCTAGGGTATGGAGAAACCAATTGTTCCACAACTCAAACACACTAAGGGGCTATGATAGTCTTAAAGCCACCTCGGTTGAACTATAATATTACCGGTCACCTTAGGACCCAAAACCATCTTGACTCGAGTTTTATATTATAGATCGGGAAACTAACTATAATATGATCCTCGCCAACCCATGGATACACCGCATGAAGGCAATCCCTTCTACGCTATTTCAAGAAGTAAGGTTTTTACACTTAGGAAGATATTTGTGGCCAAAGGTGATCCAAAACCATTCGATGTACACCTAGCTGACTTAGAAAAAAGACCAGTGCATGCACTCGAGTTCAACTCCCAACAAACCAACTTAATAAACCTACCGACGCAAAACCAAAAGAAAAGTTGGTACCTACGACAGATCTTGAAACTATGAGCCTAGCCAAGGCAACCCCAACCCCAAAGATGAGGCTAACACTCGTAGAAATAATAGTATCATTAGGAACTACTACAAAAATCATTGAATTAATAGAACAAGATCTACCAATGTTCTTACCATTTGATTCTATAGGCGTGGGATATTCCCTGGGTGTCGGTTCTCTCCCAACGGTAGATCTCTGCATGGTAGAAGTAGAAGATGTTAACATAACAAATATCCCAACATCTATACTCCCACCTAAATATTGGACTCTCCATTTTGATGGGGCTAGATGTCATTACGGAGCGGGGGCAGGTGTAATCTTTACTTCCCCTGAAGGGAAAGTCCTACCATTTGCCTTTAAACTAAATTTCAAATGTACAAACAACGGCGCTGAGTACGAAGCCCTCCTCCTTGGCCTCATCTTAGCTAAGAGAATCGGTGTTGATAACATCAGAGTCTTAGGAGACTCACAATTAGTAGCAAACCAAGTCTCTGAGATATATGAAACCAAAGCCGAGCACTTACAAATTTTACAAAACAAATTGTGTTGAATATAAGCAAGGAGTTTGACTTCATATCAATCAAGCAATCCCGCGAGAGAAAATCTTCTCGCTGATTCAATAAAGAACTTCAGCATCACGTTTTACTCCAAACAAGAAGTTAGAGGACACCCATTTCATAGATCCCTTCGTGATGAACCATTGATAAAAACAATGACAAATTCTCTTTTAAACGAAAATGAAAACAAATCTACTATCCTAGACCACATTGATAGTGATATGGCCACTCAATTACTTAAACACCTATGCGGCATTACATCTCTCCTATCATATGATAGATTTGTCCTTAATCCCACATTCGCCTTCCTACTTCGAAATCCCATGATGGAGCTTCCTCGCAAATGGAGCCTAGCATAAACACAAGAGAAAATGGGACGATTTGGACTTACCTCCAGCCCCACCCGAGTTCAAGAAGGTAATGCCTCTTTAATCAAAGAAACAATTGATGTTAACATCGAACGGAAGATGAACCAAGGATATTGAAGTTAGGATCCTCGTTAACTCCAAAGAAGTAGAAATACACACTCAATCCTCAAGGAACATCAAGGCTTTTGCATTTAATTATAAGGAAATGACAGGCGTCAGACCCTACATCATGCGGTGCACAACCTCGCTCACTAAATCTGATGCAAAACCAATTAAACAAAAATCAGACCCATGAAACCCAAGGTAGCTCTCATGGTAAAAGAGGAGGTAATGAAACTCCTCCAAGTAGGATTCATCAAACCAATCAATTACTCTCAATGGGTATCTAATATCGCTCCCGCTTCTCAAAAAAATGGAAAGATACGCATCTCGCATAGACTTCCGAGACATTAACAAAGCGTGTCCTAAAGACGACTTCCCATTACCATCCACGACGCATAGTTGATGCATGACAACTGGATTTGAACTTTTGTCTCTCATGGATGGATTCTCGGATACAATCAAATCAGAATATCTAAACAAGATCAAGCTAAAACCACGTTTATAACTCCTTGGGGAACCTATCGCTACGCTTGTTATGCCATTCGGTCTCAAGAATGCTTGCACTACATACCAACCAGAGCTATGACATATATATATTCACGATCTAATTCATAAGATCATGGAATCCTACGTAGATGACTTGTTGGCTAAGGCCAAGAAGCGCTATGACCATCCGGAAGTACTTCGCATCATTCTTTCACGTCTGATAGAATACGAGTCACGCTAAATCCAGAAAAATGTGTCTTTGGTGTAACAGAGGGAAGCTCCTAGGATACATCATATCGTCACGAGGGATAGATGTTGACCCAACCAAAATTTGGGTTGTCCTCGAAATGGTCCCACCTTCAGATGAATCTGGAATCAGGTCATTTCTCGAAAGCTTGGTGCAATCCGAGATTCATCCCGATTTAAGTTTCGCCATTCATCCAATCAACAATTTACTCAAGAAAGATTACAGTATTAATTGGACTAAAGATTGCAATGAAGCTTTTGACGCAGTTAAGCATTTCTTGTTGTCACCACCTACGCTAATGCCACCTAAGCTAGATCACCCGTTAATTTTATACTCACGAGCTACCAATGTCTCGCTAGCCTGTATGCTGGCTCAAGAAGACGATGACAAGAGAGAACGTGTGATTTATTTCATTAGCCGAACGTTGCTCGACTATGAAACACGTTATACACAAGTAGAACGAGAATGCCTCGCCATAGTCTTTGCAACCAAACGCTTAAGACATTATATGCTAAATCAAGAAACAAGGGTCATGGTAAAAACAGACCATTTACGAACTTTTCTCACACAAGGGTCCTTGTCTAAGAAGGTTGGACGTTTTATAACCTTAATGGGAGAATTCGAATTAACATTTGTAAATCAAAATCCGTTAAGGGACAAATCATCATGGATTGGTTAGTTGATAACCCATTAGATGGAGGCGATCTAGTAGATCTGGATTTTCCAGATGAATGCGTATACTACATTGAAGCCAGACCTCCTATCTCTGAGTGTCCCTGGTACACTGATATCATTAATTATATCATGGACCACACGTATCCAGAAGGGACTACACCACAACACAAAAGGTGGCTACGCATTATCGTAAAAAATACGCATTATAGAGCAAGTGCTCTATCGAAAGCGTTCGATGGAATGCTTCTAAGATGTGTCGACACAGAAGAATCCAAGAAAATTCTCCATGAATCTCACAGTGGAATGTGTGGAGGCCACTTCGGTGGCCATGCCACCACTCGTAAAATACATCGAATGGGCTATTTCTGGCCCACTCTAGAACACGACGCAATAGAGTTTGTACGCAGGTGTCATAAGTGCCAAGAGTTCTCCCATGAGATCCACATGCCGAACAAACTCTACAACCAATCGCGACTCCACTACATGGACAGCCTAGAATTAATAGAAAATTCTCCATGAATTTCACACTGAATACTTTAAAGTGTGTGGAGGCCACTACTCTGTGGCCATGCCACCACTCATAAAATACATCGAATGGGCTATTTCTGCCCACTCTAGAACACGACGCAAGAGAGAGTTCAGACGTGTAATAAATGTAAGTGCCAAGAGTTCAGAGAGTTCTCCCATGAGATCCACATGCCGGCACAAACTCTACAACCAATCGCGACTCCATGGCCCTTTTCTACATGGGGCCTAGATTTAATAGGGAAATTCTCTCCCTCATCTACAAATGGCCATAATTTTATAATCACGGCCACCGAATATTTTACTAAGTGGGTAGAGGCTATGCCTCTTACTACCGTACTGGTTCTCAGTAATCGCCAAGTTCATTTTGAACCAAATCATTTGCAGGTATGGTATCCCGCAAATCATTATCTCAGATAATGGAACTTCTTTTAAGAATGACGAAGTTCGTGAATTGTGTAATAAATTTAAAATAAGCCATCATACGGCTTCCTCAGATTACCCGCAAGCCAACTGACAGTCAAGCGACAAATAAAACACTAAAAGCCATTCTCCTTAAAACGGTGAAAGAAAACAAACGAGATTGGCACTTGAAGTTATATCCGGCCTTATGGGCCCACCGAACCTCAATAAGAACACCAACGGGAGCAACTCCTTTCTCACTAGTATTCGGGGCAGAGGCAGTTCTCCCGCTTGAGGTCAAAATACCCACCTCCGTATTTCCTTACAAGGGATTCTGGATGAAGACGCTTACAGAGAAGCACGTCTCTCCCAACTAGAAAGCCTAGATGAAGCTAGGTTAGATGCTGAACAACGACACAGAGCCTATGCTGACCGGATGTGCCGGCAGTATAACAAGAAAGTCTATGAACGCGACATATATGAAGGTGATCTAGTTCTAAGGCTGACAAACCGATCGACAAAAGACCGCGAAGGAAGGAAGTTCCGGCCCAAATGGTTGGGCCCATACCGAGTCATGAAGGACTATGGAAATGGTGCATACCTCTTATGTACGCTGGAAGGTGAGGAATTTGGCGAAACGGTCAATTCCCTACACCTCAAGCGGTTCTACGCGTAAGCAACTAGCACTATTTATAATTACATTTACATTACATCTTCATATAGATTAAGATCATTTTGTCCGCTTGTTTCGTATACACAAATTGTGATCAAGGAATTTTGTTCTCAAAGCAATTCATTACAAACTCATGATGTTGTTGGCATAAACACTCTAATCATACTTCTCCATTTTCATGATATCATCAAACTATCTCAGAATCATTTTATCAAATAAAGCTAGATATGACAAAGTCTTAACAGTAACCATGCCAAGATCTACAGGTTTATTCTCACTTTTGGTTTCTTCTTAGGATAGGTGTCTTGCCTATGGTCTGTTCCAGAAGCTTCATGGTGTCACATCTATCCCATATATCTCTTTGGAAATAAGCACATACTGACATTTTACTCAAGAAAACAAGTCAAATATGTATCAAAACAGAAAATTTTAATTTTACACATTTCCTTGCCTCACCAACCTTTGGTGATGAGCTTGCGTCTCTTACTAGTGACGTAGGGTTGGGAAAGGATGGAAATGCCCTTACTCGCCTATGCTTTGCCCACGGTGATAAACCCACGCTTCTTACTGGTAGCATGGGGCAAAGTGTAGGGGGTCCTCTTGACAAACAAATGCAAAAAGTCATAAACAAACAATTTAAATCTCGAAGTCGTTGAGTCAAAAACAAATGAATCAGATGTCCAAAATTCCAAAAGAGTTCAAAATCCTAAAACCCAGATTTTGTCTACCATGTGGCCATCTAAGGATCTAAGTCTGGATAAACCGCAAAGCAAGTTGCATCCAAAACTATGAAGTCACTCGAGTGGAGTGGGCTTGTGGTATCCTAATTTGGTTCCGCCAAAGCTTTGTCTTCTCTTTTCATCAATATCATTTCAACACATCTCATAACTTGCGCCCTTCCCAACTCTCGTGATGAGCCCTCGCATCTTACTAGTTGTGTGGAGTCAGGGGGGGCAGGTTTATCTCGCTCATCATATCGCTTTATCTTCATCACTTTGCCAAAACAAATATGAAGTATCCAAAATTGCTTAAAAAACTAAGATTCAAAATCACATTATATCTACATTATCATATATCAAAGATCATGAAATACAAAAGGAAAATAAACATTTGCATCATTTGTTCTCCATTGCATACATTTTAAAAGAGCATACAAGTATAAACATCATAATCTACATGAGGAAACTAGAAAAGAAGCAAAGCCATAAATGCCAAAGGTTTGATCCAAAAAGAATATATATATATATATATATGATATGATCAACGCTTTCAGATAATGCCATCATGCACTAAGCATGGTCAAAATGCTCAAAGAGCCCGGGATATACAAAAGAATGTATCATACAAAATCTAGGAGAGCCAATCGGCTTCTCAATCCCTACGAGACCCCTCTGAAGGCACACGCCCACGCCTAGGACTCTGCTACGCCGGCGCTCTGAGTGCACGGAGGGCTTAAGATCCCGAGGGGCAGCCGCAGTCTCACCACGAGAATGGCTCCTCATCAAGCGCTCGGCCGTCCTATACCCCGCTAGCTCCGTGCGAGAGTCGATACCATCCTGGCCACATGCCGATCGGGGCAAAGACGCCGCAGTGCCTACCACCGCCGAGGGCTCCCAAAGATCTACGGACAGCTCTCCGCGGGGTCCTCTCCATGGGGATCATCAGGTATCGCACATACATACCCTGCGAATCAAGTCTCGCCACTCATCGGCGCTCTAAAACAAAGGAGAAAACAAATTAGAAACCAAACAAGAAATTAGAAATACAAGATAAAACAAAAGGAGAGATAGCAACTAAGGAGATCCTAACTAAAAACAAACATTAAAAGGAGAGAGGGTAACTTACTCAGATCACCGGGCCTCCAGATGGATCTATAGGATCAACACTCGCCACACGGATGCCACCACTGACTGAGGGGCTGCTCCTATGACTGGAGCAACGTAGCACCCCGCAACGGACTCATCCTCCCCACCATGGCCCTGGGAGAGTGGCTCCTCTGAAACCAGAGTCACTCTCTCTGGCACTCGCTCGGCCCTCTCTGCCTGGCATGATATCCGAGTGTCATGCCACTCAGGATCACTGTCCTCCTCGGTCCTCCCCTCTCCTCTCCCCTAAACTCCTCGACTCGAGTCTACCTCAATGGGGTCATCGCTGCTATGGGTAGGACCCGCGGCAAATCTGGGCAAGGGTGCCCGAGGCGCACCGGCTCTCCTCTCCGCACGTACTATCCTCCTGGCTGCAATAGGAATGCCAGGAGTAACCACTGTCCAACCCCGGCCTCTAGGCCCCCTCTCGGCCTCTCGGACTGATCTGTATACTGGCGCTACTGGGGAAGCATATACCCACGTATGGTAGGCCAAACTGCCGAGGAACTCGGCCAAAGGGGTGCATCTCCACTCGCCCCACTCTACAATAAGCTGCCCTGTGGGAGCAGAAATCAAAGTAAGAGCCTCTCGCCCCATATACCTGCCATAGTCCGATATGGTGTGGCCTCCATGTCGGCAAAGTAGTCGAGAAGCAATCGGCGATGAGGTGCTCTGAGCACCGACATATCTATCCATCTCGCTGCCCCCTCACAGCCTCCGGATCTCGCCACCTCTACACCTCTCCGTAGGGGATGAAGTGCTCATGACTCCAACTCATGACTAGGGTCGGGTGGCTCAAGGACTCGCCCCCGTAAATGGACTACCCCGTATATAATCATGGTAGGTGGTCCCAAGTATGTCTCTCCCTGCATATATCCGGCCATGTCCCTCTATCTCAGGCAATAATGGGGGACCAACAATATAACAATGTATCTCCTCCTCGTCCCCGATCGCCTCGAGGCAAGGATCCCCATGATGGCCTCGGCTAGTAAGGGGATGGGAAAACTAGGAATGGATCAAACTCTAACCCCTTTTCGACCCCGTGGAGATGACTCGCATCTCCCATGTATGTGGCCCACTGTGCTATCTCGGGCCCGCGAACCTCGCTGCTCAAGGGTGAGACGTCTCCCAATAATCGGGACCCCAATATGATAGACATCCTCCAAAGTAATAGTCCACTCACCGCGACTCCCTGCAATCGGAAGGTGTTCCGATCAGCATCCCAATATGAGAACAAGTCACAAAGAATGTGACTGGAAGGTGTAACATGGGGCACGCGTGAGATGCGTAGTATCCCGGCCCTCTGAAGAGTGTCCTCCTCATCCTGTGAAAGGGCATCCAATACTCCTGGGAGCCACTCACACTCCCTCTCTCGGCTCCACCGGATATACTCCTCTCTCACCTGCATACACCCAAAAACACACAAAAAAGAGCAAGTTAGCATCCGAATAATACTGGAAAAATCATGAAAGCACGTAGAAATGCTAAAAATGCAAAAGCAATTTCAAACAGATGATCTTTTTGCATTCTGTGCAAAACCGCCGCCCTGAGCAGGGAGGCGGTTTTGTAACCACCGCCTTAAGGGCGGCGGTCATGTAACCGCCACCCTAACAGGGCGGCGGTCAGTGTAACCGCCACCCTGGGCAGGGGCGGTCGTGGCCCGAAAACCCACGCGGGTTTTTAAACCTAAAAAGCCCAAAAAATGACAAAACAAGACCATTTTAACTAAAACAAGGCCTACCCAGTAGGCGCCCCCCCTAGATGAACCTTTTAACACTAACATTTTCAAAAATTACCCCCACGACAAAGATTTTAGCATTTCAAAATTAAGGGGGTAAAAGGGATAAATTGAAGAAAACTAACCTGTGATCTCGCGGGTCGATGTTCCGCTCATGGAGGCATGATCACTATCCCGTCACGGACGTTTTGACTCTACTCACGCAAGAAACCGTCACCGTGGGTTCCAGAGCTCAAAATCAATCAAATCAACTCACGCAAATGAATAGGAAAATGGGCCCACTTTCATATATATAGCACCCTGATTCATTTTAAATGCCTTTTTCACAGGTTTGGAGCGCCGACGGAGGTAAGTTCTTATCCCCGCACAAATGGTACGTTCTCATTTCCTATTGTTTTAGCGTTTATTTTCCAAACTATCAGTCTATCTCGCACTTGAGTTCTCTTTTCATTTTTTTGCAGTAGCGGGAATTTTGACGGCATCATTTCAACACACGGACGTATCAGGTATAACTTTTAACTTCCCATTTCGGGACCGCCATACTCAGACCCACCGTTTTACGCCTCTTCATGGCTAAAACGCTTCTCCGAGGGGGCAATATGTACGTACCCAAAATTGTAAGGTACTATACTACCAAAATAACGTGACATGTGCCCCAATGATGATACAGGTCTCCTCGCAAGGTGTTCGGATCCGAAAAGATCTCCAAGTGTGCGTTAACATCCCGCATGCCCCGCTTAGCCCCCGTGTGCTTTGTTTTTCCCTTTTCCCCTCTTTTCTTGGCCTTTTTCTCTTCAGTGATGAAACCGCCACCGCTTGCTCGGGTGGTGGTCTCAGACCGCCGCCGAACAGGGCAGGGGCGGTCCTCAGAACCGCCACCCTGCTCAGGGTGGCGGTCCTTTACGCATTTTCCAGAAAGCTCTTTTAACACGACTCATGTAATTTCAACGTTTTACCAGCTTTCTTTCACCGCCATAAGCTTGCATTTATGATTCTGGTTCCCTGAATAGTGTTTTGCCATTGTTTATAGTTTAAGAGTTCTATTTGGTTTTTACCTTGGGTAAATGCAAATGCTATAAATAGTTGGCTTGTGCTCAAGCAAATGGCCCTCAAATTTGCCTCTCGATTTCTCTTTTCGCAATAGATTTAGTTTTCATTTTGCTTAGAATGCTTAGTTTCTTTTCATCGCATGCTTAGTTAGCATTGTTTTACCGTTAGTAAGCCACATATCCATCTTGTAAGTATCGTTGTTATTTTTATCCAATCCATCGAATAGGATAGTCTGCTTACCAATAGGAAGCCATTAAAGTTGCAGGTTTTGTTCTTCAAACAGGATAGTTTCAGGTTCTGGACGTTTCATGTTGCATGACTCGCAATAAATCCCGCTAGGAATTACATAAGCCAAGCTCTGTACTCTTGCGCTATCCCTCTCCTACTCGCATTGTATTCAATCTGTATCTTGAGCTGCCTTTGTCCCAATATCTACTTCTATTGATGCTAGCATTACACGCTTTTCTAGGATCCACGTGGACACGAAGGAACGAGGAGATCACACTGAGGGGACAAGATCACACACACCATCGGATTCGCCACTATTCTATAGAATCCAGGTTCTAGCTTTCAAAGTTCTAGTTAGAAACATATCAAATAAAGTAGCCAATCACTTTATTTCAGTCAATTCTACTCTCGATATTGCCAGGGAAGCTATGGGGATTGATAGTTTCTGAGAAACTATGATTCACTCCTCACTTCTGAGGTAGGATCGAGAGCCTTGCAAATAGATTAAGTCAATTATTTCATTGTTTAGAATAGATTCACAAATTACACAGACAAATAGCTACACTCGGTTATCTTGTTTGTTTTAATTTCGTCATTAAATTAATTGTCAAATTCTAGATATGTTAACTTACTCTTTTAGATTCATTCAAATAGTTCGTCAGAAAATACAAAAATAGAGAAATCATATATGCTATAGATATATTCAACGTAGTTAAATTTTATTTTTCTACAGCTTAATTTACATTACTTTTTTGTATGACAATCACGGACCTAGGAGCCCAGTGAATACGTATTCGAGCCAATCGTGCCTCAACCCAATCTCATCACAAAGAATAACTCGATATAGATCAAAATCTTAGATCCAAGTCTTCCAACAATGGTAAGCTTCACAACAAATCAATTCCCAAATGAGCGGGTTAAACATAGAGACGACTGACCAAGCGCACACGTTTTGGTCGAATCAACCAAACTACAGATTACCCCTAGGTAACATCCATATGACTCAGTAGAAGGGCTTCAAAGAGAGCAAACGTTCGGTTGTGATCCTTTGTCCCACAAACCAGACAGAGACACTCTCACGTATATAGATACTAGCCTAAGAATTCAGTGTTGCAAGAACACCCGTGAGGCACTCGAGAAGATCGCACAACCTATTAGTTTTGAATATAGAGGCTGAGAAAGCATACGATTATCGGGTGTTAGGGATTAGGAACTAATTCTACGCATGACCATAAAGAGACCACAACAACCAAGAGTCTACGGTCATGCGATCCACAAATCCCGCAACCCAACGAATCCGTAAGTCAATCGACATGACATGACACTCGCCTACGCACACTAGTATTCGATCCACTCCACTTCCACCTATCATCATCGAACAGCTTATCCTTACTAGATACAACAACTAACAAAGCTAGAGAGTTCTGACTAGGCCGAGAATCGTCCATAGAGTCAACTATATTTACCATCCACCATATTATCCGGAGACATACACGAAACTATCCTGTGTCACAATTTTGAAAGCCATGAAAGCATAGTGGACAAATAAAATTAAGAGACGAGCTATGCTAGTATATACCTTGCACGGGACATCGATTGCACCGGTGGGTAGTCAACATAGATAGTCTTATAGAATGGGAAGATATTAGAATCACCTATCTATTAGGTTTGTAAGGAAAAATGTACCTATGCAGATCTGGACTTATCATAGTGATCAACTTGTTTAGCATCACATTTAGTAGTGTGAGAGACTCTGGACAGTAGGACATGAAGCATTACCACCTTCACTCGGGTGCATAGATTGTACTCTACACTATAAGGATATGCATGCACCTAGTATGTATATGCAGAACTACATTGAGAGACTAGAAACTAGCAAAATTTGACTGTAGGGATGATCCAGACCTTTGACTACTTTTCTTCTCAACCTCCAATAGAAGAGGCATTAAAATTTATCAAGCACTTAACTATGGGAGATAGTGCAAAAGCAGAAGAGCATATTCAAGAATTATTTGGTGAGACAGAGTCCGGAGCACATTTTGAGAAGGAAGAAGAAATGGACTTCATACTACTTGAACGCGCTTGCCTTGAGAAAGAGAAGGGAAAGATGGTTTACATCATGGATGATGAGGAAATTGAGAACCTGGATATTGAACATTCACAAGGGGTGCACGAGGTCTTGGATAGTGCAGACAAGGATATGTGTGCCTATCAAAACCCATGAAGACAAAGAAGGTGAATATATGTTCAAAGGCCGAACCTAATGAGGCCATAATTGGAGACTACCGGTCGACTCGAAGGTAGCAAAGATCATTGAGTTGCTCAGGGATTATCGTGACTTATTCCCTCAAGGGTATCATAAACTTAAATGCGTGCATAAATCACTTGGGGAAATGAAGATAAAGCTTAAAGATGGCACACACCTAGTTAGAAAGAGGCCTTACAGAATGAATCCTAATTTGCGCAAAAGGTAAAAGAAGAAATTGATAAAAAGTTGAAATTTGGAATTATCAAACCCCTTGATTAGTCGAATGGGTTAGCCCAATGGCGATCGATCAAAAAGGATGGATGAATTAGAATATGTGTGGACTACGGGGAGTTAAATGTTTCATGTGTAATGATCCATTCCTGTGCCATTCATTGAGGAAATACTAGATGGCGTGACAGGGCATAAAATATATTCCTTCACGATGGGTTTTCCGGTATCATCAAAGTTAGGATTGCTCAGAGGATCAAGAAAAGACAACATTTGCTACTTGAATGGGGCGCTTTGCCTATACTTGTGATGCCTTTTGGATTGAAAAACGTGCTGCTTTGTATTCTCGCATAGTTGTTCGTATTCAAATATTTTATTCATAACTTCTTACAGTCTACCTAGATGATTGGACAATATATGGGCTTGTGAAAGATCATTGTGACAATCTGCACCTAATGTTTGAACGGGAAGAAAGTTGAGTATCTCTTTGAACATCAAGATGTGCATATTTGCCACACCATTTGGAATACTATTAGGATATATAATTTGCAAGGAAGGTTTGCTCATTGATCCAAATAAGGTTGTAGTCATTTTAGGCTTGGAGATGCCTACTACCAAAGTGAGGTGCGTGGATTTCTAGGTCATAAAGGATATTATAGAAAATTCATCAAAGGGTATACCAAAATTGGTGCACCTTGGCAGAGTTATCAAGAAGGGAAAGGTACATTTTATTGGGGAGAACCACAACAATGCACATTTGAGATATTAAAAGAGAAACTTACTATCGTGCCCATTCTACGCTTTCCCTCATGGGATAAACTGTTTCATGTGCATGTGGAAACCTCTGGCATGGCCATTATCACTTTGTTAGCTTAGCCTAGAGAAGGTATTGTCAATCATCCAATTTGTTTTGCTAGTAGGAAGCTAACTCCTGTTGAACAAAATTATACAACTACAGAGCACGAAGCTTTGTCCATGATCTATGCATTGCATAAGTTTTTCCAGTACTTGTTAGTAACACCATTTGTGTTTTATACAAATCACGTGGCATTGAAGTAAAACAAGCTCATCTTACAGGGGTGCATATGTAGATGGGTACTCTTATTTCAAGAGTTTCATTTCACAGTTATGGTGAAGCCAGGGAAAAGCAATTCTAGACCAAACTATTTATCTAGAATCAACTCGGGGAGGGAGCATAGGAAATTGAAGAAACCATGCCAGATGCACAGTTATATAGGTTACAATGTGCACCATCGCAATTAGAAGACATTTATGTCTTTCTCGTGGACCGTATAGCACTGTAAGGAATGAAGGAATTAGAAAAGAACAACTTGCTATACGCGCGACATCGTTAATGTTAATCAGTGGTGACCTCTACAAGTTAGGCAGAGATGAAGTATTACGACATTGTGTATTAGAGCATGAGTACAAGGATATTATGGAAGAAGCTCATGGTGGTATTGCAGGAGGCCATTATGCAGGTGATGTGACTTCCTGAAAGATCCTACTTGCTGGATTATGTTTGGAGACATTGTATAAAGACTGTAAAGAATATTGTAAGGCGTGTGATCATTGTCAACACCTAGGAAAACTAGGGAAAAGAGATGAGATGCATTTGAGACCAATTACTAGTGCAGAACCATTTGAGAAATGTGCCATTGACTTTGTAGGACCTATTTCACCAGCCGCACATAGGAATCGATCATGCTATATCATTACTTACACAAATTATCTCACACAGTGGGTAGAAGCAACACCTACAAAGGACTGTACAACAACTACAATAGCTAGGTTTCTATGGGAGAATGCTCTTACAAGTTATGGATGTCCTTTAAGCTTGACAAGTGATAGGGGTATACACTTTTAAATGAGACAATCAGGATCCTATTAAATGAGTTTATGGTTACACACCATAAAACTACACCCTACCATCCTCAGGAAAATGGAACTACTGAGGCTTTCAACAAGATTTTGAGCCAGAATTTGACAAAAATTTGTGATGTTGGAAGAAAGGATTGGGATGACAAAGTGTCAGATGTTCTTTGGGCATATAGAACTATAAGAGATTGAATAAAGCCACATCGTTTCAGCTAGTGTTTGGCGCAGGTTTGTTCTCCCTATCAAATTTATGTTACCTTCTTTGTGCATTGCGCACCTTTGGAGGTCTAGCTGATAAACATGAGCTTTAGAAGAGCGTATCGAGAAGATGATTCAACTGGATGAGTGACGAGCCATAACATGATGGAGTCAGAAGCAGGAAAAGGCCAGGTAGAAGGCATGACATGATAGAAACATAAGGGATAAGAAGTTTGAGATTGGAAAAATGGTACTTATTTATGACTCTAAGTTCTTGCGCTATCCAGGAAAGCTTAAAGTACATTGGTTGGGGCCGTATGTCATTACTCATATACTTGAAACATGTGCTTGCCAGTTAGAAGCACTTGATGGAACACGGCTACCCGGTTACTTTAATGAGAGTAGGTTGAAGCCCTACTATAAATAAGACTTCTTGGTGTTTTTAATAACGTAGTATTGCCATTTAAATTATGTTTCCCTTATGTATTTCCTTCATTATCACTATGCTTTGTCAATTTAGTTGTTGTTCTTGTGTAAAGAGTGCTTGCATGCATGAAGCTAATTACTATGTGAAGAATGTTTATGCACAGAGGACTGCACATACCTTTAGTGTGGGGTGGTTGTAGTTATCCAAGTAAAAGACTGTGGGAATTGAAAGGTGAAAAGAATAAGTTGCTACAGGTGTGATTTAAGTCAAAAGAAGATTGCTTCTCAAAAGTGACCAAGGATGGAGATGAATGAAAGGAAAATATAACGCGATGTAAGCAGAGGCCATGATAACTACTAGGAGAAGGTAAAGTGATGAGGTACTCAGGTGAAAGGGCACACGCCAAGAGAAATCAGACCGAGAGAGGGTAAGAAGGTGCGCAAGAAGGTTATAGCTAGGGCGCAAAGATGTACCATGTAAAATGAACGAATTTGGTCAAGAAATGAGAGGATATTTGGTAGGTGAAAAGAGCAATAAATGCCACAAAATTTGAAAAAAAAAAGGATGGGATGCGGGTTCATTTTTACCATTGTGACTAAGATAATTTGAGGAAAAATCCAAGTGAAAAGAGCCGAGTGATTGGGTTAAGTTGTGAAGGGTGTGAAACCAAGCGTGATAAAAAAATGTATGTGAAAAGAAGCTCGTGTCCCCGGTGGTGAAGGGTTTGAGTGAAGCAAGGAGGTAGAGAGGAGTTAGGGCACAAAGTTTCCACCTAGGGCATGATTGAATCGAGCTAGGGTTTGATTCATAAGTTGTAGAGTTATAGAGGAGATGATTACAAGGTAAAAATGGCACCCAAGAAGGCAGTTGTAGTAGTAACAAAAGGAAAGAAGAAGGTGGTCATCGAGGAAGAAGAGATGGCACTGAAAGCCATTTTTTAGAAATGCAATATCTAGAAGGAGTCATCGTTGGATAGGAGTGGGATTCACCCATCAGAAAAAGCAAAGTGAGTGAATACAATCACGACCGTGGAGAACAAAAGGATCTCAATTCCTTGCTCACTTTCTAGGATGAACAAGCATATGGCAAATGACATGCCGCTTTTGATGATGTAGGCAAGAAGCTTCTGAAGAGAATTAGGGTCTACCAATTATATGAGCTTCCATATTTCGGGAAGTATGAAACCTTGTATCAGTGGCTCATGAGAAAAATACATGAGGAATTCTTCTACTTTGTAGGATGTAGAGTTAGAATCTCATATGTGCTTATCTCATTAGTTATAAGTTTGAAGGCCGCAGAAGAGGACATAAAGAATGATCTCATAGAGAAATCCACAATCTTATAGACTAGACAGAGTTGGGATACCCAAGGGTCCGTGCACAAGATGGATATATACAAATTGAAGAACTGTCTAGTTGTGCAAGAAACAACACACCTTGTTACAAAGTTGAATGTTCAGGAGCGGTGGTCACAGGTAAATACTATGTGGTTAGATGTTGCACATAAGATGTCAGAAGGAGCAATCTACAATATTGCAGGCTATATTACATAACAAATAGTCGAGGAAGCACACACATGAGGGAAGATCAACTTTGGGGCTGTTATACTATCACTAGTATTCATGGAAATTGGAGTACCAGACAGGCCAAAGGAAAAATTATGGGAATACCCCATGGAGAATAAGTCACCACTAGAAGGTTTAGTAAGTATCTATATAAAGGGGCCATGATAGATGACGTAAAGCAAAGGGTGGAGAAATGGTATGATAGGATCCGTGCAGTATTTGGAGAAGAGTGACACATCCCAAAGGACCTACCATCAGTAGTAGGGACACAAGTCTAGTTTTCGTATATCAACATTTCTGTATCGCATGCTTCCCAATGAAAGATAGAGTCTAGAGCCCTTGGTGTAAATTTCCTTACGTATTCACTATAAGGTATTTCCAAGCATCTGTTCACAAATTTATAGACACACGCCGACTAGTATTCAATGCAGATAAGGTAGAATGTGACTACCACACATTGAGAAATCTACTACTTCAAGGACTCGCATTTTGGACTACATAGGATGGTTTATTCTAAATTCCATACCACACATTTTCATTTGGGAAAAATTATTTCTATCTTGTTATCTCTTTGTGTGACTAATACTAAGGCATCCTAGCTCAAGGGGCACTATTTCAATCATACACACACACATAAGAACTACATAGATTTTGAAATGTATTGCAGTCATCGGTGACAATCATATTGGGGTGACCTTTGAGGTCATTCCAACTTAAACATATACATTATTTTATTCAAATAATGTGTGTTTGAGTATTGTGTAGGTATCTAGGGTTTATTTTGTATGTTACAGGTGTGACACAATGAATCTGATGTGACACATATCGAATAATAAGTGACACAAAAATAACCGAATATTGAGCTATTCTACAAACGCCAACACCCATAACACACAAAGACTACCTAGGTGGCCCTATCTTTAACAAAGCACTCCTATCCTTGAGATCATTACATTCCATAATTAGACATAGAGCTTATACGCCTAGAATTATCCTCCCTAACCTATTTATTAGTTTAGAATCCATCCGGACCCTACAATTCCATGTTGAGTTGTCTTTATCTCCTATCTTTCACTCTTACTTGTACTTCTTTAGCTAGATCTTGTATGTTAATCTTAAATCGATTTAATCAAGTAGTGTCCTTATCTTAGCTTTAATTTCATTAAATCAAAATGATACACACCCATGTTAGAAAAGTATGAACATTTGTGTTTGATCACATAGAAGGTTTTCATTGATATACTATTAGGATTTTTGTAAAGAGGGTTGCGTATGGTGGAGACCATGGCACATACAAAAGAAACATATAATCAACAATAAGTAATAATAGAAATAGAAATCATCTATTAGAGAAGAAAGCACATAGAAAAATATGTATATAACTAAGCTAACATAATAAATAACATGTAAAGAGAGTCATATCAAGGCATAAATCCAAAAACATGGTACACAAAAGTGTCATAAGATAATCAAAATGAAGGAACACCAACTATGTATAAAGGAGAAAGTAAAAACATACAAGCAATGCCACACACAATAGAGGCATATAACCACAACCATGGGACACAAAAGTGTCACAAGATAAGTATAGGAGGTACATAGGCCACATACAAAGAATGAGGTATATAAGTAAATAAGAAATATCACATAGATAAGAGGCATAAAGCCATAAACAAGGAACACCGTAGTGTTACAATACAATAAAAAATGAGGCACATAGGACACATAAATAGAAGAAACCAATTATGTAAGTAATCTATCAATCATGTAAATGAAATACATAAGAAATAATAGGTAGAAAACATACAAAACTAGATAAATTAGTGTTACACAAGACTCATATTTTAGTCTTGTTATCCCAAAAGATAACATATAAAAATATAAATAATTGGGAATAATGAGGAAATAAAAGCAATTCTAATGAAATAAAAACACTCAAGTAGTGTGGGAGATTCTCCCAAATGATCGATTCATTGGGAAGGTTCTAGGGAAGCACCTCTCATCATTTATCAATCTATATGTGTCCTACATCAAGCTCAACATACCTCATGAATGCATGTGTGTAAATATTATATAGAAAAATATGTTATCTATCAAACCAATATGAAAAACAACATATGTAAATTAATAATCCATTTAGAAAAGGAAATGGATGGAGGTCTAAAAGAGGAGGGTGTGAGTGGTGTTCTGGGAATAATTATCGAAATAGAAAAAACATGTTTCCCTTTCCTTTCCTAACAAATATTTCCATAATTAAATTTCACAATGAATATTTGATGGGGAGGAAACACTTGATGAAGTGTGTACATATTGAGGAATTTATGTGTATGTTTTTTCAAATGTGCTCTCCATGATTTTGTTTATGGAAATTTTGGGTCTTATGTTCAAGGATACTTAGGATATGGAAGATAAATTTTTGGGAGAAAATGGGGATGATCTAATAAAAGTGTTGTGGAAGGGACAGAAAGTGCAAAGAGATATGGAATATTGAGCTAGGAATGAAGTGAAAGTGGGAATGGACTAATTAGGAACCAAAAAAATTAGCTTGTCCAACATTAATTTCTTGTTGTGAATGATTGTTGGGTCATTTTCCACAATGTTTGGTTTTTGGTTGGGTTGTGGAGCACCCTTGCTTACTATTAAATATCTATTTTTTTGTGGAGGAATTTTATGCTTGGTTTTCTTAGGATATGGGAAATTGTTAGCTAAGATTTTATAAAACAGTTTTGTTTCATTACCCTTATGTTAAGACATATATTGTAATGAATATCTTCATGATGATTAATGAAAGGGTGAGGGACCCACTAACCCTCTTTATTGATTAAAAAAGGTAAAAATCATGACAAGTGTAGGTATTGAGTTTATATTTTGCAAAAATGTTTTTATATTATGTTATTATTTAAATGTTTTTGTATTGAATTTAACTATGTATATGAAGAAAGGTGTATGGTCAATCTAGTAAGTCATCAATAGGATCGGGGATGGTCAGTCCTAGATCAACCGAGTGATGTAGTTATTGAAGTTAGCAAGCATCAAAGTGACCATCTTATTGAAGGAAAAAGATAAAGGTAATAAACTCATAATTGGTAATAGAGTACCATGTTGTGTCAAAATAGCATTCCAATGTGTCAAATTGTGTGGGTGATTTATATAGGATTCACATAGAATAATGATATATTGACTATTATAGGGAATAAAATATGGTGATAATGATCATATAGAATTATGTTAAGTTGTATGAACCAAGAATTATTAAAACAAAATGCATTTGATATGCTATACTTACATAACCAAAAGGTGGTGTGCGCAATGCACATGCCACAAACCACCAATATGTCAATAGAACTATAATATTGAGGCCATCTATATTCATATACAAGGTGTAGTAAAATATAGTCAAGATCTTATAGATCTTACTTGGTGCATGTGTTATGTGGCCTATCCCAATTAAAGGTGGCATGTTTCCAATACTTATGATTGATGTAAATTGTAGTTGTGTTCCAATAAGAGCATAAAAAATATGTATCCAAATAAGGTTTCTCAATGGATACAAATGGAACATGTGAAGTAGATTCAATGATTTTAATTAGGTTCTTCGATGAGATCATTGATGTTATAAAATATCATTTGAAAACTATTAGCATAATGACCGGATATATGATGGTAGTCATAAAAGGGATTATCATTTTGTCAAGGTAGTTTTGTAGTAGAGTGATGACAAGTAGATGAAAATGTAAGCAAGTTTAGATAAAACAAGATGGATAATAGGCTTTGAGGTGTGATGAGATGTTCAAGAATAGTAATAGAGGTGATAGTAGGTATAAAATCAAGTGTATTAATAGTGTGTTGTATAATATCAAGGCTATCCATAGCAGGTGTCATATGATCAACATGATTTTCATCAAGTGGACACAAAGTCATCGAAAGAGTATAAAAATAGTCGAGGTGTGGTTTAAATAGTCAAATGCATAATATTAATAATAGTAGTGTTATCCATAGTAGATTTAAGTTGATGATTCCCATGGATAGTAGAGACAAATAAGGAATGAAACATAGACTTGTCTTCATAAATAGGATTAAAATTAATTTTACATAAAATTTCATCGCAAGTTCAATAGAATCATCGTCACTATGTCAAGGAATCATTGAAAATATTATTCTACCTTTCCACATTAACTACCAAGTAAGGAGAGTGTGATTCCTCAATATGGACCTCAATGATAGAAGAATAATATGATGGTGCAAGATTAGAGCTATTTCTTGTCTCACTAACCACATATATATGTATCTTATCCATAGGAATGGGTTGTGCAAATAATTAATAATAGGTGCATGAGAATTACATGTATTAATTTTGTAATATTTTAAAGGCTCATTATCAACAAAGAATAGTATATTCATAACCATTGTGTATAAATTTGGCACAATGATGGACAGTGAGAGATGGCATAGCCTCCATAACATGAATATAAGGGAGTCCTAATAGGATATTATAATGAATAACATCATCCATGATGTGAAATGTAGTAAAGATTTTATTAGGGCCAACTAATAGATCTAAGGTGATAGTACCCAATGTAAAGTGTGTGTATTATCAAAGCCTCACACAATAATAGTAGTTGTATCAATTACGCTTATATAAATCTCCATTTTCTTAAGTAGAGATATAGGACATATATTCAAACAAGACACATTATCAATCAAAACATGCTTAATGAGGAATCCCTAAATTCATGAAGTATTAAGCAAATCTGAGCATTCATCTCTATTGTGTTGAGAAGGGATCGTGGTAGGACTAAAATTAATTATTATAGTGATATTTTTGAATGTATCCATAATAGATGAAAAGAAAATAGGATATGTATCAATAGTATGTGTAATATATTGCAAATATTCATATATTATATCTTTGTAAGGAGGTACTTTTCGAAGTTGTTACAAAAGATATATCTTATCACGAGTATCATTCAATCATTCTAATATATCATTCCCTTTAGAAAGATCACAAGGATTGATAATAAATGCAGTAGGTGGTGGAGGTAAAGGTGGATTTCCTTGAGTTAATTGATTATTATACCTTATAGTAACCAAATTAGCTTTAGGAACTATAAGAGAGGGTGTAAAATTAGGTTGATGTTATGTAGCAATGTTAGAAATAATCTTGGTATTACTCACATGGGTTAGTTATTTGTTAGTTTTTTTACATTTTAGTATTTTTAGGTGAGTTATAAAAACTCACATAAAAATAGTGTTTGTTATACTACTATAGTACTTCAATCCTTCTATTAATGAGATAAACAAGCGTATTTATTTGTATTAGTTTTCCATAATAATTGGTCCACGGGTTTAGTTATTTTTACAACTCGACCAAATCATTATTTGATATCGAGTGATTTAAAGTGAGCCATTAGATTCTTTGAGAATTTTCTTGTTGTTACATAGTGGTATTTCACGTTTTTATAGATAATTATATTTTTGAGGATGTTGTTAGTCTATGTAGGAATAAAACAAAACGAACATGTTCCCAACCATGCCCTAGGTGGGTGCCAGCCAAACTCTATGCTTAATAAGGAAGTTTTGAAAATTAAATAGAGCATCCATGTATCCTAAGGTTCTATCAATAGTCTCCCAAGCCTCTTGTTGTTCCTTGTCCTTCCAATCATGTCCTCCGTAATCCAAGGCTCAAGCTCTCCATCACCCATGGTTCTATCATATTTTTCCTCCTCTGTATGCAATCTTGGTGGCTCATACAAGGGCCAAATGGTGTTGTTTTGAATACTTTCTTACCACTTGCATGAATACTTATTGGTGTGGATAACTCTACCCACATCATGGTGTGTGGATCATGTATGGATCACGTTGATAGCTTTTACATGGATTATGATGCTATTCAATCAAGTTATGAGAGACATGCATCCACACAACAACCATGGTCAACCATAAACTAAAGTGCAATATGTGTAATATAGTAATGTATTAATTTTTTTATAATTGCATAAGATTAATATGATAATTCCTATGGAGAAAATTGTGTAGACTTAAAGATATAATTGGTCAACAAGTTATTATGAACTGGATAAAATTGATATAGAAGTGAGCTATAAAGATTTAGAATCTCTTTAAACATGATAAAGGGTATTGAACCGAAGGTAGAACTCGAGAAGGTTATTTACAAGAGAATTAGATTTAAATTTTCCTATTTACAAACCTACTAATTTGTGACAACACAATAGGGCTATAGTAGACAAAAGGAAAATCTTGTGAATTAGACTCCACTTTCTTTTCTGATCAAGAGATCATGATAACAAGGTTGCAAATGGTAACTATATTGTGATGGGTTTCTATAAAATCTCAAGATTTCGTACTCTTAACTTATAGGTGGATTTTAGGCTTTATTGTTAATTCACTATAAAATAATATCTAATTGGTTTATTTAGAGTTGAGAAAAGAAGGGATTTTTAACCCATATCTAAGTGAGTGAGTGAACCCTTAGGCTTGAGTTAAATATCATAAAATATTTTAGGATAAGTTGTGATTACACATAAAAAAACAAAACCTAAAACTAAAAAAGAATCATATACCAATTATAGAAGGGTAAAGCCTAAGGCAACTAGGTTTAGTATAAAGTGAGATATTTGATCAAGGGTTGGGTTCACCAAATGTTTATAGCTTAAAAATACAAATGGAGGTAGGATGTAATATATGTTATAGGTTAAATATTTTGAATAAATTAATCCACATTAATCATACAATCCAAAATAAATATTTTAATTAATCCATATTCTAAGTAAAGAAGTTTTGGTAACATTTTTGAAAAAAATAGTCTCTGGCTAATGAGATTTCACTCCTCCAGGGAGATCTAGAATCTCCTGGGAGGGAAATACTATGCTCATCCAAAATAATGAGAAGGATTTACTTGTTGAGTATCATAACATCCTTCGGAAGGAGGAAATTTTTTGGAAACAAAAATCTAGAGTTTCATGGCTCAAAGATGGTGACAAGAACACGAAGTTCTTTCATATCTCCACTCTCAAAAGAAGGAGCTCAAATAGAATTATATGCATAAAAAATGAAGAGGGAGTTATGCTCAATGACCCTAAGGAAATTCAACAAGAGGCATGTTCTTTCTTCAGCAGGCTTCTGACATCCTCTAGAGATTCTAACAACACTAAGGAAGAGTAGTTTCTAGACATTATTCCCCATCTGATTAATGAAGAAGACAACTTCATGCTCACTAAAATCCCTTATGTGGAAGAAATTGAATTCATGATAAAATCCTTAAACCCTGATAAAGCCCTGGACCTGATGGTTTCCCTGCTTTCTTCTTCCAAACTTTCTGGGAGATTGTGAGAGATGATATATGCAATGCTATTCAGGATTTTTTAAGAATAAAAGGATGCTTCAGGAGTTAAATAGCACTTTTCTAGGCTTTGGTCCCTAAGAATCATGATCCTACGGAGTTTAAAAATTTCAGACCCATAAGTCTTTGCAACTGTGTTTACAAAATGTGCTAAAAAAATTTGGCTCTAAGAATTCAGCTTGTGTTACCTACGATTATATCTGATCAGCAGGGAGGCTTTGTTATGGGAAGATAGATCCAAGATGGCATTGTCACCATCTAGGAGACCCTCCACTCAGTGAAATAGAATAAGAAGGAAGCCATGTTTATTAAGCTTGATATGGAAAAATCCTATGACAGTCTCTTGGTCTTTCCTTCTGAAGATTCTTTCAAGGTTTAGCTTTGGAGAGGACTTTAAGGAGTTGATTCTCTCATGTATTTCCATAGCCAAGTTCTCGGTCCTGGTTAATGGGACCCCTTGTGGGTTTTTTAACAAAGACACGTGGTTTAAGACAAGGTGATCCTATCTCACCTTTTCTTTTCATTATTATGGCTGAGACCCTTAGCAGATCTCTTAATAAGGCTACCGTGGAGGGTAGAATCAGTGGTATTTCTCTGTCAACTGTCAGAGGGTTTCTCATCAGCATTTTTTTGATGACACTATGTTGATTGGTGTGGCATCTGTCCTAGAAGCCAGAGAATTCAAACAGTTAATGAAGGATTATGAGGAGGCATCAGATCAATTGATCAACTATGGGAAAATATCTATCTTCTTTATCAATACCCCTAAAAGAAGAAGCATCAAAATTGTTGGTATTCTTGGTTGTCCTTCTAAAACTCTCCCAACTCAGTATCTTGGTATGCTTATTGGGGTGGAAAAACCAAAGAATGCTGATTGGAATTTTCTAATTGATAGATTTCTAAAGAAACTGGAAGGGTGGAAAGGGTCGCTGCTATCTCAAGTTGGCAAAAGTTGTTCTTCTCAAATGCTCTATTCAGAATTTACCGGTTTATATGATGTCTATCTACAGATTACCCTCCGAAGTTTCTTGCAAGCTGGAGAGCATACAAAAATATTTCTATGGAGTGGAACCGAATCAAAAGACAAAATTCCTCTAATCTCCTAGGATAAGGTCTATACCCCAAAAAACTTGGTGGCCTTGGTATCAGAGATTGGACCAAAATGAATAAAGCTATGCTGGAAAAAATGAGTTGGAGATGATAAAGGAAGAGAGTGTTTGGACTAGTATTATAAGAAGGAAATACTAGCCTAATCTGTCTGCTAACGAATGGTGCTTCTGCACCCAGAACTCTAATGCTTCTTCTTGTTTCTAGAAATCTTTAAATTAGGCTAAACATGTGGTCTCTGAGGGCTGCAAATGGCTTGTTGGAAATGGGTGAACCATTAAATTTTGGGAGGACAAATGGCTGGAGGACCTTCCTCTTAAGACTATTTACCCAACAGTCTATAGAGATTCTATGACCAAATATGGGACCAAGGTCCGAGACTTCTTCAATTTGGATGACCCTTTGGGACAATGGAAAACCATAGCTTTGGATCATTCTAACAACATTGAGATCTCTTCTATTAACAATAGATTAAGAGGAGTTATTATTAACAAAGAGAATCCTGAAGAGGATAGTATATTCTGGACTAAGGAAGATAATGGTTTTTTCTCGGTCAAAAGTGCCTACTACTCTTTTTTTCAAGAGGGGGGAGAAGATGATAATTTTAACTGGGGAAGTGTTTGGGTCAAAGAATTAATACCCAAGATTAATATGTTTTGGTGGTTGGTTATCCATGACAAGATTCTTATGGTTGGCAACCTGAACAAGAGAAATTTCCACATGATTAATAGATGTGTTTTGTGTGAATCTGATTGTGAAGATGCCTCACACCTGTTCCTCAATTGCCCCTTTCTTGTCTCAGTCAGGAAAACCATCCTCAATATTTTTGAAGTTAATTGGGTTTTTCTGGATTCCATAAAATTGTTGTGGATTCAATGGTCAAGTCCTTTTAAGAGCCAAGGATTAATTTTTTATGGACCTTCTCTATTATGCATTTGGCTTGGGAGATATGGAAGGAAAGAAATAGAAGAATCTTTAAAGGAAAAAAAGAACCCCCAACAAAATTGGAGCTGCTATGTGAATTCTATCCTGGCTAACTTCTCTAATCTAAACTTCCAAAAAAGTCCTTCTTTCAGAATGAATCTAGGTTTTCTTTGAAGTGGGGTCTAGGACCCACTACCATTAGCCCCCCGGTCTTAACCCTCGACTCAAAGGTTGGGTGAAACCTAGCAAGGACTATTTAAAATTAAAATTTGATGGGGCTTCCAAGGGAAACCCTGGTCGTGTAGTCATGGGGGGGTTTTTTTAGGATTTTGAAGGTAGATTTATCCTTGGGTTCTATCACAATTTGGGAACTCAAACTAATAATGTCATTAAAGCTGGGGTTTTGGGGTCTATCTATAGCTCTGCAACACAATTTTTCCAATCTGGAAGTGGAAGGGGACTCCCTGAACATAATTAACAACATAAATGGGAAAGGCTCCATCTCTATCTCCAACCATAACTCTATTAAGAGTATTAAGCAAATGGCTCTATCTTTTAATTTCATCACTTTCAAACATGTGTATAGGGAGGCTAATGTTGTGGCAGACTTCTTTGCTAATATGGGGGTTAATGGGCTTGAGTTGACACTTTTGAAGGAGGTGGAAATTCTCGATCCCAAGGTGTGGGCACACTTATTAAAAGACACCAATGCACACGTATAAGATCCTTTCATGGGGTGTCAATCTCATCAAGCTCACTTGTTTGTATGATGATTTTGCATTTATCTCTCAATAATGAGAAGATCGGGAATGAGATTCACACGTATTCTTGGAGAGATCTTATTGTCTCCCGTGTCTGTAGAAACTTCAGTTCTTGGTGTGCGAGTAATCTTTTGGCGTTCTAGATTTTGGGTCTGTTTGTGAAGAGGTTTTTGTTGTTCAGCCAAATGGGGGTGATCTTGTCAAAACTGAACTTGCTAATCTTGAAGGGGTCATGCCTAAAGCTATGGCTCTGTTTGATAGCAAGGGCTTTACCCCTTTCTAAAAATATTCGAAGGGCATTATGAAAATATTAGCAAGGATTTTTCTAGCGCCTAGAAAGTGACCAAAAAGGAGTTATGGGTGGAAATGAAGGGGATCAGGATGGAGATTATTGTGGATTTGGTGGAAAAAGTGATGGGCATTCTAGTGGTGGGGAGGGAGGTCTACAAACCAAATAAGGAAGTATCTGAAGAATTGAATATTTTTCTCAAAGGTAATGAGAATCTCACCTCCCATTTTTTTGGTTACCTTAGATTGTCTTTACCTAATTTGTATGATGAGGTGGCTCTCTCTCTCATTCAATTTTTAACCCTCGAGGGCTGTCACAGTGTATTTATGCCTACCACCTCCCTATGCTAAATCATTTTAGGTGTGGTTAGGATTTTAGTTTCCCCTACTTCCTGTATCATTCCCTGTGTGCCTCTATTTTACAGTTCAAAACAAGAAGAATTTATGTCCCTCTCCATCAAGGCTTTATCCTTGCCCTGGTCAAAAGGGTGGCACTGGACATTGATAAAACTGGCTCCCTTAAGTTGGCTTTGGAAGCTTATGCAGATGGCAACTGGTTCGACTCGGAGGAGAAGGAATCGAGTGATGATTCTAACTCCCAGGATGGGGACTGAATGATGACCAGGATGAGGTGGAGGTGGTTGCGGCCCAAAATCTTAAGGACCTGAAATCAAAGTAGACCCCTTGCTCCCCGTCGAACACCAAGGGTGAGTCCAACAAACAGGATGTCTCGACCCCTATTAACACTCAACTGGAACAACACTTTGAGGCAATGGGTCACGTTGGTCCAATCAAAGGGGAAAACCACTTGGCAAGGATGGTAGTAGATATAGAGGAACTCAAGGGTGATATGCGGCTCACTAAGAGCTCGGTCTAGTTTTTATTCAATGACTGGCATAAGATGAAAGAGCAGGTGGAGGTAGCAGTCAACTTTGGGCAGGGTGGAGAGATTGAGGTTTTAAAGGCCAACTTTGGTGCCATAACCAAAGAGATGGATCAGGTTAAGGCAATTCTCCATAGTTATATGGAATGGAGCATTGTGACGGTGAAATCGACCCTGCAACACCTTCAGACTCTGGGGCAGCTCGCCAATACCTATTGTGTCATGGATAGTCAAGGCAGAAGAGAAAGGCTACCCCAGATGGTTTCAACTTGGGATCCTTGGTGGTTAATATTGAAGCTTTGGTGAAAGAATGGGATAAGGTGTTGGAGGGGCTTGAAAAATCCTACAAATGACCTGGGATGGGTTGTTTTGTTTTTTCATTGTCTTTGTTACTGGCTATTACTTTCATCAATGTTGTTAGTTTATCTATGTTTTTGTTGTTGTTAGTTTCACTTTATGGGCTCTGAGAGCTCTTATTACTATGAATAGTTATATTATGGTTTTTTGATGTTATTGTAATGTTTTTTTCTGCTCTCATGGAGAGTGTTCGATGTTCGAGTCTTGTCCCCTCAACCCTTTTTACCTCTAACCAAAAAATAAATAAATATTTTAATATAGTAAATGATGATACAACAATAGAGTGGTTGTTTAAAACACAAGAAAGGATAAATACTTAGTTGCACAAAAAGGTGTAGGAGTGTTTTAGATATACAAATTGAATGGAAGAGGTGATATGAACCTAGAAATGTTTTTTATTAGAAACTACTCATGTATGGACCTTTATAGATCCTATTGGACTCTAGTATGGTTTAGTCCCTATTTGTAAGGATTTGGACCTAAAAATGGTAGAGATTTGTAACTTCACTTACCCATCATTAGACTAGAAATTTTTTTAATTATTTTCCACTTGGGCTCGCACACTTGAAATTATATATAGATGTAGAAAAATCCATTAAATGATTATATAATAAAAGCATAAATCCATGTGGGGTGAGGTTGGAATCAACCAAGTGGTCAACCCCAACTAAACTAATCTTGGCTCTACACTACATCCCCTCAAGTTGGAGAAATCCTAATGTAGTTATTGTAGTTATGGTGTAAGTATTGTATGTAATCTAATGCTGGTTCCCTATGTTTTCCCTCATGTATCTTGACACAAGGATATTGGGCATAACTATATATAGAATATAAATGAACCCATCATAGTAATAGTTTGATATGGTGAGATTAAGATGTTAATATTGGTCCCCTTTGTCCCTTAATATCATTGTGACAATGTTTAGAATGAATTCCTTGCTATAACATATCTATAGTACCTTTGCATGCTTGGAAATGGAGAAGGCTAGACTCTTGAACCTAGTTTGAGTGCTTAGGACCTAATTGGTGGCTAGTCTAAAGGATGTGAAACTAATTTAGGATTATTTAGGATAGCCTTGTGTGATTTAGATTTAATATTTTTCAATAGTAGTTCTTGAAAATGTTATGTGAGTTATGAAGTGCATTTTTATTACTTATATGGGATTCTAAAGGTTAGATATTAACATTATGGATAACCTAGGGAAGATGAAATGGCATGCATAAGATTTTCAAATTAAGGAAATATTCATAAGGAGAGAGGGTATGGGATCAAAAAAATCATCCTAGATCATAGTATGACCTAGCCGTATTCTATATGGTCCCATATGAGGATTTAGTAATGAAAGAGCCAAAGTCCGGAAATATGCCCATGGATGGATTACTACTTACGATAATTAATATTACATGAATGAATGATAGAGTGGTGTTTAGGGATTAAAAATTCACTTGAGCGAGATAATGATATGTAAGTGTCTTAGAATGTAAACATTTTGTTTTATCATAGGAATAAATCCAAAATTTTCATTTCCAAAGGACAAGTTACTGAATTTGAGAGTTTATAAATATATTGTTCAATGTATTTTATGTTTTCTCTATGGTTTAATATACATTATATACTTAAATTTTTTTAGGTGTGTGTTTTGGAGTGCATTGTGTGTTTTCATAAGTGCGGAATGTCTTTAGCTACTTATTGTATTTCACCTAATTAGCATACTTTTTACTACTTCATAAGTTTGTATGTGTCTTTAATAAATATTTTATATGGATTTTATGTTACCTATACATGTTCTATATGCCTTATCATGCTGCTTATTATTTTGATATGATTGTTTATAGAAAATACTATGTGTATGATCATACATTTTGCATGAATTCATCATGTTCAACGTGTTTCTAGTGTGTGGAGACAAATAAATTTGGAAACGTATCCTTTAGTAATTTTAAGTTTGGTCTATGTCTTTACACTATGACTCACACACACACATCTTAAGCCTAGATGACCTATCTTTCTCTCTCTTACATGACTTGAATCATTACATGCACTTCTTAGTTGTTCATATACTTAGATGCATTTATCCAAAGAAATATACTACTCACAAGCATCTCACCTAGAATCTTGCTCATATGCCATGAGCTGCTTATAAAAATTGTATGAGATGGGACCAAATTGTACCATGGTCTAGGCCGACCAATATGGTCTTATTTCCCTCTTATGATGACTCATTTTTGATTTAATATATTTTTATGAGTCGTTTCTTATCCTATAGTCGGCTTGATGTGAAAATTAACCTATGAAAGCCTATCTAAGTAAGTCTAATATAATTAAGATCTCACCTAGAAATAACATGTCATTCTCAAGAGCACATATTACATAATACATTCCTTCAAAGACTCAAGGATATCCTAAATATTCCTAAAAGAACATAACATACTTAAGAGTAACCACTACTTAGGTCTCAAGAACTCAAACCATGTACAAGAGTCTAGTATCCCCATCCACGTGCCTCCAAATATCTTAGATCCAAGTCATAGTAAGGATAATTCAATTCAAAGAATTGTCAAATTTTATAAGGTTCAAGGGAATCAATATAGGTTCTGCAAAGCATGACATGTTATATCACTATCGCATAGGGTGCATTATACTTTATCTCTACTTACACCAACTATTATTTTTGTCAAGAGACACAAAGGTGCAATGTGGGTTTGGCTCAAATATATATATATATATATATATATATATATATATATATATATTATTACACATACACCATGAGAACTACATGGAATTATCTCCCACTTTTGAAGGGATGTAGTGCAACACATAGATCAATTCAAGAGGGTTCAACCTTCAAGGTTAGTCTAACTCCATCACATATTGATTTTTCCTTTTGTTTTATAATCATGTTTATGAAGTGCTAGTGTAGGTATCTATAGTTTTTATCTATTATAAGTCATTACATGATGTGTCACACATTCGCAAACCCTATTTAGTATTGGATAACAAAGCACATTTTCGTGCCACCAACTATCACTAAAAGTTATATAGCTCCAAAATATCCCCATTTGAAGCCAAATATCTTAGGTCCAAACTATACAATAACCAAAGGTAGTTTGTATTTTTCCATACTATCTTAGTTTCTAGTCACGGTTCTAGAGAAGACGCATATCCAAATATTTAGTAGTTTGCACACACCTATATCATCTCTATACCTTTCAGTTTATCTAAATACTCTTCCTTTCGTTGATTTAAGAAATCTCTTCTATATTGCACATTGTTTTGAAAGATATATTTAATTTATGCACGTTAATATCAATTAATTAATTCATATAAAACATATACAACCCTTACACATTTAAATAAATAGGAAACTAAATCTAATACCAAAACTCTTATTTATTTATTTGGGGTGTAAACCTTTGGAAAACCTAATCATTGATTAAATCTCTCACTTTGATCAACCTTTAGTTTCCGCAGGGTTTCATGATAGTTTTGTGTATGTTATTCTTCGATGCCCTTTCAAAGACAATAATTAGCTTAATCATAATCCTATTGATCATATTGATCTTTCTCCCACTGCTTAAAAATGTAGAATTCATATGGCTTCCTCCGTAATTCAAATTTAGGGTATCCATTCTATTCCTGATAATGATGACCATGATGTGCCTTAGGATCCCCTTGAAACACAAGGTGAGCCTCATTTAACTCATACTAATGATGAAACTAATGATGTGGATTATTATCAATTAAAGATTTTAGTTTATTTTTTCTTATAACTTTAAGACAACCCACAATATCTAAAAGAAAACACGTTCAATGAGGGAAGAAATAATTTGCACCACTTATTATTGAAGTGGCACAATTAAAAATGCCTATAACAACTCATATAATCAAGGAGGTAGGCAAAATGATAAAACAATGGGAAGCAAAGAATAGCTTGACATGTATAACAACATAATAGTTTGTTTTTAATATTAACAAACTATAACAACTATTAGAACATTATTCATTTATTCTAATACCCTCCCTTAATGACAAAACTAGAAACAACCCCAAGCTTATCTTAGAATTTTACAAATTTGTCTTTACTGTAGACACAAGTTTTTCGGCACCCCTAGGTGACCTATCCATATAGCTCATATCTATAATTTAATCATTATACATAAGTCCTATCAATCTCTAAATCATATTCTACCCCTATAAAACTTGTTTACTCCCATAAATAATCACTTACCCCCTCCTAAACCACTAAAACCCATTTTATCCTAGTAAGGCCAAACCTCCATAACCTCCCAACATCCTCAACATACTCTTACTCGCCTTATTTCAATCCCCAACCCAAAACTTGCCATTTTGGAGATGGTTATAACCAATTTCAAGTGATTTTTCCCACTTTTCTTGGATTTTTAATGCGACTCCCAAAATCACCAAATGATTCTATATAAACTCACCAGCTTCCCTAAATGTGGATCTCTACATATTGTATTGACATTTTTCCACTTTGGAGACTCGAAACAACATCACTGTGACATACCAAAGACTTGTGGAGCCATACCAAGCCCTTAGAGAGTTCACACCATCATAAGGCCTCTTTATTACACCCAACATCTACAGTTTACACCACATGTAAGGTATTATCATCTCTTTACATTCTTTGTTTATCTATGCATCATTTTTAATAAGAATCCAATCATTAAATCATTCATTCAAGATCAAATTTTCATTTTATTCCAAATTAGTAAATTACACAAGTAGTCACCAAAGAATTCCTTTGAATCTCTAGTGACTTCTCCGAATCGCTATCTATTCCTACCTCTCACCCCATTATCACATATTACATTATTTTAATCTATTTTACAACATGTTTTGCAATAATCTTTGTGTTCCAAGTGTCCTCTGTCTATAGTAGACCCTTCCATGTGAAGGATATGAACTAGAAACTATCTTTTACCTATTGATCATGTGTCACCATTAGTGTGGGAGTAATCAAATATTTTCTATGAGATAAGTATTTGTATCATCGCACTCACACCCAATCCAAAAATATCATCGAATAATTGGAATTTTTCCTTAATTAGAGTGAAAATCCCCACCGTTATTGGGATCATTTTTAACCCTCCTCACCTATCATTGAGGACTTTAATAGAGTTACCCTATCCATATTCTTTCACATTATTTTTATTTCGTTATTTATCATTATTTATCACTTAATTATATAAAAATGAGTTAACACCTATTAAAGGAATCCCTTTAGTTCTTGTTATTGATCTTTTCCAAGTAACTCGTCATCGTATCATTTAATATCTCTCTTTTCAAGTTATATGTTTTCGTGTAGGTTATATCATTTTTTGAAAGGAGTCTCTCGTATCCCTTTGTACCCGTACATCTCAACATTTTTCGACCCGGGTATCGTTAAACCCTACTATTTTCTTATTTTTGGTAATTTATTTTTATAATAAAAGTGAATCAAAATCTACCATAAACATTTTGGCATGCCAGTGGTACCCTTGATCCCTTTTTCAATCAAATTTTACATTTCCATATTAAAATATATTCCTTTTTCATTTCTAACTAAATTTTTAGTGTGGAGTCCTCTGGTGGCTCTCTAAAAAATGTATTAAACAAAAAAGGGTGGATTCTTAGTGAACAAATGTATACCTTTCCTTTTTCATTCCTCTTTTATAATTACATCTTGTGTGTTTTATCTTCTTAGAAATAAATATCTCTTTCAATTCTTAAAAATAATCTTCATTCTTGCCTGTTTATCTAGCTTAAATAGGGGTTAAAACTTTGCATTCATTGTTTCCCTTCTCACACAGCCATATCACATTACAAGTCAAATTTTTATTTTAAACACCTCCTTCCAAGTGTACATACTTGGATTTCATCACTAAGGGGAGTCCAAATTTGTGTTCTAACTGAGTATAAACAATTTTTGGGTAGTATATCGGCTAAACACTCAACATCCTTATTGTTGTGGGACCGTCAAGTGAGGGGGTAGGCCCCAATACCACACCTCGTAACGTTACTAACACAATTTTTTTCCTCTCATACCTTTGGTTATACCAAGGAATCCATTCTTAAGCATACCTAAAACCATCCTTCTCTTACATAATTCTTAGTACCCTTTTCTTTTCACATGTTTCAACTTAAATCAAGATAATTAAAATCTCTTGTTGATTATGTGACTTGTGTCTTAATTAAATATCTTCCTATCGTTACTTGTTTTTTGTTTCATGGTTTTGACTAGACAACAATATCATATTCAAAATACCACATACATGTATAAAGCATTACAAAAATCCATTGAATTAAATTAGGAGCCTCCATTCTCCCCTAGTGTACAATTAGATACATCTGAAATTCCCTATGAATCTCTTCCATAACACTTCCATAGTGGAGATCTAGTATTTAAAGAACTTCTTCACACCAATACCATTTCCCATAGAAATTATCTTACTTCTGTGGCGATCCGCCTTCCCCTTTATAGTACAAATCCTCCACCACCTGTCACCATTATCACATTTGATCACTCTCACCTTATTAATCCCTATTACCAAGCAATTATCGAACAAATTATGCCATATCCTACCTCTAGTAATACAGAACATCATCACATGTATCATTTGCTCTGTAGTTAGGTTTGAACCGAATGTAATTTCATCACGTATCACGATTACTCAATAAGGAGCCATGTTGTCAAAAATTTCAGTTGGCCCATAGGCTGCTCAAATTCCCACCATTACTACATCATCCATGATTAGTCAACAAGGACCTTCATCATCCCCATCTTGAGCTAACCCTCAAGGGTCAAAAACCCCTCTATTACTTCATCCCCCATAATTACTCACACTCTTTCTAGTTCCTTCCTCCTCTCGATAAGATCTATCACTATGCCTAGTTCCACAAGCCCCTTGGCCACATCATAACCCATCATCTCACAATAATCTACATCCACATTCCAAAACTTAGTATTATCTATCCCTACATCCTTACCACCCATCAATATGAATGTTATCACTAATGCTCATCCTATTTAATAACATATATCCTCAATGAGTGTGTCACAATACAGATACATTTTGATTCAATAGAACCCGCCATGGTTGTATCCTATTTTATACACTTCTATCCCTCACCCCTATCAATATATTCAATCCTCCTTATAGCCATTAATCTCTCAACAAAATTAAAGCATATCGGGATTCTTCCTCCTTTTCAAAATCCATTTCCACCATATCACCCATATCAACAATCAAAACCCCTCATCTATAATCAAGCTAACACCTCAAACATCCAACCTCCTCAAAATGATCCCATGCAAGAATTATTAAGTAGAATCGTGAGTCTCAAATCTGCTACCATGGGACCTAAAAACACATTTTCTTATGACCATACCTTTAATGATCTTATCAACCCATTCGTACCTTTTAAACCATATCCTCCTCACCGAGAACTTCCAAAATTCATCAAGTTCTATAGTAAGGAAGATCCGTAACAACACATTTAGGCCTTTTATCACACTTGTTATCTTATAGCTCATGATCATGATCTTATGTTGAGGATATTCTTGATGTCATTAGTTGGGCCCACTCTTGACTAGCATAACAACATCCCTCAACATTCCCTTTATTCATTCACATAATTAGCACAATTGTTCTTGGAAAATTTCTCTATCAATATCACACGTAAGATATTTATCACCAACTTGTATGCTATCAAACAATTTGAGGATGAATATTTTTCTCATTTTTTCATCAAATGGTAGAGAATTATTACTCAACTATCCTTCTCTTTACCCCAAATAGATTTGATTGATTTATTTTCTCAATCATGCGGGAAACACATATCATACATCCTCTAGATCTAGTCATTTAAAATGTTTGACGAGACCTTTACCATGTCCTAGAAATTGGAAATATAAGCCCTTAAGGATGGTAAGGTTATATTACAATTTAAAAAACCAAAACCTGACTCTCCCTTTAAAAACTCCCCAACATCAAAAATAAAAGGGTTCAATGAATGCAGCTTGTCTTGTAAACCACATCTAAAGGGTGCTTAAACTCTTAATGGTCCCGACCTCCATGTAAATACACACCTCTAGGGGAGTCTTATAACTCTAGTTTTGACAAATTCATGACATCTTGCATGATGAAACTCCCTCTCATTCAACCCATCAAATACTTTGACCCTAAACTATCATGGTATAGGGGTAGCGCTTATTGCAAATATCACCAGTGTTTGAGGTCACGACGGTGAGAAATTCCACCCTTTTAGAAACATCCTCCAATATCTCATTAATCAAGGTGAGCTACACTTGACAATCTGAATGCACCTCCCAATCAAAAATTAGACGTGTTTAAGAAACCTTTTTCCAAATCATCCCCTAAATAATAATCAAAATAAAGATGTAAGAGCTCAAAATTATACCACTTATGTCATCAATATCATCAACCAACTCCTACACACACCTACCATATTGTGTGTTTCTAAGAGGAAAACAACAGATATATAATCAAAATTTTCAGATCTCCTTATTACTAAGACCGCAAACCCGCCTATGTCACAACTTCCAAACTTGGACATGTCCACTCATATGAATAGTCCCCACTCTATCCCTTCAAGATTGCAAGAAAATTAATCTGTTACCAAAATCATAAACACCCCATCCAAAGACAATATCTCACAACATCAAATAAAAACCTCAAATAGCTCCATACAAAAACTTACCAATCATTAGAATGAAAGGATAAGACTCCCATAAAATTATATGAACATATCACAGGAACAACATCCCTACCCTCTATTATGGGACCACATCCCTCATCAAAACTTGTAGTATCCATCTTAAAATATAAATTTCCCTCAAACCCATGCCTAAACTTGTCGCACAAGGCACGCTTCAAATATATAGTCCTTCTAAACTTTCAAACAACATCCAAAGTCCCACACCCTCATTATCATCTCAACCAACATTTTTAGGATATTACACTAAAATCCTTGAATAACTCTTACAATCGTCAACCATAGTATTACCACCAATCAATCCATATGATCCTCGTGGTAGAAACATTCCCAGATAACTATGAGGTAGTATTTTCTTATCATAAAATAACAAGACATTATATAGAGGATCGTAAAGCACTTCACGCCATGATTTAAAATCTTTTCAACAAAAAAATCCTCCAGCCAAACAAGAATCATCCTCGTCCACTTGTTAAATCAAAAATAGCAAGATCAAGCCACCAAATCAAACCTATCACTAAACATGTCCGTCCCAAAGCGTCCTGTAGTAATTCAACTAGGGTAAACTTTAAGACACCCTAAAAATAAATTGTAGATATTACTTGGTGAATTTCTAAAAAAATTGAAATCTTGGTGATTGCCATGAATTGAAAGGAAATGTTGTTGGCCAATAGAAAATGTTGACTAGTAACATTATGTTGTCGGTCGGTAGTAAATTTATCTTTTTTGCATGCAGTAAAGGTGATTTTAATATTAAAAAAATGGCTATTACTGTAAATGCTACACGAACCAACCCAAAATATGAACTTGTACCCAAAAAATTAAGGCAAAATAGAAAGTGACCTAACACCTTAAAAATAGCTAAATCCAAATTTCAAAAACCTAATTATTCGTGAATTAACATAGATTAGATATTAAAATTTACAAAGTGAATTCAACCAATAAAGACATGGCTTCTTCTATTAACTCCCCTCTCTTTCAAATTGATGCCATTTGTATAGCCATGATATCCCGCACTCCAAGATTTAAAGTCCTAGAATCAAAACAAGCATAAAATATTTATCTCTTGCTCCGCTCCTTGAATCATCCAATCCATCATCTCCTAAATCCAAGGTCTCCATCCTTACAAAGACCCCACATTCATTCTATAGCATCCATAAAAATATTTTTCTACACTTACATCAAATACCCATCAAAATGTCCCTTTATGAACTTATCCAAAATTCTCCACAACATCGACAAGCTATGATGGAAGCCCCTCAATCTATCTTAGTACCATCAGATGAACCCCAACCATTCTCCAACCTTGTTGGTGCCTTGAAAATGTCTGCAACTATCGTATTCGATGATCTTGAGATTCCATCACTACAACTTGAGGATCATGACCTCCCCCTCTTCGTCACCACCTAGATCAATGATACTCTAGTTAAAAGAGTTATGATTGGAAATGGTGTGAGCATCAATATAATTTCTTATCATGCCTTCAAATAACTCTAATTACCCGATATTATTATCACTTAATCACTTGCTTTCTTACACACCTTTAATGATATTGTCGTTCCCACCTTGAGCACGGTTATATTTCCTATAAAATAGGTGTTAAAATAATTCATGAACTCTTTTATCTTATAGAAGGAGAGTTCTAATACAACATATTATTAGGATGACCCCGGATCCATACTATGTGTTATATCCCATCTACCTTACATTGGTGTCTAAAGTACAAACAAGAAGGTAAGGTCTTTATGGTTCCCACCGATCCCAATCCATTTAAAGACTATCAAATGACCTACGGTCCCAATGAAGTGTTACTTTCATTACAAAACTCCACATATTCAAATAAATAATCTATGATTTCCTCCATCCCCGTATCCAAATTACCAAATGATCGATCCTTAGAGGATGTCATGCAACATCTCTCATTGGGGGAGTATCGGCTCCTAACTCTTAATCCACTCCCTACACCTAAAATATACAGGAGACCTAACAAAAACCCTTTATCATCCTAACATTAGAAACATCATTTCCTTCAGTCCCTTGTTCCTTCAAATGCAACTTGTTTACAGAGGAATTTATTTTCCTTCCTCTCATCTTGACATTCAACCACATGCTAAATAGTTCTCATCAAAAATTTCATTCCTAAACCAGCCATAGTTTTCTCAAACTTACCTTCACCGTTATGCATGGAAAGGTTTTATTCTTAGTAGGTATGAAAAAGGTCTGCAAAATTTACCCTTTATAGACTTGAGTAAGCCTCATGAAAAATATGGCATTGAATCTAAAGCATCTTCTTCAAATTCATCACCACCAACATCAGAACCTCAACCATACTCATTACCATTATCATACCTATCCTCTAACAATGACGATAATGTATCCATTATTTCCAAAAAAAAGAGTCCATACTATCACATTAGGACCACTGACTTACCAAGCTAATGGTAAGATGGAATCTCTTCCCTTAACTCTACCTCACATGATAGAGGAAGATTCCCCCACTATCAACATTATTCATTTTCATGATGGTGACATTATCTTAACATATGTGGGTATTCAGGATCACTATCTTTAGAAAACCTTACCCTCTGATACATCTATGATTCTCAATGAATTTACCATTGAAGTTAATATAATCACATCAAAAGAACCAAATATTTTTGAAATCGCTTAATTTTTATACCCACATGAACTTGAGAAGATCACAAGGCTCTTATCCTAACATAGTCTAGCCTTCACATGATATTATAGTTATATGATTGGTATATACCCTAACATCATTATCCACAATATCATCACCATCCTAGATGTTAATATTATGAAGAAAAGGCTTTGTAAGATGTATCCTTGCATCACATTGTTATTTAAAGAGGAACTTCAATGTTTTCTTTCATCCAATTTCATGTTACCTATCTATCATCCCCAATGAGTTTCCAATATCATACTCATCATAAAAGCCACCGCTAAATTACGCATTTGTACAAACTTTCAAGACCTTAACCTTGCTTATCTAAAACATGATTTCCCCTTACCAAAATTAATCATCTCATTGATCTAACAACAGACACAAAATGTTGTTGTTATCCAATTTTTTCCTTAGGAAAAATTGATCAAACAAGATCTTACAAAGGAGAAATGGAGAGGTTGGTTCAGTTGTGTGAGCTCACATTCGATCCCAAAAATCAAGTTGTGGGTGGGCTTGACAATGGAGAAGCAAGGTCGAAAATGAGTGGCCAAACAATGTTAAAGGAGATCAAAGCTCAAGAGGAAGAAAAATGGAGAAAGACTTTAGGTTTTCAAAATTCACATTTTCGGGCTCTCGGTGAAAGAGACGGTTGACAAAATTAAGAAAGCTAAATCAGTAAGTCAAAATCGAGCCCAAAATGATTCAACTCAAAGCAAAGCAACAAACTCATGGAAGGTGCCACATGTTAGCTCGGTGAAATTCCAAAAAGTGAAAGGGAAAGAAAAATAACCACGGAAGGTGCCACATGTCAGCTTAGCGCAACTTCAAAGGTGTGACAAAAGTAGGGTCCCCAAAAGAGCATAGGCTCTCCACGTGGTCAGATTTCCAGAAAGGAAGAACCGGCCATTGAAAATTCTAAGTCATGGGAAGAGCCAATAGAAGCCTCCACATGCCTCATCAACACAACTTCAAAGGTGCGACAAAAGCAAGGTCCCCAAACGAGCACAAGCTCTCCACGTGGTCGAGCTCTAAGAAAGGTCTAGAATGGCCATTAAAAAGTCTAAGCATGGGAAGAGCCAACAGATTCCTCCATGTGTCACCAGCAACTTCAAACGTAAAAGCAACCAAAGGCAAATTCAGAAAAAATGTGCTCTGTCCCTCCACGTGTCTAGGGTCCAACATAGTTGCTCCTAAACATAAGGGACTTAGCCAAAACACAAAGAAAGCAGAGCAGGCTCACGGATAATGCTAAGTGTCAACACGTCGCATTCCCAGGACCCTAAAAGGAAGCAAAAATATTAAGAATGTGTGGGCTTCCATGTGGATCTTGCATGGATAGACTCCAAACCCAAAGTAGTTTGGAAAAGATTGGTGGAAGGTCAATTCAATTGAAGATGAATCATGAAGCCCACCAAGAATTTTAAATGCTTAGATCTTTTAAGATATTGTGAGAGCCCGCATGGAATGCTCGAACTCGAACCTTGACCTTCGATGATCTCAACTATGACTGGATATCTTTAAATTAGTGAGACTAAGTTAGTCAAAATTAATAAATACAGTCCGCCATTTTTGAGGTTGTCAGGATTCTCACCTACCACCATAATGAGGTGAATTCAATGGGTTTTGTTTCATTGGGGGAATTCAATGCTCTTTTTGGATGGTTGAAGCATGATTGGAATTCTTCTCCTTTCTCTCTCATTCTTCCTATATATTGTAAGGAGGGGAATTTTTCTAAAGGTTGGACATTTTTGTTTTACACCCTCCCTTCTTCTCTTTCTAAAAGTGGATTTGTGGAGCTCAAACCTCCCATTCAAACTGTAAATGCAATTTTTCCTTTTGCCATTAGTAATGGACTCTATATCAAATCTTTGGAGCAATAGTATAAGTTTGTGGATGATTTCAACCCTCTCTTATGTTCATTGTATCTTCTTGATCTCTCATTGCAATCTTGGTTATTTGTGCATGATGGTTGTATTACATTTTTATGGTTTGTGTTTAATGGCAAAAATAGGTGTTCAACATTCCTTTGGTGCATCACCCTTGTTAGTTTAGGTTTTATTTCTTGCATCTCCTTAACCTTGTCTCCTTGGAAAGTTAGAGTAGGTTTTAGAGTAGATCCTTTGTAATATGAATGTGTGCACCTAAACAGAGGAATAGGAACCGGCCTTCATCCGAGAGCTCTCCCGATTCACAAAGTCCCACACTTTGGGAGAAGCTCCATGTTATGCAATCACACTAAGAGTCTCAACCCATCGAGTTGTAGACATTCAGGGGTGCTGTGATTACGCATCAATAGTTTTGGCATGCCTAGTGGGACCAAGAGGTCATTCCACAAGCTTTGAAGGCATTTTCATCAAATTTAGACTTAGAAATTGCAAGTTCTCCAATTTCATACTTTTCACCTCTCTGATGAACTCTAAAATTGATTTTCAAGGGCTTAACTTGCTCAAAACAAGTCCAAATTTCACCAATTGATAGATCTAGGGCTAATCTTCAAAAGGGTATTTTTAGTTTTTTTAAATTTTGATTTTCAAAATTTTAGAGTTTTTTAAAATTTGGGTTTTGGGATTGTCATTTCAAAATCAATTTTCAACCTCCAGAATATCAATACATAGGTCCTTCAAGGTTTTCATTTTTATTCTATCAATTTTGGTGTGTAACTTGTCAAAATATAGCCTTTAGAGGCTCTTTTCCCAACACATCTGGTGACTCCAAAGGGATAGAATTCAATGGTGTAGCAGCACAGTTTCCCAAGTACATGAGAATAATTTGAACTAGGTTTGATACTTGAGAAGAGGGATTATTTGTCTACTTTCAATTGTCTCTTGAAAGAGAAAAGAGGAAGAAGAGCTCAAAGGTCTCCATCTCCACCAAACAGAAATTTTTCAACACCTCCACCTGGTAGGCCTTTCATTCAATCAATGAGAGTTCTCTCGACCAATCAGGATGGCACAACCCAATCCCTATGTCAACTTCATGGGCAAGTAGCCCACTTTCCCTAAATTCTCAAAATCCAGTTCCAATTATGGCATTAAAGAATGTCCCATATTTCACTAGAGAGAACCAAACAACTCCAATTGACCACATCCAGGACATTGCAAATGTCTGTGTAATTCATGAAATCAATGAAATGGATATTACGGTCAAGTTGTTGGCTTCATATTTTAAAGGAAAATCTTTGCAATGGTTTAGGAGCCTCACAACAGGGTCTATCCAGAATTGGGATCATTTATGCACAGCCCTCCATAATCAATTTGGGGAAAAGGGAGATAATTTGTCTTTATTGGAACAATTGACAACTATTAAGAGGGCTCCTAATGAGCAGTTGATCAATTTCAATTTCCATTTCCAATGGACATGGGATAGGATTTCGATAGCTATTAGACCAACTACTAAGGAGCATTCCTTTACTTCTTGAAGGCTATAAACTCAGATATTGCAATGATGATCCAATCAATGGGAGGTATAACTTTACCCACAACCTATAATATTGTTATTAGAGCTGAAAACTACTTGATTCAAGCTGGTAAGCTAGCACCAAGGCCACCAATGCCTCTCTATCCAAACATGGGAGCTCCTACAACTAGTCAAATGCTAGAATTGAATCCCATTCCAGCCCCTAGAAATCAAAGCAATAGTGAGGCTTCTACTTCTTCAAGCACTTCAAAATAATTACAGAGGTTATGAAACAACTACAAAACCTAGGAAATGAGCTAGTGACTATCAAGAGACAACAAGCTCATAGTTCTAGACCATATCAACCTCCAAATCAATATCAAGCTAGGCCCCCATATCAACAAAATAGACCACCAAATCAAAGCTCAAATCAAAACAAAACCAAGACAACCTCAAGTTATCAGGCCATTCCAACCATATGATCCAAATGCAGCTTCAACATCAAGAGCCTTGGTTCCAACACAAAACAACATGGCACAGAGTACGACTGGTGTTACCCTTACAATCTACCTCACAATCAATCAACGTGTTTCAATGGTGCACTAAACTAGGCCTTGATGGTACAGACCATTGGTGTGTCCCAAGAACCAAGTCAAGAAGGAAATCGATAACATGAAAACTCTATAAGAGGCACCTCCAATGGAAACCACGTTGGTCAATTGGCACATAAAAGACTTTGTGGAGTTAATCAACCTCCTTTTCAGGGTGTAGCTACCAACACACTGGTCAAAGAAGAAGAACATAGAGGAGGGAAAACCATCTAATCCAGTTGTTTCTCAGCCCACTCCTACACAACAAGGAGTTAGTAGACCAAATGCAGCCCCGAATGTGCAAAATCATCCTAAGGCACCCGTTGCAAGAAACACATGTGCCTGTTCAAGCACTAGAAAAGGTCACACCAAGTAAGGGAAAAAAAAGGATAATTCATCCCCTTTCAACATTATTCGATCGATGAAGAAAACACATGTGAACATTTCCATGTGGGAGTCATTGCAATCCCAGGACAATGAGATTTTTGCAAGCTACAATGGCCAATTGGTCTACCTTGAATGGATCAAACCAAGGTCAGGAGAAAGTTCTCACTAATGCAGTGTAATAGGGTGGTGGTCAACCAAGAAAAAATTTGAAGCCTCCACCATTCTATGTGTCATTGATTATCGGAACCACTTGGTACATAACTACATGATTGATTTAGGTGTAAGTAGCTCAGTGATGCCAAAACAAATAAATAGATCAATTGGGTCTAAAGTATGAGCCAAGTGATAAAAGGAGTAGTGCAACTAGATGGAACAACAAGTAGGAATGGTTGGGGTCATCAAGGGTTTAAGCCTAACACTACATGCATGTCCAAATGTCACAATCTTGCAAGATGTGTCTGTAATTGACCTCCCACCACTCTTTGCATTATGTGTTTGTCAAGAGACTTCACTACCAAAATTGGTGGATATATCTATCAGCAGATTGGTCACACATGCTATTCAGAACAAGGTATGGAGCCAAGGAAACCATCAAGTCAGAACCAATTGCAAACTTTCACATTGAGCCCCATGTGCCAAGTCCTATCAATGAAAATTGCTCAGCCTTTGACCAAGAGGAGTGTTCAAATGATCTAGAAATAGGTACTAGGTTGAGGGTATTCCATATTTGACTCTAGATGAATGGGAAAACAAAAGGCATGCATTTGACCCATTTAAGGAAATGGAAGAATTTGAATTGGGTGTATATTGTGTACATGAAGAAAATTCACCCATTCCTGACATCATCAAGCTAGAAAATAAGGATGAAAATGAAGTATGGCAAATTATATTTTGATGGTTCAAGAAGAAAACAAGGTGCTGGAGGAGGTGCATTGTTAGTTTCACCACAGAACATCAAGTATTATTCAACATTTTGTTTCTAGTTTTCATGTTCAAACAACATAGCTGAATATGAGGCCTTGATTCATGGACTTCATTGGGCCAGGAAAAGAGGCATAAAGAATTTTCAAGTATTTGGTGATAGCGAGCTAATCATCAATCAAGTCAGAAGGAAACATGCTGCAAAGAATGACCTACTCAAGAGCTACAAAAATAGGGTATGGGACCTAATTGAAGACTTTGAAGCTTTCAACATTGTGTCCATACCTAGGAAGAAGAATGAAGCTATAGATAGGCTTGCAATAGTTGGAGCAAAATTTGATGTGGTTGATAAGTATCAAAAGAGACAAAACACAACCACATATCCATGTGATTGTAAGGCCAGTAGTTCCAGAATAATAACACAAGTTGGAAGGTGTTTGAGAACAATCAACAGATCATCAATTTCTTGTAAGAAGAGGTTGAATTCTCAGCTAGGAACCAAGACAAATTAGAGCAGCAGTACGGGATCAAGTTGTGTAGCTACCTGAAACAACAAGCTTCCCAAGGGTTTAGTAACATTGGAGTCTATATTCAATCCTAATGACTAGTTTCGTAAGGAGAAATCCAACATACAAGTCAAGGGAGAGGATTCAGAACCTATCTTGGTTGGGAAGGAAAAACACTACAAATTGGAAAAGTGGCCAATGAACATGAAAGATATGAGTTCATACAACTTTTCCAAGAATTTCTAGATGTCTTCACTTGGAGTTATGAAGACCTATAAGGATTCAATCCAAAGTTGGCACAACATACCATAGAATCTGGATCCAGATGCTAAGCCCATCAAGTAGAAAAAAGACCAGTCAACCCACACATTGAACCTCTTATGAAGAAAGATAAAACAAGCTAATAGAGGAAAGCATTATATTTCCAATCAAACATTCAAGTTGGGTTGTAAACTTGGTTCCAGTCAGGAAGAAGAATGGAAAATAAGGTTGTGCGTGGACTTCTGAGACTTGAACAGGGCATCTCTCAAAGACCACTATCCACTTCCTTCAATGGAACAAATCTTACAGGTAGTAGCTAGATCATAAAGATTCTCTCTCCTAGATGGATACTCGGGTATAATCAAATAATGGTGAAAGAAGATGATCAATTCAAAATGGCTTTCACCACTAAGTGGGGCACCTATGCCTATAGAAGAAGATGTCATTTGATTGTCTAATGCCAAGCCACATTTCAAAGGGTGATGGACATGGAATTCAAGGGGTTGATCAACAAAATAGTACTAATATATCTTGATGATATCACTGTGTTCTCTAAAAATGTAGCGATCACCTCTTTCATCTGAGACATGTATTTCAAAGATGTAGGAGATTTGGGGTATCATTGAATCCCAAAAAATGCATATTCCTGGCTCATGAAGGCAAGCTCCTAGGCCATATTGTGTCAAAGGAAGGATTGACAATTGACCTAGAAAGAGTTGAAGTAATTCGAGCATTACCATTGCCAAGTCATAAAAAGGCTCTTCAGCTTTCTAGGAAGGATCAATTTTGTTCACAGGTTTGTACCAAAATTTTCCACTCTTGTGAAACCAATAACACTAATGTTGAAGAAGAGTGTGGAATTTAGGTGGAAAAGGAAAAGTGAGAGTTTTTGAAGCAATCAAAGAGGCTATATCTCAAGCTCCAACTCTCGTCAATCCAAGACTTCTCCAAGGACTTCATGCTCTATGCCTTTGGTGGTGGAGACACAATTTCTACAATCCTAGTGCAACAAAACAAAGAAGGTTATGAACAACCAGTTTCCTTCTTCAGTCAAGGTTTGGAGGAATATGAAACTAGGTACTCTTTCATCGAAAAACATGTTCTTGTAGTGATCAAAGTTTGAAGAAGTTCAAGCACCTAGTTTCAAATAACAAGATCCAACTACTAGTTTCTCATGTCAGGAGTCAAGGACTTCCTTTTGAACAAATATCTAAATGAGAAATGTGCAGGATGGATCACTCATGTCATGGAATATGACATTGAAATTAAGGTCACTAAGCTGGTCCATGGAAAGGGACTATGTGAACAACTAGCCTCGAGTCAACAAGTTGATGCAAGTAATGAAAATGGGGTTGTTTTGGTACTACAAGATGGTCAAGAGAAGATGAATGATAATGTGCCCATCCTTATTGGACTCAAACTATGATACACTTCCTACAAATAGCCTATGCCCTCTAGAAATGAGAAAATCAAAGAGGAGATACTTCATATTACAAGCCATTCCATATGTGCTTGTTGATGGTGTTTTGTTAAAAAGGGACATCAATGGTGTTCTACTGAGATGCATTGGAACAAATCAAATTGAGAGATTGTTACAAGAGTTTCATGATGGAGAAGCCAGAGGTCATTTTTCTCTACGGGTAACAACTCTCAAGATAATGAAGGTGGGTTATTATTGGCCCACAATGTTTAGTGACTACTACACATGGATAAAAAGGTGTAAAAAATGTGTGTTCTTCACAGGTAAAGAAAAGTTAGCAATGCACTTCCATTACACCCAATTTCAGTTGACCAACCATTCATGCAATGGGGATTGGACTTCATTGGGGTCATCAATCCAAACTCAAGCCAAGGTCACAAGTGGATTCTCACAACAACAGACTATTTCACCAAGTGGACTGAGGCGGTAGCACTCAAAGAAGCCAACGAGTCTAGCATACTAGACTTCTATGAAGGAATAGTGACTAGGTTTGGTGTACCGACCACTATCATATCAGATAATGCATTGGCATTCCTAGGTTCCAAGATCATAGAATGGGTTGTCAAGAATGGAATCTACTTGAGCACCTCTTCAAACTATTACCCATAGGGTAATGGGCAGGTAGAGTCCACGAACAAGAATTTGCTAAGAATCATCAAAAGGACTCTAGATGAAAATCAAAGGACATGGCATACAAAGCTAAAATCAACATTATGGGCTGATAGGATCACACCAAAGAGGTCAATAGGTAATTCTCCCTACAAGTTAGTCTATGGGAAAGAGGCAATGTTTCCTATATCATTAGAGCTACCCGCATTGAGCTCATGAAGCAATTGGAGTTATTTGAGTTCAAACCAATGGAGGCTAGGTATGCAAAATCTGATGGAATTAGAAGAAACTAGAGAACATGCAGTTCAAATGATGGAGAAGGATCAAGCCTTAGTCAAAAGATGGTTTGATAAGAAAGCAAGAGCAAGGACCTTTCGGAGAGGGGATCTAGTTCTAAAGTGGGATGCAGATCGGGAAAAACCAGAAGGCACTCCAAGTTTGATGCCATTTGGAGTGGCCCCTACATGGTCATCAGGATGTAAAAGTAGCAATGCCTTCTAATTGTCTACATTGGATGGAGAAGAGATTCTCGATTCTGGTTAATGGGATCTACCTTAAACATTGCTACTGAAAAGGAAAGGTTTCACCCTTGTAAATATTAGCCTAGGATTTTAATTCCTCTAAGTGTGTATGCACATTTTTCTTGTTATAGTTTAGGTTTCAATTTCCCTAAGTGCTTTGGCATAGGTTTTATTACTCCTAGGTTAAATCATTGTGCAGTTCAATGTGCCTCCAAAGGTGAATGTTGTAGCAGTCCATTTCAAGGGTAGGTGAATGTTCTAGGTCAAGACAATTTTCTACTCTCAAAATCTCACCTTCAAGATTTTCCTATGAAAATTAAGAGTGCAAGTAGTGGAACAAGTTTAGGCTCAGAGAGTGTAAGCTTTGGGTTCTAGTTTCAAGCACATGAGATCGATATCAGGCTATCATTCATGACTCCATGCCCAATGGATGCAACAAGGAAACTAATCTTTCCACCTAGCAGGCAAGTGACCCCGAAGTCACCAAATTGTTATCCAATTTTTCCCTCAGAAAAATTGATCAAACAAGATCTTAAAAGGAGAAATGGAGAGGTTGGTTTAGTCATGTGAGCTCACATTCAATCCCAAAAATCAAGTTATGGGTGGGCTCAACAATGGAGAAGCAAGGTTGGAAAATGAGTGGCCAAATAATGTTAAAGGAGATCAGAGCTCAAGAGGAATAAAAATGGAGAAAGGCTCAAAGTTTTAAGAATTCACATTTTCAAGGATCTTGGGGAAATTAATAGTTTAAAAAATGAAGAAAGCTAACTTGTTAAGTCAAAATCAATCCTTCAAAGATTTAACTCAAGTAAAGCAATGGACTCAAGAATGAAGGCGCCATGTGTTAGCTCGGTGCAATTCCAAAAAGTGAAAGGGAAAGAATAAATAATCACTAGTGGAAGCCTCCACATGTCATCTCAAAGACAAACTTCAAAGGTAAAATCAAAAGTAGGGTCCCCAAATGAGCACAGGCTCTCCACGTGGTCAGAGCCCAAGAAAGGAAAAACCAACTATTGAAAATTCTAAGCATGGGAAGAGCCAGTGGAAGCCTCCATGTGCCTCATCAGCACAACTTCAAAGGTGTAATAAAAGCGGGGTCCCAAATGAGCGTAGGCTCTACACATGGTCAGAAGTTAGAAAGGCATAAACAACTGTTGAAAATTCTAAGCATGGGAAGAGCTAGCGGAAGCCTCCACGTGTTAGCCTCATCGTAACTTCAAAGATAAAATCCAAAGTAGGTTCCCAAATGTGCGTTGGCCCTCCACGTGTCTAGGGTCCAACATAGTTGCTCCTAAATAAAAGGGACTTAGCCAAAACACAAAGAAAGCATAGCAGGCTCATGGAAAATGCCAAGTTTCAGCACATCACATTCCCAAGACCCCTAAATGGAAGCAAAAATATTAAGAATGTGTGGGGCTTCCACGTGGATCTTGCATGGATAGACTCCAAACCCAAAGCAGTTTTGAAAAGATTTGCGGAAGGTCAATTCAATTAAAAGATGAATCATGAAGCCCACCAAGAATTTTAAATGCTTATATCTTTAAGATATTGTGAGACCCCACGTGGAACGCCCGACCCTTGACCTTCAGATGATCTCAACTATGACTGGATATCTTTAAATTAGTGAGACTAAGTTAGTCAAAATTAATAAATACAGTCCACCATTTTTAGGTTGTCAGGCTATCACCACCATAATGAGGTATTTCTTTCACCATACATGGGTTTTCATAATGAGGTGAATTCAATGCTCTTTTGGGGTGGTTGAAGCATGATTCAAATTCTTCTCTCCTTTCTCTCTCATTCTTCCTATATATTGTAAGGAGGGGCATTTTTCTAAAGGTTGGACATTTTTTTTTGCACCCTCCCTTCTTCTCTTTCTGAAAGTGGATTTGTGGAGCTCGAACCTCCCATTCAAACTGTAAATGCAATCTTGCCTCTTGGCCATTGTAATGGACTATATCAAATCTTTGGAGAAATAGTATAAGTTTGTGGATGATTTCAACCCTCTCTTATGTTCATTGTATCTTCCTGATCTCTCATTGTAATCTTGGTTATTTGTGCATGATGGTTGTATTACATTTTTGATGGTTTGTGTTTAATGGAAAAGTAGGTGTTCAACATTCCTTTGGTGCATCACCCTTGTTAGTTTAGGTTTTATTTCTTACATCTCCTTAACCATGTCTCCTTGGCAAGTTAGAGTAGGTTTTAGAGTAGATCCTTTGCAATATGAATGTGTGTTATCCAAAGAGCTCTCTTGATTCGCAAAGTCCCACACTTTGGGAGAAGCTCCATGTTATACAATCACACTGAGAGTCTTAACCCATCTAGTTACTGACATTCGGGGGTGTTGTGATTACGCATCAATAGTTGTCTCTTATAGATGGTTTCTCTAGTTATACTTAAACCCTCATCGCACTAGAAGATCAACATAAGACATTATTTATCACCCCATGGGGACCTTCGCTAAATAGTAATGTACTTTTTCCTAAAAATACATGAGCCACTTATCATCAAGCTATTACATACATATTTCATTACCTCATCAACATAACCATAGAAGACTACATAGATAATCTCTTAGTAAAATCTAAACACTAAAAATACCATCTCGTTTTCCTTGACGTGATCTTTGCATATATATTACAATTCTTTCTCCATCTTAATCCAGCTAAATGCGTATTCAGAGTTCTCACAGAAAAATCCTAGGATTCATAGTGTCTATCAAGAGGATTGAACTTAACCTACCAAGATCAAGGCCATAATCGAAATGCCTCATCCATTTAATCTTAAACAAGTTTTTAGCCTTCAATAAAACTTCAATCTATTCATTGCTTAATTTCTCAACTATCAAATTATTGTTAAATTTTTCATCATCTTATAAGAAAATAAATCCACTTTAAGTGGGATGATGAATGTCAATAGGCCTTTGATGCCCTCAAACAATATTTCTTATCACCACCAAAGTGCTTACACTTCCACATGATGGGAACCCTTCTATTTATATATCTTCATTACTAATCATGCCTTAGAATTCATGTTATCACATCAATACAAAAAGGTAAGGACCATGATGTCTACTACATAATTCATACCCTACAAGAGTACAAAACATGTTATTTTTAAGTAGAAAGTTTTGTTGCACCTTGTAGTTTATAACTTCCAAACTTCATCATTATCTCCTCAATCATAGAATATGTGTAGTCACAAGTTTTAATCAACTAAAATACATTCAATCTAAAACACCTTAAACACATTCACCTAACCATGGCCCCTTTCATCCCACTCTAATATTAATTTAATTAATTTAATTAATTAATTCATTATCCTCACAATATTTATTATTTAAATATCCTAATTGGATAATGCCCACATATCCACCTCACCTATACACCTCATCTAGCCACCTCACCCTAAGACCTATTCTTAGTATGTTGCCATAACTAACTAAGACCTACCTAAACCCTAAAAATCAAAGCCTACATTCCCTCTAACCACATTCCCACCCATTAGAAAGGAAGCTTCCATTCTAATCCGTGGGAGCAAATGAACGAGATCCCAGAAAATCAAGAGGATCTACCTAGTTTAGTAAACCTAGGAAATCCTACCCTAACCGATGCGTAAGTTACCCTAAACCACCACCAGTCAACCCAGAACCACCGTCGGTTACCATTTAATCCCTAAAACAACCTTATTTCGAGGTTGGGACATTTCTGAGAGGTTGGCACATCTTCTGAGAGTGAGAGATGAAACTAGAGCTATATGCAAGTAGAACCAACATTCGTACATGCATCAAAGCATCCATAACCAGCACTTGAAGCAACCACAGAGCCATTTTCCTTCACAGGAGCATCCGGGAAGCACCTGCACCACACCAAGTTCCTTTCATTTGATCACCCACCATTACCAACCAAACATCAAGCTCATGCAACAGTAAGTGTTTTATTAACTAGCACTTGTCCATTGCCATTTTTAGTAGATTCTTTTACTTTTGTTATTAGTTTCGATCTCCATTTCCATTTACCCACCATTTACCTCCATGCAAACTTGACCATTCCTTCACCCACACCCTTGAACTTCCCATACTTGGATTTTAATCACCCCTGAGTATACCTAAGACCTACATAGACCCTGTCATAGCCCTCTCCATTTCCATTTAGCCTTGGATCTGCCCTCACCTCAAACTTTTATTGAGTTTCCTGTACCCCGACCACACCGATGCCGGTTACCCTCAACCGTCACCAGTTCACTTAAACTAACATCAGTCCTATCAGACCGACATCAGTCTCTATGTTTTTACCATCAGACCAAGAACAAAGCCTGAACTCTTTACCCAATACCCAAAACAGCCCAAAACTTGACCCTGACTAGTACCAATACCCTAAAAAACACCTTGACCCTTAGATTCAATCATAGCTTAGCCTTTGTTGTGAATGAATTTTCTTATTGTAGATGAATGAGATACCTAAATCATTTTAACTACAGTAGGATTTCCTTTATTGTTAGCATTAAGTTGTTTTAAATAGTGGATTGACAACCATCTAGGGAGTATCACACTTCCGGATCTAGCATACGCTAGGCAGTCCACTACATATATTGTTTAACTTTCATTTGGTGGTCTTGTTTTCCATTTCAGGTAGTTCCTCCAAGAAAAAGGAAGCTCTCACGATCAGTTGTGGATCAAGAATTCATATACGTGCAACAACCTACAACCAAAGATTTCGACAGGTATTCCTCCTAGCCCTTTACCCTTATCTATTTCATCAACATTCAAGAAACGATCTAGAATCAGGTGAAACATTTTGGCATGCCCGGTGGGACCCATTCGGGGTTCTTTGCATTCTTTCATTTCTAGGTGAAAATTTGCATGTTTTTTTCCTTTCTAAAAGGTTCTTACATTAAAATTTCTCCCCTGAATCTTCTCTTCTTCTATTGTCTAAAAGCAATCGTATTTTGGTGCTTTAAAACAAACATTTCTTTCCTTTCATTAGTATCACATTAGTGAAAGAGCATCCCTTCTCCTGTTCATCTTTTTGTGTCATCAAATTCAACATTTTGATTTGGGCTTAAAATTAACTACATTTCATTCTACTTTACTGCATTAGCTCACATTAAATGAGGGCAACCTATACGCTGGAAGTCATGCCCAACTGATGGTTGACAAACAAATCATAGAAAAAACTTTCTTTCTCTTTCTCTTCTCTCTCTCTAAGTCTTACCAAACATCACAAAATTGAAAAAATATACACATTCTTAAACAACATCTCACCCGAAGAAGTTGTAGGTGATCACATGATCACGGTATAGTGGGCACCCCGCTTGGTTATCTCTGTCCAGTACCCCATCAGAGGATGGCCCACCCCCCATAACATAACCTGAAACCTCTCCTTGTAGATCTCCTTCTTCGTAGGAAGCCATCCTCACCAAAAATTCTATTCTAAAGTTCATGAGTCAGTCCTTAAATAGCATAAGCTAAACAAACATAATAGAAAAAGCACTCTTAGGATCATATTTTTCTTAGTGTTTCTACTTGGCTTGCATGTTTTGAGGTGAGAGGATTCATTCTTCATTTTCTTATTTCCCCTTGCACACTCCTCATCATAGTTGGTGTATTCCAGCTTCATCTGAGTGTGCCTGGACCATATTCTCATCATTCTTAGAATTCTGGGTTTGATTCCACATCTAATTTTAACTCACAACCACATTTTCTTCATTGTTGTTTCAATTTCACAGTAACTGTGTCGGTCCAACAACCATCATCAGTTACCCTCTAACCATCATCGGTTTCACCCAACCGGCATCGGTTTACTAGTTATTTTGGTTAACCTACTCAAAAGGACACCCACTTCACCTTCTTTGTTGTTTAGAGCCTCTGTCACTCTCAGCATATTCACTTTCTAGGTAAATTCCATCAACATCTTGCATACTTGGCAAATTATTGGCCTTTTACCTTGTTTTGACAAACTGACCATTTTCCATAGTGACCGACCATGGTTAACTATGACCGATGCGTCGGTTTACCCTAACCAACATCAATTAGCCTTGTGTAATTCTCTAGCTAACATTTTAACCCCAATCCACCTACCACCACCTGTTTCTCCTATCTCTACTATATTTTTGGGGCATTTACAGAAAGCATTCCTACCACGTCAGTACTTGTCCACATGGTGCTAATGCATAGCCAAGAAAACACCCTCATATTCCATGCCAGCTATCAACCACTCCCACCTAGCCCTTCGCCACCTTATATTTTATCACCCATGGATCCTACCCAACCTATCACTATCACCATAGGGACAGGAGTTCACATGCATGACTCCTTGACCAGAACCCTGCCCTTGCAGTTTTATCTTTCCCACTCATCCACTCGAGATGCCTCGGGTCAGTTGATATACGGCATGCCCATATCTATCCCCCTAACACTCACTCCTACTTCTGCTCCAACCTCCTCTGGCTCCGTACTACCCGCACCTACCTTCCCCCATTCATTTCACAGCTAGGCCCCATACCTTATGACCACCACATCTGCCACATCTATTGCACCCACCACATCCAATATACCTTCACCAACCACCCAGAACATAACCTCATCCACACCTATTGTTTCACATATACCCATAGCTACACAACCCCCCCGATGTCGGTGACCCCTACCCCTTTTCAAAACATTGTTCTTTCTATTCCACAATCCTTAGCCCCCATTGCCACTAGGGTCACCACGACCCTTCCACCTCCATATACGTACTATCAATGAACCTCCCATTTCATCTATCATTCATTTTGGGTACGTACCCCTATTTCACTTCCTCCTTCTCAATCTACCTATACAACATCACCATATATAGGAATGCCACCTCCATCATATGTCCAACACCAACCTCCTTACACTACAAGGAGGTACCCAACAATCACAACCTACCAACGACCTAATCAAGTTAATGATGGACAAGATGCAGACACTGGAGAGGCATCGGTTTCTGGCACACACAATTCTCTTACCTACGATGAGATTTGTAATGAGCCCATCCACCCATCCATTCCTATTCATCCATATCCCATACATTGGGAAATGCCTAAATTTAACCACTTCAACAACAAGGAGGACCCACAACAACATTTGTGGTCTTTCAAACATGGGTGTTATCTTATTTCCCATGATGATGCTTTGCTCTGAGGGAATTTTCCCATGTCTCTGACCGGCCCACATTAGACTGGTATAGTGGGTTTCCTAGACATTCTATCTTCTCATTTAATCAGGTAGCCCAAGCCTTCTTGGATCACTTCTCCATCAATGTTGTTAAGAAGGTTACCATGATTGACCTCTACTCTACACATCAATATGATGATGAATCTATCACATATTTTGTCACTCATTGGCATAGCCTGATCAATCAACTCATGTTCCAATTACCACAAACCAAACTCATAGAGCTCTTCACGTGGGCTTGTGCTAGACATATCTCACCAACCCTAGGTCTAGACTTTCTGAACCTTTGATGAGGCATTCACCATGGCACGAAAGCTAGAGATTTGGGCCATCAAAGAAAAGAAAATCCAACTACGCAATAAAACTCGAATTTAAGTCAAATGATACCTCTTCTTCTTCAAAACCACAAAAATAATTATTCAAAATCCAAGGGAACCACTAACGCAATGGTACTCAAGGCCAGGCCCAGCTCATCCCTCAAATCAGGCTAACCCCTCATCTAATCTCTCACCCATTCAGACTTTTCAATTCAGACGGGAACAACGGAAATACACCCCAATTGGGGAACCTTATTCTTCTATCTTAGAAAAGCTCATTAAAGTTGGGGCCATCACCCTTCCTCCCATAAAGACACACACTAGTTTTGATCCTACTCACCCCACACCCATGTGGTACAAAGAGCATGACTTCTACAACTATCATCGAGTAAAAGGTCATAGTGATGACAATTGCATTACTTTCAAAAACATTTTCCAAGAAATGCTCGAGAAAGGTGAATTAACCTTGGATAATCCTAACACACCTGCCAATCAAAACCTACACATCTTCAAGAAACCCTTTCCTAATCATGCCCCTTCTTCGATCAAACCGAGAGACCTCAACTCATGATAGCCATACCCACGAGGTCCATGCTATTTTCAATGACGCACCCATTGCTTCCCAATTACCTCATATTCCTTCCATAGAGGAAATTCTAGCCCAAAGCCCTCCACCTACACTTGAACCCACTTCACTTGTTTCTCCACCCATAGAGGAACACCCTTCATCTCCTCCCTCACCCATGAAGGAGACTCTTGTTAACATCGAAACCATTTCACCTTTGGCTTCTCCACCTAGAGATCTATCACCTGCAGTACCTCTCTGCAACCCATGGAAGAGGCTTGTTTATCTCCTCCACCCATAGAGGAGCACCCATCATCTCCTCCACCCACAGAGGAGCACCCATCCTCTCCTCCACCTATCAAAAATCCAGTAGAAATGCCTTTACCTCTAGGTGCCCATTCTCCATCAGTTACCCAAGATCCTGTGGACTTACTTTTGGCTCTCTTACCCACAGAAGTTGAAGCTAGAAAATTCCCCATTTCTAAGACACATTTTACAGGGAATTTCCATTGGATCCTCATCAACCTCACCTACAACAGTGCCTTTCTCACATTTATCCAATCACCTAGATTATGTGGATAGAGCCTTACTTTGGGGTGTCTTCTACTTCCTGTCTCCACACAAATGTAGATGTCACTTGCTGATACTTCCACTATATATCCAAAAATATTTCAGCCAATCAAACCAAACACAACCAAAACTATCACAAATTCCACCATGATACCACTCATGGCTCAACTCACACCCCTACCCATAACCCAACATGCATCAAAATCCAAACCTACACCTACATCATCTTCCTTGCCTAAACCTATTACTACCTTAGGGGTCATCCCAACCACCAGCCTTACTCATCCACCCATCAAATTAGATTTGGTTACATCCACCAAAGCCAACACCAAGTTCAATCTGAGCACCCAAACAGAAGAACCCATCCCATAGATCTCATACTCTAACCTCACTGATCACACCTTCATCACCTTCACCACTTCCATCCATCTTAGGACCTCACTCTTCTTCCAAAATGGGTAAGAAATCTCTACCCATCGGTACACTAAAAACATAGCAGCCCATTCCTCCCTCGCAGACCTCTAACATACCCAAGTGCCCAACATGGCTTCCACCCACACCGTAACATCTTTACCATCCATACCTCTAATACCATCGATCACTTCTTCACTACCCATGACACTTCAGTCTCTTTCCCTCACACCTCCTACATGACCCATGCCATCTACCTTCACAACACCTCAGTTATCCCCATGGGTAACTCACCCTCTTCCACCATCTACCTTTCCCTCTAGATTTCATGTGCCCATATCACCTTTACCCAAGAAGGTGCCACCTAAAGACAAAAATTCACTACCCTCCAATAAGGTAGTCAAACCAACCACACACTCTCTTTCCAGTTCATCTACCATACCCCTACCCAAACAAACATGACCAACACCTAAGACCATGCTAACACCTAAAACCATGGCTCGACCTACTCCCCTCATGCAAAGACCCTTCCTCTATAGTCGGCCACACCTACACCCAAACCCACTTTCACTTCCCATTGTGATCCACTAGCGGGATCCTATGCCAAAATCTTAACCAACCTCCTTGAAACCATTGTCATCACATTACCACCTCTCAGACCTTATGACCCTCTCAAACCCAAACCAAAGGGGTTTGACAACACCAAAATTTATGCCTACCATCATGTGTTAGGGAATGATGTGGAGAACTACAAGGCTTTAAAGACCGTTCTTATCTAGTTGTGTCCTCTCCAAAGAAAACTTTGATGATGATGACCTTCTCGATGAGGACCCATTTCACCAACACCCATTCTCATAGTTCTTCCCTCATTTCCTACTCAACAACCAAGACCTCCACCCCCACAACTCCTAGAGCCACCCCCAAGATTCAAAATTAACATGGTTCACATCAGAGAACTCACCAAACCTCCACCCAAATGTCGGTGTGCCCAACTCATCTCACAAGGTTCCTTCCCACCCCTGGGCTTCTGCCCTTCTTATCATTATACCTTTCATGGCTCACCTACCTCACCCACCTCCCCACCTCAAATCAACATGATCCACATTGCTACCCATGCTCAGAAGGATAAAGGCAAGGAAAAGGCAACCAACCCACCGACCAATCCTATACCCAACATACCATCTACACCCACACCTAAAATCACTATCCACGGCCCCACATATCCTATTTCTAATGGGGTTACACATCGTGCCATGCTCAAACAACTACATCAATCCCCCTCAAAATGTCCCTATATGACCTCATCCAAACCTTAGAATCCCATCGTCAAGCTCTCATGGAGGTTCTTCAGTCTATTGAGGTCTTACCTAATGACCCTACACCCATGACCTCCATTATTACACCCCATCATGTAGCCTCTCTCACCAAAATACCACCTTCATCTACACCTCCACCTACTCACCAAGTAGTCACACTCAGCTTCTCAGATGAAGAGATCACACCGCACCAAACCGATGACCCAGATCCTACTCTTTTCATCTCCATCCACATCGATGATATACATGTATGACGTGTTATGATCGATGGGGGTGCTAGCATTAATATCATCTCTTCCCATGCATTTTCCCAAATGTGCATACCTGAAAATTGCATGCATAAACATCCCGTCATGTTGCGTTCATTCAATGACGCTATCACCTCTACACTTGGCACCATCATCCTCCATGTTTTCTGGGCCCCCACACTATCCCAGAGCTATTTTACATCTTAGAGGGGGAATTTCAATACAACTTGTTGCTTGGTAGACCCTGGATTCATGTTATGGGTTGTGTTCCTTCCACTTTGCATCATTGTGTAAAGTTTGAGCATGAGGACACACCTATACCATTCCAACTAACCCATCACCTTTCAAAACTTGCAACATGCTTTACCAACCCAATGATGTGCTTATACCCATTAAAGCATCTACCTCCACAATCACTACTTCTTCACCTACACCTCCACTCACCAGTGCAACCGCTACCTCAACCGCACATACCTCCTCCATTCCTACCGCTACCACAACCTCCACGGCCAACCATCAACCTCCCAATCTATTAACCCCATCTCCGATCTGACCTCTGACACATCATCTATTCCAGCTACCCGCATACCAACCACCGATCCCTTGGAGGCTCTTTTCAATGCCTCACTCTGGGGAGTATCACCTATATAGTGTCAACACATTCCTTACTCCACAAGAGTATAGAAGTCTTCACCAGCACCCTCACTATGATCACCATATAGGAGAGTGCCTCCTTTATGGTCCTCCCCACCTTTGTACCAATCTCACTTATGGGGGACTTGATACTACCACTTACACACCTAAACCACCATCACAAACCTTCCCATTTTCCTTCTGACTTCCAGTCACTCACCAATCATCATTTTTCACCCACACCTTCCTACACCGATGTGTGTGGAAGGGTTTTGGTTTTGGATTTTACAAGAAAGGCACCATACTATTATTCCATGTACTACCCACAAACATAATGACCGTAGTGGTATCAGCTTTGCTGAACCACCTACCAAGAAGGCCCGCATTGAACTCATTGAGGACATCATCCCTTCTCCACCTTCTTCACCCGCTCCACCTTCTTCACCACCTTCACCAACAGAGTCGATGGATCTAGAATCCATTCCTCCTAACTTTTTTTTTCATAAACACCATTTCCTTGGGGCCTCTGACTTATCAACATGGGCAGGCTCCCTCCTCTCTTCCCTTCCTGTATCCTAAAATGATCGACGATGATACACCTTCGATTAACATCGTTCAATGTCAGGATGATGAATCTATACTCACCTACCTTGGTGTTGAGGACTCATATATTCATCGGTCATTACCATCTGAGACCCAAACCATGTTGAATGAATCGACTATTGAAATCAACATCCATACTCCAAATGACCCACACATTCTAAAGATTGGACAATCTTTAGATACTGCTTGAATAAGAAGCCATCACTTCTTTTCTCAAAAACCATAATCACACTTTCACTTGGTCTTATATAGATATGCCTAGTATTGACCCCACCATAGTGGTCCATAATATCATAACCATTCCCGATGCCAAACCTATCAAACAAAAGCTAAGGAAAATGCACCCTCGCATTGCACTTCTAGTCAAAGAAGAACTTCAATGCCTTCTTTCTGTTTCCTTCATCTTACCCATTGATTATCCTCGGTGGATTTCTAACATTGTCCCTGTCACTAAGGTGATAGGGGACTTCGTATTTGCATGGATTTCCATGACCTCAACCTAGCTTCCCAAAAGATGACTTTCCTCTACCCGGTATTGACCAACTGGTTGACCTTACATGCTGGTCATGAGATGCTATCACTCATGGATGGTTTCTTAGGTTATAACCAAATCTTGCTTGCCCTAGAGGATCAACACAAAACCACATTCATCACCCCTTGGGGACCTTCTACTATCGAGTCATGCCTTTTGGCCTTAAAAATGTTGGTGCCACATATCAGCGGGCTATGACTTACATCTTCCATGACATCATGCATCGTATATTGGAAGATTACATGGATGATCTCCTGGCCAAATCTAAACACCACTCCGAGCACCTCGCCATCCTAAAAACCATCTTTGACCACCTCATCAAGTATTGCATTCACCTTCAGCCCAAGAAGTGTGTCTTCGCAGTCCTCTCGGGAAAAATCCTAGGATTTATCATCTCCTTATGTGGTATAGAGGTTGACCCTGCTAAAGTCAAAGCCATTCTTGAAATGCCTCCACCCACTAACCTTAGGAAACTCTATATCCTACAAGGTAAGTTGTAGTCTATTCACCATTTCATTTCACAATTGTCTGATCGGTGTCAACCATTTCATCATCTTCTCAAGAAGGATGTCTCCTTTAAATGGGATGATGACTACCACAAAGCTTTTGAGGCCTTAAAACAATACCTTCTCCAACCACCCATCCTCATTCCACCTAAAGATGATCAACCCTTCTACCTATACATCTCAGCTACGATCATTCCTTGGGGGCCATGCTCACTCATCATGATGAACAACACAGGGAGCAGGTGGTTTATTACATAAGTCATACTCTTTTGGACTACGAAACCTGCTATACCCATGCCAAAAACTTTTCTTAGCCTTAGTTTTTGTCACCACCAAACTCCATCATTACCTACTTAACTCACAAAACCTATGTTGTGACCAACACCGACCCCTTACACTTCATGTATGCCAAACCTTACCAAAATCAATGTGCCACACACTGGCTTATGCTTTTGGCTGACCTCACCTCAATTCATCCATCAAAAGTCCATCAAGGGCCAAGCCATCACGACCAATTGGCCAACGCACCTATTTCTCGGGGATCAACCTTCTAATTTTGACTTTCCAGATGAGTCAATTACTTCCTTTCCTTGGACGAGCCCACATACCAAATGACACTCTTCTTCGATGGTTCCAAGTGTCAGTGTGGGGGTGGGGTAGGCATTATCCTCATTCCACTTGATGGTGAACCCATTCCTTTGTCTTTTAAACTCAATTTTGATTATACAAACAATATTTCGAATACAAAGTGCTTGTATTAGGTCTCCAAGCTACCTATGCCTTGGATGTCAAATCCATCAACATCTTTGGTGATTCCCAATTGGTCATAAACCAAGTCAATGGTATATACCAATGTCGTAATGAGACACTTCAAAAGTATAAACATCATGTGGACATACTTTTGACCACTTTTGACCGTTATGACCTTCAAACCATCCCCCGCTCTACCAAAAAATTTGTAGATACCATGGCCTGCTTGGCCTCTCAAATACCCGCTTCACCCGTCGATTCTAAAATATTTGTCACCATACAAAGACTCCAATCACCCTCTTATTTACCTCATGAAATTTACTCTATCGAAACTACTGCCCCACCCTCGAGTGACCTTTGGTATAAACAATACTTAGACTACCTTTCCCTCTCCATCTTGCCTCCCGACTCACTCGTAATGGACAATGTGCTTTTCTTAAAAGGGTCTCTCTTTACGTCATCATGGATGGCCTCCTCTATAAGCATGGTTTTGATAGTATTCTCTTACGATGCCTTACGAGTTCAAAAATTCCTTATACCATTAAGGAATTTCATGATGGTATATGTGGATGTCACTTCAGTGGCCTTGTTAGTGCTAAGCATATTCTTCACCTAGGCTATTATTGGCCGACCCTCAACCATGATTATTGTGACTATGTTAAGCATTGTGTAAAATTCCAACAACATGCCAACCTTCATCATACACCCAGTCATGCCTTATAGGTCACCCGTGACCTTTGGCCCTTCTCTCAATGGGGGTTGGATCTCGTCGGAGAGATCAATCCCCATTCTTCACAATGACATCATGGATCATCACCGCCACCAAATACTACACAAAATGGGTTGAAGCCATACCTCTCATCTCCATGAAAGTTGAGAAAATATGTGAGTTCATCAATCATCACATCATCTATCGCTTTGGTGTCCCACATCGCCTCATCACTGATAACAACAAGTAATTCAAAAATAAAACCTTGCATAAACTTTGTGATGCCTTGACATTCGAGTTCATTTTCTCTCACCTTATTACCCACAAACCAATGGCCAAAGCTGAATCCACTAATAAAAATTTAAACAAAATTCTCATGAAGGTGGTTAATGATCTTTGGGAAGGACTGGCGCATACGCACATTCCTTTCGACCTGGGGCATGTTCCGCACTAGTATTCACACTTCCACCACTACCACACCTTTTTTATCTAGTCTATGGTACATAGGCTTGTGTTGCCTCTCAAAGTCCAAATTCCCTCACTTCGCATTTCTCTCCATGACATGCTCAATGATGACAACTTTCATCAGGACCATTTAGCACAACTTGAGTTATTAGATGAATGTCGTCTTAATGCTCTTGACCATCTTCAAGTTTACCAAAAACATATCAAACGTGCCTATGACAAATGTGTCCATGAACGAACCTTCTAAGTCAGTGACCTTGTCCTGAAATAAAATCAACATGTAACCAAAGTAGAAAAAGTAAACGGGGAAAATTTTCTCCTAATTGGCTTGGACCATACATCATGACTCATACTTATGGATCAAGTGCTTATCGTTTATCTTCATTAGATGGTAAACCCAAACCTAAGCCCCTCAATGCCTTGCATCTTCAACCATTCTACTAGTTGATTTAGTCCTACCTCACTTTCTACCTCTTTCATGCTCATCCCTTGAGAACTACCCACTTCCTATGCCATCACCAATGATTAAAATAAGAATCATGTGTGTACCCGTCACCCTTTTATCTTCTCTTAAATATGTGTACCACAAAGATCGCACATGGCATGATTCTCATGGATATTTTTGTTTGCTTTTAGATGAGATCCCATGGTTGTTTCACCCTACTTTCTAAACAAGAATCCAATCCTTTACCTTATTCTTGTCCATGACTTAAAAGCCCCCACCTGGGATCCAACTCCTCGAGTCAAACTTCCAACAACAAGATGACTCCCTCAAAAGGACATCTTTCTCTCTACTTTGCTACTATAAATAGACTTTGCTCCCTCAAAGGACAACTATGTAAAGCTCTTTCAAAAAAAAAAGCAGAGAGAGAATCAAGATTCCCACATCAATCGATCTTTCATGCGAAGACCTCAAGAATTTAATTTCCTTATCCCATATAGACTTCCCGCATCGATCAGTCTATCTTAAATACAAGTCAAACAAAAAACTTTTTCATCATGGACTTGCCCATTGTGATCTTGGATCTCTTTCCCAAAAGGCATGCTACCTAGTACCATATAAAAACTAACCACTTTTCACCCTCTCACCATTCACACTTTCACTTCCTACCACCTCAAGGGACCTGCTGAAACTGTGACATTCGGTGATCATGTGACTTTTCTTCACCTTTAGAATAATCAATCATGCAATGTCTTTAGGGTCTTACGTTCATCAGACTATCTAAGGTATGACCTACTCATTATGATCCTTACCAATTAGGTGGCTCCCTCGCCTCCTCTTGTCTTTTCCCCTTCTTCATTACATATTGATTACCTTGAACAGGATTAGATCCTCGACACTTATCTTTGGGTAATTTTCCTCTTTTGTCGTAACCAACTCAACATCACCCATACCAATGTGCCCACAATTCACCCATGCCTAACCAAAACCTAGACTCAAATCATGCCTAAAACCTACCAACTCATACTCATACCTCCTCGCATTCTTCCCTAGTTTATGGGAGAACTACATCGGCCTGAGGTCCCTTTTTTCTAGGACTATGTAGGTAGCACTACAAGGGCATGGGGCCCTTGGAGGTTAGCTCGGCCACTCTCTACCCTAACCAATTCACTTTTCATTTTCCTAAATCACAATCTACCCTTGTTAGATTTCTTTTTATATCAATAATTGGGAATTAAACCAAACAAACAACAAATTAATTTCTACCTTTATCATCATCAAACATACATTCATTATGTCTACCATTTCTTTACCATTATCATGCATGTTACTATAAACATCTCACACATGACCCATATCATCATTAAATTACACAAATTAATGAATTACAAACTAAACCACAACCTGACTCCATTCATGCCTATAACCTAACTCAATCCATGCCTATGACCTGACTCGATCCATGCCTAGACCACAACCTAACTCTATCCATGTCTATGACTTGACTCCATCCATTCCTATGACCTAACTTGATCCATGCCTATGACTTGACTCTATCATGCCTACACTACTTGATTTCCATCACATATACACATCAAAATAACAAGATAACCACAACCATGTATACACATAATGACCATAATCATCATCATCTCTATAAATAAAAATATCCAAACATGTGTCTCCATATACATAACTCTCAAATATCTTCAGCACACAAGCTGTTATATATAACAAAATCTCTCAAAACTCTCATATACAGCCTCACCATCTTCAACACGCAGGCCGGTATATGATCAAAAATATAAAAAACTCTCGTACATCCTCACTCTCTTCGGCACGCAGCCAGTATATATCAAAAATGAATCAAATACATCCAAATGGAGGGATGTGCATCAGGCATCATCCTGTCAGACATCCTCCATCTCTCGTCTCTCATGTCTCATCCTCCACTCTTTCTGGTGGCAAGATAACATCTCACCACCCGCCATAGGCCATGGTTGGGTCCCTCTTTGGTACATCACCTGGAGCTGGCCTCCGTGAACTGGTGGCCTCACCCTGATCTTGTCTCGGAGCTTAATGGCCCCCTATGCTCTCCATGCTGTGGGTACGGGATCTGGTCCTCTCACTTAAGGCCTATTATGCCCTGTACTCTCCATAAGATAGAAAATCTATCCTAGCTACCATTAGTTGGTCATGGTAATATTTGGCCTCACCTAAGGCATCCCATAAGTGGAATCCTTTTACCTCGTTTTACATGCTTAGTATTTTTCCTACCCCCTACCCCCAATTTTTGACCTGAATCCTTTTTTACCTCACCCACACCTCACTTGGACACTTCACTTTATCTTCTTGACCTTATCATGTACCCCCTCACCTCGTCCTCATTCGGGGACTTGTTATTTTACCCATATCTTGTGGCATTGTTACTTGTGTTGGTGGACATACTGACCCTACCTTGCCTCTTGCCATGACCATTTATCTTGACCCAACCTTTGGTGTACTGGAACATACCTAAACATTCCTGCACCTAACCTACGTCATGTTTCTGACCATATCCTATACCTTGGATACCGGAATCACTTTAACCTTGTTTGGATAAACCTATCGACCTTAGACAATGTAGATTTTCCTGTTCTTCAACTTGGTACCGTGTTGTAGTTTATACATGTGCGTGTGTTTGATTGTTACTACCTTTGACCCTGACCCATTACCTAGATTACCCGAGTGGACCTTTTTCCCTTTTTACCCTCATTGCCCACCATCTTCCTCCTGTTTACCCTCTTCGCCCACCATCTTCCTCCTCACATTCACCTTTTATCAAACCACTCATCGATTCTACCTTCTACCTCATCAATTCCTAGTTTGAGGGGGATCACCTTCACCCACACATGGGGTAACCACATCTTATTTTTTTCAGATCGTAATCGCTTACCAATACAAGCTATGCAACAAAAAGGGGAAAAATGTAGACACCAAAATTGGGTCACACTCCCCTTGGTCCCTTATCAAATAAACACCTTGAACACATTCATCTAACCATGGCCCCTTTCATCCAACTCTAACATTAATTTAATTAATTTAATTAAATTAATTCATTATCCTCACAATATTTATTATTTAAATATCCTAATTGAATAATGCCCACATATCCACCTCACATATACACCTCATCTAGCCACCTCACCCTAAGACCTATTCTTAGTATGTTTCCATAACTAACTAAGACCCACCTAAACCCTAAAAATAAAAGCCTACATTCCCTCTAACCACATTCCCACCCATTAGAAAGGAAGCTTCCATTCTAATCCGTGGTAGCAAGCAAACGAACGAGATCCCAGAAAATCAAGAGGATCTGCCTAGTTTAGTAAACCTAGGAAATCCCACCCTAACCGACGCCGATTACCCTAAACCACCACCGATCAACCCAAAACTACCGTCGGTTACCATTTAATCCCTAAAATAACCTTATTTCGAGGTTGGGACAATTCTGAGAGGTTAGAACATCTTACGAGAGAAAGAGATGAAACCAAAGATGCATGTAAGTAGAACCAACATTCATACATGCATCGAGCATCCACACAAAGACTGAAGTAACCATATAGCCATTTTCCTTCACGGGAGCATCTGGGAAAGTTCTTGCACCACACCAAGTTCCTTTCATTTGATCACCCACCATCACTAACCGGACATCAAGCTCAGCGACGATAAAGTGTTCTATTAACCAACACTTGTCCATTGCCATTTTTAGTAGATTCTTTTATACTTGTTATTAGTTTTTGCTCCCATTTCCATTTACCTCCATGCAAACTTGACCATTCCTTCACCCACGCCCTTAAACTACCCATACTTGGATTTTAATCACCCCGAGTATACCTAAGACCTACACAGACACTCTCGACATAGCCCTCTCCATTTCCATTTAGCCTTGGATCTGCCCTCACCTCGGAATTTTATTGAGTTTCCTATACCCGAGATCACACGCGTCGGTTACTCTCAAATCGTCACCGATTCACTTAAATCGACATCAGTCCTATCGAATAACATTGATCTCTGTGTTTGTTACCATCGACGAAGAACAGAGCTCGAACTCTTACCCAATACCCAAAACAACCCAAAACTTGACCTTGACCACTACAAGTGCCCCGACAAACACATTGACCCTCGATTCAGGTCATAGCTTAGCATGTTGTGAATGAATTTGCTTATTTTAGATGAATGAGATACCTAAATCATTTTGACTACAATAGGATTTTGTTTATTGTTAGCATTAAGTTGTTTTAAACAGTGGATTGACAACCGTCTAGGGAGTATCACACTTCTCAGATCTAGCATACGCTGGGCATTCCACTACATATATTGTTTAAATTTCATTTGATGGTCTTGTTTTCCATTTCAAGTAGTTCCTCCAATCAAAAAGGAAGCTCTCACGATCAGCTATGGATCAAGAATTCATACACGTGCAACAACCTACAACCAAAGATTTCGGCGGGTATTCCTCCTAGCCCTTTACTCTTATTTATTTCGTCAACATTTGAAGAAATGATCTAGAATCGAGTGAAACCCATATCACCAGATGGTTCATTCTCATGATAGAATTTGACCTTGAATTTATCTAGTTAAAAGTCCATCAAGGGGTAGGTCATCAATGGTCAACTTTCTAAGGCTCTCTTTCCCACCAATAATTTACCTTGTGAATGGTTTCTTAAAAAAACTATCAACAACCTTGACCACGATAACATCCCTCTCAAAATGACCTTGTTTTTATGGGTCCAAATGTAGATAAGGGGGGTTTCAAAATATTCATTATACCCCCTTGGGAAACCCTTATTCCATTATCCTTCAAACTTAACTTTGATTACACAAACAACATGGCAGAATATGAAGCTCTCATCATGGGACTTCAGACTTCCACATTCCTAGGTGTACAAATCCTTAACATCTACGAGGGATTCACATCTCATCATAAATCAAATCAAAAGTACATATCAATGTAAAAATTAGGTCTTACAAAAATACAAAACCATCATCAAATATCTTCAAAACTCTTCGATCATTATGAAATCCAAACTACCCCTCACTCATCTAATAAATTCACATATACCATGGCTTCCCTCATATTTTGTATACCTCTATCACCGAAGATTCTAAACTCTTTGTCATCGTACATAAACTTCATCGACCATCTTACACTTGATCTTCTAACTATCAATCATATAGAAGATATTCAATCTAAAAATTGGTACACTCGGATATGCAACTATCTTTCCATAAGAAAAACACCCTTCAATCTATCCAAAATCCTAAAATATCTTTTCAACAATGTGTATCCCACTATGTCATACTAGGGGTATCCTTTATAAAATAGGGTTTGATGACCTTATCCTTTGGTGTCATAAAAATCCAAAATCTCATCTATTTATCTAAGAAGTCCACGATGGTATAATTCTCATCGCAGAAGATGAATACTTTACAAATTGGGTGGAATAAATCCCTCTTATCTCCTCTAAAGTGGATAAAATCATTGATTTCATTCATCATCACATTATTTGTCACTTCAACATTCCTCATAAACTCATCACAAATAATGGAAAATATTTCAAAAAAATAAATTTCAAAAACTTTATAACACTTAAAATATGAAACTCAATTTATCCACACCTTATTATCCATAAGCTAATGACCAAGCTAGAACATCTATTAAAACCCTCAATAAGATCCCTACAAAACCTATAGTCTTAAAAAAACTATAGACCGGGTTAGTAGAGAGTGGCACCTTCATATCCCATTTTCACTATTGGCGTATAGGACTAGCATTTGAACCCCGTGGGTGTTACGCCTTTCTCCTTAGTATACGACATGGAATTTTTCTTCCCCTAAAGTCCAAATCTCATCCTTACAAGTTTCACTTAAATATTTTATCTCCAAAAATATTATCATTAAGAATTCCTATCACAAGTAGAATTGTTCTATGAACACCGACTAACTTCCCTCAAACATATCAAAATGTATTAAGAACGAAATAAACGTGCATACAAAAAACACATCAAGGAACATGACTTCAATGTTGGTGATCTTGTCCTCAAAGAAAATAAACATGTCACTAACATGGAAAAACGTGGGAATTTTTCTCCAAACTATCTTGGACCATATATTATCACTCATAAATATGGTTTTGGAACTTATTGATTATCCTCCCTCAATAGTAATCCTAAAAAGGAACTGATAAATGCCATACACTTATGGTCATTTTATTGTTAAAATATTGACTCACATGACCTTAGTCAAATCAAAGTCTCCATCCATCTGTCTAATTACACTTGTAATGATTTGGAATCATGTGGTTTCCCATCATCATATATATTGTGACCTTAAATATGGGCACCACAGATCTTCTCATAGCATAATCCATGCGGACAAGTTCCCCACTCACAATTGGGAACCTCAAAATCATTACTATCACATCACATATCTACCTACCAATCTAGAAACATGCTAAAGACATATGTGTAGCTTTTACATTCACTTATCCCTTTCCAAATAGTCCATTAGGCCCACGTTTAGCTCTAAAAATCAAGTATCTATGGGATGGACATTATCAAAATATAAATCGATCCCTCAAAGGATGATATCAAACATAAAATATTTATATCATTCAACATGTAGACAGCTCCCTCGAAGGAAGGATACCTCATCAAAGTATACACATGAAAAAAAAATGGATTCCCACATTTATCAACCTCGTATTCAAATAAAATAAAAATGCAACCATCCCAAGAAATCTTCCCACATTGATATGTTATCTCATAAGACACAAGCTTCCTACATCGATCATCTTGCACAATATACAACAAAGTTTGGGAAAAAAAAGGAACCATTAAGAAGAACCCCATTTCCATGTACATGTTATACACAAACCTTTCCCATGTTAAAAAAAGGTACATATAACTATCTAATGTGCATCCATGATCCTAGTATGACTAACCATTATGGGTTATATGTTAACATTAATTATAAGGCCGCATATGTAATGTAATTACCATCATACAATATATATGTCAAGAGTAGTACAGAAGAAAACATCCCACAACATGTTCTTAACCATCATAAAGTACAATAAAAAATCATCATTTGTCACAATCATATCTAAAATCATCAAAACCATATATATCAACTCATAACACATACATCTAAAACATACATTTCAAATATCTCCATAACACATCACATCAAATCATAATAAAACTCAAACATAACACAAATCTGAAATCACATATACATATACATCAAATGTTTGTACATCATCAAGGGCTTCAAGAGCCTCATATATCAAAATATCATACATCAAAATATCTCAAAAAGGGCCTACAAAACTATCTAGTAAATTGTAATCCCATCAAGTGAATGTTTCCTCCAACATTTCTCCCTAATCTCCATCAAGGTCCCTAGTTTGTCCCTAACCAGGAACCCTCGGTGATTGGCTCATTCTCATGGCGCTTCCGATGGAGTATGTTATCGATGAGCCAAGTACTCACCATATAGAGGCTCATTTGGAATCATTCACCTAATTATACCCTCGTAATAGTTTATCTCATCTCCCAATGCCTGATAACGATCCATACTCACACTACCAGGTGGCCCCATTTATACATTAGATTACGCTCTAGCTACCTCAAGCTCCGCTCTAGATATTGATCTACAGTCACCCCAAAATTCCATTATAAGGTCTCTTTCTCTCATCGATATCTATCTCTATATTCCCTTTCTGGGTGAGATCCCCCTGCACGGTCATTATTTTTTGGCTCATCCCATCTCTCTCCATCGTAACTATGTCTTACTTTCGAGTCATGACATCTCAAGCAAACTATAAAATATCTCACTTGGTAATCAAACTAACCCACTTGATCAACCATATGGTCCTCTCCAACTCTAGACTAACCATTTTTTCCTCTAGCATAGTCACCAAATTATCCCCCTCACTCCCGTCAACACTACCCTCATGTGGATCCTCTACACATGCTCACACTCACCTCTCAAAACCATCCACCTGACCCTTCCACCAAGAAACATATACCTTTGTAACCCTAGAATCATCCATATCCACCTCATCCCCCTATGCATCCACCCCCCGATCCCTACCTCCTCCTCATCTACCAATGAAAGTGTCTCACAAACCTCTAGGCCGTGCCACGACGACTACATCCCCATCATCATGCTTGTAAGCCACAATTGCCTTATGAATATCCTGTACTAAAAATATTGTCACCTAATGTGACTAAATTGATCAAATCCCACTATTTGACTCACCAACCTTACACCCACATCTCCCCTTAAGTCTCCTTTAACTCTCCTTCTACCCCGCCCACAATTGGAAAATTATGTATAGCTTCCATATTACATCACTGCTATGATTATGTTAGGAGCTACCAATAATTATCCTCTCCTCTCACGGGCCATGTAGCACCAAAATCTAGTTTTCATATCATAAAACCAATGATATATCATAAGCTAACCCATAAGGCCCATGGTAACCCTCTCGGTCAAGCCACCACTATATTATTATATGCCCAACACTCCAACAAAAATACACATCCACCCTAAATCTCCTCCCTATCCTCCAAGCCCATAACTCCTTGTATGTATAAGCCAATAAGGTATGGGTCCAAGAAAATATTGTCCCATGCTCTAACATATCCCCCACCACCCTAGTCAACATCTAAGAAAACCTACCACCCACTTGAATCTAGTAAGGTATAACCATCAATACTTATCATCATCATAGTCACTAGAGCTTGACCATCCACATCATCACTAAAAGGAACCATAGGAAAATCCCCAAGATGAATAATCAACATCTAAGGCATCGTCACCATAAAGGAAATGTATATCACCACCCCTTCCCACCTCATCTATAACATATACCTATTCACCATGTACTATAAGATGCATGATCATGTGAATATACTCTAAAGTGATGGTCATCTCACCCATCGGCAACTAGAAAGTGCTTATAACATGATCCCATCTCTCAAAAAATCCAACAATAATCCCATATCCCTATGGATATGCTTATAATGGTTCATCCCTCCCAAACAACCTCCTCTAGGTGCCCCCATGCATCCTTCAAAAATTCTCATGAACATTATCCAATAACTTCGAGATATGGTACCATGTAGTCAATCGATCCCTTTCTTGCATCCATGAAAATAACAAAAAACTCATTAAAATCACTCAAAAATTTTCAAACACAACGTAATATCACAAAATTACTTGGATATCCAGCAATTCCGCTAAATCATTGGCAACCCTTCCTAATCGCTTGTGATTATTCAAAATCGTTAGTGATTTAATAAGAAATCACATGTGATTTCCCCATTATCATTAAACACATAAAATTAAAATTAAAAATATTTAGAAGATCCAATTACCTTTTCAAGGGTAGGTCTCTAACCTCGTTGACTACTTATGATTACCTCATCACTCTAAAACACTATAAATTTAGAAAATATAGTGCACAAACATGTTTTTCTCAAAATCGAATAATACAAAATAACCCCCACGTTCTATTTATACCAAAAAAATTACCACGAGGATCAACGGTGATCCTAGATAATCATTAGTGATTCATCTCCTACATACAAAACATCCTTGTTTGATGTCAAAATTCAAAACCTCAATTTTGATCATCATCCCTTTTATACGCCTTTGACCCAATCAGCAATCCCATGGATTCACACATCCCTCAAATATTGCACACTTCCAAATTATGTGCTTCCTTCTTTAGGGCCTTAAGACCCTATTAAAAATCCAAATTCATCCTATGGATCATGTTTTACCAATCCACCGTGGATTCGGTAGCTTTTTACGGGAACCTTTTCCCATTACTTCCTATAATTTATATATCTATAGGTTGAGGACCCATTGGTTCCCCTATCACTTGACTTCTTGATTGCATAAGCCCACCTTTATGGAAACATATTTCATACCAAGCCCACGTTTCCTAATACATTGTGGATTATGAAGATTTCTAGGAACCATTTCCTACCACTTCCTATAATTCATACATCTATGGGTTGAGAACCCATTGGTTTGCCTATCACATGACTTCTCAGTCATATAAGCCCACCCTTGTGGCAATATATTTCATTCCTTGTCTTGGGAATCTTAAATTGAAACACATCTACTCACAAATGTAATCTTACACAAGCTTATGTAGTCTTGCATTCATTTCATCTACCATCAATTCAAACCCGTGACCATTAAATTTTATCACAATGACCCCAAGTTTGAGGTGGATCACATATCTAGCACAAATCTAACCATCTCACTCATTTTTGTCTAGTGGCTTATCTATTACAAACCACTTGATAAAAAGGGGCAAATGTAGACACTAGTTTTTCGACACCCTTAGGTGACCTACCCACACATCTCATATCCATATTTTAATCACTATACCTAAGTCCTATCAATCCTAAATCATATTCTACCCCTGTAATACCTATTTACTCCTATAAATACTCACTTACCCCCTCCTAAACCACTCAAACCCATTTTATCCTAGTAAGGCCAACATTCCATAACCTCCCAACCTCCTCATCATACTCTTACTCGCATTATTCCCATCCCCAACCTGAAACTAACCATTTTGGAGGTGGTTCCAACCACTTTCAAGTGAGTTTTCCCCAATTTTCCCATATTGACAATGACTCCCAAAATCTTTGGCAATTCTATAAAAACCCACCAACTTCCCTAGATGCGGATCCTTGTATATTATATCAATATTTTTCCACTTTTGAGACTAAAACAACATCACTCACAACATCCCAACACCTTTTGGATCCATACCAATCCCTTAGAGATTTCACACCATTGTAAGGCCTCTCTACTACAACCAATATTTGTATTTTACACCACAAACAAGGTATTATCATCTCTTTACATTATTTACTTGTTTATGCATCATTTTTAATAACAATCCAATCATTAAATCATTCATTCAAGATCAAATCTATATTTTATTCAAAATCAGTAAATTACACAATAATCACCAATAATTCCTTTGAATCTCCCGCTTACCTTGAATCACTAGAAACTACTCTAAATCACTTTGGTGATTCCTCCTTCTCAGCCCTATTATCATATATTGGATGTTTTTAATCCATTTTACAACATGTCTTCTACTAATATCTATGTTAAGTGTCCTCTATATGTAGATGACCCTTCTAGGTGAAGGATACGAGCTAGACACTATCTTTTACCTACCGATCATGCATCATCCATTAGTGTGCAAGAAATCAAATATTGACTACAAGCTAAGTCTTTGCATCATCACACTCTCACCCAATCTATACGATATCACTAAGAAATTAGAAGTCCTCCTTGAGAAGAGAAACAAAGTAACTTTATTCTTGAGAGAATTTTTCAACCCTTCTTAGCCCATCATTGAGGACATCAACCGAGCTCCCTATCCAAATTCTTTCACATTATTTGTATTTTGTTATTTATAATTATTTGTCACTTAATTTTCTAAAAATGAGTTAACACTCGTTGAAGGAATCTATTTGGTTCTGGGACTAGCCTTTTATAAGAAACTCATCATTGTATCATGTAATATCTCTCTTGTCAAGTTATCTATTTGTGTATAGGATCTCTCATTCATTGGAAGAATGAGTCTCTCACACTTGTTTGTACCCATACATCTCGATGTTTTTGATGTGAGTATCGTTAAACCCTACTATTTTATGAGTTTTTGTGATTTATTCCATATAATAAAATTGAATCAAAATCAACCATAAACATTTACAAAAAAAAAATTAATCATTATATCAACTAGGTGTTTAGAGGTAGGACAATAATAAATACATGTCTTTATTAGTAACCAACTATCGGATGTAGTGGAGATGAACCTCAATGTGCTTAGTCCTGGTATAAAAAAAGCTGAATTCTTCACCAACTTTAGTACACTCTAGTTGTTATAGAAGATAGGTGTTGGTGTTGATGAATTAAGTGAAGATCCTCCAATACAGACTGTGTTGTATGGAAATAGTGATGCAACCTATTTTTATTCTATTGGTCGGGAATAATAGATTGTTGCATGGCTTCCATATCTTTGTAATACTTATAGGTATTGTACAAAAATTAGAAACCATAAATTGTTACATGGGCATGTTTTCATGACATTTTTCAAGGGAAAAATTCAATGTTGAATCATGACAACTATACCCTAGTGTTGAAATTTTTACTTAAAATCCCTCTTAAAGACATATCTTGATTAGCTTTCCCTTATTTTCATTCCTATCCCTGATCCTTGAAATTCCTCATATGTGTTGTTTATACTTTTATTAATGTTGGAAATTTCAAAACATGGTCATTCAATTCATTCAAGTATAATGCTTCTAAGAGATAATTCTTCGGTAAGCCTAGAAAGGCTATTTTCAGCCTTTCTAAGACAGGTGTATGTCCTCCACAGAAGATTTGAAAGATAAAATTCATTGAGAAGTGGTATACAGGATCTAAGAACATATTTCAATAGGTTTAGGAATATTTGGGAATCTTTCAAAGGTTTAGGAACAAGTTGTGCAACTACGGGTTTATAAGGTGCAAGGAATAAGCAATGTAAAAAAACACCAGAACTTCAATGGAAGATTATGGGAGATCTGAGATTATTTAAGAGTAAATTAATATACCATTGGAATTATATTTCAATTCTCTACTTTATGGAAAAATAATATAATTCTCAAGACATCAGCATTTCTCATGGCAGAGCAATTTATGAAGACTCACCTTGCAGTCCCAAATGAAAAAAAGATTTTTGGAGGAAGAATAAATTCTTAAAAACCATCCCATTTTTCTCAAAATTTTATTTTTACTGAATTTGATATAAAATTTCACCTAAAAATACCTCCTATAACTCTAGGAAAGTTCATTTCAAGATTCTAAGAGTTAGTCAAATTTGCATTTGGAATCTTGGTGCATTTTGGCATCCGGACTATCCCAATTGTCTAGGAAAGTTGGGAAAGTGGGGACATTAGGTAAAAAATAATTCCCTATCCCTTTTTTGAAGCTCTTGGACCCCATGTGACCTTGGACCTTCCCGATAGGTGTCAAATGATCAAAAATGCAAAATTGGCTAAGTTTGGAGCCTCCTGGCCTTGGGCACATTTTTACGCCCTTATTGTCCCAACTATCCAAGATAGTTGGGACACTATAATGTTCCCCACCCATAACCACATATCTAGTTCATCATGTGACCTCCAATATTTTTCATCGGGTGTTAGAACCTTTCTCTCTCCTCCTCCATCCTCACCCACTCATTTCCCGTCACTTGTCGGGATCTTAGAGTAGGGTGCATTTCTGTCCCAACCATCCTAGGAAATTGGGTACATTAGGGACACAAAAATTTCCTCGCCCCCATGGTTTGCAAACTAAAATTTTAACTAATTCTTTTTCATGCCTAGCTAGCATCAAAAGTTACATTGTTGCAATTGTAATGGATCATGAAGAATGGCTTCATCAATGTACGAGGATAAGTGATGTCCCCAAGACATGGACCAAGGTGTTGGTATGCATTTTCATTCCATAGGTGGATAAGTTGGCACTAGAAGTAGCTTAATTCAATAATGAATTCAAGGAACATGATCATGCTCTAGAGACTCATCATCATGAGGCATGAATCGAAATTCCTTCATTGGAGGGAGCTTCTTCATCGGCTTTAACAACTTCTTCTCTCTTCTCTCTTTATGTAGACAAAAAATTGGTAACTTTGAATAATTCTCAAATCCTGATTATATACTACTATTCATATGATTCCTAAGTAAGAAAATTCCTAATCAACCCATGTCTTTTGCCACCTTTCTTTCTCTTGTGTTGCTCCTTTCAGTCTTGTACCTTTACTTGCTTAGTCTGCGTTTTTATACTCTGGCTTTTATCATCCTCGATACCATCACCTAGTGAGGCCACAAGTGTCAGTGCCCTCATCCCCTCTAGGCACCCCTGACCTCTTTGTACTTTACTCACACTTTTTGGGTCCTTTCTATCCATTTGAGCATCTTATCTTTTTTGTAATCGAATTTTCGGGGTTAATTAAGAAATTCATGCAAAGGAATCATATAAATATAAAGTTATGTGATCATAATAAAGGACCAAGTACTAATCATTAGCTATCACCACCTAAAGGTGCATCCATCAAGTATCTAATATCTTCATTGCATCCATCTAGCACCATCACAAGGGACACAAGGGCTAGTTATTCTGCATACACTTCATAGGAGGGAAGTTCATTATATTCCATACACACATCTATTACATTTAGTTACTTGCTCGATATCAAGTGTGACTCACACAAGAGCCACCTAGGGCCCAATTTCATACACACACACATAGAACTACATTGGGTCTAAGATGTATTGCACTAATTAGTCATAAGTTCACCATTGTGACAACTGAGGATAGTCTAACCCCTCATTTTACATCTTTTTTTTTTAGGATTTAATGGCTATTTGAGGTTTTTACAAGTTCATATTTCATTTTAGGTTTCCAGTGACCTCGGAAATATTTGTGCAACCTCTCGAGTGACCAAAGGAGACTAACAATGAACATCTTGCAACCACTCGAGAAGAGGTTTCATGAGCTTTTCCATAGACATGGGTGCCCGAAACAAGCCTTGGATGCCCGTGGGAGCCCCTTTCCCTCTCCAGTGCCTCAATCCAGGTCTATCTGTCTAGATATGAATTTTTTTAGACTCTCGTGCAAAGTTCCCGCAACTCCATTCATTTGTTCAGAAATTTGGTACATTTCATAATTTATTGTGAATTAGCTACGTACCTTCTTCTCCTCTTTGCAACTAGGGTTTCACATTTTATTTCTTAGCTTACTTTGGTTAATTTATGTACTTCATTTACATGCACACTTTTCATGAATGATTCTTATTGGGATCATATTCCATTTGATCTAACTTATAATGATATTATATGCACACATGCTAGCTTGGATTGCTTAAGCTTTACGGTTGATAACATATTTCCTTCACCCTACAGTCCACATCTTTATCATGGTTTCATCCACATTATTGTTGCTTATGGGCTTCATGTCTTTCACATCACACTGTTTCTTAAATGAGATCCTCATGATGCTCCCCTTACACTTGGATAGTCTTGGCTTAACTATATTGGGGGAACCTTAGATCCTGATCATATTGAAATTTCATTTCCTATGTCTTTTGGTCATGTTTTCATTTGCAATGATTCCTTTCTCAACTATTCACAAAATATTACACGTTGGTATGCACATGGTTGTCCACTACCCCCTTTCACTGATGAAGAATACATAATGGGCATGTACAACCTTCATCATAATGGATCACTACATGATCAACCCGACACTATTTCTTATCATGTATCAGATGCTTTACCTTTCAGTTTTGATCATGACAATGATGACCTCTTAGATGACATTACTTGATCACACTCATCACCACATGCTTGGGGGTATCCCACCTATTTATTATCCCCCTAACATCAATAACCATCTATTTTCTTGTCGTGACCACACCTATACTATCACATACACACGCATATCGTCATTTCCTGATGACACACTTGTGTTCCTACTATTCTTCCATGAATGTTGAGGGATCTCTTATAATAATAACCCTATTTCATCTTCACATTACATGCTTCATTGATATATCTATTTATTACATAATCATTCATACATACATCTATTACTATCTATCATTATTCATGCATATAATACAAGCTTTCATCACTTATCACATTACTCAATCAACTATACACCATGTATTATCCTTCATCATCTTCATATATCACCTATCTATCTATTTCAAACATCATTCATCGCATAGCACACTCATCATGATATACATTTAGAGGGTATCACATTTACTCCCCCACACCATTTAGCATTATCAATTGTCATACATCTTACACACATTGCATCTAGTCTTTTACATTCATCATACACATCTCGACACATTTGCATCATCATTTCCCAATGACACACTCTTGTGTTATGGTTCACACTTGATTGTTGATGGCATACTATACACATGAACCTCACACATTGCACACTATACACACCATGCATTCTCACACACTTGACCATATCAAAAATTATATGTTAGACACATTCACCACATATATCTCTAGAATTTCTTAGTCACACTAAACATTACACATCTCACACATAGCGCACATTTTCTCTCATAGCACCTATTATACACTTTACATCTCATTTATTACACACATTCGCACTACATCTCTCTTACATCTACTTCTACATATTGTGGTCATTACCCTATGATGCACTCTAGTCCCGAGGTATAAACTCAATTGTTGAGGGTATACATCTTAAATGAAACTCATCACATTCACACATAAAATTACACAATCAAACTTTACACTTTGCACTTTGATGGCCACATCTTTCTACTACACACAATTAAAACCATTTCTTGATGACGCACTCTTGTTTATGGTTCATTCTTGACTACTGAGTAGGAATAAATAAATGAACCTTATTGCATACATACACATCCACTCGGGGGACATGGCTCCTATCATTCACATTGCATTCCATTCTATCTCATCCACAACATATTACATAAATTGGTTACATTTACTCTTACTTACTTACTTTACATGTTCATTATATTCCACATGCTAGATAGATATCTTGTATATCATCATCTTTATCATATAGACATGCACGTTAACTTTTCTTTCTAGTTTTGATCATAGATAATACAAATCTATTACATGTAGTATGGATGCTTGGCACAGGTACCCATTACTAGTTCCACAAATGCTCCTGGGGCATCAACTTTCATACACTACGGGTGTTATTTTTATTTTTCATAGCACACTACTTTATTAGCTTATACACGTTTTGACATACTTTTTATCTTTCTAACATGCTAACAGGAATTTTCTATAAGACTATTTGCTTCCATGGTTGTCTGTTACATTGTTTGTAATTTTTTTCCATTGTTTATGGGATTTTCCCTTTGTCTTGTGTACACACTTTTCTTTCTATGGCCATTATGGCCTTGATTTTCTTGCAACATCGTGAGTGGTGTCCCATGTTTTCAACCCACTTTTTGTGGTCTACATTGTCTTGTTGTATGTTTACATTGTCTTATTTTGTCTTGACTTACATATTGTCTTCATGTCTCATAACTTACATTTTACATGCATGTTTTCTTGTACTAACACTTGTCTCCTAGCCATTTTGTTTCGTGTGCCTTGGTTTCTACCAAACACATTCCCTTCTGTTGTAAGGCATAGTTTTAGCACAATGGTTAGTCCTCATTTAGGTCGCATACTCCTTTAGCAACGTTGTTTGCACCCCAAATGGGGGTATTATATGGGTGATTCAAATCACCCCATACATTGTTATACATAGTACCGGTATAACACAATTTTTAGTTTGATAGGGCTTAGAATCCTACTTGGGTCCTTAGTATAATGATGTCATTTTTGATTTCATTAACCATGGGAAATTACACAATGATTGGTAGTTTAACATAGTCTACAGAACTCCACATAGTGGATTTTATAGGGCATACAATCTTTAGCACATTCACTGATTTTGCACACCATCTGCAATGGTGTCCTACATTGGGGAAGTAGTTAAAGGTTGGAGGATGACACCAGAATTTTCTTCCTACACTTCTTCCATGATATTGGTGTGAAATCGTTCTAAAAACTTGTGGGCTGGCACAACTAACATGAGATCACCCAAAGAAACTCGATCTTCTATAACACCTTCAAGATCCTTTCTACACCATTTTTCTCATCACGAGATCAGGTTCACATGTTCCTTTTTCACATTTTCAGCATTTTTACATACTTTTTACACATATACATGTGTATTTGACTACTTGATCATTTTTTCTTTTACGGGGTCATCCGTATGAGAAGCAATAGTCAACATAATCAACACGACAATAACATCAACATTAACAACATGTACATTGTGAAATCTACACATGCATTTCGGCCCTAGGTTCATTTTCATCATCACTTTTGCAATTTATCCTCCTTAGTATCTACGCTTCACATTTTTATCACTCCACTCTTTTCTATTCCCTCAAAGACACACTATCATCATTGATCTACATGGGTATCGGTACACATATCTATCTAATTTATGTTACCAAGCTTTCCGCTCACCAACATAAAGTGGGGGAAAATGTAGACACAAAATCATGCACTTTTTGTAAATATCTAGTCCTTATTACATACTACTATTCATATGATTCCTAAGTGATAAAAGTACTAATTAACCCATGTCTTTGGCCACCTTTCTTTGTCTTTTTTTTCTCCTTTCAGTCTTGCACATTTACTTACTCAGTCTACCTTTTTATACTCTAGCTTTTATCATCCTGGACACTTTGGTGCCCAGCCAGACACCAAAGTGTCGCCTTGTCCCCTCCGGGTGCTCCCGACCTCTTTGTACTTTACTCACACTTTTTGGGTCATTTCTAGCCATTTGAGCATCTTAAATTTTTGTTAGTCATCCTTTTCGGGGTTAGTTACAAAATTCAAGAAAAGGAATCATATAAATATAAATTTATGTGATCATAATAAAGGACCAAGCACTAAGCATTAGCTATCACCACCTAAGGTTACATCCATCAAGCATCTAAGAGCTTCATTACATCCATCTAGCACCATCACAAGGGACATAAGGGTTGGTTATTTTACATACACTTCATAGGAGGGACATTCATTCTATTCCATGCACACATCTATTACATTTAAATACTTGTTCACTATCAAGTACAACTCACACAAGAGCCACCTAGGGCACAATTTTACGTGCGCACACATGCACACACACACACACACACACACACACAACTACATTTTTCTGAGATGTAGTGCAGTGCTTAATCATAAGTTCACCATTATGAATGTTGAGAACAGTCCAACCCTCATTTTGCATCTTTCTTTTTTAGGATTTGATTTCTATTTGAGGGTTTTGCAAGTTTTTATTTCATTGTAGGTTTCCAATGACCTAAAATATCTTTGGGTGACCTGATATTAACCAAAGGAGACTAATAGCAACATATTGCAACCATTCATAGAAGGTTTCCTAAACTTTTCTCGCAGACTCAAGCGCCCATAAGTAGACCTAGGACACCGGGCACCCATGGTCTTCTCTAGGCACCCCATTCTAGGCTATCTATCCAAATCTACATTTTTCTAGGGTCTCTGTGTGATGCTCCTACCACTCCATTCATTCGGTCATCACTTTGGTATAGTTCATAATTTATTTCAAATTAGCTAAGTACCTTCTTCTCCTCTTTGCAACTAGGGTTTCACATTTTATTGCTTAGTTTGCTTTGGTTAATTTTTGTACTTCATTGCATATTTATTTTACTGCTATAATAGCATCATATGAGGCATAAATCCAAATTTAGATTAATCCTTCTTCCTTCTCTCCCATTTCTAATTCTTCATTGAGCATAATCATTGTATTTTTTCTTATTCACTTAAGTGACTTTCTAAACAATTCAAATTTTAAAAGTCCATTTAACTTAGAAAAAGGAACTTATTTTCTCATTTCCTAGGGAGATGAAAAGTCACAAGTGAATAAGATCATTAAGAGTCATATGGGGGTCGGCAAATATTCAATTCACATTGTTATAAATTGGTATGGCTTCTCCATTCCAAAAGATATTGAAAATTCTTAAAATTTGAGTTCTTTGTAGTAATTGTGGATTGTGATTTAGGTGTTGAGATTTGTATCACCAACACATGAAATAAATCTACATTTCTTTTATTTCCTTTTCTTATGATTTCTTCTATTTCTATCTTTTATGCACTTTTTAAGTATATTTATCAAAAAGAGCTTTATATCTTCTATGAATGAGCCTCGAGAGTTGTGTGTATGTGTGGGTTTTATTTGTCTCCCTAATAGCTTTTTACTTTCCTCTATATTAAATGTTACATTACTCGATTATTTGGTTTGAATTCTATGTGTGCTTATTCACAGCAATAATAACCTTCCTCTGTCTAATTTATCTCCGTCAACCCTCATCGCTGCCATTTTCTCCTTATACTCCATACAAGCACTTTGCCATAGGTTCATGAAGTGTTCATGTATGATCCCCAACCTTTTGGTCATCCCATAACAATAAATATGATTATATTAGTTTACATTCTATAATGAGAGTTGTACCATTCAATGTAGAGGGGCGTAGCCCCGTGAACGTTGGTGGAAACACCTAATTTTCCATATCAAAAACTTTCTCTTGAAATTTTTGGCGAATCTACTAGGAGAGATATTCCCTCGTGCACCTAAAAATATCTCTAAAAAATATAAAATAACAAAAACAAAAAAACATATTTCAAGGAAAAATCAATTTTGGAAGGTGAATCCGTTAAAGAACAAATTTGTGTCATGTTGGTTTCTCACACCACAATGAATAATTTCCATATTGAATTGAGGTACCAATTAGTGACACTCAAGAAGAGGAGGATGAGTAGGATTTCCATAAAATTTAATTTTTGATCAACCATCATTCTAGAACGTCTCTTGCAAATCCAAGAAAGTTAAAGGAAAGAAGGTCCATACCATCTCCACGGTATCCAGAACAAGACTTTCCATAATGGATAAAATTATTATTTGTGAAGATCCCATCATCAAGTCATGGTGGTTAAAATTCAAGAAAAGTGTTGTTAAAGGGAAAAAATGGGAATTGTTGCTGCCAATGATCAAGAATCCAAGAGATGGATGAGAAAGATCCATAAGAGATATGAAAGTTTGTATGAAGGACATGATGGTGTAAAATCCATTGAAGGTAACTTTTTCAACTTCACATAGCTCACTAACAATTTGAGAACATTTTCCTTCATCTCCCTCCCTCTAGATGATTTTCTTGCATACGGTGATAAAGAAATGGATATTTTGAGAAGATAATTTTTACAAAGGCTCTTGTATGCGGAAGAAGGAAATTATCATCCTAAGGCCTATCACAAAGTTTGTAAATATTCATTGGCATTGCAAAGAAGGTATGAACACCTTGAATAACTTCTTCAAGTGGAGGAAGGAGAGGAAATTTTTCCTATAGAGGAATATCCTAATGACTTTCTGTACTACGATGTGTTCATCCCTGGAAGATTCTTGTGTAATTCCAATGAGTCTCATATCTTTGAACCTTATCAATCAAATCAAATCAAATCAGCACCTTGGAAGATGAAAAAGAAGAAATGATAGTTGAACCTCTGTTCATCAACTCATTCTAGCTTAAGGCACAACTCATTAATGAAATAATGAATTTAAGTGAGGATGATTCTTATTGTATAATAGAAAATCCGATGTTTGTTGAATACTCCATTAATCATGAAGATGTATGAGAAAGAAATCCTTCATCTTGGACTCAAGAGGATGGATCTGAGGTAATCATGGATAATCTTCTTCCTAATTTTGATTCTTCAAGTGATGTAGAAATGTTGAATGATGAAATGGAGACAGTTGAAGAATCAAACTTTATTTTTGATTAAACCATGGATGAAAAAATGGAATAATTTTATTGTTTTCTTGAAACCAGGGAGGATGAACAACTTATGCATGACCTCTCCGAAGAGATGATTTCACCACCCTCATGAAAGGATCATAATGTTGATCATCACGGTGAGTATGAAATATTTCTTTATCCAAATGAGAAAGAAGATTCAATAATTAATTATCAAGATAGAGTTAAAAATTCTTCCCATATTACCGCCCCAACATGGTTCTCCACTCCCCATCATCAAGATGATGAAATGAATCTTGATCTCAAAGGTGTGCCCTTCCCACATAGCTTATATATCTTCTCCTTGTTGGATAATGTCAAAAATAAAGTATGACCATTGAAATAAGGTGAAATTTGGATGACAAGAAACAAATATGTTTCAAATGAATCGTGCCCATATGTGAATCAAATTTTCAGTCATCTCTTTAAAGCTCATCACAATGACCCCACTAATGAAGGTTACAATGGGTATATGGAAGATTTGGAATATTTTTCTCTCAATATATCTATAAGACTATGGAAACAATTGAAGACCCTGAACTTAGTCTTGAGATATTGACTCGGGCTATGGAAATGCAAAATAGGTATGATTCAATTTTTTCTTCTAGTTTTTATATACCAATGTTTGATGTCGATACAAAGAAGATGGATGAGCTTGATGTCCTCCCTAATGCCTTAGTCGGTGAGAGTGAATGTGAAGATATGTCTTTCTCTTTCATGATTTTGAAGAAGATCATATATGCAAAGAAAAAGAGATTCCTAGATCTCTTTTGAATATTTCCAATCTGGAAGACAACATTTCCACCACGGAGGATGATAGTAAGTAAAATGTTGAGCTGATTTTTATTGAAAATAATTGCTCAAGACAATGAGAAGAGGTGTAAGATCCTTGTGAGTTGATTCAAGATCAAATTATTCTCACCACCTTATAATTCCCTACCGATGCGGAATAATAATTGGGTAAGTGTAGCAAGTTGGGGGACAAAAAAGGGGTCATAAGTGGACATCATATTGCAAATAACAACATAATATCAACTTGTAGGGATTATTAGCAATGCATACACTCAAAATTAGAAAAACTTAGATTAATATGAATCGTAGCATCCGGAATCTAGTTTCTAAATTATTATTTTTTTAAAAATGAACATGTTTAGCTATATTAAACACTCAAAATTCAATGACTTGGTATATATTTTTTTAAACGCCTATAAGATTGTAGTCCGTTTTCCCACGATTTGGATGACAAAAATTAATACATATTTTTTCCTATGGTGAGAAGTTAGATGACACTATTTATCTTAGGATATATTTTATTTTGTATTTTTTGAGAAATATTTTATTTTTATGATTTTTTCCATGAAAGTGGTATGAAAACATAAAGAAAACATAGCACTTTCCATTTGCCTGCTATAACTCATCAAAAATATTGAAATCAAATATTTTTTTTTTTTTTCGAACATGTATATAATTTCACCACGATTGGGATGGTATAAGTTTTATCACATTCATACAAGTGAAACAAAATTTGCAGCCTTAAACATAGACATAAACATTCACAGGAAAAAGTGTCTTAAAGACCTACTATTAGTAAAAAATTATAAAATGATATTTATCCTATTCTATTCACTTTAAAATCAATATTTCTAAAATGATAACAGTATCCCCTATGTGATGGTACCATTTTTATGACATATTTTTTAGTTTTCGGCGTGGTTAAAGTCTGCGGAAGACTAAATTTGATGTTTTGTTGTTTTTGATGTAAAATTCAGGATTTGATGTCCACTTAATTGTCCCCCAACTTGCTGCACTTACCCAATTCATAATGAAAATTTCACTCAAAAGTGATAAATTTTTCCATGACAAGAATTATTGTTTTGAAAATGATGTCAAAGACAATTTTGAGATGGTAGGTATCGACAACAATTATTCTAAGAAACAAAGTGAATATTTGTAAGAATTTTTCAAATGGTTTCTGAATCATATTGCACTCATCATTTCCAAAGCCTCTGGTTGTCCTGAACATGTTCACATACTTTGTAACATTCATATGAGGATGATTAATATCTCTATGTCAATTATGTAACCTCTAATTTTGAAAGTGATTACTCATAGCAACAAAGTGAGATGTTCGAGAATTTTTCAAGTTGGAATAAAATCAATTTGTTCTCACTCCCTCTGAGTGTCTCTTTGATTCAATAGATGACTTCATGTTGAAATTCAAGAATGGGTAATATTTTCATGACAAATGTAATGTTTCCAATTTTGAGAACATGAAGGAAAGGTGTCTCATGATCATAGAACACCAAATGTAACGTTAAGAGGTGCAAGAATTTCAAACAAATAAAAAGTTCACATTGGATGAAAGAATGTTTTCAATACATTGCAAGTATGAATATGGAATCTTGGTATGTCTCCTTCTTCTCTAGCCATGCAAACCCCTCACAGGAGCATGGTATGATCAGATAGTGACCTTCGAGCTTTGGAGGATAGATTTTTTTCTGTTATTCAATGATGGTGTATAATTATCTCAAACCATCTATGGGTATGTGTACATTATTTCCCCACATCTGTAAATATCCCTCCATATATATATATATATATAATTCATTTATGTTGTGTGTTGTTTTCCTTTTTCGATGTGTTTCCCTTTCATGTGTTTGTGTTTTTGTGAATGTTTGGAAGAAATGACTCCTATATCCCAATGGATAAGGCCTTTGGTCCATGATGTGTATCAAGATACTAGGGTTCTTGTTTTCTCTGTCCCTTTTGCACTTGATCCAGACATGTCCCAAAGCTAGATTCATTTGTTGTCATGAGATTTTGCAAGGGAAAAATTTAATGTCAACTAATGACAACTATACCCTAGTGTCAAAAAAATTGATTAAGATTCCTTAATTTCATGCCTATCCATGATATTTTAAAGTCCTCATATGTGTTGTGTATAATTTTTTTAATGCTGGAAATTTCAAAACAAGGTCATTTAGTTCATTCGGTATAGTTTTTCTTAGTGAGAATTCTTTGGTAAGCCTAAACAGGCTATTTTCAGCCTTTCTAAGACAGATGTGTGTCCTTTGGGGTAGATTTCAAAGCAAAATTCATCATGAATTGGTATAAAAGAGATAAAAACATATTGCAATAGTTTTAGGAATATTTGGGATTGTTTCAGATGTTTAGGAACAATTTTTCCAACTGTGGGTTTCTAAGGTGCAAAGAGTAAGCAGTGTAAAAAAAATAGAACTTCAACAAAAGATTTTGGGAGCTCTGAGATGAGTCAAGAGGAAAAAAATATACCATTCAAAATATATTTAAATGACATATCCTATGGAAAAATAATTTTCTTCTCAAGGCATAGGTGTTTCTTAGGCGAGCAATTTGTGAAGACTCACCTTATAGTCCCAAATGAAAAATATATGTTTTTGGAGAAGTATTTAGAATCAAGTATTTAAAACCATATAATTATTCTAAAATGGTCTTTGGATTCAAATTTATATAAAATTTCACCTAAAAACACCTCTTATAACTCCGGAAAGTTTGTTTCAAGATTTTGGGAGTTAGTCAAATTTGCAGTTGGAAGCCTAACGCATTTTGGTGTCTGGGTCGTCCCAACTTTCTAGGACAGGTTGTGGCTGGGGAAAATAAGGATAAAAACATGATCTATACCCTCTTTTGAATCCCTTGGACCCCCATGTGACCATGGACCTTCCCAACAGATGTTAAATGATCAAAAATGTAAAATTGGCTAAGTTTGGAGCCTCCTACGCCTTGGGTGCATTTTTCTTCTCCTGCTATCCAAACTATCTAAATCTTGTTAGGAAATTTCAGATAGTAAAATGTGCCCCACCCCTAGCCCCCTCTCTAGTTCATCATGTGACCTCCAGTCTTACTCATTGAGTGCTAGAACCTTTCTCTCTCATCCTCCATCATCACCCACTCATTTCCCACCACTTGTTAAGATCTTAAAATAGGGCGCATTTTACTTTCACAAATATCCAAGGACATTAGGGATAGTAGGGAAACAAAAATTCACCCTACCCCCATGGTTTGCAAACTCAAAATTTAAATAAATATTTTTTCATGCCACGACCAACATCAAAATTTGCATTGTTGCAATTGATGGGTCACAAAGAATGGATTCATCAATGTAAGAGGATAAGTAATGTCCACAGGGCACGGACCAAGGTGTTGAGTTGTATTTGCATTCCATAGGTATATAAATTGGCACTGGTAGTAGCTCAATTTAGCAAGGAATTCAAGGAATGGGATCCTGATCCAAAGACTCATCAAATAGAGGCATAAATCGAGAAAAGTTCTTCATCATCGGGAGATTCTTCATCAACTTTAGCAACTTCTTCTCTCTTCTCTCTTTCTCCCTCTTCCTTCTCTCCCCTTCCTAATTCTTCGTTGAGTGTAATCATTTTATTTTTTCTTATTCACTTAAGTTACTTTCTAAAAAAATTAAATTCTAAAAGTCCATTTAATTTATAAAAAAGGGAACTTATTTTCTCATGTCCTAGGAAGATGAGAATTCACAAGTGAATAAGATCATGAAGATTCATGTTGGGGGTAGGTGTAGTGTCAATTCATATTGCTATAAATTGGGATGGCTTCTCCATTCCAAAAGATCCTAAAGATTTTGAAAATTGATTTCTTTGTAGAAATTGTGGATTGTGATTTAGGTGTTTAGATTTAGGTCACCAACACATGAAATAAAGCTACATTTATTCTATTTCCCTTTTCCTATATGTTCGTTTGTTTCTCTTTGTGCTTAATAAAATATTTTGAAAAGAGCTATGGATATGGGGCAAGACCCAAAAGCTTTGTGAAAAAGACCCTCAATGGACCATATGATAAGAAATGAGCAAGGAATCCTATTTGCATATATTAAAACTTGAAATAAACAAGAAATATAACAAATAGCATTAACCTTTATTCTTGAAATCTTAACAAAATATGCCCATTAAAGACTTAAGCAATCAGTTTTATTGTTTACTCCATAAGGGTGAATGAATCTCACTAAATGGCTATATGGCCAAGTTTAGCTATTCCATAACTAACCTAACATGGGTGCAAGATGAAGCTATTTTAATGGTGGATGACCCAAGATCAAATTCCTTATTAGCTTGGTTAAAAAATGAGCTCTTAAGTTTTCTTAGGCTTGTTTTGGCTTTGTTTTATGTAAAGTTGTGTGTTTGAATGGGTAGACTTAGCCTTGTATATATAGTTTTTGGTATCGAAGAATTTGGAATTTGGGTGCATGTGGGACTAAATATCAAAAAGCACTTTAGGATTAGATTAGGATATACATGCTTTAGGCTTAGTTAAGCTTGGTTTAGGCTATTTAAATAGTGTTTAGGCTAGTTAAACTTGATTAGTAAGTGATTGGAGACTCCTTGAGAGTTAGGAGGGGTATGGATAACCAATTGTGACTGATAGATAGCCTATGAAGCCAATATAAGTGGTATAGAGAGAACTAGGGAGGTTCGAATGGTTGAAAGGAGGAATGCTTAGCTAATAAGAGAGATATTAGCCAAATAAGTTGAATATGGGAAGAATACGACCGAGAAGGTGTTGTAAATGGGAATCCGAGAGTGGATCGAAGAATGGGGAATTAACAAAGTGTCGTTAATTGGTTGAATTGGAGGAAATGCTAAGTGTAAGCATATTTTAGGTGTCTACACTCTCTTATATGCAATTTGTAAGTATAGTGATCAAAAGATATTTTTATCTTTGATTAATAATCCTCATTGATGTAGCCTATATTTTACCACTAACACCTCAAGGTATGTAGGAACATCACTCAACCTCGAAGGCTGAGCACTCACCCAAAGTGCGCAAGGGTACCAAGTCCCTCTTTAGAGAAGCTTTTCCAAGATGTTAGCATGAATGAATGTATATTTCAGATCCATAACAGATAATCAATTAAACCACAATGCATAAACCAGATCTAGATCTAAACCATATGAAAGAATAACTAAAAATTACTATAATCAAATTTACCATGCAAGATCCATGTTTAGTTACATCCAACACCAATATCCAGCCAATAAGATCCATTATATTAATATTATACACAAAAGCTTCTTACATACATCATAAAGTCACCATAGTCATGTGTACTAACAAACTCAAACATAACATTACAATAATATCTAACTTCCTTAAACCATGTAAATCAATACATATTTATAGGGGTGGGGACTTTCCCTTCACTACCCATGCACCTTCAAAAATAGGCTACATGCTAATAATAGTCATGCGCCCTTACATGAGAATACAAAAGCATGCAAGTGCTAATAATAGATCACCTAATAATACAATTGTAGTACAATCCTATTATTAGCTTTAAAACTATGCATGGCACTCAATCTCCTACTCATCCCAAAATATCCTTCTATGCTCTCTACAAGTATTCATATCATTACATGCTCTACACTCTATGTCCAAAAATAGCCCCATGTTGAAAATGGCTAAGTCCTGCTCCTGGGTGCGCCCTGCTTTGCTACATTCTCACACGCACCTACACGCTCTATGTTTGTGTGCCCAAACCTTATGCACCCTCCATACTTAGGCTATACTTTCTCATCCAACATTACCCCACACTAATTGGATTTTTCCCTCTACAATTGTAAGCCATTTTATATCTCCATGAATACAAGAACAAGGAATGAATGAAAGAATACCTATACATAAAGAATGAAATAATATTCATGTGCATGTTAGTTCTTCACTGGCATGATTAATTCTGGATATTCGTTCTTAACCTCTACTTCTAATGCATTCCAATCACTCAACACCACACCAATTTTATCAGGAATTTCTATAACCATTGCTTCCATCTCATCATGAGTCATGTTTTCCTTCTCATTATGTAATATTCTAACAATGTTAGCCATGTTAGAGACCATTCCTTCCATAAAATCATCATTTGTGTGATGAATTTCCCAATTTCTTTCATTCTCTCCATGTGTGGATCCTGGGCTATTGCAAGCACATTGACTTTTCTTCTACTAAAGTAAGCCTCTCCATACACCCAATTGTCTCATTCTTCATTTCCTTAAGGACCTCATTATCCTCCTCAATAGTCCTTGTCTTTATGATTGCATCTGGGGCCATGCATAAATTTAATGCTTGTTCTTCAATTCATCTTTTAAAGTCTAAAGAAGAGCCTCATAACTTGTAATCTTCCTCACAATAGTGGTTTTGGCCCTTACTAATTCTTCTATAACATCCTTTGTCTAGGCTTGTGCACATGGGCCCCTCCTCTAAAAGTAATTGAATTGTTGTGCACAAATAATGAAGAGCTGACTAAAACTCTTTTGGCACCTTATCCTCAAATCAGGCCTTTTCTCCATAACCTCATCAACAATTTGTTCAGCCATCTTAAGGACTTTCTTTATGTTTCTACCTCAACTTTTTCCTTTTCTTCTATAAGGCACCTTATCTCTATAGCTGCATCCTTTTTATCATCCAAAAGTGCTCGAATAGTTTCCACTTTATCAATATTATGGCACACAACTTCTTGTAGACACCTTAACTAGTACATTGCTTACCTTCTCATCTCATCTAAAAATTGTGTGGGCTTGATGGTAATATGGCAAGTATGTGGCTCCCTCTTCATCCTGCATGATACACATGACTCCTCACAAACGTCAAAGTTAGGCTCATCCATGTGAGTCTACATGCTCCAGATAATTATTTATGAGTGCGCGTAGTCACCATTTCTAGATCCATTAAGTCCCAACCATATAACTAATGCTCCCTAGGAAAAGTATTTTGGAACCGGGCATGAATGATCTTGGTCTCATCATCAATGTATCCTAGGTTTCATGTTTCTCACCACATCATCTTCTTTATGCTCACTAGCACACTCTCCTATGTTCTCTTGTGTAGCGGTGCTTGCATCTTGTTGTCCCTTGGTGCCCACATTTTGTTGTACTTCCTCTCCTTCCTTAGTTTCTTTTTCATGTGTGCAAGATGCATTATAATTTATGTATCTCCACCAATGCACTTCTTTGATCCTCAGCAAGTTCTTGGGCACTTACACTTTGGGGCCAACTTCCTCATATATTATTTTCTCACCTATCTCCTCATCCTCTTGTACTTCCAGGCTTGGAGTGGCCACATCATTCTACATGCTTTGTCATGAGGACTTCTCCTCCTCATTATCTTTGACTGGTATATATATTTTCAACGCTTCTTCCTTTGTTCTTTGACATTCTTCACTGGTGTTACACGCGGTGACCTCCTAACTGGTTGTGATGTCCTAGTGCCAGTATCCCAGGATGTACGCCTCCTACACAAAATCCTCCATGTATGGTCTAGCCCTATGTTGTTGGCTTGTTCTTCTTCCTACCACTCCAAAACATTCTCCAAGCCTATAGGTATTGGTTCTTCCTGAGTGGGGGGCATAGTTCAACTAGCCTTATAGTGCCCATTGTATATTTCTTCTTTGGAGGACCCAACAGAGCTATGTCCTCACCTTTAATCACCTTCCCTCTTTAAAATGTGGCTTTAGGTACACATAGACACGTGCCAGTTCAATCTTTCCTATGGCCATGGTCTCTGAGTTATGTCAATATTATCTATTTCAAACATTTCTACATATGCTTCCTGTTTGACCATACATAGGTCTTGCGCAGGATATGAATATATGTGTCTACCTTATCAGCATCAAACTAAAGTTTGCATGCATGTATGCAATTCACATTTCACATAATCCTTAAAGTAACACATAAAAAGTGAAAGGCAACTTACACTAGGGTATTTTCTCACCCGTCTTCATATAGAACCACCCCAAACTGAAATGTTGGTAAATGGAAAAACTCTATTTGGCCATCCAACATGGTAGGAAGCTCATGCGGGATGCACTATTCCCCTTCAAATGCAACTTCCTGAACCACTTCTCTTGTCGCTCCTTGTAGGTATTTGATATGGAGCCATGTAATGTATACTTCACAAATTTCTTTTGGGTGACTTTTTTCCAAGGGAAATTCCCACACCTTCTCCTTTGGCCCATCGGGCATGCCAATTTCACTAAATACAAGTAAAAGAAGAATAGTACCCCAAGTAATTTTGTCACCTTTGTCTTCTAGATGCACACCCAGTCACTAAGCTCTCTATAATGTATCTAGATGTTATAGTAGGTTTTTTCTTTCCATCTTGTGTTTTATGTGTAGCCAACACTAGTTTACCTTAGTCCAACATTTAGAGGCACCTAACTTACAACCAATGAGTCACGTCGTAACCCTTGTTGCCATATCTTCAATATTTGTAACTTTAAATGCCCGGTCTCCCTTCTTGTATTTAAATATTGTGGCCTTCGCATCAATGCCTTCATCATCAGATAAATCTCAAGAAATATCTCGTCCTGAGTCACGCACAACCCAATCACCTTACCAATTAGCTTAACGGTAATCCACATCCTCCTACCTGCGAAGTAAAATAAATCTTTGTGTACCCATGACATGAGCCACTGGTATAATTGCTCGGGCTTCCCAAAATAGGGCAACTCAAAAATCTGCATGACCCCTACACTTTCCAGTAACCTCTTCATAGAGTTATCCAAAACCCTAACTCCATCCACCATCCTTCGATTGGTCTTTCTAATGGTCTCAGTGGTGATATCCTTCATGCACTTATCCATCTGTGGTTAGTATAAGAAATATTACACCTTGTTATCTTCATTGTCCATGGTCACCCTTCAATCACTCCCTTAAGATATAACATTTTGACCAACCAGTCCTCCACCACTTTATTGGCCTCTACTTCAACAACTAGAGCTCATGTGGTGCCATATCTCCTCTCTCACCTAACTAGGATGTTCTACAACTTCCAAACTATCACCTTTTTACTTTACATACCTCGAGTGTGAACCAAACCCTTCAATCTACCAAACCCTAGCTATAACTCTATTTTTTTCAAACCCTAATCACATGAACCCTCCTCAAAGCACACACACCAACACTCAAATCTCAATTCTACACCAAATGCTAACAAAAATGTGCTTCGATCCTTCCTAGCTCATCGATCTGTAGATTACTCTTCATCCTTAGTTCTTCTTCACACTTCACACTCATTAGCTTCAATAATGCAAGGTAACAATGATGTTACAAATGCTAACCTTATAGAAAATTTCAAAATTTCTTCACATTAATTTCTCCCAACTACCACCGTATGTGGCATTAATTCCACATCCACACTTTTTTTCTTCCACACCTCACCTTTTCGCGCCTCAGTCATAACCTTCTAGCACGCCCACTACTTCTTTACCAATATATCCTCTACATGTGCTTCCCTGTGCCAAAGTACCTATCCAATGTGACTCTTCCCAAGTAGTCTCCAATGCTTGCAGCCTACCTCGCGTTATACTAAGATCCATCCTCCCACACGTGGTCTTGAATTTGAGAAATTTCCTTGAAATTTTATTTTCTAAACATGTCCCTTCTTTGATCACCTGTGAGTTTGTTTTTATCATGCACCATAATTTAAAATAAGGCACCAATCAATCCTTCTTTATCCACCCCACACTAAGGGTATGTGTAGTCCTCTATGCATGAAAACACTTAGATAGTAATCAACTTCTGGTGCGTGCAAACACGCTTATTACACAAAACACTAAACTAAATTGACAAAGCATAAAAACGATGAAGGAAACACATATAAAGGGAATGCATTAAGGAAATCTAATCTAAGTGGAAATACTACCTTATTACAAACACCAAGAAGACTTATTTATAGTAGGGCTTTAGCCTACTCCCGTTGAAGTAACTAGGAAACCATGTTCCATCCAAACCTCTAACTGGAAAGTGCCTGAATCAAGTATATAAGTTATAACATACGGTCCCAACCAATGCACCTTAATCTTTCTAGGGTGGTGCAAAAAAAATTTGAATCATATAGAAGTACCATCTTCCCAACCTCAAGCTTCTTGTCCTTGATGTGCCTATCATGTCATGCCTTCTACTTGGCCTTTTCTTGCTTCTAACTCCATCATGTTATAACGCACTTTCATCCAGCTTGCATCAGTTTGTCAATACATTATTCAAGTGCTTGTTCATCCGCTAAACCTCCTACATGTGCAAATACATAGAGATGGTAACATGAATTCCACTAGTAGAATAGCCTCCACGTGCCAAACACCAATTGAAAGGGTGTGCTTTATTCAACCTCTTGTAGGTTGTCCTGTATGCCCAAAGTACAACAAAAAATTTATCATCCTAGTCTTTCCTTCCAACATCACAAATCTTAGTCAAGGTATGGCTCAATATCTTGTTGAAGGCCTCAATAGTTCCATTTTCTTGAGGATGATAGGGTGTTGTTTTATGGTGTGCAACCATAAATTTTTCCAATAGTATTTTGATGGTCTCATTAAGAAAATGAGTACCCCTATCACTTGTTAAACTTAAAGGGCATCCATACCTATTGATAATATTTTCCCACATAAACCTTTTTGTCATTAGTTTTTGTGCAATCCTTTGTAGCACCACTTCTTCCCCCACCTTGTAAGATAATATGTACAAGTTATAATATAGTGTGATCCAGATCCTATGCATGGGTGGGAAATAGGACCCATAAATTCAATTTCCCACTTCTCAAAAGGTTTTGCACTAGCAATAGGCCTCAAAGGCATCTCATCTCTATGCCCAGGATTTCCAAGGCACTGAAAATGGTCACATGCCTTACAATATTCTTTACAATCCTTATATAATGTTTCCCACCATAGAATAGCTAATATAATCTTGCATGCGGTGGCATCTCCCACATAGTGTCCACCTCTGAATGCCACCATGAGCCTCCTCCATAATTGCTTCACGCTCATGCTCAAGTACACACCATGGTGTAAAAACTTCATCTTAGACCTAATTTGTATAAGTCTCCATTGATCAACATGTAAGGTGCAACGTGGATAACAAGTTGTTTCTTCTCTAAAGCCTTCATACCTTTAGGTGCCACACCTATTCACGTAAAAAGATAACAATATCCTCTAAGTTTGAGGGCACACGGTTTAACCTAAAATAACTATGCATCTGGCATTGTATCCTCAATGCTCTATGTGTCCTCTCTGATTGAATCCTTAGATAAATGGTTTGGACCAAAATTACTCTTTCCTGGCTTAACCACCATAGTAAAGTTAAAATCCTGGAATAACAGAACCCAATGGCATATGTGCCCCTATAAAATGAGCTTGTTCACCAAGTACTTCAATGCCATGTGGTTTGTATAAAATATGAATGGGGTAGCCAAAAATATTGTCAAAACTTATGGAGTGCATATATCATAGACAAGGCCTCGTGCTCTGTAGTGGTGTAATTTTGTTCTGTTGGAGTCAACTTCTTGCTTGCAAAACAAATAGGATGATCAATAATCCCTTCTCCAGGTTGGCTAATACCGCACAATGGCCATGCCAGAGGCATCTACATGAACGTGAAAAGGCTTGTTCCATGAAGGAAAGTGTAGAATAGGCATTGTAGTAATCCTTTCCTTTAGTGTCTCAAACGCGCATTATTGTGCCTCACCCCAATAAAACTTACCTCTTCCTTTTAATAACTCCTCTAAGGGCATGAATCGATCTTGGCATAACCCTTGATAAAATTTCTTTATAGTATCTTATGTGTGCCCAAGAATCCATGCACCTCACTTTGGCTAGTTGGTTCCTCTAAGCCCAAAATAACAAACCTTAGCAGATCCACTAGCAAACCTTCCTTACAGATGATATGTCCTAGAAAAATTCCAAAGGGTGTGGCAAAAATGCACTTCTTGATGTTTAACGAGATGCTCAACTACCGACATCTCTCAAACATGAGCCTTAAGTTATCATAGTGATCCTTCACAAGCCCATAGATTGTCCAATCATCCAAATACACCTGTAAGAACTTATGAATAAAATCTTTAGAATGCATGTATAATAATGTGCAAAAATACTGCAGGCACATTATTTAATCCAAAGGGCATAACTGTGTATGCAAAAATTCCCCACTCAATGGTGAAAGTTTCTTCTCTTGATCCTCTTTAGCTATCCTCACTTGATGATATCCAGAGAATCCATCAATGAAGGAGTATATCTTGCCCTACAATGCCTTCCAAGATTTTCTTAGTAAATGGTGTGGGAAAGGGATCAATTACACATGCAACATTTAACTCCCTATAATCCACACAAATTCTAATTCTTCCATCCTTCTTGATATTGATCACCATAGGCTCACCCATTCTGACTCCTCGATGGGCTCAATGATTCCAGAATTCAGCATTTTTGTCAATTTCTTCTTTCACCTTGATGTGCAAGTTTGGATTCATCCTGTAAGGCCTCTTTCGAACTAGGTGCACACCTTCCTTCAGCTTGATTCTCATTTCACCCAAAGATTCATGTACCCCTTTCAATTCATGATAGCCTCTAGGGAACAAATCTTGGAAGTCACGTGCAGTAGCTCAATTATCTTAGCAACTTTAGAGTCAGACCAATAATCTCTAATGATGGCCTCCTTTGGTTCAACATCCATTCCAATGTTTACTTTCTTGGTCTTCATAGGTTCATGGTAGGCACACACCTTCTCATCTACACTATCCAAGACCTCGTGTGTACCTTTTGTATGCTCAATATCTAGGTTCTCCACTTCTTCATCATCAACTATATAGACCATCTTACCTTTTCTCTTTCTAGGTAGGCACGCCCAAGTTTGTTCAACATCTGTCTCTTCCTCTTCAAAACGTACCTCCAGTTTGACTCACCTAACAACTCCTGAAGGAGCTCCTCAACCTTTTCACTATCTCCCATAGTTAAGTGCTTCATAACCTATAACGCCTCATTCACTAGAGGTTTAGTGGAAAAATAGTCAAAGGTCTGAATCATACTTACAGTAAATTCTTGTCAATTTCCAGTCTCTCTATTCAACTCTGCATAGATATACCATGTGCGTGTGCAACCTCACAAGGTGAAATAGAGCTTGTGCACCCACAAAGAAGGTGGTAAAGCTTCCTTCCCCTCTATCTAGAGTCTCTCACACTGTTGAACATGGTGTTGAACAAGATCATTACCATGAAATGCATAAATATCTGAGTAGGCGCATTGCTCCTTATAAATCTAGTAGATAAAGCAATCCTCACTTCTCTCACTCAAAAAATATTATCCATGTGAACCATCCACCAACGTGTTGCCATCCCAAGCAAAATATAAACTATCATATTCCTTCTTTCCACCTGACATTCCCACTGAACTTCCATAGCAAGTCAAGAATACCTCAGGATTCTCTTCACTAGTGTACCTTAGTACTGGTTCTTTACCAAAATTTGATACTTTGTGGCTTACTTACATGCACAAACACACTTCTCACTTCACACCCAACCATTTCATAAGTGCATGTGCCCATTTGTCACATGCAACACTTGTAGTATCACTCATGGATTGTGCATCATCCCATTAGATAACTCCTTCCTTTGATGGCTCAAGAACTTCCGATCTCAATGGTGCACACATAAATTATGTTCAAATCTTCTTCACTTAAGGGTTCTACATAAGGTGCATATTTCCCATCTATTAAGGGGATAATGACACGCTCCTCTTTGTTCTCAAAACTTATATACCCTTTTTTGAAATCATAGATCAACGTTGTTTGCATAACACCAAGGGCACCCAAGTAAAGATGGAAAACTATCAGCTTCTACAAGTGCTAAGACCTCAAAGTCCCCAGTAAACTTGTCTCCTATATAGTAATTGATGCATCCTTTAAAACTCCAATAGGTGTGGCTTTAGTCCTATTTTCCATAAACAAAACATTTGAAGATGGCTACAATGGTGGTCTACCCATCTAAACCCACGTCCAAAGTGAGTACATTTACTTCCATGCCTATATCAATTAGAATATTACTCAAAAGCCAACCATCCACAATAGCATTCAAGTGATCTCCTTGTCATAATCCAGCTATGAGGGGGAAGGTTAGCATGCAAAATCTACCTTTCATGCTCAATCCCAGTGTGCGGAGTGTTTCCCTTTAACCAGTTTCCTAGAAAAGGAATGATGTTTTCTTGGTGCAACATCTTGTAAACCTCCTTTAGATCATCAACATCTATCTGATGGAGCTCAATTTCCTTCTTTTGTTCTAACTTCTATGACTTCTCTTTCAAACATTGTATCTCACCCTGCAAATTCTAATCACCTCCATGGTTTCTTGATAAACCTCCTTCTATGCATAGGGTCTGGATACTTTGCATGTAGAACCTCCTCCTTAGTAATGGAAGGCTTCTATTTCAGAACTTCCTTGGCATGCATTCACAAAGCCTCAGCAAATGTAGTAATCTTCACAGGTACCAACTCAAGATCTGGCGCTAACTTCGCATCCATTGATCTTCCATGGCATGTTGCACTCTAACCATTCTCGCACCCTTTTTCTCATGATTTGTGTTTCTTACTCAAATGTTCATACAAGTCTAAAACTCTTCATAGTTTTGATTCTTTCCACAAAAATAATAGACAATGTTCTTAGGACACTCATGCCTATAATGATAAGGGGATCCGCATGTATAACAAGTTCCATAAGGGAAATCACTTCTTCCACCACCACGACCTCGCCTCTAAATCCTCCTCGGTAACCTCGACCTCTACCATGACCTCCATCAGAGTGCCCTTCATTATGATCATGGTCATGATGCTCACTTTTATCCTTAGAATTATTTGCAACACTAGTCTGTCATACACCAATATTAATGGCATCATGAATCTGATCAATCAACCTGTAATCCTCAATATCATGAGTAGTAGACCTGGAAGATCTTGCAGTAATAGGACACCTTATTTCTTATCGTGCATTGCAACAATGGCATTGACTTGAAATGTGGTCCAAGTGACAGATCTCACAATCCAACAACAAGGAATGCACTGATTTATGAGGACAACTATCCTTAGTGTGCCCTTCTACTTCACAATCTATGTACCAAATCCCACTGCGTGTCTCATGTGCCGAATTAGCTGATAATTTCTCTAACTATTTAGACATTGCTACAATCTGAGCTTCTAAAAATGGGATCACTCCTATGTCTACACTCCTACCACCTTGGCATGCACAGTTGCTTCAAGGCCTCATGTGAATCTGTGAAATTCTTATGTGAGAGCACTCTTCTAAAAGGTGTGATAAGTCCTCCAAAAACCATTGAGCATGTTGGCTCGCATGTATGTCATAAGATAACTTGGAAAAAGGGTCTTGAACCATGCATCATATTCCCAAACACTCTCAGTAGTGTCTTATTTAATGTCTTTCAACGTGCTGATGTTATTCTTCTCAAACTCAAGGATATAAAATTCTTTCAAGAAAGCATCCCACAGCATGGTATAATCTACAAAATTATTTTTCAGGGTAAAACTTTTTGTACCAACTATGTACACACCCTTGTAATATAGTTGCAAAACTAACTTTCCTTGCACTCTAGAGTAGTAATCCCCTTTTTTTGCCATAGTATCTCACACATATACGATGCTCGGTTGCATCTTCAATGCCTCTATATTCTAGAATGAAGAGACATTTCCATATAAATTTTTTGGGGCTAGTGTGGACCATGCCCACCAGATCCAGTACCTATATTTCCTCTTGTGTTCCTATAGCTCTAGAGCCATCAGATCCATCAGTACCTGAGCCACCTTACCCTCTTGATCTTCCTCCTAAAGTAGGAAAAAACTAGAGGATGCACTACCTTGTGTTCCAACGGTCATGCTAAACTGGACTCCCATAGTCATGAAGTTATGTTACTTCCAAATGTTATACCAATGTTCTATGCACTTACATTCTTGTGGTGACGACGTGTCGGAAAAGATACCTCCATCTGGACCTCTAAATAACATAGAACAATTACACTACCATAGATAAATAAGATACCTGATTAACTCCCAAACTTGACTAAAAATTGATGTTGTCTATCTGTAACTCTACTACCCACACTAGCTTGCTTATTGTTAAATGTCGTATAATTTGTAATACCAAGTGCAAAGGCTAGGTCATCGGTAGGTTCGGATGCGTGCCTGTAGTCCACATTCTTTCTTCCCAAGCACCTTCATCCGAAGATGAAGAGGGTTCTCTACCATGCTTTCCTAAATGGGGGAGTTCTAGATGCTCTGGCTCCACATCCTCTATGTGAGATCCAAATCCTTCACGATCCATCTCCCTCCACAACACCATTCTTTTTATGATCTCTCATTGCTTCATTAGATCCCTCTCGCATGCTTCATTAAACTTAATCTACCTTTATTCTCTATGTCTCTCTCTTTGCTATGTCCAACATCTTTACCAAACCTACTCCTTCCCCCACACGTGGTGGGGTTTAGCTAGCCATAGGTTTCTCTTCCAAAGCCAAGGTCATAATCAAGATCTTAATTACCAAAGGAATACCACACAAAAATGATCCTATGGGTTCACAAAAGAACCGAACTCGGTAACTTCAAGGGCAAGAGGAAGTGGAAACTATGTACTCAAGAATATATCTATTCAAAACACCATGGAACCAAACATCCATAGAGTGTGTCCAAGTCATCTCGCCCAACCTCAAATTGTTTCCCGGGATGGTGCAAAAATTTAGACTCATAAAGTAAAACCATATGTCCAACCTCAAATTGTTTATTTTTAATGTGATGATCGTGCCATACTTTTTATCTCCCCTTCTCAATATTTTAAATCTACCTAACAAGTGAATGTCTTTCATCCAATTGCATTAACTTATCCATGCACTCTTGTAATGCTTGCTCGTTAGCCAATCCTCCTACGCATGCAATATATAGAGAGGGTAGTATAAATTCTACTAGTAAAACAGCTTTCCTCCAAACACCAATTGAAACAGTGTGGCCTTATTTAATCTCTTGTAGGTTTTCATAAATGCCCATAGTACGGTTGAGAATTTTTCATCCCAATATTGTCTCCCAACATCACAAATATTGGTCAACATGTGACTTAGTATCTTGTTAAATGCCTTAGCGGTTCCATTAGCCTAAGGGTGATAAGGGGTAGTCTTATGATGAGCCACCATGAACTTTTCCAACAAAATTTTGATTGTCTCATTCAAAAATGTGTACCCCTGTCACTAGTCAAGCTCAACGGACACCCATACATGCTGATTATATTTTCCCATAGGAATCTTGTTGTTGTGGTTGTTTTGCAATCCTTTGTAGGCGCTTCCTCTGCCCACCGTGTTAAGTAATCAGTACAAGTAATGATATAGCACGAACCAGTCCTTCATGTGGCAGGTGAAATAGGTCCTACAAAATCAACTACCCACTTCTCAAATGGTTCAGCGCTAGCTATCAGCCTCAAGGGCATTTCATCTCTTCTTCCGGCTTTCCAAGGCATTGGCAATGATCATAGGCCTTGCAAAATTTGATACAATCCTAGTAAATGCTTTCCCACCAGAGACCTGCTAGTAAAATATTCCACGCGGTGGCATTTCTTACATAGTGTCCTCCTGCAATTCAACCATGTGCTTCCTCCATGATTGCAGCACACTCATGCTCTAACATGCACTGGTGCAAGATCTCATCACAACCTAACTTGTATAAGTATCCACCAATTAACATGTAGGGCGCGGTGCATATAGCTAACTATTTTCTCTCCAAAGTATTCATTCCTTCTAGTGCCATACCTATTTTGAGAAATACAGCAATATCCTTTAATTCGGAGGGCACGTGCCATAGTATAAATAGTTATGCATCTAGCATTGTATCTTGATGCTCTATACATCCTCCCCTGAGTCGATCCTTGATAAATGGTTAGGTCCCAAGTTACTTTTACCCTATTTTACAACAACCATAAACTCAAACTCTTGAAATAATAAGACCCACCTGCATATGTGCCCTTGTAAAATGGGCTTTTTACCAAGTACTTCAATGTCATGTTGTCCGTGTAGAATATAAAGGGTGTTTCCAATAGATACTACTTCAATTTTTGTAGCAAGTAGATCATCGATAATGCCTCGCTCGGTAGTAGTATAGTTATGCTCTGTTTGTGTCAACTTCTTGCTTACAAAACAAAGAGGGTGATCAATAGTCCCCTCACCAGGTTGTGCCAACACTACTCCAATTTCCATCCTGAGGCATCAACATGTACATGGAATGGCTTATCCCAGGAAGGAAAGCATAATATGGGCACAATGATAAGCCTATTCTTCAATGTATCAAAACCATTTGTTGCACCTCTCCCCAATGAAATGTACTTATGTGCTTCATAATACCTCCAATGGCATGGTGATCTTGGCATATCCCTTAATAAAAAAATTTAGTACCCCGTATGCGAAGGAATCCATGCACCGCACTCCAGGTGGTAGGTTCCCCCGATCCATGATAATGGAAACTTTGGCAGGATCCACTAGTAAGCCTTCCTTACATATGATATGCCCCATAGGGTTCCAAAAGGAGTAACAAAAAAACATTTCTTAATGTTGAGAGATATACTCAACTATCGGCATCTCTCAAACATCAATCAAATTGTCGCAATGGTCTTTTACTAGTCCATAAACCATCTAATCATCAAGGTAGACTTGAAGAAACTTATGGATGAAGTCTTGAAACACCTGAACCATAATGTGCGAAAACATAGTAGGCACATTCTTCAGTCCAAAAGGCATGACCGTATAGGTAAAACTTCCCCATTTAGTGGCAAAATTTGTCTTTTCTTGGTCCTCCTTCACAATTCTAACCTGATGATATCCTAAGAATCCATCCGTGAAAGAATAGATCTCGTGCCTAGCTACTCCCTCCAGGATATCCTCAGTGAAGGGGGTTAGAAAATGGTCAATGACACATACCGCATTCAAATTCCTAATGTGATCATCTTGTTAATCTCCTCCTTGTCCACGATAAGCGATTCATATTCATTTGGTATGGTATCTTCCAAATTGGGCAAGTGCCCTCCTTGATTTGATCCACATCTCTCCTAAAGAGTGGTGAACTCCCTTAAGCTCATGGTACCCACGAAAAAAAAAATCCTGAAATTTGCACAACAAATCAATAATCTTTTAACCCTCCCTTTCTATCCAAAATCCCCAATAATAACCTCCTTAGGTTTTGTATCTGAGCTAATGTTAACATTTTTAGTTTTTAAGGGTTCATGGTAGGCATGTGCTTTCTCATCAACACTATCCATTACCTCGTGCATACCCACAATATGGTTAACATCTAAGTTCTCCACTTCTTCACCATCAATCACATAGACTAAATTTCCTTTCTCTTTCTCCATGCAAGCACACTCAAGTTGTACTTCCTCTGGCTCCTCCCCATCAAAGTGCACTTCCAAGTCAGGTTCTCCAAATAATTCCAATATTGTATCCTCCACCATGACACTATCCCCCATAGTTAGGTGCTTAACAACCTGCAGCGCCTCATGCACCGATGGCTTTATACTTTAATACTCAAAGGTTTAAATCAAGTCATTTGTCAACTCCCACCAGTTTCTGTCTAACAACGAAGTTCAGAATGAATGTACCATGCATGTGTGTAGCCTTATAAGGTGGAGTAAATCTTATGCACCCATAAAGATGGAGGCAATACTTCCACACCTTCCATCTAGGCCTTCTCACATGCTTGGACGTGAAATGAGGTGGGTTCCTTCCCATGATAGTCTTGTATAGCAGTAGGTGCATTGCTTTGGAGAAACCTAACAAAGAACATGATTCTCACCTTGCGTCACTCTAGAAGGTTATCGCGATGGGTCACCCACCAACGTGTCGTGGTCTCGACAAAATTATAGCTAAGCATACTCCTTTTTTTGATCTCACATCTCTACTGGGTATCCATTGCTCACATGAAAACACCAGGGTTGGCTCACCCAGTGTAACTTGGAAACTGTTTTCCTCCCAAGCGTCTGACTAAGCACGCATTTGCTACTCGCACCATAGAGCCTCTTAACTACCTTCTGACTATCTCATATGTCATGTGTGCCCAATTTGCATATGCCACACTAGTGGTACCATTTACAAATTGAGTGTCTTCCCACTGAATAACTCCTTCTATTAGATGAACAACCTCAAGGTATCTGATAGTGCACACATAGATTCTATCTAGGTCTCCTTCTCCCAAGGGTTCAGTATAGGGCATTGACTTTCCATATGTCAAAGGGATGATAACACGTTCTTACTTGTTCTCAAAATTTATATATCCCTTTTTTAAACATAATTTAGCATTGTTCTTATAGCACCAGGGCACCGAGAAAACACTAGAAATTTCTACTTCTCAATGGCGCCAAGAATTCAAAGTATCCAGTGAATTTCTCCCCTTGGATAGTGATAGCATCATCCTTCAAAACACCAATGGGCATCACCTTTGTCTTGTTAGCCATATACAACACATTTGAGGATGGCTATAATGGGGGCCTTCCCATTTGATTCCATGCATCTAAAGTGAGAACATTAACTTCCACCCCGTGTTAATCAAAATATTTCTCAAGATCCATCCATCAACTACTACATTCAAGGTAATCTCCTTATCATATTCAATGTTGTGAGGAGGAAGGTTAGCATGAAATACCTATTACCTGCGCGCTCCTATAGCACACAGTACTTTCTCCCATAGCCGTTCTCCTAGCAAAGGGATGATAATCTCTTGCCTCAACATTTTGCATACCTCCTTGACTTCATCTAGATCCTTTTTTAGAGCCTCAATGCTCTTCTTTTGTTATAACTACCGTGATTTCTCCCTTAGGCACTAGATCTCTCCTTGTAGGCTTTGAATTACATCCATGATTTCATGATAGATTTCTTTTTTATGAGTAGAGTCTAGATACTTCCCATACACCACATTTTCTCTAATAACCAGATGGTATCTACTTTGGTATCTCTTTTGCATTTGCATCCTCATCTCACATTGTCACCAATACAAGTTTCAACTCTGACTCATGTGCCACCCTTTGCATCCACTACAAGTCAACTTTCTTCACGCTTACCATCCCAAAGGTGTGCCTTTTTCCTTCGATGTTGTTAGCTCATGAGTTTAAATAATTTTGGTCACTCCCGATACTTGTGCTTCTTTACACACTAAGAGCACTATAAAATATTTGGGCATTCACACTTGTAGTGTTACTCAGTAGACCCACGCTTATAACAAGTTCAACGTGAGAACTCACTTCTTCCACCTCTGCGGTTCTGCGGCCTCTAAATCCTTCATGAAATAATCTTCTATGACTCCCTCCATCTGTGTTCCCTTCATAATGATGGCCCTCATCCTTGGAACTACTTGCCATAGTAGTCTAGCGCACACCAGTATTTTGGTCAATTAATCTACAATCCTTGGTGTCATGAGTAGTAGAGGTGCATATTTTACAATAACAAGACACATTCTTACAAATCGCGCACTACTGACGGTGGACACCTACTTGCATCATGATCTCCATGGAAAATATCACAGTCCACCGTTATGGCGTGAACCGACCTTCACGGGAAATTGTCCTTTATATGACCCTCTACTTCACAATCCATACACCATAACCCACTTTGTGAGTCTCATGAGCTGAGTTCATAGATAATTTCTCCACTTCTTTTCCATTACAACAATTTGGGCTTCTAGGAATGAACTAATTCCTATATCAACACTTCCTACTGCCTCAACACACAAGGTAGCCTCCAAGGCCTCATACGGATCTGTAAAAATTCCCTCCTAAATGTGTGATCAATCCTCTAATGAACCACTAAGCATGTTGCGAAGGGTGAATTTCATAAGATAACTTGGATAGGAGAGTCTTGAAACATGTATCATACTCTCGCACACTCTCTTCCATTCCTTTTTGAATCTCCTTTAACACATTGATGCTTGTTCAAACTCAGGTATGTAGAACTCTACCAAAAAGGCATTATGCAATGTAATGTAATCCACCAATGTCCGTGTGGATAAGACTTCTTGTACCGATTATGTGCACATCCTTGTAATGTGGTCGCAAATTGACTTGCTTTCTACTTTAGAGTAGTGATTCCCTTTGTGTGCCATAGTAACTCACACTTGTGTACATTTTCCATGGCATCCTCAATTCCCTTGTAATTAGATAAGTGGAGAGACATCTCACAAAACACCTATTGATTGTGTTATGGACCTTTTCCACCAGATCCAAGACCTTGATTCCCTCTAATGTTGCCTCCACAACTAGACCCACTAGATCCACTAATGCCAACTCCTACAAATCCACCAAATCCTCCTTTTTTTATAGGTAAGGGGCCTAACACACGGTTCGCCTGCGAACCCACCATCACGAGAAACTACACATCGATAGTCTATGATATCGAACCACTCCTAGAAATGTTTCCTGCACTTCTCCTAGATGTGATACTCAAACCTTGTGATCCCACACCTTGCCCAAATGTTGTGCCAGAAAAATACCCCCAAACATAGGAAATGACTGTGCAGCCATAGATGTACCAAATGAAAAATTATACCTTCTAGGTGTCGCTCGACTACTAATACCGATACCAACTAGATTATCAAAAATTATCTCAAGAACTAGAAAACTAAGCGCGGATTTTGATCCCCATGTGGGTTAAGATGCATGCCTATGGCTCTCCTCATTTCTTCATATGACGAGCTCTATCTAGAATCTGAGGGGTTTTCTCTTTCACGCTTTCCAATAGGGAGTAGCTCATAGTACTCAGGTTCCACGTCCTCTGTGTGAACCTCAAATCCTTCCCACAAAATTTTCCTCCATAAATTCATCACTCCTACTGACTTCACATTTTCTTTCTAACTCCCACTCTCGAGCTTCATTATACTTGAGCCGCATCTCCTCTCTCTCTCCATTTCTTCCACAAGGTCCACCATCCTCTACCATGTCAACTTCCGTGCCTCACACCTAGCATGAGTTTGCTTGACCATGGGAAAGGCTTCCAAACTCAACGTAATGACCAAGATCTTGATAGCCAGGTGGAATAGCATATAAGAATGATCCTCTGGCTCCCTCACGAATTCAAACTCGGTAATCTCGGGAAAGAATACGTAGAAATAACATATTCCAGGGTATAACTAGTCAGCACTCTACTCCACCAGTGATCAATAGCACGGGTCTAGGTCAGATCAACATCATAGTACCACTAATATTCTTCCTGGGTCCAAACATGAGGTCTACAGTACTAACTTTTCCTTGATGCATATGCTGAGAGCCACTCATACAACTCTACTTGGAAATAGCAAAAGAATGTCTCATAGAGTTTGTGATACAGGTTCTCCTCCACCCATTTTCGTGCATTAAACTCATATGCATTATTGAACCTGTGAGAAAACTCATCCTCTGTTATTTTAAGACAGGTCTCAATGTTGTCCAAGGTTATACGCTCCATCATCACACATCATTCTCATAACCAATTTGAAAAGAGGTCCCGAAACGGAACCAAAATGTAGTCTCTATTTACCTCTTAGTTCATCAATCAACCCCAAACACGTCGGCCGTCATCCAAACTCGTTTGGAAGATCACTCGAGGCACACGCAGTGTCAAGCCCCTCCTTTATGTAAGCTTCGTAATAAATTTCTTCCTTAATAAGGGGTGTTACACAAATAGATAATGAATGCACTCATTCTTGACAACCGATTTAAGCCCTAACTCCTAATCTAATGCATTATAACATGTCATAACATGATCATATTACAATGGAAGTAGAACTAAATCATGATTATCATCAAGAAAACTAGTAATACACCCATGAACATAAAAGGAAATGTATAGATCAAGATCCATCACATAAGTGCTTTAGAATCTCATTTCATTATATCCATTAGTCAAAGTACAGTAGCCAAGATTACATCAAAAGAGTTCCATGTATGGAGATATTTACAAGATGTGAGCTTGACGAGCTTCAGAGCTCGCCATCACATTACACACTTTTACTAACTATCTCCCTATCTTTCTCTCATACTCACACACACACACCTCTCCCTCTCTTCCAAATATGTCTCTGTTTCGCTCGGAATGTTTCTTACGGGAATAGAGTTGCTTCTATCCTTTCATTCCTTTTAGAAACAGATGAGGTTAGGGTTAGGAGGAATACATTTGAATGTCGAGATGGTGTGTGCGTACGTAGAGAAAGATCGGGTTGATTGCGGAGAACTCCTTTTTGTCTTGGAAGGACTACTGCGAATAAGAACACAAGACCACAAGATTTTGATTAAACAATAAATGAGGAAGCTGCCTTGGGCCCGGGAAATATAAAACTTCCTTTGAAGGTGGTGAGTTCCCTGCTAATATGAATTAACACAAAAGACTACAAAATATCAATTAAATTGTTTCGTTAAACTAGGTAGGGAAAGGCTGGTGGTTTTACTGGTTTTGATCGGAGGAACCGATGCGATTCTTGATCCGATGCGATTCTGATAACCGATACGGTGGGTTCTAGGATCTTCTTGGTAGCTATGGTGTTTTGTAATGGCTGGTTTATGGATGATATTAGGAAATGAGGATGATTAGAAGCAAAAGAATAACTTGATTAGATCAATGACACGTTGGGTAGTAGATTCAGAGATGGATTTAGGAGGACTGAGATTCAAGAAGCATAAGAAATGTTATAACAAAGGACATGCAAGATATGACTTACTGGTTTTGGCGAAGATGCAAGTTGATATCCTCTACTGCAAGCACTTCTGGTTTCTTCACTCGTCTCTGCTCTGTCAAGTGAAGATCTGGACTCTGTTTCTCACTCCCAATGCTCTCTATTGATTCAAAATCATTCGACTGATCTCCAAAATGAAATTCTGATCCGTTGTTTTGGTTTGGGGAGCCCATTTACAGGGAACCGATGGCGGTTGCGTAACCGACGGCGGTCGAGTAGGAACCGGCATCGGTAAGGAAAAAGTAGGCTATTTTTAGTAAAATAGCCCACCTTCCCTACTTTTCTCCCGAGAGATCAGTTGCGGGCTTGGTCAAGTGGCTAGAAGGTCGGCTTTGGGTGCGAGTAAGGAGGCATTAGTTATGGATGTGAGTCTAGACCAAGTCATGGGTCCTAATTAGGTTAGTTTAGGGTTAGGGCTAGGTCATGATGAGGTGGCAAAGTGAGGTGGCGGGTAAGGTGATGTGGATTTATCAATTATAAGGTAATTAATAAATAATTGTGTAAGGTTTAGGTGATGAGGTTAGATTGCGAGATGAGATGCGGGTCACAAGGGGTCGTAAGACACAAATTTGGTGTCTACATTAGCCCCTTATTGTCGTGTAGCTTGTTCTGTAAAGCTGCGCGGACAATAATATGAAGTGGTTTCTCATGTTAAAGATGTAGGTAATCCCCCTCAAATCTATCGCCGATTGAGTGAACGGGAAATCAGGGATAGGGTTGATAAAGGGTACATGTTGTAGAGATGATGGTAAGGTGGTGGGGTAGGTCCAAGGAAGCAGACGCATGTTGAAATGCAATAGTATGACGAGGGTACATGATTTGACAAGCAAACCAGCAATGTGTAGGCAAAGGTCGATAGTTTATCCAAACAAGGGTGATATAATCCTGGTATCCAAGGCATAGGAAGTAGCTCCAGGGTATATAACGGTGAGAATACGAGAGCGTTTAGGCATGTTGGCGGTACGAATGGTTGGTTTGGTTGAGATAAACGTCACGGTCTAGAGTCTAGGCAAAGTTGGTCGACGGAGATCAAGTCGAGGACCCTAATCATGCTAAAACACGAACAGGTGAGCTCGATTGAACAAAAAGGTACATGATGGATGGATAAAATAAAACGTTGATTGTGGGTATGGTATTGAAGTGATACGGCCTGGGTGTGTGGGTCGGTGGCCAAGTTGTTGGGCGGTGGGCCAAATGGGTAGGCGAGGCCTTGGGTCGGGCCAAATTGTTAGGCGGGCCTTGGGTGGGCCAATGGTGGGTGAGGCCTTGGGTCGGGCCGAATGGTAGGGCGAGGCCTTGGGTCGGGCCGATGGGTAGGTTGAGGCCTTGGGTCGGGCGAATGGGTAGGTTGAGGCCTTGGGTCGGGCCTTGGTAGGTTGAGGCCTTGGGTCGGGCCAATGGGTAGGCGAGGCCTTGGGTCGGGCCAAATGGGTAGGTTAAGGCCTTGGGTCGGGCCAAATGGGTAGAGGAGGCCTTGGGTCGGGCCAATAGGTAGGTTGAGGCCTTGGGTCGGGCCAAGACCAAATAGGTAGGTTGAGGCCTTGGGTCGGGCCAAATAGGTAGGGTTGAGGCCTTGGGTCGGGCCAAATAGGTAGGTTGAGGCCTTGGGTCGGAGCCTTAGGTAGGTGGCGAGGCCTTGGTCGAGCCCTAGGTAGGTTGAGGCCTTGGGGGCGAATAGGTAGGTTGAGGCCTGGGTCGGGCCAGACAAGTGAACAAATGGTGTTGGCAAAGGGTGGATATAGGCGATATGTGGTTAAAAAGGGGCAAATGGTAAATAGGGGCAAAAAAATAAAATTGGGGGAAAGTTGGGTAGAGAACCGATGTCGATTCTGCCTGACCGATATCGGTTAAGGGACCGATACCGGTTCCTTAGGGCAAAATGAAACCGATATCGGTGAAAGGCGAAAAACCTATAAAAAGAAAAATACGGCTTGTCATTGTCACTTTTGTTATTTGCAAACCAAATCGACTTGTCTGACGTGGAGAGTTGGGATTAGAGGCTTGATTGAGTGAGGTGGAGCTATTGTATTGGCGGAGAGAGTTGATAGTGGGCCCGATTAAGGAGGAGGCAGATTGATTGGCGGGACCCGGGATCGGGATTGGAGCCATGCACGAGCGGGAGGAGGCTGGAGGAAGTGGACCAGCTGGACCGCCACCGCCCATCCCACCACGACGACGTGTCGTCGTTCGGGTAGATTCGAAACTCTTTAATTTGGTGATTTGGTTGTATTATGCTAAATTGGGGGTTTGGGTAGGAATTAACCTTTTTTAGGAAATAATGAGAAAATGGAAATGGTTTGAAAAAGGGAGAGGGTAGATAGGCTAGATAGGCTAAGGTGGGTAGGTGGGTAAGTTTTTAGGGTTTTTGGGTGGGTAGATGGGTAGAAATAGGTAAAAAAATGGGTTTTGGGGGCCGCGCGGGGGTTCGGCTCCGGGAGAGGACAGTGACCGATGTCGGTCACTAAGCGACCGGCATCGGTCACAATTTTAGGGAAAGGAAGACTTGTTGGTGACCGGCGTCGGTCATGTATCGGCCGGCGTCGGTAGCTTGTATGTTTTTTGGGTTTTTGGGTTGGGTTGTGGGTGGGAGTGGGGTTGGGTTGGGTTGGTTGGTTGGGTTTTGGGTTTTGGGTTGTTGGGTTGGGGTGGGGTTTGGGTTAGGGGTGGAGAAGGGTTTTGGGTGTGGGGTTAGGTTTTGGGTTTTGGTTGGGTTGGGTTTGGGTTTTTGGGTTGGTTGTGGGGGTTGGGTTGGGTGGGTGGAGTTAGGGTTAGGTTGTGAGGTTTGGGGGTGTGGGTTTGGGTTTTGGGTTGTTGGGGTTGGGTTGGGGGTGGAGAAGGGTTTGTGGGTTTTTTGGGTTTTGGGTTGGGTTGGGTTTTGGGTTTGGGTTTTTTGGAGTTTTAAGGGTTGGTTTTGTGGGGGTTAGGTTTTGGGTTTGGGTTGGGTTTTTGGGTGGGATGGTGGGTTTGGGTGGTAGGTTGTTAGAGGGGGGTAGAGAGTCGGGGTATGGTCGGGGGATAAAAAAGGGGTGTTTAGATGATAAAGTAGATGTTGTAATAAAGTAGGTCTAAGGATGTGGGTTGGTTTTGCGAGGCACGTCGGCGATTGGCGATGCGGGATAGGATGCCCCAGCTGTTAGTGCGGATGAGGCCACACATATCTGCGGCTCATTGGGCCATCATGCGTGAGGTGGGACTCGGTGGAGTCAGTAGAGTGCAGAGCGATAGAGAGAGATCACGGCTGATGGTTGCCCTCATCGAGAGATGGGATCCGCGACCAATGTGTTCCATCTCCCGGCCCAGGGAGATGATCGTCACATTGGAGGATGTGTATCGCATCCTTGATTACCTATCGAGGAGAGAGCGATCTTCGAGTAGGTTCGAGAGCCCATGGACAGGCATCTGCGAGTTTTGGGGATGCGGCCGCCTGCTTGACCTACCATAGCGCGCGAGTATCGGATGCAGTGACATGTACGTGCGCATCGACACGAGACACGGCCCATTTGTGTTGTTGATGATGGTTGGGATCACACTTCGCCCTCCCGGACTCGAGAGGAGGCCGCTTCCCACGAGCATTGATGGGGGTGCTGCTTGGAGATGGTGGAGGAGCACACATGTACGCTGGGCACCGGTATATACGAGTGCGATTATACGAGGAGCTATGGGGCTATCGCTTGGAGGAGGCGATTTGGTATTTGTTCTACATTTTTGTTGCATTGTTGGGCATACGAGCACATCGTATGCATCGAGGCCCGATAGGGTTACCCGGCCGAGGCCACGGGGCCACGGTCATATACCGATATGGCTTTGAGAGGTGGTTGGGGTCGTGGGCCAGACCACGGCGATTATGGCGAGTCGGGATGTGGCATCACTATAGACATTTGCTAGAGGGCCTTACAGTAGACATTGTATGGAGACCCTACGAGAGTCACCATCTGGCGAGAGAGCCCGCTTACGATTTGCGCCTAATCCGTACACATTACGGATAGCGGGGCGGAGGCCGGAAATCTGGCGGATACCCACAGAGAGTGCACGCGGCGAGATGGGGCTGCGGCAGGGCGAGCCACCTCCGTTCCTCGGTCAGGAGAGATGATGTAGAGGCCCCACTTTGCTGCACCACACAGCCTTTGGATCCAGTTGGGTAGCGAGAGAGGCGGCGGTGAGGTGTAGATGATCTTTGGGTGCAGGGAGCATACGAGTGTGGTGGGTGGCAGGCGAGAGAGCGGCCGGAGATAGTACCACTGCTGCCTGCCAGACTTGGCTGCATGATAGGAGAGAGATCAGCTCGGGGGTCGAGTGCGGCTCTTACGAGGCGGTAGCTGCTGCACGCACGAGCACGAATAGGTGTCTTACGAGGCGGTAGCTTGAGCTCGAGCACGAGACACGGCGCGCCACCACCACCACCACCCACGGCCACGGAGTGCGAGTGCAGTACACGGCGGCACGGTACCAGCACCACCACCGGCGGTATAGTACCCACGGCCCGAGCACGAGTGCAGTGCAATGCAGTACCACGGCCACGAGCACCACCGGCCAGCACCACCACACGGCTTAGCACGAGCACGAGGGGCACTTGGTAGTAGGTGTCAGGGGACCAGCCCCAGTACCTACGGTGGCTCGAGCGTTACATGGAGGCTAGAGCGGAGGCCCGATACTATCAGGATATTCTTGATGGTACCGGGGCTGATTATCAGCCCTATGCGGCACATAGAGCAGAGACCTCTCGGAGCCAGAGGTCTCAGGGAGGTGCAGCCACAGCTGGTGGGTCCGTCACAGGCAGGAGGCGAGAGGCACCACAGGGACCAGCGGGGAGAGGTGCCGAGGGCGGTGGGGAGAGCTGAGAGATCCCAGACATGGTGTATTGATAGATGGGCACCGGTCTGCGAACCGGGTGTATTGATAGAGGCCTGCGTGCCTATGTATTATTCATGTATTCATTTATTCATTTATTGTATACCGGCCTGCGAGCCGAGTAGGGGTTGTATAGTGGATACCGGGCTGCGAGCCGAGTATATATCTATTTTTGATACGAGGGACCGGCCTGCGAGCCGAGTCGAGATTTTTTGACAGTTATTGCGGCCTGCGTGCCGGCTTTGGTGGATTATGAGATCACAGAGGCCCCGATGTAGGGCACATTGTATTTTTGAAAATTTGTATATATATAGAGACGATGTTTTGATCCACGTGCAGTGTTCAAAATGTGTTTAAATATTTTGTTAATGGTTGGTAATATATAATGTATGATAAGTTTTAGTTGACATGTTGATAGATGGATGATGTTGATGTTTTTGTTTTTGCACGTATATATGAATGTCAGGTTATGTGATGAATTGGTGGTTTTGTGACATTGTGATATATGTAACTGATGAGTTGGATCCAAATGATGTATAGATTGATAGTTTCTTGATATCCGTAGTTGATGGTTTGTGTATTTGTATAAAATAAATGATGTTAATGAAATTGTAATGCTATGTGTGGTGGATGAACAAATGTGGTAAATTGTGTTGTTTATGCAGGAAAAGAGGCGGGCGCGACAAAAATTTAGGTGAGAAATGAAGAAAAGAACGCTGTTGAGAAAAGATAGGTGTGTAACCGATATCGGTTAGGGAACCGATATCGGTAGCTGATAGACCGATATCGGTTAAGTAACCGATCTTGGTTATTTAGGTATGAGCTTTTCTAAAAATAGAAAAGCTAGGGTGGTAACTTAAGTTTTAATTTTAGAGCCATGCAAGAGGTTAAATACGTGAACGCGACGCTTTTTGACGACTGAGACAGGTATTTGCATGAGAGATTTGAGTGATAAGGAGAAGAGAGACAGGAATTTGTATGAGAGATTTGGGTGATAAGAAAAGAGACTGGGAAGGTGAATGCGATCGGAGATTCAGAAAGTAGAAAGGTGAATTTGAAAAGAGTGGTGATAATGGCAGGACGAGGAGAAACATCCAGCAGGCAGGGACAAGAGGGAAGACAAGGGCCACCTCAAGCTACTGCAACCCCAGAGGTAAATGTTTTGGTTGTGATTTGATTTTTGCATGTGTTATGAATAAGAGATTAAGTGGGTAGATATGAAGAAGAAAACATGATAGCAAGGGTTATAGGTGAGGTAAGTGTTACGTGGTAGGTAATCAAGGGTTTCGGGTATGTCTGTGTATACAGAGAGGAATAAACGAGCAATTTATTGTCGTAGGTGGTTGTTTTAGGCAAGATGTATGTAATTGTGGTGGCCGTTAGCGGTTAGGAGAACCGTATCGGTTACTTGAACCGATATCGGTTATGTATAACCGATCTCGATTCTTGGAGAATTTCGAGAATGTTTGAAAAACCCTGACGGATTGAATGGTTGTTTGTTGTTTTGGTGTATGCAGGCAGAGGCAGGGTTGAGGATGAATGATAATGTGCCAGCACTGTTGTCACGGATCCGAGCGGATGTAACACCAGCGGAATGGACATTGATAAATCGTTTGGGGTTAAGTGGAATCCGTTATTATTCACGAATTACGGAACCATGCTATGTTGCAGGCATTGATTGAGAGATGGAATCCCGAGACAAATACCTTTTATCTGCCAGCGGGGAGATAGCGGTAACATTGGAAGATGTGTTTCATATTTTGAGACTCCCTATTACAGGAGAACCAGTATATCAGGCACTACCTAGCGCGGCACGGGGAGCGATAACAGCAGTATTTGGTCCATACGCACGAGATTTGACACAGCGAGGTTTATCCTTTACGTATGGGGTAATGTATACGGCACACACCACGAGGAGACAAGGTTAGCGGTGATATTAATGATAGCGGTAGGGTATTATGCATTACCGAGGGCAGAAGGAGGAAGATTTCCAAAGGCATTGATGTGTGTTATCTGGGAGATGGTAGAAAGGAATGTTACGTTTGCATGGGCACCTGCATATTTGGCGGAGCTATACAGGGGTTTATGGGCTTGTAGGTGAAATCACGGGGCGACCTTTTGGATTGTTCATACTTATTACAACTTTGTTGGGCCTATGAGCACATTGTTTGTGTGCGACCAATAGGCCAATCCCTCCAGGCAGGAGAGACTAGGCAGAGTACAGAGGTTGGGATTCAGACGATGGGTCCAGACAGAACAAGAGGCCAGATCCCAAGCCGTGACGGGTGATATTGAGTATTACAGGCAGGTATGGGAGAGGGTGACGGTTGCGGACATCTGTTGGAGGCCTTACGGTAACTATATGGTAACAGAGAGCATAGCTGAGGAGTTAAGGGGTGTAGAGCGAATGAGGTGGATCGCGGGGCACAGGCCAGGTGAATATGAGAGGATTCCTATAGATCGCGTGCGGCGACAATTTGGATTTGTGCAGGATATACCCCTGGCTTATAGACCATATATGAGGATCGACGCAGAGGCAGTATTCTCACCTCCCCGCCAACACCTCGAAGGGCACGAAGAGGTAGCGGCCGATCGCGAGGGTAATGGATGCGAGGCAGCAGAGGCCTATAGATTATGGTGGGCAGCGGAGCTGCGAGGTATACGTGATTGTCCTGACATAGCTGTGATTACAGCAGAGAGGGATCGTCTGCAGCGTTTAGTTCAGCAGCTCCAAACGCAGGTGAATGAGACAAGAGGATTGTTAGCGGTTGCGGAGTCACGGGCGGAGAGACTAGAGGCTGGAGTCCTCCATGCGAGAGGGCGTATTCATATGTTACAGGAGAGATTGGCAGATCAGTGGGTGGTACCAATAGCCGTGGTACCTTTGAGGACAGAGAGGCCCGGCGAGAGGGTCGACGATCACGATCATCACCTAGTTCGGGATGAGGCGTGAGGTGCAGAGTAAATGTTAGCAAGGTATAAGAATAAATAAAATCACCGACCTGCGTGTCGATGATAGAAAGATGTATTTGTTTAACATCTAAATAAAATGAGATATGTATGTTGATTTGAGTTATAATAATAAGAATGTTTTCGTTTTGACTTTTGGTGTTTTGAAAAAGGATAAAGAGGAATGTGATTAAATAGAAATACACAAAAATATTTATATTTACCACACATGATAGGTTATGGTAGGGGATGGTCGAGCTAACCTTGGGAGACCCCATGTCTCAGAAGTCTTTGCCTCATAGCCCCCTTTGCACAAAGCAAGGAGGGGCCTCAGACCGATGTAGTTCTCCCTTAGGATCAGGGAGAGGTGAATTCAGGCAATTTGGTATGGTTTAGGCAATTGGTTGGTTGGTAAAAATATTAAGATTAGTAAAGGTAAGGTTGATGGTGTTGGTAATGAATTGGTGATGTTGTAAAAGGTATAAGGGAAGCGAAAGTTAGCCTACCCAAGTAGTAGGGAATCGTGTCCTGATTAAGGTCAACACACAATCCTAGATGCGAGGCAAAGCAGAAAGAGTGCTCCGTAGATGAAGAGAGCTAAACAAACCACACCACGTAGAATGAGCTTGGAGCCCTAGGTACCGTGCATAGACGAGAAGTCAATAGGTGAAAAGAGTTGTATGATCACAATATATCAGGTGTACGTCACGTCCCTTGAGTTGAAACAAATGGTGAGGTGAGGTGGATGGTATAGCTGAGGTGCAGAGAACTTATTACAAAGTGAGTGTTCTGACGAAAGAGAACCTACCCTAAATAGACAAGTCCATGACTCAAAAGTTCTTTTGAATGAGGCTTTTATTTTATTGAATGTAAACTGATCGATGCGGGAAGTCTACAAGGGATATTGATTGTATTATTCTTGAGGTCTTCACGAAGCTGATCAATGCGAAAGCTTCGATAAAAATTGGCCCATGTATATAGCTGTCCTTCGAGGAGCGATCTATTTATAGTAGCGAATATGATTTTAATGCATAGCTGTCCTTGAGGGAGCGATCTATATATAATAGCAGCAATAGTTTGGCATATAGCTTTGTCCTTCGAGGAGCGATCTATATTTAATTTAGATGACTAGATGTTCTTTTGGCGTGAAGCATCTAGTTTAGTAGGAAGTTTGACTCAAGAAAATCCCATAAGAATACGGCTTATTTTAATACTTTGAAGTCATGGACTAGACTAAAAAGGGAAGGCATCATCGAGGAGGTGAGAATCAAACTATGTGAGCTTGATTGTTATTATGAGGTGTAGGAAGCAGAGTGTATGTAGTGGTAAGTGAGCTCGGGACGAGCGGCGGTAGATAAGAAGTGATATAACACTAATTTCAACGGTAGAATGGTCGAAGATGCAAGGCATTAAGGGTTCGAGCTCGGGTTTACCATTAAGCGAAGCTAAGCGATAAATACAGATCCATAGGTGTGAGTGATTATATAAGGCCCAATCGATTGGGAGCAAATTTTCCACGTTTGCTCTTTTCTAGTTTGGTTACATGTTGATTCTCTTTGAGGACAAGATCACCAACCTTAAAGGTACGCTCATGAAGTCGCTTATCATAAGCACGTTTAATGCGTTTTTGATAGATTTGAAGGTGATCAAGAGTACAGTAAGACGGCGTTCGTCAAAGCTCCAATTGGGCTAACCGCTCTTGGCGGAAATCATCGTTGGTGAGAATATCTGAAGAGATATTCTAAGGGAGGGTATTTGTATTTCGAGAGGCAAAAAGCCTCGGTACCGTATACGAAAAGAAAAAGGTGTGGCATTAGTAGAGTGCGAATGCTTTGTACGATAAGCCCAAAGGGCAAAGGGAATGTGATCGTGCCAATTTCTTCTGGATTCATTGACAACTTTCATGAGGATTTTGGTTAGTGTTTTATTAGAGGACTCGGCTTGCCCATTGGCTTGTGGATAGTAGGGTGATGAGAAGCTAAGTTTGATACCAAAGTTGTCATGAGTCTTGCAACAACTTGTTTTTGAAAGATTTTCCATTATCATTATCGGGCGATGAGGAACACCAAAACGACAGATAATGTGGTGGTTAATGAACTCGACAATTTTTTCTTTTTTGATTGAAATGAGTGGAATAGCCTCCACCCATTTTGTGTAATATTCGGTCGCTGTGATTATCCAACGGTGACGTTGTGAAGAGGTCGGGTGAATCTCACCAATAAGGTCTAAACCCCATTGTGAGAAGGGCCAAAGATCTCGGCGACACGGAGCGGGTGGCTAGGAGTATGTTGAAGGTTGGCATGTTCTTGACACATAACACAACGCTTAACATATTAAGTAGCGATCGTTATTGAGTAGGCCAATAATAACCAAGGCGAAGGATTCGTTTGGCCACGCGAGCAGCTAAAATGTCCACCACAAATACCGTCATGGACTGTTGGATGGTATGAGTGGCCTCCGCGCCAGTTAGATATGAAGGAGGATGCCATCAAAGCCACGTTTATAGAGGAGTCCCCCCATGACAACATAACGCGAAACACTTTTAAGAAAAGCACGTTTGCCGTTACTAGTAAGGTCAGGTGGGAGGACAGAGATTGTAAGATAATCGTGAAATTGGTGATACCAAGTATCCTGCGAACTAGTAGACACAGTATTTATCATACAAACTACCGGGGTTGAATAGGATGGGGCAAAAAGTTGCTGGACCACAACGAATAATTCAGAGTCAGTTGGTGCGGCGGGAATTTGCGAGGCTAGGCAAGCCATAGTGTCCGCAAATTTGTTAGTGGAGCGTGGAATGGTTTGTATAGAATAGTGAGTAAATAAGGCTAGAAGTGAATCCACGTAGTGTTTGTATTTTTGAAGTTCCTCATTTTTGCATTGGTAGACGCCCATAACTTGATTGACTACCAATTGAGAGTCGCCAAAAATGTTGATAGATTTGATGCCTAAGTGTAACGCAACTTGGAGACCCAGAACAAGGGCCTCGTATTCCGCTGTATTATTAGTGCAAGGGAAATCGAGTCGGAATGAAAGAGGCATAGGTTCAGCGTCGAGAGGAATGAGAACAACGCCGGCTCCTCCGCTGCGCTGGCATTTAGATCCATCGAAGAAGAGGGTCATTGGGTACGACTCCTCCGTGAGGAAAGAGTAGCGATGAGTTAAATCGGGAAATGTGAAATTGGTAAATTGTTCCCAGGTAAAGGAGCTTCGCAAGTTGGTGCGATGGTTTGTCCTTTGATTGATTTACGGTGGACAAACTCAAGGTCGAGGTCGGCGAAGCATGAGCCATCTGCAATGCGTTGGTTGAGATGAGGTTTGGCATACATGTAATGGATGGGTGCTGTATTGGTGATGACGAAAGTCTTGTGATTTAGAAGGTAGTGTCGGAGTTTGGTGGCCACGAATGATAGGGCAGGCACAATTTTCTACATGTGTGTACCTAGTCTCATAGTCCACCAAAGTACGACTTATATAATAAATGGCTTGTTCGCGATTCTCAGAGTCACGATGTGCAAGCATGGCTCCTACAGCGTGGTCGGTGGCGGAAAGGTAAAGGTAGAAAGGGCGGTCGTCTTGGGGTGGGATAAGCACGGGTGGCTGCAAGAGATAGGATTTGAGAGCTTCGAAGGCTTGGTGACATTCTTCGCTCCATTGGAATGCAATATCCTTTTTAAGGAGGTGATGGAAAGGTTGACATCGATCCGAAAGTTGGGAGATGAAACGTCGGATAGATTGGAGCTTACCTTGTAAACTACGCAATTGTTTGAGATTTTTGGGTGGGGGCATTTCTAGGATAGCTTTGACTTTAGATGGATCGACCTCAATGCCACGCAAAGAGACGATAAAGCCAAGAAGTTTTCCCGAAAGAACACCAAAGACACATTTCTTTGGTTGAAGGCGGACAGAATATTGTAACAGGCGATCAAAAATAATGGTTAAAACATCGAGATGTTCACTACGATGTTTAGACTTGCCGAGAAGATCGTCGACATAATCTTCAAGGATAGTGTGCATAATGTCATGAAAAATGTAGGTCATAGCCCGCTGATAGGTAGCACCGGCATTCTTAAGGCCAAATGGCATGACACGATAACGAAGGTTCCCGAGGAGTTATGAAGGCGGTTTTGTTGATCGGCGAGGCGACCAAAATTTGGTTGTATCTGAAAAGCCATCCATGAGAGAGCATCTCATGACCTGCGATTAGATCAACAAGTTGGTCAATGCTAGGTAAGGGAAGTCATCCTTAGGGCAAGCGAGGTTAAGATCCGGAAATCATGCATATCAGAAGTCCCCCTGTCGCTTTAGTAGCGGTGCGATGTTAGAAATCCATTGAGGATAGTCGATAGGCAAGATGAAGGAAGCAGAGAAAGAGTCGTTGGAGCTCCTCTTTGACCAAGAGAGCAATGCGTGGATGCATTTTCTCAATTTACTGTTTGGTGGTTTGGAATCGGGGTTTAGGGTGATGTTATGGACGCGATGGTAGGATCAATTCTGGCATGTCGGCGTAAGACCATGCGAAAGCTTGGTTGCGAGCACGGAGAAAGGTAGTAAAGGCGGCTTGTTACGATGTGTTAAGGGATTGTCAATCTTCACAATGTGAGGATCCTCCTCCGTGTGGATGTTGATTTCTATGGTAGATTCGTTCAGCATGGTTTGGGTTTCAGATGGTAAGGCTCGTTGAATATAAGAATCATCCGCGCCAAGGTAAGTGAGGATGGAGTCGTCATCCTGGCATTCAACAACATTAATCAAAGGTGAATCCTCTTCGATCATGTCTGGATACAGAAGGGGAAGAGAAGATGGGTCCTCATTATCGCGTTGATAAGTGAGAGGACCTATGAAGATAGCATTTATGAAAAAAAAAAGTTAGGAGGGATGGATTCAGGGTCTATAGATTCTGTGGGTGATGATGGCAAAGTGGGTGATGATGGTTTGGTAGGGCGGCGTCTTCTTCTTCGGGATACGGTGACGGGAGGTGTCTCCTGTGTAGGTGTTTCGGGAAAACCGAGACCACTGCGATCATTATGTTTACGGGTAGTCACGGGAATGAGTGTATGTCGGCCTTGTTCGTAAAGGCCAAAACCAAAGCCTTTCCACGCACAGCGAGTCAAGAAGGTGAGGGCGAAACGATGATTTGTCAAGTATTGAAAATCAGATTGGAAGGGAACCACACCAAGAGGAGGTTCAGGGGTAATGGAGGATGCGTCAACACCCCCATACTTTAGGTTAGTGCGGCGATGGGGTGGTCGTAAGAGATTATCTCCCCACGCGACGTCGTAGGTGGGATGTGCATGTAATTGTCCGTACTCTCTGCGGGGTAGGAAAGAACTAACGTTATATAGGCGGTACTCCCCGGCGTAAGGCGCTGAAAAACATCTACTAAGGGGTCGGAGGTTGGAATGTTAGGCTGGGGAAGGAAGTGGTTTTGCGATGGTGGTTTCATCGATTGAAGGCGTAGCGCGGTTGAGGTGGATGGTTGAGGTACATTTGAAGAGGATGGTTGGGTTGAATGTATGGGTGTCTTGATTGGTATAAGCACATCGTTAGGGCGGTATAACATATTGCGAGGTTTTAAAGGGGAGGGTCAGCTTTTACGGTGTAGGACTTCCCCTCGTACTCAAATTTTATGCATCTATGTAATGTTGAGGAACGCATCCCATGGCTCGGATCGAGGGCGACCAGCAATATATTATATTGGAACTCTCCCTCCAAGACATAGAAGAGTTCGGGTAAAGTACGTGGTCCTACCGAATGTTGAGGATCACGGTGCCTAAGGTAGAAGTAATAGCGTCATTGAATGACCCATGACATGATGGGGTTGGCACACATGCAACTAGAAGGGATATTCATTTGTTGGAAGGCTTTTGAAGAGATGATGTTTAGGCTAGCGCCCCCGTCAATCATAACCCGATGTACTCGAATGTCTCGGACGTAAGCGGAGATGAAAAGGCGCGGTCGGGGTCTTACATGTACCAAAGTCAACAATTTCATCTTGAGAAACTAGCTGCGGCAGGCTTGTTGTATAGAGAGCAAGTGGTTGGGGAGATGGGTTGTTTGGTGAGAGAAGCAACGTGATTGGGTGTTAGAATGGAGGTGACAGGCAGGGTTTCATTAGGTAAAACCTCTATCCCTTGAAGGATCTCAACGAGAGCTTGTCGATGAGATTGAAAGTCGAATGAGATCATACGGTGTCATTTTACGGGCGATTGGTGAAGGCTGTTTAATCATATTTCGGTGGGCAATGCCATTAGAGGCGGGATAGGCGGGTCGCGAATGACCACTTTAGGTGGTGATGCAATCGGGATGTTTGACGGAGAAAGAGATGCCGCAGTGTGTTTTCTTTTGCTTTCCCATTGTTTTTACGCCTCGAGTAGCGACACTAATCATATTAATCTCGTAGACTGAGATGAGGAAGATGGTTGGGATAACTCATGGTCTTGAGAGGTGGGGTTGTAATAATGATAGATCTTGGTGAGGCGGGGACGGATGGTATAGGAGAGGAATGGAAACTAAAGGTCTCTCCCTTCGTAAGTTGTCTTTCTTAATCTTTCTATCAGGAGAGGTGGTGTGAAGGATGGTTTTAGAGCTTTGCATCCCTCCACATCATGTCCTGGTGTGCGGTGATAAGCGCAGATTTTAGACTCATCGTAACCCATAGGTCGGGGTTTAGACGGGTCATAAGGTCTAAGTGGAGGTAGGGAAATGGTCGCATTCTCCACCAACATAGCAAGGATTTTGGCGTAAGATCCTTTGAGTGGGTCAAAATCGGAAGAGGATGAGGGTATTGGTTGTGCGGGTTTTGGTAATGTTTGGGCATGATTGGTTCGCACGGGTGGTGGTTTAGCCGAGGGGTGTTGATACGTGGTTTTTACTAAACGTGATTTCTTTGGCGCAGAAGCTATGTTGGATGATGAGGCCGCAGATGATGTGGTATCAGAAAACAACCACGGGGAAATAGGAGTGACCGAAAACAAATCTTTTGATGATGGAATTTGTTTAGGGTTGATAGGTGGACAGGATACGCGGAGTGACGGTGTTGCTATACCCTGGAATTTCTGTATGGGTGCGGAAGGCGTAGGTTGTTTTGAAGAAAATGCGGGGAGGTATGATATATTGATGTAAGGTAGAGGATGGGGTCCCAATATGGAAGGTAGGTATGGCGATGATGGTTTTGATTGTGATAGGGGCACGGATTGAGTTTGTCTCTAGGTGGCGGGGCGGATTTATTTTGGATAGATCAAGTCGCTTAGGCGGGTGCGTTAGGCCCAGGCATTGGTGAGGTCCCAGCGTAGGGAAGATCTGGTTAAGTTGATAGAAGTGGACGGGGCATTTGGTAGAGGTGAGGGGGTGAAGGTGAGAACAGGGGCATTTTAAGCACATGCAAACACTTGGGTATATGGTGGAGACATCGGGATCGAGTCATTTGCATTTGAGTAGAAAAGGGGTACTCAAGCGTTCCCATAGGGCTGTCATCTTACGTGGAATGACAGTCTCAGTGTGATTTGTAATTTTTATGCGGAAGAAAGGTGGGTTGTAATTCCGAGTCCACTTTGGGTGTGACACGAGGAGGTAGATGAGGCCTTTATATCAATAGATGTTAAGAGGTCCACCGGTTGTTGAAAAGATTTAGGTGATGAGGGACTAATAGGTAGGAGGGCGTGTTTGAGGGGATCTGTCATGTTTAAAGAATGTGGTGATGTCAGTGTAAGAGATTTCTCGTCTAAGGATGTCAAAAGGAGTGGTGAGCCTTCCTCTTGTGCAGCAAGAGCGGTAGAAGGGGACGTTTGGGAAATAGATAAATTAGATAACATCCGCTCACAGTCTTGTAGGGATGTGGTGTAAGAAGACTCGTCGATGAGAAGAGAAGTCCAGGCAGTTAACTCTTTTATGGGTAAAGGAATGATTTCACTTTGGCTTGATGGTGGTGAAGGAGGTTCAGACTCCTGTGTTGGTGGAGAGGCTTGATTCAAAATTTTTTCAATAGAGGCTTTTGGTGAGAATCGAAAAGCTGCATGGATCTCATGAACACTCTCCTCGGCTAAGATATCTTGGTTTACGTTCTTGTTGGAATGAGTGATTCGGGAATGGCTTGTTGAAAATTTTCAGATTTCGGTTAGCGGGGCGTTAGGATTATCGAGGTTATATCCCTGCGTCGACCATTTCTGCACTATGTTTTTCAACATCTTGCGTTTTCATGACTATGTCCTTTTACGCGGTGAAAGTTACAAAAGTCATTTTCTTTGTACCGGGAAGGTATTGCGCGGGTGGAGTCAAACCCAGTGAGGTTTAACGAGGGGCAAGTGATAGCCCGACTTTGAGCAATTTCTCGAGGATGACGCCATAAGTTTCTCCCAGGAGTGTAATTGAGTGGGCTCGGCTTTGTACTTATAAGTGGTTTTCGGCGGAGTATTGGACGGTGTTTGAGATTTGACCATTACCGCGTGGACAGCTCCTTTTGATTTAGAAGAAGTGGACGCGTGAGGAGTGGTGGTGTTTGGCTTGTTGGTAGAATCGGGAGTTCGGAAGTGGGGTTTTGTTCTGTGACCGCAATTTCTCTTCTTAAGGCTCGAATTTCTAGTTTAGAGCCATGGTAAAGGCCTCGTCGAATGTGCGGAAAGTTTGAATTTGGAGGGTAGGGGAGATGTGCTTAAGCGCGAGGCCGCGTAAATAGTTCGATAAGTTCGGTTTGAGGCAAGGCATACGTAAGTTGGTTGATAAGGCCCCCATCGTCAGCGAAATCTGCGATAGATTCGTCTTCAAATTGTCGGATGGCATAGAGGTCGGTGATAGATACTTTCTTGGCAATGTTAATGGAGAAATGATCCAAGAAAGATTGGGCTAGTTGGTTAAAAGAGAAGATCGAGTCTTTGGGTTAAAGCAACTTTGTACCACTCAAGGCGGGTCTGATAAGGACATGGGAAGGTGCGGAGTATGAGAGCGTCATCATGGGCGAATCAAATAACAAGCATGTCTAAATGATCGCAAGTGTTGTTGAGGATCCTCTTTCTTGTTAAAAGCAGTAAATTTTGGCAACTCCCATTGAGGAGGATATGAATGAAGGGGACGAGAAGGGTGAATGGGCTCCCGACAAACTTGCTCGTATGTCAGGCTACGACTTCCCAAAGCAAGCCTCGGGTTGTGCATTTTGTCCATCATTTGTTTGATGAAATCTTGTGGTTGGATGAGATGATGGTGCCACAGAATAGGGATGTCCCATATAAGGTGTTGAGGTTACTGGATACGTGTATGGGAATGAAAAGGTAGGCGGAGCTTGAGAAGGAAAGCTCGTGTGAATAGGTGGCAGAGAGTAAGTCATGAATGGAGTGGTGCGAAGAGAGATGAGGTAGGGGCAGTTGGTGGTAACGATACGTGGGGTCCAAGATTAACCAAAGGAAAGCTAATCGGGGTCGTATGAACCTCTGAAGCCGTCGGATTGGGAGACGGGGCTAGAGATGCAGGAAGTAAGGCAGTGTTATCAGGAGGAGTGGGAGCTAAATGAGCAGCTATACTAATAGGCATGCCAATAAGGAGCTGACCATCAGGCGTACGGTCGGGGGCATGAGACAAATAGTATTGTACAGCGCTGGGATTAGCATCCAGAAATTTGGCAAAGTCCTTGTCTCCTACAGGAATTTGGGGGATCTCACTGGTGTCCGTAGGGTTCCCTATAGAATGTGAAGGGGGTGATTCGAGGCGAAGACACGAGCGAGGCATGTGAAACCATGGCGGCTTGCTTCAGTGATGACAACCATGGACAAGAACACACAGGAAAGTTTCAATCTATCAAGAACAAAAACAACCTCAGAATGATGAATTTGGCAAGTTCTTTGGTTTGTCGGGGCTGATGAAGACGATGGCGATATCGGTTTACTAACGGTGTCGGTCCGCAGAGAAAGCGGCGTCGGTCCCTTAACCGATGCGGTGTCAAAAGTCTAGGATAAGAAGATATAAAAAGGCTGCTAATTTGATTTTTAGCAACGTTGAGTATATTTATCAACTTATTGATCACAAAAGACAAAGTATGACAGAGAAAACAGAATTTGAAAACAAGCAAGATGCACACGCAAATCCAGAGACTAATCCTAGGGTTAATTTTAGTTATCGTGGGCTTATGCCTTTAGACGTAAGATGATGTCAGAATCCTAAACAACAAGACCTAGGGGAAATGTCAAGTTTGTTTTGGCTTATAAGGTTACCTCAATCGGGCGGAGGAATACCGCGGAAAAGGGGGATGTTTGGTGTTGTGTTAATTGTGAAGTGATTCGGTATGTGTTGTGCGGTGAAACTAGGGTTAATTTCTGTCAATACCGTGGATATCACCCCCGTGTGCGACGACACATTACTTAATCTATGTTCACTAGAATTGAAGAACAACAAGCGGGAATGCAATGCATGTGTTTTAAACCCAAATCAAAATTATGTTCGATGAAGCAAGAGAGATGACTTTCACTAATGCGAAACTAGGAAAGCAAGACAAATTCTTTACGAAAATATACAACAAAAGCAAGCGGCAACAAAAATATGCTTCCTAAAATGAAAATAAGCAAGAAAAGAAACCCAAAATGGGTCCCACCTAAATGCGTGCCAAAATGTTTCACTCGGAATGTTTCGAAACTTACGGGAATAGAGTTGCTTCTATCCTTTCATTCCTTTTAGAAGCAGATGAGGTTAGGGTTAGGAGGAATACATTTGAATGTCGAGATGGTGTGCGCGTACCGTAGAGAAAGATCGGGTTGATTGCTGAAGAACTCCTTTTTGTCTTGGAAGGACTACTGCAAATAAGAACACAAGACCACAAGATTTTGATTAAACAATAAATGAGGAAGCTGCCTTGGGCCCGGAAATATAAAACTTCCTTTGAAGGTGGTGGTTCCCTGCTAATATGAATTAACACAAAAGACTACAAAATATCAATTAAATTGTTTCGTTGAAACTAGGTAGGGAAAGGCTGGTTTTGGTTTTGATCGGAGGAACCGATGCGGTTCTTGATAACCGATGCGATTCTTGATAGCCGATCCGGTGGGTTCTTCTAGGATCTTCTTGTAGCTATGGTGTTTTGTAAAAATTTGGTTTATGGATGATATTAGGAAATGGGATGATTAGAAGCAAAAGAATAACGATTAGATGCAATGACACGTTGGGTAGTAGATTGAGAGATGGATTTAGGAGGACTGAGATTCAAGAAGCATAAGAAATGTTATAACGAGAGGACATGCAGATATGACTTCTTGGTTTTGGCGAAGATGCAAGTTGATATCCTCTCTTGTAACACTTCTAGTTTCTTCACTCGTCTCTGCTCTGTCAAGTGAAGATCTGGACTCTGTTTTTCCTCCTCAATGCTCTCTATTGATCAAAATCCTTTGATCTCCAAAATGAAATTCTGATCCGTTGTTTTGGTTTGGGAGCCCATTTACGAGGCCGATGGCGGTTGCGTAGAGCGGCGGTCGAGTAGGAACCGGCATCGGTAAGGAAAAAAGTAGGCTATTTTTAGTAAAATAGCCCACCTTCCTAACTTTTCTCCCGAGAGATCGATTGCGGGCTTGGTCAAGTGGCTAGAAGGTCGGCTTTGGGTGCGAGTAAGGAGGCATTAGTTATGGATGTGAGTCTAGACCAAGTCATGGGTCCTAATTAGGTTACTTCCTCTTAACCGCTCATCATTACATGAAATCCTAAAGGAATATATCATGTGCCTACCCTTTACTTGTGCTCATGCGATGTCAGTGTTTCCCACCCCCAATCAAGTGTCCTTAGCATTCGTATGGACAGCTAATCAAGCTTCACACCTTAGTTACTTAATTAATTTAGGCATCATTTCCTGGTCACTAAGTCCTAAATCCATCCTTCATGGCAAGAGCATTTGCGAATATCCACTACTTTCACGTGTGCCTTCACCCATATTCCATGTGCCAAAGCTTCACACCTTAGTTACTTAATTAATTTAGGGGTCCAAAATAGGGCACAACCACCCAAAAACCATATAAACCAATTTTAATATGTGTGAATACAAAAATATATGGTTTTAATAATATAACCATATAAAAATATAATTAACTAATTACCTAGGCAATAATTACATGTGGTAACTATAAAAATTATAATTCATAATTAATCTAATACTAAGGTTTTACCTAAGATCCCCCTTAATTTTACATTTCCTCAAGAAAAGCGTAGAGGAACTTGCTTGAAATTTTAAATTTATCACATGAAAGTGACTTCATGAATATATCTTCTTGTTGTTCGGATGTTGAGCAAAAGCTGAAGCCAAATATTGTGTCTTAAAACATGCTCAAGGATGAAATATACATATACCTCTATGTGTTTATTCCTCTCATGAAACATTGGATTGCAAACAAGTTTTAGAAAACCTTCATTATCAACATACAAGGTTGTATATTTCTCTTGTGGTAGTACAATCCCCTCTAATATGTGACGCACGCATATCGCTTTGCAGAACAACTTCACTTGTAACATGATATTCGGTTTTGTGGAAGATCGAGAAATAATAAAAATTCTTGCTTCCCAGTGATATTGGACCAAACCCCAAAAATAATAAAAATGTAGAAGTGGATTTCATGTCATCAATGTTACCTGCATGATCTAAGTTTGAATATCATGTTAAGAAGAATTGATCATTCTTCTTGTACTCTAGGCCCAAATCCATACTGCCCTTGAGATATCTCAAGATCTACCTTGTTTCTTTCTAATGAAAAACTTTGGGTTCCTACATGAATTGTGAAAGATAGATGACCACAAATATGATATCTGACCAAGTTTAGGTTAGGTAAATGAGACTCCCAAACAATCATCGATATAGAGTCACAATTACACCGTGGAGATGGATCTATGTGAGATAATTGAAGTCTTGTCTCCATAGGTGTGGCAATGGGATTACAGATCCATCATCTGAAATTTCTCGAGTGTGGTTTTGGAATATTTCTACTGAGGAAAAAAGATATGATTCTCCTTCTAACATACTTCTAAGCTGATATAATAATGCCTCACCCACAATCTATCATGTCAAACTATTGATTAATGTATTTATTCGTTTCATTAATAATTTTCACTATGTTGTCATTGATGACTAGATCATTGACATAGATAATAACTATGACAATCCGCCCACTTTTTGAGGTTTATATTGGGATCATAATGATTCCTCTAAAATCCATGTTAAATGATATATACACATCAATCTTGATTGGTCATGTCCGGGAGCTTATTTAAGACCATACAATGATTGTACGAGTCTACATACCTTTTTTTATTTTCTAGGTATGACAAAACCTTTTGGTCGAGTCATGTAGAATTCTTCCTATAAGCCTACATTAAGAAAGGCAATTTTCACATCCACCTAGTGAAATTTCCATCCAAATTGTGTAGCTAGAGCAAATCTCATCCTGATCATTTTGATCTTAGTTGTGGAAGAAAATGTCTCTATGTGGTTTATGCTTTCCTTCCAGCATACCCCTTTACTACTAATATTGTTTTGTACTTTCCAATGGTCCCATCTTATTTGTACTTCGTTTTTAAAATCCATCTACATCTAATCAGCTTCTTCCCTAGTGGAAGATCGACAAGTTGTCAAGTGTTATTATTCATCATTGATTAATACTCAACATTCATGACATATTTCCAAGCTTTAGATTGTAAGGCTTCCTAAACCGAAGATGGCTCAATAGAGAAAATTTACCTCTTCATGAGATTTGTTACTAGTCTTTAGTCCAAGAGTGGATGTGTTACAAGAACCATCCAATTTTTCATCTTGAATCATGTTAGCATACCATTTAGGCATACATTGAACTATTCATATGGGTTGTGGTCCTGAAAAATCATCACCATCATCCCCATCATCACTATCATCATCAATGGGAACTTCATATTTTGTTTTCAAAACATGGGTGCTTTAAACATTTGGTGAGTTTTTGGAAGGATCCTCAACTTCTTTCTTCTCAAAAAAACTCTATGTCCTTACTAGCGTATACTTTCCTGGTCTTCAAATCCATCGGTCTATACCCAAGAGCTTCTTCATTATATCCAATGAAGATGTAATTTTCTTCTTTCATATCTAGCTTCTTTCTCTTATTCTTGGGAATGTGTATGTTTAATTTGTACCCAAATACTTTGAGATTTGTAATGGATAGTTTCTCTTTTAATCATGCCTCATGCGGTGTTACTCCATCAAGAGAAACATTGGAAACTATGTTCAATAGATACGATGTAGTATTCATTGTTTCTACCTATAATGTATTTACACGCCTAAATCATGAATCATACATCACACTATATGCATGATAGTACATGTAAGCAATGAAAATTACCAGATAATGAAATATAAATGAAAAACATGGCGATACCTCTCTCCTCCTGTAAATTTCTTGTAAACCTCAAGAAGTTTTGCGAATCACTTGGGCTTGAAAAATCTTAAGATGTTTGAATTTTGTGTGTTCTTAATCAATTCTCCAAAAGATGAATGTAATGTTATGATCTTTGGATACACAAGGATATGGAAGGAAATTTTGGTAGAATTTAGATATAATTTGTATAAGCTTCCATGGATGAGTTTTCAAAGGAAATTTCCTTCTTTTATAGCTGAAGGTGAGGCCATGGAAAGTGGATATGAGTTTAACTAAGCTTTAGGTCATAATTGTAATTTCCTAGAATAGTAAGTAGAATTGGCATGTGTAGTTGCATATTTAAAGGGGAAATGGGCATTTTGACAAGAAGAATTTATATTTGGGAAGGTGATTATATGAATAACTTCATTTCCCTACGTTTCTAAGATTTTATAAGTTGAGCTCAAGTACAATTGACTAGAATGAGGAATTGGAGTCCAAGTGGAGTTCAAATGGAACCTAAGTGGCAATTTACTAGGGAAATAGATGTATTTTCCTAATTAAGTAACTAATTTATTTAGATACAATGTGTAAGACAATTAATTAACTATTTATTTAATAAATGATTATTAACTTAGATAAAGAGGTGTTAGAGATTAATTTAATTAATCCCAACAAGGTGTAATGTGCATAATTAATTAATTTAATTAATCAATCATAAGGGGATGAATAACAGGATGAATTGGGATAATACTAGGAACAAGTATGTAATTTTGGGGTGTCTACATTTTCCCCTTTTTAAAGTGTTATTATGAAGTAATAACATTTTAAAGATAGTAGACATACACAAATTAGTGAATGGAAGACAAGAAAACAAGGTAGATGTTTGGATTTTCCCAGTGAAGCATTTGGATGCCCTGATGAGTAGGATAGTAAGGGAATTCCCCTCAAGTGGGTGGGTGATGCAGTAAGGCGGTGGAAAACCACTTGATAGGAAGAAAGCAAGGGAGTTGAACAAGGATGGGAAGGATTGTGCTCGTAGTATGAGCTTCATTTAGAGAGTAAAATTTAGAGCAACATTATTTTGTTGATTCACAATAGAGTTGTCACCATGATTATAAAGGAATCAAGTGTAACCCATATGCACATAAACAATCACACACGGAGTAGAGAAAAGATAAAGAGGAAAATAAACTCAATATACACATTAATTGCATGCATCATGGTTAGAAAGGAATCAAGATGTTATCACACTACTTGTAAGTGGTCCAAAAAGTAAACATCAACAATGCAACACAATGTTGAAAAAGAAGAAAATCAGTTATGCCCTTATTCGTGTCAAAATGATAATTAAAAAGATGCAAATGCCCTAAAAATTTGAACTTATGAAATGTGTGGGAATATGATCAGATTAGAAGAGCGGAGTGATGCTTAAATACTCCAAAATATACTCTTGTTAGATCCATTTTACAAATTGATTTGAGAGAAATTTCCCCAAGTGAAGTTATATCGTGAGGGATAAATAATTTTGTTACTTACCCCTATCGAGTTAGTAATCATGCAAAGGGAAGAAAGTGGAGTGATAGTCATAAGATTGGAATGATCACTAGGGTAGTAGATAAAAGTATGACTTTATCAATATTGTTGAGTTGTTGAAATATTAATTTCATAGGTTTTCCAATTGTAGGATTTCTATGATGAGTGAATGTTTGTTTGAATTTCATAAGTTTTACAAAAAAAAATTGAATATATGATTTTTTTGAATTTTTTAATATATGATTTTTTATGGTTTTACAAATTCTTAGAAAAATTTAATGCGAAGAAGAGGAGCGGAATTTTTGTTACACCTGATTTATTATGGATAAATGATGTTATCAAAAGCATAAAACAAGCATGTCAAACAAACCCAATATGAACAAGAAGGAAACATGTCAAAGTTATATGTGAACTAAGATATGAAGAATTTTCCTACAATTGGTCTACAATGACAAAGTACAACAAAATAACAAACTAACAAATGCAAAAGTATGGTCACAATGTTGACAAACCACGACAATACAATATAATTTTCAATAACGATGTATAATGACACTCCTAATGTGTTCCAAATTAAAGAATGAGACAAATATAAATACCCCTAGCAATAGCTTAGAATGCGAGAGGATTAAATTGAGATGACAAGTGGAGTGATGCTTACAAAATATTTTCTTGTTGAATCCCATTGAATTTTGATCTATGTTGGATTTAATCTAAGCGTGCCCAAGAAAATTTATATTGTGAAAGGGTAAATTGATTGCCTCGAGCATAGATATACACTACGGAAATAAAAGTGAATATCGAAAGATGATCTAAAATGATCATGGGGATTACATGTCAAATGATGAAATTATTTTTATTAATGGCAAATGGTTTTTTGACTAGGATCCTACCTAGGATACAAGGGGCCCAAACCCAGATATTCAAATACAATCCATAAAAAATAGAGAACACAAAGAAAGAAGGAACACAATGAAGAAGGAACAAAGAGTATTGCATCACCTTAGTAAAACTCCAACAATACCACAAAGAAACAATAAAAACTTGTCAAAATAAAAATAAGTACAAATCCCATGATCAAACCAGTCTCTAGCCACTATTTCATGATCTTGGAAAAATTATTCTTGAGGATCTCTAGATTATCTTTGATGTCTTTGATATAATTTTCATTCTTAGCTTTTTCTTTTCCCTTATTACTTTCCAAAGACAGTATTGATGTTGGAAAGAATGTCCATGTTACCCTTAAGCAAGGAGATGATATCACATTGTTTGTTTCTGAGCTTGCCTTGTTCTTTTTCAATGGATTTGATTCTTTTTTCCATCTCCTCCATCAGTTCTTCATCCTTGTTACCACTCTCAATAGCTATTTTCTAACCTCTAACTTTATATCTAAAAACTTTGCACTCCTTCTTGAGCTAGTTAAGCATATCATTGTGCAAATCCAGTTCGTTTCTCATGTTACCAATTTGAGATTTATTTTTGGCAAGCTCCTTGTCACATATATGGCCAACAGGGGTAAGAGAAGCAACTTAAAATGATGAAATTGTTGAACTATGTTATTTAGTTTCTTAATTTTTTCAAACATTGTTCTAAATGTTTTTCTCTTTTCCATATTTATACTATTTTTTGATTTCAAAACATTTTTACACTATTTTTGAATTTTCTCAAACATATTTGAATGTTTTTGTATTTTGAAAATATTTGAATATTTTTTTTATTTTTGACTCGGTAAAAGGGTGCATAGCCTGAACTCATGTTCAAACAATTGTAAGAATTCCATTCCATTGGAAAAATGTAAATGATGTAATGATAGGATGTCTCACTCCACTTTCGACTCTGTGCGGCTAGGAAGATGTGAGGGCTCGTCACCGAGAGCCAAGAGGGACGTGAAAACTAGGTGAATAGTGATATGAAAATGAAAATAATGGATGCTAAGACACAAGGTGTAACAATGATCCATGTGAGAAAAATGTAACTCATCTCCAATCAAGATTATCTAACTGATTCCAAGATGATTTCACTTTATAGGTTTTGACTATAATTAGATCCATTGATGGCCTACTGATTGGAAAGATTGGGTTGAAGGAATTGTTGTCTCTCTTTAACATAAGAAACTTCTTGGGATATTTTTGATTAAGCACTTTTGATTTAGATTTTCTAAAGGATTTTTTTGTTTGATGTTTTTTGTTTTTTAAAGGGACCCCTACAAGTTTCCCCATGTCATCAATAAAAGGAAAGGGATCGACACCAAAGACAAAATGTAGGTGAGTAAGGACATCTTCCTCCATTCCCAATCTCATACTACTAGTAAGAAGTATGGGCTTATCACCAAATACTGTGAAGGATGAAAGGTGTAATGATTTTATTTTATTTTTTGTATTTTGTATTGATTTTTCATTGTATATTTAGATCATGTTTGTTGCGAAGAAACATTTTTCCCCCTAAGTCTCACCTCATGTAACTAGTAAGAATTAAGGGTTCAACACCATAGAGCTGAAATGGATGGTCAAAAGGTCCAGGTAAAGAAGTTAGAGATTTATTTTAAAGAGAGAGCTTATGTGAAAGAAGGATTTTCCATTAGTAAGCTTCACAAAAAAAACCATAGGTAAAAAGATCTGGAATGATAGAAATCATAACGAGGATGAGACAAAAATCGCATAATATGAACAAGAAGATCATGTTTTGTAGAGGTGAAGAATGCAAAGATATGATAATGTTATGATTAAGATATTTTTAATGGATGAAAAAAATTAAAATTGTTTGTTAAATGAGTTAATCATGTAAGTGTCCTTCCCTAGTATGGAGAAACCCCATGGAAGAAGATGTGTTGTCTTCTACATTTTTGATGTTCAAATAGTGCTTCGATGATGGGTTAGATATAGATTTTTATTATTTTTTACGCTTTTTAATTTTTTATGATTTTTTGGGGATGAAGATTAGTAATGGACTCATTGGGAAAGATATCCATGTTTATGAAAATTGAATGGTCCTGATTTAGGAGACTTTGGTGGATGAAATCCAAGTCAAAGGAGAGAATTGAAATGTATCCATGATTGAATTAGTCCTGATTTACAATACTTGGGGAGACGAGGTCCAATTCAATAGATTGAATCAAAAGATTTGATAAGTCCTTATTTATGAGACTTAGGCAGACAAGCTCCAAGTTAAAGGAGAGAATCAAAAGATCTAATAAGTCCTGAAGTACAAGACTTGGGTGGAAAAGATCCAAGTTAAAGAATGTATGATTGGATAAGTTTTTGATGAGATCAAAAAACCTATGTGATATCAGAGGAAGGTTGTCAATGTAGAGAATATGTTGAAATTCACATTCATTTGTGTGGGGAATAATGTGAGGAAAGATGGATTGACCCTAGATGTATATCTAAGGCTCCTTATAGGTTGTAGAGAATATATATTTAATTTTTCTCCTTGAGGTAGTGCTTGAAGTGATTTTTTGATGATATATTTGTGACTACAATTCGTAGACACAAAATCATGCACTTGGTCACATTTCTAGGTCCTAACAAAATACTTGCATTTACATGATTCCTAAGTGAGAAAACTAGTAATTGACATCTATCTTTGGCATCTTTTCTTTGTTTCTTGTCTTCTTTATTCTTTCACACCATATAGCCTATTCAATATTTTACTCCTTTATCTTTTATGACTCTAGACACCGGTGCCCATGTGCCCTTGTCTCATTTGGGTGCCCCGACCTCTTTCTACCTTACTCACTCTCTTTGGGCCTCTTTTATCTTTTGGGAATCTTATTTTCTTATGGGTCAACCTTCTAGTTTTCAATTAAAAAAATTCAACCAAGGGAATCATATAAATACAAAGCTATGTGACCAAAATAAAGGACCAAGCTCTAAACATCTATTATCATCACCTAAGGTTGCATCCAAAGGCATCTAAGAGAATCAAAGGCATCCATATAGATTTCATTTAAGGGACAAGGGACTAATTTTTTTCATAAATGTATAGGAGGGGAAGTTCATTTTGTAATCCACACATCTATTTACATAGGTACATCTAGTTATCGCTCTTTATTAAGTTCACTTGCACAAGGGATAACTAGGGCATGATTCTTTCAAACACTCACAAGAACTACATGGAGTTTGAGATGTAGAGAAATTCTCAATCATAAGTTCACTAGTCATGTGACCACCATGGTCGATCTGAATCCCCATATTAAAGATTTTATTTTTAGGATTTGATGCAGTTTGAGGGTTTTGTAGGTCTTCTTCTCTTTGCAGGATACAGGAAAATTCAGAGATCATCTAGTAAAATATACGTGACCAAAGGAAAAAGTTAGTGACACTTATATGACCCAATAAAAATATTTTTAAGCTCCTATGGAATCACAAGTTCTAGCAAGTCCTTAGCACCTATGTGCCTAGTCCTATTCAAGCGCCTAGTCCAACCATATCCGATGACTCCGAATTTATAGTCAATAATTGTGACATTCTACCCTTCTTGTTCATTAGTTTTCTAGTCTAGAACACTTTGAGATCCTCTCTCTCTCTCTCTCATATTTCATTAGCTTATTGCTTGCATCAAATCTATACTATAACATTTATTTACCATACATGACTCTACATTATCTATAGTTTAACACTAAGCATAAACCTTCTATTTTTGTTAAACCATTTGGTGAACCCGCGTTGTCATATAAATGTGCAACAGGGAAATTGATAATTTCCAAGCACGACAACTATATCCATGTGCCAAAATTTTCATGTTTTGTCATTCCTAGGCACACCAAGTCCACCGAATCAATCCAGTAATCCCATAGAAAATATCATCTCATCCCCTAGGTGATTTTAGGAGTTCATTGAAAATGTAACTTTTAGGCGATCATGGGAACGGCTTATCACTAGCCTTCCAGGAATTTGGATAAACCCCCAGAGCGGAACGGAAGGGACAAATTAAAAATGGAGGTGAATTGAAGACCTTAGATCATCATGGAAATTATTTTTGAAGGTTTGGGGAATTTTTGAAAGACTTGGAGTAATTTGAATAAAAAGCAGGGTTCACAAGCCTAGGCGGTCAAAGGCCTAAAATAGTTGTTGAGCTTCAGAAGAATATTTTGGGAGCTACGGATGGAGTTAAGAATAAAACAAAACATCACTGAAAAAAAAAAAATCCAACACCTAAAAGATGGTGAAATAATATTTTCACAACACTTTAGCACGTCCGGTGCAAGCGAGGTTTTCTCGAGAGCAGGTGGAGTACCAAATCACAATTCTGATTTTTAAGGGATCAAATGGATGAATCAAGATTTATACCCACACCATTTGATTCAAAAATACATTTACAATCATTATCATATAAAATTTCACTAATAAATTCCACCGGAGCTCAAGTTATCATTGTTCCAAGTTACCCTCTTGGAGACAGTTCAGGTGTTAGTCAATTTTTTGGAGGACATGTGTCAGGATTACAAGAGCCCGGCGAGGATTTTATATCCTTAACATCCCCGAGGTCGGGTAAACCAACCTTGGAAAAATGTGACCACCCCCATGTGACCTTCCAACTTGACGATTCGAGGCCCTGTGCATTTTGGATCTCAAATTCCTTGTCGTCGGATTGAGGACACATGTCGGCTCCCGGGACCACCGTGGAATTTTATGTCCCTCACGTCCTTAAGATCAGGGATAGTAGACATGTAAAAATTCACCCGGCCCCTATGGGGAGTCCTTTGGTCATCCACGTGATCGGCTTTCAACCCCCAATGCTTCTAGTGTTTTTTCAAGAAAATCCCTTGTCGTCGGATCAAGGACACGTGTCGTCCTCTTGCTCACCATGGAATTTTATGTCCCTCACATCCATAAGATCAGGGAAATTAGACATGAAAAATGGCACCGAGCCCCTCCATGTGCAATTTTTGAAAATTTAAATCCGACACTTAGCCATTTTCTTCATCTCATTTCTCCTCCACAACTCCTCACCATGCCATGGCTTTGCTCAAGCTTTTCCAGACACCCATTCGCCATTGCTGATCCAAACTAGCTCCTCCATGACCCAAAAATACTCTACTTCATGAAAACACAACAATATCAAAGAAAATTGGATCAAAGAAATGAAGAATGGGAAGAAAATGAAGGTTTTTTACAGATAACCATGAAGTCACCTGATCGAGAAATCTTCATATCTCACAAGATACAAGTCGGATTGAGGTGTCATCTTCTACAGACTTCCAAATTTTTCAAGATGATCACGACGTAATAAACTAGAGGTCAAATGGTGCCCATAATTATTTTTTCCAACAAAATCCTCACTTTGTGCACCGGCTCACATTCATCGATTTCCCATCATTCCAAAGAATGGAAACGAGCTAAAAACTTGCACACAAGCTCCAAATGAAAAACCTATCGCAATGGAGTTGTTTTCGTCACTGTAACATTAATTCTCTATCAAATTTCTCACTCCCCTTTCCCTCTCTACAAAAAAATTCCTCTCTCACATGTATCTCTGCAAGCTTTACCACAAGGTCAATGGAGTGTTCCCGTTGGATCCCCGATTGAAAGGCCACCATATAAATCCACCTTTTCATGCACATGCATATATAGTAGTTGCATCGGTTAAGTAGAGGCACTTAGATTCCTAAAGTGTTGGCAAGAAATCCACAAGTTTGTCTAGCTGAAAAATTTCTAACCAACAATTTTGGCACCCATCATGGGGTAGATTTAGTAGCATATTCACCCAAAATATGACCACAAGGTCCAAAAATTCAAAAAAATCAAATTTTGAAAAAAATACTTCATGAAAATCGATTGCTGAAATATACATTGTCAATTACTACACAAGAGATTTCATATTCCATAGTGTCTTTTCATATTCCCACTTCAATAATTTCCAAAAGTTGGCTGAAGGAAGATACACCAAGTTGAACAGGTCGAGAGGCGGTGTTGTTTCCAATTTCAAGGCTTTGCAAAATCAGCAAGAATGAATTAGAGATAATCCATACTTCTTCTCTCAAGCCTCCTCTCCATCTGGTGCTTTGAGTAGTTCACCTGGAAATACTATCAAAACTCCTATTGATACTCCCCCTTCAAATTCTCCCATTTTTCCATCACCATTAAGCATTGAGTTCTTGGAAGAAGAAGAGTTTGAAGAAGAATTTGTAGAAGCAAGGGTTGAAGCAGAAGTAGAAGCAATGATGGCTGACGAAGCAGAAAGAAACACATTTTTCCATAGGGAAGGATACAAGCTCACTTGCTCTTGAACCCCCTCTTCATGATCTACCAAAGTGGGTTCCCGAAGAACTTGCCAAATTTCAAATGTGACAAAACACAACATCTTGAAGAACACATCGTTTCCTTCATGAAACCATGTGGAATTCTTGGTGTCAAACATGAAGATGTTGTTGTAAGACTTTTCGTGGAGTCCCTCCAAGAAAAATTAGTAGAATGGTTCTACCTCCTACCTTCCTGATCCATCATTGGTTATAATGACATCAAGACTACCTTCGAGGAAATATTCAAATCAACTGAATACTATCAAGACCTCTTAGTACAGTTGGCTTAAATGAAGAAAGGAAAAAGTGAAACCATGAGAGACTTCATGGCTTGCTTCGAACGGTTGCTTCACAGGATACCAGAAGAAGATTCGTCATCTAAAAACAATATCAAGAGATTCTTCATCAATGCTCAATCATTAGAAGTAGGATTTTTGTTGTGAAGAGCCCAACCAAGGAACATTTTAGAAGCACAAAGGATGGCCATTGAACTTGATGATGATCTCATCCTCTCTGGAAAGATCAAGAATCCATCAAAGGGAAAGACCCAACATCTTGGAGATGAGAGAACCAATCCATCATTGTAAAAATTGGCAAATGAAATGGTGTTATTGAGGAGGGAGATATTTGAATGAGTTTCTTCTCAAAGAAGCAACACAAATCAAATTGCAGGATCACCCCAAAGGCTTGCCTTAGAGGCCCCACCTATGAACATAAATTGCATATTTCAAGAAAGTGAAGAAGAGCTTGAACAAGAAAGTGAAGGTGGAAACTTCCTAGAGATCGATGAACTTGAGAATGATAGAAAAATTATATTTTGTGAGTATTCTGGAGGTGATGAAGAAGATGAAGAGGATGTGCCTAGTTTCTCATGTGTGGTATTCACTTGTTCTTAGTCCAAGAAAAGAGCATCTCCCTCCACTACTGCAAAATAAAACAAGGTTGATGATCCTCTGTGGCGACTCCACAAAACAAAATAATAAGTCAAGGATCCCCACTTCCATATTTCATGAAGTCTGCGCATTGTTGGACCATGATCACGTAGTAAGTGAGAATTCTCCCGCAATCCCAAGTAATTCTTCTTATGTCTCTTCTAAGTCTAAATCTAAATCTTCTCCTGTAAAATCTAGTACTTTGAAAGCTCCTAGTGTACCTTTCAAAATACCCTCCATTCCCCAAAAATCTACTCATGCTTCCAAACCTGTCCTAAATCCAAAAGAAATCCCTTCATCACCCTCACCTGCATCTACTCCTTTTGACTTCATAGAATATGAAAACAAAGCCAAAGTGCAGATTACCGAAACCAAATATTTGCAGACCCATCCTGAACAGTTCGAGAGGTTTGTTCAATACATCAGGAATGGTAGTCTAACACCCAATGATGTAGCTCCTCGTCCTAAAGGAATACTACCAAACCCACCTACACCTCCCTCACAGAACATGCTTTCTCTAAGTGCATCAAAGACTGATAAATTTGAACCTTTCTATGTCTCCCTTCTTGTTGGAGAATATGTATTGAACAATTGCATAATAGATTTGGGTGCCTCGGATAATGTCATGCCCGTGAAGGTTTCCAAAGCTCTCAAACTCACCATGACTCCACCCAATGGCTCTTGTTACTCTTTGGATTCAAAAGAGGTCCCACTTGTAGGGAAGGTCAAAGATGCACAAGTGGCTCTCACCAAATTTCCAAACAAGAAAATTTCAAAGGTGAAGATTTTGGTAGCGAGATGTCCTAGCCTCATTCGAGAATGTTCTTTGAGTAGAAGTTCACCAAGACTTGGGAGGTAAAATTTAGATGAACTGTTCTTCTGTAACCATGCTAGTAAAGGGAGACATGGATAAATTGCTTCCTGAGAAGAAGATGAGGTACACCATATGAAAGCACAGGAAGCTAACATCTTGTATCAAGGTAGTGAGTAAATAAATCAATTTGTGGAAACTGAGGAGGAAGAGTATATCCCCATCTTGATAGGTCTAGACATGCCATCCTAGAGAGATTTGGATTTTGAAGAAGCATTGAGGAGATTCAAGTTACAAGAGGGCAGCCCCAAATTACTAGATGATGTAAACCATGAAGAAGAGGAAATGGTTCTTGATGATTTTCAAACAAAAAATTCAGCTTATGTGTTTATCCGTGATGAGGAGTTATTCTCATTCTTATTTGGGGATGAAGATGACCTCAGCCAAGCCATCTATGGAAACACAAAATCAGCTTCTGATGAGCCCGTGAAAGGTTTGAAAGAAATGTTTGTACAAGAACTACTAAAAGCCGTAGAGAAACTGAGGACCCCGAGCTTAGTCTTGAGCTCCTGATGTAAGCCATGAATCTACAAGACAAGTGTGAAGCTGATTTGAAGCCTTAACCAATGTGAAGGTTGGCCATATTGCAATAAGGAAAGATAAAAAATATGATGCCGCTCTTGAGCTAATGGTTGATGGATGCAATGATGAAATGGAGATATTTTCTTTCCCATTTGCAGAAGAAGATTCTTTCCATGATGAAGAAATAAAAGCAAGAAGTTTCAAGGCCTTTGAAAATGAAGCTCTTTTTGATGAAGGATCGTTTGGGTGTAGCGATTCCCAAGATGATGAGGTAATCCCTCTAGATAGTTGCCTTGAACTGTAAAATAAAGATTCTTTAGAGGCATACAAAGAGGAGCTACAAGAAATGATGAAGCATAACTCCATGCAAGAAATATTGGATGTAGTAGGGGTTTTGGAATATCCTGAGATGATTGTCGATCTCTTCACTCATGCCATGGACATAATAGATAAGTATGAGTTTGCCTTCGATCCTCCCATCAGTACTCAAATGCCTCACAGTGGAGTAGAGATAAAGGATGAATCTAATGTTTCTCATGGAGAATATGTCAATGAGCATAGACCCGGGAAAGAAAGTAACTCAGAATATTCAAGGAATTGGAATGAAAATCAGCTTTGGGGCAGTGATGAGATGCTCGATGGAGAATCAGCTATATGGATAAACATGGAAGGCAATTGGCACTATGAAATTGATTTCAAAGAAATTGGAGGCAGTGAAATTTCCAAGCAAAGACCTGAGCATCAAGAAGCTCACATGGACTCACTCCTACAAAGTAAAAGGACAATCATGGAAGCACCTAGATTTCATAAACAATTAAGGAAAGGAGGTTACTTTCTCGAACCAGTCAATGGCTTCATAGAACAACATCACTTAGTGTTGCCCACTCAAGCGTAAATCATGAGCAATGTAAAGTGCTTTAGTGAAAGTGGGTTGTCCCCCACCTTGTACCATAGGTCATTTTTAGGTGTGTTTCCCTTTCATTCATGTATCTTTCCTCTCTGCGTGTGTTGTGTGTTTCCCTTTTTCTTTTTTTGTGTGTTTCCTCCTTCTTTCTCTCTCTATTGTAAGTTATACATGACTTCATGGGGCCCAATGGATAAGGCATTGGTCAATGGATTATATGGTCATAAATTGAGATTTTGGATTCTCCATGTCATTTCTTCACCGTGCTCATCCATGACATGTCCCCAAGCTAGATCCATTTGTTGTTGTGTAAATGTGCAACGGGAAATTGACAATTTCAAAGCACGAAAATTGTACCCTATACCAAAATTTTCATGTTTTGCCATTCCCAGGAACACCAAGTCCACCCAGTCAGTCTAGTGACCCCCGAAAAATTTGATCTCGTCCCCCTAGGGGATTTAGGAAACTTAAATCAGTCCCCTAGGTGATTTTAGGAGTTCATTGAAAATGAAAATTTTGGGCGATCCAAGAAGGGTTATCACTGGCCTTCCCAAGACTGGATCAACCCACCTGAAGTGGAACAAAAGGCCAAATTAAACATGGAGGTGAATTTAAGACCTTAGAACATCATGTAAATTATTTTGGAAGGTTTGGGGAAGTTTTGAAATACTTGGAGTAGTCTAAATGAAAAGCAGGGTTCACAAGCCTAGGTAGTACACAGCCTAAAACAGTTGTTGAGCTTCAAAATAAGATTTCGGAAGCTCTGAATGGAGTTAGGAGTAAAATGAAACATCTATAGAAATAGATTTATAATCCCTAAATGATGATGAAATCATATTTTTCACAACACTTCTATGCATTAGGTCTATAGGCAGGTTTTCTCAAGCACAAGTAGAGTACCAAATCACAATTCCAATTTTTCAGGGATCAAATGGATGAATCAAGACATTATACCCACACCATTTGATTCAAAAGGAAATTTCAAGTCAGGATCATATAACATTTCACCAATAAATTCCACTAAGAGCTCAATTTATCATTGTTCCAAGTTACCCTCTTGGAGATAGTTCAGGAGTTAGTCAATTTTTGAGAGGACACATGTCAGCACCAAGATCCTGGTAGGATTTTATGTCCCTAAGGTCAGGTACACCAACCTTAGAAAATTCTCCCAACCCCCATGTGACCTCTGGGACCCTCATGTGACCTTCAAACTTGATAGTTCAACCCCCAGGTGCATTTTTGGAGCTCAAATTCCTGTCGTCGGATCGAGGACACATGTCAGCTCTAAGACCACCATGGAATTTGATGTCCCTCACATCCCTGAGGTCAAGGATAGAAGACATGGAAAAATTTCCCAACCCCTATGGGGAGTCCTTTGGTCATCCACGTGACCAGATTTCAGCCCCTAGTGCTTCTAGTGTTTTTTCAAGCAAATCCCTATCGTCGAATCAAGGACACGTGTCGTCCTCTTGCTCACCATGGAATTTTATGTCCCTCACATCCCTGAGGTCAGGGACATCAGACATGAAAAAATGTGCCCAACCCCTCCATGTGCATTTTTGAAAATTTAAATCCGGCACTTAGCCATTTTCTTCCTCTCATTTCTCCTTCACAGCTCCTCACCATGCCATGGCTTTGCTCAAGCTTATCCAGACACAAAATCTGCCATTTCTGATCCAAACCAAATCCAACATGACCCAAAAATACTCTACTTCATGAAAACACAGCAATATCAGAGAAAATTGGATCGAAGAAATGAAGAACAGGAAGAAAATGAAGGTTTTTTGACAGATAACTGTGAAGTCACCCGATCAAGAAATCTTCATATCTCACAAGATACAAGTCGGATCAAGGTGTCGTCTTCTCTAGACTTACACATTTTTCAAGATGATCATGATGTAATAAACCAGAGGTCAAATGGTTCCCAAAATTATTTTTTCCAACAAAATCCTCACTTCATGTACCGGCTCACATTCGTCGATTTCCCATCATTCCAGCAATGGAAATGAGCTAAAAACTTGCACACGAGATCCAAATGAAAAACCTATCACAATGGATTTTTTTCATCACAAACGGAGACAAAAACTAGACTTGAAAATTTCAAGCTTCATTAATGGCCGCCATGGTAGCTCCATGCTCGAAGCCACTACTAGGTGAAAATTTTAAATTTTATTTCCTGGCATTCTAGGTGGGAAAATTATGTGAAATGTGGAGGATATGGTCATGGTGACGAGATGAGTCTAAAAAATATGTTGCATCACAAATCGAGCATTAGAAACACACTTTCTAAAAATAGTAAGTTTCCTATACATACTTGCAATGTTTGGAGAGTCGTCATTAAAAGTAGTTGTGGCAAAAGCAATGTGTACCCAAGGTCACCAAGAAGCTAGAATGATTTTCCGGAGCAGAAAATAGTTAAAATGACCACTTACTAAAAATAGTAAGTTCCCTATATGGGTGCTTACTAAAAATAGTAGGTCAACCCAAAAAGTGGCCAAGGCAAGGGTAATGTGCACAAGATCGAATGAAGGAGTTTTCACGGTGTGCAAGGAGTTTGAAGATTCAGAGTTTCACTACATTTGGAACTTTCCATCAATGAGGATCAATAGACTTCATCGGGAACGACATCTCCTCTTCTTCTTCTCTCTCTCTTTCTCTCTCCTCTTCCCCAAACTTTCTCTCACTTTCCAATATTCTAATTTCACATTTGGGTTGCACTTTTTCATATGTCCTAATTTTCCTAATGTAATAAGTCACCTTTATGTTATAAAAGGGAATTAATATTCTCCTAGGAACTTGAAAAGTTTTAAGTTACACAAGGACATATGAAAATCCATTGGGGGTAGACAATAAGTCACCTCTCATTCTATAAATTGTAACACCATTCCCATTTCAAAGGGTTGGTCATTAATTTTGTAAGCTCAAGAGTGCATTCTACCTTGAGAGAACAAAGGAGATAACCAAATTATTCCTTTCCCCCACTCTCTATTTTTCCTCCATTCTCATACTATGTACAACTTGGTTTAAGCAATCAATACAAGAAGGAGTTTCGAGCCTTTTTTGACTAAGGGGTTTATTGATACTTTGTAATCATAAATTCCATTTGGTCTTGTTGCTACACGTAGATTTATTTCCTCCTAATTTTAATGCATGTGATAAAAATTCTAATTGATGTATGCAGGAATCTGATTTTCTACCTGTAACATTAGTTATCCTATATAATTTCTCACTCCCATTTCCCTCTCTATAGATAAATTTCTCTCTTGCAGGTATCTGCAAGCTTTGTTATAGGGTCAGTGGATTGTCCATATTAGATCCTTGTTCGAAAGGCCACCACAAAAATCCACCTTTTCATGTGCATGCATATACGGTAGTTGCACCGGTTAAGTAGATGGACTTAGATTCCCATAGTGTTGGCAAGAAATCCACAAATTTTTCCACCCAAAAATTTTTCTCACCAACAACCCGCATCTATACACTCTTTTATCCTCCTTTCTCCCTATCATTCCTATTCTAGGATCCTCTCATCATGGATGTATCCATCCATGACTTCTTATTTAGCTAATCCTCATTATAAAGCTAAAATCATTTCTATCTTGGATAATAATTGTATTCCTTCGATACTCATCTAGACCTTATATATGAGTTATTCATAGCTGCATTTTAAGAATAATTTACTTTTCCATCTGATATAGTTGTTTCTCTTTCTATTTATGACAATGATCCTCCCCTATATATACCATCTCGCATCTATAACATGGGTATTAAGTGGACAATAATTGATAATGGATCTAAGCTCAATCTTTGTACTTTATCACTCCTTCAAAACCTTAGCCTTTCTTCAACTAATGTTATCCCATCATCCATTTCTCTTCATGTGTATAATTATTCTACACTACTGTCATAGGCACTATCGCTTTACCTCTTACATTCAAACCAAAAACTCTTCCTACAATGTTCTTTGATATCGATGACACAATGCAAGTATAATTTCTTACTTGGTAGATCATGTCTTCATGTTATGCGGGAAGTGCCTTCTATAATTTCTTAGTTTTTAAATTCCTCCATGATGGATATGAATATACTATTGTTGTTGATTGTGACCCATTCAAATATTGTCGCCTAGACCTAATCACTGCATTTCCTACTCCACTTCCTACCACTCTTACACATCCCATTGATGATCAATTCATGGAACATCCTTCCTCCACCGCCACCTTGCCTCCTCTTGAGGGTACTATTTATGCATTATTCATTATACCATCCACCTCATCTTCACATGTGCACACTTTGCATCGGCACTTCCTCCTTTCACATGCACTCTTTTTATGAACAACTCTTATTAGCCTCACTTTCGATTTGATCCCACTTTCTCTAACAGTGTTTACACACATGATGGCTTAGCTCAGCTAGGATTTACACTTGATGACCTCCTTCCTCCATCTCATTCTCCTCACCTCTATCATGGATATGTCTTCATTACTATTTAATATGGCCTTCACATCTTCTATTTATCAGTATTCCTTACACGCACTTCTCGTACTTCTCCACTTACACTTGGGCAAGTTTAGCTTGACTACATTGGTGGAATATTTGATCTTGATCATATTGATATCAGATTTCTTATGCCCTTTAGTCATGTTTCTATCTAAAAAAATTCATTTCTTAGCTATACACAAAATCTTACTTGTTGGTATGCACATGGTTGTCCATTACCACCTTTCACTAATGAAGAATACGAAGTCAACATGTACAATTTACGTCGTAATGGCTCTTTATGTGATTAACCTCATATTATTTTTATCGGTCTCGACACTTCTCCATTTGAATTTGACCATGACAATGATGATATTTTATACGATGTTACTTGATTCCTTTCTACATTATACACTTGGGAGGCATTGCGCTTATTCTCCCCCTCTAGCATTATCGGTGTCTCTCATTTCTACTATTTTTCTTTGTGCTTTGTACTTCTTGTTTCTAAGCATTCATCTTACACAACTTGATACACAACCTAATACATAGCTAGTATCGTCATCACCATATGATGCACTCTAGTTCCACGGTTCATACTCGACTGCTGAGGGTCTAAATTTGAAATGAAATTCACCCCATTCACTCATTACACTTTATGTTTCATTGATCCTTCTTTCTAGTACATACATTATCAAACCATTTCCCAATGATGCACTCTTGTTCTATGGTTCATTCTTGATTGTAAAGGGGTATTTTATAAATGAACCTCATATCATACATCACATCTACTCGGGGCATGTTGTACTTATCATATTCACATTACATTCCATTCCACTCCACTCATTCACAACATATTGCATATCTTGGTTACATTTACTCTTGCGTATACTTATACTCACATGTACACTGTGTTTTCCATTCTAAACAGATACATAGTATGTCATTATCTTTTCTGTATACACATATAAATTAACTTATCCTCTTGTTGTGAATGCAGACTTCCTATAGAGCTTTACACATAGCAATGACGCTTGGTGCGGTAGCTTTTACCGGTCCCACCGAGGCTCTGGGGCATCTACTTTCTCACACATTTCAAATGTTATTATTTCATTATATGCTACTTCCTACTCTTACTAACACACTACTTTCCATTGGTCTATACACACTTTGACATAATTTTTATATTTCTAACATCCTAATGGGTGCTTCATGTGTAGCATTTTCTTTGCAGGATTATATGCCACCATGGTTGTCGATTTATCATTTCTTGTTATTGTTTGTCATTGTATGTTATTTTTTATGGGCTATGCCCTTTTTCTTGTATGCACATTGTATGTTTTTGGCCGCTTCATCCTTGATTGTCTTGTGACATTGTGAGTAATGTCCCATGTTTGAAACCCACTTTTCATGGTCTATCTTATCTTCTTACTTGTTACACTATCTTCTATTTCATGTGTTCTTTTTTTTTTCTACTAACACATGTATCTAGCCACTATGTTTGCATGTGCCTTAGGTTCTACCATGCACATTTCTCTCCCCCTGTAGGGATACAATTCATATCAGCTTCGGGCCTCTCTTTTGGGCCACACACTCCTATCAATGTAGCATACACCCCAAATGAGAGGGCATATATTGGGTGAATCAGTCACCCCATAAAACATCTCATAGCTATAGTTCATATATGCACAATACAGAATCAGCACATGCTACAATTACAAAAATGGACCAAAATCTTACTTGGGTCCTTAGTTTAGCATAGACACCAATCCCTAGATACGAGACACTAGCACCTAGGTGCTCCCGACCTTTCCGGGTGCCTATGACCAAGGGAAGTTACCATTATTTTCTCGATTCAACATGGTTCACAACATTTTCATAAATACAGAGACACGGTCCTCTCTAACAAGTAGAATGCATTCATTCTCCATTTCAACTTGGTACAATACGAACTAAAAAAAAAAGAACAAATTAGGATCACACCATCTGTAGTGGTATATAATTGGGAAGTAGTCATGGAAGGAGGGTAACACTAGACTTATCTCCCCAAAACTCTTCTTCTGTGGTATGAGATCACCCAAAAACTCTCACTCGGTGTGAGATCGCCAAAAAAACTCACTCTTCACATAAGATCACCCAAATACTCACTCTTGGCATGAGATCACATAAAAACTCACTCTTAGACAACATTTCAAGACATTTTCTATCCTTTTCACTCTTCACATATTAGGTGCACACTTTCCTTTTACTATTTTTCACATTTACATGCTTTTACATAATTTTACAAGATTTTTCATAAAACATGACTTTGAGTACTCTTTCACTCTTCTTTTACAAGTTTTCCCTTAATACCCAACAAGAAGCATCCCTTCATCAAGCACAATAATAGGTACAACATGGTACAACACCATACACTTCACTCCTAGGGTCACTTCCTCTTTCTTAGCTTCCACATTTCATTTTTATCACTTCACGCTTTCACTTATCCACTCACCAATCTTTCACCATCAATCTCAAGGAACAAAAATACGCATATTCCAACTACTTTATGTTATCAAGTATTTACTCAATAACATAAATTGGGGGAAACTGTAGGCACAAAATCACACACTTGGGTACATTTCTAGGTCCTAACAACATATTTTCATTTACATGATTCCTAAGTGAGAAAACTAGTAATTGACAACTATCTTTAGCCTCTGTGCTTTATTTCTTATCTTTTTTTGGTCTTTAAAACCCTACATCCGAATTGGAACTTTCTTGCTTTATCTTTTATAACTCTGGAAACCAGTGCCAAGCTGAGACCTCAAAGCACCCTTGTCCCCTCTGGGTGCCCCCCGATTGCTTTCTACCTTACTCACTCTCTTTGGGCCTCTTTTATCTTTTGGGAATCTTATTTTCTTATGGGTCGGTCTTCCAATTGTCAATTATGAAATTCAACCAAGGGAATCATATAAATACAAAGCTATGTGACCAAAATAAAGTACCAAGCTCTAAGCATCTACTATCATCACCTAAGCTTGCATCTAAAGGCATCTAAGAGCACTAAAGGCATCCATCTAGCATCCATTCAAGGGACAAGGGACTACATTTTTGCATACGCTTCATAGGAAGGAAAATTCATTTTGCCATCCATACATCTATTTCCATTTGTATAGGGTTTATTTTAGGGTTGAATATTCGTGAATAGGTGAATATTAGGAATTTTGAATTTTGAATTTGGTGAATTTTGTACTACCGTACGGTAGCGCGTTCACCAAAATTTTAGTGGTGCTAAAATATTTTGAATATAATTTTGCCTTCGTGTTTCCACTAAGGGTTAACCAATGTTAGTATATTCACCTTCATGTTATAACATACTATTATATATAGGATTAATTCACCATAATATAGTAATATAATTTACTTTCAAAAAGTCAAAAGTATAAGCGAAAAATCCTGTGAAAAATCTGAAAGTATAAGCCAACTGCCAAAAAGCCGAAGGAATAAGTGAAAGAGGTAAGTGAAAAAGTGAATTGTCTGTCTGTCAAGTTTTTTTGTAAAATTATTACCGGCTTTGGTAAAACTAATATGTATTTCCATAAGTTAATGTGACTACTCAATTTCAAATAGAAACAAGAACATGTTAAACAGTTATATGTGTTACCATCTGGTAGCATTGTTTGGGTTGTCGTCACAGATTTTGTTTTACCATGTTATTGGAAGGTAACATGCATTTTTTTTTCATTCAATAGTCGGGATATGTTACCGTATGGTATCATTAAGTTATGTTTCCATTTTGTAACATGATCTTTATTTTTCTAAGTCTTCCATTTATTTTTACATATCATGATTCATATTTGAAACATTTTTTTGCATGTGTAGACTTCAAAATCACCCATACGATGGCACCTGTTACAAATGAGAAAAGAACTCAAGGAAAAAGAAAAATGTGACATGGAAATTTCAAAATATTTCAGTCAACCAACTGTAACCCCAGTGCAAGAGGTAATTTTGACTCTAATTATGTTAATGTTACTTTATTTTTTTATTTACTTAGGAATGTTGTAAGAAAACCAATTTCTTTCAAATGTAGAAAACCCTAGCAATGACCTTACTCCAAATGAAATTCCCAATCAACAGAGTAATTCAATTCAAATTGACAGTATTGATAATCCCATTTTCCATCCAACTCAAACTTCTGATAAACATTCCAGAAACACACATCAAAAATGTAAGAGTGGGAAGTGGACTATAGGAAGGACTTATAAATTTGAATGGTCAACAAAATATCCATTCATTGAACTTGTTGAACCAAAAATAGTATTGATACTCCTACAAAATGTAGATGTACTATATGTAGTTGGAAACTAGGCAGAGACCACAAAATGCAATTGAAGTTGGACACAATAGAGAAGCATTATGGGAGGTATATGAGTCTAAAAAGTAAGATGATGGAACAATAATAAAAAAAACTAGATGGAAAACTATGGAAGATTGTTTACATATGAGATATGCAGCAGAATATGACAATCATCATAAACATCTTCAAGACCTAGTTGAGAAATGTGGAACAATAAAGGATAAATTTGAAAAAGCTACTTGAGGAAAGTCTTCAATTAAAACTCATACAATTCAGAACAATATTTCACATTTTAAAAAGGGTAGACCAATTTCAGATATCATTGATTATAAGATATTGTTTCAATCTCATGGGTTTATAAATATTCCAACAACACACTGGTCAGATACCAGTGCAAGGGAAATGGCAAAGTGTATGGGAGAAATTGAAATCAATTATTTGAGAGAGAAAGTAAAAAATGCATATTTTATAGCATTTTCAATTGATGAGGTCACAATAATAGACAATACATCCTAGGTATGTATGCATGTCTACACTTTTAGTTTCAATAACCATTTCAAGGAAAATCATCTACTAGTTATACACAAAATGATGGAGAACTACAATTTTGAGAACATCTGCAAACTTGTTATTAAAAATTTGAAGGAAATAGTTAGTATGGATGATCATTCAATCTCTACAAAGCTATTTTTGTAGGATTTGATGGCATGGCTATCATACAAGGTCATAAAACTAGACTTTTTATTCATCTGTAAACAAGCATGTAGCCCCTTACATGATACCTACTCACTACATAGCTCACAAAATGAATTTGGCTTACAAGATTGTAAGTAATTTTGAAAATGTTGCTAAAGTGGAGGAGCTTATACAAGACTTACATTCATATATGTCAAGCAGTCCAAAAAGATTTTTGGAGTTTCAGAGATTTTCTGTTGGAACAACAAATGCTAAAAAATTGCTAAAAGATGTTGACACAAAATGGATATCATTGTATGATCTAGCTTGTAGGATTTTTGAGGAATGCGGGTCCTTAGCAGGGCTATATGTTCAAGAATCAAAGAGAAGTGGACAAGGCTAACGATCTCTTGTATTGATTGACAGATTTAGAAACCTTATTTACTTTATGCGGTATTTTTCCAACGCTAAAGGAAATAAACAACTCGGTGAAACATGCTCAGGAAAGATCCATATACATTGTTGATTTTATAAAATTAAGGAGACAAGTATGTATGATTTTGGATACCTTATCTTCCACCCAATATTGGTTTCATAATCCAATTTTTCAGGAGCTGGAAGGTTTTGACATATATAAAAGATCCCAATAGCTATTTAAAGTTCATTATCAGTGGTCATCTTTATATTTCAATTGATGGGGAAAATATTCCAATGCACACCTTCTACAAAGATACTTATGTAATAGGTTCTAAAATTGAGGAAGTACCAACCACAACCATTATTTTTTATGCTACAATTTCTGATACATGGAAAAAATTGATGAAGTTATCTAAAACGTTATCTTTAGAGATTGGAGAACATTTTTAAAAATAGTGATTTTCTTGAGGCCATGGGAGTTATAAATCCCATTTTATGGAATATGATGATTGGTGAAAAACAAAGATCTACAAACTTTGGGAAATCCATGACTACACTTATGGAGCATTTTTACAAATCTTCAAATGTTGATGGAGGGGAATTGAATGGTATATTGGAAAAAAAATTACTCATATCATAGTCACAACATTTTGCATATACCATGAATGATCAATATAAGACTATTGTTGAACCATAAAAAATGGGAGCTATCACACTATTGTGGAGAAAGATGTATCAGAGTAGCATTCTGAGAGAAAATATAAGTGAATACTTCAAACTATATGAACTCATATAGATAATGATTCTTGGTTGTTGAAGATGAAAGGGTATTTAGTGCACTTACATTTGTGAAATCAAAACTTCGCAATAGATTTAATTAGAATTTGGAAACTTGTTTGATACTCTATGTTTCAAGATACGAAGTCGACACATTTCTATATGAAAGAGGACTAGCTACATGGACATCTCTTGTAGATTACAAACTGTTAATTAGATATTAAACAATGGAATCTTTAACTATGGTGAAATTGACTTGGACTTTGTTGGACCAAAAACTACAATAGATAAAATAAGTGATGAAGGACCATTAAGGATAGGGTTGTTTTAGCTACCAGATAGTTAAAAGTATTCATTTTCTGAAATATATATTGTGACTTAATTTTTTTTTCAATTTCATTTACATATATTGCACATATAATGTTTCGGAAAAATGTAAATCCTTTCTATATTTTTAATAATGTTTAGAAATAACATAGGGTAGATAGTTGTGTAATCTGCAAATTAGATGATCTATTCAAACAAAAGGTCCTTACTAGGAAAGTATGTTCAATATTTGATTTCTCACTATCAATTCCACAAGCACACATGTTCGTAAAGATATTATAATCCATATATCCCATCATGATTATTAGAATTAATAAAAAAGCATAGCAATTTATATCCCATCATGATTATTGGAGATAATCTTTACATCATGAACCAACTATCAAGCTTCGACAGCAACATGCACATCCAAGTTTTAAATATTGAGTACATACATGCTTGAAACTAAATTGATCAATGTAAATCCAGATTCCAAAATCCATGTATATTATTCATCAACTTTACAAGCATTAAAAAAAGATAAAAGAAAAAAGCTTTCATTCGACAAAAGGCATGAGAGAAATCAAAAGATTGAAAATATCATATAAAGATAATATTTTCAAATTTCACTTGCCAAATACAATGATTTACATCAATATTTTTAATTCAAGTTCATTTGGACCCTTGTCCTTGAACAAATTCTATAACATAGACAAAATTTAATTATTTTTATCACACCGCCTAATTAATATTTTCTAAATTTTATCTATCTTCGCGAGTTGCATCTCTTGCTGAAAAGAGAAGGATCCTCATTATTTTTTTCTTCAAAATAATATTTGGATCTAGTCCATTCTCCTTTATAATCCTCTGCAAATTATTGTTTTCTGTTCAACAGAACAAGTTTTTCTTTAAAATTAATTACCCCGCAGACACTCTCTCTCACTTTTTTAGTTGCTCATCTAACACCTGCACCTTTGTCTTCAAAGTCTAGTATTTTGACTACAATTAAAATCCAATAATTGGTATTTAGAAGCAGATAAATGATAACTATATATATAATAATCTTAAAAAAACAAAACTTACCATGGCCAAGTCTTTCTCTTCATTAGCAATGATGACAATTTTCTTATCCTTATTCCACTTGTTGTAGTAAGATTGTGCCTCAGTATTCAAATTATCCAATCTATTAAGCATTATACTCAAAACTTTGTACCTATTATAAATATTATTGGTGACTGCATTACCATATTTTTCTTGAGAAAAGGAAGCATCAATCTTCACTGGTTCATTTTTAATCAATGAAAAAGTATTTCTCTGTGTTCAATATTATGATATCTATCATTAATTTCTTTTATCAGATCTTTCACTCTGATCTCCAAAATCTTCAGCTCCTTAATGTCAAGAATAAAAAAATTTATGACAAGGGATGTAGCATTATCTCGACACAAGAATGTATACTGAAAATTTTGTATTCACATCATCTTCCAAATTTTCATGTCTAATTGGGGAAGGATGATCTGAAGAGGATGGCACTTCTACCTCCTTACATGTAGATTGAGTGATATCTTTGGGATTCTTTCACTTCCACCGCCATATCATAAAGTTTGTTAAATTCAAGATACTCCTCATCCATATCAATATTATTTAAAATAGAAGTGCCTCTGGCACTCTGCATGCCGCCAATTGAAAAATTGGGGAACTCTAATGTTGTGAAACTTTGCCTCACTCTACTCATTCCGAGGAACACAATCCTCTTTCCCCTACCATAAGATGGAGGTAGAAGGAGATTTCAGGACTAATGTAATCCTTAAGTGTTGAGTTGGATTAGTGGGGGTGGTTGCGGCTTGTGTGTTGAATTTCATATTGCATTTGCAAAAGATTTGTGAGCATTAATACTTTAACAATATCAGATTCAATATGTTGATTCTTGAAATAACGAAGACAAACAAGTAAACGTAAGAACTTCAAATTAATAAGAATGAAATCAATTGAGATTTCTTACGTTGTGAATGTTGTTGTCCATAATCAATAGATTGTGGCACTAGGTGGAAGGGGGTGGTGGCATTGTAAAACCTGAATTTAGCAAAAACCAATTAAAAAGAATGATAAATTCCTAAAAGAAAGACTAATATAAATAAAATTTAATTCACTATTTATTAATTACTTAGTACTAGAACTTGAAGGGCCTAGGTAATGAAATGGTGTAGACTCAATCTCTTATTGCTCAATATGTATGTAGTGTCTGCACCAGTATGAGTAGACACCATGTGTCTCGAAGTCATTGATGTGCCGGACAAGGCTGCACATTAGGATAATGAAATATGTCATTGTCAAGAATCAGATATTCAAATTATCATTAGTATGTTAAATAATTTAATAAAACTAAAACGATTATGTATTATGTATTGTTAAAACTTGGATTTTCCATACGGCGGTCTTGGGTCATCTCCTGGTTGTGGGACCAGGATGAATCCATAGAACCATGCATATGTTTGGCTAGTGTTATCCTTTTACGTTGTTGGCTGCTAGTGATAACAAATAAGTCATCGGTCATGGTTAAATCAACGAGATTGTTGTCACTGACCCCTCGAATGCCCAAAGCAGGTTACATGTGCAAATTTCCGCATTACGTCATTCTATTTTTCACTTGTTTTGACCTATTAAAAACATATTTAAAAAATTACATACTATCTATATATAAGAATTGATTTTAAAATGATTTTGTTTTTAAAAAGAATCAAGATTAGATGCTTTTAAAACAAAATACTCACCAACTATTGGTCCAGAGGAATTCCATGTTTATCCATCTTCTCGTGTAGAGAAGTTGGAATAGTTGTTGATTTGAGTCCATAAAAACCCTCATAATATAAAGCAAGAACATAACAAGAACAAGAAATAACTACAACAAGATTCAATTTGGCTTTGGAAAGGTCAGCATGAATCCTTGATGAAAGAAATGTACACCAATCGAATCTAACACCATAAATGGTTTGGAGAAGGTAAATGCGATTCCCACTGAGGAATGTCAGTGTATCTTCCCTGTAACATGATGCGGGACTGGAAAAATTCTACCATTGCCAAGAGAAAGGGTCTTTGATAGATTGTGTGTTAATCCCTCTTTTGGAGGGATTATTAACCTCAGCCTCATAGAAAGATCATAATGAGACTCTAAAATTTCTTTTTCTCATCAGGTATAATGGATTTTGTGGTTACAAGCAATGTGTTTTGATGGGGTAGGCCTATTAGATGATGAATATTATCAGGTGTTATTCGATGAAAAATTGGTGGGATGGTAAGGCAACAGTGAAAGTTCCATCGAACTATTATACACTTACATTAAATTATTTAATAACTTGTGTTTTGTATGATACTTAGGGCATGTAAATTAGTCCATGGAACCCTGAGCTACAAATCCAATCAGATTGACTGATTATTTAAGGGTCTTCCAGTAGTTATAGTAACTACGGATATAAAATGTTTTGATAAACATAGGAAGTTTTTTTAATGGTCTTTTTCTAGGTGTCATTATTCTTGAATCTTGAATCCTTGATGTTTTGATTCTTTGAAAAAAAGAGGTGTTGGAAAATGGTAGATACCTATATACGAGAATCGTAGAACAAATATGGAAGTGGACAAGAAGGTTGGAGGTTACAATACTAGAAGTGGATGAGAAGGCTGGAGGCTGGAGCTCGAAAAAATATCTCAAAGAAACCTGCAAGTGAAAATGAGACAACATGAGTGGGGATGGGTATATATATAGGCAAACAAAGGGTGGTGGGCCATGGCCTGTAAATCAAGGCTAAAGACATGTGGCCTAGGGAAAGACATACAACAACAAAACAAAAAAATTTATTGGGTGACAATGAAAAAAAAAAGTATGTGGCATTTTACCATCCAAGAATATAAACGGAATGCCAAATGTCAAAAAAACTATTTGTTGTTAGTCGATAACACATACATCATTATTTTGTTGTCATCTAGTCACACATAAGACAATGTTTTGTTACCGGTCAGTAACACATATGTCAATGTTTTTTTGTCAGTCGGTAACACTTATGGCGATGATTGTTACCATCCATAACATGTATGATAGTGTTTTTTACGAATGAAAACACTAACACATGTGTTACTGGTCGGTAACACATTTGTTGTGTTGCCGGTTTGGTGGTATTCTTTGCATGTTGGCGGTAACATCACGTCTTTGGTCAACCGATATGACCCAAAAATGAATTCTGTCACACGGTGACTTTCAAAACACCTACATTTTCCGCCATCACAAAACCCTCATTTCCTACATTCACCAACCATACGAATTATCATCAAATTTTCCACCCATTCTATAAGAATTGTTTAGAGGGGGGTCTTAAAATGAACCCTACATTATTACATCTAGTTATCGCCCTTTATTAAGTGCACTTACACAACATTTTCCTAGGGCACGATTTTTTTACATACTCACAAGAAATACATTGAGTCTAAGATGTAGTGCAGCGCTCAGTCATAAGTTCACTCAGTCAAGTGACCGTTGGGGTTAGTCTGACTCCCCATATTACATATTTTCTTTTTGGGATTTGATGTAGTTTAAGGGTTTTATAGGTCTTCTTCTCTTTGCACGTTACAAGTGAATTCAACAATCATCCAATGGCATACGAGGAGACTAAAGATGAAGGTTAGCGACACTTGTGTGACATAAGAAGAGCCAATTTACGAGCTCCTATGCATTCACAAGCTCCTAACAGATGTATCCGGTGCCTTGGTGCCCTAGTCCTCTTCCAAGTGCCCTATTCTAGCCTTATCCAATGACTCCTAAATTTACGGTGAGTAGTTTCGGCAGTCTTCCCTTCCTGTTCATCATTTTTCAAGTCCGAACACTTCGGGATAAAGTGCAAAATAAGTTTTCTTCTACTCTCTCTTGCACTTAAGGTTTCATATTTTATTAGCTTATTACTTGCATCATATTTGTACTTTAGAATTTATTTATCATACATGCCTCTGTAATATCTAGGCTTTAACACTAAGCGTAAACTTTCTATTTTTTTAAATCATAATTATTTCTTAAAATGGTTGTGTAAGGATATTTCTAGGTATAAACACCTTGTAGAGTGTACGTATGTATAATTCTTATACATATGAAGCGATGTTGATGATATGCCTATAATATTAATTGTTTGAGGCATAATGGACGAGAGAAGGATGCATATTTGCAAGTGTCTAATCTTGTGGATGATGTGTCTGTCAATGAGACTAGGGATGTTAGGTATAGGAGCTAACATTGAAATAATAGACTCGGGCTCAATAGTGTTTGATGATTAAGCCTCTTTTGTAGATTTTATAGTTATGTCGAGGGTTAAAAGGAGTCTTGAAGTATGTTTAAGCTCTTTTTTTATTTTGGAAGGTTGTTTTCTAAAACAGGTTCAATGTATGTTTGAACTAATGGAAGAAAATTGGGAGAAGAGATTGATTGGTTTTGAGTTAGAGATATTTTTCCTTTGTCATCATGACCTCATTAATTTTTAGTGTGTACGGGATTTGGGACAACATTCAACTTGTCATTAAAAGTTGTGGTAGTTTGTGTGTCTTTGTTTGTAATAGCTTAATCAATTTCTATTTCAATGAATCCATCGTCAATTAAGCCTTGACATAATTCTTAAATCACACACATCTATCTATTGAGTGGCCATCAATGCAATGAAAATCAAAATAGGTATTGGGTTTGTACCAATATGGCGTAGGTTCCCCTTCAACAAGATTTTTATAATTGGATATCTTATCATTCTAGCCTTTACTAATTGATGAAAGACACTAGAGAGACTTTCTTTGAGGGGTGTAAACTGACATTTGATTTTACGTGGAGTAGTGTCTTTGCTAGGTTATATGATTAGATTTTTTAGTTGATGGTTCATGTATATTGTGCATATTTTGATTATATGTGACACCATCATTGTGACATTGCATTTTTGGTTGATGTACCTATATTTATCGTGATGAATGTTAGTATTGTTATTATTATGATTGTGTCATTGTCTTTATAATGAGGCTTGATCAAGCCTTTAAAAATGAGTGTTTTTTTAATTTGAGTTCCCTTTTCGATAACTTGCTCAAAATGTTGAGGTAGTACATCTACATGTAAAAGGACAACTAGTTGTTAAGGTTTAGTATGAAGGTACCAATCATGTGTTTTTCAAGAATTGAACATGGGAACCAACTTTTGATTCCTCTTCATCATTGTAAAAAATGTGTAAACTTTAATTTGGCCATTGTTTTACATTGCACAAGCCCATCATTGTGACTTCTGAGTCAAGGTTGAACGAGAAATTTTTGACAAACTTCTCCGAGAGGTCCGTGAAGGTGGTGATAATTCCCTTTAGAAGTTGTAAGAACCAGTCCAATGCTTGTCCTCATATGCTTCTAGGAAAGAGGTGCAAGGGAAAGACATCATTATATGTCACTTCTTGGCATGTTTTGAAAAAATATTTGATATGCTCTCTTGGATCGGTTTTCCCTTCTATTTATTAATTTTTGATGTCTTAAAAAAAAGCTGAAAGGGTATATGTAAGATGTCCTTATTGAAAGGGTAAGGACATAATTTATCAAATTTGAATTGTTTGCATTATTTTTTTATACATGAAACAATGTCTTTCATCATTTTCCATTCCTGAGTAAATGGTGAATTGGTTTGTGGGATAAAATAAGTGTTATCATTTGTAAGATTATTTTTCTCTTTATCTATCATCACGAATGATTTTGAGGGTGTCGTCACTTTTCTTCATGTTTTATATACCTTTGTTATCATTGTTAGTGACTTTGGAAGATATGGGAGCCAATTTTTTTGTCATCTCATTAATTTTTCATAATAACTCATTGTGTGATGACTTGTGTGAATCCACCATTGTAATGAAAATTGGGGGAGAGTGAAGAAAGGTGTAATTGAAAACTCAACCCTTAGAAAATTGAATGCTAAGATGGAAGAGGGGAAATAATTAGAATACTCAACCCTAGAAAAATGAGTGCTAAGAGGGAGGAGGCTAAAAGGGTTAACTGATTTTTATACTCTTAACAAAAGGTGTGTTAAGATAGAAGGGACTAAAGAGATTAGATGTGCTTGACTCTTTAAAAAAATGAATGTTAAAAAGAAAAGAGACTTAACAAGGTGAGGTGATAAAATCTTAACAAAATGAGTGTTAAGAGAGACTAAAAGGTTTGAAAGGTCCACTCTTAACAAGATTAGTGTTAAGATAAAAAAAAAGGGTATGACTTCTCAATCCTTTAAAAAAATGAGAAGTGTTAAGGTAGAAGAAGGAATTGAAATGTTAGTTTAGAAGACTCTCAAGCAAAATGGTGACAAGAGAGATGAAAATGTTTTAAATGTTTCTCAACCTATTACAAAGTGAATGTAAAGAGGGAAGAGATGAAAGAGGTTGGCTTGCTCGACTCTTAACAAAATGAGAGTTAAAAGGGGAGACTTAGAGACACGATGAAATATGCTCAACACTTAACAAAATTAGTGTTAAAAGAGGATACTTGGAAAGATGATGAGGATGCTCAACTCTTAACAAAATGAGTGGTAAGAGAGGAGACTAAACAAAGGAAGGGAAGCACTCAAATAACGACAATGTGAATGTCAAAATAAGAAGTGAAGAAATGATGATGAAAAGGTTTGAATCTCATGAAAGTGGAGATAAGAGACGAAGGAAAAGTGATTGATTAAGGATCTCAAATTAAAGCAAGGTGAATGATTTAAAAGAGAGGAGGGAAGAAATATGAAGATGTCGATAATTCAACAAAGTGTATGTGATGTTGTAATATGGTGGAATGCTTAAAGTTCAATAATGGAATGTTAATTTTAAGACTTATGAAAATGAAATATCAAGGTGATCACGATGGTGTTTGAACATGATAAAGAAAGCATCACAACGTCAAGACATAGATGGGAGATGATCATGGTTAAACTCGTATATTATGTCTAAAATTTAAGATGTAGAATTTTGATCAAATGGAGAAAAATTAAGGAGATAGAAAGTGATAATGAAAAGGATGTGAAACACAAACTTTGTAAGATGGAGAGAAAAATTATGAAAGATATGAAAGATGGAACACAAACTTTGTGAGGTAAAACAAATGAAGAGTGTGAATGATAAGAAAGTGGAATACAAACTGTTGTAAAATGTAGAAAAAATGAGAGATGTTTTGTTTAAGTTGGCCTCTACCTTAAATTGGCTTGGACAAGGTGTGGCTTCCTAGAATAATTTCTCTCTAGGTGTTAGCAATATATTTGAGCAAGTACATTACTATTGCTAGTTGTCATATTTACTTTACCCCCTTTGATACAATGAGAAAAGATCTTACTCAAATGAATCACACTAGGGTCACCACTATGGATATATGTGACTCTAATCTCACAATAGGCATACTAGTCAAGTGGGTGGAGGCTCTATTTCATCAGCTAGTACACTCAAGGTGTCGACTACTTTGGGGTTCTTGTGGTACTCCTCGAATGATTTTCGACCCTCTGGTCAAGTACTTCCCATAGTTATGTTGAAAGAAGGGAATAATCCCAACTCTAAAAAATTTAATAAAGTTGGTTTTATAAAAAATTAAGAAAGGTAAAAAAGGGGTTTTCTTGATCATCGAACAAGGCAACCTCCAGTTAGTAGTTTGAAAATTTTAACGACATTCTTAGAGATGATCATGCAATCAAACATTTAGAAAGTTTTTCCCTAAGATAGACAGAGAAAACAATGAAAAACAACAAAAGCACATTTTTTATTGTCAAGGTTGTTTGTAACAAGTGCGAGAGAAAATCATACTCATGAAGTTTGTTGCGATTAGCCTCAAAAAAATGAAAATTGATAATGAAATGAGAGAAAAATTCTCCATAAAGCGTTAATTATGTTGCAAAATTGTTAAACACTTACGAAAATGCACGAAAACCAAAATAATTAGACAAAAACGTCTAATAACCCTACATGAACCAGTTTTACAATTTTTCCACGTAAAAAAATCAAAGGAAAATTAAGTATAAGTGTCCTAATTAGTGAAAATTCCTAATGAAATAAATTAAACTAATCTAATTAATTACAACTAACTAATTAGTATAAAAAAACATAGATCATTAATTAAAAATAATAATCTCGGTAAATTAATATTAAAAGATAAGAATAAAAAAGGTTATAATAAAATTAATTAAATTATAAACTAAACTAATCTAAACTTAGACTAAAGTAATATAAAAAACAACCTAATATAAGTCTTTTAAAAATAATCCTAAAACTGAAAACCTAGTGTGGTTAGTGTAAAGGGCTCGAGTGAAATGTTTCGATGGCGGGGGTGATGGATGTCACTTAAATGGTAAGGATGGTGGCAAGTTGTTGGTTCAAGCTCGGTGTTTGGTGGTGAGATCAATACAGGGAGATGTGGAGATAGGTTATTAGCAATAGGCGAGGATGACTCGGTGGTGGTAGATCAAGAGTTGGTGTGGACGGTGCAAAAACAAGGTTAGTGCAAACACAACATGATACAATGGGGGTGCCCGTGATGTATGAAAAACAAGTGTGGCTCGCTCGGCAATTGGGTTAGTTAGAGGAGGGATGAGTAGTAGAGAGTTGAGTAGGGGAACTTGGATGAGGTACCGAGTTGGGAGGGGTAGTAAGGGTAGCTCGGTGAGTTAGCTCACCAAGCTACGGGGAGATAGGGGATGTGAGGGAAAATACAATATAGGAAAAGGGAGTTAGGTATAAAATGGGAGTGTAGAGGGTTAGGGATGAAATTTAGCGGGTTTAGAGAAATTTAGCAATTTTTATATGGAGCGGGGAGTGTAACAAATTTTAGTGATGACTAAAAGCATCACTAAAGTTAGTGATGAAACACCTAAAAAGAAATTAAAACTACTTTTTACATCCAAAATAGCTATAAACACATGTTAATTAAACAAATATTGAAATGAATAGATGCCTAAATCTAATTTCAATGTAGCAGTAAATGAATAAGTAATTAATTACAAAATAGACCCAAGAAAATAAGCAATTAAGATTTAAAACCCTAAGTGCAAATGAGGAGATAAAATGACTTAGTTATTTTGCTATGATCCTGAGGTGTATAAAACTAAAGAAATGGAAAATATGAAGTGTGAGGCGTCGCATGATAAAACCTAGAAAAATGTAAAGATGGAGGAATATGTTGGGTGGGGAGCTCGGGATGGGTTAGGGGTGCTGCGGGCGTTAAAGACTAATTCCGGGCACTGTTTCTGCCAAAAACCTCAAAAACTATCTTTGATTGGTCACAAGATCTTTGTTGTCCTCCTCTTGTCACTAGTATGTCACACAATGATCACCGATGTCACTAATAACCTACAATAAAGAGTCCATTCAAAATCCCTCAAGAATGCATCAAATCCCAAAAAGAAAAGAATGAAAATGAGGGTCTAATTAACCTTAGTTGTCAAATGAGTGATATTACAACTAATAAATGCACTATATTTTAGACCCAATGTAGTTATGTGTGTGTGTGTGTGTGTGTGTGAAGATATTGTTCCCTAGGTGGCTCTTTTGCACGTCGCACTTGATAATGAGCAATAGCTAAATGTAGAAAATGTAGATAGATGTGTGCATGAAAGAATAAAATTCCCCTCCTATGAATTATATGTAGAATAATGTAGTCCCTTGCCCTTGTGTGGATGTTAGATGGATGCTTGAATATGCTTGATAATGGCATTTGGATGCAACCTTAGGTGGTGATAGCTAATGTTTAGTTTTTGGTCCCTTATTATTGCCACATAAATTTATATTTATATGATTCCCTTACTTGAATTTCATAATCAACCCCAAAAATATTGACTACCAAAAAGATAAGATGCCCAAACGGCTATAAAAGACCCAAAAGATGTGAGTAAAGTACAAAGAGGTCAGGGGCGCCCAGAGGGGATGGGGTGCCTAACGCTAGCATCCTGGTTGGGCACTAGTGTCCAAAGTGAGAAATGCTAAAGTTTGAAAACACAGACTGGGCTAGAAGGAGTGCAAGACCAATAGAAGAAAAAAAAAACAAGAAAATATGACCAAAGATATGGGTTAATTAGTACTTTTCTTACTTAGGAATCATAGAAATAGTAGTATGTGATTAGGACTAAATAAATACCCAAAGTGCATGAATTTGTGTCTATAATTTCCCCCACTTTATTATGTTGAGTTAATTCTCACTAACATAAAGTAGATAAGAGATGTGTACTAGATAACCATGTATATCAATGGCAAAAAGTGTGCCAGAGACAAAGAAAAGCATAGAGTGATAAAAATGTGAAGCCTGGAAACTAGAGAAGAGGAAGTGAAAAATAAGTTATAATGATGACCCTAGGGCAAGATCATATGTGTATATGTTGCAATTGTACATGTTGTTGATGTCAATTATTGTTGATGTGTTGATTGTGATGATGATGTGACTACTGCTTCTCATAAGGACAGACCTACAAAAGAGAAGAATGAACAAGTAGTCAAATACACATGTATATGATCAAAATGTGTAAAAGTATGTAAAATGTGAATAGGAGAATGTGCACATGATCCATGATGAGTAAAAAGTATAGAAATGATCTTGAAGATGATGTAGATGAATGTGTTTTTGGGCAATCTCACACCGGTTGCGTTGCATGCTAGTTTTTGGGTGATCTCACACCAAGAATGGAAGAAGTGTAGGGAGAAAATTATGGTGTCATCCTCCAACCTTTAATTACTTCCCACAATGAGAAACCATTTCAGATGGTGTGTAAAAATTTGATTTGTTTCAAACAATTCTAATCCAACATGAAAGTAGAAAATGTTGTGTAGTGCATGCATGCTGAGTGCTAAGGAATGTGTTCCTTGTAAAAGCCATTGTGTGAAGTGTTGAGAAATGTGTTGAAATAAAAAATGTTGTGTAACTACCACCTAGTAACAGGTGTCTAGGAAGGGTCAGGGGCACCCAGACACTACTGTTCTGGTCTAAGCGCTAGTGTTTGTGTTGTGTTGAGGACCCAAGTAATATTTTGAGCCATGTCTGAGATTGATGACTATGTTGTACCGGTACTTGAACTATGATGTTTTATGACTTTGAACTATTATATGGGGTGACTGATTCACCCAAATGATGCCCCCCTCATTTGGGGTGCATGCGACGTTGTTGAGGAGTATGCGGCCCAAAGGAGGACCAACTATTGTGCTTGAAACGATACCCTATAGGGAGGAAGTGTGTTGGTAGAAACCAAGGCACACGTAAAAAAAGTGGCTAGGAGACAAGTGTTAGTACAAGTAAGATAAAAATGCATGTAAAAGACAATATGTAAGCTAACAGATAACAAGACAATGTGTAAGCTAGCATGCAACAAGACAAAGTAGACCACAAAAATTTGGTTTCAATCATGGGACATCACTCATAATGTCGTAAGACAATCGAGGCCAAAATGGCCGAAAGTAGAAAATGTGCACATAAGACAAAGGGAAAAGCCCACAAATAATGGCATATAATGGAAGAAAAGAGAAAACAATGTCAAACAATGTAACAAACAACCATGGAAGCAAATAGACCTGCATAGCAAATGTTGCACATGAAGCACCCATTAACATGTTAGAGAGATAAAAAGTATGTCAAGTGTGTATAATCTAATAAATTAATGTGCTATTAAAAAAGAAACAATAGCACATGTAGTGTGTATGAAATTGGATGCCCCAGGAGCCATTGTGGGACCGGTATGAGGTACTTGTGCCACGCATTTATGTTACGTGTAAATATTTGTGTAAATATTGTGATCACAAATAAAAGGAAAGTTAACACATATGTGTGTATGAAAAATATAATGACATTCATAATATCTTACTAGCATGTTTAAAAAATGTACATGTAATAAGTAAATGCAAGCGAGGATTAAATACGAACAAGATATACGTATGTATGTTGTGGATGAGATGGAATGGAATGTAGTGTGAGTGTGATAGGATTTGTGTGCCCCCGAGCAAGTGTGAATGAGTATGCATGTGATGAGGCTCATTTATACATGCCCCCTCAGCATTCAAGAATGAACCATATAAAAAGAGTGCATCATCAAGAAATGGTCTAAATGTGTGAGCTAGAAATGTGTGATCATGAAGTCATAAAGCTTAGAGAGTGCGTGAGTGAGTGATTGAGTGATTGATTGAGTGGGGTGAGGTTCATTTTGGATTGAAACCCTCAATAGTCAAGTATGAACCGTGGAACTAGAGTGCGTCATAGGGTAATGAACACATCATGTAGGAGTATATGTAAGGAATATGTGGTGTGAATGTGCAATGTGAATGTATATAGTGTGTGATAAATGCTACAAGAAAGAGGTGTGAAAACTCATCTTATGTAAAATGTATAGTGTGCGGTGTGCGTGTGCGGTGTGCGGTGTGCGGTGTGCGTGTGCAATGTGTGCGTGTGCGGTGTGCGGTGTGTTATGTGTAGTGTGCGGTGTGCGGTGTGTAGTATGCAATGTACAGTGTGTAGTGTGTAGTGTGTAATGTGTAGTGTGCATTGTGCGGTGCGTAGTGTGTAGTGTGCATTGTGCGGTGTGTAGTGTTTGTGGTGTGTAATGTGTAGTGTGTGGTGTGTAATGTGTGGTGTGTGGTGTGCAATGTGTGAGGTTCATGTATATATTATGCCCTCAACAGTCAAGTGTGAACCAAAACATGAGATTGTGTCATCGGGGAATGAAAATATCAAGAGTGTATCAAAGTGTGTATGATGTTTGTGAGAGATGAGATGTGAGATATAGAAGTGATATAGTAGAGGTATGAGATATTTGATAGTGATAAAAGGGGAAGAGTAAGCATGGTGCCCCCAAGTTTATAAGTATGGACAAAATCATGTAATATCATCTAGGAGGTCATCATTGTCATGGTCAAATCTAAATGGAGAAGCGTTAGAGACTTGATAAGAAATAGTATTTGGTTGATCATGTAATGATCCATTATGGAAAAGGTTGTACATGCCCATTGTGTATTCTTCATCAATGAAAGGGGGTAGTGGACAACCATGTGCATACCAGCGTGTAATATTTTGTGAATATCCAAGAAAGGAATCATTGTAAATGAAAACACGGCCAAAAGGCATAGGAAATGAGATGTTAATATGATTAGGATCTAAAGTGCCCCCAATATAGTCAAGCCAAGATTGTCCAAGTGTAAGTGGAGCAGCATGAGGAGCTCATGCAAGAAATACTTGTGAGATGAAATACGCGAAGCCCATAAGTGGAAATAATGTAGATGAATCCATGATAAAGATGAGGATCATGAGGTGGAGGAAATATATCGTCTACTAATAATACTATTTTATTCAAGACATCATGCGTACATATAGTATCAGAGCAAGTAGGATCAAATGGAATGTGTTCCCAATAAGATTCATTCATGAAGAGTGTACATGTGAAAGGAGGTCGTGCTAATGATGGTTGCTCATGAGAAGATGAAGTAGGTGGAGCGACGTCCAATGTTTGGACAGATCCTCGATAAAGTACCATAGCATTTATAGAAGTAGGAGGGGGAAATGATGTGGATGGGATAGTGTCTAACATGCAAATAGCACCTTCAAGTGGTGGAAAGTGAGCCATAGAATCCATGGGTTGTGGATCATTAGTAGTAATTGATGTTGGAGTAGGGAGTGTAGTGATTGAATTGTGGTTACAATATTTGAATGGTTCACAATCACTGAGAACTATATATTTTATACCCTCATGTAATAATTTAACACATCGATGCATTATAGAATGTATTGCTTGCATGGTATGAAGCCATGGCCTACCAAGTAAAAAATTATATTGAACTAGAAATTCAATGACAAAGAAAATCATAGGAAGGGTTTTTGGCCCGACAGTGATAGGTAAAGTGATATGGCCTATGCATGGATGAATGGAACCATCATATACGTGAAGAGAAATAGATGAAGGACTAACATTAGCAAAAGAAAGGTCGATATATTCAATGAAGGATAAGGTGCACAGATTAAGCTCAGAGTCATTATCGATAATAGTTCATTTGACACCAACATTGTGGATGTGAATCATGATGTATAAAGGTGGATCATTTTCAAAAACAACAAGATTAGTAGGAGTTTAGATGGAAAAGCGGCATGCTTTGAAAAATGCATCTACGAATGTGTTATAGATTACATTTGGATGAATATCAAAAGGAACATGAGTGGTAGCCAAGAGATTAATGATTTTAGATATTAATTTAGAGTGGATGAGCAAGAAATAAAAAATAGAAATATCCATGATGAGAGGATCCTAGAAGAATGAGAAAAAAATACAAGTATGAGGACCCTAGGAATGTTTGAGTGATGGGTTCACCAAATGATTAAGAAAATATTGAAATGAATATATGCCTAAATATGATTGCAATGTAGCAAGTAAATGAATAAGTAATTAAATACAAAATAGACCCAAGCAAATAAGAAATTAAAATTTAAAACCCTAAGTGCAAATGAGGACGTAAAATGACTTAGTTGTTTCACTATGATCTTGGAGGTGTACAGAATCAAGAAATGGAAAATCCAAACTATAAATTATAGCAATGAAACCTAGAAAAATGTAGAGATACAGAATATGCTGAACTGGGCACCCAATATGGGTCAAAGGCATTAGCGGAGTCTTGCGGACCGATTGTGGGCACTGTGACTGCCAAAACCTCATACTGTGATATCTTTGATTGGTCGCAAGATGTTTTTGTCCTTTTTCTTGTCGCTAGTTGTCACACAATGATCGCCAATGTCGTTGATAACTTGCAATTAAGATTTGACCTGCAAAACCCTCAAGAGTGCATGAAATCCCAAAAAGAAAAGAATGTAAATGAGGAATCGAACTATCCTCGCTTTTAAATGAGTGATTTACGATGATAATTGCACTACATTTCAAACCCAATGTAGTTCTCTCTGTGTGTGTGAGACAGAGTGTGCCTAGGTGGCTCTTGTGCATGTCGCACTTGATAGCGAGCAATAGCTAGATGTAGAAAATGTAGATAGGTGTGTGCATGAAATAATGAACTTCCCCTCCTATGAAGTGTATACAAAATAATGTATTCCCTTACCTTTGTGTGGATGTTAGATGGATGCTTGAATGCTCTTGATAATGGCCTCTGGATACAACCTTGGGTGGTGATAGCTAATGCTTAGTGCTTGGTCCTTTATTATTGTCACATAACTTTATATTTATATGATTCCCTTGCTTTAATTTCATGATTATCCCTAAAAGGATTACTACCAAAAAGATAAGATGCCTAAACTACTAGATAATACCCAAAATATGTGAGTAAAGTATAAAGAGGTCAGGGGCACCCAGAGGGATGGGGGTGCCTAGTGTTGATATCTTGGTTGGGTGCTGGTGTCCAAAGTGAGAAATACTAAAGTGTGAAAAGATGAACTGGGCTATAAGGAGTACAAGACCAACATAAGCAAAATAAAACAAGCAAAGATGGCTAAAGACATAGGTTAATTAGTGTGTGTCTTACTTAGGAATATTATGAATAGTAGTATGTGATCATGACTAAATTAATACCCAAAGTGAGTGATTTTGTGTCTACACCTGTAAAATAATTATAAGAGCAGCAAAAATAGATATTTTTTTGTGTTTTGATTTTATAAACTCCTAGATTCTTCCCGAGATCCTACAAACACAACCATAGCAAACATAGAAACACGCCAAAACAAACACAAAGTTAATCAAATAATGCAAAACAAAAGTGTTCATAAAATCAAAATTTGTACTAAAAAGGTAATAAAAAACAAAATAAAATGAGTGAAAATGGGGGTATGTCCCACCGGCCACATGAATGTCGCAATGAAAATTACCATACCATGAAAGATAAATGAAAAACATTGCAATACTCCTCATGTAACTTTCTTACAAACCTCAAGAAGATTTGTGAAGCACTTAGACTTGTAAAATATTAAGATGTTTTAATTGTGGGTGTTCTTGATCAATTCTCCAAAAGGTGAATGTAATGCTATGAGTTTGGATACACAAGGATGCGGGAGGAAAATTTGGAAGAAGTTGGCTATAATTTTCATAATCTTCCAAGGATGAGTTTGTAAAGTAAATGGCCTAATTTTATAACTAAGAGTGAGGCCATGGAAAGTGGATATGACTCGACTAAGCTCTAGGTCATAATTTTAATTTCTGGAATAGTAAGTAAGTAGACTTGGTATGTGCAGTTGATGTAGCCTAGAATTTACCAAATAACTTCCTAGACGTGCTAGCACATCACTTAGCCTAGGCGCTCACGCTCACAGGCGCACAAAGGTACAAGGTCCCTCTTTAGGTTTGTTGTAGTAGGATGTTAGTGTGATGAAGGAAGAAACATATAGATTCATAACTAATCTATCATTCTACAATGTATGCTACTTTCAAATCTACGAAAGAACAAGCTTTAAACATAATCATAACTAAATCAATAACATGCAAAACTCGATTACACACTGGAATGACACTTAGATTCAGCCAATATCTTCCATCTATTAATAAACATAGAAGCTCCTTACAATAATGTCAATCGATACCAATGCGCGTATGGATCTAATATAGTAATTCAGTCATATGCGTATATCTCTATACCTTCATACATCCATCTCACTCCTTCTCTTGTCTACTATGTACCTCACATTATATATATATATATATATATATATATATATATAGGGTGGGGACTTTCCCTTCACTGCTTATCTATTCCAAAAATAGGTTACATGCTATTAATAGCCACGCGTCGTTCACAGCATAGCCACACATGCAAGTGTGTTATCTATAGGCCTCTTACAGTTAATTGAAGTGTCAATCCTATTCTTAGCTCATCTCCATGCAAAACGCTTTGATCCGATCCTCCAAAGATAGACAATGCATGGCGTACACATCTCTACATCATTGGTGTGTTCCACACACCATTTTCTAAAAATAGGTCATCATGCTCAAAATCAGCTAAGTCTTGAATGTTGAACTTGCCTTCCACACAGGGGTCCTTCTGTACTTTCGTGCCCTTAATCATGGACTTCTCTCTTACTGAGACTCCTTGTGTGTTCTGTAACAAGTATTCTCTTATCAACATTACCCCATCTTGATCTCATTGTCATCCCGACAATGGGTATTCCTCAAAAAATTGAAATAAATAATAGAATAATGGAAAAAATAAGAATGAAATAATGTAGACAAATAAATCATTTTTATGAGACAGCCTCCTCTCTATCATTTTACAGTATCAATTCTGGATACTCCTCCTTTATTTCGGCCTCTGAAACCTGTCATTTAGTGAGTGCTTGTTCTTCTTTTTCTGGGATGTCCACAACAATGGATTCCAACTCATCCCTCGTAATCTCTCCTTTTTCATTCTACAAAACCAACACAATGCTAGACATTGATGTCATTCTTCCTTCTAAAAGATCCATCTTCTATGCAATTATCTTCCTAAGCTCTTCCAGCCGAGTCTTGTGCGACTCTTGTGATGCTTCTAGTTCCTCATGCTTCTGCTTAACTATTGAAAATCTTTCTATGCGGCACAATGTCTCATCCTTCATTACTTTCTGGACTTCATTTTTTTCTTCTAGGGTCTTTATATTGATAAGCACCTTTGGAGTTGTGCAGATATTTAAAGCCTAGTCTGCTTTCTTCAATACTTCTTGTAACGCTTGTAGTAGCCCTTCATAAGATGCAATCTTTTACATCACTGATGCTTTCTCTCATTCTACATCTTGCTCTAACTTCCTTGCACTTGTCATGTGCATAGGTTCATCTTCAAGTACCAAGTCCACCAACTTTCCTACATAGTGTATCGCTGAAGGAAACGTATGTGGTACCTTGGCCTCTAAGTGTGGCCTTACTCTGATGACATTGTCCCCAATCTCCTCTACAATGTTGATAAATACTTCATTCTTCTTCTATGTGAAGTCCCTCTCTTGTGTTATGTGCGATATCTCTGCATCCTTTGTCTTCAGCTCCTCGCACAGCGCTCTGATTATTACAGCTTGGTCTATGTTTCTTCTAGCCACTTCAACAGAAACCTTCACTAATGCGTTGCTTACCTACTCATCTGACATGATAGTAGGCTTTACTGTCATGTGTCTAGCTTGGGGTTCGTTCTTCAGCCATCTCAAAACTCATGAAGCTTCACATACATCAAAGTCAAGTTCATCCATGTCAGTGTGCATCTACCATGATAGTTGCTTTCGAGTGCACAAAGTCACCATATCCTCATCCATTAGCTCCTAGCCAAATAAATCCTTCATGCTATCGTGCTCTAGAAGCGAGCACAGATAATTTTACCTGCATCCTCTGCATACCCCATGGCTAGTGGAATGTGCTCCCCACTTGTTCTTTTATACCATTGTTGTTTAGGGAATTTAGCTTCCAATTTTGGCACTTGTGTCTCTATATCCTAAACATTCTCAGCAATTGTCTCCTCTGGTCCCTTCTCGTCCTCTTCTCTTCCCTTTGATTCCTCACCCTATTCTTCTATGTTCTCTGGAAGTGTAGGAGAATTAGGTGTGCTTTCTTCTAACTCTTCTACCTCCTCATCTAACTTTAGTTTCCTCCTTCTTTGCATGGTTTCCTCCTTCTGTGGAGAGATTTTGGGTGATCTGTGCACCGTGGTTGGAGTAGCACCTTGGGTCCTTGTTCTCCTAAACACCTTCTTAAATATGTGCTCCCCTTGGACTGCATTCAAGTCCTCATCATCCCCCTCTTGTGGCTGAGGCGGTGTAATGGTGCACTCAGCTTCACCCTTATTTGTAGGATGTCTCCTACCTCTATGCTCCAAACCACCACTATCTTCGCACTCCTCCTCATCCTCCACTTCAATTGGCTCTATGGGCTTATGTGCTAGGATGTTCTCCATTGTATGCTTTCCCTTTGGTGGTGCTGGAAGAGTGAACTCACCTTCCACATACTTTTTATTCTCCATCTATGGCTTCCATTGAAGATACACCAATGTTGCCCCTACATCTGCTATAGCCAGACTCATTGTCTTAATATTCAATACCTCCAAAATGATCCTCTCAGTGAAGGCACTTCTTTCACGATACACATACTTCTTAAAATTTTAGCTCCTTGTACATATATGTGTGTCTTGAATGCTTTATCCCCATAATGAGGTTAAATAATAAATGTATATATATACGATTCCTTTTCTTAAGTTTCTTCATTAATAAGTTAATGGAATACCAAGGGTGATAAAAGAAGAAAGTAAATGAGTAAGAACAAAAAATTAGGAAAAAAGAAAAAGAGGAAAAAAATGCCTAGAGGGGACAGTAACGCTTGAGCGCTCTTGTTCCTGTAAAGAGAGTTTGAAAGATAAAAAAATATCAAAGCAATGTCAAAGAAAAATAAAGGGGTGTCAATGAGTAATTCCATTTCTTATGAATCATATAACTAAATGAAGTATTTAGAGGCTAGATGTACATAATAAGTGTGTGATTTAGTGATTACATTTGCCCCCACTTTATGCCGGCGAATAAGGATTCAATAGCATAAAGTAGAAAATAATAACATACCTTGGGGATTCGAATGAAGATTGTACCAAATTGATCTAGATGACATTTTGGGATGTTAAGAGTTATAAAAATCTCCCTAAACCATGACAAAGTGGTAGAGACATTTGAGAGATTTTCGATGGTACTTGGAACACTGAAATGAAGCACGTTTGCTCAAGTTATCATTGGCAAAAGTTTGGTCACAATTCACACTCGACAGAGTCAAATTTCCAATACAACAATGACATGTGGAAAAATGGATGATTTTGGAAATCATCTAGAGTCACCACCATTGGTATGCAAAACTATAATTTTTAAATAAGAAATAAGTAAAAAATATGAAAAGGATAAAAGCGATGTAAAAAAAAGTGAAGGGGTGTCAATGAGTAATTATCTTACTTAGGAATCATGCTTATAAATGAAGTATTTAGAGGCTAGATGTACATAATAAGTGTGTGATTTAGTGATTGAATTTCCCCCACTTTATGTTGGTGAATAAGGATTTGATAACATAAAGTAGAAAAGAAAAGCGTACCTAGGGGAGTCAAATGAAGATTGTATCCAATTGATCTGGAGAAAATTTTGAGATGTCAAGAGTTCCCTAAATCTCCCTAAACCATGAAAAAGTGGTAGATAATTTCGAGATCTTTCCAATGGTACTTGAAACACTAGAAAGATCCCGTATGCTCAAGTTATTGCTAGTGAAAGTTTTGTCGCATTAAGACTCGATAGATTCAATTGACCAATACACAAAGAACAACATGTGGTAAAATGGATGATTTTGGAAATTATGCTGGAGTTAGCACCATTGCGTAGAGCTCATCAAGACCATTTCAATGAATTTTTAATAGATCAAATCCAAATCTATATGAAAAAATTACGACTAATCAAAGTTCAATCAATTGGTGGTCAACGAGAGTCAACAAATGGCCAAATCACATGTTGACACATGGTATAACTGCAATGGGACACGTGGCATATATGTATTTGGGAATATGTGGTAATAAAAATGCTAAATACGTGGCCCATGCTAGATTTATTTTGGGTAGTCACTTTTAATTTAAACCCACAACCATGCTTTATGCTCTTGAATGTGGGATTTAATACCCACACATAATATAAAAAGGTGGAGTGGTTAGGGAGATTCAAACGCCTAACCACCCCTATTTTAAAATTATCTCTCACCACCATGCCATGATGGATTCACTATTGAACCATTTTCATTGACATTGTCATTGATGGAAAATGAGTGAGTGGTGAAGTGAGGCTCTGTTAGGGACATGAGGGTTGATCGGTATTGCCTTCAAATGGTGGTTGAATCTCACAATGAGGTTTTAGGTTGATTCAAGATATTAGAAGCTTGGTTTGTAAGGTAAGATTCCACCGGAAACATGGAAATGGTTGGTATGATTAGCTCGGATGTTATTCAGGTTATAAATGATAGCGTCAACATGGGTAAGAGCTCTTAGAGTAAGTTTCGGGACATTTTTGGAAGTCTTAGTTGAAACTGGCTCATCTAGGCCTAGTTGTAAATCTTAATGAGGTATTAAATCTTTATAAAGGTGATGAAAAAACCATGTGCGCAAGGGAGGAACCTAGGAATGTTGTGTAGGGAATTTATGAGAAATAATAATGTTTATTTTAGCTCATGGAGGCAAAACTTGAATGTTCACCAAAAATGCCTTTAAGAACTGACATTGTATATTGAGGAAAATGAGATAGGTATGAGATATACATGAAAAATTATGGCTAACAAACATATGGAATGTGTATAGGGGTGTATTGTAGTGATTCATGCCAAATTTCATTAAGCTTTGAAGAGGTATGTGAAAGTTATGTAAGTTCTCCTAAGATCGGTTTGTTAAGGAATGCAAATTAACCATTACGGCTTCTTAACATCCAAGAAAAATTGTCGATCCTTATTTAGATAAATCATAGAAGTAATTTTTGAAGAGAAATCCAAGCTTGAGGTTTTGAAAAATATATGAAGGAAATTGGTTGAGAAACAAAGAATTTATGAGCATTTTTCTAACATTTGTTTTCTCCTTCCAGACATTCTTGAAGCAGTAGGCACAAAATGTAGTGTTCTAACTCTAACTGACTTGTGCAAGTTGAAAAAACTATTAGAAGTGTAAAATAACTTCTCCAGGATAAAATGTTGTTATGTGTGCTTTCCAGTCATGGTTGTGTCTAGTATGGGATTGGTCTGATTGTGTAAGTTTTACATATCTAGGTTTTTCTTGAAGGCTCGAATGTGAACCTTCAAATGTGGAAGCATGAGGTTGATGCCTATTATATACTATCAAAGTTTTTAAATCACTTTCCTTAGGTATTTTATTAAAAATCATCTCATTTCTCTTCCTACCACTAAAGTGAAGTGATGCCAATCTTGGTATGAAGACTAAAGTGAAGTTATGAAGTCTGTGTGTGAGACCGGAATGAAAGATGCTTATAATTCCTCTATAAGTTGAAAGAGTGTTGATGAATCCATTAGTGTGCACTAGTAATGAATTTAGGAATATTAAAGCCTAATGTCCACGAATCTGTTCGCATCATCTCATCAAGAAGAGTGTTATCTCAATTGTGCTTCACTTTGTGCAAGGATAAACTTACAAGAAAAAGTGAAACTTTCATCCTTGGGAAAGTGTGTGATGTTCAAATGAGGTTAAGATGAATAGAGAGAGTGTGATAAAGCCTCTAATGATTCTTGTGTTTTTACAATGTTTGTTGGTAAGACTCAAGGTTATTGTTTTAGAAACAATCCCATCACAGTTGGATTGAGGAGCTTATTTACAAGAGGATCAAGGCATCTCGGGATATAAGAGATCATGGAGAGGGTTGGATAAACTTGTATGACTCAAGGAGATCTCCATAAAATAAGAGAGAATCCAACCTATTTAAAATACTAATGAAGGATGTACATACCCTGATCTAGGTAACCTTATGCTATTTTGCTTGTTTTTAAAGCTTGGGAGTATTTTTGAAGTGTGTCGAGTAAAATGAATACTTGGAGAAGATTCAAAATAATCTCACATGTTCAAAACAACTGGTATTTTTGAATTCTATTGAGAAGTGTACAAGAAAACATTTTTTTTGAGTCTCTCGGACATGCATAGACTGGGATACCCTCAATCTAGGGTTTTAAGTGAGGAAAAGCTCAAACATAAAACGATGCAATGAAAATTCTTGAAAATCTCAGCAAAGTTCTGTCTTGTGGTCACATTCAAGATTTTCAAGTCTCAATCCAATCCACAAGGGTTTTGAAGATATTTTTGTAACATTCCTCACATGGCAAGGTTTTATTTCTTTCAACTATGTTAGTAAGCAAATTTGATGTCTTTCTTCATTGTTGAAAACCTAAGACTCCATAGAAACCTAAAAGATGCTAAGGAATGGTCCAATGAACCATGGATTGTCCTTGAAAGTGTTTGAAGACATGGAAAATTCATGATAGTAATACAAATGCAAACTAGTATTTCGTCCCTGTCTCGGTCGATTGAAAAATGCAAACTTTTTCCAAAATGAGCTTGAAACAATGTAATATGACTTATTTGAGATCAAATGAAATTTTATGGAGTGCATCTAGCATCCTTAGTACCTAAAAATGATGTTCATAGTATACATATGCAACAAAAGACACTGTACTATAGTTTAGAGTACTAAGTTTTGGTTTGAACTTCTTATGAAGTTAAAAATACATGGAACTTGTTGGATTGAAGAGAATGATCAAATGAAGAAGATTAAGGGTGTATAATAGTTACAATATTGTAATTTACTCAACTAGCTCGAGGTAAGAAGATGAAGAGATTTCGCTTGGTAAAGAAAAATCTATGAGTCCAAAAGGCGAGAATAGGAAGTGTATGCAAGTTGGAAAATAAGGGAATGAGCTTGAGAAATGTAATAAATTTGAAAAGTCTTGAAAAAAACATGTATGTGAAAGGTTGAGTGCATAAAGTGGTTTTATGTGCATACAATAACTAGATAGTGGAATTTGAATGATATAGAATTAAAGGGGTGACAAAGTATTTAAGTCCAAAGAATATGAAAATTCCACAAGGGCTAATAAGAAAATAAAAGGTGATGATGACTCTTAAGGGATATAAAAATTAGTGTATGTAGGTGCAATGGATGCATAAGTACAAATGAATATTGTGAACAAAAATGCAATATGAGATGAAAATGTTTTGATTGATAGAGATAAAATGAGAAGATAGTATGAAATATCTTGTGATAGATAACATGTAGGAAGAACTTCAAACCGAGACAAAAGGCATTCCTCTTTGAAAAATGTTTTTGTAAAAACCTTGAAGAATGATGCCACTTTGTGAACTAAGAACATAGAGACAAAGATTGTTGCTAAGAACAAGAATGTAATCCATTAAAGAGTGAATATAGGAGAAGTGTTAGTGTGTTACATGTATTGAAAATAAGGAGCCTTTACGAGACATAAAATAAGAGGGAGACAAAAAAAAATTGTTGAAGAGAGTGAATGTAAAAGTGATGGAATGCTAAATATGTTGCAAATTAGAGTGTATGTAGAAAATTGAATAGTGGGGCATGACTAGAACTTGTGCATAAGGTAAGATTTGTATGACAGAGATGTGGTGTTGAGTAGGTAACTAGAAGAGAGTGAATAAAAGATAAAATTGAGATGAAGATGAGCTAATTTATAGGTCACTGTTAGTTGTTTGAGACAACAAGCCAGGTATGATCAAGGATTTATGTTTAAGTCTAAGTTGCATCTTAGTAGGTGGGGAGTTGTAGCTTCCCTGTGAGTTGAATCTCACTAAAGGTTAGTTGTTGCTGAACCAAACTTGGGAGTTGAAGCTTCTAGACAGGTTGAATCTTGTCAAAGACTAAGTGACTGCTTGGTAAAATTTTGGAGTTGTAGCTCTAGGTTGAGTTGAAGCTCAACCATGAAATCAATGTAATAGATATAGCAATTTTTTCCTAAGCATAGTTCTTAGTTTTAGTGGGTTTTTTCCTAGTTTGGGTTTCCTTCATTAATTACTGTCTTTGTGTATTATTTCTCCTTTTAGTGCTGCCAAAGTGGATTTTAGATTTGATATTGATGGTGTAAATTAAGTGGATTAACTTATGAGGTAAAAATTACACAAACACTAATTCATCCCCCTCTTAGCTCCCTAATTTCTAACATACACAAGCTATAAAAGGATATTAGTTTGTTTTTAGAAGAACAAGCCTATGTATGAGGTATGGGCTCAAGGAGGTGCTTGCAGAGATCATCATTTTAGGAGCACTTAGAGGCAAAATTAGCATTTGGAGTAAAAGAAGAATTGATCATAATTCCATTATGCTCTTGATGATATATATATTTTTACCATTTTAGGGATATTAATTTCCCATTTTGGGTATATTGTACTGTCCGTGCTTAGGCCTTAGGCATATTATGGTAGTTTTTTTAAATCTACGGTTTGAGGCACTTGAGCATTTCTAGATCTCGGTATAACCTAGAAAGTTTTCTAGAATTACAAGATGGTCCTAATGGACTTATTGGTTTCTAATTTTTGAGGTATTGTGAAACATTTTTCCGTATGGAATTCATTCAAGTGTTTGGAGTCCATCTGGGAGCATTCATCAAGCTTCTACCTCATTAGGGAAAACTATTGGAAATATGACCTTATGCACATTATTCAACTCACATATTCACTTTGTGTAGAGGGTGATTAGGCCATATAATAGAGTGGTAGCCATTCGTGGAGAATATTATTGTTCTCTATTTACCAGGTTCAGATTTTTATGAATCAATTGGTAATGTGATCATTTTATTATCTGGTTTGAAGTCCTTGTGAGTCAATTAGGTTTGTGGTCACCTTTATGTTATATTTCGAGCCATTGTGGATCAATCGGGGCATTGTTCTTCTACATTTGTGTAGCTTGGATATTTGCTCTGTGTAGAGGCTTGTTCTTTGTCAACAGTGGTAGCTTGTTTGTGGAGAAGATTCTTGTACTTCATGAGGATCAGTTCAAATTCCATTAGAGTCAAGTGTTATATGTTCTTTTGGAGGCTAGTTCAGATTCCTTATGGAATCAACTCGGTAAGATTTAGTTCATTGTTGCGCATTCATAGCTTCATTTGTAGATTGCATTTATTTGCAAGTAGAAAGTGTAATGAATCGGTTCAACCTTTGAACCCGGAGACGTAGGAATTTTCTGAACTCCGTTATCAACTTATTTGAATTGTCTGGGGGTTTTACTTTTTCCATTACATTTTCTTTTAAATTGGTAACTTTTCTCGGAGTTTTTAATAGGTGCCTATAGGGTTCCATGGATGGATAGAAAATTTTTACCCTTGCTTACGAATCATTTTGGTATCGAGTTGGTGATATTACTTTGGAAAACCTACTAATATACGAGCAAGTTGGTTGATTTGATAGTGCGTTTGCATCAATTTGTGCTTCCGGTATAGGTGCACTATGGGCAACACTGTTCTTGGAGTTCAAATTTGTGAGAAATGTTGAGGGATAGGTTTATCATACTCATTAGTTTTCTTGCATTTGAATTTGGAATAATCCATTTATATCTCCTAATCATCTTTTGAGTGCTTGTTACAACTTGGATATAGAATTGAAATAATATTTATAAGCTTGGATATTTTTCAGCCATTTATGCAAAAACAAGATCTCATTGGTGTCACTTAGATTGTCATTATGTGTAGAGGCATTATGAATGTGCATTAGAATGGTAGTTGATCATCATTGGCATATGACATTAGATCAGATAGTCACTCTATGTAGAAGCTTTTGGCGGTGCAATAGAGTGGTACACAGTATTCTTCGTCAATAAGAGGCTTCATACCGTGTAGAGGTAATGGCCTTGTAGCGGGGTGGAAGTCATCATTGTTGAGCTCATAGATCATATTAGATAATTACTCTATATAGAGGCTTGTGGTCATGCAATAGAGTAGTATATGATCATTAGTGTCATCGAGACATTAGCTCGATCGTTGCTCCACGTAGAGGCTTGTGGTTGTGTAACAAGGTTGTAGTTGATCATCATGGACTTAGCATTGGGTCAGATCTTCATTTTGTGTAGAGGATATTTGTGGTCATGTAGTATAATGGTACCGATTATCATCATCATTTGGGTTTTTGTACCATGTGGAGGTAGAGGATGTGTAACAGGGTAAAAGTCACCATCGAGACACTTCTTAGCACCATGTAGAGGCAGAGATCGTGTAGTGGATTAGAGGAAAGTGTCTTAACACAAAAATTCATTCTATGTAGAGGCATGGTCTGGCAGTAGGGGATGAAGATTACTAGGAGGTTTCAGTAATGTGGCACAAATTTCACATGTCCTAGGATCAAGCCATCAATTATTTGATTATGGAGTAGCAATGTACTATGTAGATCTCTTCTCATCAACATGGTTCGGAGTTCACAAGCTTTTTGTGGACAAAAAGCCTTCTCATTTAAGAGGTGTGATATGTAGGAAATTTTGGGATGCTAGGAGTTACCTAAATCTCTATAAACTATAATAGAGTGGTAGATAATTTTGATATCTTTCCAACGGTACATGGAATGCTGGAAACAAAGCATGCATGCTCAAGTTATTGCTGGTCAAACTTTGGTTGCGATTCGGATTTGACAAAGTCAACTAGCCAATATGATAGTGACATGTGGAAAAATGGATGATTTTGGAAATAATATATAGTTAGAACTATTATGTATACATTATCAATAACATTTCAAAACATTTTGAATAGACCAATTCCGAGTCCGTATGCAAAAGTTATGATTGGTCAAAGTTTGGTCAATTGGTGGTCAACAAGTGGACCAATCACATGTTGACACATGAAACATCTGTAATGGGACACGTGGAACATCTGTATTTGGGAATATATGGAAATCAAAATACATAATGCATGGCCCATGCCACATTTATTTTGGGTGGCCACTTTGCATTTAAACCCACCGCCATCCTTTATGCTAATGAATGTGGGATTTAATACACACACAATGCAAAGAGGTGGAGTGGTTAGGGAGATTCAAACCCTTGACCACACCTATGATAAAATTAGGTCTCACATCCATGCCATGATGGCTGAATGACTTGTAAATAGATCTTGGTTTGTTTTGTATAAGAAAAAGACTATATATGAGCTATAGGCTCAAGGAGGTGTTTGTAGAGATCATCATTTTAGGAGCACTTAGAGGCAAAATTAGCCTTTGAAGTACAAGCATGAATCTCTCATAATTCCATTACACTCTTAATGATGTACCTATTCTTCCCATTTTAGGGATATTATTTTCCCATTTTGGGGATATTATACAGGTCTACGCTTAGGCTTTAGGTCTTTTGTGGCAATTTTTGTAAATCTACATTTTGAGGCACTTCAGAGCATTTATGGCTCTTGGTGTAAACTAGAAAGTGGTCCAGAATTTTGAGGTTCTCTTAATGGACATTTTGGTTTCTAATTTTGGAGGTTTTGTGACTATATTTTTCCTTTCATAATTCATTCAAGCGCTTGGAGTCCATCTGGAGCATTCACAAGCATGCACCTTGTTGGGGAATGTTGTTGGAGATCTAATCTTTTGCACATTATTCAACTTAGATCTTCAATTCACATAGAGGCAAGTTGTGGAAATGTAATAAAGTGGTATCTTTTTGTGAGGAGATTATTGATTTCTATTTACCAGTTCAATTTTTTTACGAATCAATTGGTTGCGTAATCATTTTATTTTCTTATTTGGCGTCCTTGTGAGTCAACAAGGTATATGATCACCTTTATGTTCTTATTCAAATCCCTTCCAGATCAACTAGGGAATTTTTCTTTTACATTTTTACAGCTCAAATATTTTCTCCATGTAGAGTCTTATGGAAGTGTAACAAAGTGGTAGTTGTTCATGAAGTAGATTCTTGTACTTAAGGAGGATTAGTTTGGAGTCCATTGGAGTCAACTGTTATATGTTCTTTTGAAGGCCAGTTCGGAGTCCTTGTGGAATCAACTGGTAACATGTGGTTCATTTTTGCACATTCATAGCTTTATTTCTAAATTGTATCTATTTGCACATTTGAAGTGTAATGAATCGGTTCAACATTTGAACCTGAAGACGTAGGCATTTGTCAAACTCCATTATCAACTTGTTTGCAGTGTGTAGGGGTTTCAATTTTTCCATTGTATTTTCATTTAAGTTGGTAACTTTTATGAATTGTTTAATAAGTTCCTATAGGGGTCCTTGGATAGTTAGAAAAAATTTACACATATTTACTGATCACCAATAACATTTTGAATTAGTGTTGTAGTGTTCCAAATACAATAATACAAGATGTGCACCATGAAATTCTAAGGAGACGAAAGGATAAGGATCTTAGGGGTGACCTTTATGTGCATGGAGTGATAATGGTGTGTGTGTGTGTGTGTGTGTGTGTTTCTTAGAATGTCATCTTTACCAAAGTGTGTTTGGGATTTACTTCATGGTTTCTTGTGTGCTTTGCCATTTTTGGATAAGATAGGACCTGTAAAAGAAAACAAGTTTAGTCAATGATTTAGGTAAATGCAATTGAAATTTAAATTAGAAAATATGTAAAAATGGAAATTCATATTGGAAAAGCTAAACCAATGGGCTATAGTACACCTAGAGTGTTGATAGAGAAAGGGGTAGACATTTGTTCCCACTTATAAACTTGATGCTTAGAAGCTGGTTGGAAGAGTCAAGAGTGATCAATTTTTTACTTGATTTGATCATACTAAGGATTTGGGCATCCTTTTGCCAAACTAGGGATTTGAGAGTCTCGAAGCTAATATTCATATTTAGATGTTCCATCCTTTGCCCGCTAAGGAAAGTGTATTGGGAGAGCGACCTATTTTTCCCTCCAACTCTTAACACTTCCCTACGAATAAGTGCCCTTGTAGATGACCAAAAACCTACTTTTAAATTACCTCGGGTGACACAAAGGAACTAGGCATATCGTTGTCTTGCATATTCCCTAGGTGTCATTTCCTTATTTAGTTCATTATTTGGCTCCTATATTAGTATTTAGTTCATGTTAGTGACTGATTGCAATCAAATCGGCTGTATGTAATCTGTAGAAAACTATGATTGTATAATTACTAAATTTTCTCTATAACTATTGTTAACCACGGGACATGAGTGCCCATGTAGGAAACTAGCGCCCAAGCATTCTTATCTACTCTAGGAATTTGTGTCCATGTTGAATTGTGTGACCAAGTCTTTTACGACGTATTTTGTAACTAATTTATTTTTGTTCTGGTGTTTATTTTTCTATAACTATGTTTTGTGACTGCTAGGAGGGTGAAAAGGCTCACCTATGTTTACCCCCACTCATTTAAGGTGTTTGAGATGAAAAAATGTGAACGAAGCCCAAATGAGGAAGACTAAACTTGATGTGCACATTTGATAAAGGAATCATTTAGGGATAATAGGGATTAAACATGGTAATTACCATGGCGCAAGAAAAAAAATGGGAACATGCTAGTATTAAAGTGTTAGTGACAAAAAAGAAATGCATACTAAAATAATAACTAGTAAAAATATATATGAAAATAAAAAACATAGACACAATGATGTAGCTGGTTGCATACATGAGACACTACTTAGAATGTCAAAAGACAATTAGATCCTTTAAAGGTTTGTGTAAATAAGAAAAAGAAAACATATGGCATAGCCCACAAAAAATGACAAACAAGGTACAAGAAAATCAGATAACCATGATTGGAGAGGGAATCTTATAAGGAAAATGCTACACATGAAGTATCTGCTAGCATGTTCGGAAAGATAAATAGTATGCAACAATGTAATATCTAAATATAGGAATGAAAATGTGGAATATTACAACAATAGAACCTGATAGGAATAGGAAAAAGTTTTATTCCCCAGGGAGCCTCCATGGAACTAGTAATGTACAAGGCCAAGTATCATACATCGTGTAATAACTTATAAGTGACCTACATTCACCTCAACATAATATGTGAATGTGCATGTGTGTATGAAAAATGATAAAGTATACTATGAATTGTAGCAACATGATAATAAAAGGTGCAACATAAAGTAGTATAAGTAAGGAAGAATGCATCCAATCAAGATCTAAGTTAATTTTTTTAGGTTTTTGATTGCATCTATGTGAAATAAAACCACTAGAAGGGAGGAATACTGCTACTCCCGGTGTGGTGTGTGAAAATTGAGGTCCACGTGAAGAAACACTCAACCATCAAGTATGAACCAAGAACAAGAATGTGTCATCGGGTGGTGTGAAGGAACTAGGATACCCCCAAATGTGAATGCGAAAATGTTTTATATAATGAGAGTACAAGGAAAGGGCCAAAAATTAGATGATGTAAAAGAGGTATGCATGTTAACACTATCTAGGATTTGATGGTCACACGAGAGTGCACGAGGCCAAGTATATGAGTTAGGTCTAGATTGAGTATGTGAAGAAATAAAATGTGAAATGTGTTTAGATGGAGCATATGACCTATGTGAATAAGTGCACCTATGATGTGGGATACAGGATCTATAGAAGAGACGAGGCCATTGAGGAGTAGCCATATGTAAAGTAAACTAAAATGGATGTGCAAAAGGTGCCACAAGAGGAGCAAGGGATCCTGGTACCATAGGAGGTATAGTGTCTAAGGATCCATCATGAATATCAGAAGATGCACTAAGAGTAGGAACAGGATGAACATGGGATAGCAAAAGGAGCCAAGGACAAAGGTGCCCATGGTGGAATGCCTCAAATAATGATAAGATGATGTTCATGGATAAACTTAAGGCACAAGTGAACAATAAAAGGTACGAATTTGATATCCTGGAGCTAAGGGAGTCCTAAGAGCATGTTATAATGCATAACTATAGATGGAATAGGAATGTTAAAAGAGGCCCAATAATAATGGGTAAAATAACATGACCATGAAAAGTCAAAGACATGCATATAATCTAAGATAGAGGGAAGCCAATGGGATATAAGAAATATAATGAGCATGCATTGAATTTTAATGTAGGATGTCCCATAACATTGTTGAAAACATAGGGCCCAACAAAAGCATCAATATGTAATCTATGGAAGGAGAATGAGGTATGAAAATAAACATAAATGAAAGTGATAGAAGGTGATGGTAAATCGAGATTATCAAAACAAGGAATCCAAGCGGATGATTTGGATAATTAGGAGGAGACATTGCATGGTAGGTATAATTAAAAGAGGACTTAAGGGATTACTTGTCATGCTGGTAATATGTTATTGAATATTTTTAACTTGCCAATGTCTTTGGCAGATTTGGAATTTGAAGTAGTGGATTTAGGAAATTGGATATCATTATTTTCACTGAGAACTTGAATCAAATGGAGAAGCTTGAAACACTTGTTAGTAGAGTGACCATTTCATATATGGTAATCACAATGTGCATGCTCATCAAATTTCCCACCAAGGGGTTTGTTAGGATCATACTCAATAAGAAATGGAAGAGAAATCATATTGCTTTCAATGAGCTGAGGTAATATCATATGTGGAGGATAAGGAAATTGAGTAAATATCCGATGAGTGGGTTGAAGTCGAAGCTTAGAAGGTTGAGAGATGACATTGAAAGTGGGATTAACATCATTATACTTGGGTTTAAAGGGAACCTTGCTTAGAAATTTAGAATAGGAATGATTAGAAGTATTAGAACCATATTTTAGTTTTCCTAAGGAAAGGATCTTGGTCTCATGAGTTTTCAAGGTATGACATAGATGACAAAAGGAATGATATGAATCAAAAAGCACACATTCCTACAAAGGAGTAAAAATACTTTGAATAAAGAGATATTTCAATTCAGATTTAGTTAATACATTGTTCATTTTAGAAATATTATTCTTATAATACAATACATAATCACTAAGATGTTCATTAGATCCTTGTTTAATTTTATCCATTTGTGCATAAGATATTATTCGTTCCAATATTCATATAAAAATGAGATAGAAACAAATCAACAAGAGTAGTAAATTATTTAACAAAATGCAAGGGAAAGTCATAGAACCATCGCAAAGCATAATCTTGTAAGCTCTTAGGAAATAACTTGGTCAAGAGGGTGTCATCACATGCATAGTCTAGGAAAGCAACATGAAAATATATGAGGTGCTCTTAAGGATCTCCATGGACATCGAATAGAGGAAACTTTGGTGAAGAAAAATTGGGAGGGAGTGGATAAGAAGATACTTCAGGTGCAAGAGGACTATGAATAAGAAGTGAAGAATCAAGGGATGGTGATGAAGAAGAAGTAGCTTGTTCAATTGATAAATTTACACTTGCAAATAATGATAAAAGGACTCTAAAGATTGGGTGCTTTGAAAGAAGAATTAGGTTGAATGTGTGAAATAAAAGGAGAAGAAAGATTATGATTTGGTGTGGAATTAGGAATATGAGTGGTATAAGATCATGCATTGGTAGGGGAAGAGGAAAGAGGAACACAAGATGTGGTAATAGTAAAAATAGTTATACCAAGTGGAGCGGTGGTACCAATCCTTTGGGCTTCCTTATAGGTAGAAAAAAACAAATCAAGGTTTTGGAAATTCTCAACAAAATAAGAATTGAGATGATTAAGATCCTCGGTAGAGGTGTTGGGAGAGGCACTCACCAAGATGGAAAGGGTTTTGACAAGGTAAGTATGAAAGGGATTAGGTTCACTAAATGATTTAATGAAATTAAATCAAAGATAAAGACACTTGCTGATTAAATAAACATAACAATAACATACAAGATCTAGTTAAATTAGTACAAGAAAGAGTGAAAGATAGGAGATAAAGATGAATCAACTTGTAACTATAGGTATGGACTGATTATGGATGGATGAACAGGTTTGGGAGGTATATTTTTGATTTGTATAAGCTCGTGTCTGATTCTAGAATGTAATAATCTTGGAGTACAGAACACTCGACTAAGGAAAAACCCACCCATGCGCTAGTGTCTATTCTCGGTGCTGAAATATATGGAATAGCTCAAGATTTGGTTCTTTTTGTGTTGCTTAGTATCACTCATTATTCATGTGTGTCACATCGATTCATTGTGTCACACATGTAACCTGAAAATAAATCCTAGATAACTTCAAAATACTTAAGCACACATTAGATGAATAAAATAATACATATGTTTGAGTCAAATAGACCTCAAAAATCACCCCATTATGATTGTCAATGAGCATTACACTACATTTCAGACTCTATGTAGTTCTTATGTGTGTGATTGAAATAATGTCCCTTAAGCTAGGATGCCCTAGTGTCAGTTGCACAAAGAGATAGTGGGATACAAATATTTTTCCCAAATGTAAATGTGTGGTATGGAATTCAAAATAAATCCTCATATGTAGTGAAGTATGCAGTCCAAAATGTATTCCTTGATGTAGTAGATAGAAAATATTATCTCCTTGTATATGTATGTGTCTCTTGAATTCTTTCCCACTAATAAGGTTAAATAAGACATGTATATATATAATTCCTTTGCTTAGGTTTCTTCATTAAAAAGTGAAAGACTGACCAAAAGCAATAAAATAAGACAATAAAGAAGTAAGATCTGAAAGATAGGAAAAAGAAATAGAGGAAAAAGTGCCTAGAGGGGACAATCTGCACATGCGCTCCTGTCCTTAATGGGTGTTTCTATATAGAGAGATAAGGATAAAATATTGAAATAAAAGTTACGTAAGATGTCAGCCAGTATGCAAAACTATAAGTTTTCAATCAAAAAAAATAAACAATAAAGATGAAAAGGATAAAAGTAATGTCAAAACTTAGTAAAGGGGTGTTAATGATTATTTCTCTTTCTTATGAATCATGCATATAAATGAAGTATTTAGAGGATATTGTAGACACAAAAATTTGGTCACACTCCCCTTAGTCCCCTTTTGAATAAATAACTTAAACATACTCACCTAATATTAGCCCCCTTTCACCCCATATTAACATTAATTTAATCCTCCAAAATTAAATCAATACTCACCCTCACTCCATTTATTAATTTAACTACATTAATTAAATGGATGCACACCTCACCTAGCCACCTCACCTGGACACCTCACCATAGACCTATTTATAGCATGTTTCCATAACTAACTAAGACTTAGCTCTACTTACCTTAATGAACTAAGACTTTGTATAACCCTAAAGCATATGCCTATTCTCCCTCTAACCACATTCACGCTCATTAAAATGGAACATTCCATTTTGATCCATGAAGATAAACAGAGCTGCCCCAAAATATTGCCAAAATATGACATTTTTAGTAAACCTAAGATTTCTTGCCTTAGCCAATGCTGTTCAACCCTAAACTCGCGATGCCATCCACTTTGACACCGTCGGTTACCATATATCCATTTTGGTAACCTTGTTTAGGAGGTTGGCCACATTCTCAATTTTTGGAACGAAGGAGATCTGCATGCAAGCACAAACCAAAGCCCTTTCACATGTCCAGAAAACTATAGCTAGCACCAAGACTAATCAAAAGGAATTTTGCATTCACAACAACATCTAAGGAAGTACTACCATAGCATTGAGCACCATTCAACAGATCAATCATCACTAGCATCTCTAACAACCTCTCCACCACTACAGGCATTTAGAATACATCTAAACTCCAAGTAAGTTGGTTTCTCCTCTATTATTGGCAGTTGTATTCCTTATTTTCTTTCATCTATTCACTGTTCTTACTTAGATCTATCCCTTAGCTTCCTCTCTATCAACCACCCCATCACACCCCACCTACACTTCACAAAAGCCTATCCAAAACTACCTCCTCCCATGGACCTTACAAACACCCTCCAAACTCTCTGTGTAATCATAGAGAGGACCCAAAACTCATTCCACAACACCTTCCAATTCCCCACAGTCATCAACACCGGTTAATCCTAACCATGGTTGGTCTATCTTACACTAACATCAGTCTACTTAATTGATATTGGTCATTGTGATTGTCAACCCAACCTAAAAAATCAACCCTTAGCCTATCCTAAACCTCACTCAAAACCTTACCACACCTATTTTGGACCTGTCACCTCACCCTCCCCCATAGAGACCTTTCCAACTCTCTGTTTCAAGATAGAAGAGAGCCCAAACATCCTCCACCTGACTCCCTACCACTTTTCATAGTTATTGATATCAGTCACCATAAACTGGTATCGGTCCTACCTAAACCAAAAAATCTTAAACACTAACTGGTGTCAGTCTCTATGTCTGATAATACTGTTCCAGACCAGCAACCTAAGTATCACACCTAAAACAACCCAAAATCTCACCCAACCTTACCAAGACTCATGCCATGACACCTAGACCCACTGCAATACCTACAACCTAATCCAAAACCTTTCACTTCTATATTATTTCAATATTTCATCATATTGTGATGATAGTAATTTGAGGCACCCAAATCAGAATGCTAGCACTAGATTATTTTATTTACATGTTTAAGTTATTTTATATTGATTTATAAATAGTGGATTGACAACCTTCTAGGAAGTATCATACTTCCAGGATCTAGCATACGCTAGGTAGTCCAATGTCACATATTGTTTACGTCTTTCTTGTGGTCTTGTTTTGTATTTAAGGTAGTTCCTCCTAGCCAAAAGGAAGCTCTCACAAATCAACATTAGATCACGAAGTCAAAACATGCAAAATGACCTTCAAATCGACCATTGCAAATGGTATTCCTCCTTGGCGCACACCCTTATTTGTTTCATCTAACAAAACTTAAAGAAAATAGTGAAACAATTATATGTACATAGTAAGTGCATGATTTAGTGACTACACATTTTTTTAATTAGTGCGCTCTACTATTATATATCACACACCAATAGAGGGGGCATTCATTGGGGTATATTACACATAAAAAAGACAAAAATATATCATAGGAATAATACACAAGTTTACACAAGGCAAATATACTTAAAAATAGGAAAAAATACAAAACTATGAAAAATTCCTACTAGTACCACGACCATTTTCTAAGGGATGAAAACATGGTATGTTATGGTATGAATTGGTAGTTTCTATCTTGGGGAAAATTCGAATAAAATTTTAGTATTCTCATATTTCTACAAGCGTTTACAAGATTTTGGTACAAATTCATATACATATGGCACCATTCATAGTAGAATACATGGGAATGACTATTTTGTTCCTTCTTCATGGCATTACTTAGATACAATTTCAGATATAGGGTATGGATGAATGTACCTTCTTCTCCTTTGCATAATTAAAAATTTACATAATTGGACTCAATTATTACAATACATGGTAGGGGAATGGGTCATTGATTCCCTTTTGACTTTGTGTTATTAAAACATTAAACATATGTCGGTCTAGAGTGGTATGTGGGGTTAGAAGATATTAGAGTGGTGAGATACTTTTAGGTTGTTCTTCATTCCTATCTCTCTATGCGAGAAAGATATCAAGGTGGATGGATACTCTATAGACTACTATTCCCTTTTTACAAAGTTCTTTTGAAAAATCTTCGCATTACTACGTCATGCCCACTCAAATCCTCTCCTACTTTAACTTCTCCTTGAAAACATTGGGTATTGATCATCTCTAATCCTTTAACATTTCCACACAAATAATTTTTCAAAAGTACAACGAGAATGAGAGCTCCTCCCTCCTCCCTATAAAGTGAACATGTATATTCCTTTCATGATTTGCATCACTTTACTTTTATGTGCACAAATTTAATTTTTAAAATTTCATTCACTTTTTGTGTTTGATTTACAATTCATTTTCTTTTATATATGGACACTTATTACACTTTGCGCTACATTTTTCACCATGGAACATGCCAACACCAATGTAAAGGATAAATATCAAGTGATGGTAAATTATTTGTGCAAACTTAGGTATAATTTTTGTTTAAGTATGTTATTTTCAATTCCACACTTAAAGGGGGAAATTATAGATGATAAAATTTGGTAACTTATCCTTTAATAATGAAAAGTTTGGATTTTTTCCTATTCTAGGACAAAATTCTCAAATTCTAAGCGACATTGACATACCCTTATCTCTCTCACATGACTTGTTAATCTCTACACATTTGTCTACCATTCATTCATGTAATATTACTTATCATAAGAAATAACCCATCCATGGACATCTTTCTAGAAATCTGGCTCTTTCATCGCTAAATACCTACTTGAGACTATACAAATAAGGTGTAAGCTATACTATGGTCTAGGATGACCTTACGATCCTATGCCCTCTCTCCTAACAAATATTTTTTTATTTTGAAACTTTTTTGTGTTGTTTAATATTCCCTATGTCAAACATAATGCAAATATTTGACTTTTGGAAGCATATATAAACAAGATAAATGAACTTCATAACTCACTCAACATTCTCAAGCACTCGTATTACTAAATATAAACACTAAAGTACTCTAAGCTATTATAATTCTTCCTAAAGTAGTTACATGTCCTTTAGAGAAACCACTACACAATTTTGAAGCACTAAAACTTTGTTTAAGAGTCTTATCTTCCTCCATTTCCAAGCATGTAAATGTCTTAGAGCTATGTCTTAGCAAGAGAAAGTCACTCCAAGAATTGTCAAAGATCTTAAGGGAAAAAGGGAATAATTCTTAACATCTGAAGCACATTATATCAAACTACTACCATGTTGGGTACATTTGTATTATATCCATATTCATGCTCGTTATATTTGTGTCAAGAGACATGAGGGAAAACTTAGGGGCTTGGATTAGATTGCAATTTACATACACTACTTGCACCAACACTAGGAGAACTAGCAAGGATTTCTAAAGATTGAGGGCATGTAGTATAAAAATTGCATTTTTTTATTAGGGGCTGACCACCATGTCATTATAACCTCACCCACACATTTATTTCCACCATTTTATCTAATTATTACTTGAAGTTTGTTGCTATAAAAAGAATATGGCTATAAAAAGAATACTTCTTTTAATTATTAGTATTACATTATAAACATGTTTTTTGGTGCTATAAAAAGAGTACTTATTTTATTTGATTAGTATTGTATTAGCGAAAGAGAATTCTTCTTCCTATTCATTACTTGTTACATCGAATATCACACTCCGATTTTGGCTAAAAACATTTGCATAGCATTCTGATTCAACTTGCATCTTAGCTCACATTAAAATGAGGGCAACCTATATGCTGGAAGTCATGCCCAGCTGATGGTTGACATAACTAAATCATAGAAAAGCACATTCTTTCTTCTCTCTCTTTTCCAAACTACACAATTTGAAATATATACATCTTCTTAAAACAACATCCCACTCGGAAGAAGTTTTCAACGATCACACGATCAAAGGATTGATAGTGGGCACCTAGCTAGTTATCTCTGTCCAATACCCCATCAGAGGATGGCCTGCCCCACCATAACATAACCTAAAACCTCACCTTTAGAATTTCCTTCTTCATAGGAATCCTTCCCAACCAAAAATCTACTCTAAATTCACGAGTCAGTCTTTTAAATAGCATAATCTAAACACACTAAATTCACTTGTTGGATTACGTATTTTTCTTAGCTTTGTGCTTGACTTGTGTTTTGAGGTGTGAGGATACGATTATTCATTTTTCATTTTTCCTTTCACACTCCGCCATCACAGTTGGAGTATTATGACTTTCTCAGAGTGTGTCAGGACCTCATCTTATCATCCCCAAACTTCTGGGTTGATTATTCATCTAATCTAAATTCATAATTTTTTTTTCTTCATTCTTCATATTTCACAGGATCTGACACACCGGTCCAATAACTACTTGGTTTACATCTAACCACCATCGGTTTACCTAACTGGCGTCGGTTCCTTGTTCTTTTGGTTAATTTACCCAAAATACACTTATCTCATCTTATCTTCTGTTTAGAGTCTCTATGTATCATTGTACTCTCTGTACTCTAATAATAGTCATCAAATACAACTTTCTTGTCTAACAGTCATCAGTTTCTACCTCATTTGCTAAAATTGTTATTTTCCCATAGAATGCTTAGGTATCGGTTCCCGTAACTCGACATTGGTCACCCCTTAACCATCATCGGTTAGTTTGACCGACATCGGTCATTCTGTTTGGATTTTAATCAAAAAATTTACCAACTTTCCCTCTCAAAATCTATTTTGTCCCATCTCTATTGTTCCTGTGTCATTTACAGAGTATAGTTCACCTGATATACACTGATTCACATGGTGTTGATTTGTAGCAAAAAAACACCCTCGTATTTCAAATTAGTTGTCATTCACTCCCACCTAGTATATCATCGCCATCCATCCACGTCACCTACGGATCCGAATCAACTCATCCCCATCACTACCAATGATGAGGAGTTCGTAAGACTCCTTGACCAGAATCCTGCTGCCCTCCAGTACTACCTTGCTCATTCTTCCACCCAGGATTCCTCAGGATAGTTAATATACGACATGCCCATATCTATCCCTCCTACTCTAGCCCCCAATCTGTTTCATCTAGCACCACTTGGTGCTACCGTCATCCACTTTATCACTTGTGGTGTCTCAGCTAAATCCCACATCGGTTATAAGCGTAACATCTACATCATCTATCACACTGCGACATCGATTTTTCCTCTAAAAGCTGCTTTGAGTGTATCTTCATTTGCATCCACCTCTTCACATATACCCATTGCATCGCAACCAATTTCAGTGTTGAAAACTCACACCCCTTTCCAAAACCATGTCCTTTCTACCCCACAGTCCTTACCCTCAATTACCACTAGAGTCGTTACGACTACCCCACCCACTTACGCATACTACCAACAACCCCTAACCTCATCTATCACTTATGTTGGCTATGTTCCACCTACATCTATTCCTCTTGCACAATTCTCATACTTGGTGCCACACTACACTAGTATACCACCCACCTCATACTTTCATTATCAACCTCCTTTTTTTTGCAGGTGGGCACCCATTCATCCTAACATACTAATGACCTCATTAAAATGATGATGGAGAAGATGCAGACCTTAAAAGCATATGTTTTTGGCTCTCCTAATTCTTTAACATATGATGAAATCTATAATGAGCCTATCCATCCATCTATTCCCATTCATCCTTACCCAGTGCATTAGGAAATGCCTAAATTCAATCGCTTCAATAGTAAATAATACGCGCAACAAAACTTGCAATCGTTTAAACATGGGTGTTACCTAATCACCCACGATGATGTTTTACTTCTACAAACTTTCCCAATGTCCTTGATAAGACCATCATTAGATTGGTATAGTGGACTATCTCGACATTCTATTTATTCCTTTAATCAAGTAGGTCAAGATTTCTTAGATCATTTTTCAATCAATGTTACCAAGAAAGCCACCATGACCAATCTCCATTCAACTCGACAAGATGAAGATAATCTATCGTAGATTTTGTTTCCTCTTGACAGAGTCTTATTAACAAGTTGACGTTCCAACTAACTCAAACTGAACTTATTGAGTTGTTCACTAGAGCTTGTGCCAGACACATCTCACCAAATTTGCTAGTCCAAACCTTCCAAACCTTTGATGAAGCATTCACAATGGCTCAAAACTTGAAATTCATGTAATTGAAGAAAAGAGGATCCAATTATGAAACAAGAACAACCCATTCAAATAAAACAACTCTTGCTTCATCTTTAAAACCTCAAAATAACTATTTAAATCCCAAAGTATCTTCCAACGTGGTATTCCTAAAGGTGGGTCCACCTCATCCTTCTAATTAGGCCAAACCTTCTTCCAATATTTCTCTGTCTAGTCCTTTCAGCTTCGATGGGAACAACAAAAATACACTTTGATTGGAGAGCCCTATTCATTAGTCTTGGAAAATATTCTTAAATCTAGAGCCATTACACTTCCTCCCATAAAACCTCATACAGGTTTTGATCTTGCTCGTCCCATGCCAACATGGTATAAAGAACACAACTACTGTAATTATCATCATGTTAAAGGACATAGTGATGGTAACTACATAAATTTTAAAAATATTATTCAAGATATGATAGATAATGGATACTTTTTCATAGACAACCCAAATACGCCAACGAATCATAATTTTCACATCTTCAAAAATCCATTCCCTAATCATAAACCATCATCTAATCAAAATAATGAACCTTCATCCAACAACAACAATGTCTATGAAGTCCCCACAGTTTTTGATATCGTACCAACTATTCCTCAAAACCTACATACTTCATCTATTGAGGAAATCTTGGCACGAGATCCTCCACCCACAGAGGAGCATACCTCTTCTACTCCTCCACCCATAGAGGAGTCCCCCTCATCTCCCCTTGCTCTCATAGAGGAACCCACACTTTCTACCGATGTCATTTCATCATCTTCTTCCCAACCTTTTGAACCGTAAACACTTGTTATTATGCCATCCACAAGAGAATCATCATCTCCTTCTCCTCCACCAAGAGAGAATTCTACATCACCTGGCCTATTATCTCTCCTACCCATGGGGGATTCTTTAGATATGTCACTACCTATTGGGGATAATTTTCCTCAAGCATCCCAGGACCATATTGACATGATCTTGGCTCTTTTACCTATAGAATCTGAGGCTAGTCAATTCCCTATCTTATAGACCTATTTTATAGGGATTGCCACCCAACCCATTACATCCTCTTCTTCAGTAGTCTCGTTTTCATGGCTGGTTAATCGTTTGGCTTACATTGATCATTCCATGCTCTAGGGATGTCTTTGGATCCTGTTTTAACCCAAATGAAAATTTTTCTTGAAGATAATTCCATGATGTACCCAAAGGTATTTTCGAAAACAAAACTACACCGACCATGCCAATTGAAATGGATTCCTCTTCATCATCCCTATCTCCATCAAAAATCCTACTCATCACTATAACTATTCCCAAACCTAAAAACCTACCCACACTTATCCCCTCACTCGTATCTAGACCCATCACCACTTTGGGTGTCATGTCGACATCAAGCCTTACTCACCCACCTATTAGATTGGACTTAGCCGTGTCTTCCCAAGTCCGCACCAACATTATCCTCCCGCCTAAAAGGAAAACCCAACCTTCTAGGCCACGTACACCGGTCTTGCCTACCACACCTTTGTCACCTTCCCCCCTTCCATCCATCCTAGGGCCTCATCCATCAACCTTGACCAAATAGTCTCATACCCAAGGCCAATCAAAAGCTAAACAACCTACTCCTACCTCATGAGCCTTTGTTACACCTCATTCACCCAAAAACCAAACTTCCTCACCCTCACCCATACACTTCTTTCCACCTATACCTCCACCAGTTACTATAACCCCAACCTTGCCTATACGACTTCAACCAATGTTGCCTACCCAACCTCTACCAACCACCTCCACCACAACTCGGTTGCCCCCATGGGTAACCCGTCCTCTTCCACCATCTACTTTTCCTTCTACATCATTTACTCCCGTGTCACCTTTACCTAAGAAGGTACTCAAACCAACCAAACCTTCCATTGCGGATCTTCTACCCCATCTTTACCCAAAAATATGCTAGCAAGACCTAAGACCACTCCACATACCAAACTAGTAGACCAACCCATTCCCCCTCCTATAAAGCCTTTTCCATCACAATCATCCACGCCTGTACCCAAACCCACATTCACTTCCCATTTGGATCCATAAGCGGGGTCCTATGCCAACATTTTAACCAACCTCTTAGAGATTTTTGTCATCACATTACCTCCACTTCAACCTTATGATCCTCTCAAACCCAAACCAAAAGGGTTTGATGAAACCAAGATTTGTGCTTATCATCATGTACTAGGACATGATGTTGAAAATTGTAAGGCTCTAAAAACTATTCTTCTCCAACTTTGTCCACCTTCGACGATGATGACCTTCTTGATGAGGACCATACTCCAATTTCACCTATCACCACACATCATCACCCTTTAACAATTCAATGACCAATATCTCCAACCCCACAACCATTTTTCCCACCTCCAAAATTTGAGATCAACATGGTCCATATTAGAGAGTTGGCCAAACCACCACCCAAATTTTAGTGTGCTTTATTCATTTCACAAGGCTCTTATCCACTGCTAGGATTTTGTCCCTCATGTCGTTATACCTTTCATGACACACCCTCTCCATCCACCTCCCCTCAGATTAACAAGGTTCACATTGCTACACATGCTTAGAAAGAAAAAAGGAAAAGAAAAAGTTACTGACCCATCAACCAACCCCATACCCAATATACCATCTACACCCGCTCCCAAAATCACCATCCGTGGACCTACATACCCCATATTTGACGGGGTCACCGATCATGCAATGATGGAACAATTACATCAGTCTCCTCTAAATATGTCTTTATATGATCTCATCCAAACTTTCAAATCCCACAGATAAGCCCTTATCAAGGTTTTACAATCCATTGAAGTTTTGCCCAATGACCCCACACCAGTGGCCTTGATTATCACCCCTCACCATGTGGCCTCACTAACCAAATCAGCTCCTTCTTCTACCCCCATGACCACTCCTCAAGTCACCACCCTTAGCTTCTCTGATGAGGAGATTGTACCTCTCCAGTTAGATGACCCTGATCCCACCCTATTCATTTCTGTCTATATCGATAACATACGCGTATGACGTGTCATGATTGATGGTGGTGCTAGAATTAACATCATCTCCTCCCACACATACAATCAAATGTGTATTCCTTCTAATTGTATGCATAATAACCTAGTTATGCTATGCTCCTTCAATGACGCCATCACCTCCACCCTTGGCACTATTATCCTTCATGTTTGCGTAGGCCCTCGCACTGTCTTGGAACTATTCTATGTCTTAAAGGGGGAGTTCCAGTATAAACTATTACTTAACAGACCTTGGATTTACATCATTGGTTATGTCCCTTCAACTTTACACCACTGTGTAAAATTCGAGCACGAGGGACATAACTACACCATCCCCACCGAACCATCGCCATTCAAAACCTATAACATGTTGTACCGACCCAATGATGTACTTGTACCAATCAAGGCATCTGCCACTACCCCCATTTCACCTTCACCCACAAGCCCATCCACCAATGTTGCCACCACCTCTCTTGCATCTAATTATTCTATTCCTACTACTGCTATAGCTTCCACAACCGACCACTCTGCTTCCCAACCAATCAATACCCCTCCTGTCCAATCATCTAGTGATTCGTCTATCCCTACTACCCATATATCGACTACCGATCCCTTAGAAGGTTTTTTCAATGCCTCACTCGAGGGAGTACCGCCTATACAATATCGACACATTCCTCACTCCATGCAGTATGGAAATCTACACCAACACCCTAGTTATGACTACCGTGTAGGCAAGGTTTTCCTTACAGGTCCTCCCCACCTTCGCACAAATCTAACGTATGGGGGAATTGATATTGCCACTTATTCACCTGAACCTCCATCCCAAACACTACCGTTTTCATTTGACCTACAATCCCTTACTAACCGCCACTTCATGCAAAATTTCCTCCACCATTGTGCATGGAAAGGCTTTGGCTTTGGTGTTTACGAATAGGGCCACCATACTGCCATTTCCTGCACTACCCATAAACACAATGACCGTAGTGGTATTGGATTTACCACACCACCTCCTAAGAAGGCCTGTGTTGACCTCATTCGAGAAGACAAACCTTCTCCACCTCATTCACCTATGTCACCATCTTCACCCACGAGTCCATATATCTCGAATCTATTCTTCCTAACTTTTTTTTTTGTAAACATAATTTCCTAGGATTTCGACCTATGAATGTGATGGTGAGGCTTCCTCTTCTCTCCCCTTCTTGTATCTTGACATGATCGATGATGATACACCTTCTACTAATGTAATTTAATGTTAGGAAAATGAGCCTATCCTCACCTATATGGGTGCGTAAGATTCTTATATTCATTGGTCATTAGCCTCTGAGATGGAAACCATGTTGAATGAATCGACTATCGAAATCAACCTTAACACTTAGGACGACCTGCACATCTTAAAGATAGGTCAATCTTTAGATATTTCTAAATAAGAAGATTTTACCTCTTTCCTCTGGGACCATATCAATGCTTTTGTTTGGTCCTATGTTAATCTTCCCAGTATTTACCCTAAAATCATGGTCCATAATATCGTAACCATTCCTAATGCCAAACCCATCAAACAAAAGCTAGTAGAAAATGCATCCTTGCATTGCTCTTCTGGTCAAAGAAGAAATTTAGTGCCTTCTCTCAGTTTCCTTCATCCTACCCATTGAATATCCCCAATGGATTTCTAACATCATTCCTGTCACAAAGGTGATAGGGGACTCCACATTTACACATACTTCGTGACCTCAACCTAGCTTGTCCCAAAGATGATTTTCCCCTACCAGAATTGACCAACTAGTTGATATTACAAATAACCATGAAATGTTATCACTCATGGATGGTTTCTTGGGTTATAATCAAATATTACTCGCTCTAGAAGATCAACACAAGAATGCCTTCATCACCCCTTAGGGGACCTTCTGTTATCGAGTCATGCCTTTTGGCCTTAAAAATGTTAGGCGGTATATATCAACGAGCCATGAATTAAATCTTCTATGACATCATGCATCCCATATTTAAGGATTTTGTAGATGATCTTTTTACCGAATCCAAACATCGGGTCGAACACCTGACCATCCTTAAGGTCATATTTGATTACCTCATCAAATATTGTGTTCATCTTCAACCAAAGAAGTGCATCTTTGCGGTACTTTAAGGAAAACTCCTTGGTTTCATCATTTCTTTGCATGGCATAGAATTTGATATTGCTAAAGTAAAGGCTATCCCGAAATGCCCCCACCTACTAATATCTATCACCTTCGAATCTTGCAATGTAAGTTGCAATCCATTTGTCATTTTATCTCACAGCTTTTCGACCGTTGTCAACTATTTCATCATCTTCTCAAGAAGGACGTTTCATTCAAATGGGATGATGAATGCCATAAATCCTTTGATACCTTAAAACAATACCTTCTTCAACCACCAGTGCTCATTCCTCTTAAGGATGACCAACCTTTTACCTATATATTTCCACTACTGACCATTCTTTAGGTGCCATGCTCACTCATCGCAATGAGCAACATAGAGAGAAAGCAATTTATTACATAAGCCATACCCTTTTAGACTACGAAACTAGATACACCCATGCCAAAAAAATCTACTTAGCCTTATTTTTGTCACCACCAAACTCCGCCATTACCTACTCAACCAAAAAACCTTCATTGTTACCAATACTAACCCCCTACACTATATGTATGCCAAACCCTATCAACATCAATGTGCCACACGTTGGATTATGCTTCTTTCCGACCTTGACCTTGAATTCACTCATCAAAAATCCATCAAGGGCCAAACCATTGTTGACCAACTAGCAAACACACTTCTTTCAGAGAAACAAACCTCTAACTTTGATTTCCCAGATGAATCCATAGCTTCCCTCTCCTTGGATGATACCACTTACCAAATGAAAATCTTCTTCGATGGCTTCAAGTGTCAGCGTGGAGGTGGGGCTGGTTTTATCCTCATTCCTCTTGATGGTGAACCTATGACTTTATCTTGTAAATTGGATTTTGATTGTATAAACAATATTCGTGAATACGAATCCCTCATATTAGGTCTCCAGGATGCTTATGCCTTAGATGTTAAGTCAATCAATATCTTTGGTGATTCCTAGCTAGTCGTAAACCAAGTCAATGTAAACCAAAAGTCATCATGGTAATTTTAACTACCTTTGACTCAATGGTATATAAAAGTTTCGTAATGAAATAATCCAAAAGTATAAACATCATGTTGACATAATTTTAACTACCTTTGACTGTTATGAACTTCAAACCACCCCACCTTCTACAAATAAATTTGTGGATACCATGGCCTTCTTGTCTTCTCGGATATTCACCCACCGAATCTAAAAATTTTGTCACAATACAAAGGTTACAATCACCATCTTATTTACCTCATGAGGTCTACTCTATCGGAATGGTTGCACCTAACCCACGTGACCTTTGGTAAAAGCAATTTGTATACTATCTTTCCTTTCTATTCTACTTGCTGATATCACTCATAACAGGATGACGTGCCTTTCTTAAAAAGTGTCTCTCACTATGTCATCATTGGTGGTGTCCTTTATAAGTGTGAATTTGATGATATTCTCTTACGATTCCTTACAAGTTCTGAAATTCCCTACACCATCAAGGAAGTTCACGATGGAATTTGTGGAGGCCACTTTAGTGGTTTAGCTGTCACTAAACGCATTCTTCGCCTTGGCTATTATTGGCCAACCCTAAACCATGATTGTTGTGACTATGTCAAACATTGTGTGAAATGCTAGCAACATGCTAATCTTCATCACACACCTAGTCATGCCTTACAGGTCGCACAAGACCTTTGTCCTTTCTCTCAATGGGGCTTGGATCTTGTCGGAGAGATCAATCCCCATTCTTCACAATGCCATCAATGGATTATAACCACTACTGAATATTACACTAAATGGGTAGAAGTCATCCCCCTCATTTCTACAAAAGTGAGAAAATATGTGAATTCATCAACCATCACATCATTTGTCACTTTGGTGTTCCTCACCATCTCATCACTGATAATGGAAAGCAATTCAAAAAAAAACCCTACATAAATTGTGTGACACTTTTGGCATCCAACTCAGTTTCTCATCACCTTATTACCCTGTAAACCAATGGCCAAGTAGAATCAACCAATAAAACCTTGAACAAAATTATTATGAAAGTAGTTGACGATACTGGAAAGGATTGGCATTCACACATTCCTTTCGCCTTGTGGGATTATCGCACAAGCATTCAAACTTTGAATGTTGCCACATCTTTTCTCCGGTCTATGGTACTAAGGTTTTCTTCCCTCTTAAAGTTCAGATTCCATCTCTCCACATCTCACTACAAGACTTACTTAATGACGATGACTTTCACCAAGATCATTTTGCATAATTGGATTTATTAGATGAATGTCGTCTCAATGCTCTTGACCATATCAAAAAATACCAAAAATGTATCAAATGTGCCTATGAAAAACATGTCCATGAACAAACCTTTCAGGTTGGTGACCTCATCCTGAAGTAAAATCAACATGTAACCAAAGAAGAGAAAAGTAAATGGGAAAATTTTCTCCTAATTGGCTTGGACCCTATATCATTACCCATGCCTATGGATCTAGTGCTTATATTTTATCTTCACTCAAAGGTAAAATCGAACCTAAGCCCCTCAATGCCTTGCATCTTTGACCATTTTATTGTTGACATCAAGTCCTATATCACTTTCTGTTAATTGATCACTCATCCTTTGAGCATTGTTCACCCATATTACCCATTTTTGAGGATCAATGACTAAATAAGAATCATGTGATTACCCATCACCTTTCAACCTTATCTTCAATATGAGTACCACAAATCTACTCACAACATGATTCTCATGGATACTTTTCATCTTTTTAAAGATGGAATCCCATGGTTATTCATCACTTGAAACCACCTCTTTCATAGTTAACCTCTGTGTGCTATGGTTTTTTCTTCTAAACAAGAACCTAATCTTCCTCTATAGTCTTGTCCATGACTTAAATATCTAAAAAAATGGGATTCAACTCCTTGAGTCAAACTTCCAACAAAAGATGACTCCCTCAAAAAGGGACATCTCTTCTCTCTATTTCACTGCTATAAATAGACTTGCTCCCTTGAAGGAAAACTATATAAAGTTATTGCAAAAATACAATAAAAATATCTAGAAGCTTCCCGCATCGATCAACTTTGTGAAGACCTCAAGGAGATAATATACTCATCCCATATATAATTCTGCATTGATCAATCTATTAAAAACAAACAAATGAAGAAAAATAATGAAATTTTCATCATGGACTTGCCTATTTTTGATCCTGGGTTTCTTGCTAAGTAAACATGTTGTCGTACACTAAGTTACGCTAAACCACCCACTTTCACCTCATTTCCTTTTGCACCCTAGTTTTCTCTCTTCTCAAGGGACTTTCCGTAATTGCGACATTTCATGATCATGTGACTTTCTTCACCCTTAGAATAGTCCATTATACAACACCTTTAGGGTCTTACATTCATAAGCCCATCTTGGGTATGGTAGACTCATTAGGGTTCTTATCAATTAAGTGGCTCTTTTACCACCTCTTACCATTCACCTTCCTCATTACTTATTGATTATCATATACAGGACTAGACCATCAATGCCTACATTTGAAATGACTCAACCATGCCTATGACCTAAACTCAACCATGCCTATGACCTACATTCAATCATGCCTAAAATATACCAACCCATTCCTATAATTCATCATATTATTCCCTAGCTTATGGGAGAACTACATCGACCTGGGGCCCCTTTTCACCGAGGCTATGTAGGCAACACTATGAGGGTATAGGGCCCTTAGAGGTTAGCTCGACCACTCTTCACGCTAACATTTTTTCCCCTTCATTTTCCTATTCACATCCTACTGTAGTTTGTTTCCATTTTATATCAAAAATTAGAAATTAAACCAAACACGTACTAATTAATAAACATTTTTAACACATCATCACATCATTTATCATTTTCACATTTCCACTATAGTAAATATTTGGAAACTTAAACCATAATATGCATATACATCACCATTTTTCTCCCATGTTACCAATAACTTGGACATTAAATCAACATTAAAAACAAAATCCATCATGCCTATGACCTGAATCCATCATGCCTATGACCTGATTCCATCATGCCTATAACTTGACTCCATCATGCCTATGACCTGATTCCATCATGCCCATAACTTGACTCCATCATGCCTATGACCTGATTCCATTATGCCTATAACCTAAATCCATCATGCCTATGACCTAACTCAACCATGCCTACAACCTGACTCAATCATGCCTACACCAACCTGTCTCCACCATGCCTAATACACCTAGTTTCCATCCATCTACAAATAACAATCAAATTCTACCAACACAAGTACATCATGCACAATCATCGATCTCATCATAAAAATATGTGTATCCATCCAATATACACTGATACAGATAATATAAATCTCTCAAAACTCTCATATACAGCCTCACCATCTTTGGAACACGAGCTGTATATGCTCAAAAATCTTCAAAATCCCATATACATCTTCACTCTCTTGCACACATGATAATATATATCCAAAATAAAGAAAAAGGGAAGTATGCACAAATATCAATCACCTCCCCATCAGATACCCTCCATGCCTATCTCACCCATCTCCTCCATCTCCTCTACTCCTATGTGGCATCCCACTAACATCTCCCCACCCTCCATAAGCCTCAATATAACCTCTCGATGGCTCCTCACCTGGTGCTAGTATCTATAAACTAGTGGCCTTGCCTTGACCCTATCTCTGGGCTCAAGGCCCCCGTACTCTATACAATGTGAGTGTAGAACTTGGTCCTCTCACTCGAGTCTGCGCTATGCTCATGCTATGTATAAGAATGATGTCTATCCTTGCATCCATTAAGTGATCATGATAGTACAATGCCTCTCCAGGGAATCCTTGAATCACACCAATGATATACTATCTGTGGAGGCACCATGGGCCTCACTGCCACCTATGTACTAAAACCTGCTATTGCTAGCCTTGGTCCCTACACTGTAACTCTTATCCTCGACCCTGTGTGGGTACATATACCACCACATGTCCCTGGCGATCACCCAACCACCCTCGTAATGTAGTCACTTAGCCCTGTAAAGTGGCTACATGTGCCTGTGATGCCGCTAACTAACTGGCTCTGCAAACCCGTGACTTGTGCTTGCAAAGTGGCAATCTGTGCCTCATCATCATGTCTTGCCCCTATGCCTATACCTATGCCAACTGTCCATGTAAAATAGTCACATGACCCATCAAGGTAACTACACTATGCTCATCAATGCCCAACTATACTCCCAATGCTATCACCTATCCTTGTAGTGCATCTCGCCGCACTGTCACTATAGCAAAATCTATCTACCTCGCCGTGGAGGTGCTTTGCTGTAGTAATTTACATCCCACCATCATCTGTAGCCATCCATCACCCCCTGTGTCATCAATCGGCCATCCAATGGCATCTCCACCGGACTTGCTGGATCTATAGGTTGAGGTAGAGGCAAAGGTATCTCCACCTCCTCTCGGTGATACCGTAAAACCAGCGGGGGCACATCCTAGACTAGTCCAAAATTTCTCCCAACTCTATCCACCTGAATCATCTCATGCTCACCGACATGTCTACCTTGTATCCACCGTACTAGCGTTAATCCTTGCAGCTCCCACCTCATACCTATAAATGCTAGGTAGCCCACATACGGCCACCACACGATATCCAACGCATACAACCCTCCAACCTCTACCTATAATGCATGACATCATAGGTCACCTCCTCACCTCGTTGGTGATCCCCAGCTGCCACCCACCTCTTGTAACTTGCTCTCTGTCCACCTCTATATCAATCTGCTACTAGCAATCCTCGAGGCCACACTGCCAAAAAATGTGCTCATAAGCCCAACAATGTAGCAAGAAGGTACAACATAAGCCATAGTGGCGTATCCTCTAGGTAACCCCAGAGCTCTCGTATAATTGCACCAAATAGGCAGGTGCCCAAGAAAAGTGGACCCGATCCTCCACCATCTCCCGTAAAACCCCATCAAACCTCGGGAAACTAGCCACCCTATGAATCAGGTAGATCATATCACCCTACCACCACCATCATCAATTCAGCCAATCGGGATCCTCTCGGGTGTACTATGTACATCGTCCCATATACAAGGCTCACACTGTGCTCACTCAACTCCATCACCATCTCCCTGAACACAATGATCATATCCTCAAAGGCCACATTATCCAACATTGTATATACTAGCTCACCAATAATCAAAAACCGTAATATCCGGTAGACATCCTCTAACGTGATCTTCATCTCACTAGTAGGTAAGAGGAAAGCATTGGTCGTGGCATCCCATCTATCAATGAATCTAACCATGAGGCTATGATCCCATCATATCCTCCTATACCGTTTGATTCCAACTAGGTAAACCAATCGAATGTGCCCCCACTCCTCTGTAGTGACATGAGGTCGTGTCTCCCCCAACAACAATGGGAATCTATCCCGCATCATTAGTTGATGCCGTGTCTACACCCATACAACTCAACCATGTCAAAAATGCCACACACCTATCTATTCCATACCTACTTCCCTAACCTATCATCTACCCTATGCCTACTTACCCCAACCCCATATTACCTTACCTAGGACATCACTTACCTAACCCCTTTCCTCCTATCTCTCTTTCGGTCCCTCTTGCACCCCATTTCTACCCATTCCTATTTTCCACCCACTCTTTTCCCTCCCACCCTAACCTTGCCCCAATTATGATGACCGATATATCGAGTTATTACTGACCACTATTGGTCACATATGACTGACATCGTTTACTTAACTATGAATGATGCCAACTTACCCGACTAATGCCGGTCACCCTTGATCCAAGTTGGTATCTGCTTCACTCCATAGCCAAAACCCCACGCCCCCAATTTTTCAAACTTTGAAAATAGACCCTAAAACCTACCCCAACACCCAACCAACCCACCCAACATTATTTTTATTACCTAAATCACCTATGTGGCCTTTCCCCATACCCAAATCCACTCATTTTATTCACATTTTCAAAATTTTTGATACCCCCCATTCTTTACATTTTTACCTAAACAATTTAATTCAAAGCTACACATGGATTGAATCCTACCTCTACACATAGGTGCCTCCTCACCAAGATGTCCGGTATCCCCACTGTTGGATCTCCCACACTCTACTCGCTAACGCCATGTCTCCAGTCATACTCTCGGTCATTTGAGAAATCTAATTTCTTGGAATGATCTCATGGCCCTATCCACTTACCTCCTCCACCACTCGATACCTCTAACTCAAAGCATTATACACAAATGCCATCCTTTTCTTCATGGAAAATTCTAAAAACACTTCACTCTATCATTTTCTATAAAGTGGACATGTTAAAATGAATCCGTAACATATGGATTTTTACTTTTTTACCTACCCCCGACTGACCGACGTCGGTTTAAGTTGAACGACATCGGTTATGTGCCCTAGCCTACTGCGGTCAGTTTCTCTAGAATGGCATCGCTTCTCCATAACCAAGTGTCGATTATCCATTTTTGACCCCTTGCTCCACATTTGCACCACATATCTTGGCATGAAACCTTTCCCACCTAACCCAAAGTTGACCCTGACCTTACACCTCACCCCCATGACCCTATTACATATCCCCTAACCTCACCACCAGTTGGGGCATGTTTATGCCCCTCACATGGCCTTACATACAACCTACCCTCCCCACACCTACCTACACAACCATTGATTGCATGGAAACTCCACTTCACTTGCTCGTTGCATCTTTCAATGATGATACCTATGTTGTTCAACCTAGTAATGATAACTACAACCTCATACTTGTATCTATTTAGCCTTGCTAAGATTTCTTTTTCCTACAACCATTAGTGCCAACACACCTTTTATCATTCCGACCACCCATTGAACCATACCTACAAGCTCAACCTACCCCTACAATTCCTTTGTTACATCTTAGGAATCGATATTTTACCTATACCTTGGCCTTACCCGTGCCATGACCTATTTTCCTGAACTTGACCTACTTGGTATGACCATTGACCTTATGCACTCGCTATACCTTATGATGCTATTACCTATGTTATTTTTCCTACCAACCATACCTTGCCTATTTCCGTTCCATTTATCCCAACCAAACCTTTGGTATACTAGAACATACCTAAAATTTCCTGCACTTGACCTACGTTGTGTTTCTGGACCATATCCTATACCTTGAATACCTGAATCACTTCACCCTTGTTTGGATAAACCTATCAAACTTGGACGATGTAGATTTTGTAAGCTCTTCAACCTAGAACCATGTTGTAATCTATACGTGTGTGTGTACATTCAATTTCCATTACCAATGACCCAATTTTGACCCCGGCCCACTACCCATTACCTGAGTTAACCATCACCCTGTCCCATAGTACTCATACCCTTCCCCACCTATCTTCACAAACTACACCTTTATCAAACCACTCACTAATTTCTGTCTTATACCTCATCGATTCGCCCGATTTGAGGGGGTTCACCTTCACCCATAAGTGGGGTAATCACTTCCTATTTTTGTCGCATTGCTTACCAATACAAAGTTATGCAACAAAAAGGGGAAAAATATAGACACCAAAATTAGGTCACACTCCCATTAGTCCCCTTTCAAAAACTAACTTAAACATACTCACCTAATATTATCCCCTTTCACCCCATATTAACATTAATTTAAATATCCACAATTAAATAAATACTCACCCTCACTCCATTTATTGATTTTACTACTTTAATTAAATGGATGTACACCTCACCTAGCCACCTCACATAGACACCTCACCATAGACCTATTCATAACATGTATCCATAACTAACTCGGACTTAGCCCTACTTACCTTAATGATCTAAGACTTAGTATAACCCTAAAATCATATGCCTATTCTCCCTCTAACCACATTCCTACTCATTAAAATGGAACATTCTATTTTGATCCGCGAAGATAAATAGAGCTGGCCCAAAAGATTGCCAAAATCTGGTATTTTTAGTAAACCTAGGATTTCCACCTTAACCGACACCGGTTAACCCTAAACCGACGCGGGTCACCTCAACCATTGCCGCTACCATATATCTATTTTGGTAACCTTGTTTGGGAGGTTAGCCACATTCTCAATTTTTGGAATGAAGGATATTTGCATGCAAGCACGAACTAGAGCCCTTTCACACGTCTAAACAACCATAGCTAGCACCAAGACTGATCAGAAGGAATTTTGCATTCACAACAACATCCCAGGAAGCACTACCGTAGCACTGAGCACCATTCCATAGATCAACCATCACCAACATCTCCAACCACCTCTCCACCACTACAGGCATTTAGAATACATCTAAACTCCAAGTAAGTTGGTTTCTCCTCTGTTACTGGTAGTTGTATTCCTTATTTGATTTCAAGATCTATCCCTCAACTTCCTCTCTATCAACCACCCCATCACACCCCACCTACACTTCACAAAATCCTATCCCAAAACCACCTCCCCCCGTGGACCTTACAAACATCCTCCAAACTCTCTGTGCAATCATAGAGAGGACCCAAAAATCATTCCACAACACCTTCTAGTTCTCCATAGTCACCGACACTGGTTAACCCTAATCGTGGTCAATTTTTCCTACACCGACATCAGTCTACTTAATCGATATCGGTCACTGTGACTGTCAACCCAACCTAACAACTCAACCCTTAGCCTATCCTAAACCTCACTCAAAACCTTACCACACCTATTTTGGACCTGTCACCTCACCCTCCCCCATAGAGACCTTTCCAACTCTCTGTTTCAAGATAGAAGAGAGCCCAAGCATCCTCCACCTGACTCCTTGCCACTTTTCATAGTTATTGACATCAGTCACCATAAACTGGTATCGGTCCTACCTAAATCGACATCGGTCACCCTAACCGGTGTCGGTCTTTGTGTCTGATAATATTGTTCCAGACCAGAAACATAAGTATCACACCCAAAACAACCCAAAATCTCACCCAACCTTACCAAGACTCTTTCTGTGACTTGTAGACCACCTACATTATCTGTAACCTAATCCAAAACCTTTCACCGCATAGTATTTCCATATTTAATCGGATCAACGCTGATAGTAATCTGAGGCACCAACATTAGAACACTAGCACTAGATTATTTTATTTACATGTTTAAGTTATTTTATATTGATTTATGAACAATGGATTGACAACCTTATAAGAAGTATCATACTTCCTAGATCTAACATATGCTAGGCAGTCCACCGTCATATATTGTTTAACTCTTTCATGTGGTCTTGTTTTGTATTTTAGGTAGTTCCTCTTAGCCAAAAGGAAGCTCTCATAGTCATCATTAGATCAAGAAGTCGAACACATGCAATGACCTTCAAACTGACCATTGCAATAGGTATTCCTCCTTGGCCCACACCCTTATCCTTTTTGTCTAAAAAAATTTAAATAAAATGGTGAAACAACTATATGTACATAGTAAGTGCATGATTTAGTGACTACACATTTTTTTAATTCATGTGCTCTACTATCATATCTCACACACCAACAGAGGGGCATTCATTAGGGTATATTACTAATAAAAATGACAAAAATATATTATAGGAATAAGACACAAGTTTACACAAGGTAAAGATACTTAAAAATAAGAACAAATACAAAACTATGAAAAAAATTCATACTAGTACATGACCATTTTCTAAGGGATGAAAACATGGTATGTTATGGTATGAATTAGTGGTTTCTATCTTGGGGAAAAATTCAAATAAAATTTCAGAATTCTCATATTTCTACAAGCATTTATAAGATTTTGGTACAGATTCGGATACATATGACACCATTCATAGTAGAATACATGGGGAATGACTATTTTGTTCCTTATTCATGGCATTACTTAGATACAATTTCAGATATAGGGTATGAACGAATGTACCTTCTTCTCCTTTGCATAATTAAAAATTTACATAATTGGACTCAATTATTACAATACATGGTGGGGAATTGGTCATCGATTACCTTTTAAATTTGTGTTATTAAAACATTAGACCTATGTCTGTCTAGAGTGGTATATGGGGTTAGAAGATATCGAGTGGTGAGATAATTTTTAGGTTGTTCTTCATTCCTCTCTCTCTATATAGAAATATATCAAGCTAGATGGATACTCTATAGACTATTGTTCCCTTTTTACAAAGTTATTTTGAAAAATATTCAGATTACTAAGTCATGCCCACTCAACTCCTCCCCTACTTTAACTTCTCCTTGAAAAAATTGGGTATTGATCATCCCTAATCCTTTAACATCTCCACTCAAATCATTTTTCAAAAGTATAATGAGAATGAGAGATCCTCCCTCATCCCTATAAAGTGAACATGTATATTCCTTTCATGCTTTGCATCACTTTAATTTTTTTGCACAAGTTTAATTTTTAAAATTTAATTTTCTTTCTATGTTTGAGTTACAGTTCAATTTCTTTTATATATGGACATTGATTACACTTTGTGCTAAAAGTTTCACCATGGAACATGCCAACACCAATGTAAAGGATAACTATCAACTGATGGTAAATTATGGGTGCAAAATTAGGTATAATTTTCCTTTAAGTATGTTATTTTCAATTCCACACTTAAAGGGGGAAATTCTAGACACTTAAATGTGGTAACTTATCCTTTAACAATGAAAAGTTTGGATTTGTTCCTATGTTAAGACAAAATGATAAAATTCTAAGCTACATTTATCTCTCTCACATGACTTGTTAATCTCTACACAATTGTCTACCATTCATTCATGCAATATTACTTATTATAATAAATAATCCATCCAAGGACATCTTTCTAGGAATTTGGCTCTTTCATTGCTAAATACTTATTCGAGACAGTCAAAATTAGGTACAAGCTATACTATGGTCTAGGAAGCTATACTATGGTCTAGGATGACCTTACGATCGTGTGCCCTCTCTCTCTTAACAAATATTTTTTTATTTTGAAACGTTTTTGTGTTGTTTAATATTGCCTATGTCAAACATAATGCGAATATACAAATTTTGGAAGCATATATAAGCAAGATAAATGAACTTCATAACTCACCCAACATTCTCAAGCACTCGTATTGCTAAATGTGAACACTAAAGTACTGTAAGCTATTCTAATTCTTCCTAAAGTAGTTACACATCCTTTAGAGAAACCACCACACAATTTTTAAGCACTAATTTTTTTTTCAAGATTCTTATCTTCCTCCATTTCAAAGCATGTAAAGGTCTTAGAGCTATTTCTTAGCAAGAGAAAGTCACTTCAGAAATGTTGAAGATATTAAGGGACAAAGGGAATAATTCTTAACATCTGAAGCACATTATATCAAACTAATACCATGTTGGGTACATTTGTATTATATCTATATTTATGCTCACTATATTTTTGTTAAGAGACACGAGGGAAAGCATAAGGGCTTGGCTTAGATTGCAATTTACATACACTACTTGCACTAACACTAGAAGAACTAACAAGTATTTATATTGATTGAGGGCATGCAATATAAAACATGAATTTGTTTATTAGGGGTTGACCACCATGTCATTATAGCATCACCCACACGCTTATTTATCCCATTTATCTAATTGTTACTTGAAGTTTGTTGCGAGTATCCGGGTTTCTATTTTTGTAGATCATTACATGTCATTGCGAGGTGGTGTTAAAGTATGCGATACTTAGCCACATCTAATTAAAATGTTATAAATCTCCACCATTTGTAGATTTGAAACCACACAAAGTGGGAACATACCATACTATGTCTAACAAGATGTGTATAATTGTGTACATGAGCAATTTCTAGGCATTATCCCATGAACAAAACATTTCTAGGTTTTGCTCATCATTTCTAAATAGTATGTATATCTAAAACACTTATTTATCTCTTTGTGTAGAAAATTTTGTATCCCTTCTTATGTTTTAAGAAATTGATGTATCATCATTTACTTGTGTTAAAATATTTATTTTGGATTGATGTGGATTAATTTATTTAGAATATTCAACATGTAACATATATTACATCCTACCCCCATTTATGTTTTTAGGGTGTAAATAAAATAAAATAAAATAATAATAACATAAATAATGATCAATGAAATAAGATCCCACATTATAGAAAGTAAATACCCATACTACCCCTAATTAAACATGGCATGTGCCACATCATACAACAAATCCACCATAATGAACCTATAGTATTATGAGAGATAAAACTTGCATATATCTCCTTAAATTCATCAATAACATATATGAAAAGTAATGAAGTGGGGTCTTTGTTTATAGGAGTATGTTATGATCATAATATACTATCTTTATGCAATCATCATTTAATTATATAAAGGAAAAGTAATTTTAGAAGATAAAATAAAATAAATTTAAATCACTTAGACCTAATATGATGAAATTGAAGAAAACAAGTCATATGTATAAATAGAAATAAAAGATAAGGTAAAGGGTAAGGGGATCCCTACTCACTCATAAATTTTATAATAGTTCCTTAGGTTATTGGAAATAATAAGAAAAGGAAACATAATAATAATAAAATAAAATAGTAGTAAACATTCAAAATTTAGTAAAAATGATTAAAAGACAAGATTTGACAAGAAACATTACAAGTGGGTAATATACAAGAATGTGAAACAAACTAAAATAGAAAGTGAAGCAAAGGATAATAATTAAATTATGGAAAACAAAGTGACTTTGATACAATATTATAATTTCAAGGAAAACCATGAAAAACACTAGTATTGTATAAAATACAAGTACAATCTACACATGGATATGATAGATAAAACAAAATCCCAAGTGGATGAGAACAAATAGAATACCAATGGTTAAAAGCAAAAAAATCAAAGATAAAAATGCACAATACCTATAGTCATGAAGTAAATAAGGAAAATTTAAGATTTTGGGTTCAAACATACACAACTAATAGGAGACATTAACCAATAATACAATTATAATCAAGTGATTATTAGAATTCATAAAAAGATATATAAGTTGAAGCATCAAGATTGTCAAAAATAGGGCATTGAGGAACCCTGGATCAAGGAATGTAAAAAAATTGTCATTTTCATATTTATCATAGTCTTATACCATAATATTTATTTATTGATCCATCTCATTGATATCATCTTGAATAATGGTATCTTGTTTTAACTCTTCTTGTTGCATAGTAAGTAAATGCAAATGATGATAAATACACTCTTTTTGGAATATACTTATGTACTTATATGTTATGTTCACTTACATTATTATGAACACATAACTATAGTATTTGACACTTAGAAATATTAGTTTTGTAATTATCTTGAACACTTGGAATATTGACTTAAATTTGACTCTTTCCCCCTTACAGTTACCCATACTTTATCTTGGTCACCTCTATTTTCCAGTTATACTTACTAGAGATTACCTCCAACCTATAGAGGAAAACCTTAAAAGATTATATAAACATTCTCCATTTATCAAAATATAATTCCTACTTCTAAATGTAATCAGTCACCTCACATAGTACCATCCATTGGTATTGTCCACCCTCTATTAAGACTTTCTGGTATAAGAAAAGACTAGTTTTCAAATATGGGCACTTTTAATAGGTTGGATTAGGGTTGTTTCATGTTTCACAAGGTGCAATAAACTAACCATTTTAAATATTTTGCATACAATTGTATCTAATGTATCTAAAACGTAAAATTATTTCACATTATAAATATTTTAATTGCCTCCATGTTAGATCACAAGATTTGGATTATGTGTTGATCTAGGAGCATATGGGCTAACTTGTAATCTTGTATCATCTAAAAACATAATAGTTTAAAATTAATCTAAGGTTATTATTGTGTAATGTTTTTATTTATGCTTAGTATTTTTTGGTAATTTGTGTAAGGTTAGTTTTGCAATAATATCCTTGTAAGTATTTAGTGCTATCTATGAAAGCACAAGTGTCATAGTTTATGCTAGTTTTACTTTGCACCTATTTGTTGTAATGTTTCATGGAGTCTATTGATGAACTCAAGTATTTTTAATAGTTCATATCTATTTTTTTACTGTGGCATGTCTAAAGGAAGGTAAAAAGGTTCACAATATATTCTAAAGTCTAGAACATATTTCAGGAGGTAACATAAATATGTATTTTAGTATCACAAAGTAGAAGTATGTTTCCAAAAAAAATAGTACATACATAGAGAAACACTATTTTGTGATTGATAGTACTAGGAGCGTTTTCATAAGCCTGTTTTACCAATTATTTCATCTTAGTAGTGTGCATCTGCCATTGGAATTGTGAGGCCATTAAATTTGAATCAAGATACCACATAAGGATTCATCTAAAAATCTAGCAACTTGCACAATATTATACACAATGTTGTTGTTTGACATGTAACTTTCAAAGGTTAAAATATTAAATTATTCAAGAAATATCTAACACTAGTTAATCTAATTCATATTTATAACTATTGATATGGCTTGGGTATAAAGAGTTATGTTATCATTTGGACCTTTTCTTACATAAAGCATTGAGACACATCTAATATCTTATGGGTCACATGTTTTTTTGAGGTAATATTGTAAGGTGTGTCTTTCATATATATTATCATGCCACTAGAACATGCTAGGGATGAATTCCACAAAATATGAGAGATATAACATAGACTAGTTAATTTAATATGTTTGTGTTGTAAGACATATATTTGTATAGACAATGAGTTAGCATTAAGAGATGCGAGATAAATTCGTTGAAGAAATTTTTTTTTATAAAATCCTAAAATATATGAATCAAATGTAAAAGATATTTTATAGGTCAATTATTTTGAATAAATAAATAAACATTAACCATCCAAATTTAGAATAAAGATTATAATACTTAAAACTATGATAAGATGATATAATGATTGCTTAAAACACAAGAAGGGATGAATAATTAACTACGTAGATTGATAACATCAAAAGAACTATAGAGATCATCAAAGGAACTATAGTGTTTTGTATGGAGGACGGGAGCAATGGAGGAACAATTAGCATTGTTTCTACTATTCTAGTTGTAGAATGTCTACTTTTTCACTCAGATCTGACTATGAAGGGGCTGCATAATGACTTGAATCGGATGGTTGAGAATCGGAAGCACGATTCATCTTTGGGATCCACACCTTTAGCTTGGAAAATGATATTGCTACAACAAAACCCTCCGATCAAGAATGTGGGTCCGTAATCTCCAGCTAAGGTGCAGTTCATGTGGGAGAAGGACAAAGAAGGTGTGACCTGCTTGAAGGTGCCAGATGGATGTCTTCATTGGGCTTTGGACAAAACGAATCTTTCCCTTGTAGGTAAGTTTCTCGCTCTAGACCTAATATTGATGTCATTAGAAAATGGGCCTATAGAAAGTGGCAACCAAAAGGGGATCTGAGCATCACCACTATGTCAAGGGGATTTTTCCTAGCCAAATTCAATCAGCAGGTTGATTTGGAATTGGTGCTTCTGGGAGGCCCATAGTGGTTGGGCAATATGGGTCTCTTTCTAAAATTGTGGTATCCTGGGTTTGATCCTAGTACTGAGAATATACATACCATTCCAATATGGTGTAGGCTTCTAGGGCTACCCTTGTAATTCAGGATGATGAGATTCTTTTAAATGTTGCTAAATCTCTCAGTTCTTCGATTGGGATGGATGGACCTATGAGGAATAGATCCAGACTAGCTTTTACTATATTCTGTATCTCTTATGAATTGGAGTAGGAGCTATCAAATCTAATCATTCTACATTCTTAGTATGGTTGTTGGCATCAAAATATAGAATATGAAACTTTTCATCTGAGATGTAAAAAATGCCATAAAATAGGACATTTTACTAGTAGATGTCCTAACAAAGAGATCTCTCAAGAGGAAAAAATAGGAAAAATTGATAATCCTAGTGGAGAGACTCTTAAGACACAGGAAACTTGGTTGGATAACAAGTAGGAGGAAAAAATAAATAACATGGACAGGGGAAGGGCTGCCCCTCCATCATCCAGAGCTGAAATACAAGAAAGGAAAAAAGAGTTTTAGAACTCCAATAAGGAAATTGCTGATCTGTAGAAAGCTATGGCATCCCAAAACCCCAGCGGCGGGTGCTACAATAAGTCTTCCAACCTCCACAGAAGATTTAGATCCTCGAATCTAGTGAAGGTGTTTCTAGAGGTTGATGAACTAACTGAAACAATGTCAGTAAATCTTCTTTCCAAGGAGGTTGATCAGAAAGAGCTTTGGGATAAGGACAATATAGTTGTGCCAGGGGTATTAGCTATGGAAAATGCCTTTCCTGATCCTCTAAGTACCATTGAGGAAGTTCTAAATGAGGAAAAAGAAATGGCTGTTTATGAATCCTCACTGAAGAGAGACTCTTCGTTGTTTAAGATCTGCTCTCCTAAATGTGGAAACCCCTTTTCCTATCTAACTCAACATCTTCACAACTCTTGGACAATGAGAATGGAGAGAAAGAGGAGGTGGAAGTTACACCACTCAAAGAAAATATGATGGACAATGATCCAGATCCCAAAGGTTTTCTAGAAGTTAAATCTAGAAAAAAGAAAAAACTGAAGGGGTTCGAGAAGATCCCAGATTCATTGTATAATGAGAAGAAAAAGAAACTTGATAACTGGGGAGCTTCAACATCTAGAACTATAAGATCTTCTCGCTATAAGATTAGTGGATTTTGGAAGCAACACTAAAAGAGTTAGACCTTCTAAGAAGACTCTAAGAACCAAAATAACAAAAGAAGATATTGCTGATGGGACTCAAAGCCAATTGAGACATCAGAAATTACATTACCATTATCTTTTAGATGAAGATAATCTCTTCAAACATTCGGTGTCTAAATGGAAATTCTAAACAAAGAATAATCAAAGAGTTAAGAGTTTCTAGTAGACTTGACATTCTGCTTCTGCAGGAAACAAAGATGAATTCTAAGATACTTGCTAAATGCAAAAGTAATTTTGGGCAAAATTCGAGACATGGTGCAGTGGAATCTCGGAGCTTCAGTGGTATGGAAATTTTTGGGACAAGAAGCATTTCACTGATGCGATTATCTATCTCGATACTAGTAATCATCTTGTTTCATTAAATTCCATGCTTTTGACAATAACAACACTTGGATCCTTTCTATTATCTATGTGCCCAATACGGTTAGTGGAAGAAGGAAGCTCTGGAGAGATCTAAAGGTATTTATAATTCAACATAGTAATGCCAAATGGCTCATTACGGGGGATTTCAATTCCCCATTAAATCCTAGAGAAAAACAAGGGGAAGCTCTTCTTTCTCTACGGGTATGGATGATTTTGTAGATTTCATGGCTGATCTGAATCTCATGGATGTGGACCTTCATGGTATTCAATTTAGTTGGAAAAACCAGAGGTTGGGAAGGGATATGATTCAAGTAAGACTAGATAGATCCCTTATCTTGGAAAGTTTGATTCTACATCAATATTTTCATCTCACATCTTTGCCCAGAATCGGGTCTGATCACAATCTAATAGTTTTAAATTTTGTTAACTGGGTTAAGCCTACTAGAAGCTCCTTTAAATTTTAAAAGATGTGGATGGAGCATGATGACATCTTTGATAGGATCAAGGATTGGTGGATTTGGGGGAGGAGGAACTGCTCAATATAGGCTTATTTAAAAGCTTAAAAATGTCAAAAAACAAGTTAAAATCTGGAATAAAGAAGTCTTCGGGAATGTTTTTGTGAAAAAAGGAGCTAAAACAGAGACTCCAAGATCTGGAAAACAAAATAAAATTACAAGGGAGATCTAGGGAGGATCATTTGGTGGAGAAAAATATCCTTTCTGAGTTGCACATGGTTTTTAACAGAGAAGAATCCATATGGAGGTTTGAATCTAGGGCTATATGGCTGAAAGAGGGCGACAGAAACATGAAATTCTTTCATATGACCACTTTGAAGCATAGAGCCTATAATAGGATTATGGAAGTATCCAAAGGAAAAGGAAACATCATAAAAGATCCATGGATCATCAAGGAAGAGGCTCTTAGATTCTATGAAAAATTGTTGAATGAGAAGAGTGCTACTAATGATGTGGCTGACTCTTTTATGCTAGAAGCTATCCCACATGATAAAATAGAGGAGAAAAGATTTAAAGATATTACCAAAGTTGTTACTTTGGAGGAGCTTCAGAAAGATGTTTTTGCTCTTGAAGGAGATAAGGCTCCGGACCTGATGGCTTCTTTGTCAAATTTTTTCAATTTTTTTGGGAAATTTGCTCGGATGATCTCCTAAGGGTTGTAAATGAATTTCTTAGAACTGGAGATTTTTTGAAAGAGCTTAACAATACCCACATTGTGCTTGGCTCCAAAAAAAATGGATGCTAAATATTTCAAAGATTTTAGACCCATTAGCTTGGTTAATGCTGTCTATAGAATTTTTACTAAGATTATTGCCACCAGACTGTAGTCCATTTTGAATGATTTAATCTCAAAACAACAAAGTGGGTTCATCAGAGGTAGGATTATTCAAGATGGTGTGATCATGGTACATGAGATTATTCACTCTATGGATAATAACAAAAATGCTAGCATGGTCCTTAAACTTGACATGAATAAAGCCTTCGATAAAGTTTCATGGTCTTTTCTTGACAAAGTTTTGGCCAAATTTGGATTTCTTGACAAATTCAGAAGAGTTATCAAGGCCTGCATCTCAACTGCTAGATTCTCTGTGGTGGTTAATGGTGAACCTGTGGGTTACTTCACCAGCAGTAGGGGACTAAGACAGGGGGATCCTATATCCCCTCTTCTCTTTATTTTGTTGGTAGATAGCCTCAGCAGAATAATCACCAAAGATGTTAAATATGGTCTTCTGAAAGGCACTAAACCTACCTCTACGAATCAAACAAATTCTCACCAGCAATTTACGGATGACACTATCCTACTCTTAGTGGCATCTATACTGGAAGCTAAGGCGATCAAGTCCATTTTGAAATTTTATGAGGCTTCTTCTTGGGAAAGAGATCAACTTTGACAAAAGCTCCATTTTCTTTTTCAATACTCCTTTGGAAAGACAAAATAGAATTGCTAAAGTATTGGGTTGTAAAATCAATGTGCTTCCCACTACTTATTTGGGGCTCCCCCTGGGTACTAAAAAAGTCTCAAATAAAGTCTAGAATGACTTACTGGAAAGATTCCAAAAGAAATTGGTAGGATGGAAAGGATCCATTCTTTCCAGTGCTTTGGTAAATGTCTGCTTATCAAAAGCACTCTTCAAAATCTGCCTATCTACATTATGTCTTTATACAACATTCCCTCTACCTTCAGAGAAAAAATTGAAAGGATTCAGAAACACTTTTTATGGCAGGGAATGGAGGAAAAATTTAAATATCACCTAGTTTCCTGGGATCAAGTGTGCACTCCTAAAAGGATTGGGGGCTTGGGCATAAAAGATATTAGAAAAATGAATATGGCCTTAATTACAAAAATGGGTTGGAGATTGATTTCAGAGGAACAACCTTGGATAGATCTCATTAAGGCTAAATATCTAGAGCAACAAACAACTTCCTCCTTCCTACATATAGAACAACTTCCCCATGGCTCCATTTTCTGGAACAACTGATTCTTACCAAGAATTTTATCAAGCAAGGTTGTAGATGGAAAGTGGGAAATGGCAGAGACATCAGTTTTTGGAGTGATAATTGGTCTAATCTTAGCCTCAATGATAGATTTGGTGCAGCTAAGGAGAGTTTGGAACAAAAATATGGTACTAAGGTCATCGATTACATGGAAATTGATGGAAATAAAAAGAGATGGAAACAACTCTCAGTGGATGGTTTTGATTTGAACTCTGTGTTGTCCTCTCTTCAGAGAAACTGGACCTCATCCCCTTGAATTAGGTGGATGTCAAATATGAAATTGTTTTGCACAATTCTAGAGATGGGGACTATATAGTTAAATCTGGATATAATTCTTACTTTGAGAATACCTAGAATGAATTTAATTGGAGAAAAATATGGATGATTGAGTTAACCCCTAAAATCAACTTTTTATTTTGGCTTGTGCTCAGAGGAATAATTCTTACTAATGATAACCTGATAAAGAAAGGGTTCATAATGCCTAATAGGTGCCACCTATGCAAAAATATTATGAATATATTAAGCACCTTTTTATCCACTATGATTATGCTACCATGATTTGGAGCTATGCCTTATCCAAGTTCAATGTTCTCTAGATGGTACCTAAGGACTTCATCCAATTCTAGACCCAATGGAATCCTCCTTTTAAACATTGTGTTGTGAGAAGACTTTGGAAACTGATCATGCCCCATATTATCTGGAGAATATGGAAAGATAGGAATGATATCATTTTCAGAAATAACAAGCAGCATTGCAAGCTCAACTTTTTTAAGATTGGGCATGCTTGTTAAAGATAATATTGGGAGATTTAAACCTCCCAAAAATAAGAAGTATCATGTTGATGAAGAGTACATTCTTTCTAATTAGAAGATTGAAACTACTAGTTTGCAGATTAGGAATACCTCAAACATTAATAGGTCTTTGATTCATTGGATTCCTCCTGAGAGAAATTGGCATAAACTCAAATTTTATGGTGCCTCCAAGGGTAACCCTGGTCTTACTACTGGGGGAGGGGTTATTAGGGATCACAAAGGTTGTTTAGTTGCTACTTATGCTAGTAAAATGGGGATTCAGATGAATCATTATGCTAAATCCTTGCTTGCTCTTTGGGGGCTAAGGATTGCCAAATATTTTGATATCCAAAACTTAATTTTGGAAGGGGACTCTCTTAATATCATCAACCATTTAAACCAAACTTCTCCTCCTAGCTGGACCATCAAGGACTTCATTATGGAAGCAAGAAATATTTGTCAAAATATCAAGAATATCATCATTAGACATACCTATAGGGAGGGGAATAAGGTTGCAGACACATTGGTAAATATGGGCATCAATATTAATCTTATCATATGGGATAATGTAAATAACATCCCTAAGGAGGTTCAAACTAGCATTAATGTGGATAATTATGGGATTACATACATGGAGTAATTTTAATTATGACATGGAGCAGGCCTTAACGGAGGTGAAAGATCACACATGTGTGAATTATCCTCCTTATTACAGCCACATTAAAGCTATTGAACCTCACACAGGTGGGAGGTATTTCAAAAAATAGGACAATCATAAGAAAGAAATAGACTCTTATGAGGGTTTTGAGCAGGAAATTCGTAGGGATTTGTAGTAAGAAAGTGAAAATGGGTCAATTGGAGCCATGTTGCGATCCAATCTAAAAGAATAATGAGGTACTTTGGAACCTCTTGCATAAGGGAGGAATTTCAAATTTCATTGAACACATTCATGGTCATGATTTGAACATTTCAGTTCACTTTGCTACGGATTGGAAGGATAGAAGGGTCAAGTATGGTGGCCACCAAGTTACTGTCAATGAGGAGCTGATTATTGAGGCTATAGGCCTGGAATGGAGGGCTACCACTTTTTTAGTAAGAGGATTGACAAGGTCACCGAGGCCAAGAAATTCTCCGATGAGGGCGAGGAGCTTGAGTTTGTTGCTTTATGGGCATAAGGGTAAGTTCTATTCCCACGCGTATGATGAAGTGATGAATATGATGGTCAGATATATTTCTTTGGAAGGGCGTTATAAAATGGTCCTTGTTAAACACCTTGTCTTTTAAAACCATTTTAGAAGGAATTTCGCGGTCTACTTCCCACACTACCTTCTCAATTCCCTTCAGCGCTCTGTTCTGGATTTTCAAAAGCACTCCCATGCTATTCCTTTGTATTAGGGCCTTATCTTTCTGTTGCACAAGATTTGTGTTGCCAAGTTCCCTGGCTTCTTGATTACTCCTAGTGATCTACTTGCTACCACCTCCTCTGCTCCCACTCCCATTATTTCCACCCCTTCCAAATCCAAAACCAAGAACCCCAAGAAAATAGACACCCCTCACACTACCAGGATTCTTAGAAGCTCCAAAGAGATGGAGGTTTCTCAAAACTTGCTACATATCAACAATGTTGGTATTGAAAAGGCCCTGCATCAAGAGGAGTCTCAAGTGCCTCATAGACTGGAATCCCTAGAGAAAGAGATGAAGCAGCTGAAGAAGGACCTTCAGCGTATGGAAAATCAGAAAGGGAAAAGAAAATTTGATGAAGAGAATGACAATGGCAAGGATCAATTTACTAATATATATAAGAAGTTGAACTCTCTAGATACTAGACTGGGGAGAGCTAAAGATAGACATGATCACAACATGGCTATCTTCAAAGCCATAAGTGAATTTTTAGAGCAGCAAGTTCGAGCATTGCCATGCTTAGTGGGATCCCTGCAACTATTTGGGGGAATGATAAAGAGAGGATTTTGACCATATCGTAGCTGGATGCTTTAGACTCAATGCACATAACCACATTGGCATTGTTAACCTCATTGAAAACGATCTAGTCCAGAATTGAAATATAATCCAAGAAATAGACTCACTTGGGCTGGCGGGATTCGTTGAAGATGTTGTTCTTTAGTGATCTTTTATCTTGACTTTGCTTTGCTTTTTGTGGTTTTGTTACAATCTGATACTGTGTTCTTTTTTTTCTTCTAGATGTAACTAACTCTTGGTTACTTTCGGAAATACTGTTCTATCTGGATTTTGATCCTTTTTTTTGAATCTTCATAGTTATATCAGGCTGGTGAGCCCTTTTTGTAACAGGGTATAGTCCCTTTAAAACTATTTATCAATAATAAAAAATACATAGATTGATATAGGAGTGATTTGGGATGTGCATACTAGGTGAAAATGATAATATGGATCTCAAAATGACGTGTCTCTGAATTTAGAATTGGAAGTTTCTCTTGTGTAAGACCATACAACTTACTCTAGGGAATAATATGGTTATGACATTATATGTATGGTTTTGTACTTACGTATAATATGGTTTTACAAATTAACCTACCCTTAACTTTCCTACAAATGAGATTCATTTTCCATCGGTAGGGCTCACACAACTTTGGTACCACATGTAATTATCTATAACAAATAAAAACCCTAGATACATATAACAAAATTAATGACACCATTAAATAACAAGAAGAGAAATATGTGTGTGGGTGAGGCTGGACTACCCTTTGTGGTCAACCCTTTCTAATCCAATCCAATTTTTAGACTACACCTCCTTTAGGAGGATAACTCCTCATGTTGTTCTCCTAGTGTACATGTAAGTAGTATATGCAATCTAATCCTACGTAATGTACATGCCCTCACACCTCATGAAATAAAGATAACGTGATAACTATAGAGAAGAAAATTTACCCAACATGGTATTAGTGTGATGTGGTGTGCTTAAAATTATTAGACTAATCCCATGTGTCCCTTAAATACCTTTAATAATGTGTGGAGTGAATTGATTTTTCCAAGGCATGGTTCTAAGACCTTTGCATGCTTGGAAATGAAGAAAGCTAGAATCTTGAACCTTGTTTGAGCACTTCAAACCTATGTGGTGGCTAATCTAAAGGATGTGCAACTACTTTAGGAATATTTAGGATAACATTGAGTTATTTTTGATGATATTTTTAATGTATTCTTATGAGAATTTTGGGTGAGTTATGAAGTGAAATTGAATTGTTTATATAGGCTTCCAAAGATTAGATATTCATATTATGGATGACATGGGGAAAAGAACCAAAACACACAAGGTTTTTAAATTAGAAAAAGACTCATTAGATGAGAGGACATGAGGCTGTACATGTCGTATAAGACTATAGTAAAACCCAAAATTATGTTGTACGGTCCCATACATACAATAAGCGAGGAAAGAGACAGAGTCGAGAGAATGATACACGTAGATGGATTACTTCTTTAGATGATTGATATTTCATAAATGAATGACATAAAGCGTGTATAGATGATAAATTATTAAAAGAGATATAAAGATATGTCAATTGAGATTAGATATAAAAACAAACTTGTCACTACCAAAGGATAAGTTACCAAATTTAAGTGTCCAAGTTTTCCCCTTTAAGTGTGAAATTTAAAATTACATACTTAAAGGAAGGACATACCTAAGTGTGCACACACACTTTATATTTTTCAATTATTATTGTCCTTTACGATAGTGTTGGCATGTTTCTTGGTGAAATAGGGCCATGCCCTAAAACCCTGTATTTATAACTATATCTAAGTAATGAAATGGAGAAGGAATGAAGCACTCATATGTCATTTACTGTGATTTTAACATTTCATCCATCTTTGAATTTGTACCAATTTTTTTAAATTCATGTAAGAATTTATGAATATTGGAATTTTATAAGAATTTTCCTTGAGGATGGAAATGTCTAGTAAGGGGACATACCATACTACATTCTTACCTACGTGGAAAGTTATGAATCACTATGTATTTTTACTTTTCTATCTTATAAGTTGTTTATAAGGATCCATTCCTGTAAAACCTTGTGTTTGTCCTATAATTATCCTCTACCAACTATATATGTATAATATACCTAGATGAAAGTGCTTTTTTGAGGCATGTGTGATAAATAATTTTAGTTCAATGATAAAAATAAATGACATGTACACATGTTAGATAATAATCTCAATTGGATCGCATGGAAGGATGTATTGGTGGCCACAATTAGGATCTTGCTCATGCAAAGGGATGCACATGGTGGAGACCATGGCACATAAAGAAAAAAACATGCTAAAAATAATAATAGTAATAAAAATAATATGTTAGAGAAGTAATCACAGAGGAAAAACATTAAACAATTAAGTTAACATAAGAAATAATATGTAAAATATTCATATCAATGCATAAAGCCATAAACATGAGACACCCATGATGTCATAGAAAAATCATAATGAGGGCACACATGCCACATATAAATAAGTAATTATGCATGTAAAATATAGGTATATATTTAAAAACATGGGACACCCATGATATCTCAAGACAATAAAGGTGCCCAAGCTAAATACAATAAGTAATCAAGAAGTCAAACAATGAAATAAGAAATTAATCTAACAATCAAGTATACCAAACATTTGTTAAAAATCACATAACACAAGACAAGTTAACACTACACAAGATACATCTCAGTCATGTTATCCCAAAAGATAAAATCTACATAATATTTAAATAATTGAGAATAATGAGGAAGTAGAAATAACTTAATTGAAACAAAAGAACTTGTATAGTCTAGGAGATGGCCCCGAATGATTAATGCCATTAGAAGGGGACTAAGCTGAAACTTGTCATCATGTATCAAGCTCAACATACATCGTGAATGCATTTGTGTAAATATTATATAAAAATGTGATGGATCAAATCATAATGAAAAAAACCCATGTTTAAAGTTAAAAACTAGAAAATAAAGTGACATGTAGGTCATGCATTTATATTTTTGGGAATATATGAATGCTTTTGTATTTTTAAATTAGCTATGTATTGGGAAATATATAAAATAAGAGCTACCCAATGAGGGCCTCCTCAAGAGGTATGGTAGAACCATAAGCTTAAGGGGATCATACCTAAAATATGTCATAATAGAAGAGGGATGATATCATGTAGCCTATATAATAGATATAACATGTGGCATATGAGACCTAGGATAAAATGAATCAAGAGGATAAACATGTGTACTAGAGGACCTAGAAGGAGATATAGGAGAAAGAAAACAACTAGAGCTATTATGTGCAATATAATACCTAACAAAAGGCATAAGAGGTAGAGAGTCGTTAGTAGAAGCAAGTGTATAAAAGACCTAGAAAGTGTCCTAGGAGGTAGATAACCACAAGTATAAATATGTGCAATAGAAGACCTAACAAGAGGCCTATGAGATATAGAGACACTAGAAGTATTGGTATATGCAATAGAAGATCTAACAAGATTCCTATGAGATAGAGAGCCACTAGAGGTAGTATGTATAATGGAAGACCTAACATGAGGCCTAGGAGATAGATAGTCATTGGTAGAAGTATATGTAGATGTACTAGGTGGAGAAGTAACATCCTTAACTTTTTTCCTAAGTAACCTAGGTATTAGGGCCTCATATGGGATCTCATTCACCATAACAACTTGTTGATTATGAATTATTCTAAAACATTGATACAAGACATATGGTACAACCTTAAAATTATATATCCAAGGATATCCTAGATGCATATCACACAAGCTAAGATAATAAGTAATTGAAAATGGAATAACAATAGTGGTAGATCTAAATGTACGACATATATAAACATATCCAAGTTTGATCTTAGTATAAAAGGTACTTTTTTTAGTATATCCAAGGGAACCAAGTATCTTAAAAGTGTACATATTATGTCTAGATCTAGTATAAATTAAAACACTATGTATAATATGTTCACCAAAAATACATAATGTATAATGTATCAAAAGCAAGATTATGGGGAACATCGATATAAATAAAAGTAATAACCATCTATAAAGGTGTCATAAGTAGCAACAACACCAATAATAACATGCAATGTATATTAATAAGAAGGAGAGGGAGGTACAATATTATGATCATAGTGCACTTCTAAATTATATTTAGTAGTGTTGTGATCAAGAAGTGAGTCATCAAATATTTTTAGCCATGTATTTTCATTAGTGGGCTTATATGAGGAATGTCTCATTTAATAACATTAACATCAATAAGATTGCACATAATATAATTATGTTTAACATATTGATTAGTAGAAATGTCAACACATCTATGATAATTTTAATGGGCATAAACATAAAAATTATTACCATGAGGCCTAATGGTGTCAACCTCAAACAACAAAGGGAGAGATACGAGGCTATACTCAAGAATTTTTTTAAGCACAAGGCAAGGTCTGTAGAGAAATCATGTGAATTTACATTGAGGGATTGTAACCAAATATTTATGGGTTGGTATATGACATTAGCAATAAATTTAACATCAATATTTTTATCATTAAGCTTGAATTTTAAAGGAGGGCTACCTTGAAACTTAGAATTAGATGTGTTGGGAACACTGGTAACTTATTTTTGTTTTTTCATGATGGTTGTAACTTTTCAAAGATAATTGATCGATGCCAAAGGGAAATAAGGATATGTGTGAATAAATATTGAATCCCATTATCATCTAGAATATTTTTCATCTTTTTAAGTATGGTATTGAAATAAAGAACATAATCACCAATGTTTTCATTAGAACCTTGCCACATCTTATACATATAAATGTAGGACATATTGTCCCCAAGATTAATAGAGAATTATGCAATAGATTTATTAGTTAGAGGGGTAAAATATTGAAATGAATGAATGAGAAGATCACAAAACCATTATAAAGAAAAATCCTTGAGACTTCAAGGAAATATATTGGTAATTAATGTGTAAATATAAGCGTAATCCAAGCAAGAAACATGGAAAACATGGAGATGTTATTCAAAATAACCTTTTCCATAAAAATAAGAAGCCAAGGAAAAAAAAAAACCCATAGGCAAGGGATAAGAAGACAATTATAGTGTAATCAAGTTATGAAGAAAGTGAGTAGAATATACAACATGAGAAGAGGTAGATGCACCTTGTGTTAATTGAAAGACTTGAGCTTGAAAAATATGAATAAGGGTTTCAAGATCTTGTGTGATAGAATAAGAAGAACACAAACCACTTGTTTACACCCTAAAAATATATAATATGAAATACAAGAAAATTCATAGGGTGTAAGGGTTTGTTACAAGGTGTTATTATTGATTAATTAATTTATAATTAACCATGCACAATTATAATAAAAAATTAATACTTTCAATAATGATAAATTACACAATGAGAGCTTAAAAAATAAGAGTATATGAAGACTTAGCTATACATAGTGACACATAGGAGATCTATATGTGTAGATTGGGTAAATAAGCTAATCTAAATTTGAATATGATTTGTTTCTAATATTGTGATTTGAAACTAACCTTGTCCAGGATCGTACATAAATCTACCTAGTATGTGGTATGGTTCTTCCTCTTCTCTATAGTATTGAACCTAATTGCTATGAGCTTATGTAAGTTATTATTACATTCACTTATCTCAAACAATACATCATTATATGTCACTCTAGCTCCAAAACCTCAACACAACCCGTAATACGTGGAAACCTTAGATACTGTAGACACTCAAATTTTGTAATTCTACTATTTGAAAATGCTAGTATTAACATTTATCTCTTGCTCAAAAAGTGCACTTTACCTACTCTCATCTGATACATCCCTAGGTATTTTATCTATATTTCTTAATCATACACACTAGTCTCGTTGAAAGTTTTGTTAAGAAATAAGGGATAAATTATGCGAAACAATCCCACACATAATCACAATGGTAGAAACTAATATGAAGAAAGATATTACAGATCTGAAATAAAATTGTAGAAAATAAAAGAACACAACACAAAGATAGTATATAATGTGGTTCACCCAATTTGGGTTACATACACTAAGAATCACTTGCTCAAATTTTATTACAAGTCACTTCTTCTCTCAATACAATACCCAGTTTTGTTTGGAGCTATGCTCAACAAATTATCCTTAATTCCACTTAAACTCACACACATCTACAATAATATGTCCCCCTATAAAAAGTACATCAATAGACAACTACTTAAGCAATTTTACAATACCATGGGTACCAAAACCATGGGCAAAAATTTCCCCATAAACCTATGGGTCAAATATCCTGACCATATGAAAAAGAGCACATTTCTTGAGACATCGAGAAAATTTTTTGAGGCCAAAAATTTTTCTGGGGCTGCACCCCCGAACCCCCATTACCGAGGGTTTCCACCCCTAGTGCCCCCACTCAAGGCTCGACTCGACCCCAAACCCCAACGAAAACTATGGAGAGTGTAAAATAATTTTAGTATACAGTCTTCAACACTTCCACACATGAAAATAGGCTCCAAAAATAACAAGTTATTGAGAATTAAATGCTTGAAACCTAGTAAGAAACTCCACTTATCAACTTCCAAGATTCTCACTCCATATTATCACTCTTGGGTCAAAAACGTGTAGTAGGGACATAAACTTCCGTACGACCTTGACTCTAATGTATGGTTTTGACATGTTATTCACTTTGGTCCCAAAATTTTAGTTATATAATATTCTTTGGGTCACTTAATCATTCTCATTTGACCTTTGTAACTTAAATCACATTTAGAAGAATATATAAGGAAGTGAAAATCACCTCATTTAGATCCTAACACTCTTATGTACTCTTATTGCAAAAGCTATCACAAAATGCACCCAAAGCTCCCTACACCCTAAAAATACCTTTTCACATTCTCTAAGACAACACAATTTACAAGTTTGAAGCTTCCCACTAGGTTTAGGGGAATGATTCCCATATTTGCAAGAACTCAAAGTCAATCACTCAAGAAGATTGGTAAGAGAAAAATTCGAGTCAAGATTTTTCAAAGGAAGGATGTAAAATTTTATTGCACTACAAATATATATCACATACTAGGTAGAGAATGATGTGCGGTTTGAGGCATATTCGAGTACTACCAATATTGGTTGTACACGAGGGTTCCCATAACCCAAATATATTTGTTTTTATGACTTCTCGTCCTTGGTTAGAGTTTGAAATATTGAGTAGAGCATTGAGATCACATCGAGTGTTACTAAAACTGACCAATAGATAGCGATAAAGAGATTCAAACTAGTCACAAACCACAATTTTGAAGAGGTGAAAAATCATACAAAGTGGTCACGATTGTATAGAAATTCCTTCCTTACTGCACGATATTTCTTAGAGAGATTATATAGTCATAGTTTTAGTTGTAAAGCAATATCAGGTCTAGATGGCCCCGATTCATCATTCAAATTGCATAGAATTATATACTCATCTATAATAATCTAAGTTCACCCAATCCTATGTATATGTGAGTTTTTATTACATCATGTACATTTGTTGCAAGTATTAATGAATTATTATGATATTGAATGGTTAATGTTGGAAGTTAATTAGTTAGAATAACCCCTTGTATCTTATATTTCATTTATTGTTTAATTATATTGTAAAAACCTAATCGAACCTAAAAAGGGTGAAAACATTTGGTGAACTTGAATCATGCATTAAACATCGTGCCTTAAACCCTGGGTGCTTTAGGGTTCAAATTTCTATTTTTTTGTCATAATTATTCTTCTAGGACCGATCTTTCCATTTTTGGTGACCTTAATGGATTATTCTCCTATTCAACCCATTTTACTCTTTGAATGTATTCACCATGAACTTGCATGTAGGATTGTACTATTTAAACTCCTCAACACACTCTAGATTCATCCTAATAAACCCTCTAAATAGGGGATGTATTTTATTAACATAGTCACAAAATCACGCACTTACTATTACATTTATACCACCAAGTATGTTATTTTATATATGGATCTCGCGTAAGAAAAGTATTCACTAATGGCTCATCCCTAGTTCCTCGTTGTCGTTTCGTTTGTCTTGCATAATTGCTAGTCGTATACATACGCTTATTGTAATCTTTAAGCAAGAATTAGGTGTCGTAGTTATGAAATTTGTCATCTCTAGTCAATAACTAGGGTGCCTAGGGTTATGCTGGGGTGCCCATGGGTGCCCCGGTCCTTGATTTTAGGCGCCCTAGTTTCTGTAATATTTTCTTTTAATTTATTTTATTCGAGGTTGGTCTCTACGATTTTATGGTCTCATTCACCTATACACTAGTCGTCATTTCAGGCCATTAGTGTTGAAATTCGAGCAAGATATCCATATATAAACATAACATGCTCACCACATTATGGGCAAACTATCTACTATTAAGAGCTAGCTACTACTAAGGTAAAGGACTACATTCGGGCATCTTCTACATCCACATCACACAAGCATAGGGGAAAGAGTTGTATTCATTTTATTCCCTCCACCATTTACATTTTACATCTAATTATTGCTCCCTACTTCTACGTCATTGACACTAGGGCACCCTAGGCTCACAATTGATCACACATACACACAAAGCTTTATTGGGTTTGGAATGTAGTGTAGCGCTTAGTTATAAGTCCACCATTGTGGAAGCTAAGGTCAGTTCGAACCCTTCATTTGCATATTTATTTTTTTATGGATTTTATGCTTTGTATGGAGTTTTACAGGTAAATCATCATCACATAGCTACAAATACATGAGCAATTTTATTGTGACAACCTAGTAACGAAGACAAAGGAATTACATGGAACTTGTGACATTTCTAGAACTAGATCCTAAGATTTTCTATAAACCAGAGCACCAAGACTATATACAAGGGTGCCCACAGTGCCCTGAGTCCTCTCCCATGTGCCCCAATATAGATAGATCCCCATGTGCTATAATTTTCTAGGTCATAGGTTCACATTCTTCGCTGTCCACTTGTTCGTCATCATAATCCAACAACATAGCGAGGTAAGTATTTTTCAGGTTAATACCTAATCACTATTATTTAATTTATTACATTTCATTTAAATATCAAATAAATTATGTTATCACTTATATTACATTTCATATCAGTCATTCAAGCATTTGTTACTATTTAATATTAACTATATAACACTTCTTTTTCAAAGCATTTTCATTTTTAGTTAATCATTTTGGTGAGCCTCGTAGTTTAGAATACCTTTCCATAGGATCCAATAAATGGCTTAGAATAGTTCATATTCTTCACCCATCATGTCTCATGTTAGTGTCAACCCTATTTACAATGAGGCTACCATTGCTGAGCTCAAATCCATCTACAGTTATCCCGTTACTACACCAGATTATGTCAAACAACAACTTCAATATGGCTTGCAATATGTGCCTACTAGATTTAAATATTATCCTTTAGGAATTAGCATTTTTGATGATCTAATAGCCTTTACTCATTGTATGCCATGTTATACGGTTAATTGTGATCCACCTTCTGATCTTTCACATGAAACATTAGATGATTATCTTATTGATTACTTGCTAGGTGTTGATAGTCGATCACCGTGCATACCGATTCTACTTTAGCCATTGATATAGTTCTTTCTCATGAATCTTCTGACATTGCTTCTCATGATACATCCTCTCCTAGTTCACATGATCCTTCATATTATGTTGATGATCCTATTGACAGTGTGCTTATTGAGATTATCATTTATGAATCTCTATCGATAATGGTGAGACACTTGAAAGCCATCATTCTCCTTCTTTCCATACTTCCGAGTGTGACTCACCTACTCCATTACCATCTTCTCATGAGATCATCTCTAGCACTACACATGAGTCACCACCCTCCATCAATTCTTACTCCCCTACTATTTCATCTCCTATTGATCTATCTCCTTCTATAGAGGTTTCTCCATTGGTTTCTTCACCTATCGAGGATGTTTCTCATGCTATTCCATCCATTGCTATAGATATTACATATAATATAGCTTCCTTAACACTTACTACTAGTATGCCCTTAGCATCGAGACCCTTCTCCATCACCTTTGGAGATCCCTCCACTCACTCATAATAGAAAGTTACAACCACTCAACACTTTGTTTCCATCTTCCACCGTTCCTTCACAGGATATTATCTCTCACTGTCATGCACACCGTAGGACAATTACAATCTCAATTTCAGTCCCTCACTTTAGAAAGTAGGGACTATTATGCTTCCATGGATAATGAATCATTACATGGAAATTTTTTCCCTAAGAAGATTCATAATTCTGCATTTCCTCATGATTTCACCATGCCTAATTTCACATGTTTTTATGGTACGGGTGACCCTAATGCTCATCTTTTATATTATCATAGTGCTATGGCCTCTTACTCTAATGATAGATTATTACTCAAGGCCTTTCACTACAGTCTTACCGATGAGGCGTTACAATGGTACAATCATCTCCCCTTTGGATCCATTAGTACTTTCTATGACATGGAGGACACTTTCCTCCATAAGTTTATAATCAACAATGGCCCTAAAGTCACTTACAACCAATTACCAACTCTACATCAAGGCTCCACTGAACCTATCAAAGATTATATTTTATGATTTAATGCTTGTATGCATCAATTAGTATTCTAGCCTATCGATATTTAGAATAAATTTATTTTCTATCGTCACCTTATTCCTCCACTCAAGAAACAATTACAATATGATACATGTGAGTCATTTATTCTCTTATACTATAATGTCATTGACTTAGAGAAAGATGTTCTCTATACACATATTGTAGATCCTCCAAACACTGCTTTGACTATTTTCTCCTCTATTTCTACACCATTACCTTTGGTTGAACATCCTAAATAGTCTTCACCTTTGAATCAAAAGAAAGAAAAAAATATCAACCTACTTCACCACAAAAGCATACTCCTTCTCTTGCTCCATGATAGACTAATGCTACTATTACTCCACCTAGGTTGCAGGAGCCTTTGAAATTTTCTCATCACACTTGACCATATAATTTTTTGTGTGTATTACTTAATGAGTGATTAATTCACCCACCTTCAAACCAACATCATCCAAAATAACAATTACAACGTCAACGTGACCAACATTATTGTAACTACCATCACATCAATGACCATAGAGACAATGACTGTCTTTCCCTTTAGGATAGATTATGCCAGCTAGAGGATCACTGAATCATTTCCTTTGGATCTCACATATGTGAATGATCCATATCCCTTCTACCTCATCAGATATATCCTACTATAGTCAAGTATTCTCCTCTATTCGGTACTCAGGAATTGATTCAACCACCACCCTAGTTCATTACTCATGCACACTCTCCATCGCATCTATACACCACTACACCACCACATCCATCCCATCCATCATACTTGCGCTATCCTTTACATCATGCTACTATTACATATTGGTATCCAAAACATTACGCTTTGGCACATGTCACCCCAATTCTATATGAAATTTAGTTTGGTTCATACACTCACACTTTTTCCATTCCACATGCTTCCACCACTTCATGAAATCTTGGTCTCTGGTAGGTGATTATTATCAACTTACCCCCAATGACACACTTGTGTTCTTATGGTTATTACACAACTATTGAGGGATTTATATAAGAACCTTTCATCATGTGATCTTTCATTCATGTAGTGCACCTCATTTCCCGATGACACAATCTTTCTTTTCGTGGTTCATTCTTGATTGTTGAGGGATCTTAATTCATAAACCTATTCATCCATACATTGGGGGCATCGCTAATTTTTCCCTACCATTCATATTACTAACACGTTAAAATCACATTACATTATTACAAAACACATTCATTACAACACGTTATTTTATATATCATCATATTTTCAGTCTATGTTATTATCATCTAACTACGCATCATATATTCTATTTAATACACATTTCATTTTATCTCATTAAATTTTGTTTGTCACCATTATGCACATATTATATCAACTAACATTAACAATACAACAAAACATCACACACGTTCTAACACCAATCATCAAATCATACAACATCGATATGAAAAAACAATAAGCTTAATCATATATATAAATCATAGGAGTTCATATATAACATGTGCACTAGTCATTGGGGGGAAACTCCCCTACATCATATACAATCATGCTAATCATAATTCATCGTTGCTATCACTCTAGGGAACTACAATATCCCTATAACTAGATTCCTCAACACCATCTCGGCGTCACTGTTCGCAGCCTCGATACCCTGTATAATTACCTATGCAATAAGGTTTTCTCTGAAGATTTCTTAGAGAATTTCTGCTATAAATACACGTATCGAGAAAACACATCATGTGCTCAAGGACCACCACATACTTCCTCTCTCGTCCCGATGAGTCTCCTCATGTTCCTCATCCCTCTCATATAACAATATAATACATGTCGCTACCGCCATGACTACTAGTTCAAATAATTGCATATGCTCACTAGCTATGTTGTCCACTCATTCGAGTATGCCTCCACCAAGAACATTGGTTGACACATTCATCATCAAGGTGTGGATGGATGTGTCGAATATCAATGACCAATATGCATCCCCTATAAAACATACAACACCAATGCATTAGAAAACCATCACTTAAAACAAAAACCAACAAAAACATGCATAACATAAACACATCTAGATACTCACATTTTGTTACATCTATCGCTACGGGTTCGGGAAATGAGCTCCCTAACTCCTCCTCCACCTATGTATGGTAATCCCACTAGATTTTAAATAATAGGAACAATAATACCCATTGATGCACCACCCTTAATGCATGGTACTCCTTAGTACTAATGGAATCATCTTCCTCCACCACCTCTATCACAACATCTACCTCATTTGGACCAGGAGGTAATAACTACTTAGATTTAGGCCCTGGTCTAGCCCCAAACCTCCTCGGTGACCTAATAACTCTCAACCATACATATGGATCTGGGGGCACCTCTTGGGCCATACCAAACCGACGTGATGCTCACTTCACTTGAAAAATTTTGCTACACCTGGAAATATGTCCTCTAACCACATCATCATTTGAATACATTGTAGCTCTACGACATCCTCAAGATGATGTCCATAGTCATGCTATGGTATCTATATAAATGACTTAGGTCCCATCATGTCTATCAGGGCCCTATAAGTATCGATATCCATCCTGCGCCTACGAATGTTAATCCACCTTCGCACTTATATCTCAAGCTCCGGCTCACTCTACTTGTGGGCCCCGTGATCGGTCTCAACACTACTATATGCTTGTATGCCTACATGTGAAAAATAGTGGCTCCTATCCCATTGTTGTGCTTGTTATGAGTGAACCGATAAAAATATCTATATAGATGGGCCAACACACATCGGACCATGCATATCTTGTACTATCCTCCTATATCTCGGTAGAAAATATTCTCGCATCTTATACAAGATGCCTACATTGCCTCCCTTCATTGCTATAAATGAAGCAATAAAAACTTCTATAAACTTTCACAATCATGAACAATGGATCTCAAAATGGAATCTAACCTAATATGAGCCTTGTTAGGTGTCCGAGTCCCTACAAAATTTGTCTCACTTCTTACATCTTCCTATCCATATCCTTTATTGGCATCAACTATACCCTCCCCCACAACAAGAAAACGCAATATACAATACATGTCCTCGAGAGTCATGATCATCTACCCCATAGGCAACCAAAATGTACATGTGTTTGCACACCATATGTCACATAGTGCAGTCAACATTGGCATATTATGGGCACATCCCCATCCATTCTATATACCATAGGCCAACACTGTCCATCACATCCCAATCCTCATAAGAAAAATCCAAACCAAGTAATGTGCTCAAATGAAGGCCTCTGCAGAAATTGCTTGAGTCAATATCTCTTTGCATAACACAAAATGACAAAAACACAACATTTTAACACTTTAAAATTACAAACACACTCACTTATCACATTACTACACATTAAAAACTTGATTTTCATTATTCTAGGCCATATACACACTTTATAGACTAGGGCGCCTAGATGCAGATCTTGGGGCACCCATGAGTAGGACTTTAGCGCCTGTTCGGCACTTCTTTCCTAGGGGTAAATAGCGTCCTCATGCTATTGTCTCGGTATAAAACACCAAGAAAATTAAAATGATAAAAATTTCAAAATTCATTAAAAACTCATACACCATACATTTTTTGAAAAACACGTCACTTACCAACTCCACGGTAGTGCAATATGCTATGGCATTCACTTCTCTCTCAAATCGACTAAGACATGTTTCTCTCACTTGTGGCATTTTTCATTCACCTTGTGCTTACTCTCACAATCATGTAAATAAAAAATAAGGTGACTAAAAACTTTTTCACCTTACTCTTTATAGTTCCTTTTTCAACTACACTACTATATTCATTGTTCCAAGCACATTATCACTACTAATACACACCGCAATGTTTTGACCATATCTTGAGTGTTTTTACTTTGATTTATATCCTATTTGCAGATTTCTTTTCAGAATTATGCCTAATACCGTAAGATACACATTAAACACATATTATATCTCTTTGATGATGTTTTCCATTCACATTCTCATGATTTTCACCACTTCCTATATATATTGTACTTACTTTCGGTCTAAGCATTCGCTCTTCTCATCACTTCCCCTTCTACCAAAAGGGGGGGAATATCATTGTGATCATACTATAATTCTCCTAATATCAACATGAATTTAAAACACTACCAATGTGACAAATCTAAAACATATACTAATTCACCACATGACATCTCACTATCGATACCCCCTAAAAACCTAATATGGGGGAAAAAAAAGAATATACAACTATTCTATGTGACATTTCATCATCGATTCCCCCTAATGACCTAACATAGGGAAACAAGTTAATAAAAATGTTTTCATTATTTACCAAGTTTTATTGATTCCCCCTAATGACCTAACATGGGGGAAACTAGGGTAAAACCTCTCCATTAGTAACTAACCAAAGCAATTAACACATTCAAATTTCTAACAATCAAAATCATATCATCAATACAATATGACACAATTGGTCTCCCATATGACCTAACATGGAAGTTACATGTGGCCTCCTAGATGAAAAACTTAGGAGATCACACTCGCTACTTTCCCATATGACCTAACTCGGGAAATTATTCTACTATTCGACTTGCTTCAGTGATGACCTAACTTAGAAGCTATCTTACATTTCGTGTTCACTTCCGGATGACCAAATTGAAATCCTTCACATTGCGGCGACACCCATGGAGTAGGTATAAGAGGGCCTTTCCTATACCACTCCTATTTGGGTCAACTATTTGATCAAAATTATCTGGATCCAGGAACCACATATCTTTGATCCGAGTCCATGCTTGCAATGTCTAGATCTTGAGGATGTAGTTAGAAATTAGAGAATAAAAGACTTTCTCTCTACACTCTTCCTCTAGTGATAAGACACCCAAATCCTCTATTTTATTATTCATATACACACATTTGGGTTAAGAATTAATCAATCCCTTCCCCATATCATCGTCATTTTACAACACTACAATCATCACATTTGATTAACACATCTCATTATAACATTATGCTTTTTCATTACATGGATAAACCCATTGATCCATGGTTCGACATGTTATATGGTTCTTTCAAAGACACTTATACTACACATATGTGCATTCTAATTCGATATGGGCATCTCTCAATTTTTCTCAGTACGCATCTCTATCTACTTTATGTTACCGAGCTTTCACTCACCAACATAAAGTGGGAGAAAATGTAGTCAAAAAATCATGCACTTACTATTACATTTATACTGCCAAGTATGTTATTTTATATAGGGATCTTATGTAAGAAAAGTATTAACTAATAGATCATCCCTTAGTTCTTGTTGTCATTTAGTTAGTCATCATTGTCATTTGTCTCGCATAATCATTTGTTGTCTACATAGTTCTAGTCATCTTTCAACAAGCATTAGGTGTCGTATTTAGGTCATTTGTTGTCTCTAGTCCCTAACTAGGGCACCTAGGGTTATGCTAGGGAACCCATGGGTGCTTAAGTCCTTGATTTTAGGTGCCATAGTCTCCGTAATATTTTTATTTAATTTCTTTGTTTGAGGTTAGTCTCTACGGTTTTATGGTCTCATTCACCTATGTACTAGTTAGCATGTCGGACCATTAGTGTCGAAATTTGAGCAAGATATCCCTATATAAGCATAACATACTCACCACACTATGGGCGACCTATCTACTATCAAGAGTTAGCTACTACTCAGGAAAAGGAATGCATTTGGGAATCTTCTACATCTACATAACATAAGCATAGGGGGAAAGGGTTGTATTCATTCTATTCCATTGACCATTTGCATTTTACATCTAGTTATTGCCCCTACTTCTATGTCATTGACGTTAGGGCACCCTAGGCACACAAAACTATATTAGGTATGCAATTTAGTGCAACACTTAGTTGTAAGTCCTCTACTATGGAAGCTAAGGTCATTTTGACTGTTTCATTTATATATTTCCATTTTTAGATATGTGATGCTTTGTATGGTTTTTTTAGGTAGATCATCATCACATAAATATAATGACATGAATGAGTTTATTGCGATAACCTAGTGACAAGATGAAGGAATTAAGGAGAACTTGCGACATCGCGGGCGGATCTCGAGCTTTTACGCATAGCGAGCACCTAGAATACGAGCGGGGCCCACAGCACCCTGGGCCTCCTCTCCTAGGTGCCCCAAGATGAGATAAATCCCTACGTGTTACAATTTTCTCAGTCATAACTTCACATTCTTCTCTATTTGTATGTCACATCACATTTTAGAAACATAGTGAGGTAAGTATTTTTCAAAGTTAGTACCTAATCACTATTATTTCATTTAAATATGAAATAAAATTTGTTAGCACTTATCTTACATTTCATATCAGTCATTCAAGAATTTGTTAATATTTTAGATTAAATATAGAACACTTATTTTTCCACACATTTTCATTTTTAGTTAATCAATTATAGAACATTTGGAATATTTTATTAAGGGTGCTAGTTACCATTTTTTTTATTATTGGTAAATAGTTTTGAAGGGACTATACCTTGTTTACATAGAGGGCCTAAAAGCCAGATAAAACATGAAGAGGTTCCACAAAAAAGGATCAACATCCAGAATAGGCATTAAATCCAATAGTAACCGAAAGAGAGTTACTAAAGAAAAGCAAAACAGAGTGTGTGCTACAACAAAGAAACCAAAAAAATAAAAAAAAAAAAAGTACGATGAAAAGCAACATCTGCAACGAATACCTCCTTTACTTCTTGGAAGCTCATTAATTCTGGACTTAATAGTTTACAATGCGAGGTGAAAAGAGCCACCGTTGTCATGTGTGTGGGGTCATTAACATCCAAATTTGCTATGGTTTGACTGCTTTCCTTGTCTCTGCTCCCAAAGAGTGTCAGGATCTCACTAAGCATAGAAATGCTACAAACATGTTGTTCAAGGAAATCATTGATTGCATTAATAATTGCCATGTTGTGATAATGGTGATCCTTTGCTCTCCCTAGATGATTGTCAAAGGAGTTTAGCTTTTTATAGATGTCCTTAACTTGCTTATTGCCAAGGTCAGTATTCTCATCCATCTTCCTTTTTCATTTTTGATTGGCCAAATTCTTCACTTCTTCTTTCAGTTGCATCATTTCATTTTCCAAAGCTTCCAGCCTTTGGGAAGTACTTTTTCCCTCTTTTTGTAAGGTCTCTTCTTGGCCTGCACTGCTGATGTGTAATAAGTTTTGGACATCTTCCAAATCCTGATTACTATGAAGAACTCTACCCAAAATAGGGGTGTCCAATTTGGGCTTCTTATGGTTCTTTGTTTTAGGCTTGGTCATGGTGGAAGGGATGGGGGTGGGGGTAGTGGTGGTAGGAAAGAGTGGAACAGTGCTGGGGGATGATGGGAGACTGGGTATTTGGAAATACAGAGCTTGTGTAGAAAAAGGATAAGGCCTTGATGTAGGGGAATAACATGGGAATGCTTCTAGAAATCCAAGATGGAGCGTTCAAGGGAGTTCAAAAGATAATGTGGGAAGCAGACAATGATTTGCTGTCGAAATGGTTTAGGAACACCAGGTGTTTAATAGGAACTGTAACATATCTCCCTTCCAAAGAGATATACTAGACCATCATTCGGTGATTTCATCAAAGGGTGAGGGGATAGAACTTACCCTCAATCCTACAGTAACAAAAACCAGCTCCTCGTTATCAGTAGAAAAATTCTTCTCCTCAACATTTTTGTTGATCCTCTTATTGAAGAAATGGAAGCCATCCATCTCCAGGCCTGTAGCTTTAGCAATTAGCTCTTCATTAATAGTGATTTTATGTCCTCCATACTCCACTTTTTGATCTTTCCAATCCATAGAAAATTGGACCGAAATGCTCTGATCGTGTCCCTGAATTTGATCAATGAAGTTTGTGATTCCACCCTTCTTGAGGAGGTTCCACAACTCCTTGTTGCTCTTCCATTCTAGGTCACTGCTGGGTTCTAACTGGCACGGGGCTCCTCCCATTTTTTCCTCTCTGAAATTATTGTAAATCTTGTCCTCAAAACCCTTGTTTGAACTACTGTTTGAAATGCAGTTATCTTTCTGCCTGTCCCAGATTTTAAGAGTTCCACACACTTGTTGGGAGTAATGAAAGTTAATGTGGGTGCTAGTTACCATTACGTCCCTCCCCAAGAGGTGGTTTCTTTGGTTCAAAAAAGTATCCATCGCACACCATATCCTACTTTGGAATCTCTATAGATCCAGAAATAGAGCCTAATATATTGCGTACACACATACAACACATTTTTCTCATGATTATATTTATACTTGATGATCTTAGTACATATTATATTGACAAAGGACATGATGATTCCTCTCCTACACTTAATCACATTTCATCACTTAGTAATGATTTTTCACCTACCAATGCCATAACACACAATGCACCTGCAACACCTTCTTCCATGGATAATGCTATAATATATTCCACACCTCATGTTGCTATTATTTGTGATGTATCTCTCATACATGATAATGTAAACACTACTTACATTTCACATCATTATCTTCTTGTGATGGACCATAATGCTATTGATTTACACGATGAAATTTATATTTACATGCATGATACTCTTTCTACTATGTCTCACTCTCATACAAATGGTTATTATCCTTCTAATTAGGTCCATACCACATATAGGGATGTACAAAATGTTACTAAATTTCCATACTCTCCTCAAGGTGATAGTATTTAATTCTGATATAGATCCCAATTCTATGGTATTTATAGACCATCCTCCCCACTATGGCCCTACCCCTACTGCAAGTGGTTCATTAAGCCACTTTTCTATGAAGGAAAGCACTGAGTGTCTACCCTCTCTTCCTACTCATCACTAAGATGTTGATCCTATCTTTATAGGTCATGTAGATGGCTAGAGTAGTGATCATGAACATGAAAAAAATTCTCCCTTAGTAGATGATGATGTCATAGATGCTTTAGATTCTAGTGACAATGAAAGTTTCTATTTTACATACAAACGACATTCCTTCCATTTATACATTGATTGATGATTTTATTTATGAGCTAGATTGAATTCAAATTGATATCCATTATTATGACATACATAATGGATATAAATTAAATGAACATGTGTTTCTACTCTTCCTCTTGAAAGCAAATGTAATGATTCTATTATTACTTCTTCCATTCCAATTATAAATGAAAATGTGCATAATGATAATATTAGCAAAAATATACATGTTTCTTCTTCTTTGGTTGCATCGATACACATTGTTGATGCTTCTTCTAGTGTGAATAATTTTTTTGTTAATAATGGAAATATCCCTTTATAACCTCCTCCTGAGATTCAACCCTTAGAGCCTCAAGTTTTTCCCCATTTCGTTTCACATGACACATTTCCCACTATGGCTTCTAGACCAACCAGTGTTCCCATGGCTACTATTAATGACAAAGTATAACCTTTGAATGATCCTCTCAATGTCTATGTCATACCACCTTAAGAGGTGATTTATCTTATGTATGTGGTTGATGATTTACAACACAAGGTTCATACATCGAATCTAGAAAACAAATCCCACTAGCATACATATCTTAAAAACTATATGTAAAATATTAAGAGGTATAATTCTCGAGTTGCCTATATTGAATTTAAGACACATGTGGAATAGGCGCCTCGAGAATGATACCTATTGGCATATTTTACATAGATTTTTTATAAGATATGTATGATAGGTAATTAATACATCGATATATATTAAGTATTCAAAAACTCTCTTCATATAAATACGATATCACTTACATATTTAAAAATAACAATATTAATTATATCAACATACTAACAAAATCATACAATAAAAATAAAAATAGAAAGTATTTATATAAATAATTCATTTACATAAATATTCAATATCATTCTTGGAGAAATAATATATAAAACATTTAATATAATAAATACTAACAAAAGTTCTGCATTTAATTTTGAAAATGAAAAAAGTTACCCCACTTAATTTTCAAAATGAAAATCCTAACAAATATCAAATAGTTCATTTACATATACATTAAAAACATTTACCACATTTAATTTCCAAAATAAAAACCTTTTCACTTGACTCATAATATATAAAACATGTAATTAATGTAATAAATAGTAATAATTACCATTACCATAAAACATTTAATGTAATAAATAGTAATAAAAAAATAGAAAATAAATAGTTCATTTCATAAACATTAACAACATTTATGCATTTAATTTTGAAAATAAAAACCTTTTTACTTGACACATAATATATAAAACATTTAATGTAATAAATAGTAATAAAAATTTACCGCATTTAATTTCAAAAATAAAAACCTATACAAATATCAAATCTATTTATTTGAATGATTTGAAAACCCTAAAGTTCATAATATATATATATATATATATATATATATATATTATATATATATATATATATATACTTATCATTTTTACTTTTTATAAGCCAGACAATTGTAATGTTTTAATTAATATTTAATGTTTAATGTTTTTATAAAGGCAGATATAAAAATGAACAACTCACCATTACACACCTACTACCACTATAGGATGTCTCTCTACATAATTATTATAGTATTGATGATAATATCATATATGACAATCCCATCCCATGAAAAATATTTCAAGCTCCTTTCCCTAGGAATTTTGTCATGCCCACATTCTAATTGTTTGATGGAACTTCAGATCCATATAAACATCTTATGCATTATAAGACACTTATGGCTTCATATGAAAATGATAGACTCCTTCTAAAATCCTTCTCCCAAAGTCTTACAGGTGATGCTCTCTATTGGTTTACCCATCTTCCTAGTGGCTCCTTAGGTACTTTTTATGACCTTGAAGATGTTTTTCTAGCACATTTTAGTTGCAATAAAGGCCCTAAGGCTACATAAGAGAATCTATATTCTTTACATCAAGGCGGGAATAAGCCCATAGTTGATTACATTCTATGCTTCAAAGCCAACATGCATTTACTTATATATCAACCAAGTGATTTAGAAATGTATTTATATTTTGTAGAGGCCTCACACGATCCCTCAAGGAGCAAGTAATTTATGATACATGTGACTTATTTAATAAGATTTTCTTACGTGCTCTTGATTTAGATCAAGATATACCACAACCAAAAAAACCTCAACATTTAGATAAAAATATTGTCACCCCTCATGTTACACATGATTATGATAAACAAATAGAGTCTATACCCACTAACCATATAGTCAAAGTCTTCCATTGTGGTGATACTTTTTATCATCCCGGTCCTAAACAAAAGTTAAGCGGCCACCCTCCAATAAGGAAACTTGTATATTTTGAAAAATATATTGATAGGACTCATTAAATTTTGTTAACACGAATAAAAAATAGGTTGATTCTCATTACCACCTAATGATCATCACCCACCTCATTAGTTTGAGAGAGAAAAGGGTTGTCACTTTTGTAATTTTCATTGTATTAATGGACATCATGACAACAATTATTATGAATTGGATTAAAAAAATAAGTTATTAGAATAAAAATTCATTATAGTTTATGAGACATGACATTCATACATATCTATTTCACCTCCTCCATGACATAAGCCTTCGGAAAATGTTATATTTTATGAGAATTATTCTACTATTTGCATATGGTGATGTTTTTCACACTGAAGGTCTTCATACATAAAGGAAATCTAAGCCAATTTACTAATGGATCAACAAGGACCAAGGGATTTCCCCAAAATTTCCACATGTTACTTTAACAAACCCTTCAAATAGTTATATTGTACTTCCCGTCAAGATAAATCTTTGCATTTAAATGTCATAGTGCATTCTCAGTGCCTTATATAACTACTCAACATTAAGCACATATAGTATTTTCACATCCAATGTTTTACTCATTACATCCCCGATCAAAACTTCTCATGTTATTTACCCTTTTAGCTAACTTTCCTTTGGGCATATTTATGGATCACCCTTCCTTCTTTTTTAAGAATATGTTTCCTCATCCTATATGCTCATAGGGACTTATATAAGGGTTATGCATAATTTTTATTACATGTGCTCAAATGGTTATGTGAATATTAATAATAAGGCACAATCAAACACTTATTCCAACATACCGATCTCATATATCACATACTACTATACATTACTCTTCTCCTAGGCCCTCTTTGGGACATATTACTATCACTATTCCATTGGCATTCAAGTCATATATAAGGCTTATCCCTCCATCATATTTGATAGTTTCTTCACCTTGTTTTAAGTTCCTCATTAGGTAGATTTATTGCTATCCCTCTTCATATACATAGCTATGCACTAGAAAATTCCAAAAACTTTGATATAATCAAAAAAAAAAAAAAAACGTTCATATATTTTCTAAAATGCAAAATGCATGACCTATTTCTCTTATATAAATTATCTACACTTTACATTATTCATGTTTTTTTATCTTTCTCATTTGATAGATAACACTTTTTCTTCTTTACACACAAGCATTCATGGGGTATATTAAGCATGATGCATGACATACAAATCGATACATGATTATGGGAGCTATCATGGTTCCTTACATAATTCTTTTGGGGCATCCCTCCATACAATCTAGGTGCTATTATTTCATTATAGTGATTTTTCACTTCTTCCTTATGCCTAATGACATATATAATGTTTTTGCTATTTTTAAACTAACAGATCCAAAGAACATGTGTCTTGTGGGATGTTGAAATTTTTGGTTTCATATGCTCTTCTATATCACTTGTTATGTCATTTCATCACATTATGATACTTTAGTTTTCTATACATTCTTGCTAATTATGTGTGTAGTTATTTGTTTGCTAATTGAATTTTGGCCTAAGGGCCTTGTTTGTCTTATGACATCATGGGTGTCTCATGTTTGTGACATCATGCCTTTCTTGTGTGACGTTACATCTCTTTATTGCAATCCCAAGGGCCTTGACTGTCTTTTGACACTGTGGGTGTCCCATGTTTACATGAACTAAGCATTTTTGTAACATTGATTTCAATAATATCTTCACACTTTTTTACATATACACTACTCTTATTGTTGATACTAATTATCTTATTGACATTATTGCTACTATTCTTCGTGTTTCTATTTGATGCAGAACATCATCTTGTGCATAGCCAATTTTGGTTTTCATTCTCATTTTGGTTTGTGTGAGGTCTTAGTAGGCATATTAGGTGTTTCTAGGTTGTTTCATAGCCTCCTTGATACCGTCATGCATGTTTTAGGCCTCTTATATACTTTCCCTCCAAAATGGAGTGTTTACAAATTTGAATTTCCAAAGTTACATGAAAGGGTCTATTGTAAAATGTAAATGCTATTATTGTTGTAAAAGATCATTCTAAAGTTAATGGGAACATACAAAATGTTCAACCTCTATCTTAGGTTATCATTCCCTAATGGTCATCTTGAACTAGGTTTGGGAAACTTGAGTTTAAATGTAACCACCTTTTACTATTGATAAGAGAAAGGAAATTCAAATGGTAGGGTTGGTTTGAAGAAAAAAAAAAAGTTTTGGAGGTGGAAAATACCTTGTGAAGGAGCCATTGGGCTCAAGAAATCTGTACCCTATAAGAAAGAATTCAATAATAAATATTTTTCTTTGAATATGTCATGGAATATAATAAATTTGGTCCAAATTATTAGAAATAATCTAACATAATAATGAAAACATAGAATATAAAATACTATATTAAATTCATCTGGGATAATATTTCATACAAAGAATTTACAATATATAGGAGGATGTTCTCATTAATATAAGGAGTCAAAATAAATCCTCAAGAAATCTCAATCCCACATATATCTCTCCATGAATCTCTCAAGATTATCCCTAGGATCACTCACACTTCAAAATAGCTACGTGAGTTGTTTATCACAACACACTCACACTAACTATATTATTAATATGAGTTATATAAACTCATTATTAATAATATTAAAATATATTAATAATGTTACACAATATATTTGTAACATTCACTCCCCTATTGTTAACATTATTAATTCCCAATATACACTCCCCTAATGTTGACATGGGAGAAAAAAACAATCACACTTCCTTTTGCAGCTTGTGCCGCCCATACGTGCTCATGATCTAGATGGTTTTATAGGACAACCAACAACCTCAACAAGGATGGTTTTACAAGATAACCAACAACTTCAACAAGGATGGTTTTATAGGACAACCAACAACCCAAATATCATGATGTTGCTTTTCCTTTGTGTTTTCGTCTATCCACTATGTCTTTCCTTCAGGGAATTATGTAGGAAACACTACTCACTGAATACAAACTGAAAAGAGGGAAAAAATAAAAATGGAACATTGAGACCATGTTCTTGTTCCCCCCCTCAATGTGAAAATTTCACTTATTCAACATAAAACATGAAATTTGAAATCATACTACAGACAACAAACTGAAATTATGAAATAAAAGAAAGCTAACACACATTGTCACCAAAACTTTGTGTAGCCCCATCATTGGTGATTGACGAGAGGTCGCTGATTGACCTCCAACATCCTGTGCCTTTGTCCTCCAGATAATGCACTCTTTACTTAATATAAGAAGTCTTCATCACTTTGTTGAGCATTTGTTTCCTCATTATTAGAGTGGGTAGACTTCATATCCCAATCACTTTCTTCATCTTTGTTTTCAAAAATGAAGGATTTATCCTTCAATTTACCATCAAGTAAATCTTGTTCTCTTTTCTTACAATACATAATACCATGTCCTGGAGAATTAAAATAATGACAAAGAAATTTTTGTGGACCTTGGGAGGTTGATTTTTGTTTAAAAGAAGGCTTGAATATTCCTTTAACATATGATTTGTTTCTACCATACATTGCAGTTTCTTCTAGATCAATCTTCTTGGTTCTATTTTATTCTTCTATCGAGAAGAAATTAAATCCTCTAGACTTGGATTTATTTTTCTCAAAGTGAAGAAAATATTAGAATAGATAGAAGACATGTTATTAAATAATACTAGTTTTGCATCATCATTAAGCACATCAACTTCTATTCCAGCTAATTGATTTGAAATAGAATGAAACTTACTTATATGTTCCACCATATTTTCTCCTTCCTCCATTTTGAGTCCAAACAAATTTTTCTTGAGTGCCATTATTGTGCTCTCTACTTGTGACCCAAATAGTTTTCTCAATGTTGTCTAGATAAAATGTGATGTCTTTGTTAGATTTATGTGATGCAGGTAGGTATCAGATAAACCTAGGCCAATAATCACCATTTCTTTTTATCCTTGCTTTCCCATTTTTTTGCTTCATCTACGTCATGTGGTTTCTTGATTTTTCCTTCCACAATATCCCATAGATCTTTGTTGATAAGAAATAATTGAGTTCTAACCTGCCATGTATGGAAATCTTTGCCTTTGAATTTTTAAATTTGATTCAACTTGTCCATGTCGATTTAAAGAATTGGACGTCGGTTTCAACTAAAAATGCGTTTGTAAGGCAATTTTATTTATTTAATTTTTTGAACTTTTTGACTCACATATTTTGACTAACTTTCACAATGATGAAACAATACAATGTCACAATTTCTTTCTCAAGACTTTAATACTTCCTTTGCTGCTACCAAATACCCATGATTTTTTTTGAGAAAGAACAGACAATGCACGGTTATGCGTAGATATGATCAATGCAAAGAGATAAAAAAACACATTTTAAAAAAAAAACATCTCAATTTGAGTTACTAGCTGAAAGTTATGGTAACTACAAATTTTAAATCCAACATCTTTCTCGGACCCTTTCCAAAATGAATTTTTTTCTATAATTATGTTTTATTCATTGAACCAAAAATGGCAAAAAACAACTAAGAAGAGTTATAACTCATGATTTCAATGATTGGATCTAAGATCAAATAAGATTGCAACCGACATGATGAATGCCTCAATGTTAGACAACTTACATCACAGATCTAACGTTTATGTGCAACGATGTATGTCTCCCTCCAAACCACTGATAATCAGGTACAAACTCGGCTGAACATAGATAAATGCTTACATAAACAAATACACATTGCAGGATGTGTTATCCAGAATAGAAAATCTGTGCATGAATATTGGTCATAAAGATATTTCTGTCAAGTTATAGTGTATCTGACAAGACATATACAATCCAAAATTTCTACGTGACTCCTCTAGAATGTCTCACTTCTACCAGACTCTCATGGTTAACCTGCTTTGATACCAAATAATAAATTTGGTCCAGATTATTAGAAATAATCTAACACAATAATAAAAACATAGAATATAAAATACTATATTAAATTCATCTAGGATAATATTTCATACAAAGAGTTCACAATATATAGGAGGATGTTCTCCTTAATATAAGGAGTCAACATCAATCCTCAACAACTCTCAATCCCACATATATCTCTCCATGAATCTCTCAAGATTATCCCTAGGATCACTCACACTCCAAAATAACTACATGAGTTGTTTATCACAGCACACTCACACTAACTATATTATTAATATGAGTTAAATAAATTCATTATTAATACTATTACAATATATTAATAATGTTACACGATATATTTGTAACATAATGGTTGTATTTTTGATGATTCTATGAATGGGATGTGCTAGTTTACTTTTACATGTTTGATAATTCTAGGATTATATGATTTAATGTGTTGATTGAATGATCAGGGGTTGAGTAACAGGAAAATGAATCCTTGAAATGGAAAGAGAAACCTTGTTGTCATACATGCATAAGGAATGTAATAAAAATCATGTTTAAGAAGAGAAAATCATGAAGGTTTAAGAATTCCTTATAGATTTAAAAGGTTAGAAACATCTTGTATGATTTTTGAAAGATTGAAATATCATTTTCATGCAATCTTTATTGTTAGGAAGTTTTACATTTGAGAAAAGGTTTAAGAGGATTGGTAAATATTACTATACAATCTAGTATAGATTGGTAAAGATAATTTCTTGAGGTATCAAGAAATAATAGGGTTACTTGTCATATTTGAAGGGGTTACAAAATTGGAGTGAAGTTTTGTACGTGTAACCAAATCCTTGGATTAGTCTACAAAGTTCAAATAAGTGCCATAAACTAATTAATCTTGCTTGTAGATTATTCCCAATTTAGGGTTTGTAGAAAAGAGGAAAAATAGCAAAACTTGGTCATTAATTATTAGAAAATTTTCAAAATTCGGGAAATAAGCTTGTGCATGGGGTAGAGATGCCTAGGAAAATTCAACGGAGAAAGATGACAACCGAAATGAGTCCAAAATTTATTGATCATTCGAAGATGCTAGGATAAAGATTTTAAAAACCTTTAATACAAAATTGATAGGGTTATCCATATCTCCATGGGAATAACGAGATTCACAAACAACACAAAGATAAATCAATATTCCAAGAAAACTATGATAAATGAAAGAATAAAGATTACAATGAACCAAAGGAGGCACTACAATTTATTACATAATTGTAAAATGTTACATGTTTTTTTTCTACTTTCAAGTGGGTCCTACACACAAGTGTTATAAGTTTTTCTAGTGTTTAAAATCTAGAAAAGATAATTAGTTTATATTTTTTTCTTGGACATGTGATGAAAATATGAAAAACAAGTTAAGATAGAAATAATTAAGAAAATAAAACTTACAAAATATGAAGCATTAGTAGAAAAATACAACAAAAAAGGTAACAAGAAATAGAAATGGATGACATAGAGCACAAATAGTTCACCTAAAAATATAAAAATTAGCTAAAGTAAAAATTTCTCAAATGACTAGAATTTAAAACCTCTAATGAAAAAGAATGATAAATGGTATAAGAAAGCTCTTATCCTTGGCAAGAACACCTTCTTAGTGCTCGATAACCCATAATGATTATGATCATTCTATTTGAAATTGAATGAGCTATGCGATGAGGAACTATGGATTAACACATCATGAAAGATGCACTTAATCATACCAAACCTATTTTAAAACTATAAGTTTCTCATTTTAGGTGTTTATTTGGTCTAAAATAAGTGGTATAGTAGGGGTATAATGAAAAAATAGTATGCATAATGTGAGGTCTACATATATCTAATAAGGGTTGATGTTGGGTGGATTTATGGTCATCTTGAAGAATTTCCTATGAGGTTGATCTAGACTAGGGATAATAATACATGGAAATAATGAAGTGACAATCCCTCCCTATTTTTATTGTATAAGGTTGGTAAAATTAATTTTAATTTTGAAAATAAATTTCCTCTTGAAAATAATTGTCATTTTAAATGTGTGTAAGTTGGGAACATGCTCAGTTAGTGAGCTCATATGAAAATAATTGTCATCAAGTGTGAATTTTTCATGTTGAAACTTAGATTTTTAATGTGTAAGAGGGAGTTCATGTGCTACTAGTTATAGGAGAAATCTCAGTGAGAAAGCTAGATAAGTGAACTCGGTGAGTAATATCTCATGGAATATGTGGATGAGATATCTCATGGAATATGTGGATGAGATAGATTAGGAGGATATTATGAAGTGGGTAGATGATCTTAGGAGGAGATCATGAAGTGGGTGGATGGTCTTTGGAGGAGCTTGTGAAGTGGTTGGATGATTTCAAAGGATATCATAAAGTGGAAATAATATATTAGGGGATCTCATGGATGATCTTGAGTAGACACATTTGGTAGGAACTTGGAGAGAAAAAGAAAAAGGTTTTGAGGAGATCAATGAGTGAGAAAATGTGTTTGTGATAAGTTCATTGATTATATGAGGTGGATGAGCTCATAACGATCTTAACAAGCATAAATCTTAGGAGGATTTCAACAAGTGAGCTTAGGTGGACGAGTTTGGGATTATCTCATGAGGCACATTTATTAAAGGCTATTTTTGGGTTCTAAGGCATGAATACCATTGAGATATTGTATGGTGGAGGTTGACTCACATGTAAACACTTTATATTATATGGTAATGATTAATACATTAGACTATGGGATTCCATGGCCAATGTGATAGATAGTCTAAGAATGTGTGTAACTATGTTGAGTCAAACCAATAGGATAAATATTGGAAGGATAATTTGAGCCAAAGCCTATTATATATGAAATGAGGTGTGGAGAATCAACAAAACATTTAAATGTTCCATATTGAGAGATCACAAATTTGTAGAGAGGATTTATAGCTAATATAACCATGATCTTTACTATATAGAAATTCTCAATGTTATGGGTGAGTTGAGAAGTTTTTAAAGGTTCCCACATTGAAACTAAGAAAGTCATGTGTTTGAGTGAATATGTCAACCACATATCAAATAAATCTTTGTTTTTTAATTAATTTTTTTTTAGAGTCATTTTGTAATTTATGGGTCGAGTCTCAACACATGGTCAAAATTGAAATGTTATTGGAACTACTAACAAATATATATTTTTTGAATCTCACTAGATGAGAAAAGGGTTGTATGGAAGTAACTCATGTAATCTATAAATTACCTAGTGAGAAATTCTTATTTGGAAAATGATCACAATGATGACGGATGGATTTTGTGAAAAAAACTCATGTTATATCTCACCAAATAAGGATGAGAAGGAATCATCACGTTAACTCACCACACCAATGTTTTTAGGATTCGTGGGTGAATTTGCATGGATTAATTTTTCATGTAAAGGTAAATTTAATTTAAAATTAAATTGCGAATTCAATATGGGAGCTAAGCCTAAAAACTCATTAAAAATGTTTCTCAAATTATAGGGGTTTTTATAGGCGATCCTATCATTTTGGAGTATTTTTGATTCAAAAAAGTACTTTATAAAGCTTGAAAATACACTAATAAAGAGTTGACTATAGAAAGAGGCTCAAGGGTATGTGGGAATATATAAGAGGAAGTAAATATATAAATAACCTATTAAAACACACAAAAAATAGAAAAATGATATGTAAGTCCAAAATGTAAGAAGTAAAAGTTATCATATTAAATTTCAAGAAAAGCCGCATAAAATAAATTCCTAAAATAACTTATAATAACAACTTCAAATTTAAGCATGAAGGAGTTCATTTCTCACACTCATGGAGTATGGATTCCTTTTTTATCTTATGGGTTGCTAAATTATTATTGATATGTATATGATTTCATGTAGGAGTATCCATGTAAAATGGATTTAAAAACATGCCAACACAATGAGTGATTTAATTTTTTTGCTTGATAGTTTTAAGGAACGTCTATAAAATATACTTGACATGGTAACCCTATATTTGTGTGATGCCCCTAACATCAAAGGTTTATAGTATTTTTGGGGATAATATTAGTGGAAGATTTAATTAATTTCTTGTAGGGATAAAAAGAATTATGTAAAGGAATATTAGAGAAATAATGAAACATAGTCATGAATAATGAGGTATATTGATAAATAGTGAAGGAATTGAAAATTGTGGATAGCTTATAGTTTACCATAATATTTTATTTGATAGGTTAATACAAAGAATATAGTGTATACTTGACCAAATTATTGTGTTTAGTAGTGTGAAAAATGAAGGATAGTGGGGAATTATGTGGAACATTATGTGCATGAGATGATGAGTACAATTAAATTAAATGATAGTATGATTAGCTAATTATTATTGATTAATCAACTCTTAATTATTTATGGGATTGAGATAATATGAAAAAATTGATTAAGTAATGGGATGGTATAATGTGGGTGTCTACAATATTAGACAACCTTGTCTAACCCTTAGGGTTTGGTCATTCTTGTAATTGGTATTTGTAAAATTTATAATTCCTTTTATGGATATTAAATTCATAAACCCACCAACCTCTCTTAAGTTCCAAACCACATGTTTCCCACATAACCACATATTATGCTTCATAATTTATTATAGTGTAAAATTATATCTCCCCTCCACCTATAGAGGTTGATATGAGTAAGCTTAAGTTAAAATCATCTTATACTCACACATCTTGTGATTATCACCGGTGCATTGGTCACTCTACCAATCTATGTATTATGTTAAAACATGTTATCGAATATATTATTGATGATAAAAATATCATATTTTATTAAAATATTACCCCTCAAATTAATGAGAATGTATGACCATTAGTTTCCAAAAATACATCACCTATCCATTCTCTAGTAGAGTCTTACATTTGTCCAAATTACATCATTCGTATAATATGCAACCCTTATCTACTATTTTGTGTATAATAATATTTAATATAAATTAATTCCTATTAATTCTCACTTCTAGAGATCTTTTATGCAACATTTTGTCTTACCTCCCCTTTCTCTCCATATTACACTAGCTACCATTCCACCTACACTATTAGGCATTAGCTTATCATGGAATCCATGGTCCATGGTCCATGTTTTCAATATAAGGTAAAGAGGCCACCAAAGGGGGAAATCAACCTACTCCTCCACCATCTCCTCTTAACATCATTCATACTAGTTATTAATCAAAGAGATATAATTTATTGGATCTATTACATAATATTACTATTAAAGTTTCTTTTGTTGAGATACTAAAGAAATCACTTTCTTACAATGATATATTATACGAGTTGTTGAAAACAACTATTCTTCCTAGAAACATACATTTTTTCTCTTTTAATTATATATTTAATACATTAAAGAGTATGGATAAGGACAACACCTTTGATTATAATTACTTTACACATAATACTATCATATATCAATGTCAACCAATTCTTATTATAGCTAACATTTAAGGTTTGTTAAACAAGAGGGTTATAATTAATAATGGATCCACATTTATTATATGTCCTAGCTATTTTCTCCAATAAATGGGACATATCTATGAGTTGTGTTTAATAGTCAACTATCATTTTAAATATATTTGATAGTAACCCTTGAATTATAATGAAAAAATCACATTAGATGTAATATTTGGGCCCTAAACAATGTATATTGCATTTCACATATTATATATTCCTCTTGATTGTAATATTTTATTGGCTAGACCACGGATTCATGAAATGGAAGAAATATAATTTACACTACACATATCCATTAAATTTATCCATAATGTACATGAGCACACTATTGTAGTTAAAAAAATCCCTTTAAGTATTATAAATTGAAAATGTCCCATTCTAGAGAAAAATCTATTATACCTCATGTATAGTTGATTCGATTTAAAAAATACGTACATATCAAGTAAGCAAATATAGCAATGAAAATGATACATAATCCACTATACAATCACAATTACAATAATTAAATCTTTAAAATGAGATTTATTTCATAAATAGACATATTTAGCACATAAACATCTAGATTTCGATAATTTATGACATCAAAAATCTATACAAGTCCAATCACATCCAAATGAATCATAACAAACAATATTTTCTGAATCACCTTCTAGGGATAATGATGTTATTCACAACTTACCATTACTAGTTAGTTAGGAATAATAACTTACTAGGGTAATTTATTAGTATGACGATGAAGATGATCAAAATGAAATATTAGATTAACAATATATGAACTTTAAATTCCAATCCCATTAATGAATAAAATTATATTTTTACTTTCTAATTACTTCTACTGGTACTAGAGTATATCAAGACAAAACTTACATAGTCTCTAATAGAAATGCCTTCTCTCCTAGGATCTAAACAATGAAGAAAAAGAATTGTCTTATCAATTAAATTTTGTAAAAATATTGTATATAGAGAAATACCACACAATAGAAGGAAAACAACACAAAAGTGCAAACCTAATCCTTCTTTGTATCTCCTTGCAACCTTAGATGAGAGTCTTGAAGCTTGGAATGAAGAACCAACCTTGTTGAATCTCTTGATCAAATGTCTAGTGATGCTCCAAATATGTTCTCGAATGGAAGTTCATTTCAACTTTGAGCAAAGAAATAGAATGAATAATTTTGATGATAGATTTGTGATCAATTGAACAATGTAACGATGTGTAGAATTGAAAGGAAATTCAACACAATAATGGTCTAATTATAAAATATTCAAAAGATGATAAATGGAGAGTAATGAGTGCTTATTTATATTTGAGGAATACAATCCCAAATCTTTGATTTGTCGATTAGAGATATTTTTTTGAGTTTCCAACTTGATTGGAAAGATAAAATACTATTTTAAGATTGATTGAATGAGTTATTCAACACAATAATGGTCTAATTATAAAATATTCAAAAGATGATAAATGGAGAGTAATGAGTGCTTATTTATATTTGAGGAATACAATCCCAAATCTTTGATTTGTTTGATTAGAGATATTTTTTGAGTTTCCAACTTGATTGGAAAGATAAAATACTATTTTAAGATTGATTGAATGAGTTATAATTGAGTTGGAAAATGTGGCACGTATTTTGAATATTTTTATATTTTGCATTTAAATATTAAATTCATGTATTTTTTTATTAATCCAAAAAGTGACGTGAGTTTTATATTTGGGGAGATTTTCTTTAGTTTTGGAATGTCATGCTTTATGCATGATTTGATATAATCTAAACTTGTCTTCTTGCATAAATTTAATGATTTAATCTATAATTTATTTGTTTTTCTCTAGTTAACTTGAGATGTTAATTTGTGAAGTGAAAGTGGATAAGTGTGGTGCCCGATTTTACACACACAAATACAACAAGTAAAATACCAGGATAATTTTTTTTTTTGACTTACATTGCTCACTACACACAACACAACAAGGGCTCCAAGTATAGAAACTCGACTCACATACAACAATCACATAAGTCATCGACTCACATAGACACATGAAAATGACATAGGCATGTCGATGCCACACTTTTCCCAAAGAATGAATACTAGCAATGACCCAACCACAAGAAACATGACTTCAGGAATGGCGAACCCACAACACATCATTTCTTTAAATGTATTTTAGTTACGATTAACATTCCAAGAACATTATTGAGCAAGGATAAATTTCTTGTTTGTCCACCCACATATTCTTAAGTTTATTCCATGGTTAAAATACAGTTTGACCATCTTATGTTGGCTTCTTATACTTTATAAAATTTTCCATAACTAACATACTTATTTTGGCATAAATCAAATTGCATACAAAGTACTTAATTATCTTATTATTATGTGAAGAATATTCTTCTCGAACATATATTCAGTATCTACCTTTCTATTCTTACAACTCAAGTGAATGTGACTTGGTGTTCATATAGCGATATTAGGATTTGATGGAGATTTAGATACAAGATAAATTTTTACCAAAAGCATTCCTCGATCACGGTAGAGATATTTCCCCTACCATAGTTATTCTAATTCAATGACTTAATGACTTCCTTTTTTATATATTTATATATCTTTTGTTTTCTCGTAGTTTGATCACAACAATGCAATACATATTCTTTGAAACACAAGAGTATTTTTAATCGAGATATAAGGTCTCCAAGAGTGGCAGTATCCCTAACCTCAATTCTCGTTTTTACTCTTATATGCTTTATTTTCTACATCACATTAAGGTCTTATTTTTAGCATTGTCTTGTACAAGGAGTTATGAAGTGTTTGACCAACCTCTTGAAGAAATATGATTAGAAGACTTGATGCTTCACACAAACCCTAAGTTAACGTCCAAAACAACTGAGTTTTAGATTAATTCCAGCTTCACCTAAGGGTCTACCCCTCAACTATAAATGAGGTTTAAGCGAGAGGACAAGTTTATGCTAACCCACCTTCAGAAGGGGCCAAGGTGTAATGTTGAGAGACACCAAGGTAAAACATTTAGCTATGTGGAGCCAAGGGGGTTCATTAACAAGAGTGCAAGGAAAAGAACAACTATGTCCCGATCTCCATTTATGTCATTTGGATCCAACAGGGATTTCATTTGATGAAGAAAATTTACTTTTAAATCTATCTTCGGAAAAACAAGGTAATCCACTAGGCTATGAAGGAGGAGTTAGCTCTACTTACTCCAAAAGAAGTTTGACTGTGTCACTCCTATCAGACGGGTTTAAGACAATGTCACTAAACCTATTGACTAAGATGATAAGTCCATTCTTGAGCTCTGATTTTCCTGAATTAGGACGTTCCACCGAGAGCAAAGATTAAGTTCATCCTACAGGTGTTCAATTTCTTCTACAGTAAGGAGTATCGCACATGAAAAACAAGTTATGTCCCGATGTTGAACAAGGGTAGTGTGTTTTCGATTAAAAATATTTATTACATTTAAAAGTATGAATGTATAAGATTAATTGTTAATAACTTATTGAACACTAATCATACACTATAAGATATTACTTCAAATTCATTTACCTTATATAAATATCAACCCCTTTTAACCATGTGTTCTCTGAATCAAAATTGAACCTAAGATTAAATGCACATTTCCTAGATGTCCTAGAAACCAACATCTCATACATAGCAACAAATTATCAAATATAACCTTCTGAAACATGAGACTACAAAATACATTTATTCATTTAAAAATGAACTATATAAATTACAATGATAATTAATGCATTACACAACGCCTTTACGTCATCATTCTTTCATCCTCGTAAAAAAAACGTGAGCATGATATCAGCGATAATTCACTGGCATGGCATCCACCCTAACCTAACATAAGTATCATTTTTAGTTTCCCATTTACATATGATAATAATTACAATTTTCAAATGAAAGAAAAGGGTTTAGAGACATGTATTCAATGCATTTCATTTCACTTCACTTTGTAACCCAAGAGAGAGAAAGAGAAGGGAAGAGAGAGAAAACACCATTTTGTCAAAAGTTCTATTTCACACAACAGATACACTAAAGGGTTTTTAAACAGCTATTTGCATGTGTTAAAATTTTCTAGGGTGGTTTGGCAACCCTACGAGGGTCCCAGACTTTCTATTTTTACATTTTCTCACTAGCTACAAAATGTTCAAAACGGGCTCGGAGGCTAAGAAACTGCTTCCAAAAGTTATCTTCTCGATGAGAACGTACACCATGATTAAATTTCTATGTGTCCCCAGATATACCAAGAGTTCATAGCAACTGATGGAATTGGGAAAAAGTGAACGGTTTGCATTTGGCGGCTAGTTTTCCGGGGTCACTGGTCGTAGTTGACCCAATGCAAAAAGAACAAAAGTTAGTTTGAGGGCCCAGAAACGCATCCATAACTGACGTTCGATGGATGAGCACACAATGAGACACCTCCTACTAGTTCCCTTATATAAGGAAAATTCATTAGAGTTGACGGGATTGAGAGCTAGAAAACCATTTTCAAATGACAAGTTTTCTGGAGCGACGAGGTCAAACTGGACCAGAGGCCTAGAAAATGGATTTGCCAAACCATCCAAAAAGTGCTTTTCCCTAAACTAAATGTTCCATGCAATTGTCTAGTATAAACACTAGAGGTTTGCAAAGATGGGAAATAATTTCTCTATCCAGGTTTCAAATGGCGGTTCAAAACGAAAGCCAACTTTCTAGATTTAATAACTTTTTACTACTGAAAAGCAGTGTAACAAGGCTCCTATAAGAGCATTGAAAAGATCTCATATGTTTGTTCGGGGTCAAACCAAAGGTCAAGGTGACTCCTCACATATCAAGGTACATGAATGAAGCTTCACATCTCATTTTCAGAGTTACGAAGGGTACTTAATGAGTCTTTGAAAAATGTAATAATTAACTATTTAACAGGAAGAAGGTCAACAATATTACTGGGAAGTCAAACTCGTCTTGTTGATATACCAATAGTGTAGCGATCTAACTAGGTAGGAAGCTTTCTAAATCACCTCAGAATGAGGGTGGAAGTTCATGTTTTAATGTATCGAGTTATTTTGACATCGTGAGTTACGACAAGACATTTCATTGTTTTTACACGAGTTGAAATAAACAATTAACTGTATTAAGATCTTGATATTTTAAAATTATTTTAAGTTGTAAATGAAAACTAAAATATGAGAGTTATGAAATATGAGGGAAGGTGAATCATTCCTGGAAATGAATTCGATCGAAACTACGATTTAGTTCATATCTCGCTTGGGCACTTCGCCAACCAGTTCACGAGCATCCACAACTCCACCATTTTACATACACGCCTATCAAAGAATTTGTAACTGCATATTTGAAACCATTTCTCTACTCTTTATACTTGAAGGATGTCCAAAATGTGTTCCACAACTCGCATCTGGCACAGGATGGGAGATGCTAGCAAGGTTATGGTAACGGCTTTAGATCTTCCAGTTACGGTTTTCTCATAAATTTCTAAAGCCTATTCAACAACCCATTTGTGCATATCCTGCCATCATGGCATTCCATGAGACCACATTTCTTTGAGGCATTCTATCAAATAGTTGACTTGCCTTGTGTATGCTTCCGCAATTTGCATACTTGTCTACTAGCGCACTTGCAACTAAAATCCTCTACCATTATGCTTTGATGGTTGTCCGAGGCCTGCTCTAAAGCTCCCATTTTGACAGAGGCTAGGAGGATGCTGGAAAAAGGTTGTGGATTCTGGCTTTACAAGTACCAATTGCATTTGCTTGAAATTTTCCGAGGCCTTTTTAACAACCTAATTTTTTTGCACATCCTGCAATCATTATTACGATCCATAAAGCACATTTCTTTTATGCATTGTCGAACACAGTTTGCATGCTTCCACCTTTGCACATTCACATATGCTCATCAAACACAAGGCAAACATATCCACATAGCCACCACAGGACGAATTGACATGTTGATGATACATTCTCATGTGTTCATTAAACACCAAGAAAACATATCCACACAGCCACATTTTTTTTACAGGCATTTTTTCACACAGTCCATGCGCGCTTGGATCGGCTTGCTTCCACATTTGCATACAGATCCACCAGTGCTCTCATACAAACAATATCAGACAAAAGATCCCTCCTCCATTTTCTGTACCCAGCCGCAACCATACTCCAGGCGAAGCTGCCTCATTTTTCATTTGGTCAAACATTGAAAACAATGCCCCCTCAACATTTGTGACTACAACATCTCTCAAAAATTCCTATGTCTTTTATGCTTTGAAAAATGCCCACACAGGTTCTAGAACTCATTTTTGGTGCAGGCTGGGAGGATGATGGCAAATGTAAACTCATTGGATTGGGTACTTGTTTGATGCATGGGTGGAACAGAGTGACTGTCCCCTGAGGAAACCCCCACGTTCTCTGAACCCACCACCACCATACTCCATGCGAAGCTGTCCCGTTCTTTCATTTGGTCAAAGACTGAAACAATGCCCCCAAAGCAATCTTGAACACCCCCAATGGCCACCTCAAACCTACACAAAACCTCCCTTTCCATGGCGTGGCGCACTCTCTCTCTCTCCACACAAAACCAAAAAGATGGGACAGTCCCCAACTTGCCCTAAATCCACCCCCACATTCACAGGGATGTTTTTTTAATTTAAATCTTTTATTTCATTTATTTATTATTATTATTTTTTAAAGTGTGGGGCACTACAATTATAGGTAAGGTGGAAATGGATATATGTAGGCTTTTTTTAATTAAGGTGATATTTAAATTAGCTAATAGGATAGGGGATGAATAATAAGAATGATATGATTAATTAATTAATCCTAGGAATGGGATATGAGTGTAATAGGGTTTATAATATGAATATTTAATAATTCAATACCATGTGTGAGTGATAAGGATAGTAGAATTTTATTCAAGATAATGTCATAAAATGTCGTTAAAGGTCATAAAATAGCGAAATATATCAAAAGTGGTTGAAAGTGGTTGAAAATGGTCGTAATGTATTGTGAAGTAATTATGAGGTGATTTCAAAGGTTTAGAATGTGTAGTGAGATATTTTAGGGTATCTAAATTTACCCCTCTTAAAAGTGTTATTATGAACTAATAACGTTATAAATATAGTAGACGTGTGCAAATTGGCAAAAATGATAAAGAAATGTAGCAGATCGCTGATTTTTCCTATTAAAGCATTTATATGCCCTAGTAGGTCTTGATTGTGCTAAGGGAGTGCCCCTCAAGTGGATGGGTGACGTGATAAAGTAGTAGACATCTGCTTGATAGGAAGAGAGAGAATGCTTATGACTCAACATTGAATAAATATGATCTACTATTGAGTGGATGATGATAGAAAAATGATGAGAATTATGTGATGAATGAATTATGATATGAGTTTTTAGTTGTTGAATGATATGCATGTGTGAATGTAATGGTGATATGACTAACATTTATCATAGCTTGACCTTCCATTCATATTTTGTATTTTGGAGCAACATGCTTTGTTATTGCATAATAGAGTTAGCACCATGATTATTGAAGAACCATGATGATTAACCCATTATGTGTATAAACACACACACACACACACACACACACACACACACACACACACACACACACACACACACACACACACACACACACACACACACACACACACACACACACACACACAAAAAGTAAAAAAAAAAAACCTAATATACATAGTAAATGTATACACCAAGGCTATAAATGAGCTAGGATGATAAACAAAATACTTGTACTTGGTCTATAGTAACTATCAATGCAAAAAAACTAGAAATAAAGACAATTAACTATGCCCCTAATGTGTTCCACAATGATGATTGATTGAATTAATTTACCACTAAGAAAAGATACATACAAGGGGCAATAAAATACTGAAGATTGGGGTAAAGGGATAATATTGTTAGATCTAGATGGAAAATTTATTTGATTGAGTTTCCCCAAGAAAGGATACATGCAAGGGGTAAGATTGGATCAGACTGAAGAGTGGGGTCAAGTGACACTCTTGTTGGATCCACATTGAAGATTGATTTGATTAATGGGTCATTTCCTCCAAGCAAATATAAATGAAAGGGAGATAATGAGATATGAGATTGCCCCAAGCGAGGATGCATGCTAGGGTTTTGATTTGTTGTAGGATAGTTGGAATGATCACTAGGATAGGAGTTAAAAGTTTGATTTTGAGATGATTATTGATTTGTTGTTTTTGGTATTGTTTGGAAGAGTACCTCAGTGTTTGATAGTTGTGTGAATGTTTTGAAGTTTGTGGACAATGTTTGTCTATTTTTTGATTAATTATAGATGTTTTAGATTTTGGGATAAAATTATTTATTATTATTTGTATTTTTTATTATTGTGATTTTAAAGGATTTTGGAATATATGATGGATTTTTTTCTTGGTAAAGGATGCATTGTCTAAATATGTATTGAAATAATTGTAAACATTTCATTCAATTGATAGATTTTCTCTATCATTTCATTATCATATCTTCACATTCTTCACCTATAAGATACATGTTAATCTTGTTCTTGTGAGGTATTATGTATCTCATCCATGTTTTGGAATCTTCCATTCCAGATGTTTTTACGTACATTCTTGTCTAGAATCTTACTGATGGAAAATCCTCCTTTCAAAGAATCTCTCCTTGACAAGAAAGTACTTAAATTATTTATCCATATCTTTTTCTATCCATCTCTACCTAATTTGATGATCCCTTGTATCCTATTAGTCATGTGGGGCTGAGATTTGGGGGAAAATTGTCTTTCCAAAACAAACAAAATAAAAAAAAGAAAAAAATAACCCCAAAATACAAAAATAAAATAAAAGATGTTACACCTTTTGTCATTCACATTCTTTGGTGTTGAGCCCACACTTCTTCTTGGTAGCATGGGACTGAGAAAATAGAAAATTACCCAAGTACTCACCTATATATTGTATTCGATGTCTAACCCTTACCTCTTACAGGTGGTATGGAGAAAAATGTAGGGGTCATTTCAAAAATAATAAAGAAACAAAAAGCCTTCATAAGAATGAATCAAAAACACTTAATCATAAAACATTTAAAGAATCAATTTAGTTTCTCATGTTAAGAGATAAAACATTCCTTACACTAGATATTTCTAACGAGAAGGCCACCTATGGGTCTAAGTCTCATCATGATTGTTGTCATGCAAATGTGCAATTTGGAAAAGTTCATATTTTAAAGCATGAAAACAGACCTAGTGTAAAATTTTTGGATTGTCAACCCCCTTAAGCACTTCCCCAGGTCACCCTATCCCTTGTTTCAGTCCTATAATACTATTATTGGTGGTAATGTGTGTTTTTCAATCATTTCCATAGGTGATTTATGGATATCAAGTTCATTCAGAACTTCTAAGTCAAGATCTTTCAAGACAAGATTTTCAAGAAGTTGAAGAATGGTTGTTTTTGGTCTTCCTAAGGTTGGTAGCACACCCATAGAATAGAATGAAAGACTCAAAGTAAATAAGGAGGTGTATAGGAGAGATAAGAATGTTGTGTGACTGGTTTTGGAAGATTTTGGGAAGTTTCAGATGGTTTTGGATAGTTTCAACAAAAGTGGGTCCTAGAGGGTGAAGCAACTTACAGTGTACAAACATCCTTTGAGATTCAGGGAAGTAATTATGGGATCTTTGTGAAGATTTGGAGGTCAAAAAAAGAATCATTAGAAAGGTATTTAAGAGTTCTAGAGGATGATGGTTTCAAGTTTTCACAAGACATAAGAAATTCTACCCATAGTCTAATTTCAACATGTACAATCTATGAGCCCAAAGAAAAGTCAATTTTATAGGATGTTGCCGGAAGAATAAAGGTATGATACTCCTACAATTGTTTTCAAAAGGCCATTTATAGTTAATTTCATATAAATAAGTGCATGAAAAGGCCTCCGGACGCTTGAATTATACCTCCGTAAAGTTGCTCCCCAAGGACTTGAGGAATGTGGACTTAGGAAAATTTAAGGGACCTTGATGAGGAAACTAGGGAAATTAGGAATGTTCACATTATAGGGCACTTCAAATTGTTTTTATTCATTCCTCTCCTTCCCTCAAGGCTTCAAAAATCCAAATAATTAGAAACATTTAAGAAAAATGGAAAAACATGCTTCTACAATGCATTGCGGGTTTTTAGGGTCTGGGAACAATAGTTCCTAAGTTCCTCTTGTTCCTTGATTTCCCAAATTTCCTACATAACAAAGAAATTTTTCCAAGATCAGTGTATTATAGAAATATAGGTCGTAGATAGAATAAAGGAACAAGCTCTTTTGGGCTCTTAGTTTCCCTTGGTGGCTTTCGGGCGTCAAGGTGAAGCAAAATGAAGTATTGCGAAGATGTAGAGGAATGACATAATTAGTTCCTATGGGGAACTAGTTCCCCACACTTGTGTTCAATCGAGAAAAGAAAAGGGATATAATGTTGTGTGGGCATGAGGCGAGTCTCTAGAATTAGGCGGTCGGATGGAGTACATTCCACGGGAACTTAAGCTCATAGCACTTGGGTTCAATTTGTAGGTAAAAGGTAATGGAGTAGTGTGGAGTATCAAGTAGAATATGGAATGATGGAACTCATTCCTCATGGGAAAAGGTTCTATGGGATTAGTTTGAGGCCACAAAGCAAATGTGTGAGCACCAAATTTTTTTTTTTGCGGGTTGGGAGGTAGCCAAAGGAACTAAGCATTGGTGGAATGGTTCCACAGAACCAAAGGTTCCTCTGAAGGATGTCACAAACCAATAAAAAGGCAAGGAGATAAACGGAGTGGGTTGTGGGGAAGAATGAAGTGTGAAGGACTAGTGGGTTGCGGAACTCATGGCTTGGGTGGAGCGATTGTCAAGTTCCACCCGACGCTTTGATAAAATGATCCACGCGCCATTTGAAGATCACTGCAGATAAATAAAAGGACATAGGAATAAGTGGCACAGTTCTGTGTTCCCCAAGTTCCCTAAACACCTGATCCATCCATAAAAAATGAGAAAATGGTATAATTTCAGACTATGGTAATGTACATGGAACTGTATTCCTCCTTGACCCCATTGGATCCGCATGGGCATAATTTTTTTCAAGATGCTCCACATTTTGCAAATTTAATATCGTTGGAAAGGAATCTTCATGCTCTACACTTTGGAAACTGAAAATATTGATTTTGGTGAGGGTAAGTGGGAGAAAAATAAGGAATATTATCAACAGATAAAATATGCGGTTCAGATTGTATTTTTAATTTGCAAAAGTGTTTTCTCAAAATTATTAGAGAAATACTTAATTTGTCTTTTTGCTAGTAAATGAAAAGTCATAAGTGGATGGGAATAAGAAATTTCACATGAGGGATATGAAAGATCAATTCACATTTGTTATAAATTGGGATGGCCCCTCCATTAAAAAGGATCAGAGATCCTGAAAATTTTGTACTTTGTAGCATAATGGATTGTAATATGTTGTTGGAATTTTTCATCAATATACATTAAATAAAGATACATTTCTTCTATATGGTTTCTTATATTCCCTTACATTTTACAACTTATGTAAATGTCAATCAAGGAAGGAGTTTCTACCATCAAGATGTATGAATGTGTGTAACTTTGTGTGCATGGTTTCCTCTCATCATTAACGTTATAATCATAATTGTTATAAGAATCTTTTGATTCCTCTTCTTATCTCTTTATGCACTTTGCAAGTATAGTATTGGAGATGAAATTTGCATCCTTGATAGATAAATCTAAATAAATTTGTGTTTTAATTCATTGGTCCAACTAGCTTTATTTTTTCTTTCTTCTATATTTAATTTTGAACTACTATAGTTCTTTGGGGTGAAATATGCAATTGGCCTACTCATGGCAGTAACCTTCCTTTCCTAATTTCTCTCCTTTCCCATCATTGCTGTGAATTCTTTCCTTGTACCCCATATAAGAACTTTTTTAGGTTCAGTGGAGTGTCCCTGTGTGATCCCTACCCTATTTGGCCAACCCACAACATTTAGATAGGATTAGATTAGTTTTCATTCAATAATGGGAGATGCACCATTCAATGTAGAGGTGCCTAGCCCCATGAGTATTGGTGGAGACACCTAATTTTCCATACTAACAAATATTCTTCATGAGTTGTTTAATTCCTTTCCAAACCACTCATCTTACGTAATTTGTTGAACCATTTGAAGCCTTGTACTTGTATTCCCCTGTTATACTACTAAGACATTTCATTATAACCTAGACTTATGACATGAATATTAAGTAATAGAGTTATTACTAGTTAACTTTATTTTGTGGTATTGTGAGTACACATTTATTCTCTTGATTATAATAAGGTGTTTAAATGATGCTTTGTATGATGCCAACCTTGTTTTTAATTTTTTAATATGCAAAATTCACATGCATCCAAAGGATCCATACGTAGGGACCCATCCACATCCAAAAGGAATCATATAAAACTAAGTGATCATCCATAACAACTTGCATGCAACCAAAGGACTTTTCTACAACAAATCGTCTACATCCAAAGGAAGTCAAACACATTAAAGAAATCATGATCCTAAGAAGCTCATGGAACATGGACACATCACTCGATTTTGAACATGTTTATGGAAGAATAAATTACAATTAAAACATGAGAACTAGGAGGTGAATCAACTCCAACATTTGATTATGTGTTGTAACTTAATAAGGAACTAAATGATTAAATTCATGATTTGGGAACTGATTGATTGAACTGGTCAATTACTTGAGTTATGTGATTGACATCTAGACACATGTTGGTAAATCCTATTGCATGCATCTAATATCCAGATTATTTGGTTGAGATATTTTACTTGATCTGTTTGAACTCCTATTCAAACTTGATTTCCTCACGTTTTTACGTGACGAGATGTATAAAAAGAAAATGATTAATGTTGAAGAGATAATTGGTTAATGTATGTAGATCTAGATAGATATTAGAGAGTAGTAGATACACAAAATACAGAGGTTTCTTTGTATGTAAATGTAATATTCATGCCAAATTAATAAATAATTTGAGTTTTTTTTAGTAACTTCTAGAACAAGCCTTAGGAGGGATTAACACCCAAGGTAGGGCCCACTTATGGTTTGTTATCTTTCTCCATAGTTTTTTGATTTGATTTATTGCATGAGTAGATTAGGAGAAAACTATTTATGTATCTACATTCTAAGTTTACATGTTTTACCTTAGTCATAGTATTTACATCCAGTCTGAATTTCATTTTTTCCAAGCATTGTTATTTCTTAAATTATAGTGACAAAACTTTATTTCTTTACCTCCTAAATACCTATAATTGTGTATATATCATTGAAATTATTGAAAGTCTATGTCCCTGGGTTTGATAATTAAATGAATGCATATTAATCGACAACATATTTATTGTTGCAAGTTAATTTTTACCACCATTTTTGGCACCATTCGTGGGGATAATACCAAGTTATAATGTTTTTGAGAGTTTTCTCATTTCTTAGAAGTCATATAGGTTTTAGGATACTCGCCTCAAAGCCCCCACTAATTTTTTTGATAGAGTTGAGATATTTAATGTATGCACCATCTAAGGGATGCCCATGGTATATTTTTACCCAATCCACAAGTAGCACAAATCATTTCATACAATTATGAGGATTATGAAGAAGACATAATTTTATCTGTATAAGGTTTGCGATTAGAAGGTCCCTTTCCAAGTGAAAGTTACGAAGCTGCTCTTGATCGACCAAAAATGGTAGCAAGTAAATAAAAAATTTGAAGACATGGAAATTACCTTTGAGTTTCCCATTTCTGATAGTGATGAGGTTGCTACCATGAAGAATATTTCTCCCTCTTCCTTGTCTAACTTTTATGGATCTATGACTAAAGACCTGGACACTTTTTTTTTGAGTTTGATGTTTTATGCAGGAGCTAGGATTATACCATTGGTGCACATAAGTTAAAGCTATTCCCTAATACACTAAAGGACGTAAGCTTGATATGGTTGATGGGTTTGGGAAAATATGCCATTACCACCTAGGCACAAACGAAGGAGAAGTTCCTCACTAAGTATCAGGAATACTGTAGGATGAGTAGCAGAGGAGGTGATGAAATCTACAAGATGACATAGAAAGAGGATGAACTATTGGAATACTATCTAGAATGATTCATGCTCTGCATTCGAGAGACAAAGTACATAGGACTACCTCATGAATATCTCAAATTACTCTTTTTGAAGGGAATCAGTGAGGAGGACATGGATGCTCTAGATCTGATAGGAGTTAGAGAAATTTCAAAAGCTACCTTTGAGGAGATTTGTGAATCCTGCAGGAATTACTCTAGATCCACCATGAAGAGAATAAGAAATGTAAGATCAAGAGGTGGATTATCTACTAAACATATTGGGGACATATCTGAGTCGGATATTATCAACATGTTTAAGAAAATAAAGTAGGATATTGTCAATTATATGGCCACTCAATTATATGCTCTGCATGCCAAGAAGAAAAGAAAAGATGTAAAGGAAAAACTCATAGATTTCTACCATACATGTAAAATAAATAAATCTTCTTTGTAAAAGTAGATGATTTACCAACATTGCAAAAGAAAGGGAGGCTTCACCTAAATTTAAGATGTTGGAGACAAAGGATGGGAAATTCTTCTATGTTGCTCAAAGAAAATCGTGGCCACAAAGACAAGGAGGTATGTCATAAGACCCTATGCAATCATTTCATAATTGGGCTAGTAATCCATATATACTAACCCCCACCTTGGGCTAATCAACAAAAAGGTTGGGCTCCATACACTAGTTAATACCACCAACAATGCCAACCTCAATTTGTATGACAAAAAAATGGAAATAACCCCCTTCTTCATGGAAAAATCCTGGAGAGGAGGGCTTTCATGGAATAACCCACCTCCTAATTACTAAAAATATTACCAGAAACCTCCTTATCCGCAACAACAAGCTTTAATGCCAAATTACCAACATAGATCTAAGCTAAAATAAACTATATTACTAGCTAAAAATGCCTAACCCTAACAATAAAGTTACTCAGCCAACCTATTCCACTGAAACAACTCAATACCTTACCTATTATGTTGATCCTAATAATATCCATCTCTGCTCAAGAAGAGAATTTCCTCCACCAATTGGACCCACAATTACAAAGATTGAAGATGAACCACCATTTTTTGTAGAATGATATGCGTAATGTGAAAAAATGCTACAAGCTGATCCACAAACACATGAGCAGGACTTCTAGCATGGTAAAGTGCAAACTAATGAACCACCATTTCCAGAGAGATTACAAGAAAAGAAGACTGACCTCAATCTAGAATCTAATTCTAATTTTCTCAATTAGCTAAAATATATTTGTGTGAATATTCCACTAATTCAAACAATCAACGGCATGCCCATTTATAAAAAATTGGTTAAGGATTTATGTATAAAAAACCAGGGTAGAAAGAGAAAGGATCCATCCATTGTGCAAGTTATTGGACAATTGGCTGATATTATGCTTATAAATTCAATTCTACCAAAATATATAGATCCCGAGTAGTCCATTGGTAAATGTTACGATTAATGACACACAAAAATAAAGAACACTTTAATTAACTTAGGGCGATCATAAATGCCATGAAAAATATAATTATGGATGATATGAAATTGTAAGGACTAAGGCCCACAACTACTGCTTAGAACTAGTAGACATATCATCGGTGAGACACTGGAGGAATCCTTGAGGACAAAGTTGTGGTGGTAGAATCTTGGGAATACTCTATTGAATGTATTTTCTTGACCAAAAGAAGGTTTAAGAGGATATTCTATCATCCTAAGAAGACAATTGTTGGCCACTACTGATATATTCATAGGTTGCAAGTCTAATAACATGATTATTTCTAATGGAAATGGCACTAAAAAGATGATTCTTTACCCTTCTTCCCAATTGTTGAATGATGAAGATCAAACCATTTGGGTAGAAGAATCAAAAGCATATCAAAACTCTGTACAACTACTCATGATGATGGATAAGTCCTCTATAATTGAAGCACAACAAGAAGATGTTATTCTTTCCAACGTTTTGTAGAATAACTATGGAAGAAACGAATAAGTGGATTATAAATTAAGGTGTTTAAACTGCCTCTTGAACCAAGTTATACCGCAACAAGGCACCATAGACATTGCAGGTAATAATTTTATCCTCCATAAAATTATTCCCCATGATTACATATTGAATTCTGTAAGAAGCAATGTATATCCAATGATTGATCTCTCCAAGAAAGTGGAATTAACTCCGTGAAGGCCACTTAACGTAAAAGATATGCTAAACATGCAATAAAAGAAATTATTGATTACTCTTTGACAAAAACATAAATTAGTGTTTGCGTGGGAATATGGTGACATGTATGGGATTCATCCTAAGTTGTGCACTCATAAGATTTATATAAAAGACAGTTGTAAACCAATCGAGACAACCAAAAGAAGAATGAACCCAACAGTAAGGGAGATTGTAAAAGGAGAATTGAAGAAGCTATTGGATGTTGGATTTATATATCCAATTTTAAAAAGTCAATGGGTGTCGACCATTGTCAACATGCACCAAAGAAGAATAAAAATTAGAGGTTACATCTATATTATAGGGAGTTAAATGCAACAACAAAAAAATGTCATTTTCCACTTCCTTTCATTGATTAGGTACTTGACACTTTACATGGTAAAAATATTTTTTTTTCTTTGATGGATATAGTGGCTATAATAAAATTCAGATTACACTAGAGGATAGAGAAAAAATACTTTCACATGCCCATGGGAACATTTTCATATTTTGTTATTCTATTTGGCTTGTGTAATGTACCTGCTACATTCTAGAGGGAAGTCTTGAGCATATTTTCAGATCTAAAAAATGACTACATGGAGGTATACATGGATGATTTTGCGATACATGGAAGTAATTTTAAAGAAACCCTAACAAATATGGACAAAGTTTTGAAGAAATGTACGAGCACAATCTATCCTTAAGAAATGAAAAATGTTACATGATGATGTCTGAAGGTATAGTCTTGGGACACTATCTCTCTTATGATGGAATTCAAGTTGATCCAAAAAAGATATCTATCATCATAAATCTACCAACACCAAAGAAACAAAAGGATGTTAGGAGATTCCTAGGCCATGTTGGTTATTATAGAAGATTCATACAATATTTCAGCAAGATTACAATGCCATTGTTTTTACTACTAAGAAAGGATGTTGCCTTTGAGTGGACTAACAAATATAAGACTACATTCCAAACTTTGCAGAAAATGTCAACTATTTCCCCTGTATTAAGAGGGCCTAATTGGAACTTGTCATTCCAAATCCATATTGATGCTTTAGACCATTCCATTGGAGTTTTTAGGATAACAGGACGAAGTTATAAATTATGTAATTTATTATGTTAGCAAAATATTGTATGCATACTGAATTTAATTACAGTCATCCACGAGAAAAAGAGTTCTTAGCAGTTGTGTATGCTATGAATAAGTTCAAGCACTACATCATATGTTATCTAGTGTTCATTCACATTTACCATGTTACAATTAAATATTTGATCAAAAAACTAGTAGTAAGTATCAGAATTATCAAATGGTTGTTCCTTCTACAAGAGTTTGATGTCACAATATTGGATAAGCCTAATAAGGACAACGTGGTAGCAAATTTCCTTTCAAGAATGGAGACTAATGATGAAGAACATGTAGTTGATGACTCTTTCCTAGATGAGCACCTATTTTATATCTCCAAAAAAATGCCTTGGTATCCAGACATAGCCAACTATTTGGTTTCAGGTAAAACACCTCCACACTACTTATATTATGAAAAGAAATACATAGTTGAGAAGAGTGTACATTTTTCTTGGATAGTTGGATTTCTATTTCACACAAGGCAAGATAATGTCATGAGAATATGTATAGATGATGAGGAAATATATTATGTCCTCAAATCCTACCACAGTGAACTGTGTGGAGGACACTTTGATACTAAAATAATAGCACAAAAGGTGTTGACAATAGGTTATTATTGGTCAAAACTGCATAAGGATGCAACACTATACACTAGGAGATGTGATAAGTACCAAAGAATGGGTAAGCCTACTAGATCATATGAGATGTCATGCAACCTCAATTGGTCTTGTAGCCATTTGACAAATGGGGCTTAGACTTCATTGGTCCTATAAATCCTAAATCTTAGTACAAGGAATAAATCTTGGTATGCACGAATTATCTAAGTAAGTGGACAGAGGTGAAGGCACTACCAAATTAGAAAAATGAGAAAGTAGCCAATTTTCTCTATGATCATATCTTCACCAGATATGGAGTTCTAAGGGATATTGTCACTGATCAAGGTACACACTTTACTACTAATGTAATTTTTGATCTAGCTAAAGAGTATGAAATCAGGCATAATAATTCTACACCATACCATCCCCAATCTAATGCCCAAGTAGAGGTGAAAAACAAGGAGATAGAAGCTATCTTGACAAAAACCATTACATTCCATGAAAGTGATTAGGCAGATAGAATTCCATAGGTAGTATAGGCATTCATCACAATGTGGAAAACAACATTGCTAGCTTCACACCATTCAAAATTTTGTATGGTGAGAAAATTATTCTCCATATTGAATTTGAGCACAAGATACTAAGGACTGAACTTGAACAAGACATAGATTTTTCTGAAGCTCAAAGGTAGAGGATTCTCTAACTCAATGAGTTGGATGAAATAAGGAGATAGGATGTGCATAATACAAAGGTAGTGCAGAAGAAAATAATCAAATAGAATGATAGGTACATCAAGACAAGATAATTTCAAGAAGGTGACTAGGTACTCTTATTTGACTCAAAGTACAAGGACCACATGAAAAAACTCAAGACAAGGTGGCTAGGCCTATATCAGATTGAGAAAATATTTCCCAATGGAGCTATAAAACTCACCACCATAGATTTTGTGAGGTTTAAGCTATTGTTGAAAGGAAAAAGGTTGAGGTTATATAAAAATCTAATTGACATAAGTATATTCATGCATCAGTTCAAAGGAGGACAAAACAAGATGGAAATAAGGACATCATAGTTAAAATAAAAAGTTGATCCTATTGGTTCACCTTTTGACATTTCATAGGATTGAGACATTTATGTGGCATTGGTATATTTAGCTTGCTTTGAATACTCCATGGGAAATTAAAAGTGTTGTGATCATCCCTCTTGGTGATCAACAACACTCGGCTAACACATTTTGTTTTCTTAGAATTTTTTTTTGTAGGAACTGATGTATATGATTGCAAGAGTACATGATCTTCAACATTATAAGATAATGCAACAATTGGATGTTTCACTTACAAAAATATGGAACAAACTCCTATTTTGATTTTCTATTTGGTGGAAATCATGATTGCATGAACAAAACTCAAATATATTTACACCTATGATAAGGATGAAGAAGAAGTTGACACCCCAAAAAATAGGTATTCCCTCTCTGAGATCCATCATGTTTTAGTAAGGGTAAAAAAATAACGATTCAACACATATACTCAGTAACAACATAGAAGCACATGCGGCATAAAAGCAAGTAAGCATGTAGTAAGGGCACAAATTCAATAAGCACTCACAATCATCATTCTAAAATATGCATAGAGATAAGTGTACTCCTACCACTTTATTAAAGTATGATTAGTATGATTATTATTAATTATTATTTATGCCATGATATCATGTCTTTATTTACATTGATAAATTGTCTCCCTTTATGTTTGTGAGGTGTCATTACATGTCATCCCACTCTATAATAACACTTTACGTCACATGTTTCTGTAATAAAATCAATTAATTACAACCCCCTTTACTTATCTGCGTGTGCATCAGTCTTGGATTTCAAAAACAAAATAATCAAAACAATCCCACACAATTCAATTTTACATCATTTCTCCAAAACTATGTGATTGCATTATCAGAGTTGAGCAAGCTACATATTGAAAATGGGTGGAGACTTGATATGCCATGAGCCGATAGAGCATTCTCAACTCCTTAGCCAACCACAAATTCTATAGTACTTTCATGAAAATGGGTGGCTAGATTATATAAATTGATTCTAAGGTTTGATAAATCAATGGTGAATAATTTTTGTTACATTCGAGAGATGAAGAAGTGAAGGTAAAGGGTTTATTAAAAACAATTAGTGATGAAATTTTGGCCAAGGTAATTGGACTTCTTGCATAAGGTGAACCTTTCCCTGAGAAAGAAAATCTAGAAGAAGCCCAGACGAGGATTCTGATGCGGATGATGTATTCATCAATGATTGCTAAGGTACTTATAGAAATTAGTTGAAGCCTCTTTATATTTAAATTAAAAATTACATTATCAAGTATTTTATTTGCAAGGGGAGGTACTCTAGGTTAAATATAGTTCATTTTAAATTTCTCAATCATCTCAAGAACAAAATATATGTCAATGTGCCCAATTTCTTGAATGAAATTTTGAAAAAGATGGGTAGGGAGGCACAATGAGGAAGGTCTACTCTTTCACATAATTGCCTCATCACTCGACAATCAATAAAAAACTACTTAGGGAATACCACGAGATAAGGTGGGATGATATTGCAAGAGCTAATCATATTGATAAATTGTTGAGAAATAAGAGGAGAATAAGAAGAACTAATAAAAGTTTTTCCACACATTCATTGATCTACGACATCCACTTACCATCATGGAGAACCCCTTGTTTATGAGAATTTTCAACCATCTAAAGAAAACCTTGAACCAATCTCACTTGAAAGAATATTTGTTGTTAAACCCATCTTAAAAATCTCTACCCATGAATCATCTACATCTAAAGGAAAAAGAAAATATTCCAATTGAACTCCTACACTGTAGAGGTGATCTCATAGGCTAAAGACCAAAATACCAAATACCTCTAAGCTAACAAGGACCCAAACCATATCACTTGATAGTGATGTGGAAGATGCAGAGGGAGAAATTGAGCCCACACCACTGGAAACAATGCAAGGAGGTACCATACTACATTTTGTGAGAAGCCATTCCCTAAAGAGCATATGGAGGGACAAGAAGACCAAGCCCAAAATGTGGAGACAATGGGTGTGAAGGAGGGTCATGTAGAGAAAGGTGAAGAAAATATTGAGGGAGAATCTATGTAAGAGTATCCTAAGGAGTGTATGGAGGAACATGTAGCTATAATCTCTAATGATGACATAGTTTGTGAAATGGAAGGACTTGTGGAGAAGATTGGAGAAGAAATTGGAAATAATTCTGACCAAAAATTTCATGTACCCGGTGAGACACACGGGAGCATAAAGAAGGAAAAAATGAAGAATCAATTGAACTTGAGTTCATTCCCCAATTTGTTGAAAATTTTATTCGGCACCTTGTCCATGAATTAAGGAAGTTACACAAGTACGAGCGGATATGTCCGAGAAATTTTCACAAGTACCAGAGCAGATGTCTGAGAAATTTTCACAAGTACTAGAGCATACCCCTATAGTTGTGACTTATGTAATTGAACAAGCTATACCATTATCTTTACCACATGCTAGCATGCAACAGTTGAATGTATCCCTCGTGTAGCCAAAATTTTTCATCAAGGAAGTTATAAAAGAGCATGTCAAACCAGGTTTGTTGGGACATGGAAGCATAAAAAATGCTTCTAGATTACTAGGTGTATCAATTTGAAAATTATGTTAATAGATTAAAAGGAAAATGAGAAAGAGAAAAAGAAGAACTCATCTTCTAACACCAGTAATAAATTGAGGAAAAGACAGAGAAATTAAGGCAAAAGATAAATAAATTGAAAGGTTAAAGAAAAAGAAAGAAGAAATAGTTAAGGTGGCCCATGACATATTCAATTGCAGCCCCCTCTAATGTTTATGCTATTTTCTTGAAATAAAAGATGTTATAGCTGAAACTTACATGTGTCAACTCTGACATTCCATTTGACATTAGTGCAACTAGGAGCTTCTTTAGATTATATCTAAAAATGCCTCATGAAATTCATCTCCTATTGTGTGAAATCTACATGTACAATTATGCTCTTGAGCATGATAGGTATTGGATTGCAATCCTCTACATTTGATATTTTCCAATTAAAGCACTTTATTCTTATTTTATGAATGAGTTGGACAGGGAGAGATAGATGGAAGAGTACAAGCACTTGGAAAAGGTATAACCATTGATGATCAGGGCTAAAGTTGAAAAAACTAAGGTAGTTATTGAAGCATATGCAAAATATATGGAGAACAAGGAAATGGTATGGAAAATGCGGAAAGAAGCTCATTAAGAAGTCAGGGACAATATTAAGTATGGTAAAAAAGGGATAGTATATGCCTATAGAATGCACTAGAATGAGATGTCCACTTTGAGATGTAAAAGAAAGAAATGCACTCTTATCATAATATCATTCCAACTTTAAGAAGATTGAATGCATACATTGATCTTTCTATTGCATGTGTAAAAACTTGGTTTCCAATTGGATATCACCCACCAATCTTCCACTTTCCTATACCACATTGGTTTGGTGATCATCCCTTGGATGAAATAATACATGACAGAATCATGAACAGGTATAGGATGAATGGAGGTTACTTCTTCACATATCCTAAAGGGACAACTAATCCAATCGGGAATAATTTTAGTGGCGAATATTTGTAATATGGTGAATATTCCATTTTAGGAAAATTTTAAAAGGTGAATTTTTTGCGCGAGGTTAGTGACCTGTTCACCTAAAAATTATAGTTTAATTTTTTTTAGGGGTCGGCTTTGCCTACGCTTGAAATATATCCCCTATATAATCCTAGATTATTCACTAGGTAGAACACTTCTACTTCACTCATACCACTTGGGGCATATCTATTATCAAGTACAGTAAACTTGTGAAGCAACAAAGGCCAGTACACAAAGTGTAGTTTTATAGATATTCATCAAATTTGCAGCCGGGCGACAAGTATTATTCTCAGACACATGGAAAGAAATTTCCACTGACACGTGACAAGGAGAGTTTGTTGACGCATGACAAGGAAAGTTTTTTGATGTGCGACAGGAGGGAGGAGGTTGCACATGTGTGATAAAGAGTTTATTGACATGCAAAAATGAGAGTTTTTTGACACATGACAAGAGGGTATAGGCTACATATGCATGAAAAAATATTTATGGATGTGTGACAAAAAATATCCTATCACGTGTCTCCAACCTTTCTGTCAGGCGAAACATTTACACATAAACTCTAACAAATTCACCTTTCGGTGAAATCGGTTCGAGGATATTCACCAGGTATTTTCCACCTCCAATTTCCAAGAGGTATCTTAAAATGAAGCTTGGCTCCAATATATTTTAAATGCTTATGGAGCACCATTCAGGAGGAACCTAAGAAACTTGAAGGACCTAAGAAACTTGAATGAGGAAATTTAAGAAGTTAATTCTAGGGGTGTGATGAGTTATTTAATTCCCTTTCTAAACAACTCATCTTCTGTAATTTGTTGAACCATTTGAAGCCTTGTACTTGTATTCCCCTGTTATGTTGCTAAGACATTTCATTATAACCTAAAATTATGGCATGAATATTAATTAATATAGTTATTACTAGTTAACTTTATTTTATGGTATTGTGAGTACACATTTATTCTCTTGATTACAATAAGGTGTTTAAATGATGATTTGTATGATGCCAACCTTATTTGCAAGAAACTTGTTATATGCAACAAATCACATGCAGCCAAAGGATCCATACACAACAACCCATCCGTAGCCAAAAGGAATCATCTACAACTAAGGGATTGTCCACAATAACTCACATACAACCAAAGGACTTATCTACAACAAAGCATCCACAACCAAAGGAAGTCACACACATTAAAGAAGTCGTGATCCTGAGAAGCTCATGGAATGTGGACATAACACTCGAGTTTGCATGTGTCAATGGAAGAAGAAATTACAATTAAAACATGAGAACTAGGAGATGACTTAACTCCAACATCTGATTATGTGTTGTAACTTAATAAGGAACTAACTGATTAAATTCATGATTTAGGAATTGATTGATTGAACTGATCGGTTACTTAAGTTATATGATTGACATCTAAACACCTTTTGGTTAATCATGTTGCATGCATTGATTCTCTAGATTATTTGGTTGAGATATTTTACTTGATCTTTTTCAAATTCCTAGTCAAACTTTGTTTCCTCACACTTTTTCTGTAATGAGATGTATAAAAATAAAAGGATTAATGTTGAAGAGCTAATTGATTAATATATGTAGATCTAGATAAATATTAGAGAGTAGTAGATACAAAGAATACTTTGAGGTTTCTTTGAATGTAGGTGTAATATTCATGCCAAACTAATAAATAATTTGAGTTCTATTCAGTAACTTCTAGGAACAAGCCTTATGAGGGATTAACACCCAAGGCAGGGCCCACTTGCAGTTTAATATCCCCTCCATAGTTTATTGATTTGATTTATTACATGAGTATATTAGCAATAACTCATTTATTTATCTGCATTCTAAGTTTACATGTTTTACCTTAGTCATAGTATTTACTTCCAATTTGAATTTAGTTTGTTTCCAAGCATTGTTATTTCCAAAATTGTAGTGATAGAAATTTATTTCTTTACCTCCTAAATACTTGTAATTATGCATACAACACTAACATTATTGAAAGTCTACGTCCCTTGGTTTGATAATTAAATGACTGTAGATTAATGAACAATATATTAATTACTGCAAGTTAATTTGCACCACCAATTCTCACCAGCAGTTTTATCGACTCCACTAGGGAGATATTTTCCTAAGTGCACCCAAAAATATCTTTGCCAAAAAATATAACAAAAGTATATATTAAAAAAACATATTTCAAAAGAAAATCATTTTTGAAGGTGACTCCATCAAGGAACGAATCCCTATCATATTCATTTCCCACAGATAATGAAGAAATTTCTAGATTGGAGTGAAGTACCAATGGGTGACAATAAAGAAGAAGATAAGAAATGGCTAAACAAGGCACAAAAAAGATACAAGATGTTGTGTGAAACCCAAAAATAAAAAGAATCGAAGGTAATACTCTTAATTGTGCACAAGTGAAAAAATGTGAGAGCCATGTATTTCATCACCCTCCCTTGGGATGATTTCCTTACATATAGAAATGATGAAATTGAAGCCTTAAAAATTGAGTATATGGAAATAATAATAAGCACTATGCAAGGAAATTCCATTCCCCAAATCTACCTCAAAATCTTGAAACATGTTGAAGCTTTACAAGAGATGTAAAAACAACTTGAAGAACTCCTAGCAAAGAGGAAGAAGATAATATTTAAACTATGGAGGAAGACTTGAGGATCAATCATACTACACGGTGTTCATCCCCAAAAGGTTCTTGAATGTTGCTAAATAAAATCCTATCTTTAATCATGCTATCAAAAATTTACCCCAAGGTAATTTTGATAACTTACATAATTTCTTTAGATTTGGATACGTAGAAATGGTGAAAATGGAAAAAAAGATTTTGGGGGCACTCCTTGCTTTTCTCTAAGTTCCCTACTCAAGAAAAATCTATGGAGTCAACGAAAATTTGCTAAAAATTTGGAAAAATATGAAGAAAGCCTATTTTAATGTATTGCGGGTGGAATGAATGCGGATAGAATTAGGGTTCCTCTCCCTTGTCTTGGGTCTGAAATGATAAGAAAATAATGATTTGTGGGTAAATCAGGTCTCAACGGCCTAGAAGGCATAGGTCCCATTATGTCACGAGTTCCTTGAAATCCAACTTGTGCGATTTTGAAAATAGTTAAAGTAGGTCCAATGTATTACAAGAAATTTGGAAGTTTGGGTCCTAGATGGTACATGTACCATGGGGTCACGAGTTCCCCACGGATATGAAATTTCCACACAATGAAGGAGGCATTGAGTTAGTGTTGTGCAAGTGAGAAGTGAACTGTGGGCCAAGGGAACTTGAGCAAAATAGGTGCCACAAGTACGTGAGTTCCGCGTAGAGGCGAGATACCTAAAACACTTAAGGAAGCACAATATCTTGTAGAAAAGGTGGATTTTGGAGGCCCAAGTGATGCTTTTACTCATCTTCCCTTTGTTTTCCAAACACACAAAATACCTACACATCAAAGGAAAGGGGATAAAAATCTAGTGTATTACAGATGGGAGAGCTCACGTGGAACACTTGACCTTGGAACTTCAAACGAGCATAACTTCTCGACCCGAGATCTCCAATTTTCACAAAATTGAACTTTTCAAAAATTAAATGCACAATCCTGTGGAGGAAAAGGCAAGCCTAGAAATTAAAAATTAGCTAATTGAACTCAAAAGGCCATAACTTCTTCATTTCTCAACAAAATTGTGGAAAATTAGACTCGTTGGAATTATAACTCCATGTTCTATACTCGGTAATCAAGAAATTGAAAATTTGTTGAAAATTATAGAAAATGAGCCCAGATTGTAAATAATTATTTCTAGGTGGTTGAAGGAGCATTTAATGAGCATGGGCAGCCATTTTTCTTCTACTACAAGTTACAAGACAACATGGGATGGCTCTTACAGTTTTCCCATCAAATTTAAAACCAATTTTAGTACCTTAAAAGTAAGTGGAAAGGGAAATATGATTTTGACAAATTATCTCTCCTCTTCCTCATTTTTATAGATTGGAGTTCCCTTTCTTTTGAAGGGGATGGATATTATAACAAAACTATATCAAAATAGTTTTAGAACACCAATGTGTTGCAGGCCTTCATTTGGACTTCTTGCATGATGATCTAGGAATTTCTATTGTAATGAAAATAGTTGTGCATATTAATGAAGCACTAGACTCAAATTTGTGGATGTTTCCTTCCCTTGTTTGTGTGTGTTGCATTCTCTTGCCTCTCTGTTTCAGCTACAAGTGTTTTGTGTCTATTTTTATCCTTCTTGCAGGGTCTATTACTATTGTGCTTCCATGGAAATGGTGTTATGAGTGCTATTGTTATACTATGGTCATTGTTCCACCCTCTCTGCTCTTCATTCTACTTCACTTTCACACATTGGAGATATTTACCACACACTTATCTTGGTGCATCACCTCTTTTAGTGTATATTTCATTTTCATGCTATTTCTCTCTCTTTGGTCCCTTAGAAATCATAGATTAGGAGTAGTTAGCTTATTTCCCTTCATTAGATTTAGTTGTTGTATTAGTTTAGGTAGAGGAACCAACCTTCTATGGATGTCCATCTCAAGTAGCAGTCCCACAACTTGAGAGATGGTATCCATGTTACCCGATCACAATTCTTGAATTAACACATGCACATACTAAGTAATGAGAGGGTGTTGTGATTAGGTGATAATAGAGCCTTATAATGAAAAATACAAGAAACACCTTTGAAGATGATGATGAAGACATGGAGGTAGAAACACCATTCATCAATTCTTTTTGGCTCAAGACATAACCCATTGGAGGAGAAATGGATTCAAGAGAGGAAGATTCTTGTTGTATGATGGATGATTTAATGCTTTCTCAAGACTACACCAATAACAAAGAATTACAAGATGACGAGTCCAAGGTAATCATGGATAATATCCTTTCAAATTTTGATCTTTCAATTAATGATGGAATAAAGATATGTGAAGAATTGCATAAAAGTTATCCTTCCCACTTTGGACTCAAGATGATGAATTCAAAATGATCATGGATAATTTTCCTTCCTATTTTGATCCTTCAAGTGATGTAGAAATGTTGAATGAAGAAATGGAGATAGTTGAAGAATAAAATTCCCTTCCTAATTCAATCATGGATGACCAAATGGAAGAGGCCAATTTTATTTTTGAAGAAGAGGAGAATGAGAAACTTGAGAATAACCTCCTTGAGGAATCAACTCCATTATTCTAACCTAAGATGTGTTGTGTTGATCATCATGGTAAATATGAAATATTTCATTTTTCATATGAGCACAAAGATTCAATAATGGATTATCAAGATAGAGTTGAAAATTTTTCCCATAGTGCTGCACCAACATGGTTTTTTGTTTCCCACCAAGAGGAGGATGATATGGATTTTGAACTCGAAGGAGTACCCTTCCCACAAAGCATGGATCTTTTTTCCTTATCGAGAAAATTTTGGAAATCGAGTATGCCCATGTTTGCAAAAAAATTAAATCTTAGGAAATAGAAAACATGGAAGAGGGTAATGAGGATGTTTCAAATGAATCATGGCCACATATGGGTCATATTTTCAGTCATCTCCAGAAACACAAGACATAATTCCTCCCAATGAGGATAAAAATGAGTCTATGAAAAACTCAAAAGATTCATCTATGTAAGACATCTTAAAGGATGTAGAAGAAACCAAAGACCCCAACTCAAAAGAGTAAACTCATGATTCGGGCTATGGAGATACAAGACATGTATGAGTCAATTTGTGTTTCTCATTTTGACACACCAACGTTTGATGCTAAGATGGAGCCAATGGATGAGTTTTATGCTCCCCAACACCTTGGTTGGTGAAAGTGGATATGAAAACATGTATTTTTCCTTGTGTGAAGAAGTTAGTGAGTGAAAAAAGAAGAAAGGTTCTTGAATCTCATTTGAAGGTCCCCAATCTTGAAAACACCATCTCTTCCATAGAGGAAGCCTCAGGATGTAAGAGTTTTAAGAAGGTGACAAAGTTTTCATTAGATGCAAGAATTTTTCAGTGTAATATGAATACGAGTATAGAGTCTTGGTGTGTATTATTCTCCTCAAGCCATGCAAAGCCATCACAAGAGTGTTGTTTGATCGGATGATAGTCTTTGTGCTTTGAAGAGCTCATTTCAATCCACTATTCCATGATGGCATGTACTTTTCCCAACCTGTCATTGGGTATGTGTATATTATTTTCCCACCTCTTTAAATATCCCTACTCTTATATATAATTTCCATTTTTCTATTGTGTGTTATTTTTCCTTCGGTGTTTTTCCCTTCCATTTTTTTGTTTGTGTGTCTCGTGTTTAGAAAAAATCACTCCATAAAGCCCAATGGATAAGGAGTTGGTCCACAAAGTAAATTGAGATTTTGGATTTATCATGTCATGTCCTCATTACACTCAATCCACAACATATCCCCAAGCTAGATCCACTTGTTATCATGTAAATGTGCAACATGAAAATTTCATATTTTCAATCATGACAACGGACCCAGTGTCAAAAATTTGGATTGTAAGTCCCTTGAACAATTCCATAGGTCACCCTATATCCCGTATCAATTTTATCCTACTCTTCTTGGTGGTATTATGTATTATGTCAACCATGTACATAAGTGATTTAGGGATATAAATTTCATTCAGAACTTCTAAGTCAAGATCTTTCAAGACAAGATTTTCAAGAAGTTGAAGAATGGCTATTTTTGGTCTTCCTGAGGTTGGTGCACACCCCTAGAGCGAGAATGAAAGACTCGGACTGATCAAGGACGTTTATAGGAGAGATAAGAATTTTGTGTAATAGTTTTGGAAGATTTTGGAAAGTTTCGGATGGTTTTGAATAGTTTCGGTAAAAGTGGGTTCTAGAGGGTGAAGTAGCTTGTAGTGTACAAACAACACTTGAAATTTGGGAAATAACCCTGGGATATCCATGGAGATTTGGTGTAAAAAAATCATTGTTAGAAAGGTATTTCAGAGTTCTATAGGATGATGGTTTCAAGTCTTTCACAAGACACATGTAATTCTTCCCATAGTATGATTTTAGCACACACAATCTATGAGCTCGAAAGAAAATACAATTTTAAAGGAGGTTATAGGAATAAAAAAGGTATGATACCCCTCCCATTGTTTTCAAAAGGACATTTTCATTCGATTTCATATAGATAAGTGCATGAAAATGCCTACGAGATGCTTGAATTATGCCTCCATCAAGTTGCTCCCCAAGGACCTAAGGAATCTAGACTTGGAAAAATTGAAGGGAATTCGATGAAGAAACTATAAAAATAAGGTATTTTCATATTCTGGGGAACCTGTAATTATTTTTATGCATTCCTCTCCTTCCCTCCAGGATTCAAAAATCCAAACAATTAAAAAAATTGAGAAAAAGGGAAAAATAGGACTCTATAGTGCATTGTGGGTTTTGGGGTCAAGGCGAAACAGTTCTAAGTTCCTCTTGTTCCTGGTTTCCCAATTTTCAGGCACAAAAATAAATTTGGCTAAACTCAGTGTATTGCAGAAATTTGGGTCTGGATGGAATAAAGGAACAAGTTCCTTTGGGCTCTTAGTTCCTCACGAGAGGATTTTGGGCCGCAAGGCGAAGTGAAATGAAGTATTGCAGAGATGCATAGGAATGGAGGAATGATAGAACTAGTTCCACATACTTGTTTTTGATCTACAAAGAAAAGGGATGCAGTGCTATGCAGGTGTGAGGTGAGTTGTGGGAATTAGGTGGTAAGATGGAATATGTTCCATGAGAACTTAAGTACCTTGCACTTGGGTTCAACCCATAGGTCGAAGGGAATGGATTAGTGAGGAATATTGGGTAGAATATGGAATAATGGAACTTTTTCCTTGGGTAAAGGTTATTGGATCATTTTAAGGTCAGTAAAGCAAAAGAGTGAGTTTTGGTGTTTGTTGTGTGGGCTAGGAGGTGGTCGGAGGAACTAGGTGGGAGCAAAATGGTTACGCGGAATTAAAGGTTCCTGAAGGATGTCATGGGCCGATAAAAAAAGTCAATGAGATACTTGAAGCATTGGGTTATGGGGAATAATGAAGTGCAGAGAGGACTAGAGGGTTGTGGGAACTCATGAACTAGGTGGAATGGTTCTCAAGTTCCCCCGGTGCACGATAAACCGATCCACATGATAAATGAACACCACTACGGAGAAAATGGAGGACATAGGAACAAATGACACAATTCCCATGTTCCCCAAGTTCTCTGAACACCCAAGCCACCCATAAAAAAGGATAAAATGGTTTAATTGTGGAATGTGGTAACGTAAAGGGAACCCATGTTCCTCCTTGACCCCCTTGGATCCACATGGGCATAATGTTTTCCCGCAGATGCTCCAAATTCAGAAAATGTTATATATTTGGAAAGGTATCTTCATCATATACACTTTGGTAACCGAAAATATTGATTTTGGTGAGGGTAAGTGGGATAAAAAGAAGAAAACATTATCAACATTAAAAGATGTAGTACCAATTATATTTTTTCATGTTCACTTAAGTGACATATTTTTAATTTGTAAAAGTATTTTCTCAAAATTATTAGAGAATTACTTAATTTTTATTTTTGATGGTAAATGAAAAGTCACAAATGGATGGGAATATGAAAAGTCACATGTGGGAGATGAAAGATTAATTCACATTTTGTTATAAATTGGAATGGCCCCTACATTTCAAAGGATCGAAGATCATGAAAATTTTGTACTTTGTAGCAATAGTGGATTGTAATATGTTGTTGGACTTTGTGTCATCAATATACATGAAATAAATCTACATTTCTTCTATATGCTTTCTTCTTTTCCCTTGCATTGTAAAACTTGTGTAAATTTTAATCGAGGAAGGAGTTTCTACCTTCAAGATGTATGAATATGTGTAACTTTGTGTGCATGGTTTCCTCTCATTGTTGACGTTATAATCATAATTATTATAAACATCTTGTGATTCCTCTACTTATCTCTTTATGCACTTTGCAAGTATAGTGTTGGAGAGGAACTTTGCATCCTCAATAGATGAATCTAAATAACTTTTTGTTTTAATTCATTGGTCCCACTAGCTTCATTATTGCTTTCTTCTATATTGAATGTTGAACTAATCTAGTTATTGGTTGTGAACTTTGCAATGGGCCTACTCATGGTAGTAACCTAACTTTCCTAATTTCTCTCATTTCCCCTCATCGCTATGACTTCTTCCTTGTACCCCCATACAAGCACTTTGTCAAAGGTTCGATGGATTGTCCTTGTGTGATCCTTGGCCTATTTAGGTAACCCACAACATTTAGATAGGATTATATTATTTTTCATTCAATAATGGGAGTTTCACCATTCAATGTAGAGGGGTGTAGCCCTGTGAACATTGGTGGAGACACCTAATTTGCCATACTGATAAATTTTATCACCAATAAAAAACTATAAAGTGAAATTATCTTGAAATCGGTTAGATAATATTAATTGGAGATGAGTCACATTTTCCCAAATAGAACATTGTTAACCTCATGTCTTTACATACACCATTTTCATTTGCACATCACTATCTTAGTTGTCTCTTGGTGTTGAGCCCTCAAAACTTACTAGTTGCATGGATTCAAGAGTGAAATTAGACATCCTATCACTATATTGTTAACATTTTTGTGAATGGAATGAAAGATTTATAATTTCTTGAACATATGTTCGATATTGCAACCTTTATCGAGTAAAAATAGAAATACCATATATTCCAAAATCGTTAAAAATCCAAATAATCAACAATCCAAAATAACGACAAATGTTTTTTTATCTTAAAATAAAAAATCTACAATCAGTAATAAAAAATAAAAAAAAGCAAACATTGTCCAAAAACATCAAAAAACTCACACAACTATCAACCATTGAGGTACTCTTCAAAACAATACCAAAAAAACAAATAAATAATCATCTCAAAATAAAACTTCTAACTCCTATCCTTGTGATTGTTCCAACTATCCAAGAACAAATCCCTTACATGCATCTTCTCTTGGGGATTTTCGGATCTTATTATATCCCTTACATGCATCCTTTCTCGAGGTAATGACCCCATCTATCAAATCAATCTTCAACGTGGATCCAATAAGAGTGTCACTTGACTACACTCTCTAGTCTGATCCAATCTTACCCCTTGCATGTATGATTACTTGGTGGAAACTCAATGAAATAAATTTTCCATCCGGATCAACTAAGAACGGCACTCGAGTGCACTCTTTATTCTAATCTCACCCTTTGCATGTATCTTTGGTCATGTTCATAAATATGAGGTCCATTTGATGTCTCATATCCACATAATTTAATTAATGTTTTTTATGGAGGTAATTGAGAGAAGACTAAAACAAAAATAACTCGGTTGGCATCCACCTTCTTAGGTAGGATGTTGAGATCAAACTTCTGAAAATAGGTGAACCAACTTTAGTGATATTCGTTCGATAATTTTCTTTGGGTCTTCATGACTGCAAATTCTTATGATCTATGTGTATGAAAATCATTTTAGCATAATTTAGTTCTTCCACTATTTATAAGTTTAAATAGTGGTATAAAATTCCTTTTCATATATCGGGTAGCATGTGCACTATGTTAGAGAAGGTATCATTTTGGTATGCCACCAAATGCCCGTATTGGGTACAAAATGAACCAAGTGTATATTTTGAAGCATTTATTTCTATTTGAAATGAGCATTGTAGATCGAACAATATAATAATTGGTATAAATAAGAGTCTCTTATTCATAAGTGGAAATTCCATCTATTATTATTCTATCCACATAAACTTTAATTTATCTAGGATTTGTGTTTTCCTATTTGAAATGCCATGTAATTTGATAAACACCAAATACAAACCTACAATAGAAGTTGTCTAGTCCAAATAAACTTCAAAGTTCGGTGATAATATTTGGTATCATCTAGTATCAAATGATATAGATATTTTCTAGGTCCACATGCATTCCATCATTATTGATGATGTATCCTAATAACTAGATACTCTCCATGATAAAGAAACACTTCTCTATGTTGGCATAGATCTTATGGTGATGAAAGGTATGAAAAACTTGTTGGACATGTTAAACGTGATCCTCCCAAGCCTTATTGAAGATAAGAAGTTTTTCCATGTACATGAACATAAATTAATTAATGAATGGTCATAGGATGTCACACATTATCCTCATGACTGTTGGATGTGCATTTTTCATCCCAAAATGCATGTTTGACATGTAAAAAAGCCATAATTGCATTTGAATGTAGTTTTTCAAACAATTGTGGGCTCGATGGGAAGTTGGTGGTACCACGAATTCAAATCAATATTTATGAACAACTTATCTCCCTTGAGCTAGTTTAGGAGGTCATCAGTCCATAGAAGAAGGTATTTATTCCTTACAATTAGATTTTTTTAATGATATATAGTTAATGAAAATTATCCACATCCCAAATTTATTTTGTGAAAGAGTAATTGGGGTCTCACAAGGTAATGAAATTGGTGGAATGCATCCCTTCGAATCTTCTCTTGAATTTAATACTTGATATCTTCATTCTAAAGTACCGAGTTTCGATACTGGGCCCATTTGCGAGTGATGTTATAGTGACCAAGTCAATTAGATGCTTCACTCAATAATACAAAGGCACCCCTTTTGGTGGTATGAATACATCTATGTATTAAAATATCATTTTATCCATATGCTTCTAATGTTATATTGGCATATAGGAATAACTCTTGTAGTTCTTGCAACATTTTTATTATCCTCGAGTCTAATCATGAGTAGGAAAAATGTCATAGTTTGAGAGATCAACCTTTGACACTATTTTGCACTAATAAAGGCCAATTATTTAGCATGGTCTACCTCTAGGATATTGTTGTTATTATAACCTAGAGTGATGATGGAAATCATAGGCCTAACCTCATAGACACTATGGAAGTCCAATGTGTATAGTTGTCTAAGAACAATGTCACAAACATCCAATGACCTGAAATATAATATACAACCACATCCTTAAATTGTTTCATTGAATAGGAAGGTGACACTATTGATTCATATAGATGCCTCTTTCGAATCAAAAAGCATGGTTATGAGTGAGGAGTTATTACCGATTCATCCTCTTTACTTACATTGTAAATATTACATTCATTTGACTACAAATTTCATGGATAAAGTGAAGATTTTTATGATTTCCCCACATATACAAGTGAAATATTAATCCTACATGCTCTTTATGTGGGGACAATATTCATGTGGCAAAAAAATGGCATATGGATTGAAATCCATTATTAGTTTCTCTTCTTCAAGTGTAATTTGGTTCTCTATGAAGTATTATCCTACATCTAACTCCCATGACTCCTTTAGAAGAGTTTTGTGATAGCTACATAGAACTTCATGTCATGGTAATTTATCTTGTGCTTATCACACCACATTATTTTTTATTTTAGGGGTTTTTATTTTGATTCCTCCTTATCCTCATTCTATGGTGCTACATCCTTTCATTACTTAATGATGAAGTATTTACCTTTCTTAGAATATGAAGAATTGTTATTTAGCATGTGTTTGGAACTTGCTTCAATATTGAATACATATTGGTAAACTTCCCTAAGGGTATTAACGCCTACAAAATCTATTTCGTTTTGGATACAATATCACAACCCACTTGCATTATTTTAGAATCTAATGATTCTTGGTGTGCTATGTACCCACCTAATAGGGTATGAAAATCATTAGTATGGTCTTGTACACTATATAATCATGACATTAACACAATTGGCATAGCTTATTGAAATGATCCTCATAGTTATTCACTAGAGAATATTCCTATTTGATTGCCCCTATGAAACCACCCCATGTTTTTGGGGTTTTAGATGACCATTACATAATCATTATCATCATCTTACAAGGAGTATAGTTATACCACTTTTGACATGAAAACATGCTTTTATAAGAATGAATGTCATGTTTTCATCACACAAATGTTATTGAATAAGAAATATGATTCAATTAGATCAAATCATTTATCTAATTAAATCAATATCAAATTTTCTTTTAAATTGTGGAATGCCAAAATTTAGTTATACGTTGAATTTTTTTGGATGTCAAAGTTTCTACTTGACACTAGTTTAGTTGAAAAGGTGATTTTGAAAGTAGGGATGACCTAAGAGAGGATGTAAGGAAATTATTCCATCATCTCCATCATCTTACTCTTAAGGGATTCATCAAGTAATTCTTTGATGTTTCCTATTTTATTGCTTGAGGTTGTTTCAATTAACAAGGAAGGTATTATGAAGGATTGTACATATGAACATCATTCTTATGATATTTTAACCTCATGCATTTCAAATAAGAGACTAGAATGATTTTCTCTAATACCATTGATCTATATAAAGGTGAAAATACTAAAGAACACACTAATGATGGTGCTTAATGTGTTATACAAATCAAGTTAGAATGAATGAGTTGTAAAAATAAACTAATGATATTTACAATAGAAGTGTGTGAGAAATGGAAAAACCATAAGATATATGTATTTTGAGAGATCTATCTCTTTGAAAACAATATGTTTTATTACTATATAATAGAGAATATCCGAAACTCTTAAAAATAGAGAATGCCATTCAACATGTAGACCATTTATATCCACCTTAGGGATGGTTTTGAAAAGGAAGAAGTGAAAATATCTAAATTATGTATGATTATTACTATTATTTTATTTAGTTATCATTTTTGGGGTCATATCTCCTAGCATGTTGACTTAATTTTCTAAAAACATGATCCATTAGAAATATGAAAAAATTAACAAGGAAGAAATCATTGTGATGGCAACACTTTGAAAGGAACGATAAGAAGATTGTTCCAAGCTTGTGATCTCGAGATGATAATATCACACCACATTAGATTAGCAAAACATAAGAGCTAAAATACCATTCATGGAAATCCATCATAATCCATAATGCTCAATATGTTACAATAGAATGACTTGAATTACTCAATAAGAAAGATGTACATATAGAGGGAAGTATAACTACTACCTAAATCAGTGGTGAATAACTCCCACTAACTGATATTGGTAGTTAAGTTAACTCCAAAATACTAGTAAGCTAACTCCACATAACTAAGAAGCTAACTCAACACAACTAGTAAGCTAACTCCACACAACTAGTACACCTAAGCAAGCTAACCCAACAAGTGTAGGGCTAACACAAGTGTAAGAATTATCCTAATAAATAAATAAAAGGATAAATAATAACCTACACTAACACCCTCCCATAAGCATAGCTTAGGTGGGTGGAAAAGAAGGTGGGTCCTAAAACAAGGCCTGATGAGGTACCCATGTACAACAACTGGGAAAATTAGACACCGCAAGGTACCCAAAACCAGTAATAACAAAGTAGAGAGGAAAAATCCTGCTGCAAGATATCCTCAGAAGCTCGGCTCCAAAAAATCATACAATGCTGAAGAAGTGTGGTGTGCACTATGGTCTGAATCCACTGCTCGATCATAGAACTCAAAAAAAACTGACACTTTAGGCTTCACCAAAATAGCTCCATGCAAGGAGACTATCAATGGAGTGATGTCAAAAGTGAAAAACAAACACCAAACATAATTTGATCAATTGCTACAAATAGGTGTGCCACGATCCAAGAACAACCAAGGCAACAAGGCAAACACGAGATCCAAATAAATAGGAGTGCCACGATCCAAGAAAACCAAGGTAATAAGGAAAGGACACAAAACCCGAAGAAGAAATATCAACACCACACCCTCCCATACTTCAGAATGGGTAGAGTGACACCACAGATCTATATGAGTTGTCAAAATCAATTACTCAAACATTGATAAACTAACACTAGCCTCCACTAGAATAGCTCCCCCACAAGAGAGACTGTCAACATACCAAATAAAAGTGTCGAAAATACATATCTAAAATATCTCAACAAATAAGAGAGATATAATAGTATACACCCATAGATACAAGAATGCAATACCCAAAATTTTAGGACGTCAGGGCTCAATCAAAATTACGTCCACAAGTGATTACAACACCCTCCCAAATTTGGCACTTTATAATTAAGTGCATGTAAATATTACAATGAGTAACATTACCTTTTACATTTGAAATATGTGTATAAAAATTTCACCAATGCGTAGATCTCGAAAAAATACTTAATTTCAAAAAAAAGATCACCTTAATCCGAGTTATTATGAGCTCTGGAAAGTTTTGTTATTAAAATAATATTTTAATGCTGATCTTTTTTTAAAAGGTACACGTGACACCCAAATGTCCAAAGGGTAAAAGAGTGCATCCACACGATACATGCTTGTGACCAAAGGATAAAAGCCTGTGCCCAAAACTTAAAATGTCTAGAGGGTAAATCATTGCGTCCAGAGGGTACACGCTAATATCCAATGGATAAAAGAATGCACCTAGAGGGTACTGATCTATGTCTAGTGGATAAAAGATTGCATCCAAAATAGAAATATTCTAGAGGGTAAAAGAATGCATCCAGAAGGTACACACTTATATCCAATGGATAAAAGAATGCACCCACATGGTATAGATCTGCATCAAGTGGATAAAAGATTGCATGCAAAAATGAAATATCCAGAGGGTAAAAGAATACATCCGGAAGGTACATGCTTATATCCAATGGATAAAAGAATGCACCCAAAGGGTATAGATTTGTGTCCAGTGGATAAAATACTGCATCCAAAACCGAAATATCCCGAGGGTAAAAGAATGCATCTGAAAGGTACACGCTTGCACCCAGAGGGTACAAATCTATGTCTAGTGGATAAAATACTGCATCCAAAACCGAAATATCCAAAGGGCAAAAGAATGCATCTAGAAGGTACATGCTTATATCCAATGGATAAAAGAATGCACCCATAGGGTATAGATTTGCATCCATATTTGACTGTCTCAAAACATGGTCGAGTTTACAGTAATTCTAGGGTTTTGGCACATTCCAAATCCAATGTCGCACTCTGTTTTGCATAAAAATGCATGGTGCATAAAATTTCTAAAAATTCCAAATTCATGAAAATAATAAACCCTTGGTTGCAAAGAAAAACTTACAGATGGATGTCTGCATCATCTATTGCTCTGATACCATGAAAGGAATGATAAAAATATTGTTCCAAGCCATGATCTTAGATGATAATAACACACCACATTAGATTTACAAAATAGAAGAGATAAAATACCATATATGGAAATCCATCATAATCCATAATGCTCAATACATTACAATAGAATGACTTGAATTATTCAATAAGAAAGATGTACATATAGGAGGAGGAAGTGCAACTACTACCTAAATCAGTGGTTAAGAACTCCCACTAACTGATATTGGTAGTTAAGTTAACTTCAAAATACTAGTAAGCTAACTCCACATAACTGAGAAGCTAACTTAACACAACTAGTAAGCTAACTCCACACAACTAGTACACCTAAGCAAGCTAACCCAACAAGTGTAGGGCTAACACAAGTGTAAAAATTATTCTAATAAATAAATAAAAGGATAAATAATAACCTACACTAACACACTTTTTATTTAATGACATTGTTTTAAGCCCAATTTTTTTGAAGACCCCCAAAAATGTAAAATACTAAAAGCTACTACAAATTTCTAAAAATAGATGCTAAACTCTTTGCAAAGTATATTGTCAAGAATCATGTTCGATCATTTTCCTCCTTAATAAGTAATGGTCCCATTTCTCATATATTTTTGATCGATGTAAAATGACTTATCGGTATGTCTCTAGGTGAGCCAATTCCCTTGGTGTGCTATTTACCATGCCTTTACTACTCGGTACAACGTGACTTGTTGATGCTTCATGTCCATGAATACACTACAAATGATCATAATAGATTTGACTAGTTTCTAACATCATGGTTCACCTCTATCATATATAATTGTTAACCAACATTTTATGCATCTAATAGTGGAGGAAAGTATGCATGGGTGGAACAACTCAATATTTAAAACTCGATGCAACCTAAGGTAAGGTGGGAATTCATTCTCATGATTTTTTTAGTGATGTGTACAAACCATCTCGTAGAGATCTGAGTTTTTTGTATGGGCCCATGAGTCACAATTTTTACAAATGTAGCCAAACCTTATCCCCCAATTAGAATTTATGAGGAACTTGAGGGGCATCGTGGCTTTTATTTGAATTCTAGATGGCTTGTTCTAGAATCTTGTGAAATTCTAGTTGGATGTGTCAAATTGATTACAAAAATTTGGTTCCCTTATCCACTACCTTATACATATGGGAAAGCTATTATTTCAACATAAAGAACAATGTTGCATCAAGTGGAGTCAATGTCTTGAGTCTAATACATACATGAAATGGGCCATGTCTTGTAGATCTATGAAGATATCAGTTGTATTTATGTTGGACATAAACAAGAATTTCATCCCATTTTTATGGGTGTTTGGAGTGATACATATGGATAATATGCACAAAAATCAACCGACTACATATATTTTCATATTGGTTTAAGGGTGGAATGTAGTTAACTTGCTCATTTTTGTGTCCATCATGGACCATAGTAAAGACTATAAGATCTCCACAAATATTGAATCCTTTTTGATATGATACTTTTTGGAAGGTAAAAAGGAACCCAAACATGCTCAAAGAAAAAAATTGTAGTCCGCTCTACTTAGATTGTATTCTTGCAAGGGGTGATATTTTCATTTATTATAACCTTGACTACCATAAAAACACATTTTTAACAAATTTTTGTGGAAGGAAGACTTGACAAGAAACCCATTGAGAGAGACTCTCAACTTTGCTTTCTTGAAATTGGTGCAGTGGTGTAAAGGGCCTTATTTTGATTGGTTATATTAAGAATCATGTAGGATGTGCATAAATTGATACATCTGGTAACACCATGATGAAGCTTTGGAAATTATTTTCTCTACTCCAAATTTACTTGCAGAGTCTAATTGTATTGAGCCTCCCAAATCAAATTTTGATGCTTGACTAGAGGAACATAGAGGTGTCCCATATAACTTAAAACCCATTCCCATCAATAATAGTTTTTAACATTTTTTCTACCCTTTAACCCTTAACCTATGTCAAAATATTCATGGTTACGTCTATACATTTCAATCCACTTTGATTTATTATAACTTTATGAGTTAAGGATGTTTTTCATGGAGATAATTAGGGGCTAACTCAAACAATCATAAACTTGGTTGGAGTATCCTTTAATGTGAAATATGTTGAGATTAAATTTTTATAGATAGGAGGATTACCTAAAGTGATTATCATTTTAAATTTTTCCTTAGTTATACACCTAACTAAAGAGAATTATGAAGTGTGTATGATAGTCTCTTTTACTAGAATTTAGTGTTTCCAATAGTTGTAGGTTTATGCAATGGAATAAAAATAATTTTCATATATTGGGTTCCTACACATTGTGTTAGATAAGGTCTCATTGTGGTACGAAATTATATTCCCATTTTAGATGAGGATTGAGCCAAGTGTGTAATCTAAAGCATATATTTTCTATTTGAAGTGACCATTGTAGATATGACATTACTATAAATAGTTTTGAGCCAAGTCACTTCTTCCATATAAATGACTTCTATTTTACTTCAATCCATAGGAAATTTAATTTCACTCCTCCATGTGTCACCTTAAATAAAGGCCTTGCAATATAAGATAAACCAAGTACAAATTTGTGATAATTTTTTTCTATTCCAAAGAAACATCAAAGTTTCATGATGGTCCTTGTTGCTAACAAGTCTCGGATGACCTATACAATTTCTTCTTACACATGCACATTATCCATTTTGATGATGTATTTAAAGTATTGTATACTCTAAATGATAAAACAATAATTCTCTAAGTTGGAATGGATTTTGCATTGATGCAAGGTATGAAGAAACTACTAGACACATTTAGCAGGATACTCCCATGTACTAATGAAGAAAAGAATGACCTCCACATACACAACCATAAATTAATAAAATAATGACTGCATGATATCATTCATTATCCTCATGAATGTTACAAGTATTTTTATCATCCCAAAATTCTTAACCAACCATTAAAACAAGCCCAATTTGGATTTGAATATTGTTTTCTAAACATCTATTAGACCGATGTGAAAATTATAGTACCCTTACATCATATCAATCTTATTAAATAACTTATCTCTCTTGAGATGGTCTAAAATGGCATCAATCTATTGAAGTGGGTATTTTTCCTTTGCTTGATTTTTTTCAAGGATCGATAGTCAATAAAAAGTTAAAACGCCTCATCTTTATTTTGGGAAAGACCAATTATGATCCCCAAGATGACACACTTGGTCAAATATCCCTCTTGTAAATTAGATACGTGATCTCTTTATTTTTAAGTACTAATTACTTGTATATGGGATCATTTAGGAGAAATATATCTCAAGTACCAATTCAATTAGATACTTCACTTGAATTTGTATAGGCATGTCTATTGATGGTATGAATACATTTGTGTCTAAAAAAAATCTAATCTAAGTACTTTTGATGTGTTATTTGGGTTCGTGGGATAACTCTTATGGTCATTAATACATTTTACTTATCCTATGATATGATAATGGGTAGGAAAAAGGTCCCCATTTGAGAAATAAACCTATGGCACTATTTTTCACTTAGAATAATTGTCGTTTATTTAGTAGTGGTCACCTCTAGGGGTGTGGTAGAGCTTACGATGAAGATTTATGACGTTTCTTCTAGGATTATCCTCATAGACACCATAAAAATCCCATTGTATAGATGTATGAGGATAAAATCACACACATCTAATGGTGCAAAGATCTCATTTCACTACATCCTTAAATGGTTTAATTGAATATGGAAAGTGACAATTTTATTCACATGGATGTATCTTCCTTAACTAAACAAACTAATGGACTATGGTTGTGGGTAAGGAGTTACAAAATTTAGCCTCTTTAATATTTATTAAAATATATGATTCTTTTGACTATTACTATCTAGGATAAAGTGAAGATATGCACCATTCACCCGTATTTGTGGCTGAAAGGGTCATTATGTATCTTATTTTGTTGGGGAATCTATTAAGACGATAATATGTATATATATACATATATACAATAGGTTCCCCTTTTCATTTGCACCTTGGTTCACTTTGTGGAGGTTCCTCCCGTGACTTTGTTAGCATATTGTTATATAAAAATTAACAGTCCTTAATTTCATAGTACTTACTCTTATAATTCTCACACCATATTCTTGTGTCTTTTCATGTTTTTTCATTTCAAGGTATTTTTAGTGGTGAATATTCCATTTTAGGAAAATTTGAAAAGGTGAATTTTTCTGAACAAAGTCGTTGTCTGTTCACCTAAAATTTCTAGTATAATTTTTTAGGGGTTGGCTTCACCTACCATTGAATACTACTCCTATACAAACCTGGTAATTCAATGGGTAGTATAATAATAACTTAGTACTAACTTACCGAGGTATCATTCGAATTACTTGTGAAGTATCAATAAATCAAGTGTGGATCAAAGTCTTAGACTGGTTATTGCAGATGCATGAATAGAAAGTATCACTAACATGTGACAATGAATATTTGTAGATGGGAAACAAGAGAAGGTATTAAAACGTGACAAGAGAGGGTTTGATGTGCAGCAAGAGAGGGTTGTAGATGGGTGATAAGAGAGTGTTGCTGATGCGTGACAAGAGGGGGTTGCGATGGGCATAACAGAGTGTTGCTGACATGCAACAAGAGGGGGTTGTAGATGGTTGACAAGAGAAGGTTGTTAACATGTGACAAGAGGGGTTTATGATGTATTATAAGAGATGTTTGCAGATGGGAAATAAGAGGGGTTGCTGACGTGTGACAAGAGAGGATTTTTAGGTGCAACAAAGACTGAGTGATGTATGACAAGGGTTCACTATTAAAAGTAATGGAAGTTGTTGGTGCTCAGAAGACCTAAATTGTAACAAAAATATCAAAATTCATTGTTCAAGTTTTTTGGAAACTCTGATACTACCGATACATTTACCACCAACACCCATACAACTACCACTGGAATCAATCATAGTATAGACTATGTGGAAGGTATTATTGAAGTGGACATGGCTTCAACACAATATCAACCAAATGATACCTATGATGACACCATGCTAGAGCTTGAAGATATTCCTGTTGAGGTGCAACCAGAGTGCATCAAGATATCTCAAATATAAATACTCAACAAAATGTAACACCAAAATCAAATGAAAATTTTGGTTCATGAAAGAGGAAACTAGATGATCGTGATATTCCTAAAAATTCTACTCATAAAAGTAAAATTTTGAAAGAAAAAAGAATATGTGGACACTTGGGAGGACATATAAGTTTGAGTGGGCTGCCAAATTTCCTTTTATCAAACTTGTAAAACTAGCTAAGTTAGAGATATCCCATCTGAATGTACATGTACAATATGTACCTAGAAATTGGGAAAGCAACAAAAATGCAATTGAACTGGACACAATTGAAAAACATTGTGGAAAACAATATCTAACTATACAATAGGAGGATGGCTAGAAAATAAAAACACATAGATGGAAAAATGAAAAATAATGTATGCATGTTAAATACATAGCAGAGTATGAAGTGAGTAGAAAAGATGTAGACATCTCATGGAAAAGGGTGGAACAATCACATCACAAATTGGTAAGATGAATCAATCAAATTTGCATGCTAAAATCATACAGTTCTCTACTATATTCCACATCCTTAAGAAGGAAGAGAAATTTCATATTTCATTGATTTCAAAGTTTTATATCAATATAATGGAATGCACAACATTCCTCAGTCTCATTGGTTAGACAATAGTGCATGGGAAATGGATAAATGCCTTGCAATGATTGAGAAGGAAGATTTGAAAGAGTGTAAAAATGCAAAGTTTATCTCTCTATCAATTGATGAAGTAACAACAGTTGACAACACCGCATGGGTATGTATCCACATTTATACTTTAGAAAATCATATAAGGACACCACATCTACTGGGTGTATAGAAAATGGTTGAAAATTGCAATGTCAAAAACCTATATAAAATAGTTGTTTCTCATTTGAAAGATATTATTGGCATGACTGATTATGAAATTTCTACAAAGTTGGTATGTGTTGGTGCATATGGTGCATCATTTATGCATGGTCATCAAACTGAGATGTGTGTTCGATTTTAACAAACATTATCCCCTTATATGCTTGCAATTCATTGTATGACTCATAGAATGAATCTAGCATATAAAATAGTTAGTAAATTTGAAAATGTTGCAAAAGTAGAAGACCTTATCAAAGAACTGCATGCCTATATGTCAAACAATCCAAAGTGATTTCTTGAGTTTTAAAAATTTGTAATTGGAATTACAAATGGAAAAAAGCTTCTAAAGGATGTTGATACAAGGTGGATTTCTTTGTATGAGCCTACATGAAAAATTCGTGAGGAGTATCCATCGTTGGTTGTTTTCATGCACAAATATCATCATGATGTTGATAGGGATAAGGATTTTTTGTTCTCGTTTAATGGATCTAGAAACATTTCTTACATTGTTGGCATTCTTCCAATGTTGAAGGAGATCAATACATTGATGAAGCATGCACAAGAGAGAGCAATCTATATTGTTGATTTTATATGGCTAAGAAAGTGGGTATGTCAAAATCTTGATGTCTTGTACTTGTCACAAGAAATTTTTGATACACCTATTTTCGATAACTGGAAAGTTTTATTGGATCTTAAGAATCCCAATAATTATTTGAGATTTAATATCCATGATCACCTTTGTATCAATGTTAATGGGAGGGAGATACCACTGCACATTTTGCATAAATGTCAAGATATTACAGATTGGAAAGAGAAGAAGTTCCTACGATACATGTTCGTTTTTGATTATGTTATTGTTGATACACAAATAAAACTTAAAAAAATTGCACAATCCTTAGCATTCAAAATAAAAGAAATTTTAAGTAAATATTAAATTATTGAAGCTATGGGTGTGATGAATCTAATTTTTTGGAATACTGAAGGTGGTCATGCAGATTTTATTAAGTTTTTTCATAAATCGATGGGTATAATAAAGGATCATTTCACTAAGACGTCAGAGGTCAATGGTGTCGAAATCAAAGGTATACTGAATATTGAATTAATAAATTCTCAATCAACTAATTTTTCAACGACAATGACTAGCCAATATAAATTTTTAAATGAACCTCACGAGAGTGGTGCTATTACAAGGCTCTGATGAAAAATATACTAAAGTAGTGTGTTACAATAAGACATCAATGAATATTTTATATTATATGAGTTGTGCAAACAATAATTTTGGGATTTGTGGAGGATGAAACAGTTTTCAGTTCTTTATCTTTTATAAAATCAAAACTGAGAAACAAGCTAGATAAAAATATAGAAATTTGCATGAGGTTGTATGCTTCATGCTACTCCTTGGACAAGTTTCCTTTTAACAGAGAAATTACACATTTGAATTCCTTTGCTGAAAGAAGATTTAAATAAACAATACAAGTATAAATGCTCTCAATGATGATACTAGAATTAGTGCGTCCTCAAACTATGCAGATGCAAATATTGACTATGAAGAAGCTATTGAAAATGGATTGTTTCATCTTTAAAACTTATAGATAATAGGTATCACCTTGACCTTACATTTATTGTTTGTCAACCTGACATTTTAAATTTTGTTATGTATTCAATTTCATAGTAATAGATTCAAATATAATTGTTTATAGTTAGATGTAATACAATTTTAATGAGACTTTTGGTGTGTCCTCTAATTTTGTAGATGCAAATATTGAAAATGGATTGTTTCAGCTCTAGTTATCATTTAAGATGTTACATGTATATATATTTACATTTATTTAAATACAATTATTTATAATAATTCTATTTTATTTAATTGGTATTTTGGTATTTTCAAACTACTTTGATGTTGTGTTTGTGACATGCATTTTTGGAATACTAATTTGTAAGGCCTTCATATCTGCATATTCTACCATTATTCTAGACTTCCGGATGATCTCGCTCTAGTTGCCATCAACTAGGCATTGCATTCTTGACACTTTTTCGCCATCAACATGCATAGGTTCTAGTTTGCTTAGATCAGATATGTGTTTTACTTTATCTTCATTGCATTTCAGTTTTTATTTCTTGCTTCATCCAATCAATCAATATTTCATCTTTTTTTTATCGAAAACATGGGTTGACATCCATCCTAGGAATATCTCACTTTTGGGACTGACATTGTCAAGCAACCCACCCATCTATATACTAATCCATTTTTGTGTTGAGTTCTTTGGATTTGAAGATCATTTAGCTCATACAAAGGAGGATTTCTCATTTTGTGCCCATATACATTGTCACCCATCTAGAAGACTAGAGGTACCTTAAACCCTATCATACCTAGAGTTATAATAATCATATTTTATTTATTTTGGTATTTTCAAACTGCTTTGATGTAGTGTTTGTGACATGATTTTTGGAATACTATTTTTTAAATATCGTAATTAGACATAATTAGAGGTAATGTGAAGAAACTTGTTACAAAGTTTGAATTTTACAAGTAGAGAGAAGAATATTTTGTTGTATTAAGTGGAAGAGAATCATTACATGAAATATTGAAGGTACTTAGGTCATGTGAAATGAGGTAGTAAATTAAATTACGTGTAAAAATTTGATATTCCAAAAAACATTGCATTGTAAATAATTAAACTTTCAACATTAAATAAAATGCATTGTATACATATTTTGATCAATATAGCTCATAATCTAGAATTTCTATATATAATATAAAAACATATAAATTCTAGATTGTAACATAATACATGTACAAAAATGAGATTCCATAACCATTGCAATGTGCACACACTACACAAAGGTGATTCTTCAAACTTCTTAAGGAAAAAAGTTATGTGATTCTTCCTAAGGATTTTAAGAAGGGTTACAGAGGTAATGTGAAGAAACCTGTTACATAGTTTGAATTTTACAAGTAGAGAGAAGAAGATATTTCCGTATTAAGTAGAAGAGAATCATTAAATGAAATATTGAAGGTACACAAGTCATGAGGCAGCCAATTAAATTAGGTGTTAAAAATTGGTATTCCATAAAAAACATTGCATTGTAAATAATTAAACTTTCAACATTAAAGAAAATTCATTCCACACATATTTTGATATCAGTACATTTCACAATCTAGAATTTCTATATATATAATATAACAAAATATAAATTCCATATTGCAACATAATACGTGTAAAAAATGAGATTCCATGAAAATTAGAACCATTGCAATGTATATTCAACTTTAAACATTCTTCAAATTAAACAAATATTCAAGTTTCAAGATTCAAACTTCCAAAATTTTCAAGTTTCAAGTTCTATAAACACTTTTCAACAAATACATTTACACTTGTACTATTTTCAAACATTAACAACTTCCCCACACCCAATGGCACTTTTATTTTTAGTTTATGTAGTGACTTCTATGTTTCTTTTCCCAATGGTTGACACTCCTCTAGTCTCTTCTTCAAGAATTTATCTACAATGCGATGTTTAAATGTCAAAGTTTAATTATTTACAATGCGATGTTTTTTATGGAATACCAATTTTTGCGAATTATAACAATTGCTTCATATTCCTTTGAAGCATCTCCATGGGATAACAAATAAGGATTTGCAACTTCCTTTTCCTTGAACAAAATCTCAGCATCCATGTCATTCTCTTTAATAATCCTCTTAAGAGTATTGTTTTTCTTGTTAACCAAAACAATAGTCTGCTTAAGTTGCATTGCTTGAGGATAAAATTTTCTTAGTTGTTTCCAAGTGAACTTGGAACACCTTTGCTTGAATTTTTAAGTTTTCATATTTCAACTGCAACAAAAACATTGAGCTCAATTAAAACATATTACTAAAATTAGAAAGTAATAAAAAATATGATTTCAAATTGATAATACTTACAACAACTCTATCTCTTTCAACATTTGTAATTTCCACCAAATCTTTGTCCTTTGACCATTTGTTGAAATATGTCTAGGCTTCAGCGTTAATATTTTATAATTTATTCAAAACTTTATCTAAAACATTGTCCTGATAATTGTTGTTATATGTGACAGTCCCGCCTTGTGCTTGGTTGAGTAAGGCATCTATCTTAGCAGGATGATTTTGGACTCAGCATATAAACTATACCTTTGGCTATGGTTATCAAAATGATTATTTATCTCTTTGATTAAAACTTTAGCCCTTTGCTCCCATTGTATGAGCTGACTTATATGAGGCATAACAAACTCTTTGACATGGGCTTCAAAATCATAACCAATCAAGCTATCCAAAGAAAATGATATCAACTAGTCACTATCCGAAGAGGATGATGTTGATGGAGAGGATGGGGGTCTTAAGGCTTGAGGTTCTTGTGCTGCCTCTTGTTACCACTATGTTCCTTGGTCATATTTGTGATAAAATAAATTCATATTAAAATTGGATGTGATAAAAATTAAAAGTGACAAGAAATTGATATGTATCAATGTTAAATAAAGTACATCAAAATGGAAATATACTGCAGGCCCTGAATCATATCGCGTGTGTCAAAAAACCTTGTTGGGTCATTTCTATCAATGCAAAAAAATTCATCTAAATTTATTTTATTTAAAAGTGATTTTCTCGTTCATTGCAAGCCACCAAAATACATATGGAAATTTAGATGGAATGTTTAGTGTCCTAAGAAGTGGCATGGATGTTTTACCAAAGGGTCTTTTTACCTCTTGTTGGAAATTTGAATCAAAATGGTGGTATTGGTGGAGGAGGTGGAATTGTTTGAATAGATGGCGATGAACTGAAAGCATTGTCAAGTCCAAGAACAAAATCATTACAAACTTATATAAAAAATTGTTAAAAATTACACAAAAGCAACAATTTATACCTTGTTGAGAGGCAACCATGTACTTAGCCGATCTTGAGTTTGAAATGATTGTGTTGGACATATGGGTGATAGGAATGGTGGAGCAGGGTGTTGCACTTGTTGTGATTGAACAGATGCATGCGAATGAACTGAGTGAGTGGGTGATGCTTGTTGTAAAAGTGGAGGATAGTCCAAAGTCCCTGCAACATGTTAAATCAAAATGGTAAATGGTAAAATAAAATAAAAAAACCAATATTGAATGTTAAGGGTATTACGTCTTTGTCATTTTACTAATGCAAATGGTTGAGGGTTAGGTGATGAGTGAGATTTTATATCGGATTGGGAATCTCTCGATGTCTCGGCATGTTGTTGGCCTCTTCCTCTTGTTGCTACTTTTTTTGGGCCTCCAAAAAAAAATTTGCATAAGGTAAAGATGCAAACAGAAGTACATAATGTTAGTAACATCCATATGTAATTTGTAACAAAAGTGAATAATCAAGACAATAACCTTACTAACATCGAAATATAAACTATTAACCTGTTGTTCTTCAAATGGAATTGACAATTGCTTCATCGCATCATTCATACAAGTGGGATTTGGTTAACCTTTTAACTTATAATATGCCTCGAAATAAAGACCAATGAGATAATTAGTGGTATAAATAGTTGGTTTTTCAACTCCAACATTTGCAATATAAGATTTTATCTTATTCGACAAGTATGTGCACCAATCAAATATTTTCTTTTGGATTGTTTCAGAATGTAGGCAATAGGCGATGGGGAATATCTATTTTCTATCCCTACAAAATAGTTCTTGCTTAAAAAAAGATATCATGGCAGAAAGAAAACTATGTGCAACTCCTTGCGTAATTATTCCTCGTCTTGATTAATTGACATTTACTTAAAAAATTCATTAGATATTGAGTTAACCACATTTTATATCAAAATTAAAATGTTACAAATTAAAGAACGTTACACCATACACGTATCATCAACATCGAAATTGTAATAAGATTCAAGGAACATCTTATTATCTTTAGTTAAAGTTTATTTAGTTGTTATAATAGCAAAATCTGAATATTTAAAAGGAAGGCTTATCAATCGATGGATATCAACAGGATCAATAGTGAACATGAATGTACGTTCATCTCACAAAGTCACAATAAATTTTCCCTCTTGTGTATTGAATTATGAGATGAGGTAGTTCATAATGTTATGATCTCTCTCAAACTACGACATGTTAACCAATCCTACAAACCCACAAGACTATACTCATTCCCTGTAACCTTCATTAATTTTCAAGACTATATGAATGTGTGGGAACATTAGGTTCCTGTATTAAATCTTGGGTATGGTAGTCACCTCGATTAGTTTGAGCTTCATTGCCATGATTTAGATTGTAGATTATAGAATGACACAAGATTCATGACTTGAAGGATGAAAGACTTGAAATAATTGAGACATATAAGCTATTAGCACTGGATAATTGAGACCCAAAGGGTGGATTGTATTTGGTTATTTAGTGTGTTGGCGCACCTGGGAGCTATGAGACTTGTAGGTTGTGAGTGTTGGGAGAACAGATAGAAAATTTGTGATTCAGGAAGTGTCAAAATGAGGGCCAGAGGGTTATTTATAGGGAAATATTAGGGTTCCATTATTGGGATGCATGAAAACAACATCCCGATGATGCATGATAGTAGTTTTTTAACGATGTACGATATAATTTTTTAACTAATGCATGAAAACAACATATAGGTGTCGCGTGAAATTTTTTTCCTTTGATGCACGACAACAAGCCTCGTTGTCACATGGCAACAAGCTTTGTTATCGCATAACAAGAAGCCTTGTTGATGCATGACAACAAACCTTGATGATGCATGACATCAAGGCTTGCGGACGCATGACATCAAGCCTTGTTGACGCGTGACAACAAGCCTTGTTGACGTGTGACAACAAGCCTTGTTGACATGTAACAGAAACCTTGTTGATGCAAAACACTAAGCCTTATTAATGCACGACAACAAGCCTTATTTATGTATAATAATAAGCCTTGTTTATGCATGACAACAAGCCTTGTTGACACATGATATCAAACCTTGTTGACACATGCAAATAACCTTTGTTGATATGTGATAGAAAACCTTGTTGAAGCATGGCAACAAGCCTTGTTGATACGCGATAAAAACTGGTTGATGCACAACACATTTCATTGTTGTGCAACAACAAAAATTGGTTTCATGCAACAAAAATCCCTTAAGAAATTGTTAGGAAAACATTTCATTTTCTGATCTCGAGAAAATTTTCCTTTCTTGTGAAAGTGGTTTTAGGTATATTTTCCTAGGATTTTCCACCTTCAATTTCCCGAAGCCTCTTAAAATGAACCCTATTCTTTTCATTCATATTTCTAATCATTTTTCTCTTGTAGAGAATCCTTTCCTTTCTACTTGGTGGCAACTTTCCCTTTCTTGGAATATGAAGATTATTTGATTCCTTTGACTTTGGACTTTTTTAAATCTTAACTCAGTATATAGGTAGGTTTCCTTATAGTATTGATGTCTATAAAATCCATCTCTTCTTAGATGTAATATCACAACCCACTATGGTATTTAAGAATATGATACTTTTCGTGTCCTCTCGCACCTAATTCTTCCAATGTGGTATAAACTCATTAGTCTAGTCTTGCACTATCCGATAATGACCCTTATGCGCTAATGTGGTTTCTTGAACTAGTTTTCATTGTTCTTCATTTTATAATAATCCTATATAATGTCCTCTATCCAGCTACCCCATGATTTTGGGAGTTTTCCATTGACAATTACATAATCATTATCATAATCTTGTAGGGAGTATGATTCCCACCATTTATTGACATGAAAATATTATTTCATAAGCTCAAACATTATATTTTAATTATTAGAGAAATTATTGATAGAAAAATATGATTATAGTTTATTGATCAATTTATTTGATTCATTAACATCAATTTTTACCTGAAATTATGCAATGTCAAAATTTACTTGTACCTCGAATGGTGTCGAGGCCCCAAATTTTCTACTTAATATGGGTGTAGTTGCGGAGGTGGGGTTGGTTGCACGTATAACCCAAGAGATAACATCAATGAACTATGCCATTATATACTTCCTCTACCTCTTAAGGGATTCAAAACTAATTATTTGAAGGAATATCCTCTTTCCCCTTATGTTTTTTGAGATCATTTGAAGTGATAATGAAGGTGGTTTACAAAATCACTAGTCTACACATCATGTTTTTGGTATTTTAATCTCATACATTCTAACATGCAATTGTGGAATGAAATAGATGTGATACCTTGGGAAGAACTGATTGGTAAAGCCCTTGTTTCTTATCCCCTTATTTTTCTTATATTGAGCCATGATGAAGATGGATTTCATCTTGAAATCCTCAATCTAGTTGTGCATAACATCTTTTAGTTTTTAAAAATCTTGGAACGAAAAAAATTAGAGTTTGAGACCCAATATTAATACATTAATAATCTAAGAAGTAACAAAATAGAAACCCAATGAATGTATGAAAATGAAGTCCATTGTTAAGCATTATTTTATTTATTTCTCTAACCCCGATGACCGCTCTTTACATCTCTTAGAAGGGCCATGGTTTTTAGGAAAATATGTCGTATTTTGCAAAAATGGTATCAAGGGTTTGAAACTAGGAGAAAATATCCTTAATCAATCCCTATTTAGAATAGATTGTCTAGGATAACACTTGAATATTTTGGATGAAAATTTAATGACAGACATTTCCAAGACCTTTGGGATTTTATTACAGTTGAACCAGATTGCGAGTTATGAGAAGAGACTATAGCTAGAATTTGTGTGAATGTTTGTGTGTATTTAAAGCGTCCTTCTTCTATCACCTTATCACCTAATTTTAATAAATGTGCGCACCATATTGATTATGATAATGATTCTCTTTTTTCCAATACTTCTTCAAAATGAGTCCTTTTGATAAAAAAATATCCCTTAAAGACCAAGGAGTCACCAATCAAGGGAAAACCCAATTTCCTTGTCAAATACTTTGGAGTGATATCTTTGGAGTAAAAAGGTAACCAAACTAATTTGGAACTTCAAGGAAACCATAATTTGGAAGAAAATTAAGTTGAGGACTCCAAATCCTTGGAGTTGTTAGATGGGATAGCGATCATTAAAACATTGATACTATAATTTAATGAATATTCGAAGGATGAATTTTTTTTGATAGAGGTGAAGACTGATGTAGGGAAAAAAGATTGAAGAGGTCTCCTCTCAAATGGATGAGGTGGATAAATTATCGGGAGGAAGAGGGAGATTATCAAAAGAGGATGATCATGAGGAGGTGGTTAAGATTGCCCCACTAGTTGGTGCCTCCCAAGGAATCTAACTCAAACTAAACATAAGGAATTCATTTTGGTTCCTACTAGAACTGGAGAAAGGAGACTGTGGCTTCTAACACCTTGGGAGGTAACTAGGTTTAAATAATTTGAACATAGGTAGTTAGAGCTATCTAAAACAAAAATCGATGTGAATATTTAGAGGAAAATGAGGATGAATCAAATTGTTGGAATTTGGTGTCACATAGAAAAGGCAAAACCAAGAATGAACTATGTGTAGACAAACCAAATGTAAGACTAAGGAGGGGCAACAAGTTAAAAGAGATAGATAGATCCAAATATATTTGAGGATTACTATTTGGGTTTATTATTCTGATGATGGTTTGTTGACCTATAGTAAAATATATTGGTTTGAATTGATTTTTGGAGTTAGTTATTAACGTGATTGTTCTAGGGGGTCTTGTTTTGTTTTAGTCCTACATGTTTGGATCTTTAAGTTTGAGCTAGAAATATAACACCCTTTGACAATCATACAAGGTTATAGGGGGCTTTCAAAACCTTTACCTATTTTCCTAATCAACACACATATATAGACATACATACATATAATTGTATATAGGTATGTGTATAATATATATGTATATACATGTTTATGTTTGCATGGTGGGGTGGAAGTTGGGTGGAGAAAAATGCACATCAAGAGAAGACTTATTCCTATCCATTAGTCTCACATATTGGTAAACCATATGTTAATGTATCTTCCACACCTTTTACTAATAGTGAAATTTCCTCCGATGATTTTACTCCTAGATTTGAATTGAATGGAAGAATTAGACCCAAAAATGATCCTTCATATATTCCTATTTCATGGGTAGATAATTCATCTTTAATGCACACTATTGGTCAACTTAAAACATAAGTAAAGCATACATATTTATGATTAACTAAATTGTGTGCTAAGCTCATAAAATATATTCCAAACCATTTAATTTCAATAGTTATGTTTTTTAACCGTAGTCATTGATATGCCCATGTCAATTTAAGATTGAAAGATAGGAATTCAGGTAAAGGATGAAAATATCTTAAAAACTACTGTTATCATACAAATGTTTCTAGATAAAGTTTTATTTTTGCATTATCTTATAATAGCTTTCACCCCATACATTTTTGGAATGAAGATGGGGTATACCATTAATGGACACGATACATATATATGTTGGGATTTGTGAAAAATTATTAAGATACCTATTTAATTATGGCCACATTATTGAAAAAAATAAAAATATGTTATAAGGTTACAATGTATAAAGACGGGTGTTGAAACAAAAGGAAAATATGTAGAAAACACTTAAATTAATAAAATTAATCATAAAATATACAAAAAAAGATGATATAAATATGTTGAGAGGTGTTCTTATAATGAGGGCTGTATGATAGGTGCAATTCATTTTTATTCTTGTCATTAAATTTAACATCCATTTGACCATTGTCTGATAATTTATACTTAAATTTGACATTCTTTTGATTGTCATTTAATTTTTCTTCATTTGTTTAAGGCAAATCAATCAAAGAATACTGATATTTAGACCATGTGAAAAATTTTTGGGGCCTTTTTTTACAAATAGATTATTTTGAGATGACACTCACTTGAAACCATCATGTAGTCATACTGATTCCATTTTTAAAATGATATAAGACAATTATTATTCAATGTGATAAGTAGAAAATACCACATAAGATTCTTCAAATTAATATCTCTTGATATATTTCAAATAAGTATATTGAAGATATTTTTACTAATATATACATTTGAAGAACATAAAAAACAAATAAAAATTTCAATAATAGTCAATATTTTTAAAAACAAAAATATAAACCAAATATTAAAGATGAACAATTCACTAGATTACATTATGGTAAATTATATAACTTACATATGTTAAATTACCTTACACTCCTCTCCAAACCCTATATGGTTCTTGAAACAATAAACCACTCAATTTATAAGGGGGTTCTCTCGAAATTTAGACAAGCCTATTCACTTTACTCACGGATGCCCTACAAACTATAACTCTAGTTAATAAGGGAAAATGTTCTATTCTACATTTATGTCCCCACAAATCTCACACCAAAAAATTTATCTTGAAAAGGAAGAGACCCATTACATTGATATATAAATCATATTAATGGGATCATATGTCAATACTCATAATCTATTGATTATCTTAGATGTTTCATTAAATAATGTATTTTCAGTTACTTTACACTCCTCTCCGAACCCTATATGGTTCTTGAAACAATAAACCTCTCAATTTATAAGGGGTTCTCTCGAAATTTAGACAAGCCTATTCACTTTACTCACGGATGCCCTACAAACTATAACTCTAGTTAATAAGGGAAAATGTTCTATTCTACATTTATGTCCCCACAAATCTCACACTGTAAAAGTTTATCTTGAAAAAGGAAGAGACCCGTTACATTGATATATAAATCATATTAATGGGATCATATGTCAATACTCATAATCTATTGATTATCTTAGATGTTTCATTACAACACACAACCTTTTATTGTATATAGAATATGATTTATTATGACATAAAAGAGTTCCCTTATTAAGTCAACTACTCAATTTCTTAAGTTTTACAAATATTTTACTATCTATTAAGAGAGTCCTCAAGTATTATTTGAATCAATGTTAAATAATATTTAAACTAGCAATCGCACGTGGAATGTGAGATGGAAACATCGAATGGGATGTGTTGAAGGATTTAAACTTTACGAAATAAACTTGTGAGGAGGAGGGAGAAAAAGAAGAAGATTGAGGGAGGAGAACTCAAAATACTTGACATCTCATTTTCTTGATGCTTGAAAGGAACATTTACTAATACTTGCATATGGAAATGTTTTTTAGCTTTATCAATGTTTGAGGCATTGGAAAGAGAGGTATTTTTTTACTTGTGTGAACCATGTCCTCCTTTGATCATCAAGGTCATCCAAGGTTACAAGAAGGGAATGGTTTGGTATGAGTATTATAATCTATTTACGAGCCAACAAATTTGAATGCATGGAATGAATCTAATGCATGGATGTCAATGGAGGATATTTAGAAGAGATAAAAATCATGTTTGATCCATATAATGCAATACAATTTTGAGGTGGCTAGAGGATATAAAATGTAAAGACAGATACTTGTTGACCCTCATCTCCTCAATCTTGATAGTAATGAAGTTATCGAGACTTGCATTTGGAAACATGCTATGTAGCGTAATTAGTGGTTAAGGCATTGGTAAAAGATATTTTTTTCTGAAGTGCATCATGTCCCCTTCGATTGTCTATGCCATGCAATGTTACAAAAAGGGAATGTGTGAATTTAATATTATAATTCGATGGATTTGTTGGAAGATTATGATTTAAAACGTTGGTTCGAGAGATTACAATCTATTAAGGACACAACAAATTTGAATTCATGGAATGTATTAAATGCATGGGTGTTTATGGAAGACAGTTGGAAGAGATGGTGGTCTATATGTTGAGCATTCGGACATGAGTAGCAGCCATAATCTAGTTGTTTAGAGATTCAAGCAATGCAATGTTTAACCACCACATTTAATGTGAAATGGTGGCTAAGCCAAAGGAGGATGCAAACTTGAGTGATCCTCTCAGTGGTACGAGGAGATCCTAAATGAAATTATGGCTCTCAATACTCAATACATGGTCCATAATGTAATACTATGTCGAGTTGGTTGGAGGAACAACAAAACAAAGGTCAATGTTTGTTGATTCCAAAACCATATGCAAATCCAATACAAACCGAATTTTATAGATCTAGTCGAGCTCAATGAAACTGTAATGTTCAATGCTAGCATGGAGCAGAGTGAAGTTGGGGAGAGAGATAAGGCATTCACTTTACATGGTTTGTAAAGGAGAAGGAGCTAGGGAAGATAAAAAAATAGGTGTATGTAGTCACAAAATCATGCACTTTAGACATTTATTTATCCCGATCTCATACTACTATTTAGAAGGTTCTCAAGGGAAGAAAGTACTAATCAACCCCTATCCTTTTGGCCATTTTATTTATTTTATTTCATATTTTGCAGCATAGCGCACCTATTTACCTAGTCATTTATGAACATCCCACATCATCTTATCCATAAGTGGGGTGCCCTAATCCTTCTAGCACTTTCCCACCATTTTTGGGTCTTTTCTATCCATTTTTCATAATTATCTTTCTTATGGTCGACTTTTCAGGATAATTACGAAACTAGACCAAGAGAACCCTATAAATATAAAGTTATGAGACCATAATGAGGGACCTAGTATTACTATCTACTATCACTCCATCTAGAGTTGCATCCATCTATTGCAATGGCATCCACATAGCTCCATCATCAAGGCACAAGCTAGGACATTTACATCACACTTAATAGGGGGAGAGATTCTATTCTATTTCATGCACACATACTATTACATTTTCTATATTTATTTATTTCTTGATACTTCACAATGTGCGACTGGAAAAAGAGCACCTAGGGCATGGTATGCACATACTCACCAAAACTACATTTGAGTCCGAAATGTAGTGCAATGCTTAGTTAGTAAGCCCACTGTTGTTGTAGTTGAGGTTAGTCTGAACCATTCATTCTACATATTTTTTAGGGTTTTGATACTTCCTTTTGGTCTCTTGCAGCTATTTCTTCTTCTTGGAATATTTGGAGCATTCGGCGCAATATAGAGAAATTGATGCGATAGGCATGTATAGCTTCAAATCACCTTATGACCTTGTGAAGACCAATTTTGGGCATTTTTCCTAAACTATGGTGCCCAAATTTCATACCAAAGCACATGTGGGCACCCTAGTCCAGTCTCGGGCACCACTGGTCTAGCCACATCATCCAAATCATCATTTACGCACTACGACACAATTGTTCCTACTTTCTGATTTTCTGTGCACCACTGCGACAATCACCAATTATCAGCGAGTTCTTTCCTTTCCTTTCTTGTACATTAGGGTTTTGATTTCACTAGTTTACTTCATTTATTTAATTTACATGTTATCTTAGTACATTTATTTGTTGCATTTATATGTCCTCCTAGATTAGATTAACTATCTTGCACTACTTTATAATAGCCAATTTTAGTTAATAATTTTGGTGAACCCGATCTTCTATGCCTTTAGGTCGACCATCCATCACTTTCTTTCCTCTCTTTCTCATCCACTGGCTCATCATGAATATCTCTATTTTCGCTTACCTGCAAAATCACCCTGATTATATCAATAAGATTAGGAGATACTTATCTAACACCTATATCTCCCCTCATACTTCACTGAATATGTATATCATAAGTTCATTACTGCTCTATCCCTTAATGAGGATCAAATAACTTTCACAACCGATGATCTACCTCCTCAAGAGATATTGCAACATGACCCTCCGTTGTATATTTAGGTTTGTATTAACAAGGTAGGATTCAAGCATGCTTTAGTAGATAACGGATCTGGCTTAAACATTTACAATGTCACTTTTCTGCAACATATTAACATGTCGGAAACCTCATTAGCCCCTTCATCTATTTCCATTTGTGGCTTTGACAACATCCCCAAGCATGTTTTAGGTATTGTTACTTTACCAGTCACTATTGGCCCATGTACAATTGATATTCCGTGTCATGTTATGCCTAATGACCTCAATTATAATCTCCTCCTTGGCAGACCTTGGATTCATGCTATGCATGTGGTACCCTCTACACTACATACATGACTAAAATTTTGATATCATGGCATTATTTATGACATGCCAAATGATCCATCACCTTTCAAGTATTGCAATTCCATCAAACAAATTACTGATACCCCTATTTCCTCTGCTAATACTCCCAAATTTTCCAAGTATGGTTTAGGATATCACTATCTCCACTAGCTTTGGCTTCTCCAATACTAAGATAGATCAACCAGAACATATAATTACAGAGCTTTGGGACCTCCCCCCACGGGTACATAAGTTTGGCTTTGGTTATCAACCTCCTTCTCTGTCACCCGTGGATGCCTATACTTCCTTCCATATTTCTTCACTTCCCCTCTTGCATCCGGATTTCATTAGTGATGACACCTCCCTTATTTGGGATAGCCTAGATAATTTTTCCACTGATAGTGAACTGTTGGATTACATGGGTTCTTATGATCATCTTCCCTCTTTCCACCATAAGTGGCCTCATCCTTTACCCCTCACCGATGCATTTTACCTCGGGAATTTGATGTCTCCACCGACGCTACCAACCCACCTGATACTATCCCTCTACCGATCCATACATTGAGGATCTGTCCACCCTTCTAAATGAAGAAACAATTCAATATAACTTAGGCATAACTAAAAATCCACGCATAGTTTTTCTCGTCGCTTCTCTCACCTGGGCGAACGAAAAGATATCCAACAAGACCTTCATGATTTCTCAGATATTTTCGCATGGGATTATAGTGATATGCCTGATATTGACACATCTATCACAATGCATAATATTGTCCTTAATTCGGGTGCTAAACCTATCCAACAAAAAATCAGAAATGCACCCTAAAGTAGCCCTCTTTCTTAAAGAAGAAATTCAAAAGCTTCTCGATGCAGGTTTTATTCGTGCCGTCGATTACCCTGAATGGGTGTCCAACATTGTTCCGGTAATGAAACCTAATGGGAGGGTTCATTGCTGCACCGAATTCCATGATCTAAACAAAGCTTTCCCTAAGGATAGTTTTCCATTACCACACATTGACGCCATTGTTGATTATACAACTAGTTACGATATCCTCTCTTTCATGGATGGTTTTGTGGGTTACAATCAAATAAAAATCAATCAAATGACCAAGAAAAGACCTCCTTCACCACACCTTGGGGCACATTTTATTACACGGTCATGCCATTCGGCCTTAAAAATGCTGGAGCTACCTATCAATGGGCCATGACACATATATTCCATGACTACATTCACAAGATACTTGAAGACTATGTGGATGATATCTTAGCAAAATTTCAATGATGTTCCTCCCATGTGAAGGATCTGCACACATTATTTGAATTCTTATGACAATACTACGTAAAATGCTTGAATCCAAAAAAATGTTTCTTTGGGGTCACAACCAGTAAAATTCTTGGATATATCATCTCCCAACATGGTATTGAAATTGATCCTAAAAAAATCAAAGCCATAATAGACATGCCTCCACCAAAAATTTGCATCAATTACGATCATTACAAGGAAAAATTCAAACCATTCGACACTTCATTACACAACTCGTAGATAAGACCTAACCATTTACATAACTCATGAAGAAATATACTAAGTTTGTTTGGGATGAGAAATGTCAGCAAGCCTTCAAAATATCAAAGCCTACTTGTTAAACCCACCCATCCTAATCCCACCCATGCATAATTTACCATTTCTATTATATATCTCTACTACGTTTCATGCATTAGGAGATTTATTGGCACAACATGATGATTCTTAATGTGAAATAGAAATATTTTACATCAGTCGTACTTTACTCTCTTATGAATGCAACTACAACTACATTGAAAAGTTGTGCCTCGGTCTTGTCTTCGTGGTAGATAAATTAAGACACTATCTTCTCAATAATGAGTTACATATTATCACTAAGATTGATCCCTTATGTTACCTCCTTTACCGAACACATTTTTCAGTGTAACATCCCGCTAAATAACCATTTTTATTCAAAATTTAATTATTCAAATAAATATGAATAATGGGAAAATGTATGTTCATTCGAATAATTAAATACCACCTATTATTATTAATAAATGAGGTTTTATTTTAGTTCGAACTTTGTTTGTCTAGTTTTGATTTTGTTTGCTTTACGTCAATTCAATTAGGATGGCACCATCCTCCGTGCAACATAATGTTGCGTTGCGTTGCACCCATATGGACTAAGGGTGATATCGCTCCTAAGTCGACTTACGCATTGCATACGTTTTTTAGGCTTGGATGGAATTGTGTCACTGTGTTAATAATATTGTGGTTGCGTAAATCATTTTTGAGTTGGCATATTATGGCAAAAATCTTTAAAGGCTTATAAGCCTAGTTGAATTGCTTTGTAACATTAATGTGTGGCTTTAATTAAAATATTATTAATATAAGTTGGGGGCATATTGCCACACCCATCGAGTGGTTAAGAAATGCTCAAGTTGAATATTAATTGACTTCTAAAAATAAGACAACATGAAAATTCAAAGGGTGTTATTTTTTGTTTTGGAGTCAATTTTAAAAAATAAGGAATGCCATAATGTGGCAATGATAAAGTTTTTATTATTGCAAAATCCACTTTAAGTAGACATTCACGTATATGGAGGATTGGAATTATTTGTTTGCATATTCAAATTTGACTTGGAAGATCCCCCTCCCATGTTGGCTTAAGGCTTCTTCAAACCGTCCACTTGGAAGTTGGACAAGGAAAATTAATAGCGTGGAAAGAAAGGGGGAAATGAAGTGGATTTGGGATATTTAGCATTCAATCAGTTCAGTTAGCTCCACTCATGGAGAAATTCTAGAATTTTTTTTGCATGTGGTTGAATCGATTTTTTTAGAAAACCCTCTATTTATTACGAGTAATACAATGTGATGGAATTTTGAATAGTTGAGTGATAATTTTAGCACTGCTGAGAAATTTATTTCAACCTAGGGTTTGAAAGAAAACAAGTGGAATAAAAAACGTGGACCCAAGACGTTTTCAGGCAAGGGGTTTTCACCTTGCTTCTCTAGTTTTTGGATTTTAAATATATTTTTTTATTTTTATTTTTTCTGGCTTTGTTAATGAATGAGATGGGTGAAAAATAATTTGAATCTATTTTTTAGCATGAGCTCTTGCAGCAATAAAATTTTTTGGCTGATATGGGTTTGATTAATTAGTTGTGCAAATCAATTTTGAGGGTTTCAACTAGTATTTTTGTTATGAAATTATCGGTTGTGATTGGTTTTGGAAAATGTTCTTTGAATCTGTTAATGAAATGGTCTTCTTTAAAAAAATCACATGGATGATGTGATGTCTAGTTTCTGCTTTGTGATTTTTCATTTTAAATGAATTAGATGGTTTTCTTTTACTTCTCCCTTGTAATAAATTGATTTCTTTCTTTGGTTTCTAAAGGGTTTTGTGAAAATATTTGGTTGTGTTTGTTGTGTATATTACCTGTAAATTATTTGAGGGTTTTCAACTTGTACTCTTGCAGAAAATTTTCAAGGTTGTTGGGTTTGGAAAATAAATTAGAATTACTTGAGGGTTTTTCTATCTGAGTTCATTCCTTAAAAATGTATGGTTGAACCTATGTTCATTTTGATTAGAAATCATACCAGTAATGTGGGTTCAAAATTAGCATGGTCATTTCTTCTTTCCCTAACAACATATTTTAAATGAAAAGATTAATACTTGTGTGTTATAGCTTTGATTGTTTATGATCCTTGGGTTGCTTTGAAGCTAAAATTGGTAATGAACTTTATTATTAGGGTACTAAATATTTAATACTTGCAGCAATAAAATGTTATTACTTATGCGGATTTGTTTCTTTAGCGAACATTGATTGGTTGGTCTTATTGTGTGAATTGGAAATCGATTGAAATTTTTTCCTTTCTATGTAATATGAACTAAGTAGTGAACTAACCTTGACATGAAAAGGAAGAAATGGATAATGTAGTTCTTGTTTTAGCTTTAGATGCTTGAAACCCTCTTACAGGGCATTCGGTGATGTTTATATATATATATATATATATATATATATATATATATATATATATATAAAGGTAAAATAACAACGATAGGATTAGTTGGGTAAGGATATTTCTTGCCATTAGTTCATTTCATTTTTATTTTTCTCGAGATCCTTTGGCTCGGAGGGTTGGATCACTTGATCCATACCTTTTCATTTGAAGTAGTTATTTTTGTATTTGATTTATATATAGTTAAATCAACATTCTAGAAAATTTTAAAAGTGGAAAATACAAGGGGAAACTATGGCAAAAATTTCCAAAATTCTATACTTAGTCATTTTTATGGTTTAAAATTATGTGGATGAATCTTATGGCATGTAAATTATTCTGTGATATTGAATGGTGCAAAACAAATTTACTTTCCTGTGTGTATATATCTTAGATTCATTGGTTTAATTGATTTTGTGTTTGTAAAGATAGTGGGTCCGACAAATCGAGATCCTGAATCCTCCATTCATTACATGACTTGCAATTAAAGAAGCGTAAAAGGATTGTATGTGAAGTGGTCCTTTGGTAATGCTTCACATATATTACCCTTTCCTCTTCCATATCCATCTATGGGATTGCTTTGGAAGATTCTAGGTCCCTAATTTTTGTGCAAGCATTACCATTGCAATGTTAGTTAGCTAAGGGGTGATGACTAATATTCTTTATCTATCAAAAAATTAGTTTATCATGTAGATTAACTTCTTGCTAGTTCTTTGAACTGACACGCCCAAACAAAATAGTGTCGCGGGTTTAGTAACTTTGGGTGGACATTATTCTCTGGCATGTGAAGATCGGCGTTAGTATGGGTGATTTATATTAGGGACCATGGATCCTATTTTACTTGTACTAATGATTGAATAAAATTGCCTTGGGAAAGATTGTACTTTGTAAGAGTCCATTGATGGACATGACTCGTGATATATAAATATAATGGTTGATTTGTATATGTATAAACACATTGTTGAGTTACGGGCTTAGGTAACTAAACGAAATATTTGATTAAGTTAAGGTTATCATATGTATCCATCTTAAGCTTATTATAGGCTTGGTTCAAGATGAAAAATATATACCTCATATCTAATTGTTTCCCCATTGTAGTAAGAAGGTTATTATGTCTAAATGAAAAGAATATCAAGTGAAATATGAAACTGTAATTGAAGGGAAAATACATGAAGTTAGTCTTAACTTTGAAAAGAATTATAAATCAGATTTTGGGATATATATTGGTCCAATCAAGGGTTGTTTGTTAAGTATATATTTGATAACTATCTAGTCAAGATTTAAATGATTAGTTCAATGTCAAACATAAACTATAAAGAGGAATGAAATATGATCCTAAAGGCATGTTGGTTCAAAAGAAAGGATAAAGGTGTATATGCAATAAGGGTATAAAAATATAATAATCTATTCAAGAATTTAATTGAATGATTCAATGTTAGTAATAACATTTAAAGGACAAAAACTGTATTGGAGGTATATTGGATTAATCCAAAAGAGTTAGGAAAAAAATCTTGAAATGATGCTAAGCTAGTCAGCTTAGTCAAGTTATTTTAAAAGGAAGAATAATAACCTTAACAATTAAAGTTTAGTTTTCTACTTATAATATTTAAGATCAAGTAAAAGGACTCTTCATACTTCGTAATATGAAAGAAGTTACCTTAAGAGGGTATTACCTCTAGCTTAAAACAAGATGAAGATAGGAGTTTAGTCCTAAATAGAAAAGATATAACATGGTTAAGGGATATAGTATCAAGATAACCTATGGTATGACTATTTATGATTAGTAAGCCCTAATGGGAATCTTGACTAAGGTTATAGAACAAATTTTCTAACAAAATGTTTAGGATGTATGAATGGGGCAGCGAGGTGATAATCAATTCGTGAACATACTTGTCTATCTGAAGAAAATAAATGTGTAATCCATGTGTTGCTAATTAGTTGGCCTAACTTGAAGGTTAAGAATCTATTTAGGAACATCATGGAAAATGCACATTGTAGGTTACATACAAGTAGCCCATAGGTTGCTTAATGTGGAAGCATATTAAGCAATGGATTGGCCTCTCGTAGGTAACCAATAACGAGGCATTGGGGTTCCTCGAACTTGCGTAGTTATGCTCACTTAGAATAAGTGAGTCTTAATAGGTTCACCTACACAAGATAATGGATGTATATAACTATGATGATACATTGGTGAGGTGATGTGAATACAACTTTAGACACATTGTGCACTCATTTATACTAAGCGTACATAGTACAACTAAGAAACTTTGGCCAAAGTAATGTGCTTGTTGGGTACATTTTCTAATCACCATGATTCCTCAATCCCGAAGTGTAGGATACAAGATGGAGTTTACTAAATGAACTCTAGGTAGACACTAGAGGATCAATCACAATTTCTCACTACCATAAAGTGCAAAAAAAAGTGAGGCTTTGAGTATGAACATTCAAATGAATGTTAAGGGTGATCATGGAGATCAGGGATATTTAAACCCTTATAGCTGCACAAGGTTTATCACTATGTTATAGGATGGATTAAATTACTAAGACATGCTGCATAAACTAGTTTTAGCTAGTTACCTAATTTAATTATGTAGAGGAATGTCTACTCATTACTAAATTAATTTGACTTGCTGCATTAACTAGTTGTAGCTAGTAATCTGATTTATAAATGCAGAGGAATGTCTAAATGTTGTTATAAAAAAATTCCTACTAATTTGGGTGTCAAATTCTAGGTTTCTACACTAAGGAAGTTTGACAAGTTGGGTTATTCTCTTTACTAAATTTGATTTCAAATTCATACCACAAAAAGAAATCAAAGGACAAGTTATCACCAACGAGTCATATATATACTCTTTTAGACTCACCCATTTTAGACTCTTTTTTGTGACGAATTCACTTCTTATGCCATCGAGTCATATATATGGATAATATACTTTGATGGCTCTCGTTGTCAATCTGGGGCTGGAGAAGGGATAATATTTATTACTCCACACGGTGACCCACTTCCCTTCATATATAGGTTAGGTTTCTCTTGTACGAACAACATTGTTGAGTATGAAGCTCTTGTCTTAGGTTTTCTTATCTTGGTCAAAATCTCCTCATTTGCAATTTGTGTATACATGATGACTCTCAATTAGTCATTAATAAGGTTAAAAATATATATAATACAAAAGAAGAGCACCTCATTCCATACAACAACCTTGTGAAGGATATTTTAGCTACTTTTGATTCTTATTCCATTTTTGCTATTCCCGCAAGGATAATCTCCATGCACGCGCATGGCTAGTGTCGCATCACTCATCCCACAAGACATCACCGATGAAAAGATACTTTCATCATTACGCACTTATGACATCCCTCTATCTCTCGCATTACCTATTTCCACTTGCACCATGACACGCATTCATGACAACGCTAAATGGTTCACGCCTATTTATAATTATTTTTGCAAGAAAACTATCCTCGATACCCTACACCTCATGAATCTCAACGATTACGTCCATGAGGCTACTTGTTATGTCATTTTAGGACTGAATTATTCAAGCATGCTATCGATGGTCATCTTCTCCACTTTGCCTCTCTCGCTTGCGAGATATACCCACAACCATATCTCAAATTCATGATATCGTATGTGGTGTTTATTTCTTGGGTAAAGATATGTTGCAAAAAATTCTAAGTCAAGGGTACTATTGTCCTACGATGGAAAAATATTTCCTTGAATATGCTACTTGCTTTGAGAAATGTCGAAACATGGTAACCTCCATCATGCACCGGCATATGATCTACAACCTATTGCACCTACTTAGCCTTTCTCCCTTTTGGGACTCGATCTAATTGGCATGATTAATCCTAAGTTGGAAGAAAAACATAAATTTATCATTACCACTACCAAATATTTCACAAAATGGGTTGAAGCAGCCCCTTTGCGAAATACTATTGGCCCAAACATTTGTAAATTTCTTACCACACATATCATCACACATTTCGGGGTTCCTTCTACCCTAATCACTAATACTGGCACATCTTTCAAAAATAAAGATGTTAAGAAATTTTGTGCTAAATTTAAAATTAAACTATACTTCTCTACACCTTATTACCCACAAGGAAATATTATTAAATTTTACATAAAATTGTTGACTCTAGTGGTACTGATTGGCATATAACCAACTATTCTATGCTCTATGGGCTTATCGTATTAGTGTCCGCAAAACTATGAATGCCACACATTTTTGATTAGTCTACGGTACCGAAGTTGTTATTCCACTTGAGCTTGAAATACCCTCCTTGCGGGTCTCTCTTAAGAGTATCCTTACAGATAATGAATATCATGAGAATCACCTACACAAACTAGAAATGTTAGACTCACATCATGTGCAAGAACTAGAACACCTTCAAGCATATCAATATCATATCACTCATTCATACAACCGTAAAATTGGCTCACACGAATTCAACATTGGTGACCTTATCCTAAAATAAAATCAAAGGAATGTTAATGTTGAGGCATCGTAAAAGATAAATTCAAACCCAACAGTGAGGTCCATACATTATCACTGATAAGCTTGGTAATGGGGTATATCACCTCACCACACTTTTAGTTAAACCACTTAAAAATACACTCAATATAATGCAGCTTAAAAGTACTACACTTAGACTACCACTATTCTCTTGATGACACACTCATGTCTTTGTGGTTCACACTTGACCGTTGAGGGCTTACTACTCTAAACCCCACACACTTTGCACTATAGGCATTACACATTACATGCCATTACATATATTGCATCCTACATCATACATTCTACATTATGACATTCTTGCATTTTTACACATATTCCATATCCTATACCTCATCATGAGTCTAGTGTTACATCATCATCCATACTATACATATTACATTACATTTTATGCATTCTACATATCTACCATTGCATTCTATATACTATACACATTTAGACACCTTACACATATTGCACTTTACACTATACATTGCACATTCTACACATATTACATAGCATTCTACACATAGCATCTTTACACATTCCTTTTATCACATGGTCCTCTTTTATCCATACACATACTACATTGTTTTCTATGTGCTACACTCACTACCCGATGACACACTTTAGTTCATCATTCCATACTCGACTATTGAGGTTGTACAAATCAGATGGACCTTACACTCATTACGCAGTCACCATTTTACATACCATCATGTGAAATTGCTAGGCTAGTGACATACGCTCTAGGATAAATAATCACTTTTATTATAATTTTGTAGTGGTATACACCTTCGGTTAAATCACCACTCCTTGTCATTGTGTAATGATATACACTTAGGGCTTAATCATCACTAATCTACTAATATTTTAGTGACATATTATTTAGGATAAATCGTCACCTAATCTATCATCTTGTAGTGGTATACACCTTAGGTTACATCACCACTCCTTAATACTTCAACTTGTAGTGACATACGCTATAGGCTACATCGTCATTCTTACTTTATCATCATACAATGATATACACTTAGAGATAAATCATCACTCCCCATTTCAATTCATCATGGTATATACTTAGGCTATAAGGTCCATGCACATATTTTCTACATATGAAAAATCATCACCACTAGGCATATACACATTTTGTCACAATGTGCTAGATAAACAACACACACTATTCGACCATTTCCGATGATGGACTCTCGTTTACGATTCATTCTTGATTGCTAAGGGAAAAAAAAATGAACCTCACTACATACACTTCTATCCACTTGGGGGATATGTGGCTCTTATCTCTCCATATTGAATTCCATTCCATCCATCCATAACATACTACATATTATGGTTTCTTATATTCTTTCTTACTTTTTCTTGTTCATGGTCACTTTATTACACATGCTAGTTTGATTACTTATATGTCATTTATCTATATCATACACACATGCACATTCATGCATTCTTCTAGTTGTGATCACAGATATAGGTCTCTTACACACAACATGGATGCTCACTTTATGCGCTTATCATACTAGTCACTTGGGGCATCCACATTCATCTCTTCTAGGTGTTATTGTTTCATTTCATACTTAACACTTTACATCACTTGCTTACACACATTTTTGACATACTAGCTATCTTTCTAACATGCTAATGGGTGCTTCATGTGCAACATTTGTTATGCAGGGATATTGGTTTCCATACTTATTTGTTTACATTGTTTTCTATTGTCTGCTCTTGTTTGCTATTGTATGTGGGACTTTCCCTATGTTTTGTGTTCACACTTGTTTTCTTATTTGTGACCATGACGGCCTTGCGATATAGTGAGTGATGTCCCATGTTTTCATCCCTCTTTGTGTGGCCTACTTGTATTCTTGTGTGTTTAATACATTGCTTGGTAACTTTTACATTGTTTGCGTAGATTACACATTGTTTTCTATATACATGCATGTTTACACTTATCTTTGGCTAGCCTTCTTGTTTATGTGCACCTTATTTTTTACAAATAAATTTCTAGTGTATATACGGTTGTTCCTATTTTGGGGTCTCATGTCCCCTATCAAAGATGTCGCATGAGCCCCCAAAGAGGGGGAATCATTTGGGGGTTTCTACTAACACAACGTATTTACACCGATTTAGTTCAGTGCATTTACATACAACGAGTGGGTTAAGACCCCATACACAATGGATTTTACAGGACATGGTTTCCTTAGCATTCTAGGAAGCAGTTATAGGCTTAGAGGTTATAGTGGGTGTGCCTCCCTACACTACTTCGGCCAGTGGTGACGGATCACCAAAAAAACCAGGACAATACAAAGATCTCTTCACACACATTTCAGGAGAAGCAAATTTAGAGATTCGAGGACACAAAAAATTTCCTCCCTACACTTCTTCAGCCATGGTGGCATGAGATTTCCCAAAAAACTCACAATACAAGATATCCTTCTACACTCTTTCTCGATATGGATCATGTGTACATGTTCCATTTACATTTTACATTTACACATTGCGTATTATACACTTACATGCATCTTTTGCACAATTTTTTTATATTTAAATACATAAATATTTGATTACTTGATCGTTTTCTCCTTGCAGGTCCGTATGTATGAGAAACAAGAAGTCAAATGGGGGCAACAACAACAACATTCCGCAACAACATACATGATTTATTAACCATGTAGATACACACACATTGTAGTACCTACACACATGCACACTTCGCCCTAGGTTCACTCTCATCACTTTTTATTTGTGCATTTTAAATCTATAGTTTCTATGCCCCTCCATCTTTTTGTCATTCCAAGATTTGTCTAGTCCTTTGACACACCTTCTTCATCACTCTATAGCAGTATTAGTACACATCTCTATCTACTTTATGTTACCGCACTTTCCACTTACCAACATAAAGTGGGGGGAAAATGTATTCACAAAATCATGACTTTAGAAATTTATTTATCCCGATCTCATACTACTATTTATAAGGTTCTAAAGGGAAGAAAGTACTAATTAAACCCCATGCTTTTGGCCATTTTATTTATTTTATTTCATATTCTAAAACCTATTATACCTATTTACCTAGTCATTTCCAAACATCCAACATCATCTTAGCCTTAATGCCAATGTGCCCAAATTTAATATTGGGGTGCCCATGGGTGCCCTCGTCCCACACGGGGTGACTCTGATCCTTCTTGCACTTTCTCACAAATTTTTGGGTCTTTTCTATCCATTTTTCATAATTATATTTCTTAAGGTTGGTATTTTCGGAGTTAATTACGAAATTAGACCAAGAGTACCCTATAAATATAAAGTTATGAGACCATAATGAGGAACCTAGCATCACTATCTACTATCACCGCATCTATTGCATTGGCATTCACATAGCTCCATCATTAAGGCACAAGCTAGGACATCTACATCACACTTCATAGGGGAAGCGATTCTATTCTAATTCATGCACACATACTATTAAATTTTCTACATTTAGTTATTACTCACTACTTCACAAATTCCAACTGGCACAAGAGCACCTAGGGCATGACATGCACACACTCACCAGAACTACATCTGGGTATGAAATGTAGTGCAATGATCAATTAGTAAGACCATTTTTGTGGTAGCTGAGGTCAATCCAACCCATTCATTTTGCATCTTTTTTTTGAAGGTTTTGATACTTCCTTTTGGGTCTCTTGAAGTTTATTTCTTCTTCTTGGAATATTTGGAGCATTCAGCACAATACAAATAAATTGATGCGATAGGTAGACAAAGCTTCAGATTACCTTTCGAACATATGAAGACCAGTTCCGAGCATTTTTCCTAAACCAGGGTACCTAGATTTCATACTAGAGTGCCATTGGGCACCCCAGTCCAGTCCCAGGCACCCTAGTCTAGCCACATCATTCGGAGATCTGTCATTTCGCATCATGGCACAATTGTTCCTCCTTTTTTATTTTCTGCACCACTGCGACTCAATCCGACAATCACTAGTTATCAGTTGAGTTATTTCCTTACCATTCTTGCACATTAGGATTTTGATTTTACTAGTTTGCTTCATTTATTTAATTTACCTATTATCTTAGTACATTTATTTGTTGTGTTTATATGTCCTCCTAGATTAGATTAACTATCTTGCACTACCTTATAGTGGTCAATTTTAGTTAATCGGTGTATTCATAGCTAGAATGAGGAATGCATGACCCTTTTGGGGACCTCATTTCGTAAATGAAAACTCTCAAATTATTCACGACATGGATTTGGTTATAAAGAAAAGAAAAAAGAACCCAAAGATGCCAAAATTTACAGGAAACATTTTAGCTTCGAGAAAATGATATCAATGTAATTACATATTAACATTAGAAATCCAACAACCAATATTGTGTAATATAGTTTGTGGACAAGTTGTAGTTGGCTTATATTTTTTGTGTATATATAAGTTATGGTATCTTAGTTAACAATATGTCCTTTTTTGATGCAATTGAAGATTTTTTATTTGTGGGTATGTTTTAATTAATTTTTGTAGGTTACAAGTTACATATCTAAACATTCACACATGGGGTCTTTCCCAACACATAAACTTATACATCTACAAAATGTAATATGTGTGAAACTAATAAAAACAATAGTGAGCTTAAGAGTAATGTTTTACTGCATCTATTAAAATCCATATGGAGGGTTCATTAAGGTAGCAATGTTACCATGTCCATTAGTTCTTTGTTGTCAAAACATGACCCTTACATAACTGAAACAAATCAAAGTTGTTTTAAAAATATGGTGAAAATAGTTTTTACTCTTTTTTATGATTTGGAGACTTTCAATTGGACGATGTTCTATTTATCAGATAAGACAAAGACATGAATAGAAAGTTGGAAAGAAAAGGTGGTGATTAAATACATGCATGTCACATGCCTCTTGCATGAGTCAAAGTGTCCCAACCCAAAATAATATCTACTAAATGTGCCCTATTTTATTGTTTCAAGTTTGTTTAGACATTTTTCATGATATTAGCCATAAAATACTTGTAAATATTTAAATTTAATTTTGTAATCAAACTATGAACATACATACTTGAACTGTAGGCATATTGAGGGCACTAGTAACAAAAGAATATATATTCAACTAAAATAGATAATTATGAACAAAGAATGCACTAGTAAAAAAAAGAACCCAACATCATCATAAGTACTCGTTGTATCACCCCTTCCAACGTAGTCGTTGAACATCCTAAATAATCTGCAAGGTGAACATCACCGATCTTCAAAATTATTTTTGGTGCATATCAAAATAACTACATTCAAATGTTGAGTAGATCGCAGGTGTACCTCTTCTATCTTTTGGAAGGGAGCATTTTGCAACAAAGTTATTTAAGCAATCGAAGTAAAAATACAGACATAAAACAAAGATTTCATCATAATTAAATACTTTATATTTGGTTAAGAAGGTGTTTCCATAGCCGAGGTTAAACTTATTAAAATAAAAGTATTTTTTTTCCATTGTTTGTGTCTTAATATAAATTAGGATTTCATTTTGGGATACACTAAGCCAAAGGAAAAACTTGCGCAAAAAGATGAAGGAATACAATGGAAATAACATCACTAATTTTATGAAAAACCTTACATGCCTAGTACACAAAATTTTTACGCGGGCTTGTGAAAAAGAAGAAAGCCCACATGCTTGGCTAGATTGTCCCCTAAAAATAAAAATTCTATTGAATAGAGAGAAAAGTCGAAAAGTTTCCAAACTATGACATACTCGATCACAATGAGATATAATCCCCTTACAAAAATTTTTATGGGAAAGGCATGTAATCTAGCTACTTCAAAACCCTGCAAATAAGCCGCAATAAGTCAACAAAACAATAATCATAAACTGCCCAAAAATGGGTCAGAAAGAACTAAATCATCCTTTCATTATACTACAAATGTTTTGACTCCTGTTCATGAAATGGAAGATTTGAAAAACCATTATATAGAAAAAAATAAGTGGTTTTCGGAAGTCCTTGGATGATACACATAAGAATAAAAATCTCAATGTGGATTGGCTTTTTCAGTGTGGAGATTGTGGCATTAACGCAACAGTTTGGCAATAGGAACATGATAGAGAGGTTGAGATCATGTTGGGTTTGAACCCTTAACCTATGCTGTAGGGGGCAAGCCTTAAACCATTTCCCTATTTTTCACATTCTCCTTGGTCACGTGGATGAAAAATCTTTTCCTTTGGGAATCCTTAATGGGTACTTCAGAGAAACATTAGTTTCGAATTAATCTCAATAGAAAATTAGGTTTTATTGCTTGCACAAGAATTTATTTTTGTACTTGCACGCAGGTAGGTTTCTAAGGAAAATGGCTCACCCTATCACCATTATTACTAGTAAACATGGTAGGATAACTCATCACCATGTAACCTCATGAACCAAAAGTTTTAACGGTTGTGATGAAACCGTGCTTCAATGATACTTTACATCCTAACCATCCACATTTTGAATCTATCGGACTTAGGGGTTTCAATTCAATAGGAAAATTCCTCCGTAATAATTATTTAAAAAATAAATGATAGGCAACATTTAAAACATGAGAACAGAAACCAAAAGAAGCAAAAAAATAGAGAGCTAAATACAACGGTGAACATGGAGTCCATTGGTAAATTTTTATTTACAATGAAAGCACTGAAATAATAATTATGTAAACCCCTCTCCACATAAGAAGTTGTTAGTGTAGGTTATTATTTATCCTTTTATTTATTTATTAGGATAATTCTTACACTTGTGTTAGCCCTACACTTGTTGGGTTAGCTTGCTTAGGTGTACTAGTTGTGTGGAGTTAGCTTCTCAGTTATGTTGAGTTAGCTTACTAGTCTTTTGGAGTTAACTTAACTACTAGTATTAGTTAGTGGGAGTTCTTCACCACTGATTTAGGTAGTAGTTGCACTTCCCTCCTCCTATATGTACATCTTTCTTATTGAATAATTCAAGTCATTCTATTGTAATGTATTGAGCATTATGGATTATGATGGATTTCCATATATGGTATTTTAGCTCTTCTATTTTTTAAATCTAATGTGGTGTGCTATTATCATATGAGATCATGGCTTGGAACAATATTCTTATCGTTCCTTTCATGGTATCAGAGCTATAGATGATGTAGACATCCATCTGTAAGTTTTTATTTGTAAGCAAGGGTTTATTATTTTCATGTATTTGGATTTTTTTAGCAATTTTCTCAAAGCATGCATTTTTATGCAAAACAGAGTGCAACATTGGATTTGGAAGGTGCCAAAACCCTATAATCGACTGTAAACTCGACCATGTTTTGAGACAATCAAATCTGGGTGCAGTCTTTTATCCATTGGATATAAGCATGTACCTTTCGAGATGCATTCTTTTATCCTCTGGGTATTTCAGTTTTGGATGCAGTCTTTTATCCACTGGACACAGATCTGTACCCTATGGGTGCATTCTTTTATCCATTGGATATAAGCGTGTACCTTCTGATGCATTCTTTTACCCTCTGGGTATTTTGGTTTTGGATGCAATCTTTTATCCACTGGACGCAGATCTGTACCCTCTAGGTGCATTCTTTTATCCATTAGATATAAGCGTGTACCTTCTGGATGCATTCTTTTACCCTTTGGGTATTTTAGTTTTGGATGCAGTCTTTTATCCATTAGACATAGATCTGTACCCTCTTGGTGCATTATTTTATCCGTTGGATATAAGCATGTACCTTCCGGATGCATTCTTTTACCCTCTGCTATTTCAGTTTTGGATGCAATCTTTTATCCACTGGACATAGATATGTACCCTCTAGGTGCATTCTTTTATCCATTGGATATTAACGTGTACCCTTTGAATGCAATGATTTACCCTCTGGACATTTAGGTTTTGGGAGCAGGATTTTATCCTTTGGTCGCAAGCATGTATCGTGTGGATGCACTCTTTTACCCTTTGGACATTTGGGTGTCATGTGTACCTTTTAAAAGATCAGCATTAAAATATTATTTTAATAGCAAAACCTTGTAGAGCTCATAACTTTTGATCCATAGCTTGGATTAAGGTGATTTTTTTTTTGAAATTGTGTATTTTTTTCAAGATATATGCATTGGTGACATTTTTATACACATATTTCAAATGTAAAAGGTACTATTACTCATTGTAATATTTATATGCACTCAATTATAAAGTGCCAAATTTAGGAGGGTGTTGTGATCACTTGTGGATGCATTTTCGGTTGAGCCCGACGTCCTAAAATTTTGGGTATTACATTCTTATATCTATGGGTGTATAAATTTATATCTTTCTTATTTGTTGAGATATTTTGGATCTATATTTTCAACACTTTTTTGGCATGTTGACAGTCTCTCTTGTGGGGGAGCTATTCTGGTGGAGCCCAATGTTAGTTTTTCAGTGTTCGAGTAGTTGATTTTGACAACTCATATAGATCTATGGTGTCACTCTACCCATTTTGTAGTATGGGAGGGTGTGGTGTTGATACTGCTTCTTCGGGTTTCATGTCCTTGCCTTGTTACCTTGGCTTTTTCTTGGATCGTGGCACTCTTATTTATTTGGATCTCGTGTCCTTGCCTTGTTGCCTTGGTTTTTATTGGATCGTGGCACACCTATTTGTAGCAGTTGATCAAATTATGTTTGGTGTTTGTTTTTCACTTTTGACATCACTCCATTGACAGTCTCCTTGCATGGAGCTATTCTAGTGAAGCCCAGTGTCAATTGTTTTTGAGTTATATGATCAAGTAGTGGATTCAGACCATATTGTGCACCACACTTCTTCAGTGTTGTACAAGTTTTTGGAGCCGGGCTTCTGAGGATATCTTGCAGCATGATTTTTCTCTCTCTACTTTGTTATTACTAGTTTTGGGTACCTTGTGGTGTCCAATTTTCCTAGTTATTGTACGTGGGTACCTCATCAGGCCTTGTTGTCGGGACCCACCGTTAGGAAATAAGAGATAAAAATATGCGGAATAATCCCTGACAGAATCGCAATGCAGTAGAAACTAATATGCGAAAAATATTACAGATCTCAAATAAAATTACGAATAAAATAACACAACACAAAGAGACAAGATTTAACGTGGTTCACCCAATTTGGGCTACGTCCCACCAAGAATCACTTGCTCGATTTTATTACAAGCCACCTCTCTCTCAATACAATACCTGGATCCATTTGGAGCTATGCTCAACAAACTCTACTGAAATTCACACCAATTCAAAACACATCTGCAATACATTTGCTTGTACATCTATCATATGCATAAGACCATATAAATAGACAACTGCTTAAGCAATTTTACAAAACCGTGGGTATCAAAACCATGGGGAAAAAACTGTCCCATAAACCTATGGGTAACCGAAGAGGCGGTTTTACAAAACAATGGGTACCGAAAAACATGGGCCCAAAAATAGCCCATAACGGTTACCCATTACCCATGGGTTAATAAACCACCCATGAAAATTTGCTTCGGGGCTTCGCCCCCAGAACCCCCTGACCCGCTCATCGGCGAGCGGGACCGTTGTAAAAATACCCGAGTGTAACACATAGAAGGTGTACCACACTCTAACATGAAAATAGGCTCCACAAACATAACAATCTCCCACTTGGAGACTGATTTCCACTGAGAAAGCTTCTCAACCCTTCACTATCATCCACGAAGGCCAACCAAAGCTAAACATATCTTTAGTTTATCCCTTGTGACCACCTTGGTCATCATGTCTGCAGGATTTTGACTAGTATGAATCTTCTCCAACTTCAACTTATCTTCCTCCAAATCTGTCCTGATGAAGTGATATCTCAACTGTATATGCTTCGTCTTGGAGTGGAAAGCAGAGTTCTTAGCTAGGTGTATAGCACTCTGACTATCACTATGCAGCTTACATTCTTCCCGCTTATGCCCCACCCTCAAGCAATTGTTGTAACCAAATCATCTCTTTTGTTTGCCTCGTGGCAGCAACATACTACTCGACCTCCGTGGTTGTGAAGCCACCAGCTTCTATAGTCGTGAAATCCAGCTCATTCTTGTCCCACCTACGGTGTAAATATAACTGTCGTGCTCCTCCTGCTGTCTACATCTCCACCATATCTCGATCTACATAACCACGTAAAGTGGTGTCTGATCCAACCAGTAGCACAAAATTTTCCCCATGGTCCCTCTCAAATACCGAAGGATCCACTTTCTTGCTTGCCAATGCTCTTTACCTGATCACTCATAAACTACTCACAGCCTCCCACCGCATGGGCAATATCGAGCCTAGTGCACACCATAACATACATCAAACCGCCAATCAGCTGGCGATGAGTAAGGTACCTTGGACATCTGGTTTCTTTCCCGCTTTCTGTCATGGGACACTTTGCTCCTTTGATAACTTGAAATGGCCTACCAAAGGAGTCCCAACCGGTTTAGCATCCTGCATGTTAAACCTATCCAATACCTTCTTAATGTACTCTTCCTGAGATAAAGTCAACTTCCGTTCCTTTCTATCCCAAGTTATCCTCATACCAAGGATTTGTCTGGCTGCCCCCCCAAATCCTTCATATCAAAGGATTCAATTAGTTTGTTTCTTGAGTACTTTTATTTCCCGCATGTTTTTACTCTGCAACCAAAGATGTCATCAACATACAAACACAGGATAATATAACTTCCATCCTCAAATTTCTTTGTATACACACAATGGTCGAATGACATCGATATAACCTTGCTCCATCATGAAGCTATCAAACTTCTTATACCATTGACGTGGAGCTTGTTTCAAGCCATACAAGCTCTTCTTCAGTTTACACACCATCTCCTCTTTACCTTTGACCTCATAGCCCTCTGGTTGCTGCATATATAGTTCCTCCTCCAAATCACCATGGAGAAATGCAGTCTTTACATCTAAGCTTCTAAGTGCAAGTCTTCTGCTGCCACTATTCCAAGAACAACTCTAATAGAAGTCATTTTTACTACAGGAGAAAATATCTCATCAAAATCTATACCTTGTTTCTGCAAACCCCTTGACCACCAACCGGGCCTTATATCTTTTATTTCCTCCTTCTTCATCTTTAACTCTGTACACCCACTTGTTTTGCAATGCTCTTTTGCCTTCCTAGGTAGCTTCACCAAATCCCAAGTCTGGTTCTCCATGAGAGACTTATGCTCCTCATCCATGGCTTGCTCCCACTTCTTCTTACCGGCATCTACCCGCATTGCTTCATCAAAGCTCTCTGTCTCTCCACTATCAGTGAGTAATAAATAATAAAGAGAAGGAGAAAACGTTCTCGTGTTCTTTTCTTACCCTAGAAGACCTCCTCACTGTAGGAGTTTGGGGTTCCTGTTGAGTAGGTTCCTAAACTGATTCATGGGTCACTTTCCCATCCGGAAGATCCTCTACCACTGCATATTATTTCTTGGATTCTTCCCTGTTTTCCTACAACTGTTGCTTATACATGACTTTCTCATTAAAGACGCATCCTAGATCCGAATGATTTTCTTGTCTTTAATACTCCAACATTTAAATCCAAAGTCATCACCACCATAACTAATAAAAGTGCATTTTTCTAATTTAGCCTCTAGCTTGGTCCTATCATCCTTGTCAATATGAACAAACACCTCACATCCAAAGACTCTAAGAAATGAGTAATCAACTTTCTTACCGTACCAAGCCTCCTCAGGTATGCCTCCATTTAAGGCACTTGAGGGTCCTCTGTTTATCAAGTACACAAATTGTTCTCATCATCGCCCAAAAAGAAAGAGGCAGTCTTGCATGTAACCTCATGCTCCTAACACGTTCCATTATTATTTTGTTCATCCTTTTTGATACCCCATTCTGCTGCGGAGTTCCTGGAACCGTCTTTTTCCTGCGGATTCCATTCTTAGAACAATAATCATTAAATTCATTGCTGCAATACTCCCCTCCATTATCTGACCTGAGACATTTTAGCTTAAGACCTGTTTCATTCTCTACCAAGGCTTTCCATTTAACAAAAGTGTCAAATACATCAGATTTATTTCTAATACAATAAACCCAAACTTTCCTTGTTGCATCATCAATAAAAGTAACATAATAACTTGAACCCCCAAGAGATGATACCTGAGCTGGCCCCCACACATCAGAATGCACCAACTCTAACTTACTCTCTTTCTTTGTAGGTCCAACCTTGAGAAACCTTACTCGCTTTTGTTTCCCATATATGCAGTTCTCACAGAAATCCAAACCTATTTTTGTATATCCAGGAAAATTCTTCTTTATGATGTCCATGCCCTTATGGCTCATATGACCAAGCCTATAGTGCCATAATGTTGTATCTGCATCTGAAGCCACAATATTACAATCATTAGTACTATCAGTGGTTAAATACAAGGTTCCAACCTTCTTACCTCTTGCCACCATAAGAGCACCCTTGGTAACCTTCCAAGAGTTAGCTGTAAATATCACAGTATAACCATCACTTCCCAATTGCCCTGCGATATCAAATTTCTCCTTAATGTAGGCACATGTCCGACATCCTTCAAAAGCCATGTATTCCCATTCGCATCTTAACTCGAACAAAACCTTTTCCAACTATATCTGCGAGGCTCATCATCACTAAGAAAAACATGCCCAAAATCCCTTGAACATAATCAACAAAATAATGCCTATGTGGAGTAGCATGAAAAGAAGCCTCTGAATCTAAAACCCAAGATTCTCGTAATATTATGCAAAGAAAGAATCAAAGCATCCTGACATACATTACCCGATGCCACATTTTCCTCCTTGTTTTCTTCCTATTGTTTCTTCTTATCCCGAAGCTCCCAACAATCCTTCTTTGCATGCCCGGGCTTTCCACAATTCCAAAGATACAATCTTGTTCTTGGATTTTGACCTTGCTCAATCTTTTGATTTTCCACGGTTTCTCTATTCTTCTCGTCTCCCTCTAGTTTCCACTTTGTCAAAGCATTTCCTGAAGTAGAAGATTCCTCGAAGATTTTTCTTCGCATTTCCTCGCTTAGAATCACCCCTACAACATCCTCAAACTTCAACTTCGAGTTAGCTGGGCCGAGTTGCTTACCGCCATTACAAGGCTATTCCAATTCTCAAGTAAAGAGCACAAAATTAATAAAGCCCTAACTTCTTCATCAAATTCTATCAGAATCAAGCTAGCATATTCACAACCGTATTGAAATCATTTAAATGATCTAACTCTTGAACTATTCTCGACATCTTCATATTAAACAACTTTTTCATTATAAATATCTTGTTAGAGGCAGAGGGTTTTTCATACAACTTCCCTAATGCATCCATTAGATCTTTTGTAGTCTTTTCCTTTGAAACATTAAATAATACCGAAGATGCAAGACACAACCGAGATCATTCCAAGTGCCTTCCGATCCAACAAATCCCATTCCGCATCTGTCATACTCGAGGGTTTGTTCACCTTCTTAGACAACGGAGTATAAAAATCCTTCTGATAAAGGTAATCTTCCATCTGCATCTTCCAAAGACTGAAATTCTGCCCATTGAATTTATCAACCCTAGATCTTCCTTCATCTGCCATAGCTCCCACTCAAGCTAAAAACTTTCCCTGCGATTCAACACTTCAGCAAACCAAACCAAGCTCTGATACCAATTGTTAGGAAATAAGAGATAAAAATATGTGGAATAATCCCTTACGAGAATCGCAACAAGAGAAACTAATATGCGAAAATATTACAGATCTCAAATAAAATTACGTAATAAAATAACACAACACAAAGAGACAAGATTTAATGTGGTTCACCCAATTTTGGCTACGTCCACCAAGAATCACTTGCTCGATTTTATTACAAGCCACCGCTCTCTCAATAAAATACCCGGATCCGTTTGGAGCTATGCTCAAAAAACTCTACAAAATTCACACCAAATTCAAAACACATCTGCAGGTACATTTGCTTGTACATCTATCATATGCATAAGACCATATAAATAGACAATCGCTTAAGTAGTTTTACAAAACCGTGGTATCAAAACCATGGGGAAAAACAAAATTGTCCCATAAACCTATGGGTAACTAAAGAGGCGGTTTTACAAAACAATGGGTATTGAAAAAACATGGGCCCAAAAACAGCCCATAACGGTTACCCATTACCCATGGGTTAATAAACCACCCATGAAAATTTGCTTCGAGGGCTTCGCCCCCGAACCCCCCTGACCGCTCACCGGCGAGCGAGACCGCCATAAAAATACCCGAGTGTAACACATAGAAGGTGTACCACACTCTAACATGAAAATAGGCTCCACAAACATAACACCCACCTTCTTTTCCACCCACCTAAGCTATGCTTATGGGAGGGTGTTAGTGTAGGTTATTATTTATCCTTTTATTTATTTATTAGGATAATTCTTACACTTGTGTTAGCCCTACACTTGTTGGGTTAGCTTGCTTAGGTGTACTAGTTGTGTGGAGTTAGCTTCTTAATTATGTTGAGTTAGCTTACTAATATTCTGGAGTTAACTTAACTACCAATATCAGTTAGTGGGAGTTCTTCACCACTGATTTAGGTAGTAGTTGCACTTCCTCCTCCTATATGTACATCTTTCTTATTGAATAATTCAAGTCATTCTATTGTAATTTATTGAGCATTATGGATTATTATGGATTTCCATATATGGTATTTTAGCTCTTCTATTTTTCAAATCTAATGTGGTGTGCTATTATCATCTGAGATCATGGTTTGGAACAATCTTCTTATCGTTCCTTTCGAAGCGAGAGAAACCATTAAAATGTCACAAGGCACCATTAATATAGTAGGAATAGTCACCATTATCTTCTACCTTGATGCCGGTGAGTGAAAAGGAGGGAATTTTGGGGAATCTCTTCATAGATGAAATACCAGAACAAGAAGAGGATGAAGGGGAGATTTTTGATAGCAAAGAAGAATAAGACTTGCAGTGATCAGAATGTTCGAGGCATTCAGGATGCAACTTCTTATGGGCGACCAAATTACATTTGAACGTAAACTTCATACCACACTTGCATTGAATGGGTTCGCCGCAGAGCTTCAGATGGTCTCTGAGATCCACTTCGATGTTAAACCACTTACCACATTTCCTACAGCCGTGCATTTTCTCGCCCTCGGAATGCTTCCGCCCAAAGTGCCTCCTCAGCTCATACAACCCCATGAAAGTTTGTCTCAGTAGAGGGGGAGTCACGAGAATATTTTCTTGTTGTAACCTTCTCGGCCCATGCCGCCACCATCTGCTCCAAATGCCACTGTCTTTTTTAAAAGCTTGCCACCCGAGAGGCGGCAGGTCGTTATAAAAATGTGTTTTGTGATGCATTTTGAGCGTCCGAGGGTTCTTGAAGGTCTTTTTGAATCGCTTTCTTCTCTGCATTTGAAAGGGAACCCAATCAAAATTAGGTCCACCGACATAGTTGATATGACATGCTTCATGATTTCCTCCTCGGATCTACGGTTCAAGTCACACTAGGGATCCATAGTAATAATATTATTGTTGCTCTTGCTATCCTTGAGGCATGTACGTCTATGAGATACTTAAGAGAAGACACCAAGTTGGGATGCATGGTGGGTAGATGAAATTGTGGTGATCGTTACACAAAAAGGCCATCAATACAGCGAATCACCGTCCAAAAATCTCATTTATTCACTACATGGCTTGTACATGTACTCAACACAAGACGTGGCATAAAGCATGGGAATCAAAATCGGGACGTCTTGTGCAAAATTCCCTAACCCACGAAAATGGTAGTGGGAGTATCCCATCAATAATTTTTTCCTTCATATGTAGATTGTGACAGATATTCTCTTCAACTTCTAAAACTAGAGAGCCGCACATTCCCGCACCATAGACGGCGTTGCCAAATGTTTATTTTGTACTTGCACGCAGCTAGGTTTCTGAGGAAAGTGGGCCCTGTCACCATTTAAACATGGCACCACGTAACTTTTCCTTATCTCTATTACCCATGGTTAGAACTGTTTTAGTCGTATATTAATCTCTCGCCATACACATAAAAATTGTGTCGAGAGAGGCAAGGCTTGTCTCAATTGTAAACACCTCTCGTGTAATTAGTTAGGTTGTGGAGCCTGTTTTCATGTGTGAAAGTGTTGAAGACTGTACACTAAGAGTATTGTACACTTTTCATGTATCCTCACCGGGGTTCGGGGGCGCAACCCCCGAATTTTTTTTTTTTTTGGGCCTTAAAACGTGCTTGATATATTGGGAAACGTGATTTTCTCATATGGGTGGGATTTTGACCCATAGGTTTATGGGACGGTTTTTTCCCATGGTTTTGATACCCATTGTTTTGTAAAATTGCTTAAGCAGTTGTCTATCTATATGGTTTTATGCATATGATAGAACAATGAAAAACATTGCAAATGTGCTTTGAATTCGGGTGTGAATTCTATAGAGTTTGTTGAGCATAGCTCCAAACAGATCTGGGTATTGTATTGAGAGAGCGGTGGCTTGTAATAAAATCTGAGCAAGTGATTCTTGGTGGACGTAGCCCAAATTGGGTGAACCACATTAAATACTATCTCTTTTTGTTGTGTTATTTTATTTTGCACTTTTATTTGAGATTTGTAATATTTTTTGCATATTAGTTTCTATTGTTGCATGATTCTGTGAGGGATTATTCCGCATATTTTATCTCTTATTTCCTAACAAAATTGTGTCAAAGAGGGCAAGGCTCATCTCAATTGTAAATGCCTCTAGTGTAATTAGTTAGTGAATTTCTTTTCTAAAAAATTAAAAAAATAATAAACATTAATACATCATTTTATCTAATTACAAATATATATAAAGATTAAATTTTAATTAATTAAAATATTTGAATATAAATATACATAATCAAATATATGATTTGTATATTGTATATATATTTTAGATAATTAAATTTTAATTAAGTGAAATGAAAATCATTTTATAAAATAAAATAAATTACAATATTGAATTGTAAATATGAGAAGTAAAGATTATATAAAAGAACTTTAAAATATATTCTCACATAATATAAAATTAGTGTTGTTAGTTGAAGATGAATGCTAATGGTTTATATAAACAAGTATTAATGACTTTGTTGAGCTGGTCCCATACACTTATTTATTGTAAAATATTTAATGTAAATCTAAGTCAATAAATTTATTAATACATAAATATGTATCCTTGAATTGTAAATAAATGAAATCAAGATTATACTATGGATGATAAAAAAATGTATATACTTTAAAGTGACAAATAATGACAGAATTTTTAGAGCGAAATAGATTCGGTTACCTTTAAAAAAAAGACAAGAGGGTCGGTCTTTTTTCTTACTCCATGTTTTTGGATTGTGATCCTTCTATGATTGTTGTAATAAAAATGTCGGTTTGAGTTCGTCTCCCCAATCTTTTTCTCTCCTTTTGGCACCCTGCGATTTATGTTGTTATTGGTGATTCTTTTGGTTGATTCATCAAGATGGATGAAGAGCAGTACAAGCAAGGGTTGTTCACTTATGCTCGTATTTGCATTGAGGTGGATCTCAACAAAGGTCTTCCGGACAAGTTGGAGTTAAACCATGATGGCTTCAAGTGGATTCAAATTATAGACTATGAGAACACGGTCTTTCGGTGTTGGTTATGCCACCAAATTGGACACCTTCAAGAGGCTTGACCACTTTGTCTCTCAACCAAAATAAATAAAAGAACAAAGGGGTGTCTTTGTGGCCTAAAGGTTGGCAGCCATTCACAGTGCATGAAGTCAAAGAATGTTCTCACCCCAAAAATTTAGAGGATATGAGTGTTGACGTTCCCGTTGTTGGCGGTTGTGTCAAGTGGTCTCATGTTTTTGAGTCTTTTAATTTTGACCCAAATTTGGATAGTCCTTTTCTTAATCCTCTATAAGATTTGATTTTCTAACTAGCGAATCGGACCATTGTCACGAGGTTTAAAGAGAAGAAGGGGCACTTTGAGCCTCATATTACTCGGTCAAGCTACATCGTCGGGTGCCATTGCACCCTTTTCTTTTCCTCGCTTTTTCTAGGCTTATGCCTGCATGCCCGATCCTTGGTAGTTTGTCTTTTCGCATGTTGTGTTGCCTTCATGGCTTGTCATTCTCTATTTTGTTGGTGCCCTTGTGGCATTTTGTGGGACCGTGAGTATTCCGATTGCCCCTTACTATGTAATTCTCACCCCTTATTATGTAACTCTCTTTATTTTTTCAATTAATATAAATAGCAGTTCTAATAGTAAAAATATATATACCTTGGGCTACTATAAAATTAGAATTATTGTATAAAAATGAATGTTAATGGTTTATAAACACCAATATTCATGAATTTGTTGGGTTGATCTAATACATTTATTTATTATAAGATATTCTATGTATATCCAAGTCATTAATAATTTATTAATACATATGCAAATTTTAATTATAAGAAATATAACATATTCTTGAATATGATACGAACATCTTTTAATATTGATTTTTGTCTTTCGTTTATATAAATACAAACTATTAGACATAAGTTGTTGTGGATAACTTAATTCTTTAGAATAAATTTATTAATACATAAATATTTTTGAATGTTAATTCTAGTTATAAAAATATAACACTTTCATGAAAAGACTAATAAACATAATTTTTATACAAAATTTCAATCTTAGAATTAAATTTTTGAAAGCCGTATCCATTGCACAATATCATAATATATAATTAATATAACACATTTTCTACAATTGAAGACTATAAATATTTATGTTCTATGCATTATTTATGCATAATCACTTAATTCTTAAGAATTACATTTTTGAAAGGGTGTACATGCAATCCATCCATTAGACAATATTGTAATTCATAATTAATATGCCTTTTTTTTCAACTCGAAGATTATAAATATTTATTTTCTGTAAATTATTATCCTCCTATTATGGTTTAGTTATGTGCTTTCCTAATCTTGGATTCACGACAAGATTATTTATAAATAGACAAATAGTTTCCACCATGCCAAACAAATATATTATATTGGCCTTTTGAATGTGTAGAGTGTTATAAATAAACATTTTAATAATTCATTTCGCCATAGAGTGATCTCTGCCAATCGAACCAAATCCCACAGACCTAAAATTTGCAACAATTGCTAAAATAACTTCTACATATTATAATACATTTAAAAATAAAATAAAAATTGAGCTCTAAACTGAACAGATATATTCATGTAGACACAATTCATAGAAAAACATATATTATTATGTTAAAGGTTTATTGTAAATGTAGTTCACTGCTGCATTTATACCATTGCAATTTGTACATTTGATCCAATGCCAATATTATAACTAATAACATGGATATTATGGATTTTAACTCTTATTCAAGACATTTGAATAGCTTTGTAAAACCTCTCCAATGGAACAAAATTAGTAATTTCAATGGCCTGACATTGATATTGAAACATATAATTTTGTAGTTGGTTTTAATGGATGACTTTAACATGACACTGAATACTTCATGACAACAATCTCTATTTTCTATGAGAAATTCCATAATACTCATTAAGAAACAAGATGCTTTCATGCTAGATATTATGAGAATGATATTAACCATTCTTCTGAAATAAACACAAAGTGTCATACAATCACACTTCTGCTTCAAAATCAAGGTAGAATTAAAAAATTATTGACCAAGAGAACAGTGAGAGGTGAATGAAACTTTTATCAAGATATAAAGTAAGAATACGCAACTTAAACAGATTTGTGCAGAGAACAATTGCAGGGCAACTCTCCTTTGGCAGGAAACAATGGAAGTATGAGTGGAAGGCTTAAACGTTGCCCGCCAAATGAGAGTCCCCTGTAATTATCCCATGCATCTATTCTGAACCAGCATGGATGAGTCTTGGAGTTGCAGGGAAGTCTAATAGGTGGAAAAGGAAGGATATCCAATGAGTATATGCTTTTGTGCACAGATAGAATATGGCATAATGCTCTGCAGCTTCCTTCGCAAAGCCGATGCTCCGCATCCTTACTCTTTATTGACCACAATTATTCGTCACTAAGGAGAAAAGCAATGCATGCCACTACAGATGTCGGTAAATGTAGGGAAAAGCTTAAACAGATGGCGATGATGGGTACGTTCGAGAGTTGGACACTTAGAAAATTAATTTGACTCTCGCTATAACTAGTAATTACAAGACAAGACTCTATAGTCTTGTCTAAGAATGAACAAAAGGGAACTATGAAAATAAATACAAAGAAAACATGGAAATGAGGTAAGGGTGGAAAAGAATTGGTAGAAAAGGACTTCTGAAGTTGTCAAGTAGTTTTGTAATAAAATTGTAAGTTGTTCCTTTATTGTTAATTTTTTAAAAAAAAAAGGAATAAGAATTTCATATATTGTTAACAATCAAATAACTAAACTATAAAATTGTTTTAGATTTTTTATTTCCTAAAATAGTAAACCTACTATTCATGAAACTATAAAATTGTTATCTATATAAAATTTAATGATTCTAGGAAGATTTCTCGACTCTGTTTGGCTTCCTATGCTTTTTCCTATTGTATTTTGTTGCGCTAATTGTATGTCCTTAGCCCTTCTAGCGGTCTTCCCCGGTCTTATCATAGTGAGTTTCGGTCCGTGTTCACCGCTTAGGCGGTGTTCGCGCTTATAAATGGCCACCACCTCCCCCAAATCAACGATTGTTGATTCTGGTGACCATGGCTCCCAAGCGCGCACAAAAGTTTGTCCCGAAAGTCTACGACGAGGTATGGACTCGAACCCTCCCCAGATGTGGTTATTGCTCATGAGTTTTTGGATCCTGTAGTGACTTGGTATCATAACCACTGCCTTATTGCCTATTTTTGTGGTGCATCCCATCTAAATCATATTTACAGAATTGGATGAAAAACCATTGGGAGTCTTCTCGACATCTAGGTTTCTGGTGTCCACAATCTCACCAAAGGTTTTTATCTGTTTACCTTTCATGAACCCTCACAGGTCCAAACCCTTATGACTAAGGCGATGTGTTGGTATTTAGGCAATACCCTTCTTGTGCTTTCCTCTTGGACTCGGATTTTAGCCCGACTAGCCAGGTTTCGCTCAAAATCCCTGTTTGGATTGAGCTCCTCGATCTTCCTGTTCATCTCTGGTCTTTTTTGGATGAGATAGTCAAACCCATTAGTAGGGTGTTATGCCATGAGCAAGACTGTTTTTATGCCCGACCTAATAAGCGTGTTTGTGTCAAAGTGAACCTAGGCGAAGGATTTACAGGACCATATGAATATTCAGGTGGGGTCCTTGAAAATCTCTCAAAAGGTCATATATTTTAACCTCCCAAACATGTGTTTTCGTTGTTAGGCCCCAGACCATCGTATTAGGGATTATCCCCTTTAGCTCGCTCTAAACCCACTCTCACGCTCAAGCCATTTGCGACACCAAAACTATGGTTACTCCTCGGGTGATGGTTGGAAGGTGGTGGGTTCAAAAAACTAACTTGGGGGTACGGTCTTCCGTAGAAGTTCTGCACCCCCCTGTTCTCCTTCACCGCCACCCACTAGAGATGAGCCTCTGATAGAGCAACCTAGTCCTTTGGCTTCCATTGCAGCCACCGCCTCGTAGAGCCAAGAGATGCAGATGACTGTTGAGAACTATGGGAATTTGGCTTCAACTTCTCTACCACTACGGCATTCGCGTAGCCCACCTCACGAGGTGGAGCACAATGTGCGTGGAGTTAATGGGGCTAAGCATTGTTCCATTCAAATTGAGCCTTCTCATTCAAACCAGATTCTACTTACCAATAATTTTGTCATTCTCGGATCTGAGGATAGTTTTCCAAACGGGAAGGGAGCGTTTGATATGTTTGATTTTTCATGAATTTTCTGTCATGGAATGTGCGGGGCTAATAGATCCCTCACGAAAATTCTCTATCCATTTAGCTTGTCAGTTAATTAGCGGTTTAGATGTTCTTTGCTTACAGGAAATCAAGATTTCTGGTTTTTGCTTCAGACTTCATTGATGTGTATTGCCCCTAATTTTGTGCACTTTCACACTCATCACATTGATGGTTAGGGTGGTGCTAGCATTTCCATCACACCAAAGTTTTCGGCGTTAATTATTTCCTCGGGCCATGACCCGAGCCATCGGGTGGTGTGGGTTATTTTGAATATTAATGATATGTCCTTTGGTATTCTCAATGTTTATGCTCCTAATGATGCTTCCGAAAGAATATTATTATGGCGGTGGTTAGGTGACAACTTACCTTTTGCTTATTGGTTGGTTTTTGGTGACTTTAATATGGTGGAGCATCCTGATGATAAATGTGGTGCACTCCCGATGCGTTGGTGCCTCGAGAACGGGCTGCTTGGTATTACTTTAAAATTCGTTGGGGTCTTTCGATATGATTCTCAATCGGCGATAAGATTTTCTGATTCCACTTGGTTTACTTGGACCAACCTCTAAGAAGGATCTGATCACGTATTAAAACGTCTTGATCGTGCTCTTCTTACTCACAGGCCTATTTTAATTTTGACACGCATGGCTCCACTATTATCAAGGTTTGGTCCGATGTGATTTTGTCAAACCATCATCCGATAACATTTAAGGTTGTTTGCAGGGGGCCCTCCCAAGGAACTGAGTATGCATTTTTTCTCAATGTCTCACTACTTCGCCACCCTGGAGTGATCCATCTCATTGCTAAAATTTAGAACATGGCACCACATCCCCCTTTTTTGCCAGCTGGCGCTCTTAGTGGGAGGCGGCCCTCCACCACACCTCCAAATTTATCCTTTGGTTTGGAAAAAAGTTGCTTTCGATTCAACGATAGGCCGATTCTTCTCTCGTATATAAATTCTAATGGGTATCCTTACTCTTGGAATCCAATCCTTTTGATCTACAAGTTTTAGTCTTAGGGTTGCATCTCTTCGGCATAAACTCAAGATCGGTGAAGCCTACACTGCTCGGGGTGCTCAAATCCGCTTTAGGCTCCACTAGCTAAAGGTGCGAGATAAAGCTTATAAGAGCTTATTCAAATCCCTCTATGTCAAGCATGCTCGTCAATAGATCAAGGCTATATACGAGTCCCACCAACGGCTTACCAAGCTCCCAAAAATATCTTCTACTTTTGCCAAGAATTATCATTTGGTGTTTCAAGCTTAGGAGGATTCTCTTGAAAGAGCTTCTGCTTTACAAAAATGCCTTGATGTGGTGCCTTCACAACTCACTTCTCGGGATTCAGCTCGTTGTGATGCTCCTCTTTCTTTAGACGAGCTTCATGTTGCCTTACTTTGTTTAGCGATGATAAATCTCCCAGTTTGGATGGCTTTCCCAGTGAATTCTATAAAGCCACTTGGTCGATTGTTGGTCTTGATTTACTCAGAGTATATCTTGAGGCACTTCAATCTCACTCCTTGGGAACTTTCATCAATCAAGGAAACATCAAGTTCATTCCAAAAGTAGGAAATCCAGAGCTTATTAACAATTGATGGCCAATCACTTTTTGAATGTCTCCTACAAAATTCTTGCTAAATCTCTAGCTCCTGCGGATTACTAATATTATATTGAAGATTATGCGGCTTGAACAAACCGGCTTTGTCAAAGGCCATTATATTCTAGATAATCTTCTTGTGGTTTGGGAAGGAATGGAATGGCTTGTATTTCCTGTCAGAAGCCTCTTTTTCTAAAAATAGATTTTGAAAAAGCTTATGATCGTATTGAGTGGCCCTTTATTCTAGCTATGCTCAAGGCCTTAGGGTTTGGTGCTTTCTTTTGTTCTGTTATTTCTACTCTGTTCTCCAATGCTTCTACTCGACTCACTATTAATGGCCATCAATCTTAAGCCATTGGACTCTACCACTCCATCAGATAGGGTTTCCCTCTTGCTCCAACTTTATTTATTCTTGCGGTGAATGCGCTGGGATACTTAATTACTCATCACACTTCCCAAGGTCACATTCGCAACATTACTTTACCTAGTAATTGTACATAGTTGATTAATGGGAATTTTGCAGATGATTCCTTCCTTACAGTGGCTGAGTCTGAGTAGAATGTCGTTGTCATTTTTTATTGTTTATCCACTTTCTGTTTAGCCTTTGGTTCCAACATTTAGATGGCCAAAACTCTTGGTTTTCACCAAAGTTGTTTGCCAATGCTTAATTGGCTTCGGGCTTACCCCTAGACTTGGATTGGTCATGGTGAGCAATTTCACTTTCTAGGCATTTCTTTTGCCTTTGATAGTGATTCAATGACTCTCTGGACATATGTGGTTGGGTAGAAAAAAATCATGAAGTGGTCCTCCAAATCACTATCCTTAGTGGGAAAATTTCAGGTGTGTACCAAAATTCTTGCTACCACCCATGTTTATTAATCTTCTTTTGGTGCTCATCTTGTGCCTTGTTCAATCACACAGCTAAACTTCGCGCGATTTTATCTCGGTCTAAAAGTTTTGGTTCTGCTGGCTTTCACCATGTATTCTAGGATGTTTGTTGCCTCCCTCGCGAGCAAGGTGGTATGGACATTCTTGATCTTTACAAGAAAGGTGTGGCTCTGTGTGCTAAGTGGATTAGTCGTAGTATTTTCGGGGATCGATGTTGGCGATTTCTGTTGAGATGTTGTATTGAATTTGGTTCCCTGTATGGTAAACGGAGTTGGAATGGTATTGCTTTACATACTCTTATTATTACATCTGCTCCAGTTAAGATTTCAGGTACCTTTGTGCTAAGAGCATTTGGAAAGCCTTTGAGTAGGTGAAGCCTTTTTTATGGTGGGTTGGCGATGGATTTCACACTGCCTTTTGTTTAATACTCACAACATCTGGTGGTCACCAATTCTTTTTGAGGGCACACTTCAGTTAGCTGAACTCCCAGGCATCAAATCCATTCAAATTTTTTGCAAAGGCATTCACACTATACAGGATTTGGTGCACCGCAGAGATTAGATCCTTTGGCCTCAACTTAAATCCAAATTCCATTTGTAGAATTATGATCTTACTTCGATTTGCAAGATTCGGGAGCTTCTTCCAGATGTGATGATTCATAAACTTGGCCTCCATTCACCGGCTTCTTGGTGGCACGATCATGGCGATGAAATCAAGATATATCTTTTTGTGTTACGCTTCTCACACCATCTATCAATTTATTTTTCCTATGTCACCCGCATTGCAAAGTTAAATGCTCACCGGGAATCTAGTCGCTTCCCACTACCTCGGCTTCATAGGCTTACTCGTGCTTGGAACCCTCTTCTTGAACCTAAATTTAACCATTTTCTATGGCGCTTGATTCATCAAGGCCTACCTTTATGTGAATGGCTTCAGCATATTGGCATTTCCTCCTCAAATTTCTCCTTTCACTCTAGCCCAAAGTCTTTTTTACATTTATTCTGGTTTTCCCGCATGCGTAGGCTATTTGGCATTGGACTCATTCCTTGTATTATCCCTATTACCCCAAGTTTTTCTCTAGTCGTCTAACTTTATTTGGGGACTTTATTCCATGACCTCATTCTATCATTAATTTATGGCATCTTTTCTATGCATGCATTTTATTTCATATATGGAAAGCTCGCAATGCCTTTATTTTCAATAATGATCTTACAGTTCTCAGCTTTTCTACTAATGACAAGGTGATTATTCTGTCTAATGTGCGATCACAGATTCAAGCTTAGGCTGTAAAGGTTTCTTTGGAATTTACACACCTATAGGAATTACTAGATCACTAGGGGAGTGTGCTATGTACCATGAACCGGTTTTGCCTGATCTGCCACCACAAACACCTCGTCCCATCGCCACCCTAGAAGCCACTACCTATGAATACATGTCAGAGGATCCACTCTCATAGCCACCACTCTACCTCCCTCGGGCTTGCTCTTCCCCATCCTCACCGGACTCAAGCTGAGTTTGCCCCCGAGGGGGAAATGCGTTCCAACACTCCTTGGTGGGGCTCGCCACCACTTGGGTGGGGAATTATGGTGCCTCTTCAGATGCGGTTTCCAAAGCAGGAGGGTTGGGAAGTGGATCCAATGAATTCTAAGCCTACTAGTGGAGCTTTCATCCCTCCCGAGATGATCCCCCTCCTCCGGTGTGGCGGCGGCATGTGCCTGATGTTTCTTTTGTCTTTTGTAGATGATATTTGATTTCCCTTTAGGCGTGCTCTTGTAAGCCTTCGTGGTATTTTGTGTTTTCCCTTGTGGCATAATTTTGTTGCCCTCATGGCATTTTGTGGGATTGTGAGTTTTTAGTCACCTTGCTATGTAACTCCCCTTTCCATTAATATAAAGGTCTTTTCCAATAGTAAAAATGTTTATGAACTCTAATTCCCAAAACTACTAAGGGTGGAAAGAAATGGGTAGAAGTGGATTTTTAGAGATTCCAAGAAGTTTTGCAATTAAATTGTAAATTATTCTTCCACATCCACGTTCAAATTTTCCATCTTTATCGTGTTTTTAGAAATCGAGGTTTCAAAGATATGGAGTAGTTGGGAAAATGAATATCAATTTTATCTTTCACCTTTAAGTTCATATTTCTCACATTTATTGTGTTTTAGATGAATCAGGGTTTCAAAGACAATAAAAATCATACAACACTACAAGACTACCTAATATATTTGATTCTTTGAAACTATAAAACTACCGAGACATCTTTGATTCCCCAAAATTGTAAAATAGCTAAAGTACTAGAAATCTCCGATTTCCTCAAAACTATTTTTTCACACATTAATTTTTGAAGTTTAATAATTTTTCATTGTTGTAATTTCTCTTTCAGCTCTAATTTTTGATTCCCGTGTTCATCAAATTTTCAAAGACTTTGAGTTTCGAGATCTCTAGATTAATCAAGCAATTAAACTAACAAACCACCTTCGATCTTTGATTCTTTAAAAATGCATTTTTATAGGATTGTTTTTGTAGTTTGTAATTGTGTTGTGTTGCTGATTTAATTTATAGAATTAATCCTATGCTCATCGTGGTCGGAGCATAATTATATGTCGTTAAAAAGGACTTGGTAGTATATGTTATGCTTTCGATGTAAATGTTCATAGTTAATTACACAATATAATTTTTATGTCAAAACAGTTGAAAATATGAAGTCACAAGGTCAATTTTTTTGGTAAGTCAAAATTTGAATACACTCGATGGATAGAAACATCCACATATTTACTCCCCTCATGTCTCTTCTCTTTTATAAAGGTAATTTCAAGTGTTAAAATCAATATAAACACAAACTACTTGGTGTTAGTGTAGGATATTTATTTTCCTTGTATTTGTTTATTTACATGGAGCTTTCCTACACTCATGGGATATGCTTGTTTAGGTGTAAAATTGATGACACTATTTTAGCTAGTGGTAATTACTACCCTTGACCAATTCTCTTTTGATTTTTAGTTCAGGTATGGAGGTTACAAATATTCTAGGAGGAGGTTACACATTCACCTCCTATATGTAAATCACTTGCATCATTCTATATTATGGAGAAGCTTGGATTTTTGAGTTCATTTTATTGCAATTTCATGCACTTGTGAGTTCTTGATCATATTTTATCTTATTGTTAGTTATTCCAGCTTCGCAATTGCTCATGCATTCATTTGTCATTATAGATCCTCCCGAAACTCTAATTTATGGTATCGATAATTGTTGGTTTTAAATTGGTTACATTTTTTGAATACTTCATCTGTGAAACTAACAGTTCATGTGCAAATAGATTTGACTCTGTCCTTATTTAGTGCGGTTTTGAGTGTTGGTTTTTGCAAATTGACAAGTTGAGGGTTGTAAAAAATTTCAAGAATTAACGAAAAAAATCCAAAAGCAACCACTAATTTTTGGGGGAGATTTTGGGGGAGATTTTGAGAATTTGTGTGGTGCTTTATTTTAGCACATTATAGGCTCATATAGTCCATTTGCATGCTCCTTAACTTGATTAATAGCATGTGGTATTTTTTTGTAGCCAAGCTTGTGTTGGAGGCTCTATCTCTACAAGTTTGACTTTACTGGCTTGATCTAAGCCTTCGTTTCAACAAACACAAACTTGGATAAGCACGGTAAGAGCCATGAGGTATGGAAAAGTGGTCATATAGCCATGTACAAGCTTGCCACAACTCACCTAAGGCTATTCTCCTGTTCCACGATGTCCAGGATTGATCATGTCCTTGCATAGGCCTAGATCGACCTTGAAGATGCATGGATCTCAACGCATTGGATATTTTTTTGGGCCTCCACGACTGTATCACGTGGATCTAATTGTATTCGATGGATTTTGGGCATCCACGACTGTATCAACTCAATCTCTCATACCATTTTAAGTCTCGGTAAGTAATTTTGATGGTCCATTAAAGTTTGTCAGCATACTCAAAAGTGGTTTATACAAATGATTTGGAAAGCATTAGAATCCAGCTTCAGGCTCATGAAGGAGTTGGATGACTCATATTCGGCATGCAAGCTTCTTGTGTGAGTTTTCGCTGCTCCTATGCTATGTTGCATGCCTATAAAATTCCTCCAATGACATTCCTCGGTAACTTCAAAATTATAAGCCTCCCATAACTCGATGCCATTCCAAATCAAATTCAATTCTAGACTACAAATCAGCCTCAACACCTCATTTTTCTTGTTTCGTACTCCAATGTAGTCTTGATCTAGTTATGGAATTCCTCCATTAAACTTTGAATCTGTTAGAGTAGGTATTTACCTTAGCTCATGTTCACCTAGGTACTTTATTTACCTTTATTGTATTTATCATCACCCACTTATGTGTGTGGATATTTCTTTTATCTTATTTAGATATTAGGAGATATTATCTAGTTGTTAGGTATAGTTGTTTCCTTGATCTATGGTATTGACTAGTTCTTTCCTTGGTCTATGGTATTGACTAGATCCTTGATGTCTAGTTCTCTCCTAAATCTATGGTCTTGACTAGTTCTTTGATGACTAGCTATTTCCTTGATTTATGGCTTGATCTACGACCTTGACTGGTTCTTAGATTGTTATTCCTTGCCTATTTAAGCCAGGCCCATTCTCAATGTATTGCATTGAGTTTCCATAATAATATATGATATTGCTGCTCATTTTTTTGCAAATGTTTTATGTAAAGCTATTCTGGCGAATTGCTTTCATCTTATTGATTGTGGTGTTTGATTACCATCTGTGTTATTGGCTTGGTACGATCTAGTTATCATTCCTTTCATGGTATAAGAGTAGGAGATTGTTGTTGACATCCATATGTAAGTTTTATTTTGCAAACAAAATATTTGTATATTCATATATTTGGGATTTGGTTGTCTTTTGTTGTTATGTCCTTTTTATGAAAAATAGAGGCTTCTATTGATTCTAAGACATGAAAACTCTAAGATCGATCAAACTTGGCCATTTCTCGGAGGTAGTCATTTTTGTGAATTTTTTTGGATGCAAAGAAAATACACGGAGGTTTTCCTTGGGATTCATGCCACATGGTTAAGAAACTAAGGAAACATTTTTTTGTTTTTTTTTGGATTTCGTGAGATCTACTTTAGGTTTTTTTCAAGTACGGTAGATCATTTTTAGGTTATGTGCAGAAGAATTTCGGATCTTTCCTTTTTCGACAGGGGTCCACGGATGTTGTGCACATTTTTTACTATTTCACTCTATTTCGGGCAAATCCACAGGTTACTATTTTCGGAAAGCAAAGGCCACTATCTACACAAATCGAAATAATATTTTTACCGTAAGAGGCAGTTGGATGTGACTTTCTCGAATAGTAAGTTGTACAAACACCCATTAAAATCCTTAGCCCTTGGTCATATGGTATGGTCATATGAGGGCTTAAAACTTGTGATTCCTACTAGTAGGTGCTTAACTTCGGTGCCCTTTAATTTAGTTTGTGTGGTGAAGGCAACAAAATTTATTTTGTTTTAGTGGCAACTAAAATAAATAACAGAGAAAAATATTAAAAAGCTTGTAACTTTTGATCGGTAACTCGGTTTTGAGTGTCATTTTTGCAAAAGTTCTTGTTTTTTTGTGCTCTTTCCATTGGAAATATTTATTTTAAGACTTGCACTATAATTATAAAGTGTCAAAAATGAAGGAGTGTTGTAATCAATTGTTGACGCAATTTCGCTAAGCCCGACGTCCTAAAATTATGGGAGTTGCATTTTTTTATCTATCATGGATTCTGAGAATGATATGCTTTTCTCTAAAGTGTGTGGACTTCAAGAGGATATTGTAAAATTTGTGGAAGAAAATAGATCGCTCAAGAAGTGAAATTATCTTCTACAATCACTCATTCATGATAAGGATACAATAATACACTTCCTGTAGAACAAAATTGCTAGCCTATAACATCACCATCATATTGTGGACAACCATATCCATGCTCCTAGTCCACTTGCAGTTGTTGCTCTTATACCCACTGACATTGATCTGCCAGTGTTTGAGCCTGAACCTGCTTTTGATGCTTCTAAACCTATAAGGCTTGTTACTTTATGCTCTTCCACATCTCGTGCCTATTACAAAGACCACATGTTGTGTATCCTACTTCTTTCCGCCGCATGGTTTTTTAAGAAGCATAACACTGTATTCAGTTCTCGCATGCTCCATTCTATGGGTCTCACTAGTGGAGTCATTGACAGACATTCACAGGGTATTGTTTCCTCTATTCCACATGTTAAGTGGAATTCTCGTCATGGCATTGGTTTTCAAGCAGATACTTCATTGGGATCACACATTAACAGAGCTCCTTTTTTTGTTCACTTAACACTTTCTGAGGATCATGAGTAACACATGAGTTATGCACCTTCACTCAGGCTTGAGAAACCTGAGATTTTAACTGTCAGACATGATCAACCTGACACACATTTTGATGTTCTTTTGCATGCACCCATTGTGTATTTTGCACCAAGTCATATGCAGGAATCTTCTTCATCCATCCATGTTGATTTGGGGTGGATATCTGATCACTCGTGACGACGACATAGGCATTCGTTGAGAGGACTCTACACAGTGTGGATCCTCCACCATTCGGCCTCTTGCTTCACTTTCTATACCTTCTGCATTGTGATGCTTCTTGTTTTGAGCATTTTTCTTTAGCAGGTGTAGTGTATCTCTCTTGTTTGTTGAGATATTTTGTATTTGTATTTTTGACACTTTTGGCATGTTGATAGTATCTCTTGTGGGGGATCTATTCTGGTGAAGTCCAGTGTTATTTTTTTAGTGTTTGAGTAGTTGATTTTGGGAAACTCATATAGATTTGTAGCATCACTCCACCCATTCAACAGTATGGGAGGGTGTGGTGTTGATCCTGCTTCTTTGGGTTTCATGTCCTTGCCTTGTTACCTTGGCTTTTCTTGGATCGTGACACTCTAGAGTTTGTGTCCTTGCCTTGTTGCTTTGGTTATTGTTCTTGGATTGTGGCACACCTATTTGTAGTAGTTGATCGAATTATGTTTGGTGTTTTTTTACACTTTCGACATCACTCTATTGATAGTCTCCTTGTATGGAGCTATTTTGGTGAAACCTAGTGTCAATTGTTTTTGAGTTTTATGATCGAGTAGTGGATTCAGACCACAGTGCACACCAAACTTCTTCAACATTGTATGATTTTTTTGAGCCGAGCTTCTTGGGATGCCTTGGAGTGGGTTTTTACTCTCTTTACTTTGTTGTTTCTTATTTTAGGTACCTTGCGGTGTCCCTTTTTCTCGCCATTGTACATGAGTATCTCATCGTGCCTAGTTGTTAGGACTCATACCGTGGACATGCCACTTCTATTTTGGCCCCTAGCTTCACTTAAGGGGGTGTTAGAGTAGGTATTTACCTTAGCTCATGTTCACCTAGGTATTTTATTTACCTTTATTGTATTTATCTCACCCACTTATGTGTGTGGATATTTCTTTTACCTTATTTAGATATTAGGAGATATTATCTAGTTGTTAGATATAGTTCTTTCCTTGATCTATGGTATTGACTAGATCCTTGATGTCTAGTTCTCTCCTAAATCTATGGTCTTGACTAGTTCTTTGATGACTAGTTATTTCCTTGATTTATGGCTTGATCTACGACCTTGACTGGTTCTTAGATTGTTATTCCTTACCTATTTAAGCAAGGCCCATTCTCAATGTATTGCATTGAGTTCCATAATAATATATGATATTGCTGCTCATTTGTTTGCAAAGGTTTTATGTAAAGCTATTCTGGTGAATTACTTTCATCTTATTGATCGTAGTGTTTAATTAGCATTTTTGTTCTTGGCTTAGTACAATCTGGTTATCGTTCCTTTCGTAACATCTCTCCCACATTCTGAACTTGATAATTTCATTTGGAGCTTAATAGACCTAAGTTTGGAGCTAGGCAGCACCAAAGTAGCAAAAGGATAGCAATTCAGGGTTTGATCACCTAAAATCAACCCAATACATTCTCTTCATGGACCCCACTTTGCTAGGGTGTATGTTGGTTTAGATTTTTAATTTGAATCTTTATAGATTCAAAAATTAGCTTTTAGATGGAATTCAATATAGAGAAATTATATTAAAGGAGAATTAAGTGGTTTTTAAAATTTGTATCTTCGTCAGCCGAAGATGAAATGTTAGGCTTGGGTTAGTAAGAGGCCAATTCCCATTAAAAATTAAACCAATCTAGTATAAATTCCATCCCGGTTCTAACAAGTATATGCACGAACCCATTTCCTCTCATTTCTGGCATTTTTTAATAAGTTTACAAAATTTTAATTAAATAAGGCTCCATTAGTTGAACTGAAATGGTTTTTGATATAACTTTTGAATAGTATCTCGGATTTGAGCACTATTTTGGTCAAATGTGCATGTTTTCTAGCACTTTTGTGATGGTTATATATATATTTTAAAATCACTACTTTATAAAGTGCCACATTTTGGGGTGGTTCTTGCAAAACTCTATGGGGACTTATATTTTTCACACTAAGTTATAAAGTATCATTTGGGATAATTTTAGCGATGTATCCACATTATGAATTTTTATTATTCTTTGTTATGCTCGACTCTTGAAAATTTTTATCTTGTAAGGAAAACATTATTTGAAGACACCGGATTTTCATCACCCGCTTATTTCCCACATATGCACATTAATTAAAAACCTATCACTTTAAACATTAACTAAATCATCCTACTCATCTCGTAAATGTTAGGAATATATTTAGTGCTCCATTAATATTTATTATTTGATATTTACTTAAAGGTAAATATATGTGTGTAATTTAAATGTTAATGTGAGTTGTTTTATAAACAACTCATATAACAATATTAGTTTGAGTGAGTTTTAATAGCTCACGTATGTAGGTGTTGAGAGAGAGATTTGTGGAAATGTTGTTGAACAACATCCTTATTTTTAGGAATGCATATTCCTATATATGTGTAATCATGTGATATGAATGTGAATCAAACATTATTGATTTTCATTTGGTATCAAAGCATTATGGATCCTTGAGAGTGTAGGGGCAGCTTTATTGTCATTAAAGTTTCTCTAATGAGTGGAAGATCTTGATGTTGTAGTGTTGGTTAACATTCCCCGTAAAACATCTATACCCATCTACCATTGATTCTCAGTATCTAGCATCCATTCATGGCTTTGTTTGCAGTCCATTATAGAATCCTCTTGAGTAGCTCAATGTCAACCCCTTAATTTTAAATTTGATCTGTTATATTGTGTTTGATTCTGCATAAGTTTTGGACCTTGCATTGAATTGGGTTGGAGCCCTCCTTTCCAATCAATATGTTGAGCTCTCTCCCTGGAGATCCATACTTTCACTTGCCACATTGGACATAAGGTGAATAAGGATAAAATGTGTAGAGTGATGATCACGTAGCTGGAGGATGAGCTTGTTAAAAATTTGGTGATTAGATACAAGTTTTAATAGTCACTTCTATCTTCATTGCTGGGTGCATACAGGATTTTAGCGAATACAATTCCATATCAGACCCTTATGCAGTCAAGTCATCAACATGCATTGATTCCCTGGCCAGGTAATGCTACATGTGGTATTTATGCATACACAGACCTGTGGTGTTGTAGTGAAGGAGAATACAAGCGGCAGGAGGAAATTCACCTTCAATGCATAGAAAATATATGGATTCAGAATTTAAATTGCATGCGGCCAACTCCATTGATAGTTTATGTGGTCAAAGGATGGAAAGGTATGTATTTCCTCTCCACCCATGTAAAATTTGACCGTTCAACAAACTTCCTAGGAATTTGGTTTGTGGACAGCTACCTCTCTATGCATTTGGTTGGGAATATTCAAGATACTCACCATAACCACATAAGTTGCAGAGACTTTGGATCGATGTGCGCATGATATATGGGCGAGTTTTTAAAAAGTTGATTCTTTCATTACCATCTACTGTAAAAGAAAAAAAAAACATGTGTGTAGATCTACAAAGTGGTTTATATTATTAGGTTAGATTTTTTATGTTATTTGTAGTCTTAACATTGTCAATTAGGTTATTTTGTCATAGTATGTGTGAATCTAATAATAGCCTCCCGCTATATTAGAAAATTGGGTCATCAGAGTTTAGTTTATAATTGGTCATTGAATCTTTCGTCATTTCATAATAATTTTGTATCAGTATATTGTCTAGGTTAATTGATTTAGTTGTAGTCAAAGAGTCATGTCATTTAGTGTCAATATTGTCAAATATTGTAAAAAAAAAAAAAAATTATCCATCTCAATCAAGGGTCCTCTTTTAAATCTCTATTGTAATGTATAAATTGTCAAAAATTGTGTCTTTGTATTATTTTTACGTAGATCCAAAAAGCATTGTAAAAGGTCTCCAAAATTGAGTCAAAGTCTAGCTGTCAATATATTTGAGTTTTTCATTAAGTCAAGTCTTTGTATTGTAGTATTCTTGTAAAAAATATATATAGTCAATTTTTTTGAGTCATTTTCAAAAGTTGTAAAAAAAAAAAAATTCCTCATGGATGCATTTTTGGTGTTACCATCTGACAAAATAAAGTGTTTCACATTGTGGGAGGGAAGATATAATATACAATGTGGAAACAGTTGAGATTCATATCCAAATCCAATTGAGTTAGTAGCATATTTTTGGAGGATGGAGGCAACGGAGGCAGGAGGAAAATTGGTGTCCTTGAGTTTGTCACTACCTCCTAGGCCGCAAATTGCTTTAATGACATCTTTGTGTCTTGTGTGATGAATAAGAACAAATAAGTATCCATGTTCCTGTGTGTAGTGCAGTGTTTGTGTGTCCCCCATGATGATAATGATTTGTACCATTTATACTATTGCAGGAAGTGTTCTTGGTCGATTGATTTGATGGTTGATGTGAATTGGTTGACCGGTCCACGCTTCATGTATTCATCAAATAGGTTGAACTGCCCTTGGATGATGTAGTTCCCACAGTCAGTGTTGAGGATTGAGACCATGTGCAGGCTACGGAGCGGCATGTTGCTTGGTTGAAGATGGTGTTTTCCCCATGTTTGCATTAAGGGGGGAATGTTAAGAATATATTTAGTGCTCCATTAATATTTATTAGTGGATATTTACATAGAGGTAAATATATGTGTGTAATTTAAATGTTAATGTGAGTTGTTTTATAAACAACTCATATAACAATATTAGTTTGGGTGAATTTTAATAGCTCACGTATGTAGGTGTTGAGAGAGAGATTTGTGGGAGTGTTGTTGAACAACCTCCTTATTTTTAGGAATGCATATTCCTATATATGTGTAATCATGTGATATGAATGTGAATCGAGCATTATTGATTTTCAGTAAAATCATTTTTAACCCCCCTCATAAATTGTATTTACCTATCCAAAGCTCATAACCATCTAGATAACATATCCTAACACTTTTCATCATAATCTCCTAACCTTCCAACCTCACCTAACCTCTTCCCTTCCCTCATCCCCATACCTAAAAAATCCCATTTCGGAAGTGGTTAGAACCACTTCCAAACGGCTTCCTTCGAATTTCCCAGATCTTCGGCGATCCCAACAAATTGCTTGCGATTATAAATAAGATCTCTCAAACTCATTTTTAGGGACCTTTTTTTGACCATTGTGCATCTTCACTCTTGATCTTTCTTAAGCCGGTGAAGAAGTTATGCCATTTTAGCTATCATCAATCCTAATAGTAAAATTATACCACTCTAAGGAGTCAGCAACACATCATTTTATGCACCAAAGCCTTTAGGAACCCCTCTAGATGATCAAAAAATCAATATAATCAATTCAACCAACATTTGTCGACACTCTTTCGCAACCATCTCCACACTATAAGGTCATCTCTTCTCGTTTATTGACATTTGTAGTTTAGTTATTCATACAAACAATAAAATCATAGTCATTTTAATCTTTACTTTCAATCAATCTCTTGTTTACTATGGAAATCAATTTTTGCACAGGAATCACCCATGATTCCCTTAATTCACTAGTGATTTGGTTGAATTACCTACGATTCTGTCAAACTAGACTCCTTTATCAAATCATTACATCCTATCGCTTATTATCTATATCTCTCGAGTTAATCTATTTGTTACAAATATTTCTCTATTGTAGATGACTGCTCTGTGTCATTCTCATCCGATCACAAATATATACGATCTCTGAATTAAGTTAACATCCTTCATGAGCTAACTATATGTGTTATCATCTTTGCACTGACTCTAGAAGACATTGAGGAACATATTGAATTCCTCCATGAAATCCAAGTAAGCAACTATGTATTATTGGTAGGACTACTTTGAAGACCTCCAGATTGCCACCACTTTAGCCTAGGCCACCTATGAAATGGAACAGGATCTTCCCTTTCACCCCAAGTTATAGCTTATATCATTTTCATTATCATTATTTATCTTATGATCACTATCAACTCACCTAATTGTACCAAAATGAACTAACATCCTTAAAGGAAGTCCCTCTGATTCCTAGAATCATCCTTTTCTAAGAATCTCATCATCCCATTTATCTAATATCTCTTGTCTAGTTGTCTTTGCTTGCAGGTCTCTTCACTTGGCGAAAGGAGGAGTGATCATTAACTGTTCACATATCATCATTCCAACATTACAACATGTTGGTGCAGTGTCACTAAACCATGCCGTATTGCGATTTTTAGGTACTTTCTACACTTGATAGTGTCTACCCGAAAACTACCTAATACATTCTGACACACCCGATGGGACCCTATTCCCTTTTTTCTTTAATAAATTAACTTATAATCATTCTTGGGTTCTCTTCTTTGTAATCGTTAACAATTATAGTAAATCACCAATGATTTCGGTGAATCACCCACGATTCCTATAAATTACCGACAATCTTTGTGGATTGTTCCTGATTACTCAATCAGTTTTCCTTCAAGATTTTTATTTCTTTTCTGCCTATTGTTTCCATCTAAATGCTGCATTTCCCCCCCTGGAGTACCTATTTTATACTTTTCAATTAAGATAAAATCAAATATAAAAAATAAAAAAATAAAAAAAGTAACCACATGTACCTATTTTATACATTTGTATGTTGTCCTCATCGAATTAACATTTATTTTTGGGATTTAAAATGAACCATTCATATTTTTTTGGTCACATAGTTTAAATAGGAGGTTAATGAATTGCACTCACTTAACTTCCCTCACACACATCCAATTTAAATTTAACAAAATCTACGTAAAAAACTCATGCCTAGGTGGACCTACATGGATTTCATCACCAAGAGGATAAGATGACTTAGTGTTCGGGTGAATATAAATATTTTTTTGAGTGGTATATTGGCTAAGCACTTGACACTCTTATCACTGCGGGACCGTGAAGTGAGGGGGTAGGCCCCAATACCATGCCTCATATCGACACCAACACAGATTTGGGCCTCACGTACCTTTGGGTATATCAAGGACTCTGGCCTTTAACATCACCCAAAACCAGCTATAGATTGCCATTTCTTAGGACCTCATAAACCATTTTTCACATCTCACCTTTTCTAACTTAATAAAGATAAAAATCTCTTGTGTGACTTGCTTCCTTGATTGTAATCAAATCCCTAGATTATTTTTCTCTCTTTTAGTTATTTTTTTCATGGTCTTAACCCTACAAAACCCCATCAAAAAACTTTGAAAACATGGTTAAATGTTTACAAAATTCTTTGAAAACATCCAATCTCTCCTAAATGGCATTCCTTGTATTGTGAAATCAACATCGATCACCATCAAAAAATGATCAAGAACCCCCACACTCTCCTAACAAATCAATCTTCTGTATGAAACATTCTTGATATGCCTAGTCTTCATTTCTTCAATAGTGGGGATCTAGTCTTCATTGAGATCCTAGATTCAAACCGCATTTCCCTCAATGTTGCCTGAGGTGTCCTTCTTTAACAATCTACACTTGAACAACAACCCCCTGTCACCAACACTATGTACAATTTTTCCCAACTTATTGATCCTAACCATGAATTGTTTATCCAACAATTCCATCTTTATCCCACTTCCAAAGTGAATCAAAAACATGTAATCCCACATCTTCAACCCCCATCATCACTTGCAACCTTAACATTGTTTCCTCACAAGAAACAACTAATCAACAATAATCTTCCTCACCATATCCCTCCTAAATCTACCAAATCCCTAAATAACACCTATAGACACCCTAATTTCACACCTTTTCCAAATCATTTAATTTTCCCACTCCATTTCCCACAAAATACCCATAGAATTAATTGATGTTAATCGGTTAATTAATCCATTTCAACCCCTAAATTAAACCCAATCTTCCTCACATGCCAAATATTCCCTATGTCCCCCATTTGAGAATTAAAAATACAAGTTTAATCCTCACCCACTCTTTTTTTCCCCACTCACCTAATCATGCCCTCATTTTCAAACTGTGATTACTTAAAAATCCTTTAAGTTAATCTAATTCCCAATATATAAATATAGCCTTACCCCTCCCTTCTAAGACACAAACTATAAGCTTAAAATTCCCTTTCTGAACTCTTACATCCTTTTGAGCAAAGATCATACTTCCCATCTCATCCTAATTCCCAAATAGCCTCATCTTGAAGCATCCCAAATCTATAATCCCTTTTTCCATTGGTGAAAAGTAAGTTGATCTTGTTACAAAGAAGCCCTTGCTCTAGTTCGAGGAAAGCACCTACATTTCACGCAATCAAGGCTCATCCATGTTTCATTTCCCATTCTGAGGTTTGCTAAGGAATCATGAAGGAGGATGTATCTGCAAGTTGCTTTACTTTCTTGATTATCAATGTATTTTCCTAGCTCACAGGATGGCACACCAGGTGGGACTTACCCACAATTTTTTACCTTTGATTTCCCAATTAGTGGTTTTATCCATTCTTTATTTATTATTATTTGCTGTTATTATTTCCTTTTATGTGCCTTATGGCATTATTTTGTTAAAATTCACATTATGGGAAGTGTTTTTGTTGTGTGGTGTCTTTTGGTGCATATGGAGGTTATAATAATAATGAAACTATGGCGCTCATCATGTCTTTGATCTCCTCAAGACTCGTGTTTAGAAGAATAAAATCCATCACTAGATCTAGATACTCGTGGATCGGTGTGGAAAAAGTATTCACAGTCTTACGGTGTTTGAAGAGGCTACTTTAAGTTTAGTCTCAAATTTTTGGTTTTAAAAGATTTTTTTATCATTTTTTAAAAACCAATATAGATCTTGATTTCCAAAAATCATACTTTGAGTTCTCACTGTCATGGGTAACCGATCCAGAAAGTAATTTTAAATTTGTCTTTGTTTAATTTAATTTGATACTCATATTATATGAATTTAATGTTCTTTCTAGTTTTCTAGTTTCTTTTACTTTAGTATGTTATTCTTTGTCTAAAACCTACAAAACAAATTATTAGTATTAAATAACTCAAAATCAAAAAAATTAAAATTAAAATCAACTCTATTCTAAATGACCTAAACTATCGAACCCCCACAACTTCCCCAACTCATTACCCTAAACCCACATCCCTTCCCAACTCCCTACACTCTACCACTTACTCGATCCCTTCCCAACATCCCTCTCTCCCAACCCAACCCAACCCAACCCAACCCACCTCCCTACATCTCACCCCCCGGTCACTTAGCCACTTTCCCTACACTACCCAACTCATCCCAATCCCCTCTCCCCGGACTCATCCCTCATCTCTCACGAGATCCCTATCCCATCTCCCGAGCCCTCAATTTCCTTCAACGTGACCTCATAGCACCCCACCCGAGCTCTCGGCTCAAACATCCCAACATTCCCCACACCCTTCCCATTAACATCAACCTCGATCCACGTGAAAATCACCCATCCCATGACCCATATTCTCTTGCCACTCAGCCAAACCCCATCCTCGAGCCCTCTCCCTCGACCCCCATGTCGGATCCTTTCTATCGAATCATCCCATCACTCCTCCCAATACCAAGCCCCTCACTCACTATCCTTCCCCATCCCCGCTTCAAACCTCTTCTATCCATTCCAGCCACCCGAGCCTCTCGAACCTTCCCGAATCTCCCCACCTCACCACTCCTTACTTCCTCCAAATCCTTCCCATAAACTCCCTCCCCAATCTCTCCCGATTCACCGTCCCACACGACGTTTCCTCCTCGCCGAGCCAACCTCCACCCACCGCAACCTGGATTTCCCATATTCAATCTTAAACAAATCATTATCATACTCCATACCGATGACATATTCATCCCACTTCATGGATACCTTCAAATTCCATGGCACGAGCCTTCTTTCCCACATCCTTTATAGAGTTTGATATACACAAGAAATTCTGGTCACCGATCATGTGGTCAAACTATCATGCTCCATATGCGTTACACTTCATTGATTGTTTCCTTGTCCACATTGATCCCATCCTCCCCTTTCACAAGAAAATATTGACTTATATCTACTCCATATGTTCAAAATATTGCACTTAGACATTAATGAAAAACCATAGAAATTATACAACATTTTAACTCTCTAATATGTGGCCCAACATGTGTGTTTTATACCCGTTATTGTGACTAGTTTTCTGAGTTGTGATGCAACGACTCCTTTGTTCAGTAAAAAGATTTGAGCTATGCGTGTAATGTTATTTTTCATACACGGTGAGGAGGATTCAAGTTTTGTATCTAATTTTCTCCTTGCATTGTGTCTTTCATCATGGTTTAGTTGTGTATTCTGATTCAAAGATCTATATTATTCAATTCATATCTCCATATTTTGGGCTATAACACCCATGTGATAGTTTTTTTGACTTCACAACCCAGCCTTCTCTCATAATCATCTTTGAATATTTCTTTCTTTCTTATTTTGAAAATATCCAAGTAGTAAACGCATTCCTCTAATTGCACATGCTAAGCGTTGATATGGAATTGAAATCTAGAATTACGTTGATCCACGTGGAAAGATTTAATTCATTACCACGTGGAAAGATTTTCAAAATCTAAGACTTGTTATTTTTCCTACTCGTTCACCATCATTTATTTGGTCATGCTCTATATTTTCAAACCCTTTTAATTTAAGTTAGCTTTGTCCTCCATCCTCCTCTTCGTCCACCTTTTGGTCTTTGTTATCTCATACATACGTTCAAATCCCATTCACCTTTTAGTGTTTCTTTTTCCTTAAAGTCCTCCGTCTCATACCTACTTTATTGTTTCTTATTCCACTTAACTTTGACATTCGGTTAGCACTTTCCATTCAATTCGCATTTTTCTTCCTCCCTGTCCACCTTTTCATCATGTCAATCCAAATTTTTTCCATACAAGTCCATATTTCCGTATTCAAATTTGTATCAGAGCAATAAAACCAAACGAGGTCACACTTCCGTTGCTTTATTGATTCAAGTTATTTTTCTCAATCCTTTTCTCTCGTACTAATATTTTAATTACATTCCTATTTAATTAAGTATTTTAACATTTTCTTTTAGAAATTTTACACGTAATAGTTCATAATTTTCACCCTTGATTTTTTGCGATCACTTTTGTAACTTCTTGTGTGGTTATTCACAATCGTAAATAAACATTGTTAATCACTTTTTCATGGCCATTTTTATGCCTAATAGTGCAATATTTATCTCTTTTCATGCTTCTTTTTCACAATTATTCTTATAGTGTTTTGTGCTTTTACGTACTATTAGCATATGGATTTGCATGCATGCAAATGACATGCAATAGTGTGGGAACGAAGTCCCTCCTCAATGAAGGTGAGGCTACCTTTATTAAAAGCCAAAACTCAGTATTTACATCTATACATTCAAAATTGTATGTGGGGGGTGTTTTGGAACATCAATGGAAAGAAAAGTGAATGAGGGAGATGGAATGGGATGAAGGAAAAGAGTGAAATGGAATGAATCGAAAGAACATGCAAGAGTTAGGTAAACACAAAGCCTAATATTGCATGAAGAAGAAATATGAATAACTAACACAAATAAAACAGAGTTTGAGTTAGCCAAACAAGAACGTGTAAAAGGGAACACACACAATCAAGTAGATAATCAGAGCTTGATCATTGTGAACTAGAACAACCGATTAATAACGTTGACAATAAGATCAAAGATAATATTTGCATGCAAGATTTCAAACACCTAATATCTAATGAACATAAGAACATCAAATGTTACAAGAGACAATGAATGAGACACAAAGTTCATATTTCATTAACTCCAAAATGTTTTCACAAAAGAACACAAAGTTTCTTCCTGAAACAAAGCTTACACAAAAGTATTTTCTTCTCCTCTCTCAAAGTCACCTTTATAAATGAGCCCCTCACTTCCTTTTATAACCCAAAAGTTGGTTACAAAGTAGTTAGGGTTTTACATGATCATTAAATAAGGCACTTAAGTGACATTTGAATTTTTCAACCAAATTTTAAAAAGTGACTAAAAATAGAAACCACTTAAGTTAAAAAGTCATAAAAGAAATGGGCACACGTGGACCTCACTTAAATGACTTGGACACACACATAGACATCCTAGTCAACAATGTGCCACCTAGATCAAAACACCTATGGTCAGTGTCTTATCCATTGGGCCAAGAGTCCACCTATCCCGATCATACGGGAATGAAATCATTGACCGTGCTCCGCAATCCTCCAGATGACAAGAGAGCCGATCTTGAAACTTGAGCAATTCATCCACCCCTGTGTTTGGGCAACATCTTGGTGTGAGCAAGTTCGTCTTCATTCGTATTCACATTCAAAACTACACACAATTCTCCACATGCTTCGAATAGCCTTCCATGATGAATTATTCATTTGTCGCGAGACTGTAGTCGTTACGTTGTCTTGGCTTGTCAGAATCTAACTTTTGATCTTTCGCCATTAAGAAGATCTTCCAGGAGCCAAAATTGTAATTAACTACCTGGAGTTATGTCCTTTGTCTTTGTCACCATCCCAAAGTGTTGGCATTTTGATCCACTCACAATCATCCAATTCGAGAATGCTCCAACTTTAAGACTAGCCGATGAAGTATTATGCCTGCGCTGCTAATCGAGAGCCGACAGGACATGCTTGAATGATGTGACATTGCTTGATGATCTACATAATTGTACTTATAATTAGTCTTGGTTTTTCGATGAGTAGCTCCGTACAACGATCAAGTGAAAAATTTAATGTGGACAAGATTCTCCCATTATCAATCTCTGCCCGATAACAATGGATTTTGACTCCGAAGAGACCAATGCCAATAGCTACGACTTATACCTCATAATGAGGAAGTTAGAGGTTGCTTATTCTTTAGAGCCATTGGAGTTGAATCACCACACTATGCAGTTTCGTGGTGCATCCATGCAAGTGATGTCCAATTCAAAACAAGCGTCAGAAAATTATGACTTGCCTTCGGTTGATATGCGATCACAGAAATCGACTATCTTGATATGTTCCAAGTTGGTATCGACGATGTTTTCATACTTTGAATGGAGCGTCGAGGTGAGTATAATGCCCTGAACCTATACTAAAACATCATTTTGTTTGGGAATGACATGATCTGTGATGTAAAAAGCGTGATTTCAGTCATTACTTCCATCTTACAAAACGCACAAATTACTCAGTAAAGCTGCCTTGGGAAAAATAACAAATCTTGTCTGAGGATTTCTCACTGCATGAGGAAGTATATTAAGATACCAAAATTTTCATGTTAGAAGGTTTTTCCCCAATCAAATTCTTCAATCAAATATTAAAGGTCAAAGTTGACTCTTCTGAAACTGCTAGGAAAATGCAAGTGTAAAACTACAAAAATCCCGTTTGGTTTTAGCCTAGGAAAAATACCAAACATCACCCTGGGAATCTACAACTTGGCAAGAAAGCATATGAAGGTGGGAAGAAATGAATGAAATAATTATTTTCTTTTGATGATCATCTGAATTCAAAATATCAACTCTCAAAGTGAGCCACCTTGATAGGCTAAAAACTGTGCACGCAGCGAAATCATGCAAACTGCATTTTATTTGACTCCGTGAAAAATATCAAACGAACTGTTGTAAATTTTATTTTTTCAAATAATTACATGAATTTGGGAATAATTTAATTAACCAAACCGTTTCTCTTGAAGATCATCTGGGCTCAAGATATGGATTCTCAAAGTAGGCCTTCCGCCAAGCTGAAACTACACGCGCGTGCAAAATCGAGCAAACTGGGTTTTTCTTGGGTGCATGAAAAATATCAAATGAGGTGTTGTGCATTTAAATTTTGGAAAATGAGTATACGAAGATGAGGAGAATTCAACGAACCAAACCTTTCTTCTCGACGCTCATCCAACTTTGAGATATTGAGCTCCAAAGTTGATTACTTCAATAGATACAACCCGCGGCACATTCTTCCCGCATCTATCGTTTTCTTTACTAAATTCATTTTTCTTTGTTGATATATATCTTGTTTGATATTTTTTCAAAGGGTTCGTGTGATTTCTCTTTACGCACAGTCTTCCTCTTCTTGCAATTGTGCGGCTTTGACCGCTTGGTAAACCCATTGAACTTGCGCTTTTCTTTGTGAATGCGCTGGAAATGGGTTTGGACTGCCTTCCTTTGCGTGGATTATGGAATGGCTTGAGCTGCCTGGAGAGCTCCTGGAGAAGACTTGGGAGTTACAAAAATTCCTGGAAACTGTTGTCTTTCCTTTGTATTTACCAATGCGTGAACAATTATTTCTTTTGCATGAAAACTTAGAAAATAATTACTCTTTATTGGCGTTGAATTCTCCTTTAACCTGCTATTTCCTTCTTCTTTTTTAACAGTTGTGTGGACTTTGAACAGCTATTTTGACTTCTATTACCTCTTGCCTGGCCTTTAGCTTTGACTTTTGCATGGATTCATGCTCCTTTATAACCTGCGTGGAAACTTGATTTTGGCTGTAAAATGAGTGGTATTTATTTCATTTTGTCTTATGTTTGTGTGGAATTGTTTTTTTAATTTATGATGCTCTTACTTTGGCTACGTTCCACCTCTCTCCTTCTAATTGGCGTGGACTATTGGTGTTGTGACTACTTTTCTATCTCTGCGTGGATTCTCTACTTTTCTCTGCATATGCGTTAAAAATTCTTTCCTGGGCATGGAAATCTGTTGTATTGACCCTGACTGGAACGTGGGATTTCTGCCTTAATGAATGTGTGGAGCTTGCTATTTTTGTTTCTACCTAATTTCCCTCCTAGGCGTTGAAAATTGTTGTTCCTTTGACTGCATTTTGGACTGTTTTACTTGTGCTCATTTCTTTTGATGAATGTGTGGAGCTTGCAAATGAAACCAAAACCAAAAACCTTCCAGTCAGCTACATAGAAATTCTTTCTTGTTTTGAACTGCTCTTTGGCTACGTGGGAGGAATGTTCTTTTTTTTTGTATGCTTATGCATTTAAACTTTCTTCAAAACGTGGTTTCTTCTTTACCTTGTGCTGTGTGAAAACCTTGGAGCATTCAAAACATGTGTAGAGTTTTTCTTCCCTCTAGTTGAGCGTGGAATGATTATCTTTGTTGTCCCCTTGGCTGTGTTCTCTCTTTTTTGCATAAAACTTTCTATGACTGTCCTCTTGTATTTCTCCTTTCCAATGGCGTTCGCAGAGTTGTGGGATGTGATGAAATATTATGTCCTTCAGAAGAAATAAGAAGCAATTGGAAGCACGACTATTTCCAACGAGTTTGATGGAGGAAGTTATGAGGATTAATCCAACTTCCCTTCTTCCCGGGTAGTGGAATTAAGTGCCAGGGGAAATGGGGAAAGCAACGGCCAATTGCCAATGGGAATGGCAAAGTGGGCTGGCAATCTCCATTCAATTTCCCCATGTGGGAAATTGGGAGATTTCTTGCCCGTTAGCCAATCCATGATTTGGCAATTGGTGGAGAAAATCCCACAAGCGGGAAATTAAAAGAAGATTGCCAGGAAAGGGGAAATCCAGGTTCGGGAAGCCAAATTGGCATTCCCGGCAGTTGGAAGCATAAGCTTACTTCCCCAGCAATAAAATAAAAATTTGTCGAATGAATTTTTCAATTAATATTTATTTAATTAAATACTCCCAAGTTATTTAAAAATTAATTTTATCAAACAAAGAGCAATTAATTAATTAAATATTAATTAATTAATTTTAATGTATTTTAATGCAATTTAAAGCCTAGTGGGAGGAGTTCTCGCCTGAAAAGGATGAAACGAAGACCAAAACGATCACAAAAAGGAGACGGTCGTCATGAGGGTGATAAACCACGCAAAGTAACACTTTTTTAAAAAAATTCAAAATTTCCATTTTTTATTTTTTATTTTAATTAATTATGTAAAGTCAAAATTGGCTGATAACACGTACCAATTCACACATCTCCTAATTTCATATTTTCCACTTGAATTTGTGGCCTTTTAGCACTTCATGATTGTAGAGGTTGCTTTTTCTAGCTCATTTTGTACATATTTTTGTGTAGGTACAAATTACTAATCATTTTGTTGCATGACCTTTTTTTTTGACAATACAGACCTTTTTGCACCTATCTCACAAAATTATAGGGTTCACATTCCTAGTCATCTTTTACACACTGGATCCCCCTGGCCCCAAATTTTTATTTTTTTCGCCTCATTCCAATTTTCCACGTCGACGCTTCTAGTAACGCTTTTATGTTTTTTTTTCGTCGTTTTCATTTTTGTGAAGATAATCCTTATCGATATTTCATAATCATGATTAATTGTAAGAATTATTAACAAAATATGTCCTAATTATATTCACATATGCTCTTTTCCTGCGCCTTCAAGCGATCTAAAAATCGAAATGGTCGCGATTGTTTAGTTTCTTGTTCTAACACTACAAGATCCCCAATCAAATCGACAAATTTAAATCAACATTTTGTACTATTCGGGCCTTTTGTAGCTTAATTAAAATCATTTAAACTAGCTCTATTTTTCATCATTAACTAACTTGTCACTTCAATTTTGTTGCTTCTTCATATTTTGATTGATTGTTGGTTGTGTATGCTCTTTTCCTGCACCTTCGAGCGATCTGGAAAATAAAAAACAACCACGATCGTTTTCTTTATAACATTTTTTTGCAAGAAAACTATTGATCTATTATTTATAGGAACATTTCTCTAGGATATTATCAAAAACACAAAAAAAAAAATACAACTTCCCGTAAAATTACCACCGTTAAAAGAGAAAATTGTTGAAACCAAAAAAATTAGTATGCTCAGTACGCTATCATTTTCCATTAGTGTTTTATTTCAAGTTGGAAAGAAATACACCGATAACCACATCATCATTTTATTTTTCACATAATAGAGGTGGATTCCATTACCATCTACACTACACCAGTGACATGGACTTGACTACCACACACCAACAACATTCGCATTTGCATTGCACTTTCTGCACATAGTCTCATCACATCTTTTGGTATCTAACTCGCCCCTGCTCTCCACTTACAGGTGATGTTTTTCGTGTGGAGCACGTGAGGCGTGCATAAATAGTTGTAACAATGAAGCCTAGGCATCGTCCCTATAAATTTTTGGGGAGTTATAAGGACACCATACACATTCATCCACTCATCAACTTCCACATTTTCACAAAAATTTCCTTGGACGTGGCGATTCACTCCAAAGCAGGTAAGTAAGAATTGGTGAGTCTCCTCCAGTGCTCTAAGGGTTCCCCATACCAATTTTGTCCACGTATAGAATTAGGTATATCAGGACTAGGGTATATTGAAGGATGCATCTTTTTCAAGTGATAAGATCCAACATCTATCATTCCACAACATACTTGCATGATTGCATGAAACAATGATCATTACTAAAGAATTTACCTCTTGAGCTTAGAAAAATTTGATACACATGATCGCTTGTTGTTTGTAAACATAGCAGCTTAGCACTGTTTTATCATAAAACTTGGTTGATATCAACATGTTCATTGTATAGCTCAAATCCTATTTGTGTTCCACAAAAAATATTTCTTAACAGATTCAATACCAAAAAATGTTGAAATAATCCAACAACGAAGATCAAAACATCACACTGATTTCATTAGCCTGCTTAAACCAATAGCAAATCCTCTATAGCTTATTTTCAGCTATATCAAACTCATATTGAGTGACTTGCATTCACTCCTTATTTCGTCAATTGTCAAAACATCCTTCATAGCTTGTTTCAAGTTATATCAAATTGATATTGGGTGACTTGCATTCACTCCTTATCTCATCAATTGTCAAAACATCCTTCATAGCTCATTTCAAGCTATATCATTGGGAGACTTGTTTGAGTTCATTCATTATTTCATCAATTGTTGTTTGTCATAGATTGTTTGAGCTATATCCCACTTGTATCGAGTACCTTGTTTGAGTGTAATCCTTACATTTTAATTTGCGAAGCTTGTTTAAGCCAAACCAATCAACATATTCATCATAGCTTGTTTGATCTATATCCCACTTGTATTGAGTACCTTGTTTGAGTGTACTCCTTACATTCTCACCTGTTATGCTTGTTTAAGCCAAATCTAAACCATTTTCATTATATCTTGTTTGAGCTATCTCATATTTATCCCAAGTAGCTTGTTCGAGCTTAATCCTTATAGCCTTACTTGTTAAAACTTGTTTGATCCAAAATAAAGATCACAATCAATAGGTTGAGTTCTTCATCGCACATTTCTTTTTTATCCCTCTCTTTAAAAAATAATGAATTCATGAAAAATATCATGTAATGAGCTATTAGAACAAATTAATAAGATGACAACATATCTCTCTCATTTTGTTACCCAAATCAATGAACGATCATCGAAAAATCAAAACATACAACCTAATGAAGACATCACTTTGCGTAAAGTCCAACGTCATTTTACCCCTTGGATAATTTCTCTCTAGTGTTTTTCATCAACTAAAATAGGCTAAACTGATAAGATATCAAATTACAAAACCCTTTGTTGAAGGAGAATCTAAGCCATGTTGGTACAAACCTAACACATACTATGACTTTCATTGCATTGATGGTCATCACACGATAAATGTGTGTGATTTAAGAATTACATCCAAAACTTAACGACGATGACATCATCTCTATAGAACTTGATGACAATGCTCTTGCAACCAATGAAACATCCAATACCGAACTTTCAATGAAGAGATGACCACTGTCGTAACTCTTATAAATACCGAAATTCCATGAAATCACGATAACAAAAGTCAAGACTCTCTAATTCCAAACCAATCCATATCTTCTTCAAATTTTCTTTCATTAGTTCAAACATACATTGAACCTGTTTTGGACAACACCATTCTTCCAACATCTACTAAGCACTTGAACTTATTTCAAGACTCTCTTTCAACCCAAACATACATTGAACCTGTTTTGGATGACAACATTCTTCCAACATCTAACGAGATCTTGACCTCACTTCAAGACTCCCTTTCAACCCTTGATATAACTGTAGACACTACAAAAGAGATTCCATCATCAAACACCATTGAGCTTGATTCTATTATTCCTATGCCTAACATCTCTAGCCTTGTCATCAAAACACAACCACAAAAAGTTTGGACACTTGCGACAATGCAACCTGTCGTGTCCATTATGCTTTCAATGATCAATCTTGTAGGCATATCATCACCGATGATTCCCACTGTTAAGAATTATACATGCATACATTCTATGAGGTACGTATACCCATGAATATCCTTATGCAACCTTTTCCATCTTTAATTGTGAATCTATCATCAAATCAATTAATTAACGGAAAAAAGAAACAAATCAAATAATACAAACCATCATCGAAAATATTGTCAACAAACATGGAATCTATTGGCTTAACCAAATCTATCCCACTCTTTGGGCTTACCGCACATCTTATCACACATCTATTGGAGCCACTCCCTTCTCCCTTGTTTATGGTAGGGAGGCTATTTTACTTGTCAAGGTTAAATTCTTGTCCTTTATAATATCCCTCAAAGACGTAATCAATCAAGATTATTATGGACATTCATGCCTTAAAGAACTTTACCTTCTTGACAAAAATGACTTAATGCCCTAGATCATGTTCAACTATATCAAAATCAAGCTATGATGTAGCTATCATAAAAAATAAAACTTATAAAATTTAAGGTCGGTGATCCCATCCTCAAAGAAAATCAAAATAACACACCCAAAGAATGAGATAATCAAGAAAAATTGAGCCCAACGGGTTAGGGCCCTATGTAATCATAAATAATTTTGGCTTTGGAGCTTATAAATTGGCCATTGACATGGGCCAAGTCCTCGACGAACCCATGAACACAATTCATCTAAAGAAATTTTACTCCCGAGGTGATCTCTATTCCAGAAATAACGGCTTGTACATTGTTCCTCATATCTTACTTATCTTTGAATAATTTAACGTTATTCATTCCATTAGAAGATATTTTCATTATCAAAGTCACGTCTTCATATTTATCATAATGAAACAAGTGCTAAAATAAATCCTATTAACTTTTGTGAGTATCATACTTCTTATAATATCTACCACTTTCATTGCTTTCGCCTACGTTCATACCTAGAATCTTACGATGGTAATGTATCCCCTTCAAAGAAATTCTCTCTTTTACAAAAAATATCTAAACTTATTTAACCGGTTCATTTGGTCATCCATCTCATTCTTCGGTGTTGAACCCTCACGTCCTACTAGTCATGTGGGGCTAAGATTGGGAGCAAACATTACTCCCCAAATAAAAAGCACTATTATAAAATTCAATAAATTAAATAAATTGTGAATAATTCATTGTCACACATTTCATCATTCACATTCTTTGGTGTTGAGCCCACACTTCTTACTAGTAGTGTGAGACTGGGAATGGAGGGAGGTGCCCTTACTCGTCTACGTATTTTCTTTGGTGATAAACCCTTACCTCTTACTGGTGGCATGTGGAAAAGTGTAGTGGGTTATTCATAAATCAAAAAAACATTAAAATGTCACAAAAACATTTCAAAATGCAAAAAAAAAAAATAAAAAAATAATTTACTACTTTATGTTTTTCCTTCGGTGACGAGCCCTTTCTTTTTCGTATTACCATGGGGTAAGGCTTAGGGATTCATTAAAATAAATACATAATATTATCAATCTGAAAGTGCTTATAATTATAAAATCCCCAAATAAGTAATTTAGATGCCTAAGTGAAGTGAGAACTATCGCTTCACCTCATATTTTACTAATCAAGAGGACACATAACTATCTAAGTCTAGCATGTGACCTATAAGCTGAAAGTCATTTTTGAAATTGGTTCAGTGACCTTAAGAAGAATTGAGTCACAATTTTCCAAAGGGATTGTTATTAGCACGTGTCTCTATCTCGTATCCTGCGTCCTTCTCGATTCTAGGTGATGAGTCCTTGTATCTTACTAATTGCGTGGAGTCAAGAATGGAGTTGGAATTATTTCCATCATATCATCACCAACATATCCTACCAATGGAGTGAGAATTTTTAATTATTCAAAGCATGAGTTACCACGAGGAACATAGTACATACGGATGATACCCTGATTTATCACCTCATAGTTTGCATTTGGGTCCATAAAAATCTAAAAAATCTCCCAAAAAGTATAAAAATCCCCAAAAATAGTATAAAAATCCAAAAACATTAGAAAATTCAAAAATCCCCAAAAACATTAGAAAATCTCAAAATCCCCAAAACATTAGAAAATCTCAAAATCCAAAAAACATTTTAAAAATATCAAAATCTCAAAAACATACAAAAAATCACAAAAATTCTAATAATTTCTAAAACCATCAAAAACCCCAAAACTTAATAATCAACACAATTCATCCTTTGAACTATTATCCCCAACAAATGTTCCAACCATCTTATGACTATCAAATTCAAACCACTTCCCTCATGTGAATCCTCACTTGGGGAAAATGCTCTCATTGTTTCCTTGTTTGAGAAAATGACCCAATCCATTCTACGTCCTTGTAACCATTCTTGGGGGCACATCCAATCAATCATCACTATGGAACACATTAGGGACATGTTTACTAGTTCTTTTGTTACATTATTAGTTACAAGTTATTCATTTCTTTCTTGTATCTTGATATATTATAGGGGCATCTTGATTTTATGTATCATGGTGTTTTCTCTAATATACTTATGTTATCTGATTGCATATATTACTTGGGCATCTTGATTTTATGTATCATGGTGTTTTCTCTAATATACTTATGTTATTTGATTGCATATCGTACTGGGGCATCATACCTTCTTGATGGCCTTTGTCTATGCTCTCTTCCACTTGCATATCGTACTGGGGCATCAAACCTTTTTGATGGCCCTTGTCTATGCTCTCACGCATATTACAGTCTAGTCATCCTAATCTTTTATATCACGATGCATCCTGTTATGTGCTATATTAAAATTAAGATGCTTTCGTCACATGATTATTTTCCTACATGATCAAAATCTTAGTTTTTACCCCATCCATTCACCCATACTAATATGTTCCCCATTTTGGGAATATAACTTGATCAACTGTTGTAGTTTTCAAATCCTACTTGAGGATATTTCTCAAGTAGCATTCACTATCCAACAAATCCTCATCCCCCACCATGGTCACCATGTATTTTATCCATTCATCCTCGCTCCTTATTTCTACTCATCCGCCACTTATCCCCACATTACCCTTCTCACCATTCTTGTCCCCTCTCACCACTTTGTGTTCTTCCCTTTCACCCTTCCACTTCCCACTTGACAATCTTACTTAATCACCCCTTCTATGTGGGACTCTCGGTGGAGGTATACCCTCTTCCTAAGATCTTCCCACTATAGAAGATTCTCCACCATCTCCTCTCTCATCAAATGACAATCACCACCACACACATCTTTCTACTCCGCCTCTTATGCTTATCATTCTTACATCATCACTCTCACCATGCATGCATCCCAATTAAGGATTCCCCTCACACTCTCCATCCTCCACCACATATATTCCTCCATCCATTCATGTTACACTCCTTTATTTCCTTCCTTCCTTGTTATCACCTCCTCTCACCTCCTCTTCCACTCTAGCATACATCACTCACTCTTTTCTCATCTTTCTCCGAATCCATCTTCTTCTTGGTAATCCTACTTGCATGCTCTCATAGTATTGAAAAATAACTAGAGAGTTCCCCCTTAGTCCATTTTGTCATACCCTCTTCCCATCAAATCTATCACTCATCATTCTTCTTCTTCCTCAACTTGGTGATCCTACTTAATCATTCCTTCACAGGGTTCATTTTAAGAGACCTCTTGGAAATCGGAGGTGGAGAATACCTGGCGAATATCCCCGAACCAGTTTCGCGGGAAGGCAAATTTTTTGGGGGTTGTATGAAAAAATTTCACCTGATTGTCAAGTGCTACGATAGAAGGCTGCAGACACGCGATGGGAGATTTTGCTGTCACGCGTCACTGAGGTCTAGTGACACGCGTCATTGCATTTTTTTGACACGCGACAGCAAAATCTCCTGTCACATGTCTGTAGCCTCCGCCCTCTACTTTCTCATCAAAAAATCTCCATGTCGCACGTCAACAAACTCTTTGTCGTGCGTCTGCTATGCATCAATATCTGTTGTACCTCCTTTTTTTCGTAAGTCAACTATCCGTCAAGGTCAGACAGCACCCTTAGTGACATGCGTCACTAGACCTCAGTGACGCGTCAACAACCTTGTTGACGCGCGTCAAAGAGGTCTAGTGACACACGTCATTGCATTTTTTTGACGCGCGACAACAAATATCCTGTCGCGCATCTGCAGCCTCTGCCCTCTTCTTGCGCATCGAAAAAATATCCATGTCGCTCGTCAACAAACTATTTTTCATGCGTCTACTATGCGTCAATATCTACAGTATCTCCTTGTCTACAAACCCTCATTGTCACGTGTCAATAACTTACCCCCTTGTCGCGCATCTATAATACGGGATATATCATATTGTTGAAAAATGTGAAGTAGAAGTGTTCTACCTGGCGAATAATCTAGGTTTATATAGGGGATATTTTTCAAGGGTAGGTGAAGCCGACCCCTAAAAAAAATTAAAGTGTAATTTATAGGCGAATGTCACCACCGTGCAAAAATTTCACCTTTTCAAAATTTTCAAAAATGGAATATTCGCCATATTACGAATATTCGCCACTAAAATTTTCCCTGTTCCTTCAAAGATGGAAATATTACTTAAGAGTCCCTCTTAAGGATGATCTGTCATCTTTCCTTTCCCCATTGCTTCACATTCTCACCATTCACATTTTCTCTTCATTCCCCATCATTCCATCCTCCCATCATCTATGTCACCATCTTCTGCTTGGAAATCTTACTTAACCACTTGTGTGGCATGATGATCTCACCTAAGAGTCCCTCTTAAGGATGACCTGTCATCTTGCACTCACCCATCGCTCCACATTCTCACTTTGTCCACATTTTCTCTTTAGTTCCCATTACCACATCCTCTTACCACTGCTATCACCATCCTCTGCTTGGCAATCTTACTTAACCACTCATGTGGCATGGCGATCTTACTTAAGAGTCCCTCTTACGGATGATCTATCATCTTGCCTTTCCCCATCACCACACATCTCCGCCTTTCACTTTTTCTAGGCATTCCCCATCATCCCATCCTCTCATCATCTATATCGTCATCTTCTACTTGGAAATATTACTTAACCACTTCCATCACAAGACAGTCTCACTTAAGGGCCCCCCTTAAGTTGAACTCATCATTCTGGACTTCTCCCTTGCCTCATTCTTCGTTCACTCTGTTGATCACTTCTTCCAACCGGTCTTCCTACCAACAACTTTTTCCTCTTACAATTATCCTTCCTCAACCTATCACATCATAGAGTGTGTCTACTATCTTCCTCCAAAGTAATCATGTTCATTTCCCTGTTTTCCCTTCTTGATCCATCATCCTTCATATGGTCTCTTCCCATTCTCTTCATGTCTTGTTTCTTCATCATCACCTCATTCATCCCCATCCTCCACATCCTCTCCTTGCCTTCACTTTTTCCCAACTCATCACTCATATTTTCTTTACTCTTTCCACTCCATCTTCTCAAATTCTCCAACATATCTATTGATCCAAAAATAATCAAGTTTTTATCTACTTGATCTCGGACCCTTATAGGCTTTAAATATTTTCTGACAATTTGCTCCTTTTAAGTAATCAATTTAAAAATTAATGCAAGACAATAAAGAAAATTACATAATGATTGATTATGGAGTTCGCAATTGCCTACGTCTCCGAGGTTCTTATCGAACCATTCCACTAGTCAAAACTTGTAAGTTAAAATAGTACTTTCACAAGAAAACCTAATGGAAACTATTTAAACTTGCTTAGAAGAATAACCAGACCTTCGGATGACAAGGGTGAAAATAGCACCCGACTTCCACCTTCCTGGCATATTCGGCAAGCTCAATGGCACCAACTCCCACTGTTTGGAATCCTTTGATTCAAGATCGGCCTTCCGACACTTCGTAACACCCTATGGCACTCCGGTTGATATTCCAAGATTCACAATACTTTTGTGTGGCGCTATATGGCCTATTGGGTAGTTTACATTTTATTCCCAATCACAAATATTCCATCTAATATTTCCTATAATAATAGGCCAATAGACAATATTTTTCTATAGTAATTTTTAGGAATTTAGTATAGTTTACAACACTATATTAAAATTTCCTATTACTAATTTTGACACATCACACAAATAAGCTTAAAAATAATAAGCTTCTCCTGTGTCCACCTTCCCGCTAATGTGTGTGTCCATTACAAAAGAATGGTTTCCCTATTTATACAATTTCAGGGCCCTTAAAATATGCATTACATATAATCCTTAGGATAATATTAGCCTAATCCCATAGCAAAATAAATGGGATAGGCTTATCTCCATTTGGGTGGATTGCATTATTAAATGGGTTAAAAATCCCATAGTGGGCGTGGCATTTTTAATGGGATAAAGTCCCATATTTTGTGGTGGGGATATTGTTTGAGGCTTAATTAAGCCTTTCCATGCATTTTAGGTGGTCATGGGACCACTTGGGCATAACCACCCCCACCTCTTTCTCCTCACGTGGAAGCTTCCACCATTTATCCTCTACGTGGATCCTCAGCAATGTGTTTTGCATGGTTAGGATAATTATGTGAGCTAAGTGGTTGGTAATTTATATAGTTTAATACTAATGTATAAACATTAATATATATAGCAGTTTGGCATATATGCGTGGCATTTGGAAAGTGGACTTACCAAGATAATATAATTTCGACCCATCTAATGTGGTATGGAAATAATTAACTTGGTCCTTACCTGACTTAGCTAAATAGCTCGATGTCCTCCCTTGATAGGAAAATCGATCGTATTCGATTCTGGTGGCAAGCCACGTGGTGGCTTGTGGACCCACCACGTCGGCGATAATACCATAGTCCACATGGCAGCCTGTAAGTAATTTTTTACAACCATCGAAGACCGAGAGATCGAAAACCAATGAACAATTCCTTTCACCTTTTCACCACGTGTCACAGTGCCCTTGGTCCTGAAATTGACCAGTTGACTTGAGTTGACTTTCGTACTGACTGAACTTTGACCAGACATATCTAGAGCTCCCGATGTCCGTTTGTCGCGTTCTCACAGTCGATGGAAAGATCTCAAAATGATCTTCTGCATTGACACCATTTAGGGATGTTTAGGGAAATTTCAAAAATGATCCCCTGATCACACCTCCCCACTGAGAAAGGCTTTTTGTCCCAAAAAGCTTATATTGGAACACTTTTCCATGCTATCCTGAATCTGGAAACTCTGCTGCCACCTCGGAAGTTCTATTATAGTAGACCCTTGGGTCTTCTCCTCTGCAACCTTCTCACTTCAATAACTTTTCTCTTATCCTGGACCTGTGGGTTATGGGCCCACCATGCTTCCATTGCGCCACTTTAATATCCGAAGAAGACCTCCACACCTCCTTTGTATGGTGCTAAGTTTTTGAATAAAACCTCGATGCTCATTCTAGGTGGTGCTAAGCTTCTTGATATCTAACAACAAGGATCTTCTTTTACTTTATAACACAGCTCCTGGCTCTGAGTTGATTCCACAGAATTAAACTGGTTTGAAGGAAATCCATGTTACCTAGAGCTATGATTGATCTGATGTCGATGATGGACAATGACTTGTCCCTTTTCAGACCTCAATGCCTCTGATGCATGATGCTAAGCCTATTTCAAGACCTTAATGCCTCCAATGCATGATGCTAAGTCTCTAGACCTCAATGCCTCCGATGCATGATGCTAAGCCTCTTGCAAGACCTCAAGCCTCCAATGCATGATGCTAAGTCTCTTTCAAATCTCAACACCTCCGATGCACAATGCTAAGCCTTTTTTAAGACCTCGAGCCTCCAATGCACAATGTTAAGTCTCAAGACCTCAACACCTCCGATGTATGATGTTAAGCCTCTTTCAAGACCTCGAGCCTCCAATGCATGATGTTAAGTCTCTCAGAGACTTCAACACCTCTGATACATGATGCTAAGCCTCTTTCAAGACCTCGAGCCTCCAATGCATGATGCTAAGTATTTTGATCGGCTTTCATTCGTATGTGCATCACAATGCCTTGAAACCGAATGACATTTTGAGCTAATCCTTTTTTATCCTCTCTTGTTGACATGCAATATCAAGTACCATTCTGCTAGATGCCCATGATGAATTCTCCACAGAATGAAGTTATGACAACGTCAATGCCAATAGTGATTCAGCTACTTTTTACTACATAGTCATAATGCCTCTACACAGAATGAAGTTCTGAGATGATCTTTTGAGAGCTCCTTTTGTTGAAAATTATATATCAGGTACCATTCTGCTAGATGCCCATAATGGCTTCTCCACAAAATGAAGTTATGACCCGATGTCCATGCCCACGGTGATTTAGCTACCATTCTACTACATGGTCACAATGCCTCTACACAGAATGAAGTTCCGAGCTAACCTCTAGGAATTCTATTGTCTCGTAAAATGGTAGATCAATCTCCAAGCTTTATATGAGTTAAATCATGTATCCAAGCTGTAATAAGTACTCATAAGCTGATTAGGAGATAGGTTTGGAGCATTAATCAAATTTTCTAAGTAAGAAAATCCACTAAGTATTGTAAACCTTTCTCTCAGCATTTTCTCACAAAATCTGATCTCCAAACAAATACTGCATACTATTCATCAATCTGAATTATGCAATATATAATTGAAAAATTGTTGACTTACCCATTTTAAAGGACTTTCACTTTCAGGTATTACTTGGTCCTGGGTTGACTTGTCAACTGGTGGTGGAGTAGAAACTTCCTTTGCCTTTGTAATAGGCCTCCATTCCATCTTTGGCTTGCCATTACTCTGATGGCGAGATGGATGTAGTTTTCCAAAAATTTCCACCGATGCCCATTCCTCTAGCAATGAGCACAAAAATTCCTCTTAATCTCCTTCTTCTTGGGATGAGGAACTCTTTTTGCCATTTCTCGACTTTGCATGATGAGATTGGTCTTTCTAATTTGCCTTGTTCTTGATGAATGACATCAACTTCTTCATCGTGTCCTTCTCTTCCAGCATCTGGCCACTTAATGATTATGCAATCCACAAAAAGTACATGGAAAGGAATTCCACATCTTCTGAAAAATCATAACCATACTTCTTAAGCTGAAAAAGTGGATTAGAAGTTTTATTGTGCTTATGATTATGGTAAGAAACTGGAGGTGGAATCTCATTACCTCTTCACTGATTTCTCTTACCACATCCTTCCTATGACAACAAAGCACAACTTTCCTGCTCATAATCTTCTTGCAGGACTAGTGGGGTATTCACTTTGCTTTCGGAAGCTTGTCTCCCATTAGCGTTCTTGGAGCATTCTCCAATTTCCATCCCCGCACTAGGATAACCCAAACTTGCAAAATGAGGATGATCCTCGACCTGTATTGGGTTAGCAATACCTTGGCCATTTTTACCAAGGCCTCTTCCATGAAATCCCATTTTATCAAGTAACTTAGATCCAATGCCTCTAGTATGCTTTTCAAACAAACCAAAGACTTCATTACCTAAATCCGAAACCGAATGGGAGGAAGAAGAAGATTCTAGTGGTGAAAAACTTACAGTGTAGTCATCTTTCCTGGTCTCTACATTTGAAGTTGAAGGTATTTCCTTTCTCTAATCACCACATTGTAACCTTTCCAAGAGCTCATCCTTGGTTTGTAGTTCTGATTTCAAATGAGCATTATCCTCTTCCAAGGAGTAATACATTAATCATAGGAGAGAGTTCTCTTCTTGGATCTGGTGATTATAAGCTTCAACCTCATTGAGCTTTGCCTGTTTAGACATCTTACCCATAGTGCACTTGTACCCTGTTCACACAAATTGAACCAACTGCACCAATCTTGAAGCAATCACTTTGTTAATCAGATTTACTGAAAAAAAAATATGGAGCTAAACCAGCTCTGATACCAAACTTGCTTCGGAGATTAGCAAGTTTGCAAGTGTCGATCACCAGCTCTAATACCAACTTGATCCAAAAATAATCAATTTTTATCTACTTGATCTTGGACCCTTATAGGCTTTAAATATTTTCTGACAATTCACTCCTTTTAAGTAATCAATTTAAAAATTAATGCAAGACCATAAATAAAATTGCATAATGATTGATTACGGAGTTCGGCAATTGCCTACGTCTCTGGGTTCTTATCGAACCGTTCCACTAGTCAAAAATTGTAAGTTACAATTGTAATTTCATAAGAAAACCTAATGGAAACTATTTAAACTTGCTTAGAAGAATAACTGACCTTCGGAAGACAAGGGTGAAAAATAGCACCCGACTTCCACCTTCGTAGCGTATTCAACAAGCTCAATGGCTCCAGCTCCACTGTTTAGAATCCTCCGGTTCTTGATCGGCCTTCCAGATGCTTCGTAACGCCCTATGGCACTCCGGTCGATATTCCAGGATTCACAATAATTTGGTGTGGCGCTATGGGCCTATTGGGTAGTTTACATTTTACTCCCAATCACAAATATTCCATCTAATATTGCCTAAAATAATAGGCCAATAGACAATATTTGTCTATAGTAATTTTTAGGAATTTAGTATAGTTTACAACACTATATTAAAATTTCCTATTACTAATTCTGACACATCCCACAAATAAGCTTAAAAATAATAAGCTTCTCAGGCTAATGTGTGTCCATTACAAAAGAATGGGTTCCCTATTTATACAATTTTAGGGCCCTTAAAATATGCATTACATATAATCCTTAGGCTAATATTAGCCTAATCCCATAGCAAAATAAATGGGATAGGATTATCTCCATTTGGGTGGATTGCATTATTAAATGGGTTAAAATCCCATAGTGGGATTACATTTGCAACATTTTTAATGGGATAAAGTCCCATATTTGGTGGTGGGGGATATTGTTTGAGGCTTAATTAATCCTTTCCACGCATTTTAGGTGGTCATAGGACCACTTGGGCATAACCGCCCCCCTCTTTCTCCTCACATGGAAGCTTCCACTGCTTATCCACTACGTAGATCCTTAGCAATGTGTTTGGTGGTTAGGAGAATTATGTGAGTTAAGCGGTTGGTAATTTCTATAGTTTAATACTAATGTATAAACATTAATATATATAGCGGTTTTGGCATATATGCGTGGCATTTAGAAGGTGGACTTACCAAGATAATATAATTTCGAACCCTCTAATGTGGTATGGAAATAATTAACTTGGTCCTTTAATGACTCAACTAAATAGCTCGATGTCATCCTTGATAGGAAAATCGATCATATTCGATTCTGGTGGCAAGCCACATGGTGGCTTATGGACCAAACATTGGCGATAATACCATAGTCCACACAACACTGCGAGTAATTTTTTACGACCATCGAAGATCAAAGATCGAAAACCAATGAACAAATCCTTTTTCCTTTTTGCCACGTGTCACGGTTCCTTGGTCCAAATTGACTAGTTGACTGACTAGGTTGACTTTCCTACTGACTGAACTTTGACCAAACATAACTAGATCTCCCGATGTCTATTTTTCACGTTCGAGAGTCGATGGAAAGATCTCAAACAATAGTCCAGCACCGACACCATTTAGAGATGTTTAGGGAACTTTCAAAAATGATCCCTAATCATCTACCCCACGCTTTCTCACCGTTATTTTTGACATTCCCCTAGCATTATTTCATCATGATATTTTGTTTCCGCGCTAATAATTATTGGTGGAATTTCCCTAAAAATCACTCATCCTCATTCTGCACGGCCATTTTCACTCCTTTTGACCTTCTCCATGTTTTCTTCATTCCTTCCTTCCTTTGGGCCCACCACTCATTATGGGTGGACTTTCCTAACATACCTTCATTGGCATTGCCCTTTCCATTCCTCATTTACTTTCTCCCTTTCTTCATTTCTCTTCTCATCCTACCCCACCGCTCATTATGAGGGGACTTTTCGTAACGTCCCCCAATGACATTGCCTCTTCTATCCCCCATTCCCCTTTCCCTCACTTCTCTTTTCTCCACTCCCACCCTTTCCTGTCACTTCTTACCCACCCCTCCATCTTCCCTTCACTCCCTTCAATATTCTTACTATCTTCAACATACACCCTTTGTCTCTTGTCTCGAAATACTTGCATTGTCATTTCATGTATCTTTGTATATTTTCCAAATTGTGTCATTCCTCCCCTCTTTCTTCTCTTTACATTCCTTATACTGCTCACTCTACACTTATTATCCCCATTCTTGATTTCATTCCTTATGCACCATTTTCTTTATTATCCTCTCCTCCCTCCCACTCCTTATCTTATTTCACTTCCTCTATATCATATTCTTCCACTTTTACCTCACGTTTCCTTATTACTTCCCCATTGATAACCTGGCTCTTCAATGTTGTCCCATCTTTTTATCATCCCACCCTCCACATGCATCTCCATGCGGTCTGTTCCATATTCTTTACCTTGGTCTTCCTCACAAGGACCAGGTTCCTTCAATCTTCTCCCTGTATTCACTATGTCCTCCTTTCCTCCCCATTATTTTCACTTTCCTTCTGCCATCTGCTCCTTTTCTCTACCACCCCTACCTTTTCACTCATTTTTGTACCAGTTTCTCTTCTTTTCTCTGATCTTTTCCACACTTTCCTAGTCCCTCATAATTTCTTTCTTTTCTCCATTCTACCTCCTCTTTCGTCTTCTTTAAATTCTTCATCGTCCTCATCTTCTTCATTTTCCCATCCTTTTCTCCCTTTTTCTCATCTTCTCTATTCCACTACTTTCATTTTACACCTTTCTCTCCCTTTTTCTTGATTTTTCCCCCTACTCTCATCTCATCTTCTCCTTCTTGTTTATCTTTCCCCATTCACCATACCCTTGTTCTCTTCATCTTCTATGTCTACACTTTCTTTCTTTTCTCAGCTCTATCATCTCTTTCATTTTTCCATCATTTCTCTCCCTTCATTTCCTTCACTCTTCTTCATTTTTATATTCCCTTTATTTTGTCTCTCTCTCCCTTTTATAATTTCACCCTCTGCTATGTCATTTTCTTGTCTTCTTATTTTTCCTTAATCATTCCCTTCTTAACCCATGCCTAGAGGGATTTCTCATCCCCTCTCATCCCTCTCTCTTATTCTCTTCTACCTCTTTTATTTTATTTTTCCCTCCTTTGTCTCCATACCCTTGTCTCCTTCACCTTTGAATTTTCTTGCTCTTCTCATAATCAACCACTACTCCTGTCCATTCCCTTTTCTCTTTCCCATTGCATTCTTCCACACATCCTCACACCTAGCATTCAAGGCCGATTGAATCATTTCTCCATTTGCATTGTGCGGTCATTCCATTTTCTTACACCCCATTCTCGTCCTCCTCTCTGTAGAATTAACCTCTCCTCTTTTTCGAGAGCTTTGTCGTATATTCCATCCTCATCAGCCCTCTCGAGGGGGCATCATCACATCTATCCATAATCACATCTTCTCATGAAATTTTTGTCTTCGAGGATACCATGACATCCATCACCTACCACCTTCTACTCTCCCTAACAAACATTTTCTCTACTTTTTGCTTAACAAAAGTAGATTGAATTCTTCCCCTATTCTCACAAGCAAAAGTTTTTTCTACTTCTTGCTTAGAGAATGCTTTCTCTTTTCTTCCTCTAAACACTTCTTATCGAAGGAACACCTTATTTAAGAAGAATCTTTATAAAAACCTTCAATCCTTCCGCCCTAGCATATTCATCCATCTCATATACTTTTTTTGAAATGATACTACTTTCATAGTACCCTTCAAAAAGGGGAAATGTAGACACCCTAATTTCACACCTTTTCCAAATCATTTAATTTCCCCACTCCATTTCCCACAAAAATCCCCATAGAATTAAATGATGTTAATTGGTTAATTAACCCATTTTAACCCCTAAAGTAAACCCATTATTCCTCACATGTGAAATATTCCCTATGTCCCCCATTCGAGAATTAAAAATACAAGTTTAATCCTCAACCACTCTTTTTGTCCAAACTCACCTAATCATGCCCTCATTTTCAAAATTTGATTACTTAAAAATCCTTTAATTTAATCTAATTCCCGGATATAAATACAACCTTACCCTCTAAGACACATAGAATAAGCTTGAATGTCCTATCTGAAATCCTTCATCCTTTTGAGAAAAGAAAATCCTTCCCACCTTGTCATAATGCCCAAATATCCTCATCTTGAAGCATCCCAAATCCATAATCCCTTTGTCCATTGGTGCAAAGTAAGTTCATCTTGTTGAAAAGAAGGCCTTATTCCGATTCTAAGAAAGAACCTACATTTCATGCAATTGGGGCTCATCCATGTTTCCTTTTCCATTATGAGGTTTTTAAGGAATTGAGGAGGAGGTATCTCGACTAATTGTTTTACTTTCTTGATTATCATTGTATTTTCCTAGCTCACAACACCCAAACATACTCATTTACATCACGTCCTTTAGTCTCCTCAACTATCTAAACACCTCCTATGAGTTCAATTGTCATCCTAGTAAGCATGTCCCAACCTATCCCATATCAACAACCCACATCATCTATTCATGTCTATCCCAAAATAGACACCATTAATTAATACGTGTTCCATCTCTAGTATTCACACTTCTTCACAAAGAGGAATAAACCACCCATATCTTCTTTTAACACATACCTCAACAATCTCACCTCTCATCCACACCTCTATTCCTTTCTAGCACATGCCCCATTAATCCAAATCATTCATCCACACTTCAATCCCCTTCCAACATATACCCCAACACTCACAACCCATTTTAAACACATCCATGCCTATCTAATATCAATACATATAATCTTCACAACCCATAACCTTCCAACCCACATACAAAGATTCTAATATAATATCCATTTTCCTTACCAACCATATCAAAAACCAAATCTACCTATAAAAATCAACTTGGTCCTTTTTCATTCAATCCCCAACAAAAACATCACAAAACCATCCTTTATAGGAATTGATGAACAAGATATCCAGTCTTGAAACGACCTCCATAGCTCCTAAATATACCTTGTCTTATGAATAAATCTGCAATGAACCCATTCATCTATCTCGTATCGTATAAATCATATCCTCCACATTGGGAACTCCCTAAGTTCCTCAAATTCTATAGCAAAGAATAATTTCAAGAACACATTCGAGCCTTCCGACACGCTTGTTATCTCATACAACACGACCATGACCTTATGCTTTGAGAACATTCCCTATGTCCTTAGCTAGAATTTCCTTAGATTGGTATAACAATATTCCCAATTCACTCTTCTCATTCAATCATCTCACACAACTCTCTTTAGAAAATTTCTTAATTAATATTGGTCGTAAATTCACTATCAATGACCTATATGCCATCAAGAAATTTGAGGATGAATCTGCCACAAATTTCATCTCCCACTGGAGGGAAATTATCGTCGCTTATCCTTTTCCTCCCACGATTGAAGTCACCGAGTTATTTTCTCTTTCCTATGCCAAGAATATATCATCCACATTGCAAATCCAATCCTTTCAAACATTTGACAAAGCCTTCACTATGACTCACAAACTCAAACTTTGCACTCTCAAAGATGGTAGGTTCAAGCTCAAATCAAATAAGCCTTAGCCCAAGTCTTCATTCAAACCATCTTCTAGTCATGAAAAATATAAGAAAACATCCAAAACAATCATCGTAAATACTACTTTTAAAGAACATGCAACCTTTGAACACACATGTCCTCAACACAATTATACACCTATTGGTGAATCTTATAGCGTAATATTTGATAAAATATTAGTTGTGTCTATGATTACCCTTCCTCCCATCCACCCCATCGACATATATTTTTCAAAACCATCTTGGTATTAAGAAAATGAATATTGTAAATACTATATGGTCAAAGGTCATGACATCAAATTGTGTTGTTCATTCATAAATGTCCTTTAAGACCTTATCGATAAAGGTGATTTGCAACTGGATAACCCAAATTCACCTCCAAATCAGAATTTGGATTTTTTAAATAGCCCTTTCCAAACCATGCCCCATGCACCAATAAACCACATTCTAATGTTATCCAATCTTATCACACCATCAACACAATCAAAGATCACTTATATACACTCTCAACGTCTAGTTTTCCCACCACAAAGGCACCATCCAAATCATCCACAAATGATCCTCTCATTAAAAAAATTAATGAATCATCCACTAAACCCTATGTTTCCACATCAAAAAAACCTATCAAATCATGTACGTATCCTAGTATTGCCATTGGAAATATAGAAAAACCATCCACATCTATTGCAACCTCTTTAAACCCATCTAAGCTTTTCACAAGTTTCGGAAGAGAAACTTGTCTTATAGTATGTGAAAATATCTTACGATGACCATGTCACTCAACATTATGTGCGTAATATTAAAAAAAAAAAAATTGCATGTCTGCATCCCTTCATTTAAAAACATAAAAATCATATCATGTGATCATCTGACCTCCTTAATATAAAATCCAAAATTCTTGACTTCTATCTTAGTGCCACACCCCTTGTCAAAATTATCACTCACTGTTATAGAATAAAAAATCATTCCCCAATAGGTACCTAAAGGTATCACATAGAAAATGGTCCCTTCAACACTTATACCATTAAAATAATCATCATTTCCTTGACCTCCACCTCAAAATGACATTATGCAATAACCCTTGAAAGGATCATCCACCAGTCTATCATAACCTTACCTCCTCTCAAGTTTGATAGCTAGTTATATAATTTTAAAACATATTTTTGATACCATCACACACCCGGAATTTCTATAGAGGATTGTAAATCCCTTCACCCCGCTATCGAATCCTCACCAAGAAATTCCTTCAGTCCATAGACCTAGACCCATCAAAATGAACAATCATATATCTAAGACTACTACATTTAAACCATCTCCCACATCCACATCCACCAAAAGCGGTGAATCTTCCAAGAAATCCCATTTTCATCAAATTGACGTAGTACATAACACCACTAGAACATGTACCCATGACACTAAGACTTTAGATGAAAGAAATCTATAGGTCTTCATCTCACTTGCTCTCGAGTAATCTAATTCAAAACCTCCTACAAAATCCAAGTTGTCCATCCTTGCTACCCCCGTAGACGCAATCCAATCCACCAATTTTGTAAGAAATACCATCATCAAAAAAATTCATGAAGCTCCAGTTAAAATTTTCCCTTTATTAGCTCATGCGGTTTGAACCCCGGTCATTTTCATTGATGTTGTCATTGTTTTCAAGTGGAATTGCTAGTAAAAGGGTGAATGGTGGAGTGAGAAATCATATGAATTCAAATGGAAAAGGTTTGAGTTAGTGATGATGAAGTTTGATTGGTAGTTTCATCTCACGAGAGAATTCTAGGTGATTCCATGAAGTTTCGAGTCATGACAAAAAAATCAAGTGGTCGAAAAGTTCTCACTAATAGTTACATGGTCAAGAGGTCAAACAGAGAAAATCATATGTGGTTCGGATGATAATGAGTTTGTAATCAATAATTAGTATTCATGGTTAGTTCATGAATGTGATTTCATGGTGTTCAAGGTTGTTAGATATTTTAGGATGGTTCTAGCTGCATTGAGGATAAAATCATATGTGAAATAGTGTGCGAATAGGTGTTTCAATGAGAAACAAGAGTCTCTAAGGTGTATGAGGTGTTTCAGGTGTGTACAATGGTCTCTATCTTGTATATTATGGCATTTAAGTGGTTTTAAAATGATTCAGGATGACTCGAGAAAGTTCCAGGTGATTCAAGGCCATTGTAAGCATAGTACGTGAGATAGAGTTTCTCTAGGAAGAGAAAGGTATTAAAAGGATAATACAATTTACTCTATTTATTTACAAGACTAAAATCTATTTTCATATGTTCTAAGTGCTTATAGGGTCCCCATGGTATAAACAAAAATCCAAGTCCTTAGAAAATTTTGAGAAAATGTAAGTATTTTTTCATTTTAATGTATTGTGGGTTCATGGTAGGCGATGGAACTAGTTCTTGAAGATTTAATGTTCCCCGCAATGGTATAGGGGACTTTATCCTTTATAATTCATGTCAGATGTGTTAATTGGGCACCAAAGATCCTACTGGAACATGTTCCCCAAGTACCTTGGTTCCCCACAATTATGTTTGGGCTGAAATGTGAAAGTGTATGTGTATCGGATAGGGCGGGACTTTTGGGTTCAACGGGAGGTAAAAGAACTTGTTCCACAAGAGTTATGGTTCTCCACAAGGTTTTTAGGCTCAAAGGCTCTTATAATAACTAGTTCCAAGTGAATAAGAGTTCCCCGTAGGATATTATTAACCGAAAATCAAAGGATTGGGTGAAGTTCAATTCTTTGCAGATCAAATGGGTGTTTTAGGAATGAATGGCCAAAGATGAATACTTCTTTGAAGTCTGAAGTTCTCCGATGGCATATTCAACCCAAAATATAAAGGAGTCTAAAGTTATAGTGAAGTGCATATAATAAGAGGGTCGGGTGAACGAAAGCTTTGTAGCAAAACTTCCAATTGTTCTCCAAATACCCAATACACCCAAAATACAAGGAAAATGGGTGTATATAGTGTGTTTTGTGGAATCTTAGAGGATCAATTGAACCTATGCATATTGGCACTTGTTCCACTAAAATATTAGTGCCCCAAAATCATATTGGCCCAAAACATCAAGGAAAGTTGAAAATAAAATGAATGGAGTGAGTTACGGATGAAATAGGTTTTGGATGAACTAAGCTCTTATGGAAAAAATTCATTAAAGTCCTCATTAACCAACTTTATTTGATTCTAAATGACAAATGAGGGTGTTATAAAGTGTAATGTGTTACGGATTGGTAGTGAGTTTCAGAACTGTTCTCCACGACAACCCCAAACCCACATTCATATATCTTGAGCTCCAGATGTCATTTTTTCATGTTATTAGACTTGTTGGAAATTTAATTCAATCATATAGGAATTGGTATAGTAAAAATCAAGATTTGGGGTCAAATATATAAAGGATAACTAAAAATAGGTGACACACTTTTTAATAGACAAATTTGGTAACAACCGCTCAAATTCTCCTATGCATGTAAAAGAGATGGAATTAATGGCATGAAAATAGAGATAGGGATATTTTATTTTCTATAAAATCCAAATTTTAGGCATAATTTGAGTTGATGGAGAAATAGAGAAAAGAGATAAATAGGGAAGCCAAGTAGAGGGTTTTGCAGAAAAGGATACGAGTGTTGCATAATGCATATTTACTAGGAGAGAAAAGATATTTGTTGAAGGGATAATGCCATCCAATAGGATTCCAAATCCAATTATGTTCATGGATAAATTAGATATGTTATGGAAATGAAGTTAAAACCTATAACCTCAAAGCATGAAGCTAATCTACACTAAACCATCATGATAAGAGATAAACAAGACTAACATCTATCATTGTATGAACTAGATTAAATCTAAACTAACATGATAAAGCTACTCTCTACTCTTTAGATCACTTAATTAAACATTGAACCTAAGAAGATCAACTTAGCAATCAAAGGTGTGATTAGTTGTTTTATGGTTCTCAAGCTTTCAAGAATGGAGTCTCACCATTAATGGCTTCAAGGCCAATGGTTCTCTCTATTTACTCAAAACTTGGATTATGGATGCAAATGGAGGTTATTAGCTCAAGATCAATGAAGGGAGTAAGTTTAAGATCAAATTTCTTATAGCTTAAAGCTAATACAAATGGAATCCCAAAACTAGGTGTTCTTAGTGTTAATAAGATATCCTAGGTGTGAAGGTGTAAGTTGAATGGGTAGGCTTAGCCTTGTATTTATAGTTTTCCAAATGGAAGAGTTTGAACTTTGGGTGCATGTGGGACTAAAGTCTAAAAATCACTTTAGGATTAGATTAGGATAAACATGCTTTAGGCTTAGTTAAGCTTGGTTTAGGCTAGTTAAACTTTATTAGCAAGTGATTAGAGACTCATCGAGAGTTAGGAGAGGTCCGGATAACCAATTGTGACGATAGATATCCTACGAAGCCAATAGAAGTGGTCTAGAGAGGACTAGGGAGGTTCGAATGATCGAAAGGATGAATGTTTAGCTAATAAGAGAGATATTAGCCAAATAAGTTGATTATAGGAGGAATGTGACAGAAAGAATGTCGTGAATGGGCATCGAGAGTGGATTGAAGAAGGGTTGATTAATGGAGTGTCGTCAATTGCTTGAGTTAGATGAAATGCTAAGTATAAGCATATATTAGGTGTCTACACCAATGAATGTATGCGAGCTAGAGATAATATGAAAGGGAAGCCAAGATAAGAGTTTCATAGATTTAAGATACAAGTTATCCGTGAATATTTGAAGTTGATGAAGGAGATAATGAGCTTTGATTATTCATGAATATATGTAAATCAAATCAAAGGATCGAAAGATAATATTTTACTATTAATGAATATCTATTGAGAGAAGAGATCATGAAGAAAAATTTTGCTAAAGAAAAGGAGAGCAAGGGTGCAACTAAGTTCGGGGTTGTTGTACAGAGAGAGGAGAGACATTGTTATTCAAATAAGATTTATTGAGAAGAGAGCTAAGTGTTAGATGGGGCAATTTGTTGAATAATGCAAATCTATTTTTGATGAAGAGGAGAACTAAATGTTGAATATTTTGTTACAGAGTTAAAGAGAGACAGATCCATTAGATGAATATCCATTTCTGAAATAAAACAAAGCTATGAGATCATAAAAGAGTGAGATAGAGAGTAGAATATGTTTCCAAAAGAACAAATTGTTGAATGAGAAGATCAATGACAGAGCCATCAATCGTAGAAATAAGTGCAATGAATGATTGATATCAAAGACCAAGAAGAGGTAAGAAGAGTAATGTATATTTAAGGTTGCATATTGCAAGAGGAGAGTGATAATAATTTGTTGAATAAGCAACACAGTATCTAGATGATCAAATTTTGTGTATAATACCTATTTAAGTTGTAGCTTAGATCTCAGGGGGTTGCAGCCTCCTTATGGGTAGTGGCCTACAAAAGATAAGTGGCGGATGATTAAATTATATGGTTTGTGGCTTACAAAATTTCAATGGGTGTTGTATCAAATTTGGGAGTTGTGGCTTCTAGGAAGTTGTAGCTTTTCAAAGACTAGGTGGTGGCCTGGTTGAATTATTGGAGTTGTAGCTCTAGATTGAGTTGTAGCTCAATTGGGAAATCATTGTAACTACATAGGAAAATTGTCCAAGATAGTGAATTAGTTTCCATGGGTTTTTGTCCCGAAAGGGTTTCCCACATTATATCTAGTCTCCTCATGTGTATGTGTGTTTATTTCTCTTCATATCTTTCATGGTTAATATTGCATGCTTATGACAATCAATATAGTTTAACTACAATAAACTAAAGAAGTGGAAATTAATTGTGAAAGTTTTTATCTACACTAATTCACCCCCTTCTCAGTGCCTAAAATTCCTAACAATTGGTATCAGTGGAGGTTCTCCAATGCATTAAGCCTAACAACTTGGAGGTGATCTTGAAGACATAAACATGGGTTCTCTAGAAGAATCAATCATGAAGAGAAAATATGAGATTTCTCAAACTCTGATAGAAGGTCTGAAGAATGAGATTAAGCACATGGAAGCTCACCATGGTTAAGAACTTAATAAAATGGATTCATTTGTAGAAAATGTTTTAAGATCCCTAAAATAAAAATAGAATGAATTCTTAGAATTTGAAAAGGAAATAAAGACCTTAAAGGTTAAACTGAAATGCGTTACAAACTATTTTAATGACTTACAAAGACATTCTCGTATAATAGAGCATGAGTCATGTCAAGAATCCATCCAAGCAAAGAGTGAAGAATGAGAGAGATTAAATGCATACTTGAATATTCTCGGAGAGAAAATGGAACACGGGAGACAAAGGGGGTTAAAGGCATAATCAAGCCATGCATTTTGCCAAATATGTTCAGGGGATCAAGGAAGATGACAAGGCTAGTCCTATCATGTAAAAATATAAAAGAAGACCAAAAAGACAATCAGACAACCAAATGCATTTAGGTATGAGAGAATATTTAATAGATATTTTTCTCATGTTATAGATTTAGACATAGAGATAGAAATTGAAAATGGATTAAGGTAGACAAAGAACATCCATGGAGGGATTGCAGACTTGAGTCTCGAGAAAAACAAGGTTTGATTTAATTGTCAAGAAAGAGGGCATATTTCTAGGAACTGTTTAGAAGATCAATATTGGAAAGAAAAATTCTCAAGTGGAAGAAACTATATTTTGTATTTCAATTGTAATGGACAAGGAAACTTTGCAAGGCACCTTTATTACAAGTATCGTGGATATACCAACAAAAACTGCACTCCTTCAAAAGGCAAGAGAAATAGGTATTTAGAGAAAATACAAACTCTAAGAGTGAGACCAAGTCTGTCATGATTGAGAGAGATACTGAAAAGAAGAAAGTAAAATACATCTACAGAGTCAAGAACACTAACTCTAGCCCCGAAAAGTTAAATAAGGACAAAGGATCAACACGGGAAAATAATGAAGAGACAAGACAAGATGAGACATTCACAGGGAGAAACAAGCACAAAAATACTATAGGACGGGATGATGAATGTAAAAATAAGGAAGAGAAGTTCACTAAAAATCATGAATAATTTCTTCCCCAAGCGGTTTTGGAACAAATACAACATGTTTGTCTTTCAAGCATATAATCAACAAATGAAGAATTGAGAGATGAAATTGCTTCATCAAATAATGTGTCCAAGAAGAGTGACAACGATTTGAGAGAAATAAAGTAAAGGACTACATCATCATGTTGTTTTGATGACTTAATTTTTTTATGAAGTAACATAATAGGAGAGTATTCCTTCTCTAGGATTCTAGAAGGTGTACCCAATCTAAAGGAATCAAAGTATGCTCCTCTTCTGTCTACCAATCAAGAGTTCCTTGTGATGAAGTTGAGTAATAAGGTCAAGGATGATGATAAATAAAATATGTTGTTGATTGTTATCTCTATCAATTTGTCAAGGTTTCACAACTTCAAATAAAGTCTTCTATTGCTCCATATTAAAAGGTAATGCATGGTAGAAGTATTGAGTGTCTTTGTGAGAAATCATAGAAAGAGACCATTGTCAATGTTTTTTGTCAAACAAGAAGTATCTATTTGGTATGAGTGTATGTTCTATAATTTCTCTAGATCTACCTCAAAGTCCATCAATATGATAAAATTTGATGTTATTCTGAAAGATTGTAAAATTAAAATGAAGTGCATGTGCATTCTTGAGTTGTAATGTAGATTTATGTCCCATGGTGCTTGAATAGAACCTTCAAGACTTAGTAAACAGTGTGTTGCAAATAGTGAGTGTTGTGTGTCTTGATACAATGACTGCATGTTGCTCATATAGTGTTAGATTGGGATTTTGAAGAGGAAAGTCACATGGGTTGAGAATGTTTCCGAAACTTGATTGTGTGGGAAATCAGCTCATGAATTTGGATAATAGAAACATTGATTGATTCGATCCCTAGTAGATCATTATACAAGAAATGATGAAGACACATTTTATAACTAAGTATGTTTGGAAGAAAGAAAAACCTTGACAAGAAATTCTCACCTACAGATTGAGGATGATCTATACCTAGAAAATTAAGATTCGTGGATCCAGTTTAAAGCTTATAGCAGAATCGGAGAGTCAAACAAGAGAGAAGTGCCAATGCATTCCTCAACACAAATTATCTTCACATGAGTCTATATAAGTATGTGTAGAGAGAATATTTCAATAAATATTATAGGATTCAAATGAAGTAGAATGAGTACATATTATTCTCCAAATATTGCAAGGGTTAATGATCCAGAATAAAAGTGTGAAGGGATGTCATTATCGCAGTGTGTCATCAAATGAGTATACATTGTTAATCAGAGCTATAGGTTTCTAATATAAAGAGATTGGTCAAAAATACATAAATAAGTGATGGATTCTAAAATTCATTGTGATCTTGGAAAGTGATTGGAGCATATTGTGGTACAAGTATATGAGATTTTCTTGTAATAAAACTTGTGTTGAACACAAGTATAACATGTATGTGTATGAAGGTTTTATGAGATCCTAATTTGTGTAGGGTTATTGATCTCAAGATTGGTATTTTTACTTGTGACTCCATGTGCAAATTACAAGCTACAATGTTTGTGCCAAACAAGGTAGACCCAAAAAGACAAAGTGTTTTTGAGAAGATGGCAGAGAGTGTTTTAGGGAAGTATAACAAGGTGATGAAATAAAATAACATATTGTCTTCAAAGGAATATTGTTTGTATCCAAGAGAAGCATGAAAAATTGAAAACTTAGTCTCTCAAGTATGAGAAATAATAGAGATAAAGGAAAGGTTGCAGTAGTAAGATGAATTTTCAAAGGATAACTTGTAGCATAAGAAGAACTTGATAGAGATTAAGATTTTTTTCTAAGTGAAATTGCCTGAAAAGATTGTAGATCATCAATTCATGTAATATCAGCTCCTACAAAAGTGTTGAAAGAGTTGCAAGTGTTAGTGTCATATGAACAAAAAGCGTTGATATTATCGTGGAAAAGAAAGTGTTGATACTATCTTGGAAGAGAAAAGATATGTATGAAAAGATTAAATTAAGAAAATATTAATTGGATCAATTTCACTGGTAATAAAATTCATAGAAGAAGGAATACAATCCTAGGAAAGCTTATTGACAAGGAGATCTAGTAAGGTGTGAAGAATGTCATGCACCTAAGATAATTATATTAGTTAAAGCACAACATCATCCAAGGGGGAACTACCAAAGGTAATATCATGATTGCATATTTTTATTATATTGAATATTGCTCATGGTGTTATTAGGTTAACCATTTTTCAATGATGTCAAAGGGGGAGAGATACAGAGAGTGTTATCGAAACCAAGTTTACAAGTTTTTTTACCATAAAAGTTATAGGCTTCGAATGTGTTGCCATCAATGACAAAGGGGAGATTGTTGAACCTTGGTCATTTTCATTGATGTTGTCATTAATGTCAAGTGGCATTGATGGAAAAAGGATAAATGGTGGAGTGATAAATAAAATCAATTTAACAGAAAAAGGTGTGAATGAGGGATCGTGAATGTTGATTGGTAGTTTCATATCACAGAGAATTCCTAGGTGATTCCATGAAGTATTCGATCCATGATAGACAATTCAAGTGGTCAATACAAGTTCTCGGTGGTAATATATGGTCAAGAGGTTAAACAGAGACAATCATGTTTGGTTCATGTAATAATGAGTCCGTAATCAATGTTCGAAGGTGCATGGTCGATCATGAAGGTGTTTTTAGTGGTGTTCGTGGTTATTAGATGTTTCAGGATGGTTCCATGAAGTATTCGATCCATGATAGACAATTCAAGTGGTCAATACAAGTTCTCAAAGGTAGCTATATGGTCAAGAGGTTAAACAGATACAATCATGTTTGGTTCATGTAATAATGAGTCTCGTAATCAATGTTCAGGTGTGCATTTAGGACAAAATTATATGTGAAACAATGTGCAAATGGTGTTTTAATGAGAAACATGTGTCTCCAAGGTATATGAGGTGTTTCAGGTAAGTACAATGGTCTATTTTCTATGTATTGTGGCATTCAAGTGGGTTTAAAATGATTCTGGATGACTCAAAAAGTTTCAAGGTGATTCAAGGCAATTGTAAGCATGATAGGTGAGATAGAGGCTCTCTAGGAGGAGGAAGGTATTAAAATTGCTGATACAATTTACTCAATTGATTTACAAGCCTAAAATCCATTTTCATATGTTCTAAGTGCTTACAAGGTCCCCATGGTAAAAACAAAAATCCAAGTCCTTAGAAAAATTTGAGAAAAATTGAGTATTTTGTCATTTTAATGTATTGTGGGTTCATGATAGATGGATGCAATAAGTTCTTGAAGAAATAGTGTTTCTTGCAATGGTATAGGTGACCAAAAAACTTTTTAATGCGGGTCATACATGTTAATCGGGCACCAAAGACCCTTCGAACATGTTCCCAAGTACCTTGGTTACCCGCAATTAAGCTTGGGCCGAAATGTGAAGGTTTATGTGTATTACGGATTGGGAAGGACTTTCAGGCTTGATGGGAGTTAAAAGAACTCGTTCCACGAGAGTTAGGGTTATTCACGGTTTCTTATGAACCGAAAGACAAAGGAGAAATCCATTTGTAGATAGAATAAGGTTTTTAGGCTCAAAAACTCTTATAATAACTAGTTCTAAGTGAATAATAGTTCCCCGCAGGATATTATGAATTGAAAATCAAAGGATTGGGTGAAGTTCAATGCTTTGTGGATCTAACAGATGTGTCGGGAATGAAAGGCCAAAGAGGAATAATTCTCTCGAAGATTTACATTCTTCGACGGCACAATCAACATGAAATACAAAGGAGTCTAAAGTTCTAGTATAGTGTGGATAATAAGAGGGTCGGGTGAATGAAAGCTTTGTAGTAAAAGTTCCAACTGTTCTCCAAATACCGATACACACAAAATACAAGGAAAAGGGGTGTAGATAGTGTGTTGTATGGAAGATTAGAGGATCGGTTGAACCTATGAATCTTAGCACATGTTCCACTAAAATATTAGTGCCCCAAAAATCATATTGGCCCAAAACATCAAGGAAAGTTGAAAATGAAATAATGTTTGGACTAACTAGGCTCATGTGGCACCAGTTCCTTAAGTTACTCAATGACCCGCTTTATCCGATTATAAATGAAAAATGAAGGGGTTATAAAGTGTAATGTGTTGCGGACTAGTAGTGAGTTTCAGGAACTTATTCTCCACGACAACCCCAGACCCGCATTCAAATATCTTGAGCTACAAATGTCAAATTTTTATGTTCTTGGACTAGTTGGAAAGGGAATTCAATCCTCTAGGCATTAGAATAATAAAAATAAATATTTGCGGTCAAATATAAAAAGGAAAACTGAAAACATGTGGCACATTGTTAGTAGAAAAATGTGGTAACCACTCAAATTATCAAATTCATGCAAAGGAGATGGAATGCACGACACGCCAAGAGAGAGATGGGGAGATTGTATTGTCTATAAAATTAAATTTTTAGGAATAATTTGAGTTGATGTAGAAATAGATAAAAGAGAGAAAGAGGGAATCCAAGTAGAGGGTTTTCCAGAAAAGGATACATTGTTGCATAATGTGGATTTTCTATAAGAGTATAGATATTTGCTTTGAAGGGATAATGCCATCCAATAGGATTCCAAATCCAATGAATGCATGAAGATGGAGAGAAGAGTAAAGGGAAACCAAGACAAGAGTTTCATAGATTCAAGATACAAGTTATCCATGAATATCCATAAATCAAATTAGAGGATGGAGAGATAATATTGTACTATTAATGAATATTTATTGAGAGAAGAGATCATGAAGAAAAAAATATATTGAATAAAAGGAGAGCAAGGGTGCAAAATTGAGTTCGGGGTTTTTGCACGAGAGAGAGGATGGATACATTTTTATTTAAAGAATATCTATTGAGAAGAGAGCTAAGTAATGGGGATGGGACATTGTTAAATAATGAAAATCCATTGTTGATAAAGATGAGAACTACATACCGAAGATATTGTTCTGAGTTAAAGAGGAGATAGAGCCATTAGATGAATATCCATTACTGAAATAAAACATAACTATGAGATCATAAAAGAGTGAGACAAAGAGAAGAAAGTGCTACCAAAAGAACATTTATTGCTCAATGAGAAGATAAATGACAGAGCCATCAATCGATAAACAAGTGTAATGAATAATTAAGATCGGGCCATACTGGGAAGAGGTAAGAAGAGCATTGAATATTTGAGGTTGCAAAGTGCAAGAGGAGAGTGATCATAATCTGTTGAATAAGCAATACAATATCTAGATGTTAAATTTTTTTATAATACCTATCTAAGTTGTAGCTTAGATCTCAAGGGGTTGTAGCCTCCTTGTGGGTAGTGACCTATAGAATATCGGTGTTGATTGATTGAATTCTAGGGGTTGAAGCTCCTTGTAATTTGTGGCTTACTAAAGATTAGTGGGTGTTATATCATATTTGGGAGTTATGACTTCCAGGAAAGTTGTAGCTTGTCAAAGACTGGGTGGTGGCCTAGTTGAATTATTGGAGTTGTAGCTCTAAATTGAGTTGTAGCTCAATCGGGAAATCATTGTAACTACACAGGACAATTTTCCAAGATAGTGAATTGGTTTCCATGGGTTATTGTCCCGAAAGGATTTCCCACATTATTATTATCCATTTCCCCGGGAAAAAGGAACAATAGGGAGGGACCAGGACCCAAGTATTGGACATACCATCCAGAAATAATCTAAGGGCTTATAGCGAAAAAACCATGTTTTGGGATCAATTACATTGTTTTGGGAAGAATCGGGATTATCATAGGAATTTTTCTTCTTCTACGGTTTTGAAAAGGCTAAGATTTTACCCGAGGTGAAAAATGGGCTCTTTCATGCCCACATTCAAAAAAACAAGAAAAAATGATAAAAATGGACCACGAGCCCAAAATTGATTCCACTCAGTCTCCATGGGCCTTTTGGTTTGACAAAATCCAAAAACTCCAAAGATCTAGAGGGACAAGTGAAAAATTTGTAAAAGGGCCATGGGGGAATTGAGCTAAAAATATCTCACCGAGAAGCTCAACAAGCTATGGTGTTACATTGGGGAGACGAGCTCCCATGTCGATCGGGAGAGCTAGTGGAACAATGGGGTTTGCATTGGATGTCTAGTAGGGTTGAGTGGATTTTAAGTGGAGATCGAGTCAAGCCGACTCATCGAGCTAGCTCAACGAGCCCCTTGATGAGTTAGAGGGCCACAATTACAGGGGTACAAAGATTTATCTTGTTGAGATAGCTCGGCGAGCTCGGGTTTGAGCTTGACAGAGTCAAGTTAGAAATAAACGATAAGGACCTCAACATCGGGAATGGATTGAGCTTGGCAAGTCATGGGATAATTTGGGGTGGAAAAAGGATCTGTTTGGAGCTTGGGGGTCAAATGGTGGGTCAAGCTCAGCAGGTGTGTGGTCGTCGTGACAGGTTACATCATGTTCGAGGGGGAGTGCATTGGCGGATAGCTCGGCACGAGCACGAAGTGATTAGGCTGACCAAACCATCTTGGTGAACCCAAGGTTAAATGCAAACAATATTAGGCGAGTTTAATTGGTCGGTGAGTCGAGAAGTACTCATCAAGATCATGAAGGGCACAATGGTTTGGAGCTTAGAGGGAAATCGTAAATTTAATTGGCATTGGAGGGAGTTAGCGAATCGATGGATATCTTAGAGAGCTCTTCGGGAATGATAATGTATGGGTCATGGCATAAAGGAATCTAAATCGCTCGAAAATTAGCTCGGAGGGATAAGATAGAAATAATTCGAAGTGGTGAGGTAGATTCAAGATTTAAAAACCCATATTTTATGTTTTTGGAGAATGAGGAGCATTTTTCATATGCGACGAGTGGAGAACTCAAGCGTGAGGATTCTAAAGTCCAAACCGAGTGACCCGGTCAACACACACATTGGGGTCAACAAGGGGTGTGCATTGGAGGTTGAGGTAGGTATTGCATTAGGTTTCAGGGGTGGCCACGATCTAATGGACAAGGAGTTTAAGATCTGAAATCTGAGCTGATGTTGCGGGGTGAGTTAAGTTTGTAGTTAGTGTGGTGATCAAGATTTCAGGGAGCGGGATTTTGGAGATCAAGGCGGTGTATGCTGCGACTTAAAATTTGAATTCTTCCCAATGTAAACCCCAATGTCCAAAAATGGTCCGCCAAGTCATTTTTGGTGTGTAGAGCCACCTCGGTTCCAAGCTCTACAAAGTGGTAGGTGGTGAGTTATGAAGCGAGACATAGGAAAGTTTAAGGGATATGGAGCTCGATAGGTGGAGGATGAGCTCAAGAAGTAACCCAAAAAAATCATGATAACTTTCTCCACACTCATCCAAATTACACAAGTTTATAGTCATTGGAAATGTGATATGGAGCTCTATGATAGGAGATGATAAAAAATAGGAAATTAATGAGTTAGGTGGGTGAAAAATTATGGAGAAGTTTTAGGAGTTGAAGGCCATACCTAGGTGCAAAGATGGAGTAAATGAAAGTATGGAGACCCATTTCTTCTTACTCAAGGAAGAGTACAATGGAGTATGGTATTTGTAGGTTCCCCCATTCCTCTTTTAGGTACAATGATGTTTTTTTTGGTTCGTTGAAGCAAATTTTAGGCTTCTCCTCTCTCTATCCTCTCTTCATATTCTTCTATAAATTTTAAGGAAAGGAAATGTTTTAAAGGTTAGACATTCTTGCATCTGCCCCTCCCTTCTTCCTCAATATAGGACATTTGTGGAGTTTCAAACCTCTCCTTTCAAGCATTGTAATGAAAAAATCATGCCTTTGGCCCCATTGTAATGACTTGTATAAAATTCTTGGAGTAATAAAATCAAATTTGTGGATGTTTGCAACCCTTTTTTGCATATTATTATATCTTTTTGATCTTTTCATTACATTTAAGGGTTTTTGTGCATTATCTTAATTTCATTGCAAGGTTTAATGGTGTTGTGTTTATTGGAAATGTTATATGAATGCAATTGTGGCTTGTGGTGCTAGATCATCCTCCCCACATCATTTTATTCTATTTTCATCCACTATGAGTTTTTCAACACTTTTTCTTAGTGCATCACCCACTTTAGTGTAGGTTTTATTTTGCATACATATTCCTCTATCCATGTCTCCTTGGAAGTATTAGGGTAGGATTATATTAGGTGTTTTTCTACATTTTTGGTAGCATAGTGCTTATTTTAGGAAAAGCAATTTGGCCTTCTCCGGAGAACTATACCATTTTCAAGGTCCCACACTTTATGTTAGCTACATGTTACCCAATCAAACAGAATGCCTTAGTCACATGTTAGAAATTTAGGGGTGTTGTGATTCGGTGACAACAATTCTAGCATGCCCAAAGTGGGTCCACAAGAGGTCATCATATTATACAACTAAATCGTAAGTTTGAAATTGTAAAAAACCAAACAAGACCCAATCCTTGTAATTTTGGATTTCGGAGGTTTCGGTCAAGAAGGCTCAACTTCCAAAAATTGAATTTTTTCATGGTTTCACATGTGCAAAACTAGTCCTAAGTTCTAAAAATGATAGATTGAAGGTTTTAGATAAGAAGGGTGGTCTTAAATTTTAAAAATATACATTTCAAATTTTGAGGTCTCTTTGCATTTCAGATTTTAGACTTTTGAAACTTCATATCAGATTTTGGACTTTTAGAGACTCTACATTTCAAATTTTGGAGGTCCGTTTTGACTTCGTATTTCAAAGTTTGCACATTTGTATTTCAGATTTCAGAGTCTATTGTGCATGAGCCAAGTTTCAAATTTCAGATTTCAGAGATTGCAGTATTACAAAACAAGGTCTAACTTCCGAAATCAGGTTTTAGGCCCTTCAAATTTAATGTTCCCATTTTATCAAGGTTGTATGTGTGTCTTGGTAAAAACCTAGCCTTTGAAGGCTCATTCCTAACAGATCGGTGACTCCCAGGATCAAAACTCGGTGGTGTATCAACCCAAGTCCCTCAAATTCATGAGAATAATCTAAACTTAGTCGAGGAAAAGAAGAAGGCATATTTGAATATTTACAACTATCTCCAGGTATAGGAAGGAGAGGAAGAAGAGTACAAATATCCCCATCTCCACCTAATAGAACATTATCAACACCTCCACTTGGTAGACCTTTTCTCCAATCAACTCGGGTTCTTAGACAAATCAGGATGGCACATCAACAACCACCACAAGAACCACCAAAACCATTTATAAACTTCATGGGAAGTAGCCCACTTTCCCTCAATGCCCAAAATCCAATCCTAGTTGTAGCATTAAAGAACATCCCTTATTTCATCAAAGAAAACCACACAACTCCCAGTGACCATATTCAAGACATTGCAAATGTTTGTGCCATTCATGAGATCAATGAAATGGATGTTGTAGTTAGGCTACTTTCCTCTTCCCTCGAAGGAAAAGCATTGCAGTGGTTTAAGGGCCAAACAATTGGGTCAATTGATAATTGGAATGAGTTGTGTTCAGAACTCTATAACCATTCGAGAAAAGGTGGAAAACCTATCACTTTTGGAGCAATAACTACAATCAAAGAGGGCCAAAAAAATAGATGGCTAATTTCAACTTTAGATTCCAAAGACATGAGACCAAATTCTAATTCATGTGACACCAACGATGGAAGGTGCATTCTTATACTTTTTGAAAGCTCTAAATTCTGACATCTCTGTAATGATTCAATCAATGGGAGGAATGTAACCCTACCCTGGAGCTTATGACATCACTATTAGGGAAAAGAAATGTTTGATTTAAGCCGAAACTTACACCAAGGCCACCTATGCCTCTATATCCAGAAATGGGAAATCCCACTACTAGTCAAGAACATATGAGTTGAATCCCATTCCATCCCCTAGAAATTAGAGTAATAGTGAGGCCTCCACTTCTTCTAGTACTTCCAAAGAACTTCAAGAGGTTATGAAACAACTACAAAATTTAGGGAATGAGTTGGTGACTATTAATAGGAAACATGCCCAAAATTTCAAACCATATCAGCCTCAAGCTCAATCAAATAGGCCTTCGTATCAACCAAATAGACCTCCAACTTAAGCTGCAAATCAAAATTAGAACCAAGGATAACCTCAAGTTGTTAGGACATTTCAACCATATAATCCAAATTTAGTTTCAACATCCAAGGCCTTGGTTCCAACTCAAAATAACATTGCATAGAGTATGAATGGTGCTTCCCATGTAATCAACCTCATAATTAGGCAATGTGCTTCAATGGTGCTAATAAATCAGGCCTTAATGGTACAAACTTTCGGTGTCCCAAGAAACAAAAGAGGAGAAGAAAATCAGTAACAAACAAGTGGCTACTCAAGAGATAGCTCCAAGTAAGACCTCACTTGTCAACTGGCAAGATGAAGCATTTTGTGGCATTAATCAGTCTCCTTCTCAGGTGTGGCAACCAATACAAGGTCTAAAAAGAGAAATACATAGGAAGGGAATTCCTCTAATCCAATTATTTCTCATCCTCTTATCATGCCTCGAGGCATTAGCTATGCAAAAGAAAACCCAAACCCAAAAAATCAACCCAAGGCACTAGTTGTAGTAGCCCATGTACCAAATTCAAGTGTCGGAGAGGATTGTTGCAAAGGGCAGAAAAAAGACAACTCATCTCCTTCAAATCATTAATCATAATGAATAATATGAATGAACATTTCTATGTGGGAATCACTGGAAATTCCAGGACAACGGGATTTATTGCAAGTGGCCATGGAAAATTGCCAATCATCCACTTTTAATGATTCATCCAAAATCAAGAGAAAGTCCTCACCAATGGAGTACAATAAGAGGGACGTAAACCAAAGAAGAATTTGAAACCTCCACCATTTTATGTGTCCTTGATTGTTAAGGATAATTGGTATACAATTTCATGATTGATTCGGGGCGAGTAGTTAAGTAATGTCAAAGAAAATAGTAGATCAATTGGGCCTAAAGTATGATCCAATCTCTAAAGGAGTGGTGCAATTAGATGGGACAACAGTAGGAACCATTGGAGTGATCAAAGGGTTGAATCTCACGCTGCATGATTTCCCAATGTCATAGTCCTACAAGATGTATCCATGATTGACTTACCACCACTCTTTGTGTTGTGCTTGTGAAGAGATTTCATGACTAAAATTAGTGGGTACCTATCTACAGACTGGTCACATATTTTCTTGAGAACAAGATATGGAGCCAAATCTACAATCAGGATCAAAAAAATTGTAAAATTCCAAATTGAACCACATGTGCCAAGCCCCATCAATGTAAATTTCTCATCTTTTGATCAATAAAATTTCCCAAGCACTCCAAAAATAGGTACTAAAGTTGAGGCATTCCAAATTTAACATTAGATGAATGGGAAAAAAAAGGCATGCTTTTGATCCATACAGAGAGATGGAAGAAGTTGAGTTAGGAATTTATTGCTTGCACAAAGAAAATCCACCTCTCCCTAGCATCACCAAACTAGATGAAAAAGATGATAATGAGGTTTAGCAGTTGTTTTTTTATGGTTCAAGGAGCAGACAAGGTCCTGAGGAGGTGCAATGCTTGTGTCACCTCAAGGTATAAAGTAATACTCAACTTTCCATTTTTAGTTTTCTTGTTCAAACAACATAGCTGAATATGAGGCATCAATCCATGGATTGCATTAGATGAAAGAAAAGAGGTATCAAGAACTTGTAGGTATTCGGAGATAGTGAACTAATCGTGAATCAAGTCAAAGGGAAGAATGCAATAAAAAAAATGATCTCTCAAAGAGATACAAGAATCAGGTGTGGGATCTCATTGAATATTTCTAGGCATTTAATATAAGTTCCATTCCTAGGAAGAAAAATGAGGTTGCAAATAGGCTTCTTGCAGAATTGGAGATACATTTGATGTGGTTGAAAGCATCAAACAAAATCAAACTCAACCTCATATCAAATTAATTGTGAGGCCATATTTTCTAGAAAACAACACAAGTTGGCAAGTGTTCGAGAATGATCAATAGATCATCAATTTCCTACAAGAATAAGTTGAATTCTCCACCAAGAATCATGATAAATTAGAGCCATAGTATGGGGATAGAGTGGTTCAACTAAGGAAGAACAATCTTCCAAAAGGCCTAGTTATATTAGAGTCAATATTCAATCCCAATGATCAATTCCAAAGGAAAGGAAAATATTCAAGTAAAGGGGAGATTTGGAACCCATTTCTATTGGAGAGGATAAAGTACTCCAAATTGGCAAGGTGAGTACTGATCAAGAAAAATCTGATTTCATATAATTTTTCAAGAGTTTCCAGATGTCTTTTCTTGAGCTACAAGGACCTAAGGCTATTTAATCCAAGGTTAGCACAACACACTATTGAATTGGATCCAAAAGCTAAGCCTATTAGATAGAAACAAATACCAGTCAACCCTCATATCAAGCCTCTCATGAAGAAGGAACTAAACAAGATCATTGAGGAAAGCATTATTTTTCCAATCAAGCACTCTTCATGGGTTTCTAATTTGGTGCTAGTTAGGAAAATAAATGGAGAAATCAGGTTATGTGTGGACTTCTGAGACTTGAACATGGATTCTCTCAAAGACCATTATTTCTTCCTTCTATGGAGTAAATCTTGCATGTTGTTTCCAAATCGGAAAGATTCTCTCTCTAGATGCATACTCGAGCTACAATCAAATTATGGTGAAAGAGGAATACCAATTCAAAACATCCTTCACCATAAAATGGGGTATGTATACTTATAGGAAAATGACTTTTGGGCTATCAAATGTAAGGGAAAATTTCCAGAGGGCTATATGGACATGGCGTTTAAGGGGATGATAAACAAGATAGTTCTTATGTACTTAGATGACATCACCATGTTTTCCAAGAATGCAACAAGTCACCTTTTTCATCTCAGGAAAGTGTTCCAAATATGCAGGAGATTCAGTGTCTCTAAATCCAAAGAAGTGTATATTCCTAGCTCATGAAGGCAAGCTCTTAGGCCACATTATGTCTAAAGAGGGGTTGAAAATTGATCCGAAAGAATTGAAGCTATTCGATGCTCTACCATCACTACCAAGTCACAAGAAGGCTCTCCAAATATTTTTTGGGAGAATTAACTTTGTCTGAAGGTTTGTTCCTAATTTTACCACTCTTGTCAAGCCAATAACCATGATGTTGAAGAAGAGGATGACATTCAAATGGACACCAGAGGAAAGGAGATTTTTGCAAGCTATCAAGAATGCCATATCTCAAGCCCCAACTCTCATTAATCCAAACTTTTCCAAAGACTTCATTATCTATTTTTGGTGGATCAAACATAATCTCTGCAATCTTGGTGCAGCTAAACAAGGAGGGATCTGAAAAACTAGTTACTTTCTTAAGCAGTTTGGAGGATTATGAGGTGAGGTATTATTTTATCAAAAAACATGTCTTTTCCATTATCGGGGTTTGAAAGAAATTTAGAAACTTAGTTTCCAACAATAAAATTCAGTTGTTAGTGTCTCACACCGAAGTCAAGGATTTCCTCCTAAAAAAGGATTTGAACAAGAAAACGGAAGGTTGGATAACTCGTTTCATGGAATATGACATAGAGATTAAGGTCACCAAGTTATTATGTGGTAAAGGAATTTGTGATCTACTAGCTTCCAATCAACATGTTGAGGTAAAGTGATCAAGAAGAAGTTTTCCTAGTGTTGCAAGATAACCAAGAACAAGAAAAATATGATGCATCCACTACATGTTGGACTCAGGACTTGATGTAATTTCTTCAAACATGACTATGTCCTCTGGAGTTGAGAAAAAAAAGAGATATATTTTAGACTCCAAGCCATTCTGTGTGTTCTTATTGATGGTGTTTTGTTCAAGAAGGACGTGAATGGATTCCTATTAAGGTGCATTAGAAAAATTAGATTGAAAAGGTGTTACATGAGTTCCATGATGGAGAAGTTGGAGGTCATTTTTCTCCATGAGTAACAACCCTCAATATCATGAAGGTTGGATATTATTGGCCCATAATGTTCAGTGACTTCTACGCATGGATTAAGAAATGTAAAAATGAGCATTTTTATAGGCTCGGAGAAGCTAACATCACTTCCACTTCATCAAATCTTAGTGGATCAAACATTCATGTAGTGGGGATTAGAGTTAATTGGGGTCATCAACCTGAACTCTAGTTTAGGCCATAAGTGGGTCATAATAGAAATGGAATATTTCACCAAGTGGACCAAAGTAGTAGCACTCAAAAAGGAAAATGAGTCTAGTATAATGGACTTTTATGAAGGAATTGTTACCAAATTCGAGAGTCTCCGCCACTATCATATCATACAATTCACTAACATTCCTTGGCACAAAGATCATTAAAGGGGCTGTTAGAAATGGGATATATTTGAGCACCTATTCAAACTATTACCCCCCAGTAGTAATGGGCAAGTAGAGTCCACAACAAGAATTTGTTGAGGATCGTCAGGAGGAATTTGGATGAAAATCAAATGACGTGGCATACCAAGCTCAAATCATCATTACGAGATGATAGAATCACACCTAAAAGGTCAACAAGAATCTCTCCTACAAGTTGGTTATATGGAAAGGAAGAAAGGCTGCCCATATCACTTGAGTTACCCGACATTGGAAGCTTCTGAAAAAAAAAATTAGAACTATTAGTGTTTGAGCCTATGGAAGTAAGGTATATGGAACTCATGGAGTTGGAAGAAATAAGAGAGCATGCGATGCAAACCATAAAAAAGGATCGAGCCTTGATCAAAATGAGTTTCGATAAGAAAGCTAAAACAAGCACCTTCCAGAAGGGAGACTTGATTCTAAAATGGGATGTAGATTGGGCTAAGCTAGGATAGCATTCCAAATTTTATGCCATATGGAGTGGCCCTACATGATCATAGGATGTAAAAGTAAAAATTTTTCTAGCTATCCAAGTTGGAAAGAGAAGAATTTCTGATTCTAGTCAATGAAATCTACCTCAAGCATTGTTACTAAAGGAAGAATTCTCACCCTTATACATATTAGTTTAGGTTTTTAATTCCTCTAAATGCTTATGCACATTTGTTTTTTTTAGAGTAGGTTTTATTCCCTAAGTTCTTTTGGCACTAGTTTTATTGCTCTCTAGTTGTCCCATTACACAAATTTAGTATACCTCTCTCGAAAGAAATGTTGTAACAGAAGCTCAAAGTTACAAGGAACAATTGTAATCCCCAAAAGGTTTCAAATGTAGAGTAACTAAAAATCAGATTAAGAGATAGGTTTCAATGTTTTCATCCTCTTGTCCTTTTGAATTAATCATTTTTGAGCTTTTAACACCTCCACAAAGTCGAAAGTCGGTCTCAAGGAGTAATATTCCCAAATTTATTCAAGATCCTCTTTAAGTTTTGAGCGAGAAGATCAACATCAAAATTTTACCTTTACATCCTTTGGATCTAACTTAGTTAAAATTTGAAAAACTTGTGAGTAGTTCCAAGCCATCAATGGTATTCTAAGTAGCGGGAAGAATGAGGAAAACAGTTTTCCTAAATCAACTGTAGTCCTAAACTTTGTAATGTTCGATATTAGCCAAGAAATCATTAATCAATCATGTTTTAGACTTGGCGGGAATCAAATATTGGAGGCAAGTACATGTGTTATTATGCACTCCAAATGGATCAGGATTTAAAAAATGAAGGGAAAAAAGCAAAATTCAAATCAAAGCAATTTTTCACTCACACAAACTTTGATATTTTCTTATAAAGATTGGAAAGTGCAAGCAATGGATCAATTCCAAGTCCATAGGTGTTTCAAGCGGACTGCGGGGACATGTTTCAAATATTTAGATCAGTTTAGGGCTACGAAAGGTCACTCCATGCCTAATGGATGCATTCAGCTACTGGTCAACCACATATAGCAGGAAAATGTCCTCACAAGTCGCCAAAATTATCATCCATTTTTCCCCCCGGGAAAAAGGAAAATAGGGGGACCGGACCCAAGCACTAGACAGGGCATCACGGAAAGAATCTAAGGGATTACAGGTAAAAACCATGTTTTAGGATCAATTATAGTATTTTGGGAAGAATTAGGATCATCAGAGAAATTTTTCCTCTTCTGGGTTTTGAAAACGCTCAGAGTTTACTTGAGGTGAAAAACGGGCTCCGAAGGGACCATATTCATTCGAAAAGAGCAAAAAATGGCAAAAATGGACCACGAGAACAAAATAAATTTCACTCAGTATCCATGGGCCTTCTGGTTAAAAAAAATCCATAAACTCCAAAGATCTAGAGGGACAAATGAAAAAATTGAAAAAGGGTCATGGGTGGCATTGAGCTAAAAAAGCTCACTAAGCGAGCTCGGCGAGCTTCTCGGCGAATTAAGGTGTTGCATTGGGAAGATGAAATCCCATGTAGCTTGGGAGATCTAGTGGAGAAATGGGGTCCACATTGGATGTCTAGTGGGGTTGAGTGGATGTTAGGCAAATATCAGGCCGAGTTGGCTCATTAAGTTAGCTCACTGAGCCCCTCGACGATTTGGAGGGCCACAGTGAGAGGGGGTGCGAATATTTAGCTCACCGAGCTAGCTTGGAAAACTTGGGTTTGAGCTTGACAATCTAAGGTTAGAAATGAATGGCAGGGACCTCAAACAAAGGAATGGATTGAACTCAAGTGAGCTATGGGATGAGTTGAGGTGAAAAATGGCTCGATTTGGAGCTTGGGGGTCAAATGGCGGGTTGAGCTCGAAGGGGTTCATGGTCGGTGTGATAGGGTTCCATTAGTCTCGTGGCATGAGTGCATTGGTAGGATATTTTTGTGTGAGCGTGGAAGTGATTGGCTCTTTGAACCAGCTAATATGAGCCCGAGGTTAAGTGTAACAAAGATCGGGTGAGCTCAACTAGCTCGGCGTGTTGGCGGAGTACTCCTCAAGCTTATGGAGGGTGTGATGGTTTGGAGCTTCGTGGTGAATCTTTGAGTTAATAGGATTTGGAGGAGTTAACAACTTGATGAAGATCTTGGAAATCCCATCGGAAATAGTGGTGTATGGGTTGTGGCGTGAAGGAAGCCGAGTCGCTTGACAGCTTAGCTCGCATTTGGGCCGAGCTAGAAACAAGGTGGAAGTAGAGTGATGAGGCGGCTTGAAATTTAGGAAACCCAAAGTTTGGGTTTTCGAGAATAGGGAGCATTTTTCTGCGTGATGAATAGAGAACTCCAAAGCGTGAGGATTACAAAGTTCAAACCGAGTGAGCCGATAATGCGTACATTAAGATAAACTAGGGGTGTGCATCGAGAGGTCGGGGTAGGTATTACATCGGGTTTTAGGGGCGACCAAAGTACCATGCATGATGAGTTCAAGATCTAAATTCGAGATGACAATGGAGAGTGATTTGAGTTTACAAATTGGGAAGGTGATTGATATTTTGGGGACTAGGATTTCGAGAGATTAGGGTGGTGTATGCAAAGTGAGTTAAAATCTGAATTCTTATCCCAATATAAACCCCAAATTCTGAAAAATGGCCCACCGAGTCATTTTTGGGGCACCAAGTCACCTCATTTTCTGAGATCTACAAAGTAGTAGGTGGTGAGTTAGGAAGAAAGGCATGGGTGAGTTGAAGGGATATAGAGCTCGTTAGGTGGAAGATGAGCTCAAGAAGTAACCCCCCATAAAAATCATGATAACTTCCTCCACACTCATCCGAAGGAGAAAAAATTTATAGTCATTGGAAAGGTGATTTAGAGCTCTATGACATGAGATCATAAAAATAAGAAAATAATGATTTAGGTGGGAAAGAATGATGGTGAATTTTCAGGAGTTATAGGTTATACTGGGTAGGTAGGTGAAGTAAATGAAAGTATGGACAACCATTTCTTCTTACTCAAGGCAAGTACAATAGAGTATGGGATCTACAGGTTTCCCCATCCCTCTTGATGGTACAATGATGTTTTTGGGATGATTGAAGTCAATTTTGGACTTCTCCTCTCTCTCTCTCTCTTCATATTCTTCTATAAATTGTAAGGAGGGGAAATGTTTTAAAGGTTGGACATTCTTGCATTTTCCCCTCCCTTCTTCCTCATTTCAGAACATTTGTGGAGTTTCAAACCTCCCCTTTCAAGCACTATAATGAAAAATCATGCCTTTGGCCCCATTGTAATGACTTGTATCAACTTCTTGGAGCAATAAAATCAAATTTGTGGATGTTTTCAACCCTTGTTTGCATATTATTGTAGCTTTCTGATCTTTTCATTACATTTAAAGGTTTTTGTGCATTATCTTACTTTCATTACATGGTTTAATGGTGTTGTGTTTATTGGAAATGTTGTGTGAATTCTATTATGGTCTATGGTGCTAGATCATCCTCCCCACATTATTTTCCTCTATTTTCATGTAGTATGAGTTGTTCAACACCCTTTTCTTGGTGCATCACCACCCTTTAGTGTAGGTTTTATTTTTCATGCATCTCCCTCTATCTTTGTCTCCTTGGAAGTATTAGGGTAGGATTAGATTAGGTGTTTTTTGCATTTTGGAGTAGTGTAGTGCTTAGTTTAGGAAGAGGAAGCTGAACTTATCCAGAGAGATATCCCATTTGTAAGGTCCCACACTTTAGGATTGATCCATGTTACCCAAACACACTAAATTCCTCAATCACATGCTAGAAATTTGGGGGTTGTTGTGATTCGGTGATAATAATTATATATGGTCTCATCATATGTATGTGTTTTTATTTCTCTTCATATCTTTCATGGTTAATATTGGATGATTATGAAAATCAATATAGTTTAACTGTGATAAACTAAAGAAGTGGAAATTGATTGTGAAAATTTTTATCTGCACTAATTCAGCCCATCTCGGTGCTTGAAATTCCTAACAATGAAAAATTCACCTCAACATCGACAAACTCGATCTAAGAACTCCAATCTATAGCAGTACCCTTAGAAAATCCACAACCATTCACAAACTTAGTTGGTATAATCAAAATGTCCACTTGCCATCTCTTTTGAAAACTCGAAAATCCCATCATTACAACCAAAAGATCATGACCTCCCACTTTTCATCACTTCCCAAATCAATAATACTCTCATTAAGAGGTTCATGATTGATAACGATTCCAAAATTAACATCATATCGTCACATGCCTTTGATCAACTTTAACTACCCAACACCATTGTTTCCCAGTCATATGTCGTAATGTGAGATTTCAATGACATCGTCACTCCCACATTAGGCACGATCATCTTACCAATTAAGGTCATTTTTAAAACCATCCAAAACTCTTCTATTTGGGGGAAGGAGAGTTTTAATATAACATGTTATTAGGCCAACCCTAGATGCACACTATGCACCGCATCCCATCTACTCTCCATCACTTTCTCAAAAACAAACATGAGGATAAAACTTTCATAGTTCCCATAGATCCAAACCATTTCAAAGAATCCCACATGACATATAGACAAAAATGTTCTTGTTCCCAAAAAAACCTAGGGATCCTCTAATGAATCCTCCACTAGTTCATCCATAACCTCATCAAATTTTCCAGATGATACTTCCTTTAATGATGCTATGTAATTCCTTTCACTAGGGAGTATCGCCTCCTTACAATTAATTATCTTTATACACCGAAGACATACATAAGACTTAATAAACAACCCATATATGAACCTAATATCAAAGATGTTATATCCTTCAATCCACCACATCTAAAAACCAACCTTTTCTATGGAGGGATTCAGCACCCTTCCCCATTTCCTACTAATTAACATCATGCCAAACCATTCATACAAGACTTTGCATTATTATACAACCAAGTATTCACAAAACTATACCTCCATCGTTTTGTCTGAAAAGGCTTCAAATCAAATGTTATAAACAAGGAATCCACGACTTGATCCTTGATAATTCCTGTAATCCTCATTAAAAATTTGGGTTAAATTTTAAGAAAGAAACCTATGAACCCTTAACAAGAATTTTTTTGGATTCATAATGAAACCAGAACCACCTTCCCCATCTACACAAGATGATCTTGTAGACACATATGAAAGTATTTTAATCCCATATAACCTTTTTTAGTCAACACTATCACTTTAAGACCACTAACCTATCAAACTAGCCATAGTGCTAAGACCCTTCCTCTCATTTTACCTAAAATTATAGGAGAGGATTCACCTACCATTAACATTATTCAATGCCACAATGACCAATTCATCCTCTCTTGTTTGAGGGAAGAGAAACATTACCTTGAAAAAACTCTACCACCGACATGTATCAACACTTCTTAATGAATCCACTATCGACGTTAACATAGAAACACCACGGGATCCTAACATGGTCAAATTCATTCAATCTTTAGCTTTGTAAGAATTAAAGGACTTCATCGGCTTCCTCTCTAAATATAGTCAAGCCCTCACATGGTCATATAGAGATATGTTGGGTATCAACCCTAATATTTTTATTCATAATATCATCACTTATCCTAATGCTAATCATGTCAAATAAAATCTAGATAGGATGCACCCTCGCACACCTCTTCTCATCAAAGAAGAGTTACAACATCTGCTCTCTGTTAATTTTATCGAGACCGTTGACTAACCAAAATGGGTGTCTAATATCATGCCCATGACCAAATCCTCGGAAATTTATGCATTTGTACCAAATTTTGAGACCTCAATCTCACTTTTTCTAAAGATGAATATCCACTTCCGAACATCGATCAACTCATCAATCCAATCGCCAGCCATGAAATGATATCCCTTGTGGATGGATTCTCTGGCTACAATCAAATTCTCATCACCGCTGATGACCAACATAAACATCCTTCATCACTCCTTAGAGGAATTTTTTTATGGAATAATGGCCTTTAAACTTAAAACGTCGAGGCCATTTACCAACATATAATGAAAAAAAAATTCCATGATATTATCTATAAAATTGTAAATGACTACATTGATGATCTTTTAGGTAAATCAATTATATTCATGATCATCTCTCTTTCCTCGGACACAATATTTTCTCATCTTTTCCAATACTTTCTTCACCTTAACCCCGCTAAGTGTGTATTCGATGTTCTCAGAGGAAATCTCTTAGGGTTCACCATTTCTATTTGAGGCATTGAAGTAGACCCGGCCAAGATAAAATCCATTATCTAAATTCCCCCTCCTTCTAACCTAAATCAACTTTACAATCTTCAAAGTGGAAATTAATCGATCTTCCATTTCATCTCACATATATCATATCGTTTTCAGCAATTTCATCAACTCCTCTGAAAGGATGTACATTTTAAATGAGATCACAATTGTCAATAGGCCTTCGATAACCTCAAAAATACCTATAATTTCCACCCGTGCTTACACTTCCACTTAAGGGGGCATCATTATACCTCTACATATCCACTTATAATCATGCCTTGGGTTTCACGCTCGCTCATCAAGATGATTAGGGTTATGAACATGTTTTTATTATATAATCCACACTCTCCATGACTACGAGACTCGTTATACTAAAGTCAAAAAGTTGTGTTATGCCTTGTACTTTGCAACGTCCAAGATCTTTCATTACCTACTTAATCACAAGACTTTTGTGGTTACCAGCTTCAATCCTCTCAAAACCATACACTCCAAGCCATATCATAGTGACCACATCACTTGGTGGCTCATGCTCATGACCAAGTTTGACCTTGAATTCATCTCACAAAAATATATCAAGGGATAAGCCATATTCAATCATCTTGTCGAATCCCCACTTTCAGATAATTAATCATCTCATGAATAATTCCCTAACGAATCTATCAACATTATCAATCACGAATACACTCCTATAAAAATGACATTTTTCTTTAATGGATCTATCTCACACCTAGCGTGTAGGTGTCGGTATCATTATTATACCTCCCTGGGGGACCCCTATCCCTCTATCTTTCAAACTAAATTTTAAATGTACTAACAACATGGAAGAATACAAAGCTCTAATCATGGGTCTCCAAATTGCCATCATGCTTGGTGTTCAAAAATTAGACATCTATGGAGATTCAAAGCTTGTTATTAATCAGATCAAAAGAATTTATCAATGTAAAAAATGAGATTATATAAAAATATAAAACCATTTTTTAATGCCTCTTAGAATCCTTCGATCATTATACCATCCAAATAGTTTCATGATCTTCTAACAAGTTCATAGACACCATGGATTCTCTTGGATCCCTCATCCCTCTATCAAAAAAATTCTAAATTATTTTTTGTTATGAAAAAATATGATCAACCATCACACAAAAAAATCCCTTCTATCAATCCCATCAAAAGTGATCCACCAAATCTTTGATACAATCAAACATTTTAATATCTCTTGGAATCTAAAATTCCCCTGGCCTATCTAAAAATGCTAACCTATCTTCACTTCAATGCGCTACCCGATATGTTATTGTAGTTGGTGTTCTATACAAGCACGATTTGATAACCTCTTGTTAAGATGTCTTGAGTCTTATGAATCTATTAAAGTCATTCAAGAAGTCCATGATGACATATGCAATAGAAAATTTAACAATATGGCTATCTCCAAATGCGTCCTAGGAATGGGTTATTATTGGATTAATCTTAGTAACTATTGTTGTACGTATGTGAAAAAATGTGTTAAGTGCCAAAAAAATTAATCTCACTCACATTCCTAGTCAGGATTTACATCCCTCTCAAGATCTATGGCCATTCTCACAATGGAGGTTAGACCTCATTGGCCTCATTAACCCTCGTTCATCATTCTATCATCACAACTACTAAATACTTCACTAAATGGGTAGAAGGTATTCCCTTAGTCTCTACTAAAGATAACAAAATCATCAATTTCATCTATCAGCATATCATACGTCGCTTAAACCGGCATCCCTCACAAGTTAATCAATGATAATGGAAATCCTTCATTAATATAGAAGTCAAAAAATTATGTGACACATTCAACATCAAACAAAACTTTTCATAACCTTATTATCCATAAGAAAATGGAAAAGTTGAGGCTTCTAACAAAACACTTAACAAAAATTCATTATGAAAATTGTCGATCAACCAAACAATAATTGACACCTTCATATCCCGTTTACTCAATGGGATTATCATACTAGCATCTATACTCCTATAGGTGCTAGCCAATTTTCTCTAGTCTATGAATCTAAGGAGGTTTTACCCCTTAAAGTTCAAATCCCATCACTTCACATATCCCTAAGATATTTTATCCTTGATGAGGATTATCATTGAGAATGTATAACACAATTGGAGTTGTTAGATGAATGTTTCCTAAAAGCTCTCGAACACCATCATGTCTATCAAGATCACATAAAATTTGTGTATAATAAACATGTCAAGGAATGTGACTTTAATAAAGGTGATATCATTGTCAAAGAAAATAAAAATGTCACTATAATGGAAAGGAGTAAAAGTGAAATTTTTCTCGTTGACCTAATCAGTCCATATGTCATCACTCACAAATATGGGTCGAGAGCTTACTATCTAGCCTCCCTTTCTACGTACACCTGAAAATGAACCTTTAAATTCCTTGCACCTACCTACTTTCTAATGTTAACACAAAGTGACCATTATGACAATAGTCACATAAAATATCTTATTTCACCACCAACCCATTATATCATCATTGTAATTATTTGAAAGCATGTTGTTTACCTCCACTATCCTCAAAACTTTTAAAATGAGCACCACGTCTTTGTTCATCACATATTTCACATGGAAAATTTCCTCCTCAATAGGAACCCCACAATCATTACATCCATCAACCTTGTCTACCAACTAAAAACATGTTACGGGATACACATGTGTAGTCTATGCACACATCTTTTCCCCTCCTCAAAATGGTCTATTGGGCCTACCCCAACATAAAAATAAAGTAAAAAAATATATGGATGCATCTTGTCAAAATAAATAGACTGATCCCTTAAACGAAAACCATAAAACATCTTAATTATATTTTCAAAATGAAAGTAGACTGTCCTTCAAAGGACATCTTCCTATAAAAGTTATAGACCAATCCCTCGAAGGATGGATATCCAAAAGTAATAAATTCAAAAAAATTAGACCACTCCATCAAAGGATAGCTGCCCATTCATTGTAAAAAGGCTTCCCACATTGATCATCCTTTAAAAATTCAAAATATCAAAAGCATCCTAGGAAAGCTTCTCACATCAATTAGTTATATATATATATATATATATATATATATATATATATATATATATATATATATATATATATATATATATATTTGGGGCATGAGCTTACGAAACCATTAAAAGGAGAACCTAATCTCCTACACAACCTACATATGTCAACCTTTTCCATGTGTAAGGAAGGTATACATTTCATTTTCGTCTATATCCAAGATCCTAAATGTGACTGCTCATTTTTAGTTATGTATTAACATTTATTATAAGGCCAAAAATCGCAAGAGCCTTCATTATACATTTTCCATCACATATGTATCAAATCAATTCTAGAAGCAACTAGTTCACATTTTATTCCCACCCATGATTATAATACATTTTTACACACATTAAAGTCGAACAAACACACACACACACACACACACACACACACACACACACACACACACATAATACATCTCGACTATCATTTCAACATTACATTTACATTTAATCCATATCAACATCACAAAAATATAATAAAAACATTTAACAATGTCTATACATATAAAAATAATTCTACATCATCATGCCCAAACATCACACTAACGCAAATCAACATATGGATCAAAATAAAAATCATATATATATCATATCATATCAAATCAAATCAATGTATCAATATACATCATCAAGAATCTCAAAGCTCCATATATCAAAAATATACATCTAATATTGGCTTCACAAAAGAGTTATATACATCAAAAATGTCATCTGTTGAGTGAAATGGACATCTCGAATGAGATTCCTCCATGGGATTTTCTCCTATGATCACCTTTAAGACACTCATCTAGTCCTTTGTTAGGACCTTTTTCCTTGTCACCATTTAGTCATATGTCTATAGAAAACAAACCCCTTGGTTCCCCTATCACTTGAATTCCTAGCCTCATAAGCTAACCTTTGTGGAAACGCAGTTTTTTCTCCCTTGACCTCATCAAACTATCATTTTCATCTTCCTCTATCGGTGTTAAGCCATATGTCTATTGGACACGAACCCATTGGTTTCCCTATCATTTGACTTCTCAACCACATAATCCCACCTTTGTGGTAACGTCAATTTTGGTTCATTGACCTCATCAAATAGTAATTTCTATCATATTCATAAAAATAACACATTTTTCTAGCATGTGCCTCCTTTTAAGGGCCCGGACCCTTTACAACATCAATCAACTAATTAATCAAACCAAATCCTACCTTGATTATGCAACATAATCAGTCAAAACCTTACCTCTATCAAAATCCATCTAGGATTTATTTTACATTCTTAGCACCTATGAGTCATATTTCTATAGGATGCAAACCCATTGGTTCCCCTATTACTTGGTTCCCTAGTATCAAAGCCCACCTTTCGGGGAAAATTTTAGAAGAGAATATTCGTTAATTCACAAATATTCTAGTTTTTAAAATTTGAAATTGGTGAATTTTTGGGGTAGGAATTAGGACCGGGTCGCCCAAATTTTTGGGTACAAGTTAATTTTGGGGTCAATCCACCATTCCCTGCAAAATAGAAAATCGTGAAATTCAACTTTATGCTATCGGCATGTAGCATTTTTATGCTACCGACCAACAACATAATATATGTTATTGGTTGGTAGCATAAAACATGTTACCGACCGAAAACATAAAAATGCTACCAAATGACAACATAATATATGTTATCAATCGGTAGCATAAAACATGCTACCAATCGACAACATATTTTATGCTACATGTCGGTAGTATACAAAAACTATCGCTCGATAGTATTTTATAATTATTTCATTAAAAGAAAGAGTATGGAATTTTTTTCTTGTGCCATATTTTGGGAGGAAAATTTTCTCATTGAGACGATCATTTTAAATGCTAACATAAAAAAATTCAAAAAAATTCCATACAAAATTTGCGAAATCTATATTTTTTCACAAAAAATCACTTTTTTTGTTTTTTTGTTTGCACCATATTTTGTGAGGAAAAATTTCTCATCGAGCCATTCATTTTAACTATTATTGTCAAAAACTATTTTTCAAAAAATACATATATTTTTGGTTGACATCATATACTATCACCGTGAACATAATATATGTTATTGAGCGATAACATAAAAATGCTACTAACCGACAACATATAAGCACTTTATTCATACTTGCAATTAGTGTGAAAGTCAATTTTCACATATTCGCCAACGAATTTCTATGAATTTTTTTTTTTTTAGGGGGTCTTAAAATTTTTCCTTCCACCTTTGCAACCATATATACTTTCTATGAATCATAAATCTATAGGATATAAACCCCTTGGTTCCCCTATCATTTTATTTTATGGCAACACATATTTTTATTCTACACCTCATCTTGGTGAAACTCAAAATGAAACGCGCATGTCAAAATATCCAAACAACTCAATCAAATTGGTGATGATTTCACTAGGTTACAATCACCCCCAATTTGAGGGGAATCACCCATCCAAGCACAAAGCAAACCATCTCAAACCATTTTTGTCTAGAAATTTGTTTGTCACAAACCACTCGACAAAAAGGGGTAAATGTAGACATCAGGTTTTTCGTTACTTGCCTACTCCCCACATATGCACATTAAATTGAAACCTATCACTTTAAACATTATCTAAATCATCCTACTCATCCTGTAAAATATTCTTTTTACCCCCACCCCCATAAATTGTATTTTCTTATCCAAACCTCCTAACCATATCTAACCTATCCTAACCCTTTTCATCCTAACCTCCTAACCTCCCAACCTCACCTAACCTCTTCCCTAACCATTTTCCCTCATCCCCATACCTAAAAATATCATTTTGGAAGTGTTTGAAACCACTTCTAAATGAATTCCTGCAAATATCCTAGATCTCTGGTGATTCCAAAAATCTCCCACGATTATAAATATGAGCTCAAACTCCTATTTCAAGGACCTTTTTGACCATTGTGCATCTTAACTCTCAAGCTTTCTTGAGCTAGTGATGAATTTCTGCTATTTTATCTATCATCAAGCCTAACAACAATATTATACCACCCCAAGGAGCTACAACACATCAATTTGTGTATGTAAGCCTTTAACAACTCCTCCATACGATCAACAAATCAATATCATCAATTCAACCAACCTTTGTTGACACTCTTGCAACCATCTCCACATTATAAGGTCATCTCTTCTATTTATTGACATTTATGGTATAGTTATACATCAGAATAAGCACAACATAGTCATTTTAATCTCTACTTTTAATTAATCTATCATTTAGTAAGAAAATAAAATTTTACACAGGAATCACCGACGATTACCTTAAATCACTAGTGATTCCTTTGAATCACCCAAATTATGTTAAATTATCTTCCTTTATCAAATCATTGAATTTTATCAGTTATTATTTATATCTATGGACTTAATTTGTATGTTATAATCATGTCTCTGTTGTAGATGATTTTTCTAGGTCGGTATCATCCGATCATGAGCATCTATGATCTCCGATCATCCAACAAACCTTCATATGGGAGAAGATCGACATACTTCATGAGCTTAATTTTTGCACTATCATATTCACACCAAACCTAGAAGACATTGAGGAACAAATTGAATTCCTCCATGAAATCTAGTAATTGTAGAATCTTTAAGTACAACTACTTTTAAGACCTCCATTTTCCTGTAACTTTAGCTTGGGCCACCTACAAAGTGGAACATGATATTCCTTTTTGCCTCAATTTATAGCTTCTATCTTTGTCATTATCATTTTATTTATGTTATCATCGCTATCAAATCACTTAATTGTACTGAAACAAGTTAACATCCTTCAAGGAAGTCCCTCTAGATTCCTAGAACCAACTTTTCTGAGCAACTCATCATCCCATTTATCTAATTATGATTAACTAAAATTTATTAAAATTTGGGGTGTAATGATAATTAATATAATCTAGAACAAAATGTAAATATAGTAAATAAATGTAGTAAATAAGTATGGAAATGACCCAAAAAAATAAGCTAATGAAAATGAAAACCCTAATATGCAAGAAGGGTGAGGAAGTGACTTAGCTGATTAGAGGAGCTCATTGGATGTGTCGCATGTGTGGCTGGAGAAAAGAAGTAGGAATGAATGTGTAGAGGTCCTAAAAATGACAGATCCGTAGTTGATTCTCTAGACTTGGGCACCTTGAGAGGTGCCGGGGTTCCTACGGTGCTCTAGTCTACAAAATAAAGTGCCTTGGTTTGTGTAAAATATCTGAAATTGAGTTTTATAGGTTCAACACATTTTCCAAAACTCTCACTTTATGTCGCACTTGATTCATTAGATCGTGATAGGTGTCACTTCTAATCCAAGATGAATAGAATATTTGTAAAAGACCACAAAAAGTATCAAAAACCTAAAAATAAGATTGCAAATTAATAGGTTAGATAGACCTTAGTTGCCACAACAATGGAATTACTAATCGAGCATTGTACTACATTCTAGATCAAAATGTAGTTCTAGTGTGTGTGAATAATGTACCCTAGGTTCTCTTGTGCTAGTCACACTTTGTGAAGTAGCAAGCTATAACTATGTGTACAAAATGTAATAGAATAGTGAATGGAATAGAATATAATCCCCTCCTATACTTGTGTGATGTAGATGAACTAGCCTTGTCATTTGTGATGGAGCTAAGTGAATGTAAATGATCTCCAAGTGCCTTAGATGAATGTAACTCTAGGTGGATGATAGTAGTGACTAGTTCTTGGTCCCTCATTATGGTCTCATAACTTTATATTTATAGGGTTCTCTTGATCTAATTTTGTAATTAACCCTAAAATGGTCGACCACTAAAAAGATAAGAAGCTAAAATGGCTAGAAAGTGCCCAAAAAGTGGCGATAGAGTTTAAAAAGGATTGAGGCACCACTGGTGGGACCAGGGCACCCATGGGTGCCCCAGTACTAGCTAGGTGACCCATTCAAAGCTAAAATGATGGAAGATGATGAAAACATACAGGGGCATGTGCGGTGAAGGTCGGGACCGATGACAGAAATCAAATAAAAATTGCCAAGAGATGGGGGCTAATTTGTACTTTCTTCTCTCAAAAACCCTCTAAATAGTAGTAGAAGCACAGGGACTAAATATTTCCTAAAGTGCATGATTTAGTGACTTTATTTTCCCCCACTTTATGTTGGTGAGCGAAAGCTCGGTAATATAATGTAGATAGAGATACGTGCACGATGTCGATGTAGAGTGATGCGAAATCATGCCGAGGGACTAGAAAAAGCATGGAATGAAAAAAAGATGACGGGTCATGGAAACTAAAGATGAGAATGGACAAAAAAAGGGATGAGAGTGAACCTAGGGCAGAAACACGTGTGTTGATTTCATTGTGTGTGATGTACCTGCATGGTTAGTACGGTGTGTGGTGATGTGAATTTTTGTTGTTGTTGTTGTCATCATCCTTGTTGTTTTTGCCCCCATTTGACTATTTGTTTCTCATACATCCAGGACACTGCAAGTAGAAAATAATCAAGTAGTCAAATATGTATGTATGTATGTGTAAAAATAAAATGTAAAAGAAACATGTATGTAAAAATCATGTGAATGTAAAATACACAAATGAAAAATGTAAGTGGAACATGTGCACCTGATCCATGCAATTTTTTTGGACAATCTCACGCCACCCTGGTTGAAGAAGTGTAGGCAGAAAGATGTATTATTCTCCTTCTTGTAACTACTTCCCTAAATGTGTGTGAAGAGATATCTATATGTCTGAGTTTTGGGTGATCGACACTTTGGTGGTAGAAGAAATATTGGAAGGAATTTCAATGTATCCTCCAACCATTGATAGCTCCCCGAATGTGAAGGACAACCATGTCTTGTAAAACCCGCTATGTATGGGGTTCGTAGACTAGTCTTAACCCACTCATTGTATATAACTGAACTAAACTAGTGTAGAATATATTTTTAGTATTTAGAAAACCCAAATGATGTCACCCCTCTTTGGGGCGCACGTGATGTCACTAATAAGAGAATGCAGCCCCAAAAGAGGACCAACCACATGAAGTCTATAACTTTTCCCTACAAGGGCAAGGTAAATGGATTTTTTAGAAACCAATCCACACATAAAAAGAGGCTATCCAAAGACAAGTGTTAGTACGGAACAACATGCATGTATAAGACAATGTGTAAGCTACACAAATAGTGTCAAAGCTTCAAAGCAATGTAGTAATGTAAACATGCAAGAAGACAAAGATAAGCTACAAAAATTAGGTCACAAACAAGGGACATCACTCATGATGTTGCAAGACATGAAAGGCCATCATGGCTGCATACAACAAACAAGTGTGCACATCAAACATAGGGCTAAGCCCGCATGAAAATAGAAAACAATAATAGACAATGTAGCAAACAAGTATGGAAGAAAATATCCATTTATGACAAATGTTGCACATGAAGCACCCGTTAGCATGTTAGAAAGATAAGTAGTATGTCAAAATAATGTATAACCAACTAATGTAAAGTGATAAAATGAAACAATAACACCTATGAGAGACGAATGTGGATGCCCCCAATAATCGGTGTAAGAAGGGTAAAATGAGAGCATCCGTACTTATGTGTAAGATACTTGTATCTATGATCACAACTATAAAAATATGCGAACATGCATGTTTATATGATCTAGATAAATGGCATACAAGTATGATAACTAGCATGTGTAATAAAGAGACCATGAACAAGAAAAAGTAAGCAAGAACAAAAGCAACCATAATATGTTGTATGATGTGGATGGATGGAATGGAATGCAAGATGGATGGTAAGATCTTCGTGCCCCCCCGAGTGAATGGAAATGTATGCAATGAGGTTCATTTGGTTTTCCCCCTCAGCATTCAAGAATGAACCGTAAATGAAAGTGCGTAATAGGGAGATGGTCAAATAGTGTATTGTGTGTCTAACGCACTATGATGAGTATGTATGTGTGTAATGGTGATGATATGTGACCTAGAAAATATGATATGTACGTGAACCCTATAGCCGAGCGTATATCACCAAAAATGAACGTGTACTCGATGATTTAACCTACGGTATATATCACTACAAGATGAATAAAAGGAGTGGTGATGTATCCTAAAGCGTATACCACTACAATATGGTAGATATTAGCCTAAAGCGTATGTCACTAACCTAGTAAAGTTGCATGATGAAAGGTTGAATGCTAAATGTGTGATGAATGTAAGTTCCAGTTGATTTGTAAACCCTCGGTAGTCAAGTATGGACCGAGGAACTAAAGTGCGTCATAGGGTAGTGAGTGCAACGCGTAGAAGAAGATGTAGTAGATGTAATGATGATGATATACAACCATATCTTTGAGTAGAATGTGTAAATATGTGATATGTAGAATGGGATGTAAGAGGTGTAGAATGTGTAAACTGTAATGTATAGTATGTAATGTAAAATGTGTAGATAGACTAGTAATGTAGGATGAGTAGCGTAAGATACTAGATGCGTAAATGATGCAAGTATGGTATATGTATGATAGATAATAGTACGATGTATGATGTATAAATGTGCAAATGTCAAAATGTTGTATAATAAATTTAGAGTGTATGGTGAATGGTGCGTAATATGTGAATAGATGCGGTGTGGAAGCCCTATTGTGTAGTGTGTGGGGTTCATTTGTAGTAAGCCCTCAACACCCAAGTGTGAATCAAGCAAAAGAGTGTTTCATTAGGTAATGATAAAGCTAAAGTATGAACGATTATGTGTAGGCTATCGAGTTGATATATGAGAATGCTAAGATGATAGATGCAGATGTTATGATGAGTGGGGGATGTATTAGATTCTATACCCCCATTCCATGAATGAAATGAACTATCCAATGACAGTGAAGGATGAAGGTTCTCCATCTGATGTATGTGATGGTGAAAGCTTATGACTATGCTCAAACACTAGTGGTATATTAGACAAAGGTTGTCTGGTGAATGAAGCTTATGTGCATGTGAGGATGAACGTATGATGAACGTCGTGGCATATAGTAAAATTAGTTGGTAATGGAGACCTATGTGATGCCGAGTACGAAGGTGATGAATATGCATGGGGAATAAATCAAGGTGGTGATAGACATCAAGAGGAAATGGTCCTATATTGATGTGTAGGACTAGCGAGCGTTGTGGTCATGTAGACAATGTGCGAGTAGGTGAGCTAGGAGTAAATTGTGCTTTGAGTAACATAGAGTTTGATGCACTAGATATAGTAGGTGGTTTCTTAGCCATTGTGCGAGGAGATGGTGACCATGGAGTAGATGGAGGGACACCTTTAATAGAGATAACTTGGTTGTCATGAATAAATGTAAGTTTCAAATGTTTCGTAGAAATGATAGATTCAAATCGATGAATCCAATTGAGACCAAGGAGCATGTTGCATCATTAAATGTGTTTCGAATGAGAAAAGGTGCAAATAGTGTAAGAGGACCAAATGTGACATGAATTTTGACAATATCAAAGGGTTTATTGAAAGGGTATTCAATTTACAATGGAGGATAACCGATAGCCTTGAGAAGTGAAATAGAGCATGCAATAATGGGCCATGATGGGTCAACCTTAGTATTGTTAATGGAGGTTGAGCCAATAAATGCATTGATATGTAAATGATTAGATGTAAAATTTTCATGATAATCAACGTCGGAGAAAGAAATGATAGGTGGTGAAGTGTGAGTGTTTACAACTATGAAAACAATATCTCCTGATGTAAGAGGAGGCATTGCGTGATACATATGATTGGAAGAATATTTAGATGCTTTCTTGTCATGTTGTTGAGATTTGTTGTTAAAGAGTTTGATTTTACCCTTTTTGTTGGCCGATCTGCAAAGTTAGTAGACTTTGGAAACTCTAGAGTTTGTTGTCATCAATTAGATCGTGAATGACTGTGCAGAGTTTTAAACATCTATTTGTACAATGTCTCACACATCAATGATAATTGCAGTGAAATTTCTCATTGCAGTTCCTACCTTTTGGTCGTGATGGGTCTAGCTCAAGTGGTGGAGGAAGAGTAATAAGATTGCTCTCAAGAAGTTGTTTCAATATGAGATGTGGAGCCATTGGAAAGGTACTAAACATGCACCAAGGTTGTTGTGACTGAACCTCCTTATTAGGATTAAGCTGGGTTGATGGTGATTTTAGTGTCGGTTGGCTTAGTTGTAGATGGTTTGAATGACACTTTCTTGGAAAATGAGTGGAGGATGAAGCCTGTTCTTGATACTTAAGCTTTCCTATGGATAGGAGTTTGGTCTCATGAAGCTTAAGAGTATGACAAATTTGATTGAATGAAAGAGAAGTTTCAAAGAGAACACTCTCTTGGAGAGGTGGTAAAAGACTCTGAATGAACAAGTCCTAAAGCTCAGATTCTACAAGTACATTTTTCATCTTAGCTAGATTGTTCTTATACCTCAAAATGTAGTTAGTGAGGTGTTCATTTGATCCTGTTTAAGTTGTGCTAGCTGAGCGTAAGATATCTTAGAGCCGATATTGATGGAAAAATGAGTAAGAAAGGCATTGGCTAGATGTGTGAAGGAAGTTACCGAGTGAACAGGTAGGTCATAAAACCAACACATCACATAATCGTGGAGACTACGAGGAAAGAGTTTAGCTAAAATAATATGATCATCAATGAAATCAAGACAAACAACATGAAATGCTCTAAGATGTTCCTATGGGTCACCATGCCCATTAAAAATGGAAGCTTAGGGGTGAAAAGATAAGAGGAAGTGAATAAGTAGAAATGTCGGGTTCAAATGGAGTATACAACAATAAGGTATAATCTAAAGATGATGATGCATGTGAAGTGACCATTGCAACTTACAAATTTGAGCTTGAAGGTCGTGATAAAGAGAAGTTAAGTCTTGATTGCCAATGGATGAAGCACTGTCGTATATGAGAAACTAAGGGTGGCGTAAAATGATTGGTAGGAGTATTAACTAAAATAGGAACAATAGAGATAGGTGGAATATTGGGCCCGAGTGGTTGAGTGGTAACAGAGGAGGTTGGTATAGTTGTAGAAAATGTTGAGTTCTACCAAATTAGTAGCTTCCTCATGAGCCACATGTAAAAGTAAGTCTAGATCTTGAGGGTGCTCAACAATATGATCATTAATGGCCTTAAGATTTTCTTTAATAAAATCAATATGAGAGTGATCCATGGAAAAAGGAGAATAAACCCTAGAATGATAAGGTATGAATGAAGATCCTATAAGTGTGGAGATTAGGTTCACCAAAATGATTAACTAAAATTGATTAAAATGTTGAGAGTAATGATAGTTAATCTAATCGAAAATGACATGTAAATATAGTAAATAAATGTGGTAAATAAGTATGGAAATTACCCAAGAAACTAAGATAAAGAAAATGAAAACCTAGTATGAAATAAGGGTGAGGAAGCAACTCAACTAATTAAATGAGCTTGTTGGACTATGTCGTAGATGTAACTAGAGAAACATGAAGTAGGAACAATCATGTGCAGAGGTCCTTAAAAGGACGATCTGAATCGGGCGCTTGGAGAGGGACCGGGCACCTATGGGTGCTGGTCTATGAAAAGATCTAGAACCGAGTTTCACGGGTTCGGTGGTGGTCAAAAACCCTCATTGTCTGCATCGCATCAAATTCACTAGAATGCACTAGGTGTCACTTTGCTAATCCAAGATAAATATAAGACTGCGCAAAAGACCACCGAAGTATCAAAACCCTAAAAGATAAGAATGCAAATGAATAGGTCAGACTGACCTCAACTTCCACAATATTGGACTTACTAACTAGAAACTACACTACATTCCAAACCCCAATGTAGTTTTAGTGTGTGTGTGTGAACCATGTACCCTAGGTGCTCTTGTTCCAGAGTCACACTTTTTGAAGTAAAGCAAGCTATAACTATGTGTAGAAAATGTAATAGAATGGTGGATGGAATAGAATAGAATCCCCTCTTATGCTTATGTGATGTAGATGAACCACTTGTTGAGTTGTGGAGCTTAATTGATTCACATTATCATGTTTTATCAACTTTTTGGAATACATAGTAACTTATTGCGTCGATCGACAAAGTGACGTCGGTCACTTGGGGACCAGTGCTCAATTAGGTAAGGAGGAACTAACATCAGTTAGGGTAACCAGAATTGGTTACCTATGTGTGATTGTTTTATTTAACTCATGGGAATTAGATCTAACCTTTGATATAAAGTTGATCTAATGGTTGTAATAACATAGCTAAGTTTCCCTAAGTTTGTATATGGTTATATAAGCTAGAAAACTAGGGTTAGAAGATAACAAGAAATAATTGTTAGGGATTCTTGGAGAGAGAAAAAATAAGCTTGAGAGGAAGAAATTATTGTACATCCAGGAGGTGTGGAAGATTGCAGATCTTCATTATATATTCTCTACAAAGATTTGAATAATAAGATTGGTTGTTTCTTGGTGGACGTAGCCCACATTGGGTGAACCACATTATATCTTGTGTATTGTTCTTCTAGTTTATTTCCACATTTATTGTTTATATTCATAGATCTGAATAATATATATGTGCAACTAGTTTTATTAACCCCAACAACGGTATCATAGATTTTTTGTTTGAGGTTTTGTGTGTTGAAAAATTAATCCCGAGAGGGATTTCGATTGAGTGGGAGCTACAAGGTAATGGTTGAAGATAGTAAATACGAGTTTAGAAATTTGACGATTGTAATTATCAGCTATGAAAGATGCATGTGAAATATTATCTGTATCGAAATGATCTATACTTACCCTTGGATGAAAAGGAAAGACCTAACAAGATGACTAATGAAGAATGGAAAATTCTTGATAGAAAGGCTCGAGATCTATAAGATTGAGTTTGGCAAACATCTGTGTCTTTGAATATTACTGAAGCAACAATCACGGTAGACTTAATGAAATGTTTAGCTAATTTATATGAAAAACCTAGATCTTTAAATAAATATTATTTGATGAAGAAATTATTTAATTCAAAGATGCAAGAAGGTGATAATGCATAAAATCATTTGAATGATTTCTAATCTATAGTAAATCAATTAAAATCGGTTAGTATTTTGTTTGATGCTTTGAAGTGAAAGAATTTTATTCTTATGCTCTTTTCTAGATAGTTGGGATAATTTGGTAATGGTTGTTAGTAATACAACATCTGCTACTAATATTTTAAAGTTTGATGATGTGGTTAGTATAATCCTGAATGAAGAAATATGCAGGAAAAGTACAGGAGAATTATCATCTAGAAATGCTTTGAATGTAGAAATCATGGGAAGGAAGAAGGAGAGATCTAAGAGAAAGAATAATGGGAAATCAAAGTCTAAGAATGACAGATCTAAATCCAGAGGTAAATGAATAACTGGTCGAATTGTGGAAAGAAAAGACATGTAAAGAAGTATTGTTGGTTCAATAAAAACAAAGATAATGTACCGAGAGAAAGGTAAAGATGAAAACAACTGCTGCATCGAGCTAATGTAAGATTCCCTTATTCTCTCCTTGGATAATCAAATTGAATCATGGGTTTTAGATTCAGGAGCTTCTTTCCATGTTACCCCTAATAAGGGTTATTTCAAAAATTATGTCCAGGGTAATTTTGGGCATGTTTATTTAGGAGATGATGAACCATGCAATATTATTTGTAAAGGGAAGTTCATATAAAATTGTAGAATGGAAATACATGGATATTGAAATATGTGAGGCATGTGCCAAGCCTCAGGAGAAATCTTATTTTTGTAGGAAAATTAGGTGAATTTGGTTGCATGGTTACATTCACATCCAACTCTTGAAAAGTTACCAAGGGATATCTTATTGTAGAAAGAGGCAATAAGGTAGGAACATTATATTTCTCTATCGGTGTTGCTTTGATTCATTTTCTATGTTATCTACTTTAGATTCGGATGTAATCATGTGGCACAATCGGCTAGGCCATATGAGTCAAAAAGAATGCAAATCTGAAAGGCTAAGGGTAAGTTATCAGATTTGAAAGATGTAGATTTTGATTTCTATGAGCATTTTCTTTTGGAAAGAAAAAGAGAGTGAGATTTCTCAAAGTTGGGGCAATAAAGAAGGAGAAAAAATTGGAGCTTGTGCACTCAGATGTGTGGGGACCATCCTAGGTAACTTCTCATGAAGGATCCCAGATTATGTGACTTTCATTAATGATGCCATAATAAAGGTATGGCTTTATCGTAGTAAGTGTAAATTTGATGTTTTGAGACTTTTAAAAGATGGAAAGCCATTGTGGAAAAATGAATCAAATTCAAATTTAAAATGCTTTAGATCGACATGATGGTGGTGAGTACTATAATAAGGCTTTCAATGATTATTGTTCAAGAAATAGAATATGTACACACATATCGGTTCCTAGAACACCACATGAGAATGGTGTTGTGGAAAGAATGAACATGACAATCATGGAACATGCAAGAAACACAAGGATGCATGCTTTGGATTACCCTTATAGTTTTGGGCAAAAGTAGTAGACACGAAGGTTTAGTTAATTAATCGTGGACCTTCAAGTGCACTAGATGATGGAATACTTGAAGAAGCTTGGAATAGAAAAGAGGTAGATATTTCTTTTCTTAGAGTATTTGGTTCATAAGCTTTTTGCACGTTGATAAAGAAAATAGAAATAAGTTCGATACTAAATCCAAGAGATGTAATTCTATTGGTTATGGCTCTGGTGATTTCAGATTCCATTTTTGGGATTTTGAATATTCTAAGATTGTTAGAAGTCATGACATTTAATGGAATGAAAAGAGAATGTACAGGGATAAATTTTATTTACCAAAAGTTGAACTGGTTGGAAAGTTTGTGGAAGAAAACTCATTCTCGATTTTGAATAAAATACATCTACAGGTACCAATGTCAGTTTTCCTGAACCGATATTGGTTGGAAAGAATCGACATAAGTCACCTAGACCAGTGTCAGATACAAAATAGCAGGAACAATGCCAATTAGCAAAATCGACATCAGCGAAAGAGGTACCCGACGCGTCGGTCCACTGTCGAGAAATAGATGCAAATCAGTAGAATGAGGAGATTGAGCCTTGGCACCCAAATCTTAGTGAGAAGGTCACAAAGGGTAAGTATACCTCCAAAAATATTTTCACCTTACTTATTTTATTTATTATTGACTGATAGTGGTGAACCAAATTTTTTGAAGAAGCGATGCGGATGAAACCCACATATAGTGGGAGCATAATATGGATGAGGAGTTGGACTCATTAAAATAGAACCAAACATGGTATTTGGTTAAGTTGGAAGTAGGTAAAATAACATTGTAGAACAAATGGGTTTATATGATCAAGGAGGAAGACGGTTGACAGAAAGATACAAGTCAAGGCTTGTGCTAAAAAGATTTACATAGAAATTAGGTATTGATTTTGGTGAGATTTTTTCTCTTGTAATAAAAATGAATTCCATACGTATTGTATTAATTTTAGTTTTAGTATAAGATTTACATTTAAAGAAAATTTATGTCAAGACGACTTTCCTTCACGGTGATTTGAAGGAGATATATATATATATATATATATATATATATATATATATGCAATAATCGCTTAGGTATGAATTTAATGGTAAGGAGAAACTTGTGTCTAGGTTGAAAAAGATTTTGTATGGGCTCAAGAAAGCTCCAAGGAAATGGTATATGAATTTTGATATATTTATGCATGAGCATGGTTATATGAGATGTGAATCTCACAATTGTGTTTATTTCAAGAAGCTTAAAAATGGGAGCTATATTATTTTGTTATTGTATGTGGATGATATGCTTATTGTAGGATATAGTATACATGACATTGGTGAGCTTAAAGAAGAGTTAGCTCACAAATTTGTAGTGAAGGATTTGGGAGCTGTAAAGAAAATCCTTGGCATGCAAATTCAAAGAGATGAGAAGAACAAAAAATTATATTTGTCTCAGGAGGATTATATCAATAAGATGTTGGAAAGGTTTAATATGTAGAATTCAAAATCTATCATTACATCTATGGCTGAACACTTCAAATTGAGAATATATCAGCATCCTCCATCACATAAGGAGGTTGAGTACATGACACGAGTTCCATATGCTTCAATAGTTGGAAGTCTCATGTATGTTATGGCTTATACCAGACAATACATTACATAGGTAGTGGGAGTTATGATAGATTTATGGTCAATCCAGGTAAAGAACATTAGAAATCAGTGCAATGGATTCTCAGGTATCTGAGAGGGACATACGACATGTAGTTATGCTATGGAGGGTTGGATATTTCTTTATGCAACTATGTTGATTCAGATATGGTTAGAGATTTGGATGGTAGAAAGAACACTACTGGATATGTATTCATAGTAGGTGGGATAATAGTTAGATAGATTTTGAGATTGCGAGAAGGTTGTGGTCATGTCTACTACGGAGGCTAAGTATGCTACTGACTAAAGAGGCTAGTAAAGAGATGATATTGATGAGAAGGTTCATGGAAGAATTGGGAAATGAGCAAGAGAATTACATATTGTACAAAGTGATAGTCAAAGTGTAATTCATCTAGAAAAGAAATCAACATTTCATTCAAGAATGAAACACATTCGATTGAGATATCGCTTCCTACGAAAGTTTTGGATGATGGGAAATTGAAACTGGAGAAAATTCATACAAAGGATAACCCTACGGATATGCTAATGAAGCCATTGGAAAAGGAGAAGTTGGAGCTTCACTCCAATTCTATTGGTCTTTGAGTTTGAGACTTGAAGAGGAAGAAATAGGCCAAGGAAAGGATCCAAGAATGGAGTTATACGATACAATGCAACAATTTATCTCCAAGTGGGAGATTATTGAGTTGTGGAGCTTAATTGCTTCACATTAGCATGCTTTATTAACTTGTTGGAATACATAGTAATCGGTGTCGGTCGGTAGACCGGCGTCGGTCACTTGAGGATCGATTTTGGTCGGAAAGGAGGAACTAACATCAGTTAGAGTAACCAACATTATTTACTGTGTGTGATTGTTTTATTTAACTCACATGAATTAGATCTAGCCTTTGATATAAAGTTGATATAATGATTAAAATCACATAGCTACGTTTCCCTAAGTTTGTATATGGTTATATAAGATAGAAAACTAGGGTTAGAAGATAATAATAAATAATTGAAAGAAAGAATTCTTGGAGAGAAAAAAGAGAAGCTTGTGAGGAATAAAGTATTGTACATCCAGGAGGTGTGGAAGATTTCAAATCTTCAATTATATATTATCTACAAAGCTTTGAATAATAGATTGGATGTTTCTTGGTGGACGTAGCCCGCACTAGGTGAACCATGTTATATCTTGTCTATTGCTCTTCTGGTTTATTTCCACATTTTTGTTTGTATGCTTAAATTTTAATAATATATCTGTACAACTAGTGTGATCTGTAGACACCTATAATTTAACCCAAGCAATTTAAATACTTAAATTGTGCTAATTATCCTCTTTCCCACAAATTGACGACATATCATCAATATAACACACTTCCTCTTATATCACCATTAATTAGTGACATTACACTAGTTAATTAACTCTTATTTCAACAATGCACTAATTAACGACCTTTCGTTAATCAGGCTCCCTTTTCTATCTAGATTAATTAATTATTTATAATTAATTATGCTCCCCTTTCTATCTATATTAATTAATTAATTCTAATTAATTAATCCCCCTTTTATCTAGACTAGTTAATTATTATTAATTAATTAGCTTCCTCTTCCATTAAATCAATAAATAATCATTTATTTGATTAAATCCCTCTCATAGTCTAAATCATGTTGATTATTCCGCTAAAAACTTTTTATAAGATTGCACACCTATTAATTAATCACTTGGATTAATTAATAAAGCCCCTCAAACCCCATGGGTCACTAAAGGACAAACTAAACTCTCATAAGGTTGACTCATCCCTTTCTAAACCTCTCTTATCCACAACCAACCCAACCTCTCCATTTATCCCACATGAAGGAGAATGTAGATATTCTTCTATCCATTTGGCTATATAAAGAGCCCTTCTCCTACCTTTACACTTACACCTACTCCTTGATAAACAAAAGTGAGCATATAGTAATACACTATAGCCATTTTACCATCTTTGAGCATTCCTCCATTAGACTGGAGCCAAACATCATCCTTTTGCATTCAAACAATCAAGTTAGTGTTATGAAGAAAAATGGAGTTATTCAAGAAAGGCCTAATAATTCATGGCTTGATGAACCTCCATCTTGGATCAAGTAACCACTATCTCCTTTTGATAGCTAAAATATCTACATAGGTCTAGTTTATTGATTTAGCTTTCTAAAGAGTAGAGCAATAAATGTTAGTATGTTAGCTTGAGGTTTATTTTCAAGATTCTAATGCATAGTATTGATGTTTATTACTTGTTTAGCTCTTAGCATGATGATGTATTGATATTGATTTATCTTTTTTGTAGGACTACTAGGTGTTAGTTCTAATCCTCTTGACTTAGCTAACAAATTCATGCATACATATGGCACGCCCGGTGGGACGGGTCCTTAGTCCCTTAACATTCTAGCTCAAATTTTATTGTTTTTGGATAACCTTTGATATACACATATGGAAAATAATGTTCAATTTATTAGAATTTCGCTAATATTATAAGTGTAGGTTTTCATTTAGAGCTTTCATTCTAATGAGTTGTCAATTTCAAGCTAACTTACTAAAATTTGGAGTGTTTTGAGATTTTTGGTGTCTTTGGCCATATTTTGACTATAGGATGGGTGCGAGATGCATGAACCTAGCATAGACACACTAACCATGGTGCGTACATGTTCGACATGCACACACTCTGCTCGTATTGTACCTTCACTGATGCTGGAAACCTATCAGGCTAGTGCATATACCTTAACCCTAGTGCACATACCATAATCCTGGAGCATGAATCTTTCAGGTGGCGCAAGTGCACTATCTAAATTCTTATACCACCTTTTTTCTACCCTAGCTCATATTCCTAAACCTTGACGCATACACTGTATCCTGTGCATGTCTCTCTCGGGTGGCACAGAACACCGTCGAGTTTTTATACCTCCTCTTTTCTAACCCTAGTGCACATATCCATATCCTAGCGCAGGCATCTCTCGGGTGGCGCATGCGCACTAAAAATTTATATTTACATAGAGTGCGTAGATGCCCTAAACCACGCACACATGTCCTAACCCACGTGTAGGTGCTTCGGTCTGAGCTTGCATATTACTTTTAGATTTGTGAAAAATTGTTTCCTAAGGTACTAACATCATTATAGGTTTTATTTTTTTGAATGGATATGCTATACTAGACATGGAATGAACCTTGCATGTTAATTATAAGAGTAAGATCACGTATGCTCTTCCCTCACATCTTTTGGGGTGATCTTGGGAATCGAAATGATTCTTATGTCTTTTGTTGTTTTAAGAATATGTTGAATGTCTAAAATTGAGAACAGATATATATTTCGGGTTTGGATTAAGTGTTTTGCATTTGTTGAATTCTTGAATTTTGCATCTCTTATGCTCTTCTTGCGTGTCTTAGGAGATCTTGAAAATCAAAATGACATTTATTCATTTTATGGAAAACTACTAATCCATTGTGTAGAACCACAAACATTGGTCAAAGAAGGGTGGAGTTGAAACAAAACCAAATTACTAATACAATTTCCATATAGGTTGCCAAAAGGTGTTCAAGTAAACCATATCCAATTTAAAAAAGATAAAAAAACACACACAATCAAAGCACATTGTATTTACAGGTTTGGATAAGGGTACGTCATGTCCACTTAAAACTAGGACATAACCCCTTTGGCATAAACCTTAAGCTACAACAATGGGGATGGTCCTAGGAACTCCAAAGTAGTCCAGAAAGAGGGAACCTTGTGGAAGAAATGGGAAGTTCTCTGCACAACCCACTTGACTAGTACTACCATTTGTGAGATTTAACATCACAAGTCATCCGTATGACGACCCCAGTGAGAGTACATGATGGACACATTTATTTCCCACTATGCTTGAAGGGGTTAAAGTAAAGCTGAGATACTCCCAAATTAGTCAGTGTGAATTTTTGGGTAAATCGAGCTCGCTTAAGATGGTCTTGGTGACACCTAGTTGAGTGAACCACCCAAGAAGCTATCTTTGACTAGGAGCCCACTTGGACCACATAAAAGCTAATTTTTGAGTTGAGATATATTGTTCATCACGAAACATGTGAAGTGTTACTTTTGCTTAATTTTTCACTTGCCTTAAGGTGAGGCGAAACTATGCCGAAGTGAGGCCAACATTTTTCAACCCCAATTGATCTACTTCCTTCACTTTCTTTTGAAACTTTGTTGATCAAAAGAAGAGTGACTACCTTTACGTTATCAATTGATTGTTTTACCACTTTTTTCCATTTATGCCCATCCATGTTTGCGTCTGGGTTGTTAAACATCTAAAGTGTGTGGAGACGTTTTCATATCATTGGTAGCCTTTTTGATCTTGATACCCAAGTCAAGATCATCATCGTAGTTAGGCTTGGTTCATCACTTTGATTCTCCTTTGAATTATTATCTTGTTTATATTGTGACACTACAATTTTGGTATTTACATCTTATTTCTTGTAAACTTGGCCTAAATATCTCCATTGTAAGGTTACGCTATATACACTTTAACAATTCCTAGGTATACTATCGTTATAGTTTGATTTCAACTATTACCTTGATTCTGAAGAGTGTTAATCATGACCAGGTTGTGCGTGTTTCATCAATATCATCTTGATATCAATACCCTACTTTCTCATAAAGTTTGGTTAACATATCTTCATGAAATTTTTGTGTCACCCACAATCGTAACTGACACCCTTTGGAATATAGGTCTTGATTGAATTTGGGCTTACTTCTAGTATACTTTGTTTGGAGGGCATGTTAACTTCTTGTTATTACTTATGCCTTGTTCATTTCTTTGAACTCAACATAAGTAGGGACATTATGTTAATCATCATACGACACCAATTACCTTTTCAAAAACAAATTTAGGAAGTACTTCATTTGATCATTTGGTTTGAAACTCAACATTGTGTAACTGATTTTTGTTTACAAATCATTGTGTCATATTGTTTCTTTGATGTTCGTAGTATTCTTGATGTTCCTTCTTTTCTCTTAGGTTTGATAAAAAAAATTGAACACATTCACAGATACCTTAGTGAACCTATTACACATTATGGCTCCTAAAATATGATTAGGACTCAAAAGACAAAGCTTTGGAAACCAGCATACAAGCACAAACATGGGAAGCCTCAAATAAACAAGGGTCAAACCCTTTTATTGGTCATGATCTTGGGCCTTTATTCTTCATGGAAAAAGAGGTAGAAGAAATGATAGATCATAGTGGTGATGATTTGGAATCCCCACATGTGTAGTTTGACTTCGAACCCACCTTGTTAGATGAATTCCTTTTTAGAAACAAGGATCAAGTAATCGACACAAGTTGTAGAATTGGGATCTATAATACCTACTTGAATAAGAAACAATCCCATGTACAAATGATGTTAATGAAGAGGAGAAACCCCTTACTAACATGGATGATATCTTAACACATGAGTATGCTTCTACTTCTAATGTGGGAAACAATAATGCAAAGGGATATAAAATACAATTCCTTAAAGTACCACGTAAATTGAGAATAGAACACAAAAATGTTGAACAACCCTTGCAACATGAAGAAGAAGAGGAACCTTTCGAAGAAGAAGTCACTATTCAATAAAAATTAGCAACCTTAGTTGAAAATTGGCTTTGTTAACATGTCATGCGTAAAGGAAACAAACAAGAATGCAAAAAGATAAAACCTAAGGTCAAAATTAGTGAACTTCAACTGGACAATCAAGGAGAAGACAATATGGAACATCATCATGTATATATCCCTGCTTCTCCTACCAAAGAAAAATTACTCACTCAAGAAATGCAATCTATGAAAGTGACACTTACAAGCCTCCAAGAGAGCACTATGGGGAATAATAGAAAATATCAATATGAAGAGCTATGTCCATATCCCTTTGACAAAACTATGATGCTTCAACCCTTCCCTATAAAATTTGACATGCCAAAATTTGATAAATACAGAGAGAAAGGTGATCTGTGAGACCATGTAAAAGATTTTTATATGGCACACCAAGAAGTGGCCTATAATGAAAATTACCTAATACGACTCTTTCCAAAGAGTCTAGGGGGCCAATCCTTAGAATGGTTTACTTGCTTACCTCATGGGTCTATTTTTACATGGCCCAAACTAGAAAAAAAAATTATATGACACTTCTCGTACAATATAGAAAGTGACATAACCATGGTGGACTTGTGTGGCACTAAACAACATCCCAAAAAAACATTCGCTAGCTTCCTACAAAGATGGAGAGGGATAGCCAGTCGCTTCCCTTGTACATTCCCCGAAAAAATAGCTTGTGAGTATCTTTATGCCCAATCTCAACCCAGACATCACTTTTCATCTGCAAATGCATTGTGTTCGCACCATCGAAGAGGTTATTGATAAGGGAATTCAAATAGAGAAAGCCCTTATTGCCAAGGGAACCATTAAACCTCATTCTAAGGATAAACAAAACACAAAACCTACAAAAATCCAAAAATATTCAACAAAAACAAGAACATGGTGGGAGACAGAATCACATATTCCAAATGTGTGCAAACGTTTCAAACCGGTTAACCTTTTAACTCGACGACGTATTAAACCATAACCTAAATGTAGAATGTTCACTCCTCTCAATGAGCATTTTTGGTCACATTGAAATAATTGGATGTAGTTCACATGGTGACTCATCCCACAACACAACCCTTTAATTAAAATGCTCCAAAACCATCATGGTACAAATATTATGACTATTGTGAGTTACATCGTGTCAAGGGACACAAAATAGACAAATGTCTATGACTTTATCACTACATCCAAGACCTCATCGACAATGGGGAGATAGAAGTGGAAAACCTAGAAAAAACTCATACGCCTAATGAAAAGATGGGAATATACAAAGAACCATTTCCTAAACATGGCAAGTCAGATGAGCCAAATCCGGATCAAGGAGAGTCATCCTAGAGTTACAAAGTGGTGAATTATCTATATACCAAGAAAGACAATAATCATTACGATTCACTCATTGGATGTATCCACTCCCTAGTGAACATGTGAACACCATTCAGATCAAGGGAAGGATTGTGTTGTTGTAACAAGCTATGCATGCCTCAAAATTCTGAACCCTCTTCGTTGAACCTAAAAAAAGGTAGGTATAAGCTTTTAGAATAGCTTAAGAAATATGCTAAGATTTCAATCTTGGATCTCCTCAAAATATCGAATGTACATAAGGACATTTTGTATAAAACTCTTCAGGGGTCAGGAGTGCCACTAGAAGTAGATCCTATGCATCTTCAAGCTTGGGGTAGCCAATATTGTACCAACTGAGAACATTTCCTTTAATCATAGGGAGATCCCTATTGAAGATCCAATGCATAATATCCCCTTGTATATTGAGGTATTCGTCACCCGCCAAAAGATAAAATGGGTGCTTGTGGACAATGGATCAGGGTTGAATATATGCACATTGAAATTAGTTAAGCAATTAGGACATACAAAAGAAGATCTTGAGTCTCACATCATAACCATAACCGCTTATGACAATGCGGAAAGGGAGTCTACTGGAAAAATCACATTACCCATGGAAGTCGGACCCACTTATCATCACACGAAGTTTCATGTCTTAGACTTGGAACTCCCATACAATATGCTTCTTGGCCGACCATGGATTCATTCCATGCATGCCTTCGACGTTCCATTAATGCATCAAACTGAAACACGAGGGACACACTATCATGATATAAGGAGATCTAGAGCCCTTCGCTCACTATAGATATCTCAATAGTTTTACATGTAAGGGTGCCTATACATGTCCCTCTACCGATATAGATTTAGATTCCCATGGAGTCCTAAATAGATTTAGATTCCCTAAGTTCTTGTGCCTGTGATGCTTCTACATCAACTTCCCATTTTGATTCATGGGAGATGAAGGTTATGGAATACGGTTGTGGGGAGTATAATGTGCAACAAGCTCTTTTAGTTTCAAACCTTTCATTGTCACCTAAAACTAGAGGTTGACCCAACTATCATTTCAGATGGCCTAGAGATGAGTGAACTATTGGGTCATTTTTACCTGGAGGGTTGCTCATTGAAGAGAAATTATTAGACCCACCTATGACTTAGGTCCCGAAAGATACTCAACCAACTTGCTACCAAATCCCTAAGTATGAGAAGTCTAGCCGAATGATGTATTCCATGGGCTACAAAGGTCTAGGATGTGGAAAGAATGAGAAAGGACCGAGAGAACCAATTCCTCTCCCACATTTCAAGATGGAAAGGTACGACATTAAAATTCGACCCTATGGATCACACCCCAATGATCAAGATGCCACATGTTCTGAGCACGAAGATAGCTCTGATTATTTAGATAGCAATATAGATTCCCACTGTAGCCAATATAAGGATCTTTCCTCCACAAACCTATTTATACATATCGTTGTCCTCACCATAACCCCTACTGAACCTAAAATTGACCTTGTTTACCCTTTCCTTGTCGAATGGGACCAAAAACGTCATGTGCCATTGGATCTCTTTGAAAATGATGAAGCCATTGCATAATTCATGGGCATTCGAGATACAATTCCAATTGGAGACCATAAGAAGGGTTTCTACATTGACTTAGATACCTACGTGTAATTTGGTGAGGAAGTGAGCTTCATGGTCAGAAAAACTTGAGAAAAAGTAAGGGAAAAAGTTCCAATGAAAATCCTCGATAAAAACAAAATTCCAAGTCACATAGTGAAAACCTCTTTGAGGCATTGGCTAACAAATAAGTAAAAAAATAAATGGACAAGAAAAGTGACCATGCCAAGGGTGAAAATCTCGTAGAGACGCCCTTGGAAGAAGATCTCAACCTTCCTCCCGATCCTATATGTATGGAGGATTTGTCAAAAATGCTAGTAGAAGAAACCATTGATGTGAATATTGGAACAGAAGAGGATCCAAAGATAGTCAAACTAGGAGCTTCACTCTCAGCATGGGAACATAAAACATTCACCATGCTTTTGTGGGAATTTGTAGATGTATTCACATGGTCCTATAAGGATATGTCGGGCTTGGATCCAAATTTGGTAGTGCATAACCTAGTAGTGCACGCAGACACCAAGCCCATCAAACAAAAGCTTAGAAAAATGCATCTGCGGGTGGCCCTTCTAGTTAAAGAAGATTTAGAAAGATTGTTAGCGGTAGGATTTATTCAACCTATTGATTACTCAGAATGGATATCAAGCATAGTCCTGTCATGACAAAAGAAACCTATTGGGATAAGAATCTATATGGGTTTTAGAGATATTAATAAGGATTTCTAAAGGATGATTTCCCATTGCCCAATATTGATATGATTTTTGATTCAACTGCAGAGGATATGAAATGTTATCACTTATGGATGGCTTTTCAGGCTACAATCAGATCAAAATCATAGATGAGGATCAACACAAGACAACCTTCACAACCCCATGGGGAACTTTTTGTTATCAGGTAATTCCCTTCGGCCTTAAAAATGTAGGAGCAACTTATCAAAGGGAAATGACTGTGATTTTCCATGATATGATTCATGACATCATGGAAGACTATGTGGATGATATCCTCAAGAAATCCAAGAAAAGATCAAATCACCTTGAGATCTTGCAGTGTATATTTGAACACCTGTGGGAATACAAAGTCAAATTAAATCCTAAGAAGTGTGTGTTTGGCGTATTGTCAGAAAGTTGCTAGGATTCATTGTATCTCAAAGAGGGATTGAGGTAGACCCCGCTAAAGTTACTACCATTACTGAAATTCCTCCTCCCCAAAACATCAAATAACTGCACAGCTTGTAAGGAAAGATATAAGCCATCCACTACTTCATTTCCCAACTTTCGATAAGTGTCATTCGTTCACTCACCTACTTAAAAAGGATGTTGCCTTTATTTGGGGACCAGAGCAGCAAGAATATTTTTCCTTTCTTAAGCAGTACTTATCTAATCCACCTGTCCTCATGCCTCCAACTCTTGGTGAGCCACTTCTGCTATATATTTCGCCACACACCCGCTATTGGTGGGGTGCTTGCCCAATATGACCTCGGCCATAAAGAAAAAGTTGTGTACCATCTCAATTGTACTCTCATTTATTACAATCTCAACTACCTTTAAATTGAAAAACTTCCAAAAACTTCGTCACTACCTGTTGAACACTAAAACCAAGGTTATATCCAAAGTTGACCCGCTTAAGTATATGTTGTCAAAATTCACCCTTACGGGTAGAATGGCTAATTGGATCATTCTACTAAGAGAATTTGACATTGATTATGTACATCAAAAGTTGGTAAAAGGGCAAGGACTCATCGACCGCCAGCGTTAAGCAAACACCGTTACCGAGGGACAGAGCTCCGCAAGTCTTGATCTACCGGATGCTTCATTACTTGTATAGTGAGGAATATTTCAAGTGGTAGGTACACTTTGATGGATCTTTTACTTTTCACGATTCGAGGGAAGGTGTGGTTTTAATTACTCCTTCAAGAAACCCTATACCTCAAGATTTTCACCTTTATTTTCCTTGTACAAATAACATTCCGAATATGAAGCACTTATCACAGGGGATGAAATTGGAAATCAAATGGGATAGCCATCATGTTAAGATCGTGGTGATTCACGGTTGATCATCAAGAAAGTCAACGATGAGTATAAATTCAAGGATGAGAAACACATCCCCTACAAAAACTGGTGGAAATATTGAAAGAGTATTTTGTGCATATCACATTCAAGCGATTCCAAGAGCATAAAATAGATCCGCAAATGCTACGGCCACCGCAGTTCTCTATGTTATGGATTCCACCAAAGAAAAATGACATGTTGTTCTTTGTTGAGAATCTACGTCAACCTCGCGTATGATATGCGTATGATATCATTTTGGCTATGATGGGAATATTTTACGTTGTTTAGATGTAGCAAAGTCAGTCTAAGCGATTAAAGAGGTGTATGAAGGGGTGTGCGGCACCCATATAAATGAGATGGTTCTAGCTAATAAATTGTTGAGAGTAGGTTACTATTGGCCTACTATGGAAAAAGATTGTTGTAACTATGTAAGGAAATGTGTATTATGTTAAAATTATGGAAATTTCATCCATGTGCCATCATAGTCGTTGCTGCCAATCACAACCCCATGGCCATTCTCCAAATGGGGACTGGATTTAATAGGAAATCTCACCCCTACCTCATATGATGGTCATACTCACATCATCACAGCTACAAAATATTTCACTAAGTGGGTGGAGGTTGTTCCTTTGAATTATGTCACAAGAGCTCAGATTTAAAAGTTTACAATGAATCACCTTATCTTCCAAAGTATGGCATTCTCATGGCCATAGTTAGTAAAAATGGAAAATAATTCAAGAACAAGATAGTGAAGGACATTTGTCATCGCTTTCAAATAAAATTGAAGTGGTCTACACCATATTATCCACAAGGTAATGGGCAAGCTGAAGCCACTAACAAAACATTGGTTTGAATCATGGAAAAGATGGTGAGTAAGACAAGTCACAATTGGCATTTGCAAATTTACCTCGCCCTTTGGGCTTATAGGACATCCATTCGCACTCCTACTGGTGTGACACCCTATTCCCTAGTATTTGGAACTGAATCCATTATCCCATTGGAAATTGAGCTTCCTTCCTTGAGAATATCTCTTAGGGATTATTTGGACAAGGATGAGGATTACAGAGTGGCCAGGTTGGCAGAATTAGAACTCCTGGATGAAAAGTGCATCCACACCCTTAACCATCTCAAAGTGTATCAGAACAGAGTCTCCAGAAATTACAACAAAAGGATCATACCTTGTCAGTTTGAGGTCAAAGATTTGGTCATGAAAGAAAATCAATTCAACACATGGCCAGAAATAGAGAAGAAAGGCAAGTTCGAACCACATTGGTTAGGACATTACATCATTATGGCCAAATATGGTACGAGAGCATACAAACTTGCCCATTCCAATGGTGATAATCTCCACGAACCTATGAATGTCATGCACCTTAAGTGGTTCTATGATTAAACATGGCGTAAAAATCATAAAAGTAAACCACAAAAAAAGAGGGTAAACATGATCAAAATACAAAATAAAATAAAATAAGAGAATAAGAAAAGGAGAAAACAGGTCATCCATTTGTGAAAACCACAAAATTGTGGCACGTTGGATAGGTCCCTTGGGAGGATTCTTTGTTCACAAAAATCTTACATCTAGAGGGTACTTGTACTTAACTTAGGGCTAGTTCTAAGCTTGCATATGAGATTCCATGTGAACCTATCCTGTCAAGCCTTGATCCAACTTTTTCTCCTCTTGTTAATCTATGAAGGGATGGTCTTTGCATATTCCCCATCTAACAATGGGGGCACTTCAACAACATCACCTTCATGTTTATAAGCATGTGACATCTGCCCTTGTATATTCTTTGTCTAATGCTAGGGGCATCCACGTTTCTTGGTTACCTGTGCATAGCTTCAAAAATGTTATAAAATCACAAAAACATTCAAAAATGTTAGAAAATCACAAAAATATTCAAAAATGTTATAAAATCACAAAAACATTCATAAATGTTATAAAATCACAAAAACATTCAAAACTGTTAGAAAATCACAAAACATTCACAAATGTTAGAAAATCACAAAAACATTCAAAAATGCTAGCAAGGCACAAAAACAATAGAAAATTGTTTCATAAAAGCACAATAATAGTAGAAAAGTGTTTCAATTTTTTTTTTTTGCAAAAACACAACTTTAGTTTACTTACTTTATCTTGTTTCTTGCTTTGTTTGTGTACATTGTTTGCTTGTATAGTTGTTGTTTGTTTGTACATTTGTATAGTTTGTTGCTTAGACATACTTTGATAAGATTCATCTTTTCTTGCTTAGATTAGATTCATTTTTACTTGTACATATGTAGTGTGTTTTTGCATGCTTGTAAATAATTGTACATAGTTGTGTTAATTCATGATTGGTTAGCACTGTGTATTTTGTTAACGTTTGATTGTGTTTGCTTGTTGCATGTACATTGTTTTGTTATCACATCATCATCTCTCCATTAATATCATCACATCTAACATCATCTATACATCATATAAATAAAAAGCTAAGTATACATCACACATGAATGCTAAGCTAATCATCACATATCATACCATCACATGGGGGCAAGAGGGATTGAAAATATAAAAATCTATCCCCCGCACCAATATCATCATGTCATCCCATCCACTACTCTAAAGCATCACAAGTACAATCAATTGATATCATCTATGGATCTATCATATCAAAATTAAACACATGTGGTACAAACATCTCAACTATCATCATGATACATACACAATGTGAAATCAAATCATATAACATCATGACATATCCATCATCCATGCATCAATCACCAAAACAATAAAGGTCCATCATCTCATAACAACGGTGCCACATCAAAATGTCCATATATACAAGTATAACAGGTTTGTCTCAAAAGAGATATACATCATCGATACAAAATGGGCCATCAAAGGGGCACAACTCATAAAATGCCTTCATTAGAGGCGTACATAAAAATGCTATACATTGATCAAAAGAATAAAGCCTTCATCAGAGGCATGCATCAAATAAAATAGTACATCATATACATCTGTCCAGTATAACACCTTCATAAGAGGCCTATATATCATGATACAAATACAATCAAAGAATACAATGACAATCAAGGTTGACTGGAGCCCTCAGAGGGAGTGGCTAGTCTACACAATGGAGGACCCATAATTTGTGTCCTACACAATCCTGTAGGTTTCTCTCGTGGTTGCTCGACTAATACCTACAGCCTCTCTAATCTTGTCGATCCACTAAACTGTTGACTATAGGTCGGCACATTGGCTGGCCACTGGAACTGCCTCATAGTACAGTGACTTGTAATAAGAGGATATACCCTCTGTTATAGCTAAGTCTCAATGAGTAAAAGTTGTCAATACTATCTTTTTGTGCATAAAATGACGCTACCTCTGTTGTTAGCCGTGCAACCTCGGCCTGGACCACTACTCACTCTATACGAAGCCGATCTCTCTCAAATATCACTGGATGTAGTTGGGTCTGAGCTTGTTGTAATAGGCTCATCACCTGAGCCATCTGAGAGGCCATCTGATATATCACCGGAAATGTGTGGACCCATCTCCCCACGACACTGGGATTTAGCCCGGTCCCACTCTCCTGTCATGGCTAGAATGTGAGACAGGGCCTAATCTCTCTCCACTATAAATTATCCTACCTACTGCTGTAGGAAAACTAATCATGTGCCTTGACATTTCCACCCGAGGCTTGGGATAACCTCAAAGGAACCATAGGAGCCTACCCCTATCCTTGGCCTTGTACCTGTCCATGGGCCTATCTCTGATCTCGTAATCTTGGCATCAGATCCTCTACATGACCCTATCCCTATGCCTCACCCTATACTGTTCTGTAAGGGCACCTACAACTTCTGACTCATCCAGGATCTGTCTCTGGACCCTTCCCATCATGTCGATGCCCATCAAATGGATCATTAGCCTGACCTATAACTACGACATCATCACATTTGTATGCGACCTCGGTGGTGCTCGCATGCCTTCTCCCCATGCCTAATCGATATGGTCGAGCACCGTGGAAAAGGGTCACATACCAAGCCATGTAATGTGGTGTGGTGCCTGGGTCTCTAACCTATCAAATAAGGTCCCAAACCTATGGTACCACCTGTAGGAAGCTAGCCTTGGCTCGGGCTACCTGTATGTGCGGCCCCATAGTCTGCCTCTCTACATCTCGGTGGGCATACCACATATCGGGATGAGGGACACCCTGAACTCTTCCTAGCTTCATCATTGACATCAGTCCACCCCCGTATATCTCGGTAATATAATTGCGACTACCAAGAAGGAAGTGCTCTACCACATAGATGCTAAGCTCCACTCCATCCTCGGGCCACTTTGTATATGTCTGTAGGGCCTCTAAATGATGTCTTTATCTAGTATCTCGTCAAACTTTTGACAGTAGTAATAAATTCTACCTAGGTGCCCTCGTACATCATCCCCCATGGAAACCCATGCCATGAATATCGGTTCCTCTGGTGTTTGGGTGTGTAATTAACCTATAGGACACCCGATTGCTATATTGTCCCGAGACTAGATCTCCGGTAATGATGTCGGCCCCACCGTCTTTTGATGGTGGTAAGTAATCAGGTGCAGATCCTAGTATAGATGTGCCAATATGCACTGGCCCCAACAATATTACTCTCCGTTGAACATTCCATGTACTAATGTCATCATCCCCATCGGAAATGATGTCTCAGTCTTATCAGTGAGTAAGAACCCACTGATAAGAGCCATCAAATAAAGTGGTCCTCGGTGAAGGGTTGGATCTGCTATGTAGTCATGAAAGAACATTGTCATACCCTCATGAGGTATCTCCTTCCATTAAAAAGGTCACTAATTGCAGCTGTAAATCGACTAAAGTCACTCGTATACTCAATCATCGAGCCTACAATGGGAACACACAAAATCATGGACTTCCTCTAGTGTGACGGTCATCTCTCCTGTAGGGAGCTTGAAACACCGGCTCTTACAAAGTGCCACCACTCAATCAAAATGGTCAATAGGCCATGGTTTAAGGTGATAGATGGCATCTGTGCTACATAGGCCGAACCAACCACCTCCAATAGGATCGTCATCACGCAACGGTCACGTCCAACACATGTTCCCTTCCATCTCGGCAATGCGAGTGTGTCACTCTCGCGTCTGCAACACTAGAAATCATCTCAACAAAAACATGATGTGTGTTAGACAATCGACAATTTCTTCTAGGTTCTTCTACTATTCTTCTATCCTCCACTAAGCTAGGTACTTGCACCCTTTTGCACTAATTTAAATACTTAAATTGCACTAATTATCATCTTTCCCGCAAATTGATGCAATATCATCAATATAACACACTTACTCTTATATCATCGTTAATTAGTGACATTACGCTAGTTAATTAAATCTTCTATCTAACCAATGCACCAATTAACGACCTTGTTAATCAACTCCCCTTCTATCTAGATTAATTAATTATTTCTAATTAATTAAGCTCCCCTTCTATCTATATTAATTAATTATTTCTAATTAATTAATCCCCTTTTTTATCTAGACTAATTAATTATTATTAATTAATTAGCTTCCTCTTCCGTTAAATGAATATATCATCATTTATTTGATTAAATCCCTCTCATAGTATAAATCATGTTGATTATTCCTCTAAAAACTTTTATAAGCTTACACACCTATTAATTAATCACTTGGATTAATTAATAAAGCCCCTCAAACCCCATGGGTCACTAAAGGACAAACTAAACTCTCCTAAGGTTGACTCAACCCTTTCTAAACCTCTCTTATCCACAACTAACCCAACCTCTCCATTTATCCCACATGAAGGAGGATGTAGAGATTCTTCTATCCATTGGGCTATATAAAGAGCCCTCCTCCTACCTTTACACTTACACCTACTCCTTGATAAACAAAAGTGAGCATATAGTAATACACTATAGCCATTTTACCATCTTTGAGCATTCCTCCATTAGAGTGGAGCTAAGCATCATCCTTTTGCATTCAAACAATCAAGTTAGTGTTGTGAAGAAAAATGGAGTTAATCAAGAAAGGCCTAATAAGCCATGGCTTGATGAACCTCCATCTTTGATCATCTTGGATCAAGCAACCACTATCTCCTTTTGATAGCTAAAAGATCTACATAGGTCTAGTTTATTGATTTAGCTTTCTAAAGAGTAGAGCAATAAATGTTAGTATGTTAGCTTGAGGTTTATTTTCAAGATTCTAATGCATAGTATTGATGTTTATTACTTGTTTAGCTCTTAGCATGATGATGTATTGATATTTATTTAGCTTTGTTGTAGGACTACTAGGTGTTAGTTCTAATCCTCTTGACTTAGCTAACAAATTCATGCATACATGATTAACCCCAACACCATCCTTGTCCTTTTTGATGGAGCTCGGTGAATGCAAATGATCTCCAATTTCCTTAGATGAATACAACCCTAGGTGGATGATAGTAGTGACTAGTGCTTGGTCCCTCATTATGGTCTCATAACTTTATATTTATAGGGTTCTCTTAATCTAAATTTGTAATAAACCCCAAAATGGCCGACCACCAAAAGGATAAGAAGCTAAAATGGCTAGAAAGTTCCCAAAAAGTGGTGGGAAAGTTAAAAAGGATTGGGGCACCCCTGGTGGGACTAGGGCACCCATGGGTGCCCCAGTACTAGCTTGGAAACACCGATCAAAGCTAAAATGATGGAGGATGATGAAAATTGACTGGGCATGTGTGCAGTGAAGGTCGGGAATGACGATAAAAATCAAATGAAAATGGCCAAGAGATGGGGGTTAATTTGTACTTTCTTCTCTAAAAAACTCTCTAAATAGTAGTATATGACCGGGACTAAATATTACCTAAAGTGTGTGATTTAATGACTACAATATCACCTATCTAGTTGTATTTGCTTGCATGGTATCTTCACTTGGAAAAAGGAGGGGACGTTCATTCACTTTGTTCATATATCATCATTCTAACATTGCATTTATCATCGTCGTGAAAGTGTCACTAAACCATGCCATATTTCAAGTTTATGTACTTTCTACACTTGATATCATCTAGCTGAAAACTACTTAATACATTATCAATCATTATATTGTGCATGTTTTTCTACCCTACCTCCATGGCATCGTTGTTGAGCACACAAGCCTCTATAAAAGAATGAGTATTTTAACTAAAATGATGAGGTCTATGGACTTCTCGGTCTTAATATTTCTAGGGATATATTTCACTTTCTCGAGCACATTGAGTGCCCTTTCACTTCTTTGGACCATTATCCGAAAACTATATGATGAACTTGTTTCACCGTCTCGAGCAACGATTCCTGGACCACTCCAGGTGCCACCATGATTCTGCCCCTTCTCACATCCCTTTCATTTTTAGTGTTCTTCTAAACCTTTTATGCTTATTAGTCTCTTGTTGACCATTCACCATAGGATCTTGATATTAAGCACACTCTCCCTACTATTGTCTTCGCAGAGCTCATTGTTTCCAATGTTCATGTTTCCATTCACTCTTCGTAGCAATGTTCTATTAGATAACTTTCCTCTAAGACATATGTGACCATTTCATCTCAAGCTATATTACATCTTGATTTCTCAGTTGATGAAATTCCACATATACTTGTTTCACCATTGAGCACAACATTTCTTCATCTTCAACTTCTAACATCTCTTCCCAATAATCTCCTACTCCTACTTCATGTTGTGATGCTAATAAATTCTTGTTAGACATTTCTTTCACTCAAAAACCCCTTTGGGATGAGTATCTTCATGATTTGAGTTGTCTATTTACAAATTCCATTTGCGTTTCATTACAAGAATATGATCTGATTGAGCTACCACACATTCTAAAGGACCCATTCATCTCTTTTGTTGGGAGTTCCCACCTTGTGACATTTGTCTCATCTACTATTTCATAGATGTTTTATGATCCACCTCTTCTTTTGGATCCCTTTGTGAGGTTTATTAGGCCCCCACCATTTTATGTCTATGACACATATATTGTAGTGGCATTCCCATTGTCTTTTGTGAAAAAAATTTCTAGTCCTATGCCACCTTTTAGTTACAAACTAGTAGTAGAGATCAAAGTACTAAAGAGTTCTTCTTCCTTTATGGAGTGGGCTGAATTTCAGTGCTCCTTTGTTTTCCTTCCAAAGGACATAAACATTGTTCGGTGCTGACGGATTATCTTCGAGTATTTATGTGGAGGACCACATCATCAGTTCTCTTATTAGGGGACCTTCTTGTCCTCACTTATTTCTCTCTCTACTTTTGGGGTGATCATTGTATGTGGGTACCTCACCAAGCCATGTCTCCTTATTTCTCCATAGTGGGTCACTCACCAAGAGTCTCGTCACCTTATCTCTCCATTCAATTAGGTTGGGTCACCCTATGGCCCTAAGCACATAGAGCCTTGTCACCTCCACCCAAGTGGCATAGTAACATGTAGTTCAATACTACACAACCCTATGACCCCCTTGGGGTGTACCCCCATACAATAAAGCGTGTCCATAGGTCCAACCACTCCATGGTGAATCCCATGACCATAATCCAACACATAATGACATTAGAACCAACATAACAATCAAATTCAAATGACAAGCCAAAAAATCCCAAGCCTTGGGATAGGATAGAAAAATTTAAGCTCCAAAAGCAAGTTTCAAACTAAGAAAAATAAATGGCTAAACAGCTAAAGTAATGTAAAAGTATCTTGTTAGCACAAAACCAATTAAATGCCCAAAGATTTAAAGATACATCACTCAAGAAAATTGTTGGTTCTTACAAGAAAAAGTAGAAGAATGTCAATTACGAATAAAATACGAACATAGAAATATCACATTATGATCACTATGTGGTCCTTCTGTGACCACCAAAGGGGTACTCATCGAGTTCTTGCACTCGGATATCGAGCCCCAACTCAAAAAATATAAATAATAACTAATCAAAATCATGTACTATCATAGTCTCTGTCAGAATCATCACCTCCAAACTCCCACAAGGCTCAACACAGTCGTAATCACACAAGGTTTTCTATAAGATAACTAACTATGAAGAGAGATAAGGAGGTACAAGTTTTTATTTAATGATCTTAAGGTGTTTGAGAAATACTATGTGCATGATTTGCTAAACTAAGTTAATGAAAATAAAGACTAACACCTAGTAGTCTTAATTAAAAAAATTAAAGAAAAGTACAAAGCACCATCAAGATAAGAATTAAACAAGGTTAGACACTAACATTTATCATATTAAAACTTTGAACTTAACATGCTAATTGTCTAAATCCTCTATTCTTTTGATTAACAACAAATAAGTGAATGAACCTATGTAGGCTCCATGGCAAATCAAAGTGGTTGTTCTTGATATTCCAAGAACCTAGGAATGGGGGCTTATCAAAGTTGGGCTACAAGACCCTTTTGACACCTCCCATATGACCTAAGCACTTTTGGCTAGAAAAGAGGCTTAACTCTCCAAGTGGTGAATTCTTAAGAAAACAAAGGAAAGCTTTTAGTCTATTTTGCTATATGCTTTGCTTTTGTCTTCTCAAGAAGTTTAGGTGTAAGTGTAAAAGTAGAAGGAGGGCTCTTTATATAGCCCAATGGATAAAGGAACCACTTCATCCCTTTGCATGTGGGATAAAAGGTAAAACAAGATTAGGAATGGATAAGGTTGCTTTATAGAAGGTAACCTTACTTTAGAAGGGTTTAATTTATACTTAGCAAGTCATGGGAGTTGGGGGTGTTTTAATTAATCAAAGGTGATTAACTAATAGGTAGATGTAAGCTTATAGAAGCTAATTAGAGGAATATTAGTATGATTTAGGCTATAGAAGGGGATTAAATCAATTAAATATTGATTTATTGGTTTAATGAAAGGGGAAGCCAATTAATTAATAATAATTAATTAGTCTAGATAGAAGGGAGGATTTATTAATGGAAGGTCGTTAATTAGGGTATTCATGGATAGGCAACTTAATTAATTAGCATAGTGTAATTAATTAACGATGATAGGAGTGAAGATGAGTGCTTTTGATGATATGTTGCCAATTTGCAAGAAGGGAGATAATTAGCATAATTTAAGTATTTAAATTGCTCGGGCGTAATTATGGGTGTCTACAAACACAATATGCATGGATCCCACAGATTAATTCCATAAATACTAAATGAATACAAGTGGATTTTTAGTCTATGTTAGACTCCACTTCCTGGGTCATGCTTAGCTCAATTCAAATGGTCAAGTCCACTTTTCTCACTCCATACATACACTTTTACTGATTTCTTCCCTTAGGGTTAGTTAGTGTAGGGTACACAACATACACAAAACTACATTACTAGCACAATAAAACATATGCACAATAACCATAGCATCTTATACATGGTAAAATTTACGGGGTAACATAATAATATTCCATAGCTAACAATACACACACTTCCACATAACCCATTGAGGGTGCAATTACAATACATTAGGGGTCATGCAATCACCATATGCCCATAATTCTAAACATGAACATATCACGTATCGTATGAGTACAATGTACGACGAATATAGTGACTAACATCAAACATATACACCATTACAACATCACTTGTAAGATAACATCATGATACATCACAACATGGTGGAAACATGATAAGACAAATTTCACGATGAAGCACTTTTGTCATACAACGCATTAGTACCCATATACAATATCACATGATAATGAAACATAAAACAATTTGTATTCCACAATGAAATTTATTTTACACACAAAGGTGGTAACACACTTGAAATTCACATTGAATACATGAGAGAGAGTGAAATCTCATCGGGAATCACATCAACATCATTACAAGCCCACACCAAGTGGTATGCACAACATGTGCATTCACGTTATCACAAGTACCAAGTTTGTCACATCACAACAAATTAACACATTACTCTTCCACCATCATGCATAATCATCACAACACCAAACTTTCCTATAGGTTCGAGAGTATGACCCACTTTAATACCAACCTGTAGCACCCACCCATGTGGGACCCAAACACAAGACCAAACATAACATAGTATTTTTTGACTTTCATATTACTTGATACAACTATGTGACACCAAAAGACTCACAAGGGTTTTCATGACACCACAAGTAACATTTACACCAACTTGTAGAACACACAAAAGTCAATATGACACAATGTGCAACCAAGTTCGCACCTAGGTAAGTTAATAACTATGAGAATACGACACAATCATGACATGGACAACAATAATTAACACCCTCCACACTAACATATTTTTAGGGTTCAATCTTTTCATGATCAAAAATCTAATTTCATCCTTAAAGGTTTGAAGAGCATATAGTATGACAACCCTACATTTTCCTTTTTAACGAGATTGCATTTCCCTTATTTTTTTAACACTTAATTTAAGATGATTTCCACTTCACTACCATTTACATTTCCTTATTTAACCTTATAGGTATTGAATCCATTAATCATGAGAGCATGTAGTTTCATTCACAACGATACACATTATTTATTTCATTTCGGGTTTAATTTATAACAAGTACACTTAATCACATGAAAGTGTTAACATTGGTTTGAAGAGCATTAACATGCAAGGTGAGAATCCCCTCTTCTCAAAACTTCAAAACTCTATTACACATCATGAATATCTTAAAAAAGTGTACACTAATTGGTTCACATTTCAATTTCCATTAATTTGCAAAACCCAATGTTAGTTCCAAACATTTTGAACACATAAATGCCACCCAACACATGTTCTTGGACTATGGGTTTGTTTCTTAAGGAGCATGGTTACTTGTCATTTTACATAGTTTTCATTTTGAGGGAAAAGATCTCATGATGATAAGAGGAGAATCTTAAGCTAATCTTATGTTGCATGTACATCTAGAAGATAAAGATGATTGGGAGAATTTATAAGATACAAAAGAGTCACATGTGGTTTGTGTTCAAGTCAAAGGTTAATGTTCTAGAATATCATGTTCTTGAAGGAGATATCTCATAATATCTTTAATGTCGAAAATGGAGACTTAACAAGGAGTAAGGAACAAGTCACAATTCTCACCTTTCTAATGGGTCAACATCCTACTCGTTAATAAACCCATTTGTTAAGGTTTAGATACAAAAATATGTCCACATATTACCCTCTAAAAATGTCCTAGGATTAGTTTTAAAATTTATTTCCAAATACCCCAAGGGATCTACACCCTACCACGGGCCAAAGATAGCATTCAACAACTTAATCCCCAGACCCCCAAAACTCAAAGGTGTACCTATGATCAAAGGATAAGGAAAAAACTTCCCTTCCTAAGATGTAGTGATGTTCCAAGAGTAGGGTTCATTTTTAAGAATACCCCTCTAAAAATTACTTTTGAAACATTGGCGAATCTCAAAAATCGACTTTCGAATCATTGGAAAATATCTGAAAAAATGTTTCGTGGAAAAGGTGATTTCGTAGAGAGCAGTTTTTCCTTGTTTTACAAAGTTTTTCAGGTAGGTTAGTCGGGAGTTTTCGTTGGGCAGGAATTTGGTTAGATATGTTGGTAGGGGTTGGGTGGTTAAGGGTTGGGCGGGTGGATTGGACGGGTGAGGGTTGGGCAACTATTGGGTGGGTGGGGTTGAATGAGTGAGGGGTTGGATAGTCGAGGGTTAGGTGGGAGGGATGAGCAGGTGAGGGGTTGGATGGCTAAGGGTTTTATGGTTAAGTGTTGGATGGCCAAGGGTTGGATGGTAGGTTGGATGGGTGAGGGGTTGGACGGCTAAGGGTTAGATGGGTGAGGGTTAGACAACTAAGGGTTGAGCGACTAAGGGTTAGATGGGTGAGGGTTAGACAACTAAGGGTTGAACGACTAAGGGTCAAATGGTAGGTTAGACGGGTGAGGGGTTGGATGGCTAAGTGTTGGATGGGTGAGGGTTAAACAGGTTGAGAGTTGGACATGTGGGTTAGGCAGACTAGGGGTTGGATGGTTAAGGGTTGGACGTGTGAGGGGTTAGATAGTTAATCATTGGATGGGTAGGTTCGACGAGCGAGGGACCGGATGACTTATTGTTGGATGGGTGGGTTGGTTGGGTCGGGGCTTGTGCGGTTGAGCCTCAAGGAGTTGGATGACTAAGTGTTGGGCGGGTGGGATAGACGGCAAAGCGTTGGTCGGCTAATGGTTGGACGATATAGAGTTAGACGGCTAAGGGTTGTGCGGGTGGGTTGGACGGTTAATGTTTGGTTGTGTGGGTTGGGCGAGTAAGGGTTGGGCCGTCACGAACTAGCCAATAGTTTTCCACCACATGTCCTTTGAACCATACAGACCCCTATAAATACCCTTTCAAGGTTCAATTATTCACTTTTCTACGAAAATTTCCAGTGCTCTGAGCTCTCCAATCTTCAAACTTCTCGCAAATTTCAACAATGGCCAAAGACCGCATCTATTCCTACACACCCAATTTTAATAAAAAAACCTCATGTACCCATAGATTGTAGCTCTACTAAGAGCAAAAGACACACAAAATGATTGGCTCAAAAACTCAGAATTTACTGGGCTTGTGGACATGCCCCAATTTGATATTGATACTTCAGTCCTTGATTACCTTCTCACCTCTTACAATAAGAGTGATGGTAAATTTTCTGTTCTCCTCATGCATTTGAGACGTCGTCAAATTTATTTCTCAATTGAACTTGAGGATGTACATCGGTTAACAGAGTTTACCATTCGAAAATAAGTCGGTCATTACTACAAAGGTTGTTCTTACAGATGAAGACAATTTTTTTGGAGTCTCATTATAATGTACAAGTTGATGGTAAGTTTATTGTTTTTAAATGCTTTTGTTCTTAACATTATTGGACCACCCAAGGCTCTAATGTTTCTTCTTTTTTATTGTAGCTCCTCTTAATCGTTCATCAAGAGGCCTTCTTCTACAAGGTATTACAAACAAATTCTTTATTGCAGTTGCATCACTTTTTCAGGCCAGGATTGTATTACAGGAAAAATCTGCAGACATTTTGTATTGGGAAGTTCAATATTTATTGCGGACACTAGCGGGAAAAATTTGATTGGTGTAGTTATTTTTCCAACAAAATAAAAACAAATATCTCCCATGCCCGCAAAGCCAATCAATTTGATAAATCCAGGACTATATTCTCTTGTTGCAATTATATTCTTGCTTTTTATTATGAAGCGTACTATGAAATTCCACAAGATAAAATTCCAACTATAATCAATGATCAAATGATTGGTCTTACTCTCGAAGAATAACAGGTAAGTTGGTAATAGTTACTTTTACTATTTACTTATTATAATGATTTCAAATTCAATATTTTTGGATAAAATAATAATTGTGTGATTTTATTTTGCGAGAGAAAATTATAACCGCATCATCTCATAAGGAGGCAATTCTTTAGAGGTAAAGACCCTCTAGAGGTCTCTCGTTGATTCGACATGGATTCAACAGAATCAACACCAGTAAGACCTCCTCATCCAAAGTGACCTCGGGGATCGATATGCGTATCACGTTTACCATCACATTTAACTTCAGGTATGAAGTTATTTTTTTTATAAATAACTAATTCAAACAATTAATATAGATTATGTATGTACTATTGTATTTTAATATTTCTATTGTTCTTTTATAAATTTATTGTATTAAGAAACTACTGAGTTTGATGATGAAGATCAAACTCATTATGGCTTTGAAGATCAAAATGTCACGATTGTGTCTCCGTCTATGCAATGTATATTGTAATGATATTTCACATTTTTTGTTTCCTTACAATTTTTAGCATTTACAAAGCACAACCGTAATATTATGACATTTTTTTGTTTCCTTTATGCAGGTAATGTGGCTTCTGGGCACATTCTGCTTACAAGGAGGCCACCAATACCTCCAACACATCCAGTCCAAACAAAAATAAGAACTGCAAGAAAGAATATAAGGTTACCGAAACGAGTCGGTAGGAATAGTTCATCCTGCTACCAAAAATTTCTGGACTATCACTAGGTGGTGTTTTAAGTGTAACAACCACACAAATTTTCAACAACATTGCCCTTGATGAGGAGTATTTGGGCTTCGAAAGTGGCAATGTAGACAAGGGTAACTATTTTGACACCACGATATGATTCAATCCACTCCACCTCAACCACAACAAAATGTGCATGTAATACATGGCAGTGAATCTCCTCCTCCAAGAAATGCTCCACAAACAGATGATGAAAAGACACATTTTATATTAGAAAATATGATATCAGATAGTATGGGGGCAAAAATTCAAGAGGTTGTAATGTCTGATGTGGATTTGGTGCAGTCTTGGGAGAGGAGAGCAAAAATTTTGATAAAAGAAATAAATACATGATACCATAATCACACTCAAAGGCATTCATTGTTCACTGTCGTAGAGAGCCAACTAGCATGGCAGGATGTTTTTCTAAACAAAGCTCAATCAGGGACTATTTCATATAGTAATGATTACAATGATGAAATTATAGACATAATGCTAAACAGGTTGGAGAATCTCAATGCCAAAGCACAGGCTTACTACGATAAATGGGCTAAAGACAAGAAAAATGTCTTAATAGCAAATGCTGAAAAAGAAAAAGTTGTTGTGAGTGGGATTTTAGTTTTACATGCAAAATCCTAATATTATAAGCACTGCAATATATTTTTTCATTTTATTTAATAGACTAAAAATTTAATATTTCTATTTTACTGACCAAAAATATGAAAATTTAAAGAAAGAAGTAGTTGTATTTGAAGCATATTTGAAGAATGCTCTTAAAATTCTGAATTCATTTACACAAATTGAAGAAAAACCTTATTGTTATAAATAAACAAAATAATAAATTGAGAATGATAATAAAGGAGCATAAGATGGATCCGAAGTCTTATCAAGGAAAAGACAGACGCATATGCAATACTTTTGTCTACGGGAGATGTAGTGAGGGAGGGGCTGAATATTCTAGAGAATATCAATACCGCAACACCGTGTTAGTGTGAGTTATCCTATGTGTCCTCCTCTCATGTTGAAGGGTCATCTCACATGGGTTAGGTTTAGGCTTTCATATATGTCATACACTAGGGTTACTCAGCACCCTATATGTACCCCTTTTCTATTCATTTATGAGCATGTCAAGACACTCCACTGTCTTTCCTCTATGCAAGCTTTGTTTCTGTTGAGCAAGTTCTTCCATTACTGATCAATTTTTTCATTGCTATCGCTGGAGCTTACACGATTCCGTTGGAGTGCAACTACTTCGTGGTGCCTCGTTTCGATTTGATTCTCATGAAACTCTTTTCATGGTATCGGAGAAATTTACTCACGACTTCTTCATTCACACCAAAATCAAAAGTTTTGTTTGTTGTTTGGTAAAACAAATCAAATCTTTTTGGTTAGTTTTTTAAAAAGTTTCTAATTTACCTTGTTTTTTAAAATATAACAAGTTTCTAAAACTAATTTAGAAATTTGTTTTAATTAGAAGCATTCAATCTTTTTAAAAATCTTCATTAGATTAGATCTAATTAGTTTTAATTAAATTAGATCTAATTTTATTTAATTTCACATTATCTAAACACTATTTTTTCCTTGGCATTATAATTTGGTCTTTTGGCTTGTTGTTTTTTTAACCTTCCGTCGAGTGCCGAAGACGAAGGGTGAAGTCCGGGATAGGCAGGTGGCTAATCCCCCCTCACAATACAAACAAACCCTATCTCAAATTCTCGTGTCGTTTCCAACGAGCATACATACGACACCCTTTGCATGCGTTTAGGGTACTTTTTTAATCCATTTGCAGGCTTATTGGCTTTTTCTCATCAATCATGGAATTGGTTTTTGCTATAACTTTTGACTCGTTGCTCGGTTTTGAGCACTTCTTTAGTCAAATTTGCATGTTTTTTCACACTTTAGATGATGGGATCATTAGCTTTGTAAACACACTAATTTTATAGAGTGCCGCATTCTGGGGGGTGTATTTGAATTGCTTATTTCAACTCTTTTTTTTAGCTTTGTTCATTTCTTTTTTCATGGACTTGTGAGCACATCCACCACAGTCTTACAACAAAGGGATGATTTCATGCGATGTGAGACACTTTTTCTCACCACCAAGGTTGGCTTTCGCCTCCTTTCTATTTTTTGCTTGTGCTTGTTTACAGTGTCCTTTTTTGTTGCGCTACACGAAACACTATTGTGGTCTCCTCTCTTGCGCATTATTACGCTAATTGTAAGACGAGTTACCAAGTGTTTCAAACCGCATGAAAAGACCCGATTGTAATCAATGCACTAACCTATAAAGTACCAAAAGTAGGGGGATTGTTATTGTCCTGGGTGGTTGTGTTTCTTTTCTGCATTTCTTTCTCTCTCTCTCACTATGGATGCACTTTCAATTCCTTTGCTTACACCGTTCAAATTTTTCGAATGGAGATTGAAAATAATAATGAAACTAAGGGGTAAAGGGTTATTCCGCATCACCATGGGAACTGAGACTGAACCAGATGACGAACCTGAAAAATCTAAGTGGTTAAACCGTAGTGATGAAGCTTTAGGTCTTCTTTGCATGTCCGTTTCTCTTGACTTGCTCTTCCACATTGAGGCGTCAAAACACCTACATCTGCGTGGAAAATGCTGGATGCGATGTTTGGACAACTAGATGACATGAGAGCGCATGAGTTGGAAAATGAACTACTAGGGTTAAATCCTAGTGAATTTGAAAACCTACAAGCCTTCTTCTCGAAATTTGTCCACATTAGATTATTGTTAAAAGGATTGAAAGTAGAAAAGAAAGATTCTCAACTGATCTTGTCGATTCTCTCTAAGCGAGGTCCCGAATATTCTGTCTTCGTGTCAACTTTCTACACTACAAAAGCTGCTTTGGGTGATACTTAGACGATGCCCTCCTTTGACTATTTTTCGTCCCAACTCATTCGAGAACAGGACAAACTCATTCAAATGGGGTCTCTCAAGTCCAAGTCACATGCCCTTGTAGCAAGTACTAGCAAGGGAAATAAGACTGAAAAGAAGAAAGAAACTAAGGATCAACCTAAGAAAGAAACCAAGATCAAACATAAAAATGACACAAACACTTCGACTTCTGAGCCTAGGGTGTAGAAAAGAAAGTATTTGTGTTCCTATTTCAAGAAGAATGGTCACAACGAGCAACACTGTTTTAAGAAACAGATTGATCACTTATCTCATTTACTTGAGAAAAATAAAATAAGTGTTCCTGAATCCATAAAACAAAGTGCTCTGAAGGCCGAGTCTTCTACTACAAAAGGTGTTAAAAATGATAAGAAGAAAGGAAAATCCCTTGGGGCCAAAGTTTCTCCTTCATCGACATGGATTATAGATTACGTGCCTTGCACTTACATGGGTTCTTCGCATGTTAAGTTTTCCAACATCGTACCTTGTGGAATGTCCCAAATCACGATGGGTAATGACATGTGAGTGTCGGTTTCGAGAAGTGGATCAGTACAGATGGATGGGGGAACATTTAACTAAGTGTTGAGTGTTCCTGATCTCTCTACCAATCTCCTATCGGTTTACCAAATTACTCACCTTGGTGAAGGAATGCGAGTGGAATTTGGTCCTAACTCGGTGATTATTCGTGAGCTTAACAATGACACTACAGTGGCTGAGGGAAAGGCAGATCACCATTCATGGTTGTACACCTTCTCCCACTTTACTTCTGATTCTACGCCCACTACCTTGCTCACTCATGCAAATGAGGTTAGTAAGCTATGGCATGAGCATTTTGGACATCTAAATTATCGCTACCTTGAACAATTGAGTCAAAACGAAATGGTCAATGGGTTGCCTCGCATCAAGTTTTCTAAGGGTCTTTGTGAGGGTTGTACCCTTAGAAAGCATCCTGAAAAGAACTTTGACAAAGGAAAAGCCTGGAGAGCCACTCGTCCCTTGGATCTTGTTCATAGTGATGTTTCTGGTCCATTTCCTTCTCCTTCGTTTACTAGAGCTCTTTATGTGCTAACCTTCATTGATAACTATTCGTGATATACTTGGGTATATTTTCTTAAGCTTAAGTCTGAAGTCTTTGAACATTTTCAGGACTTTAAGGCTCTTGCTGAGAAACAGCGAAACGGTCTATCAAGGTTCTTCGAACCAACAATGGAAGTGAATATGTAAATAATAGGTTCATGGGATTTTGTACTTCTGAATGGATCTCTCTGCAGCATACAATTGCTTATAGCCCTTCACAGAATGGAGTCGCAGAAAGAAAGAACCATACTCTGAAGGAGATGGCCACTTGTATGATTCACTCGAAGTCTCTTCCTCCGCAGTATTGGGCCGAAGCAGTGAATTGTGCAAATTACATTTAGAATCATGTTCCACACAAGGCAGTAAGAGGGATGACACCCTTTGAAGACTGGTTTGGATGCAATCCTGATGTTGAGCACTTTTGAGTCTTCAGATCCAAGGCTATGACTCAGATTCCCAAGAAGAAACGCAAGGCCTTGGAACTGAAATCCAATCCTTGTATCTTTGTAGGATATCCTGATGGCATGAAGGGATATCGATTGATGAATTCTACTTCTCATGAGCTATATATTGAGAGAAGTGTTAAGTTTGATGAGTCTTCTTCGACTTCGACTTCTCTACCTAAAGAGGTTCTTCACTCGATTCGACGACTCATCAGATGATGATACTATTGAGCGTGATCCTCTTACTGGATCCTCCCGACCATCAGACCTTTGAGTCTGCTGATTCTGACAATAGTGATGATGAGGACTATGTCCCTTCTCACTCAAGTGAAGAATCTTCCAAATCTGAGCCTGATCCTCCTGGTCCCCTTTGGGCCAGGAAAACTTTGCAAAGTGCTGGAGATTTAGTTGGAGATACTTCGGATATGAGACGTAATCACTCAAATTTCGTTTGACCCCACTCTTTCTTCACCTCTGCTTCTGATTCACAGTCCTTCTAGGAGGCTTTTGGTATTCCTGAGTGGGATTCTACCATGGATGAGGAGTATTCCTCTCTCATGAAGAACGATACTTGGGATCTCACCACTCTTATGAAAGGAAGAAAAATCGTTCGGTGTAAGTGGGTGTTCTGAACAAAGTATGGAGTAGATGGAGACATCGAAAATTTTAAAGTGTGATTAGTAGCTAAGGGTTTCTCCCAGATAGCTGGGGTTGATTATACAGAAACCTTTTCTCTGGTTGTGAAGATGACTTCTATTCAACTGACTTTAGCCATTGCTGCAGAAAACAGATAGAAAGTCTATCAAATGGACGTTAAGAGTGCCTTCCTTCATGGTGACCTAGAGGAAGAGATCTATATGGAACAACCTCCGGGTTATGTCCAAGATTCCTCCCTCGTTTGTAAGTTAAAGAAGTCTCTTTATGGCCTTAAACAAGCCCCTCGGACTTGGTATGCCAAGATGGACTCCTTCTTACTTACATCAAGGTTTACTAGGTGTCACTCTGATCCAAATGTTTATATTCTATGGCAAGATGACTCCATACTCATTCTTGTTCTATATGTTGATGACTTGTTGATCACAGGCAGCTCTTCCTCTATTATTGATTTTGTGAAGATCGCCTTAGCCAACAAGTTTTCCATGACTGACTTAGGTCTGCTTCATTACTTTCTTGGGATCCAGATTTCACAATCTGACTCGGGAATCTTGATTTCGTAACCTAAGTATGCTCTTGATTTGCTAGCTTAGTTTTAGATGTCTGATTGCAAGTATTCTCCTACTCCTTTTCTTTTCGGGGTTAAGTTGGTTTCAGATTGCTCTACTCCCTTGGTTGATGGTACTCTTTATCGACAGTTAGTTGGGAGCTTGATCTACTTGACTCACACTCGACCGGATTTATCATATGTTGTTGGGATCATGTCCAGATTCATGCAGGAGCCACATGAGCTGCATTGGAAAGTAGCTAAACGGATCCTTCATTATGTTCATGGCACTTATGTTGATGGCATACACTATCATGGAGGGGTTGATATTGACTTGATTGGGTTCACAGATTTTGATTGGGCGGTAACTTAGATCATCAGAAATTTACTTTTGGCTACAGTTTCTCTCTTGGTTCGGGTCCTATTAGTTGGTCTAGTAAGAAGCAGAATGCAATTGTGATATCTCTACAGAGGTAGAATACAGAAGAACAGTTAATGTTGTCACAGAAGCTATTTGGCTACGGGGTATTCTGACAGAGTTTGGCATCCACTTTGTTAGCCTACCATTATCTACTGTGATAACATGAGCACTATCTCTATTTACGTAAATCCAATTCAACATTAGCGAGATTTAAGCACACCGAGATCCATATGCACTTCATACGGGAGCTTATTCGTGATGGTATCATTGAAATTTAGTACATTCAAACAGCAGATCAGATTGTAAACTTATTCACTAAGCCTTTCACTGAGATGAAATTTCTTCACTTACGGTCTCTTCTTGGGGTGAGGTCTTCTGCAGCTACCCATCTTCTTAGGGCTATTTAGTCCTTCTTTTCTTCTTCTTCTTCTTCTAGGAAGATTGTGTTTGTATATGGGCACCTTATCAGGCCTTTAGTTGCCGGGCCCCATTGACACATCTTTCTTAGTTGTTTAGGAGTGTCTTCCTCTTCCGTCTGACTCATCACAGCTGCTACCCCAGCTTCGATGAAGGGGGGGTGTTAGTGTGAGTTATCCTATGTGTCCTCCTCTCATGTTGGAGGGTCATCTCACATGGGTTAGGTTTAGGGTTAGGTTTAGGGTTTCATATGTGTCATGCACTAGGGTTACTCAGCACCCTATATGTACCCCTTTTCTATTCATTTATGAGCATGCCAAGACACTCTGTTGTCTTTCCTCTATGCAAGCTTTGTTTCTGTTGAGCAAGTTCTTCCATTACTGATCAATTTTTTTCCTTGCTATCACTGGAGTTTTCATGATTCCGTCGGAGTGCAACTACTTCGTGGTGCCTTGTTTCCGATTCGATTCTTGTAAATTCTTTTCGAGCATGAGATCTACATGCATCATGAGTTATAGCATATAGATCTATACATATGCAACAAAATCCTCCACCTCTAACACAAGAAAAGAACAAGCTTCACTGCAACATAAAATAAGATATGTTAGTAACGTTCACCATGTGACAGATGTCTTGTCACAATTCGACACTAGCATAGGAATTAAAAGATAGTGGCCAACCCCTTTTTATTTTTTATTCCATGTGGCGAGACGTAAGGACAACTATGATTTTGAATCATAGACGAAAAGAGGATGACCTTGTAATGTGTCCTTATATGACGAAATTGTCCTAAAGCTTTGATATGTTATGACAACCCATTTTTAGAATTGTATTGGCCGACAATGCTTTATGAATTTTTACTTTTCTTTATAAAGTAATCTGCCACATGAGAGATTGATTTCAAAAGAACTTTGGAAATTAGAATTGTACAATGTTACTATATGTTGTTAATACAAACTATGTTTCTTTTTTATTGTTTACGTAAATGTTGCTTAAATTTACTTGATTTTGTTTCTTTAAAATATTTACGTTTCTGATTTGTTGCAGATGTAAAATAAATCAATTAACAAATATAAAAGACAAATGTGTACTTATTTCAGTCTGAATTTGAAAACCAAATATAAAACACAAATGGGATAATTGAAACATATAATGACATTGTTCCAATGGAAAAGTTGTAATCTCTATATGAAATAAATCAATACTTATTACATAACATTATTGTAATGAAATCTATGTGAATTGGAATAGTCCTAGAGAAATGCTTTCATTTGTGTCTTAGAAATCAATTGTAGCATGATCTGTGGATGTGTCTCGATCCCCTGGGTCAGGTAGAATATTACTAACTCCTCTTCTTTCTACTAGTGAATTCCACAATGCTAGTGCTCTATCATAAGGAAAAGACTCCACTGAGTAATGTGAAACATACAATCTGAGACAACTTTCTAGATTCCTATCCAATCTGTTTTGAACTTTGGACTTTAAAAGGGATAGTGCAATGAAAACCCTCTCATCTTCCACTGAACCCAGAATCATTGTTTGGCAGAGCTCATAGAACTTAATATACTCACTCAAATCTTCACTTAGAATACTACTTTGGAATGAATACTACTGGAATAAATATCCTTCCAAATCCTTTTCATGGCACTGTAATCCCATGGGTTTTGTAGAAGCTGAACTTGTCGTATCTAAGTATTAGCAAAATCCATTGATTGTGACCTAAGTAGTTTTCTTTTCAAAATACCTTCTAAAGAAACTCCATTTATCTCTTCAGTCTTAGAGAAATGATTAGTTAGATCACCCATGTTTTTGATAAATAAAGAACTGATAGATGTATATGGTTTGCCTCTGAAAAATTCCAAAACTGCAGATTTACAACTCCCATTGCTTCAAGTATTTTATCATTTTTGAATCTTTCCCGGATCTCTTTAGCTAATGATTCAAAGATCTTTCTCAACTTATTCCTAGTTTCCATTAATACTGCATCATATAAATTTCATGTCACTCGTACTTCTTTTATTTTTGAGTTAGCCATATCAACTCTTTTTTGGAACGTATGAAGTGGAATCTCTTCCATGTGTTGTTATACACAAATGATCATGTATATTTTACTTTAAGAAGCACCTAGAATCTTTCAAATTTGTCAAAGCATTCCAATTTTCAAAAGCACTACCCTAAAAACTCCCATCAGAAATATATAAACTTTCTAGGCTCCAACAAACATGTCTTCAGAGTCTTATGAAGTCTGTAATGTAGAAAGATCGATCTTATGCATGTTTCATTAAAATATTAAGCTCCTTCAACATCGGCAAAACACCGCATAGTGTGAGTAAATTTTCTATGTCAGTTAGATGACACAATAGATATTTAGCTTTATCTACATCCTTGCGGTATCTAAACATAAATCCTATCAATGAAGGATATTCATCAAATATTCTACAGGAAGGTTCATACATAGATATCCATCTGGTATCCACATCTTTGAGAAGTTTTTTTCCCTTTGTCAATCCAATACCAAATTTTTGAAATTCTAAAAATCTCTTCAGACTGCTAGAATAATAGGCATGCAGATCACGTATCAATTCCTCCACTTTAGCTACATTTTCAAATGTGCTCATAATTTTGTAGTCGAGATTCATTCTGTGAGTCATGGAGTGGACAAAAACCATATACAGAGCAATAGTTGTCTCGAATTCTAACCCACGTACCATTTCTATCTCCCACTCAGACATACTTGCACCATTAGTTCCGACACAAACTAATTTTGTTGCAATGGTAAAGTCGTCCATTCCTGGTGATATCCTTGATTTGACACCACCAATATATATATATATATATATATATATTATATATATATATATATATATATATATATATATATATATATATATAATTTCATTCTCGATCATTTTATGAATTTCTAAGAGGTGTGGAGTGCTTATTTCATTAGCAAATGTGTAAACATGAATACATATCCATGAAGTATTATCGACTGCAGTAACCTCATCTAATGAAAGGGAAATATACTTTTCCTTTTGAACACACAATTTCAAATCCTCCTTTTCTACCATAGATAGACATTTTGCAATCTCCCAGACCACTGGTATCTGACCAATGAGATTGAGGAATGTTTTGTAGACCAATAACTTGATACAACATTTTATTTTCTCTGAAATCTGACATCGGTCTTCCCCTTTTCATTATATGAAATACGGTAGCAAACTAAATACCCTTTGCTTACATTTCTACCTCCATAGCTTTGCTCAATCTGCTACTATGGTCCCACCTTTTTCATTTATATATTTGATACATTTTTGTTCCTTTTCATACTCTTATGTGTATTTGACATGTAGACAATATTTTGCATCTTTTCATTTATGTGTTCTGACTATGTTGTCATCCTTTAGCTTTTGGGAAATGTATATTTTCCCATGGTGATTTTCAATTGTGTCCAATTTGAGTTACATCATGTGCTCCTTCCTTGTTTCTAACCACACATTTTGCATTGACATTGTGTTGGAACAACATTACAATTTTCAAAGTACATAGGTTCAATAAAAGGATATTTTGCAGCCCATTTGAACTGGAATTTTCTTCCAATTGTCCAATTTTCCCTCTTTCTTCTGAAATATTTTCTTTTTTTCTTGGGATTTAACTTCTGCATCTGAGCTATCAACGAGAATATTTTGATTCTCATATATCCTTTTCCTAGAAATAGAACTTGGAGTAGAAGCTTCCTCTGCTGGTGTACTTTGAGAATTCAATGAATTTTCTTGTACTTCTAAGTCATCAAGGGACGAAATGTTTTCCTCAACATATAATGGATCATCAATATCTTTAAATTGATTATTCTGTGAAGGTATTTCTGAAACGTCTGCATATAATTCTATAAAATTGTTACTTATTTAGTATTAATTTTATCTATAGTTAAATTTTTACAGAGTACAAAGAGTTCCAAGAACAATATGATAAACATAATTATTAAATTTTGTAAGATTAAATAACCAATAAATAGCACATGCCACATATCAATATTTTCAACTGATGTAGAAATTGACTTCATTTTTTGTGATTTTCCAAAATAGCCATTTTTTGAACTGGCTGAATTTGTAATCTTCTTGCCCTGATTTCTAGTATCCATGACTACTTACTGCTTAGGCCCTTAGGGGTGGCTCTTATGTTTGAAGGCTTTGAGAATGGACAATTTAAGGTTAGACAATATTGGTTGGACGAGAAAAGGGTTGGACAATTGAGTCACTGAGTGGTTTGATGGCTCATGACTGAGGGGTTGGATGCCTAAGTTATTGGATGGCTTAAGCCTTAGGGGTCGGATGGCTCAGGGTTAGATGACTAAGGGGTTGGACGACTTAGGGTTGGATGGATAACAGTTGGATGGCTAATGGGTTGGACAGCTAGGGGTTGACCGTTGGATGGAAAAGGGTTATACGGCTAGGTATTAGGCACGGCTAGAGGCGGGAAGGATCGAGTTGGATGATCGAGTTGGATGGATCGGGGTTGGACACATCGAGTTGGTCGGATTAGAGTTGGATAGATCTAAGTTGGATAGATCAGAGTTGGATGGATCAATGTTGGGCGATCAAAGTTGGATGGCCAAGAGGTTGGATGGCTCGATTTCAGAGTTAGATGGGTTAGGATTGGACGAATTAGGTTTGGACGGCTCAAAGTTGGACGGCTTGTGGTTGGATGGCTCAGATTTTGTGTTGGTGGCTGTGGATTTTAAATTTTCTTATGTTTACTTCGGTGAATATGCACATGATATGATTTGAAATTGTGGTGAATTACATTCATAAGCTCTTATATATGTGTAAAATCTAGGTGAAATGAATAGTATAAGGGACATGTCGGTTGAATTTTTGGCAAATAAGTCAGCTACGAACCACATAATATTCACCAATTTGAATTTCCATAATCCTTGATTTTCACAAGTTTACGAAAATTCACCACTAAAATTTTCCCCGTCCAAGAGGTGTTTAGTTACATAATAGAAACAAGGAATGAGGTTAAGCTCAAGGAGACCATTCCATACCACAAGGGTTGATATTTCAAGCTATAAGTTTGGTTGACATTTTCTTCCTAAAATGGAAACATATACATGCAAGTTGTTATTTTGTTATGGCTAAGAGATTTCCTATGTCATTATATCACTACTAGATAGATGAATTACGCCATTATTAATTTACTACCATCAATTTGTACTTGAGACAATCACATCCAAGATTATGATGGTACACACAATTTTAAATAACAAGATTTCAATTTCATTCTCTTGATGATGAATTGGATATATTTACAAGGATCCTATTACATCGTTTTCGAATGCAACATGTGAAAATCAACTTATTTTACCTAACCAATTATTTTGAAATAGAATTAAGTTTGGAATTAGTCGAACGTGTAAAATTACAACTATGTAAGAAATATTACATTTCACCAATATGAAAAAACATTGTATACATCATGGAATCGATGAAATAATGCATTCTCTCGCATAACAATATCACTATTACATTCTATACAATATTGCATGTATTTCAAAATTAATCTCGTGATTACAAAATAAAACACAATTAATGTTGTCATTTTCTTCTTGTCTCGTGTACCTTCAACCACCGTAGACTCAATCCTAGAATTGGTATGGAAATCCCCTACACTCAAGAATAAATCCACACATTTCTCATATTAAAAAAATTCAAACAAGGTTAAAGAGAGGGAGAGATAGGGATAGAGAAGAAGAGAGAGTTCGTTTCTCACACATTCACACTTTCACATTCTTTTGCACTTTACGTTTTTGGTTCTAGAGAGTAAGGATGAGGGATAAGGTTAAGAGACGTTTTATTTTCCATTTGCAATTTCATAGTCATTTTCATTTCATGTCCATTTTTATTTCATTTCAAACCAATTTACATTTTTCAATTCATTTATATTTTCAAATCAACCAAAGTATCATAGTCATTCTTGAGAGAGAAGAGGGAGGAGAGAGAAAAACACCATACATTTCAAAATCCATTCATACAAGATATAAGATTAGATAATACTACGTATAGCATTGTGAAGCTATAAAAAAATGTCTCATGTGTGATTAGAAGTCAAATAGGACCTTTAGAAGGAGTTTTAACCTAAAGTAGCAAGTTGAGAAAATTTACCAAAACAACACAAGTGATTACAAAATGGGTCCCGAAAACATTCATCTTGAGTTCAAGCACAATTTTTGATGATTTCTAATTATTCACCTATATACAGAGACTTCATTTCATTTGATGGAAGTCAAAAATGATGAACAATGCTCAAGATACAAGGGTATCTATGGGGCTGATTATTGTAAAAAGTAACTAAATTTTTGTCACACCCAACGGCCGGGTAAGTGCAGCAAGTTGGGGACAATTAAGTGGACATCAAATCCTCAATTTTACATCAAAACAACAAACATAAAATTTAGTCTTCCGCGGATTTGAACCATGCCGAAAAGCCAAAAAAATGTCATAAAAATGGTACCATCGTGTAGGGAGATTGTTAGCTTTGTAGAAATATTGATTTTAAAGTGAATAGAATAGAATAAATATCATTTTATAATTTTTTTACTAATAGTAGGACTTTAAGACACTTTTTCCCGTGAATGTTTATGTCTACGTTTAAGACTACAAATTTTGTTTCACTTTATCGAATGTGATAAAACTTATACCATCCCAATCGTAGTGAAATTATATACATGTTCAAAAAAAAATTATTTGATTTCAATATTTTTTTATGAATTTATGGCGAAAGCAAACGCGAAAAGTGCTCTGTTTTCTTTATGTTTTCAGACCACTTTCACGGAAAAAATAATAAAAAATAAAATATTGCTCAAAAAATACAAAATAAAATCTATCCCAAGATAGATATCGGCATCTAACTTCTCACCAAAGGAAATATATATATATATATATATATATCAATTTTTGGTCATCCAAATCGTGGGCAAATGAACTACAATCTTATAGGCGTTTTAAAAAAAAAACCAAGTCATTGAATTTTGAGTGTTTAATATAGCTAAACTTGTCCATTTTTAAAAAATAGTATTTTAGAAACTAGATTATAGGTGCTACGATTCATATTGATATAAGTTTTTCTAATTTTTAGTGTATGCATTGCTAATAATCCCTACAAGTTGATATTATGTTGTTATTTGCAATATGACGTCCACTTATGACCCCTTTTGTCCCCCAACTTGCTGCACTTACCCGGCTGGAGGACCTCAAAACCAACTCACAAAACTAATATCCGATAGTGTTTTTGCATAAAGAGAGTACAAAATTTCAAACTTTTAGAGTTTCAAATTTTGGGCTTTTACTTGATTTTTATGACTTGTCCCATCGAGATCCCGAAACCCCGAAACCTGAAAGTCCGAAATTTTGGACTTTCGAGTTACGGGTTTTGGAAACCTTTTTCATTTTTTTGAACTTTGGTGACCAAGAAATTCGAAACCCTGAAACCCGAAAGTCTGAAATTTTAGACTTTCAGAGTTTTGGGTTTCGGACGATTATTTTTCCTTTTTTAGTCCCCGAAATTCGCCTTAGCCCACCGCCGAAGTCCGAAACCCAAATTTTGGACTTCTTTTTCCTGAAATCTCTACAACTTGCTCGGGCCTGCTTCAACCTTTTGGACCAACTCCAAAATGCAAGCTCCAATGACTGAATCAAATAATCCATTTTCACCCGTGCAAGGTTGTGTTTGTTCAATTTTGCCTGAGGGGCAAAATTGGATAACAGTGCCCTTGAAAATTAAGTGTTGTGAGATGTATGTTTTATAGATTAACATTGTTTTAATCTCCTTATTCTGATGATATTTCCACTTTGATTGAAATTTTCCTCTGTTTCATTTATAATATATTCAACTTTAGTCAGATCACCTTCTATGACACATCCATGTCTATAATTCTGAAACCACCCAGAGACAAAGCAAACTGTAAGGTCACTGTAGGCAGAAATGTTTGTTTCCTGTGTGCATCTAGAAGTAGCTAAATGTTTTTCAATTTGTCAGAGCAAACAAACAACCCTAATTTCAAGGTAAGATATATGGTGAATTTTTTTTTGTTGCAATTTTTTAATGCTTTAATTGTAGATTATTATGAAGCACATTTGATTTTCTCCTTTATTTCACAGACTAGGGTTTAGGCCATATTGAATTATCCGTCTGCTATTTTTCTGTTCCCACGAAATGAGACAATTGATGGTGGATATTCATGGCATCAAATATTGGAGAGAGGAGACATACATCTCCTATTCCTTTTTTCCTTGGGTTACAACTCATGCTTTCAATCTTGTTTTTTTGTCTTTTATCATTCAAATGTGAGATTATAACATCGATTATATGCCAAATTTTGTACCATGTAGTATGATGTATCATTGATTGCATATGGGAATGTCATGCTTAGGATTGTTGTGGATCTATACAATATTTGTAATATGTAAAATGTAATTATGTCAATTGATTTTTGCACTATATATTTAGATTTCCTCTCTAAATACCGATAAATATTGTAAAATTTGACATCTATGTTTGATTATTTTTTACAGTAATCCTATTCTTGTCAAGAAATTTCCCCATCCCTCTTTCTTTATGGATATGCTATTACTAATTGATATTTGCTCTGTTTTGCAAGCTCGTGTTGGAAATAAGGTGTCTCAACCTTGTTTGGTTTATTCAGTTAAGATTTTCCTATAGTCGTTTCACATTGTCAGTTCTCTAAAAATAGAAATATGAGTTGCCAAAAGATTCCCATATGATAGTATATCATGGAAGGGCTATTTTTAGAGATATTATGACAGATTTTATGTCATCTTTAAGGGTCAAAAATAGGGAGAATATTGTGGACGTGGGAGCCTAATTTTAGACCAAAATCTTGCTCTTTAATGCAGTCCACCTCATGAGAGGTTTTGCACATGGTTTTGTAAACCATAGATGGTTTCTTGTATAACTGGAGGTCTATAAATTGAAGGCTTGGAGAAGCAATTGGTGTGGTGAGTTTTGCAAGTATTGTAAAGTTGGAATCCTCCTAGAATTGTTTCTGGTGATACTCCTGTAAGAAACTTGCTTTGCAAGTGTATGTAATCTTGTTATTAGATTTGAAATACATTGAGTGGGCTTTTGGAGTGTGGGGTTTTTTATCCGAAAGGATTTTCCCCACGTATATCTGGTGTTTGTGTTAATTGTTTATTTTCTTGTTATGAATGTGTTGCTAGAATTTTTGTAATTTTTTTATTATGTTGAATTTTTGCATAATAGCTCTCCTCAAGATTAGCATAGGAAGTGGTTCCGCTACTCTAATTTCCTAATAAGTGGTATCAGAGATTGATCGCTTTGGTTTCAGTTGTGGGTTGTTGGGTTTTTTGTGATAATCTGGGTTTGAGTGGGAGCTACACTCGCAGAGTATACTTTGTTATCTGGTTGCAAATATTTTTTCAAATGGCGAGCACATCTGGGAGGATTGAGGTAGAGAAGTTTTCTGGCACAAACTTTGAAATGTGGAAGCTGAAGATGGAAGATCTATTGGTTGATCAAGATCTATGGGATGCGGTGGATGAGAAGGTCCATAGGCCTACGAATCCAGTTTTGGCTGCAACATATGATGTAATGGATAGAAAAGCTAAAGGTCTTATTAGACTATGTCTTGCAGATTCAATCCTGATAAATGTCCATGAAGAATCCACTTCGAGAAGCTTTGGAAAAATCTGGGTGAGATATACCAAGCTAAGTCTCTAGTAAATAAGATTTTCTTGAGGAAGAAGTTGTATTCCTTGAGAATGGAAGAAGGTGGACAAATATATGAGCATCTGGAAACATTCAATATGTTGGTGACTCAGTTGAGCTCGGTTGGGGTTAAGATGGATGAAGAAGAAAGGTGCCAAACTATGTTGGTTTCATTGCCAGACTCATGGGACAGCCTAGTCATGGCCATTGGGAGCACTTTAGTCACTTTGAAGATGGAGGATGTTGTTGGTTCTCTACTCTCCGAAGAGATGAGAAGGAGATCTCTCTGAACGCCAAAGAGGCTTTGAGTGTTCAAGGAAGAACAAAAGAATGAGGTAAAGATGAGAAGAAGCGTGTCCATTCTAAGAATAAGGGAGATCAAAATCCCTTGGTAAGTCCAAGGTGATATGTTGGAATTGTGGAAAATCTGGACACTTCCAAAGGAAATGCAAAGAAGAAAAGAAGAAGCATGATTCTGATTTTGAGTCCGAAAAGGAAGATGGAGATGCCTTTATTGCAGATTTGGCCACTCATGTAGGTGATAATGCATGGTTGATAGACTCAGGTGCATCTTTCCACATGACTCCTAACAAAAACTGGTTTAGTAAGTATGAAAACTATGATGGTGGTAAGGTGTATTTGGGTGATAATTCTTTCCTTGAAATTGTTGGTCGTGGTAGTATTCAGGTGAAATTTTCTAATGGTAGAATTAGAAGATTTGATGGTGTCTTGCATATCCCAGGACTAGCAAGAAATTTATTATCTGTTAGCAAGATAACAGATGCGGGTGTGCATGTACGCTTTTAAGCAGTGTGAAAATGGTGAGAGGTGCTATGTTGATAACAAGAGGAAGTAGATTGGGTACATTATACCAACTTGATGTATGCACGGTTGAATATAGTAGCACTTTGGATAAAACTAAGCTGTAACTATTTCTTTGAAAAATGGGAGGGTTTCCTCCTCTGATGGTCGTGGCTTCGGGTACCCAAGGGTGCTTTGTCTACTAAATCAAAATTACTTGCAGAGAATACCATGTTATGGTACCAAAGGCTTGGCCATATTGGAGAGAAGGGTTTAAAAGCCCTGAAAAATAATAATCTCGTTGAGGGGTTGAATGATTACAATCTGGAGTTTGATTTCTATGAGCATTGTATTTATGGAAAACAAAACCGCGTTTAGTTTTACTCGTCTATTCATAAGTCTTCATGTATCTTGGATCTAATCCATTCATATGTATTTGGTCCTGTTAAGGTTGCTTCTATTTCTAAATCAGTTTATTATGTTACTTTCATTGATGATTTTAGTAGGAGAACATGGGTATATTTTTTAAAGAGTAACTATAAGGTTTTTAATCGTTTCAAGGAATTTAAGGCTATGGTTGAAACTCAAACTGGGAAGAAAATTAAGTGTTTGATATCTGATAATGGCGGTGAGTACTGTTCAGCAGACTTTGATAGATTTTATGCAGATTGTGGGATTAAAATACAAAAGACAAATTCGTATTCTCCGGAGCAAAATGGAGTTGCAGAAAGAATGAACAAAACGTTGATGGAGAAGGCTAGGAGCATGTTGATTGGAGCTGGTCTAGAAAAGAGGTTTTGGGCTGAAGTTGTAACCATTGCTTGTTATTTGAAAAATAGATCTCCTACATCAACGCTTGTTGATAAAACGCCAATGGAGGAGTGGTCGGGGAAAAATCCTTCAATTAGAAATCTGAGAGTTTTTGGCTGTGAGGCATATGCACATGTGCCTAAGGAGAAGAGAACAAAGTTGGATTCTAAGGCTGTCAATTATATCTTCATTGGCTATGGCCATGGTGTGAAAGGATATAAGCTTTGGGACCCTGTTGCACAAAAAGTAATACACTCCAAAAATGTCATTTTTAGAGAAATTAAATTTTTCCCTATTAATTTTCAGCCAGAACAACATAAAGAAAATGAAAAAAAAAAAGGATGTGGTTCAACTCCCTTCTACACATGAGAAAGTTGAATCGAGACCCCAAAATAGACAAGAAGTTGAGGATAGCTCACCAAGCTCAGAATCTTCAGAAGAGGAAGAAGAGGAGGAAGAAGTGGAAGAATCTCCACCTCAGCTTGTTTGAAAGTCTACAAGGCAAAGGCAACCACCTGAAAGGTATGGGTATTCTCCTGATGATTAGAAGTGTATATTTTCTTTGAGTACTAACATTGATGAACCGAGATATGTACAAGAGGATTTGGGTATGAATGATGCAAAGTCCTGACAAATAGCCATGGATGAAGAGATGACAACCCTTAAAAAGAATGATACATGGGACCTTGTACCATTGCCTAAAGGTCGGAAACTTGTTGGATGTAAATGGGTGTTTAAGAAAAATATTGGTTCAGATGGAAATGTTGAAAAGTATAAGGCACGATTGGTTGCGAAAGGGTTACTCTCAAGTTGAGGGTATTGATTATGGTGAGATATTCTCTCCTGTTGTGAAAATGACATCCATTCGGTTTTTATTATCTATTGTAGTAGCTTATGACCTAGAGGTTGAAAAAATGGATGTGAAAACTACTTTCCTTCATGATGATTTGGAGGAAGAAATCTATATGACACAGCCAGAGCACTACATGGTGAAAGGTAAAAGCAAGATGGTTTGTAAGTTAAAGAAATCCCTGTATGGCCTTAAAAAAAGTCCTAGGATTTGGTACCAGAAGTTTGATTCATATGTGTTGAGTTTGGGGTTTGTGCGGTCTAAATCTAATCACTGTGTATATTTTAAATCTGATGGTGATTATTTCTTGGTAATTACTTTATATGTTGATGACATGTTGTTTATTGGGAAAGGAAAAGGTTTGATTACAGAATTGAAATCTCAGCTCTCTGCAAAATTTGAAATGAAAGATCTTGGTGTAGCAAAACACATACTTGGGATGGAGATTAGAAGAGATCATGAGAACAGAAAGCTATGGCTTGGCCAGAGTAAGTATGTTTGTTTTGTTTTGCAAAGGTTTAACATGCACGATTATAAACCACTTTGTGTTCTTATTACTTTGGGAACGAATCTCTCCATTTCAAGATGTCCTTCATCCCCATCGGAGATGGAAGACATGAGCAAAGTTCCTTACCAAAGTGTAGTTGGAAGGTTAATGTATGCTATGGTCTATACAAGACTAGACATTGCCCAAGCGGGGGATTTCCTTCTCATTTTATGTCTAATCCTGGAAGAGTGCATTGGGATGCGAAGCAGAGGGTCTTCATATATTTGCAGGGTACATTAGAGTACGCTATATATTTTCATGGAAGAGGAGATCAACATTCCCTAGGTATTCATGGTTTTGTGGATTCATATTGGGCCGGTGATGTTGATAATGAGAAGATCCACCAAAGGTGCATATGTGTTTATTGTTAATGGTGGTGCAATTAGTTGGATGAGCAGGCAATAGGATGTGGTCTCTTTGTCCACTATTGAGGCAGAGTACATGGTAGATACTCATGCCTGTAAAGAAGCCATTTGGTTGAAGCATTTGTGTTCAGATATTGGATTGAAATAGGGTGCGATTCTAATGTACTCGACACTTAGAGTGCAATCTACCTTACGAAGAACCCGAATTTTCATGCCAGGACCAAACACATTGATGTTCAGTATCACTTCGTGAGAGATATGGTCGAGGATGATAGGGTGAAGTGGAAAGGGTAGAGACAATTGTGAATGTTGCGAGATGCATTGATTAAGCCAAAGTGAACACATCAAAATTTAGGTGGTGTTTTGATTATATGGCCCTCTCGGCCCCTAGCGGTTGATCCATGATGGTATCTTTCCTTGACCCTTACAAGGTATTTGACAAGTGGGAGATTGTTGGAAATAAGGTGTATCAACCTTGTTTGGTTTATTCAATTAAGATTTTCCTACATTTGTTTCACATTGTCGGTTCTCTAAAAATAGAAATATGAGTTGCCAAAATATTCACATATGATAGTATATCATGGAAGGGCTATTTTTAGAGATATTATGTCATATTTTAGGGTCAAAAATAGGAGAGAATATTGTGGACATGGGAGCCTAATTTTAGACCGAAATCTTTGTCTTTAATGCAGTCCACCTCATGAGAGGTTTTGCACATGGTTTTGTAAGCCATAGATGGTTTCTTGTATAATCGGAGGTCTATAAATTGAAGGCTTGGAGAAGCAATTGGTGTGGTGAGTTTTGCAAGTACTGTAAAGTTGGAATCCTCCTAGAATTGTTTTTGGTGATACTCTTGTAAGAAACTTGCTCTACAAGTGTATGTAATCTTGTTATTAGATTTGAAATACATTGAGTGGGCTTTTGGAGTGTGGGGTTTTTTATCCATAAGGATTTTCCCCACATATATCTGGTGTTTGTGTTAATTGTTTATTTTCTTGTTATGAATGTGTTGCTAGAATTTTTGTAACTGTTTTATTATGTTGAAAGTTTTGCATAATATCTCTCCTCAAGATTAGCATAGGAAGTTGTTTCGCTACTCTAATTTCCTAATAGCTCGGTTATCATATGAGTTTTCGGATATCCCGTGTTTTATGTGTTACAATATTCAGTTGCATTACTTGAGTACGAGGCTTATTGATCTTCTAAAGCTCCATTATCAATTTATTGAAATCATCACAAACTCTATTATTATTTCAATTTATCAAAATCATAGGAAGCTTTAACTTACTATTGAAGAAAGTATTTAGCAATTAGTAATAGCTTAATAGCTTTAATTTGAATTTTTAGTTGTTTATAATTTTTAAAAATTCTTTACTAGGATAATAATGTTCTGTACATGCTTATTTAGTTTTTAGATTTATATTTTCTCATATTCTAAAGGAAAAGGCAACGGGGCTTTAATATTCATTATCTTACAATGTTGGTATTATAAAATTCAATAGTGTTTTTGAAGTTTGACTCATTATTTCACTTGTTTGGCATTTTTTCCTCAAATGTAAGGATTTACAAACTATTTGCTTAGATATCCTCTTTTTTCTTACTGGTGGCCAACTGATCATTACAAAAGTATGCATTGGATTTTGTTGTGCTATTCCGCCAAAATCCAATCGAGTACGATTCCGACCTCATCCCTTATTACGCAGATCTTTGGGCCTTTGCTTAACAATAATTGAACCCGGTAGAGGCTCTTTTTGTGAGCGAAGCAACTTCACCAATGGGCCAACAACCGCTTGATATTGTTCCACTTTTATTCGATCGGGTAATCAAATTTGTTTATTTATTTTTAATTTGAGATAAATTTATTTTTTACTCAAATGAATCCAACACAATGATTTTTTAAAGTAGTATTCAATTATAAAAGTAAAAATTATGATGTGTTTAATTATATATAATATTGATATTACATACTATAAATTAACGGTAGTTCTTAAATACTATTAAAGTTCTCAAAATAATTAACAACTTTTTATAGCATGTATCAATATATTATTATATTAAATATATTAATATTATTAATCAAACTATTACACGTATATATTATTAAGCATACTAATAATTATTATACTATTACTTAATATATGTGTTATATTAAGTATCACTCATAACAACAAGATCCTTATATTATTTTTCTGGGATATGCCAAATTTGATTGTAGTGTATAGTATTATCGGGAAGTGAAAGTGGGCATTTGTAGGAAATAAGTGTAGCTACAGAGTATTTATTGAGCTTATTCTTCTTCTCCAACTCAGTTATCTAGGGAAGATCTATTCCATTCATTAGTGACTTAGTTTGCAGGTGGGAGGTATGCATGCTACAAAGATGCAAATTCTATTTATTTTGTATGTTGTATGGAAATAGTCCAACCAAAATTCTGCTACGAATACCATTGTAAACTTTAGCATAGTTCCAAGTCCTATATCATGACAATTTACAAAATTATTTGTGCCTGTAGCAGTGCTCCTGTATAACTAAGATTTTTTTGGCTAAGATTTCTTTGGTGGTGTCTAATAAACAGAAATCGACAGATACCCAAACCAATATGAGCAATCACAGAGAAGCATTATGTATCATAACTAAATGTGTTCAATCCTAAACATTTGCATTATCATCGCATTCCAAAGTTTTAACACAAATATAGGATTATAACACCCGTATCTGTAAATTATGCAATATATGTATTGTCTAGCCTCATAATTTGTTACAGAAGCAGTGGTTTATGGGAATATGTGTAGTTTTATGCGGTTGATTTTTCCTTCTTACAAAAGGTTTCTTTTCAACGTAAATTTTTCTATTGTTGCATTTGTATTTGTAACGATTTAGTCACTTTATAGTGACTACATGTGGTATTGATACAACGACCCATGTTGGGATCCCTCCAACCCATTACATATTCCAATACCCCCTATTTAAAAAGGGAATCGAATACAATTGCCAATTAAAATGGATTGGGGATTAACTATCCATAAGTTTCAGGGACTTACTTTGCATAAGGCAACTACTGACATAGGAAACACTGAAATGCAAGGTCTGACATTGGCATCTTTCTCCGTGAGTTCCCTTGTTTGACAATATGTGCATTTCCCTTCCTTTTTCATTCGAAAGGTACTAAAAATGGCACATGTATCAACACTTGGAGTAAGAAGAAAGGAGGAGTCAAGACTAATATCACTCAACCAAAACAACCCATCGTAAATACTAGCCTCTACTTTGATAGCACTTCCACTACTAATTTACTCAACACTTCTTGAATCCAAAGCGGTATCAAATGTATTCATGTTTAGTGTAAATAAAATTGGCAACAAAAGGCTACCACTCATGATATAAGATTTGCAAATGTATATGTACGAATTTGTAACAAATTTGAAATGTATAAATAGAACCTTTCAATGTAATGTTTCATCTATATTCCTACACTTACACTATCAATCACACCCCTTATCAACATCAACTACAAAAGTAATTAACTATCCCTCCAAATCAAACACCTTGTACCATTTGGCGTTCACATCAAGCATTGTACACATGTGATTGCTAGTTGATATAAACTTATATTTTATAATTGAAATCCTAACCTAATAATTCTAATCCTAAACCTAGAATCTACCCGCCCGCCTATCCTTGTAACCAACATTCTATTCCCTTTAATATTCCCTGTTGTACATTTTTTTGGTTGCATTTGCAAGTGGGGTGGCGATGAAAGAAAAGGGTGGGGAGAGTGAGGTGAGGAGATAGGGGCGACCGTTGATGGGAATGTAGGTGGAGTGTAACAACACACCACGAGGAGGCGTGGGTGCAACAAATGGGGGTTTGGATGCAGGGTGGGGTGGTGGTGAGTGGCTCAATCATACCACAATTTTATCAGCAAGGTGTTGGCGCTGGGTAGGGGGCATAGTCCCCTCCAAACTCATTATTTATAATTTATAATTGTTTTTGATGTCGGCTCAAAAATGAACCACCCACGCCATTACAAAATTTCTAAACTTTTGCCATCAGAGGAACTCCTCTCGGCATAATAAATTATTTAAAAAATATCAAATCTATTCTATAATTAAAATATAGATTGTAGCATTATATCACATATAAAGAACATTAAATATTATATTAAATATTTTATATTACATCAAAAAAATTATTAAAAATTGAACTTCACTCCATGGTACAAATAAAATACACCACTCATCAAATCTTCATTCATCAGCACCACCTCATCAAATCTTCATTCATTACATTTTCCAAGTTAATCACTACTATTCAAACCAATTAGTCCAAATTTACTTGTAGAACTTGAATTACATTACTAGGACATTATTGCTCTTAAAAAAATCTCATTCAAATTTGTCTTTCGACATTTATTATTCACGTGGTAATAAACTTGAATTTTGTATTTTTAAAAGATGCCGACTCATTTTTCTATCAATCAAAATTGTGGTCAGTCTCAAAGCATTTAATGTGCATGTCAACATAAGAAAACATCAATATGTTAATATCAATATGAAATAACACTATATATATATATATATATATATATATATATAAAAATATATATCAAAAACTTAATTTGGTGTTGATTTGAAAAAGGTTAAATTTTTAATTGAATAAAATTTCAAATATAATTATAAATATGATAATAAAGTATTTTTTATTCTTAATAATAAAACATTTTTTTGCAAAGCATTAGAAATATAATCGACTAATATGAATATTTTGATTTTTCCTAGACTAAAATTTCACATATAATTATAAATATGATAATAAAAGTATTTTTATTCTTAATAATATATTTTTTTAAAAAGATAATAAAAATACAATAAAACATAAAAATACAATCATTCTAATATGAATATGTATCAAAATAATACCTTTACAACAATGACAACATACAAATAATTTTTCAGAATCAACTCATTAACCAATAATAATACAACCACCAATCATTCTAATTAAACTTTTAGATAATTATTGTGACCAAACTAGTAACCAACAAATAGTTTGAATCTCTCACACTTATTAATTATTGGCAAGTCACTTTGTTAAAATTGTTCATAGTTATCTTTTGATTTACCTTCAAACTTAATATCTAGATTGAAATATTGGTAATTACAATTTAAACTATAAAAACATCTGAAATCTTATTGAAATTATTTTTCTTAATATTATAAAAATTAATTATTCTAAGCATACTTATATTTGATAGTTATTTTTCTCAAATATTTATTACAAGTTCAAAATTCCAAACACATTTATAAGAACCAATTCACATACTTATTTATCTTACAAGTTAATTTTACAATTCCAAACATACTTACAAGAACCAATTCCAAGCCTACTTAATTTTGTCACATACACTTGCAATTTGATCAAAGAGTTCTTTTCCTTGACATTAATACTTATAATTTCATCTATCAAGATTTTTATTTTATTAAAATTATTTTCTTTTAAGTTATATAACTAGCAATCGCATGTGTACAATGCAATGTGAACGCCGAACGGTATATGTTATTTGATTTAGAGGGGTAGTTAATTATTTGGGTGAAATTGTGTTAGTGTTGCAACGTGTTTGAGACGGTGATTGCATCGGTTTTTTGGTTAGTTTTTTGTTGAAAAAGCCTTTTTTGTATTGTCGTTAATATGTTGATAAGGAGTGTGATACTTCAAGCCAACAAGTTTGTATTATTGTACATGAATGAAAATGTCCTTGTTGTATACAACACATTTCTCATTAAGCCTTGATGTTCTTGCATATTCAGGGTCAATGTAGCCAATGGTAACCATAACATAGGTGCAGGTGTGGGTTTTGGCCGAGGAAATGTACTTGGCAATGCCAAATTCTGACAAATGTGCCTTAAAATTATCATCCAAAAGAATGTTATAAGTCTTCACATCCCTATGAACAATGCATGGGCTACAATCATGATGAAGATATGCTAATCCTTTTGCAGCACAATTAGTAATCTTTAGCCGAGTGTCCCAGTCTAGCTTTTGTCTTCTTTTATGATTCTATACGAAATTAAAAAAATACACTTGTTAGATTCTTCAACAATCCATTTTAATTAGAAGGTTAGATATTTATTGGATTCTTATGAATCTACAATGTACAGATCCATTTTTCTTCATTATGATCAATCAAACATTTCAGCTTTAAGCATATTTTCAATGTACAGAGACAAAACATCAAAATGCAATTGCCACCTTCTCACTATGGTGGGAGAGGAATAAATTTTTTCCTCCTTGTCCACATCAATCAGTCCATGATTTGAATCTGGGAAATATCCTCCTGCCTTCATCTCCCAATACAATTCGTCCAACTTTGCATAAATCACCTGTGTTTGTGGATGTGATGTGTCTCCTACATAGAAAGCATGTACCATTTTATGGCCTTCAATCCAACTACACCTAGGTTTCTTTTGAATTCCTCTATCTTTCATCAATCTTCTTATCATTTGAACCTCACCCCACCTGCCCACTTCTACATAGATGTTTGACAAAAGAACATAAGTTGCAGCATTTTGAGGATCCATCTCAAAAAGAAGAGTTGTTGTAAATGATCCTAACCCTATATTCTTATGTGCTCTACAGGCACCCAACAAACATTTCCACACAACGACCATGGGTTTAATTACCATTTTGATGATAAAATTTAGAGATTCCTCAAGATAGCTAGCACGGCCAAGAAGGTCAACCATGTACACATAATGATCAATTGTAAATGCAATGCAATAATAGCCACTCATACGACCAAATAATTACAACCCTCATCCACTAACCCTGCATGGCTGCATGCTAATAAAACACAGGTGAAGCTTACATGGTCGTGGTCTGCTTCTAGAGTGTTTCATTACTTCAAAGAGTTTGAGTGCATCCTTGCAAATGCCATTTTGTGCATATCCTGCAATTATGGCATTCCACGAGACTAAATTTTTCCGAGACATTTTGTCAAATAGCTCACATGCCTTGTGTATGCTTCCACATTTTCATACATATCTACCAGAGAATTTGCAGAATCGCAACATTTGATAAAAATCCACTTTTGATTATGCTTTGATGGATGCTTGTAGACTGTTGCAAAGCTCCCATTTTGACACAGGCCGGGAGGATGGTGGCTTTTAAGCTCCCATTAAGTGTAAGCGTTCTCTTTCAAAACCTAAAATACATCAATATTGAAAATAAGTTCTTGAACCATGACAAAGAACTGCAGAAAATTTAACATTTTTGAGTGATCTCATTCAATATAAATACGTTCCCAGGGCCTAAAAGACATCAATACTAAACAAGGAAAAGAGGTTCTAACAAAAGCATGCAATCTGAAAGACTTCAAAACTAACTGAAATAAATTACTTTCAAGGCAACTGAGAGAAATGAGTGAAATGCATACATTCAATTGATGTGTGACAGTTTCTTCTTGATTTGTGAAGGTAGCCCGGGGAGCACCATTGTCAATTGCATATGCATTGTGTGTTGTGAGAAACGAGTACTTATTGAATGGCAGTGAAGCGTTCTAAGAAAACAAAACTCGAATTACTTCTTTGTAGAATCATCAAAATCAAAACCAAATCTTGATAAACAAAAAGTTTTTGAGATTTCCACATGAGAATATATTCTTCTTGTTTTTATCTGGATTGAATAATGTAAACATGTTTATTACAGTAGCTGAATTCGATATAAAATATATAATATATATATATATATATATATATATATATATATATAAAAATATATATATATATATATATATATATATATATATATATATATATAGAAAAACAAAAAAGAATAAGACTTGTATAGTAGAATACTAAATAGCCTTTATCTTTAATTTATGAATAACAAAGTTTTCTAGGGTTCAAACCCTTGACTGTGGAGAGGTAATGAAGGATACATTGTTAATTCCCCATTCATCAAAAAAAAAAAACAATGTAGCCATCTATGCAATAATAGCCACTCATGCGCATGAAGTAATTCATGCCCTCATCCACTAAACCCGCATGGTGGATGCTAATAAAACACAGTGAAGCTTACATGGTCGTGGTCATTCCAGAGTGTTTCATTACTTCAAAGAGTTTGAGAGCATCCTCGCAAAGGCCATTTTGTGCATATCCTACAATCATGGCATTCCACGAGACTAATTTTTTTCTCGAGACATTTTGTCAAATAGCTCACGTGCCTTGTGTATGCTTCCACATTTGCATACATATCTACTGAAGAATTTGCAGAATCGCAACATTTGATAAAAATCCACTTTTGATTATGCTTTGATGGATGCTTGTAGATTGTTTCAAAATTTGCGCTGATGTGATGCATTTGCTTAAAAGCTTAAACAACTTTTTCAACAAACTCGTTTTGTGCATATCCTCCTATCATGGTATTCCACGAGACCACATTTTTTTGAGGCATTTTGTCGAGCAAGCTTTGCATGCCTTGTGTATGCTTCCACATTTGCGTACATATCTAACAGGCGCTTGCAACTACAACGTTAAAAAAACATTGCTTTCTATTATGCTTTGATGGATTTCCATACCCTGTTCTAAAGCTCCCATTTTGGCACAAGTTGGGAGGATGCTGGCAAACGTTACAAGGTTGGCTTTTACACCTACCAACCTCGTTGACAATTCAATCGTTGCAAAACCCTTCTTCACCATTCCTGCAGTTACGCGAGTGTGCTCCTTTCTTGTCATCAAAACTGTAATATACATACCATATTACAACCATAACTGTGCTAAATAGAGCTCTCTCGCTAATAGCCGTCCTAAAATCAATGCCATTATGCGTTAAATCAGTCCTGCAAATAGAGATAAATCTATAACCCTAATAAACTACAGTTCGCGATTTTTCCCAAAAGTGATGGCCGTCAAATTTAACTTAGTCGAGAAACGTCCACAGAGGCCTTTCCCATAGGGGAATGCCTTCGACGTAATAATAAAATTGAAATGTAAAGAATTATTATTTTTTAATCAAATCATTATCCTTAATCCATCCATAATACTAAACATTAAACTATAGAAAATAAAATAATCTTCTTGAATATATTTCATATATAAACCATATTAGTTGAAGAGCTATTTCTTTTCCTCTATTTTTTCCTTATTTACCTAGCATAATATTAACATTATTAGAATGATCTGAAATAAATAATCTTAATTAAAAACTATTTTTTGTTATTCACCCAACATAATATTACTATTATTATACCTTCAATTAATTTAACTACTCAAAAAATATTTGTACTTTTACTCTATTTTCTCCTTATTTATCTAGCATAATATTATTAAAACCATAAAAAAACTTTAATTGAATTATGATACATTCAATTGCATTTATTTATTTATTTATTTTTTTTTTTCACATTTTTGTTTATCAGTCTAAACATAACTTTTGATGTCTTTTTCTTTAAAGGCTCCAGAGCTTTTTTCAGGTCTGTATTTGAAACTTTGATCAATTTTGCCTTTTGCTTTACTGAGGTGATTCCTTCCCACCTTCTACACCTTTTACTGGGGTGTTATACCTTCAACCCTATTTAAAAAAAAAAGAGGGTGTTATACCTTCAACCAATTCAAGAAAAAATGTGTAGAAGGTGAGGAGGAATCACCCTGTAAAACAGAAGGCAAAATTGATCAAAGTTTCACATATGAAGCCTTGAAAAATCCTCGAACGTTTAAAGAAAAAAATATCAGAAGTTATGTTTAGACTGATAAACAGAGATGCAACTAGACACAAGGAGCAACCGTGCCCATAGTTTTGTCATATTTTGCATCAGGTCTTTATTTCATTCTGTTCTAAAAGCTTGTGAAGGCAAGAGAAACTTAAGTTCTTTCTTTAAATCTGTTTTACAAACTTGCTGAAAGTGTCCTCAACTCTGTTTCCTAGCACATTTGTATTCATATTTTGTACCAGTTCTTTTGTATTCAGGTGAGGATGAGAAAGCTCACCACTTGATTCCACCCTTGCAGTCTCTTGTTTCAGATGGGAAGATCATTTGATTCAATAACTGGTGCTTTCCCCTTATCATCTTGCACTGGTAGTGTTGAAACAGCTGATCCTATCACTGAAAAATACATCACAGGAAACAGAGAATCAGTCTGCAATACTAGCTGTAGATTGATAATTAACTCAATGCACCTTTCTATGCTGGTAGAAACCCTAACAGCGTTTGGAAGCTAAGCTTTACATAAACTCTAGATTCAACCAAGCAATAAAATTCTTGCCCTCTTCTAACTAATAAACTTCACACTCAAAACAACTTTGCCTTCCAATTCAACAAGATTATTTATTTACAAAACCAATCATATTGGTTTCCTTTCAAACTTGTCACATGAGTGACCTCAGCTTTGTCAATGAAAATACATTTTCCGTAGCTTTAAGTTGATTTAGTCCTCGGCTAGTCTGATTTAAAAGCATTAATAGATTGAATCATGTGTATAATCCGTGTGGCATTTTCTTTCTATTTATCTTTTAAAACACCCAATCTAATTTGAATTTTAAAAGACTGTTATCCACGAACAATCTAGTCAGATCCATTGTTAATTCCATCAGACGAAAACGCAGCAAAGCCAGTCTTTACATATCAAAAAGTTACTAATCATAAAATGTTTAGATAAAAAGAAACTATCAATCTGAAGAATATAAAATCTGGAATGTGGAGAGTAAAGATTAAAATCTGTTTTTATCAAAATGCCCATATTCTGTGCTGTTCCAAGAAAAGTTTTAAACTTCGAAGTACAATGTACTAAAAAAAGAGAAGGATAATTACCATTTTGGATGCCTACTGTTGTCTGCGGGATTCTCCTTTCTTGACATCCAATCCATCAGGTCTTGCCTCTGCTTTCATTTCAGGGCAAACAGTTGTTAAATTCTTGCTTTGCTCCTGCCAATTTGTAAAATCCTCACATTTTTCCTCTTCAGTAAATGAAGTTTCATCTGTGAGAAGAGGCAAAATATCCATCGGAGTATGTGGAGAGAGTGAATTTATGCATTCCATCCACCGCTCCAAAGTGGTCCTTTGCTGGCCTGCCTGAATACCCTCAGACAACTCCTCCAAACCCACATCACTATCAACCAAAATTGCACTGCCCCCTTGCTTGGCTTTGCCAAAATATTCTACTACATAATTTCTCGTGGCCATACTGGAATCATCCATAGAAGCATCCAGAGGGCTGAGTGGGATGGCACTTTCTGTATTCGTAGCATCTAGTCTGGGTTAAAAAATAGAATGAAGCAGAAAAGTGAAGGAAAGTATTCATCCATCAAATTGTTTTCAAATGAAAAAGGTAGATCAATTAATTTGCAAAGAAAAATATTGATTGAAAGTAACTACAATTAGGACAATGTACTGAAAAAATGGAAGGATAATTACTCTTTGAAAAGCTGACTGCTATCTGTACTGTTCTAGTTTCTTGGCATCCAATCCATTGGGTCCTGCCTCTGCTTTCATTTCAGGGTAAACAGTTGTTAAATTCATTGTTTTGGGTACATCAAACTCCGCCTCTTCTAAGGTGAGCATTTTAGGATGCCCATTGGTAATGTCGTCAGTAATTGACCCATTCCTACCATTGAGATCATCAGATTCGACAGGTAATTCTTCTATTTCTGATTTAATTTCATGCCCTCGGAATTCATGGGTGACTTTAGAATGTACAGAATCGGCAAAAGAAATTGCTATAGAAATAACTATAAGAAAGTTAGAATTTACAGCCACCTCAAAGAACTAGGCCGTCAACGAATTTTGATTTGAGAGGCACAAATAATTGGAAATTCCAGGCCTGGATGCAAGCATTTTCATTAATGTAGCTATATATTATTGTAATCCGGTTCATCTCCATCCTACAAGATAAATTGCCACTCTAGGCACAATACATTCAAACTTGCCAAGAACAAGAATTTGTAGTAAAGAAATCAAAATTATTAACAGACGAATCAATCAACCCAGACGATCCAAACCCTAAAGCACGAGTCGACAATAAAATAAAATTAAGCCCGAGTATAAGCATCGACAGAAACAGAAAAAGTGGAAAGATTCAGCTTCCCCTGTTTTCGTGCCTTCAAAGAGAGAACCCGCACAAACAGCCAACGCAACAGCAAATGAAAAAAAAACGAGCAAGGGAATAGTCAAGCACAGTTTTTATGCATTCCACAACAGGGAGATTTAGGGAAAACAGGCATTACTTGCACATTGCTCGACGACAACAAATTAACATATTTGCAAAGTCTGGCCTCCCATATAAACCCTAGCCCACATGAATTTCTAATAACACACACCATGCATGTACTTAGTTGCCACACCCAAGCACGAAACTACCTGTGTCTGAACGAGGACATCTCTCTCCAGGCAATACGACCCAATCCTGTAGGCCAAAATATCTCGGTGGAGGTACTGGCGGAGTGGCTATGAAATAACAATAGCAAAATATATCCGTGGAGGTACAAAGGAAGCGACAATGAAATGACGACCGGAGCAATACACAACCAAATTCACTGTACCATGATCGACAGTTTTCACTTGCCCAATGGTCTTGCAAGGCCAAAAATCAATTTCAACCATTGATTGAAACAGTGCAGCAAAATTTGCTGTTAAGGGCGTAACAAGCACTTTATTTGAGATCCAAAGGCGTTAACCACGGTGAAACCCAAGTTAACGTTGTAAATTTAGCAGTAATTGGATAGTTGCAGGAGTGCAGAAGTCGGAGCTCTGCTTTACTAACAATGGTAAAGCAGGGTTCTGTACTCTCATAATTAAATAAACAGAACATTACGGGGAATTGTGCTAAACAGAGCTCTCGCTAATAGCCGTCCTAAAATCAGTACCATTATGGGTTAAATCAGCCCTGCACATGGAGATAAATCTGTAACCCTAATATCTCCTCATTTTACTATATACAAATTGATTGATCTGGATCTGTATTTGTATCTAAAGCGGGTTCAGCGGTTACTCAAGAATTTTACTTTAAAAGGCCTAAAATTACTCTCCACGCCAGCCCCTCCCATGGGACCACTTCCTATGAGATAGGCTGAGAATGCTGCTGCGGATGTCGCTTTGAGTTTGGTTGACCTGGGAAAACCAGATGACGAGCCCATGCAAACAAATGGGTCTGCTGTGACTGGTAAGTTGCGTTTGTGACCATTGGTTTTTTTCTATGTTTATTGTTTTCTCTGTAGGACACCCAGTCGTGTTTTGTAGTTTTCGTGTGTGTTTCGGTGTTTTTTTGGCGGATGCCCAACTGGGAATCAGGTCTTGCCCGGTGTGGGATTGATTTTTTGTGAGGCCAAGAACTGTGGATTACGTCTATTGGATTTTTAAATTTTGTTTTTGTTCTATTTTTTTAGGTGATTTTGGCTCGTTTCTGGTCTCTACTTAGTTTATTGATTTCCTCTTCGTGAACTCTCAACATCTGAATATTTAGGAGGAGAACCCTTTAACAAAGTAGAGACAACATCAATTTAGTTTGTGCAAATTCTGCGAATGAGACAAACAAATAACCAGGACATGACGTAGGTGTAGGCATGGTAGTAAAGAGGCAGCGGACTGAGTTCATCATTCAACCAGAAGAAAGAATATCAACTCCATTGGTTCCCTATAAAACAAAATTCCCTTTGAAATTGATGTCAAACAATTTATGTATTAGTTGCCTAATCTGCTCTTCATCCTATGGTTTCTTATCAACAGAAACTAGTGCATATGGTCCTTCAGTTTATGTAATATTCCTTTTAAAAAGCCATTTTAGTAATTAATTCTTTGCCTAGCACCTGCCTCTCCACATTCCCATATTTATCATATATTTACATGTGCAGATGTGTATGTTTTTTAAACAATGCTTACGAATGATTTTTGGTACACTTCAACTCACACGCTTTATCATTTTTATGATCCCATCGTTTTCCCTCTATTCAGTATATGATAACTGTGCTTAGAAATAGGTTAATAGCACCATCAGTTCTGGCTCTGATGATTTATATACCCATAAAACATTCGTATCAGATATAATTGGATATCTATGAGGTAGTATTAATCCACGGTAACTAATAATCAATCATAATTAAATGTACGCTACGAATTATTATTAGTCACTGTAAATTGGTTGGCTGGTTGCCAACTAAATTATACTGCAGGATAACGATAATGAATCATATACTTTTTTAGGTCTTGGATTATAGTTAAGAGAACTGGATAGTGTTGCATGAAACTGAATTTTAATGGGTTTCCTATATTTTTATGAGTATGTCATATCTAAGATTGCTTAGTAATCTTGAAACTCTTTTTATATTTCTGAAGCTAGATCACATCCCCTTCTTCACGATTATTGCTCCTGGACCCCCACAACATATTGGTGATAGATAGAATCCCTGAGTTCTTTTTGCGCTTTTTTGATTTCTGGTCCTCTGGATGAGGATCTCTCCCCATTCAAAGAGGCATTAGTCATTAAATCCTTAAATTTAGGCATCTTCCTCATCTAAAGATAACCTTGCTCCTGTGTCCCCCACAATATTGGTGTCACTCATTCTTCTTATACATAGCATACTTGGGGTCTTTTAAACCCTGTTTGATTTTGGGTCTCTCTCCCATTGAAAAGAAGCATTAATCACTAAATTTAGCCATTTTCCTGATCTTGTGATGTCTCTCACCTTAACGGTGACAGATGAACTTTTCTCCAGACTTGACTATAATATGCTGTAAACTATGTCACAAGGTACGCGGAATTTTATTGGAAAAAGTTAGAATTTCACTGAACTTCATTTTTGTCGAACATGGACTTGAACCTTATCCATTATTTTTGCATTAAAAGTTTTTGACATGATTTGGTATTATTTTATAAAGCAGAGGACGGAAAGCTCTCTCCACTCAAATCCCTCTGACATAATTATGCAAATTTTCAGAATTTTTTTAATAGAAAATTCATTTGTCCAGACTTAAAGATGTTGTTTTCTCGGACTTCATCCCTTGGCAACCTTGAGCCGAACTTTATCCTCGTCAAATATGAACTCAATCTTGAACCTTGTGACTTAGGCTGTGAATATGTCTTGACACCTTTTCTTGAGAAACTATTTCTGTTGGTTGCTCAGGAATCTCTCTATTTCTGCCATGGAAAAATGTAGAGCTGCATCTGTTAATTTAATTTGTGACGTGTGAATTGTGTATCATGTTATTGTCTGTTCTTTCTGCCTTGGGCTCTTATTGTAGCTCTTGTAGTCGTAATAAATTCTGTATCATTTTATGAGTTTGCTTGTGGATTTTTTCATGCTGGTGGTTATTTCTCTTCGTTATCATTCTCCGTGGCTAACCACAAGTGTTTTAAGAATTACATTATCATTTGTATGCTATCTGCATATTTCCACTCTAGGGGAGTGTGCATGTTGAGTCTTAAGTTTGTAAGGGAATTAAAACCATAGACTAAATAGAAACGAATCCCTGACAAAAAAATCTAATGTTTGCATCAGTCTGTGCTTTGTATCTGTTTTTCTGATCGATTTGGAGAAAAGCAAAGTGGAAAGAGAGAAGTTGGAAAGCAAGTCTAATAGGCTGGATAAGCTGATTAAAGAGTTGGAGAAGTTGTGTATGACAGGATCGGTGATTGAGTTTGACACACACTTTGTCTGTCGATAAAGTCAACAGAAGCTCCAGAGATTCTGAAGGCTGCAGTGTTTCAGACAGTTAGGAAAATGACAAATTGATGGACGTGGGCATAGATGATAAGGGAAAAGTGAGGGAGATGACTCCTCAGGCCGAAGTTTTTTTCAGTCTCAGTCAGAAAGACAAAATCTCCCAATGCAATATAGATGAATTGGTTGGCTGCTGTGTTTCAGACAGTAAGGACATTGACAGATTGATGGACTGGGCATAGACGATAAGGGAAAAGTGAGGGAGATAAAGCCCCATGGGAAAAGTGAGGGAGATAAAATCTGAGGGTTGTAGAAGCCTATAGAAATCATTTGTAGACAACCGATCCTTTGCACCCTGATGCTACCATGGATTGTATTGACCGTATCCCCATACACGATTCTAATAACTTGGCAAAGTTGATCTAGTTGCTGGTTTTCCCTGGACAATACACCGTGTGTAAGCAACATCTTTGGGACATCAATATCTTAAGTATAGAAAGCCTAAGGCACAGTTTTATGCCACAGTTGCACACTAACCTACTATCAATTTCATTGATGTTGAAGAACAAATAGTAAAATGGAACTCAATGTCTAACCGTTGATAGGATGGATCCCTCCCAAGAGCCCTTTTTAATGTCAATCTCTAAATCTCTTAATGTAAGAGCTGCCCTAAAGCCCTTTATTCTAAACTCTTTGCAGGACTCCTTTCCTTTACAAATGAGTTTTCCTTCGACATCATTGCTGTTTGCAATCTCTACTGGACTTGTGTTTCTATTTTTAGCATTTCCATGTTGCAGCTCATTTCCATTAGATTTTGATATATCTGTAGATGCAGATTGACTTGTGGTGCTACTCTTTGCTTCTTCTAGCAACTGATACACAGCCGTGTTCTTATCAAACTTCAAAATATAAGCTTGGTTGCTTCCTTCAAACAGTCTTTCTCCCAATGTATCGATTATATTGTATGCTTCCTTTTCCACTTTAAGAAGGAAAAATGGTCATTCCAGATAACAATATAAATCTTTGGTCCACTATTCTCAGCTTCCATAGTATGAGTTCCATTGGTAATTTCTTTCAGATGTTGTCAAAAGACACGGACTCTTGCAGAAATTCAAAGGAATCTCCAATTTTCTCAGGTTGAAAGAAGTCCAGAAAAGACTTGTCAGGTGCAAGAGAGAGGGGACATACCTTTGCCTCTAATACTGTCTCCAAATCAAAGTGTTTGTATGGAAACTTCTGTTTATAAGATTGAATTTGACAGAGGTTCCTCCACTCTAAGAAACACTCTCTTATCAAAGTATTGAACAGGGCTTTTGTTGACATCGAATTCTTGTTCTTGTGCAAGCAGTCTGCAATGACAGCCCCCAAAGCTGAACAAGGACTCTCCCTGCAGCCCTGTCACTTCTCTGATCAAATGAAGTGAAAAGGACCTGGGTCGAAAGCTTCATCTGACCATCTCTACTTATTAGATCTTTATGTTCCCATTTTCCTATGTCTGCGGTGAAATTGTCACTACCCATGTCTAAGCATGCTACCTTTCTGAAATTCTCATTGCCCGAGTCTGAACATGATCCCTTTCTGAAATTTTCATTGCCCAAGTATGAACATGATCCCTGAATTTCAAAAAAGGATCATGTTCAGACTTTGGCAATGAGAATTTCAGAAAGGGAGCATGCTTAGACTTGGGTAGTGATAATTTCACCGCAGACATAGGAAAATGGGAACAGAAAGATCTGATAAGTAGAGATGGTCAGATGAAGCTTTCAACCCAGGTCCTTTTTGCTTCATTTGATCAAAGTAGTGAAAGGGCTGCAGGGGAGAGTGTCTGTTTTGCTTTGGTGGCTACCATTGCGGACTGGTTGCACAAGAATAAGAATTCGATGCCAACAAAAGCCCTGTTCAATTCTTTGATAAGAGAGGGTTCCTTAGAGTGGAGGAACCTCTGTCAAATTCAATCTTATAAACAGAGGTTTCCATACAGACACTTTGATTTGGAGACAGTATTAGAGGCAAAGATATGTCCCCTCTCTCTTGCAGCAGACAAGTCTTTTGTGGGGTTTTTTCAATCCAAAAAAATGGGAGATTCCTTTGAATTTTTTGACAACATCTGGGAAGAAATTACTAATGGAACTCATACTATGAAAGCTGAGAATAGTGGACCAAAGATTTATATTGTTATCTGGGATGACCATTTTTTCCTTCTTAAAGTGGAAAAGGAAGCATACTATATAGTCGATACATTGGGAGAAAGACTGTTCGAAGGATGCAAGCAAGCTTATATGTTGAAGTTTGATAAGAACACGGCTGTGTACAAAAAGTAGCACCACAAGTCAATCTGCATCTATAGATATATCAAAATCTAATGGAAATAAGCTGCAACAGGAAATGCTAAAAATAGAAACACAAGTCCAGTAGAGATTGCAAACAGCAATGATGTCGAAGGAAAACTCATTTGTAAAGGAAATGAGTCCTGCAAAGAGTTTAGAATAAAGGGCTTTTGGGCAGCTCTTACATTAAGGGATTTAGAGATTGACATTAAAAGAGGGCTCTTGGGAGGGATCCATCCCTATCAACGGTTACAAATTGAGTTCCCTTCATCAATGGAATTGATAGGAGGTTAGTGTGCAACTGTGGCATAAAACTGTGCCTTGGGCTTTCTATACTTAAGATATTGATGTCCCAAAGATGTTGCTTACACATGGTGTATTGTCTAGGGAAAACCAGCAACTAGATCAACCTTGCCAAGTTATTAGAATCGTGTATGGGGATAAGGTCAATACAATCCATGGTAGCATCAGGGGTGCAAAGGATCGGTTGTCTACAACTGATTTCTGTAGGCCTCTACAACCCTCAGATTTTGAATGTTCTCAAGGAATTTTAAAAGACACCATTCCCAATCAGGTGAGGATGACTATCGGGTCTAAGGTTTTGAAGGTTATATATTTCAATGGACTGTTTGCGCACGATTCAATTATAAGTGACGATAATATTTGAGGTATGGCCATGAATCAGAATTCTTTTTGAACATGGCAACAGTTGACACTATGGGCTTTTCAAGCTTATATATTTAAATGGACTGTTTGTGCTCGATTGTCATCCAGTAAGTGCACACCTAATCGATTTTAAGTGATGATAATTTTTGAGATATTGTCAAGAATCAGAATTCTTTTTGAACATGGCTAATTGTCAAGGAATTTTATTATGGGCAGCAGTTGACACGTATGGGCATGATGCTCGGGGATATGAGCTTATTTATTTTGTTACTGCGCCTGTTATTGTAGCTTCAGAAACTGAGGAAATTTTCTTATCTGTAAACTGTCTTGGTACTTTTTACCTGTGACCATGAACTTTTCTTGTCCAAGCGGTACTCATTTACTATTTATTCTTCACTGCATTCATGAAATGGATTTCACAAATATGTGTTATACTTTTTTGTTGCTGGAATAATTTTCTGAAGTTATGTTCTAAAGCTGTACTACTTGTTTATTGTGGAGTATTGTTTCCAACCTACATGGCACTAGGGGAAAAACAGAGACACTCCTCTTTAGGCTTCTTTCGAGTTTCTAAAAGCAATGAAAGATATGCTTATAAGTGGTCTATTTAGAAAACAGCTTTTTAATGTTAACAACGGTTTAGAATTAGTGTTTTTGTTCCTGTGAGGCTGTAACTGTAGGCTTTATAGAAGCTCATGTCAATTAGGTTCTTAGCATGTAGTAGCATCCATAGTTACGTTGGGACGCGTCCCCTCCAAAAAAAGACAAGTCTGGGGCGTCCCCGGATGTTTTGGGGATGCCGGGATGTGGAGAAATGTTTCTCCCACGTTTTGAAGTGGCGATCGAAGGGAAATGTCCCGGTACGTTTAGCAAGCATAGAGGATGTCTCGGGGACGTCGGGAACGTTTCAAAGACGGCTGAAAGTCCCGAAATGTTTCAGGGACTTATGGATTTTTATTTTTATTTATTTATTTTTAAATTTTCTAATTTTTATAATATTATATATATATATATATATATATATATATATATATATATATATTGAAAATTAATTTGTTTATTGTTTTCTCTTTATAAATGTTTACCCGTTAAGCATAACCCGACTGTATTGTATTACAAAGACATATTAAGAAACAAGAGTGATATATGAATACAGAAATTTTCGAGCACAAATGCACATGGACTGTAACAACATGCTATGAAAACCAGTAGCATACATATTAATATTAAAAGTTATATGGACATATAACATTAGTATAGCTATATGTATGCTGCGAGTTTTTAATATGGACGTCTGAATGTGGACTGTATGCACATGGTGGACTGATATATAAATATGAATTGTTATTCATAAATTTTTTAAAATTTATCTGTATATTTTTAATTTATATATTCTTTTAATAGCCGTCCCCTTGTCATTCCCTCACCGTCCCAAAATTTTAGAAATTTTTTACCGCTCAAAATCCGTCCCCGCACCCTGCCATCCGGAGTCTTAGGTAACTATGGATAAATATTATTATATTATATCGTTTAAATCTTTTATTAATCTCATACCATGAATTTGGCTTTCTTATACATTACAAACAAAAATGCATGCTTGGATTCCTTATATGTTTATAAAGAGTCAACATAATTTAGTTCGAGAGTGGAGAAGTGAACACCAGGAGAAGCACAGACTCCTATTCAGGCTTCTATCACAGTTCTGAAAGCAATAGGTTCTTTAGGCTTATAAGAGTTTTATTTTGGAAACAACTTTTTAATGTTAACAATGGTTTAAAGTTACTATTTTGTCCCTATAACTGTGGCCATTATAAGAGCTCATGTCTATCAGGTTCTTAGCATGTATTAGGACACCTGTTATGTCATATGGCATGAATACTGAATTTATCCCATACATCAAATGAGAATTTATTGTGCGAGAAGCAAGAACTAACAAGGCATGGTAGGAAGCTGCATGACCCAAAGTACTAGTTATTTCAGTTGTTAGATTGAATAGAGAGCACTAAAACTCATGTCGCTGTGGTGGTTATTCTTCCAATTTGGATTTAAATAAAATGACTTACTAGAGAACAAACTCATTGGGGGCTTAGAAGTACATGAGAGCTTTATGTTCCAACATGCACATAGAAGAGGAAGAGTTTAAACAAATGTTCTTCATTGACTATATGAATGTGCCGGCTGTTTAATCACCCGGTGTGTTCAACCAAACACGCACTTACACATATGCATTCCTTTTTCATGGTATCGATATTGAAATATTAAATTAAAATTTTCAAGGTAGAACCAGCTGATCCAAGATGAAATTGTATTATAGACATTGTAAATCGATCAAATAATTGGGAATATCGGAGTTATATTACCTTCTATTACAGGTCCCTTATTGATATGTTACACTGATTGGCGGGAAATACATTTTTGTTCTTTCTTACTAATGCCGAAGAATGTTGTATCCATTATTTGCTACTTTTGGCAGAGTGATAAATGGGACATCTGTAAATCAATTTCTTGTCGTGGAAAACTCTTCTAAGTATTGTAAATTTTAGTAAATGATATTTCTAATAAAGTTATCTTTGTTTAGGAATGCTTGCTTAGTCCTTGCATTTTCTTTAGACATATTACTATTAAGTGTGTTTAAGAAAAGTTAAACCATTACATGAACTTTCCCGATGGTTGAAGAATTCTTCTTGATTTCTTAAGCTTGTTTCATTAACATCAATCCACTCTACATAAATAAACTGTAGTTTACAATCTTACCTCGTTTTTATGGATGGTTGAACATGGATTTCTATTTTCTAAATGTAGAAGTTTGATTTCTTATGACATTAAAACTCTTTATAATGGATTAAAAACAAGTAGTGTTTCATGAAGGGAAAAAGCGAGGGGAGGACACAATAAACAAACAAGCGCAATAAAAGCGACAAAATAAACTTGCATCAATGGAGGACACAAAAGATGTTAGGATCAAAATATAGATGAGCAATAAAAGCGGAATTAAAACATAAATAAAAGAAGCATGCAATCACAAGATAAACCCAAGATTTAACGTGGTTAACCCTATTTGGACTATATCCACAAGAAACAAGTTAGCCTTCTCCTTTATTCAGTCCTGAGGAATACAATACAATTCTCTCTTTCTCATAATACAAAGAGTAAATCCACGTGCGTGCGTGCACGCGCGCATACACACACACACAACTTGTGCTCATCTTTGTAAAAGTTTGCGTCAACCACAAGAAACCTAAATATCACATGCTTATAAATAAGACATGCATAAAATTAAAAATAACAACTCCCGTCTATTAATAAGACAATACTATTTTTATCCATGGCCATGAATTCCTCCCAAGAAATAGGAAAAACAAAAACAAACTGCCACTTTAACTTGCAATTAGGCTCCACAACTTCAACAATCTCCCACTTGGAGATTGACTGCTGCAACCCACTGTACATACAGCTGGTCCTCGAACTCTTCTCTTACTTGTTTCTCTTCTTCAAGATCAATCTTGAAGACCTACCGAAGTTGAACAACCTTCCATCTTCTCTTTTTCACCACCTTTTTCAACATATCAACAAGATTCTGACTTGTATGGATCTTCTCCAACTTTAGTTGTCCATCCTCCAAAAATGATCTAATAAAGTGATACTTGAGTTGTATATGTTTAGTTCTCAAATGGAATGTTGAGTTCTTTGCAAGATGAATTGCACTCTAGCTATCACTAAATAACATGTAATCCTCCTATTTTTCTCCAAATTTTCCATGAACCGCTGGATCCATATCATCTCCTTACTTGCTTCTGTAGCAACAACATACTCTGCCTCTGTAGTAGACAATGCAACAATCTTCTGCAGTTTAAAAATCCAACAAAATTTCGTGCCACCAACAGTGAATACATAACTTGTGGTGCTCCTCTTACCATCCAAATCTCTAGCCATGTCTATGCATATCAACATATCCGTGTAAGGAAACCTCTGACCCTCCATAGCACAATTGTCTACTATTGGTCCCTCTCAAGTATCTGAGAATCCACTAGACTGCATTCCAGTGCTCCTTTCTTGGATTACTCATGTATCTGCTAATGACTCCCACTGCATGGGAAATGTCTAGTCTTGTGCATACCATAACATACATCAAACTTCCAATTGTTGAAGCATATGGAACTCTAGACATATATTCAATCTCTTCATGTGTTTTAGGACACATTTCTTACTCAACTTGAAGTGCCCTACCAATGGTGTACTCACTGGTTTTGCATCCTACATCCTAAACTTTTCCAACACCTTGTTCACATACTCTTCTTGAGACAAAGTCAATATTCTACTCTTCTGTCTCTATTGATTCTCATGCCAAGAATTTTCTTTGTTGCACCTAAATCCTTCATGGAAAATGTATTGGCTAATTGTCTCTTTAACTCATTTATATCTTGCATGTTTGACCCTGCCACAAGCATGTCATCCACATACAACAACAAGATAATAGACGTGTCATTATTTAGTCTCTTAAAATAAACACGGTGATCGAATGACATCTGGAGTAACCTTGTTCTACCATGAACTGTCAAATCTCAAATACCACCGTCTTGGAGCTTTCTTAAGGCCATAAAAGATCTTCAATCTACAAACCAATTCCTCCTTTCCCTTAACTTCATATCCCTTTGGCTGCTCCATATAGATTTCTTCCTCCAAAGCACCATGAAGAAAAACGGTCTTTATATCTAATTGTTCAAGATGTAAATTTTCCACAACTACCAAAATTAAAGCAATTCTAATGGAATTCATTTTAACAATAGGAGAGAAAATTTCATCAAAGTCTCTACCCTTTTCCTATATAAATCCCTTCACAACAAGTCTTTCCTTGTACCTCTTTTTCCACCTTCTTCTTCCTTCAACATGTAAACCCACTTGTTCAAATGCTCTATTTCCTACGAGACAAATGGACCAAATCCCAAGTTTGGTTGTGTTCCATGGAGTCCATCTCCTCATCCATGCCCTGATCCCACTTTTCTTGTGTTTCTACCTACATTGCTTCTTCAAAACTTTATGGTTCTCCACCATCCGTCAATAAACAATAGTAAAGTTGATAAAAAGATAATATTGCATGGGGTCTACTTACCCTAGTAGAATGTATCACAAGATTTTCTAGATTTTGAGGCTCTTTTGTTCTTGTTGATTTTGATCTACAAAATCAACACCGATTGTGCTAGGATTGATGCCAAATTTGTGTATTTTATGTACTTGTTTATTTTCCATCCATTTGAGCACTTCTCTATCTTTTATCTCATCAAGTGCTACATACTTAGACTTTTCCTACTTCTTATCTTGTTGCTCATCCTTGCACATAACCCTTTCATTGAAAATAATATCCCTACTCCTAATGACTTTCTTCTCATCCAAACTCCACAACTAGAATCTAAAATCATTAGTGCCATACCCAATGAAATTACATTTCTTTGACTTAGCTTCTAGCTTGGCCCTATTCTCTTTATCAATGTGAGTAAAAGCTTCACAACCAATTTTTTTAAAGAAAAGAATGGTTTACCTTATTACCGTACAAGCCTCCTTCGGTACTCCACCTTCTAAAGAACTTGAACATCCTCTATTTATCACATAAACAAAAGTATCTACAACATCTCACGAAAAAGCTGTAAGGGCAATCTAACATGTTGTAACACCCACATATTTGACACATAAAATACAATAAAATTAATGGAATAATTTTATTTTTGAATGCTCATTACACGACATCACATGGGCTCCAATAGATAGACTTAACATCACATAACACACTTACATAAACATGAACCCACTCATACGATAGGATAACATAGGGTAGATGTCAATGTCTTACTCCAATGGCGTAAACCAAGACAATGACCCAACTACGGTAAGACACACAAGATAGGCATGCTCCACAACATGCCCCCCTCCTTTTATTAATATTTATTACATTTAGTTTTCCATTATATAACCTTATAGGTTTCTTGTGAATTAAACTGGGAAGGGTGTAAAATTTTTCTTTTTCTAAATTTTTTATTTTTGTATAATATTAGCCTTTAAGAGAGAATGCACCGTTGATTCCTTTCTCAATTTCCATTAACTATTTACAAATCATTTGTTAATGAAATTCATTTTAAACAACTACGAGCCTCTTAATATTCATTCTTACGTTAGAGGTTTGTTTCACAAAATATGTTTAATTGACGTTAAATTTTATCCTCGTTACGAAAAGGAACTAACAAGGTGTTAAGGTTCTACTTTTCGAGACATATATTTGATGTTTAAACTTTACCTTTGCTAGACAAGGGAAAACTATCATGAGGTCAAGGAAGATATGTTAAAGTTTAAAAGGGTGATTTAGATTCAAGATATCTCTTCCCATAAACATCCTTCCATCATAGTACCCTATTTTTCCTGTTACAATTGATATAGTTCAATTACTTGTTTGAATCCATTCAACATTTCCACATCAAAGTTTTTATCTAGAGTTATATATATATATATATATATATATATATATATATATATATATATATATATATATATATATATATATTTTTTCGAAAGTTTGATCTCACCAAGGGAAATTCATATTTATTTTTAACAACATGAAAGTGTCTACATTTGTTATAAGGACTTCAAGCATGACGTTATTTCGAGCCCAAATCTCATTAACTCTTGTGATATTTACGCTTACAATATACGTTGGTCTCACTATTGATATTTTTGAACAATTAAAATTCAAATGATACGTAATTTACACTTAGGGATTCATGACTATAAGAAGTTTTGACATTGCACCTATCTATTTATTTCATTGCTCTTAGACTATCAAGAAATTAAATGCATATAAAAGACGACCCAACAACTATATGCTTCTCAAATGCCTTCCAAGGACCAATTTAAATCATTGTGTGAATAAACATTAGTGTTTCCTTCACCAAAAACCTTAAGATAGGCTTTGTGATCTCTTAACTTCAAAAGCATTCAAGGATGGTGGATAAAATACCCCATATGAGAAACACATGGTAATCCACTACTACATACTAAGGGACAAATTTAACTAAGAGGGAAAAAATGGGTTCAAATGCAAAAGCTATAAAATTTTACGCATTCAACAACCTTTTAAAGCCATATTTACAATCATTGACAATCATACATCATATCCCTTTTGTCTAATAAGATCAAGAGATGTAACTCGATAATTTTCATTTATTAGTGCTCGAGGTTTCTACACTTTACCACAAGATAAAATTAGAGAAATCAAATGCCCACGTCTTCGCAAGGCATTCATGCCACTAAAGGAATTCCAACAAAATACATTTTCTCACTTTCGTTTAACATTTATCTTATAAAGGGTTCTATTAGATTTGGTTCATTTATTCAATTTGCCAATAAAAATATATCACACGATAGTTAATTTCAAATATCCTATTGTAGTGCCCACTTCCCTTCGACACTTATTATTGTTGATTTCGATCTTATCATCTTATTGAATATACTTATGGATATTATTGTATCATTTTGACTTAGAATGATGTTAGATGATATATATTTCTTGCCCAAAGTAGAATGAACCATTGTAATATATTTTACCTCTTAAATGGGGCAAAACCCACAAGCCCTTTTGGTCAAATCAAAGAAATATGAACTAAATAAAATAAACAACTACATTTAAACCCTAGGTAGGGGAATAAACAAAAAGGGGTAGGAGAAGCACATGTGTATCCATCCAAAATCTTGGAATGGCCTCTAATGGCTTCCTCCTTCTCCTCCAACAACCTGTAAAACAAAAAAGAAATAATAAGTCAAAAGAAAAGAGAAAGAAGCTTTCTTAAGCAAACTTTAGGGTTAGTTGTTCTTCCCTCATCTAAGGGCCCTAAATGAATCCATCCAAGGGATGAGATTCATCCCTACAAAAAATTAGGTGGGGAGTGGGTGAGAGGAATTTAAATTTAAAATTTAAATTTAAAATCTAAAATGCATGGGTTGAATTTTTAAGGGGTCACTTTATTGTGTAGGGGTGTGTTTATTCTTCTAACCTTATGCCAAATTGAGGACCTTGTTAATTGTTTTTAAACCTAGTCACCTTGTGGATTAAAATAACTTTAGTATTTTTTTTTAAATAGGCCCCTTTACCCTTGAGATTAAAATGTGTGATTTTCAACTATAGTGGAATTTAATTGTTTATCAAAATAACTTTTAGGGGAAACTAAACCATGCTTTAGTCTAATTAAGTCATTAAAATGTAATGAGAATTTTAATATTTTATTATAGCAGAGAAAATATTATTATTAAATATAAGTGACTTAGAACACATAATGTGGCAACCGTATTTTGAAGCCTTTTGCGGGCACATCTTTCAAAAAAATATTCCATAATTTTTCCGGCTCGCTCTAGCTTGTTCTTGGGTTTCGTGCGGCACTTACAACAGGCGTTACACTTGGTATCAGAGCCATGGGTTCAAAGCTCGGACCCTTGGGCACACTTGGAAACACGAGACATGAAATTTTAACCTAGTGCATTTAAAAAAACCTAGAAAACAACATTGTCTGATAATTGTATAATATAGTAAACTTAGAAAAACTGAAACAAAAATGAGAATGATGAACTAACTCTCCCCTTGGTCTGTGCAGGAGGCGTGGACTAGACGAGGGGTTCTTACACATAGATCTAGAATTTCCATCTCCATATCAGATGATAGTGGCCATTCTACCTCAGATTTTATAGATGCTTCAGGACGTCAATGCCGCTTTATACGCGGAGGGTCCTTAGGAGGACGACTTGCTAGACAAGATAGGGAGCCATCAGTTGAGGCTCATGTATCTCCTCGACACAATGAGGAGCATATGGCAGAGAACTCCCACATGGAGTCGGCTAGGGAAGAGTCACCACAGAGGGGACATGAAGACAAGATTTCAGGACACAGGAAAAATCTCTGGAGCCCTAGGTAGAGGGAGGAGCATGTAGAGAGACCTAGGGGTCGTCAGTCATTAGCTGTAGACCATATCAGGGAGATCCTGAAGCTATGACCATCTCACTATTCTGGAGATACAAGTGGTTTTCAGGTAGAGGCTGGTTGGTGAGCTTGAGCGAGATGCTTCAAGCTCTGCCCTTGTACTAGTAACATGAAAGCTCGTGTTCAATCCATCTTCTAAGGAAGGAGCAGGGTTTCTGGTGTAGGAATGAGGAGCATAAGCTACATGTTAACTCGAGAAAAATTATCCGGGATCTCTTTGAAGAGCGGTTTAAGAGCGGGTATTTATCTAGGAGGTTCATTCAACAGAGGATAGACGAGTTCCATGACCTCCGTCACGCATATATGACAGAAGCCGAGTATGAGAGTCGATTTTTGAACCTACTCCAGTATGTCAAATCTATGCAGGATGAGTAGGTCTAGATTCATAGGTTTATCAGGGGCTTGAATTTGGATTTGGGTGGTGTGGTGCACATTCACCGCCTGAGACATTAGCGAGGTCATGGAGAAGGCCTATATTACGAGAGGAGACACGGGGAAGATGTAGTAGGCCAATGACATAGTTCGAGAGACGCATCTAGTAGATGCAATATAAAAGTTCAAGGGGGTCAACTCCCCTCCTTGTGGCGGACATGGTTATGCACATTCGTCATTCAGGCCATCACAATAGCCACCTCAACAACAGAAATAAATCATCCACTTTTTAGACCTACTCGGAGATTTAACACTCGGAGGGGACGTAGTATGGGGACTCCTCCTAGGGGTCCCATTAGGACATAGGGTGCACCGAGAGCTTAGTCAGTAGGAGATTGTCGGCGAGAGACCTCAACACTCCATAACCAAATTGTCGGGATCCTCGAGTAGACCTCTAGAGTACCGGATGGAGCTGCATCTCACTGGAGAGGACTAGGAAAGCTGTTATGGTTGTGGCATTGTTGGAAATCATTGGAGAGAGTGCCCATAGAACCCTAGTAACAAGGGTAAGGTGTAGATTTTAGAGCCTATGGTTGGCGACATGGGACGTAGCCATCAGATCTATGCAACTGAGTCGAGAACTATCAAAGTGAGCACCAGTACCATGATAGAGACTACAGGTAGAATTAGTGGTATTACCACTTTGCTATATTGTTCAATTTTGGTTCATCTGATTCATTTATTGCACCATCCTTAGTAGAGCATTGTAGGCTGGTGGCAGTTAGGTAGGGTCTTAGTTGGGATGTTGAAATGGCTTCTGGAGCTAAAATTTTTGTAGACTCCTTAGTTAAGGAGTGTGTAGTGGATTTGGGACCCTTCACCACTACCTCGGATCTTTGTATCCTTCTCCGTGGGCTCATATGGAGTCATCTTGGGCATGGACTGGTTGTCTGCACATAGATCTAAAGTGGATTGTTACCATAAGACTATTTCATGTACAAATGATCTAGGAGTTGAGTCGGTGATAGCAAGAGTTAGGAGTCCTATTTCCATCCACACCATCTTTGCTATGCAGCTTAAGAGGTGTGTGCGAAAAGGTTTCCGGATGTATGTTATTACGGTTAGTGACAGATTTGAGGATGATTTTAGTGGCCCATACCTTTGTGACCATCACATCTTGAGAGAGTTTGCTGAGTCTTTCCAGGGGAACTACCAGAGTTACCTCCCCCATGTGAGATAGATTTTCACATAGATCTTGTTTCATGTGCAGAGCCTATATCATGATAACCCTATCAGATGACTGCCCCTTTTGAGCTCTATGAGCTCAAGTTATAGCTTGAGGGACTTCTAGAGAAAGGCTTAATCCATCCTAGTGTATCCCCTTTGGGTGCACCGGTGATTTTTGTAAAGAAGAAGTATGTATCCCCATGTTTTTGTATTGATTATCGCCAGTTGAACAAAGTAACGATCAAGAATCGTTAACCCCTTCCACGCATTGATGATTTTTTGATCAGATGAAGGGGGCCACAATATTCTCTAAGATAGATCTTAAGTCAGGGTATCATCAATCGAGGAACACGAAGGCATATATTCATAAGACCGCCTTCCAAATGAGATATGACCACTACGATTTCACAATAGTTCCTTTTGGTTTGATGAATGCCCCTGTAATTTTCATGATCTTGATGAATGGGGGTATTCGGACATTTTTGGATCACTTTGTGCTCATTTTCCTTGATAACATTCTGATTTACTCACATACGCGTGAGGAGCACCTTCGCTAGGTTCTTCAGTGTCTTTGTGAGAAGCATCTTTATGGGATTCTGGAGAAGTGTGTGTTCTTTCAGATAGAGGTGCAATATTTGGGCCACATCATTTATGGGGAGGGTATCGTAGTCAATCCTTTCAAGATTTGAGCTATTATAGATTGGCCAACACCCACTAGTGTGACCGAGGTGCACACTTCATGGGCTTGGCAAGATATTATAAGAGATTTATATAGGACTTTTCTCGGGTTGCACACCCCATCACTTCCCTTCAGTGGAAAGGGAAGAAGTTTTTATGGTCAAATAGATGTGAGAAGGCCTTCAGGAAACTAAAGGAATGCCTCACGACAATGCCTATTCTTGTTGTGCCAGACCCTCAGGGTGAGTTCTTCATTTACACAGATGCTTCTTTGGCAGGACTTAGAGGTGTGTTGATGCAGAGGGTAGAGTAGTTACGTTTGAGTCTCGCAAACTCAAATATTATGAGATCAATTATCTGACTCATGATCTTGAGCTTGTAGTAGTTATGCACGCCTTGGTGCGGTGGAGACACTTCCTTCTTGGATAAAGATTTACACTCAGGATTGATCACTTGAGTCTTCGCCACCTCTTCACACAACCCAATCTCAACGCTCGTTAGCGACGTTGGATGGAGTTACTTTGTGAGTACGACATGGAGATAAAGCATGTGAAGGGGAAGGAGAATGTGGTTGCAGACGCCTTGAGTAGATGAAGACATGTGGCTATGGCTACTTCAGTGGGTACAAATTTATGGAGTAGGATTTTGCAGCAACTTCCTCACGACAGTTTCTACCTTGCAATCAGAGCATAGATTGAGTCTTAGAGACCCCTTGAGGGGAGATTTGATGGATTTTCATTAGAGATAGATGGCCTTCTCAGGAATAGAGGTTGGATATATGTTCCTAGAGATGGAGGCTTGAGATAGGACATTTTGACAGAGGCTCATCGTGCACCTTATTCATCCCATCCCAGGGTGAAGAAGATGCACACCACCTTGAGATAGTTATACCATTGGAGGGGACTTCGGAGAGACGTGGCTCAATTCATGTCACACTATTTAGAGTGTCAGAAGGTGAAGGTTGAGCATTAGCATCGAGTTGACCTTCTCTTCCCCCATGCCATACTAGAGTGGAAATGGGACACCATTTCTATGGAATTTATAGTTGGGTTACCAACGTTGAGATACCACCATGAGGCCGTCATGGTCACGGTGGATAAATTGCAAAAGTGGCTCATTTTTATCCGGTGAGGACCACCTACACAGCTAGTGTAGTGGCATGGGTATATCTTGATGAGATTTTCAGATTGTACAAGATTCGGAAAGATCATTTGTGACCATGATCCTTTGTACACTTCCCACTTTTGGACTACCATGTAGTATGCTCTCGGGACGAAGATCAATTTCAGTACATCATATCACCTTGAGATAGATGGATAGACTGAGCGGGTGAATCAGATCTTGGAGGAAATTCTTAGGATGTACGTCATGGATCATCAATCAAGATGGGAGGAGTATTTGTACTTGGTGGAGTTTTCCTACAATAATAGTTTTTAGAGTTCGATAGGCATGAATCCTTTTCAGGAACTATATGGTAGAGAGTGCAGGACACCTCTTAGTTGGGATAGGTTAGAGGACAAGGTTTCTATCATACTAGCTTTACCAAAAAGACATGGAGCAACGGTTGTTATGATCGGGAAGAGATTGCAGGAGGCCGAGGACAAGTAGAAGAGGTATGCGAGATCAACATAGGACGGATCGTAGTTTTGAGGTGGGCATAAAGGTGTTTCTTTGTGTCGGGTTGCATAAGAGCCCTATCTATTATGGAAAATACTATAAGCTCACTCCTAGGTTTTCGGGTCCCTTTTATATCTTGGAGTGTATCGGCCCCCTTGGCATACCGTCTAGCATTGTCACCCAACTTGTCTTGCATCCATGATGTATTTCATTTTTGTACTTTTAAGGTATATTGCGTATCCTTCTCATTTGTTATATTGGACCTCATTACGGGTGGATGATCGGGGGCGAGGTGATGGTGGAGCCCTTCTATATTTTAGAGAGTAGGACCTTGGGCCTTCGAGGAAGAGATATTGACTAGGTTCGAGTCCATGGGACAGGTATGATAAGGCTGGCTGCTACATGGGAGGATCTTTATATTGCTTTACGAGTCTAGTTTCCACACATATTTCAATGACTTCCTAGAGGAATTCGAGTCTAAGGAGAGGGGGATGTAGTGCCCACTTCTCTTTGAAACTTATTATTGTTGATTTCGATACTATTGACTATACTTATGGATATTATTGTATCATTTTGACTTATAGATGATAGAGATACTTGGACTATTGTTGGATTTTGATTCATAGTATGATGTGTGTGGATTATTAGAGATATTTTATATTGATGATGATATGCTTTATTGACATAGTTATATATTTCTGACATGCGATATTTTCGTCATATTGAGTAGACCTTAACAATTGAACTAATCTTGTGATCCTATTGATATTGATGAAATGTAGAATTGAGATGTTAGAAATTGAAAATGATAACGTTACTTTCCTAGATGATGATTTAATTCATATGTAGATGATTGTGGATTTATATTTGTATATTTTATCTTGGATGTTTTGATGCAGCCATGAGGCCAAAGGAGGTATTATGTGTTTTGCAGGTAAACATATGGGTAAGTGCACCAAGTTGGGGGGCCAAAGGGGGTCTTAAGTGGATGCATTTTTCTAAAAAAAAACTTCAACTTGTATGAGTTTTTCGAAATAGTTATACTCAAAATTGGAAGATGTTGTAGAAATATGAATCGTAGAATTTTGAGTCTAGTTTCTAAGCTATTAAATTTTATTGAAAATGGATAAGTTTAAGTGGGTCAAACAACTAAAATACCAACATATGCTCTGTTTTTGTTAAAAAACATAATAGAGTGAATTTCTTGCCCCCTACCATTTTTTGAGCACCATTTAGTATTTTTCAAAACCCTTTGGTAGAAAGATGGCCGAGAGCATCTATTTTGGATTCCATTTTTAAAGATTTTCTCGGTGAATATTGTTTTATTTATGATTTTTCTAGTACAAAAATTTTATGTTTTGAAAAATAACGGAGCTCCTACCTTGCCCCCACTAACTACCTCAAAAATATTGAAAACTAGATTTTTTTTTGAATATGTATAGAATAATGCTGGTTTAGGCTAGTATAACTTTTTAAAATTTTGATCACCCCAAAAAAAAAGATACACCATGAATGATAGACATATTTACACTTCAAAAATAGCTATAAAAAGTCATAGTTGAAAATAAATAATATGGAAACCTTATATTAGTTAGAAAATTTGAAAAAATATACTTTTATAAAGAAGAGACTCTGTTCTACGTCATGGTATAATTTTTTTAAATGGATCAATTTTTTTATTTTGATTTATCATAGAGGAAGTGGCATTTTTACATTTTCTTGTAAAAACATGTTGTTTGCTATGTTTGTGTAGGTCCATGCCTCAGGCTTGGGGATCCAAACTAGATCCCAAGCCTTGAGGCATGGCTTGGGAAAAGAGAAAATGTAAAAATACATACTTTAAATTTTATAAGTTTTTCATTTATTATTATTTATATTTTATTATTTCTTATACTTTAAATTTATTTATGTAAATATAAGAAATTAGGGTCACTCTGTACCTTATGGAATTAGTCTCATAGCTCCATGAGTCATTGTTTAGGAGATAGATTTTTAAGTTTAATCAGTCAAGACATAGGTAATTTTATAGGATTTGAACATTCAACCTAAATATTTTAGCGTTTAACTTCTACAATCGAAACCCTAAACCATAGGCCATAAACCTAAACACTAAACTGTAAACCTTGAGCCCTAAACCCTAAACCTTTAATCATGATCCCTAGACCTAAACCCTAAACCTTAAACATTCAGCCCTTACCCGTGAGCCCTAAACCATGAGCCTTAAGCCCTAAACCCTAAAACATAAGCCCTAAACCATGAACCATGAGCCCTAAATGTTAAACCCTAAACCCTAAACCGTAAAAACTAAATCCAAAACCTAAACTCAAGAAGCTTAAACCCTAAACCTTAAAAAAAAATCCTAAACCCTAAACCCTAAGCCTTGAACCCTACACCCTGATCCTTGAGCCCTAAAATATAAACCCTAAACCCTAAACCATATACCCTAAGCCATAAGCCCTAAACCCTAAACCCTAAACCCTAAACCTTAATCCCTAAATATTAAATCCTAAACCATAAACCTTAAACCTCAATCCCTAAACATTAAATCTTAAACCCTAAACCTGAATCATAAACCCTAAAACCCTGAACCATAAACTATAAACCCTTATCCGTAAACACTAAATCCTTAACCCGAAACCCTAAACCCTAAACCTTAAACCCTAAATCATTAACCTTAATCCGTAAACCCTAACCATAAAAACTAAACCCTAAACCCTAAACCTAAAACCTGAACCCTAAACCATAACCCTGAACCTTGAACATTGAACCCTAAACCCTAAACCTTAAACCCTGAACCATGAGCCCTAAACCCTAAACCCTAAACCCCAAACCATATTTCATCAATATTTCCTAGTTTCATTCCTAGAACCATCATTGAGTCTGCTAATAGAAATACCTTGTTTATGAGAGGTGGGACAAGTAACTAAATGGATATGAAATCTACCTTGTGCCTTGTAATGCATATTACACATCTCTTCCAAACTTGTTTCTCCCCACATATACTTGCGCTCTTGAATATAAATTTATTCACACTCGAAATAAATTTCACAATTCTCATATTTCCATGTATGGTATTATGCGAAGCCAAGATGACCCATTGGAAGTTTGGAAAAATTAAGCATCACAACAAAAAAATTAATCTTAAAGGAAACATAGAGAATATATCAATGTATAGGTGTAGGATCATAATTGAATTTCCTATAGTATCCTCTCCTCCGAAGAAAGATAAAGTTCAAGTGTTCTACTAGAATGGATAATAAATTTGACAGAACTTCCTAAAGTGTTCAAAATAAGCATAGAAACAGGGGAATGACTAGGAACACCAAGGGGTTATCAATTGCCTAGTAAATCTTTCTTGTTTAGTTCTAAATGGGAGTTACTTGGCCTATGACTTAGTGACCTTCCATTCATTGATAATTCCTTATATGATAAACCCATGGATGTTTTCAAAATCCCGTGAAAAAAAAAGATAAGGGTAGTCATCAATCCTAGTGAAGGGTGTGATGTGATTTCCAAGCAACTTGGAATTTATATAGATTTAGAGGTCATAACACGAATTTACAAATATCTCTATCATTATAAATGGAAGCCAAGTATGCAGTGTCTCCCTATAAATCTAAGGATTGAGGGCTACTGGGGTCTTTAGATGGATTGGACAGTCAGGAATATGACATTTCCCTCCTTCAAAATATCAACAGATGAAAAACATCAAATTTTCATGACTCTCTTTGAATGTTCTACCTACAAATTCGATGAACCCTGAACTCTATGACCTAAACCCTTAACCCTCAACCATGAGACCTAAACCCTAAACCCTAAAACCAAAATAATAAATCCTAAACCCTAAACACTAAATACTAAACCCTAAAACCTAAACCCTAAACCCATAACCCTAAACCCTTGACCCTAAACCCTAAACCCCAGAGCCCGAAGCCCTAAACCCTAAATACTAAATCCATAGTCTTTGAGCTATAACCCCCAAACCTTAAACTAGTAACTCTGAACCCCGAACCTTAAGCCATAAACCATGAACCATGAACCCTAAACCCTAATCCCTAAACCATAAACCCTAAACCTTAATCCTTGAACCCTACACCCTAATCCTTGAGCCCTAAACCCTAAACCTTAAACCCTGAGCCCTAAACCCTAAATATAGAGCCATGATCTCTAACCCCTAAACCTTAAACGATAAGTAACCCCTAAACCTTAGACCCGTAACTCTAAACCCCAAACCTTGAAGTCGAAAACCTTAAACCATACACCCTAACCCCTAAACCTTAAACCACGAGCCTTGAGCTCTAAACTATAAACCCTAAACCTTAAGGCCTAAATGTTAAATCCTAAAGGTTCCTAAACCTAAACCCTAAACCTTGACCCATAAAACCAAAACTCTAAACCACAACCATTAAACCCTAAACCCTAAGCCCTAAACACTAAACACTAAACCCTAAACTCTATGACCTAAACCCTTAACCCTAAAACCTAAACCCTAAAGCTCGAGCCTTAAACCCTAAAACCCTGAACCCTTTGCCCTAAACCCTGAACCCTAACCTTTAAACCTTAAACCCTAATACCTAAACCCTAAACTGTAAACCCTAAATCCTCAACCCTAAACCTTAAACCATAATCCCTAAATCCTAAACCCTATACCATAATCCCTAAGCCCTAAACCCTAAAATCTAATCCCTAAATCCTAAACCATAAACCTAAACCCTAAAAGCTAAACCCTAAAACCAGAACCTTGAGCCCTAAATCCTAAACCTTGAGCCCTAAACCTTAAAATCTAAGCCACGAACCTAGGCCCTAAGCCATAAGCCCTAAGCCAAAACCCAAAACTTGAACCCTTAAACATAAACCCTCAACCCTAAACCCTAAAAACTAAACCATGAGCCCTAAACCCTAAACCTTAAACTCTCAACCCTAAACCCTAAACCCTAAACCCTAAGCCCTAAACCATTAACCATGAACCACGACCTTTAAACCTTAAACCCTAACTCCTAAACCCTAAACTGTAAACCCTAAATCCTCAACCCTATATCTTAAACTCTAACTCTTAAAACCAAAAACCCTAAACCTTAAACCTTGAGCCCTAAACCCTAAACCCTATACCATAAACCCTAAGCCCTAAGCCCTAAAATCTAATCCCTAAATCCTAAACCCTAAACCCTAAAACCTAAAACCTAAACCTTGACCCCTAAACCCTAAACCTTGAGCCCTAAACCCTAAACCCTAAGCCCTGAACCCTAGGCCTTAAGCCATAAGCCATAAGCCAAAACCCTAAACCTTGAACCCTTAAACATAAACCCTAAACCCTAAACCCTAAAAACTAAACCACTGAGCCCTAAACCTTGAACCCTCAACTCTCAACCATAAACCCTAAACCCAACCCTGATCCCTAAACCCTAAACTCTCAACCTTGACCACTAAACCCTAAACCTTAAACCTTGAGCCCTAAACCTTAAACCTTGAGCCCTAAACCCTCGGCCCTCGGCCCTCAACCCTTAACCCTAAACCATAAACCCTAAACTCTAAACCCTAAACTCTAAACCCTAAACCATGAACCCTAAGCCATGAGATGTAAACCTTAAACCCTAAAATATGAACTACAAGCCTTAAACACTAAACCTTAAACCTAAAATCTAAACCTTGAGTCCTGAAACCCTTATCCATACACCCTAAACCCTAAACCCTAAATCATAAACCGTCACCCAAAGGAAAGCCCTAAAAAGATCGTTCAACATGTTTTAGTGTGTAAAGAATAGTGTTTAAGGTGATCGATCGACTCATTTAGTATTTATGAGAGAATACTTCCTTTGAAGGCCTAAAAATGCATTTTTGGCCATTTTATAGTTAATTGAACACCCTTAAGAACAAGCTAAAATGAGCTAGTCATGTCACCAAGTTATCAAGGACCATTATTTGTGAAGTATTAAGGCATCATTTGTCTCCATAAGAGACATATGAGTAAAAGCATGTATGAGAATCATGAATTTGATTCCATGAAAGGATGATTTTAAAGCTAGGAAAGGTGAGGGGATGATATTTATATGGAGCACCATGAATCTAAGAATGAGCAATCATCTGAGTTCACTTGATGTAATTCACTTGGTACTATTCGTAAAAACTCATTCAACACCTAGTAGTGTTATCACACCTTAAGGAGGAGGCATATTACAATCACCTCATTTTGGCCATAGGACATGAATCCCATTCGAGAACAATCCTCTATCTACAAAGTGAGGATCTCTTTTTAGTAAGAAGTAGACAAACATCATAGAGTTAATTCATGGTCACTAAAGTGAATTATGGACCAAATTTAAAAATTAGTACCAATTCAAGCAGTGGTAGGGCCAAAATCTATTTTAGAAGGTAAAAAAACCTAAAAAATGACTATATGCTTTCCCAAAACAAAGACCGACTACAATATATATGCCTTGAAAGTTTTAGGTCGTTTGTTGAAATCTGAAAATGAGTAAGTACTGACCATATTAGATTTTGAAAAACTATCTTCTAGATTATAACTATCTGAGACTCTGAAGACCACTTCCATAAGGTCTTTGAGTGACCCTAATTTCTTATATTTACTAAAATAAATTTAAATTATAAGAATAATAAAAGTATAAGAAATAATAAAAGAAATCTTGAACATTTATTTTTGTAAGTATAAACCACCAAAACCCATGTGCACGATCCAAATTACACATAACACGTCGTGTTTTGAATTATTTTAAACACATATGATTTTTGACTTGTTTGAAAGCGCGTACGCATTTTGAGTTGTTTAAAAAATGTACGCATTATAGGTTCGATGATTCTGAGCCAAACAAAATAAAACGTGAGCGCGTTTTGTTCTTTTTCAAATTCTTGTCCGCTTTTTGGGCCCCCAACTTCTGCACTTACCCATATCAAGACAATCAATGGGGATTGGAGACCAACCACATTAGAATGTTAGATGGATTCAACAATGGTCACCATGGCAACATGTGTTATGTTGTGTGTGTTTGAATTGTTGTTAGGGGTCCCCATAGGGAAATTACCTCCAATTGTGACCAAGGGTTTATGTGTAGTTCCTTCTTTTCTTTTATTTAATTTTAGTATGTGATTTTATAGTGATGTATTTCCCTTTTATTAATTATTTAAATTGTGTCTAGATTAGTAAATTAATCATGTTACTAAACTAATTATGGATGGGACAAAAGAATTCATTTATTATATTAGATGGCTCTTTGGGTTATGTGTTGTAAGTTGAGTGCTTGTGATCTTGAGTGTTGTACACTCTACCTCATCTTGGAAATTCGGATTTGGCCTTAAGGGCCAATTTTGGAGGCTTGTGGGACAAGTTAAACTTGTCCCACACCTCTTAAATTACTATACCAACCCTACCTATGGATTAGGGGGTCAAAAATAGACCCCATTATGTGTTTTGTAAGACAAAAAGTGGCATTTATTGCACTTTCTTACATGGGTTTTAATGTTTGTCTGTGGGGGTGTGGGTTTGGATTGTGTGTGTAAGAGGTTTGTCATTCCTCTCAACCACTAATTTATTATGCATTGGGGTTGAGGTTTGAATTGTGAGGTGGAGTTGAGGATAAGTGATGTGGCATCCTACATGGAGCCACCTCACCCTCCTCTCTCCCTTTTCTATTTATGCTAATTCTTTTGTTTGTTTGGGGGTTATTTCATTTCTTTGTGTGCACTTGTATTTTGGAGTTGGAGAATTTTGGAGTGCTTGTGGATTTCTTTTGGAGCTTGTTAGTGTTGGAGTGGGATTGAAGGAGCTTGGTGTGTGTGACTCTTAGATCAAGCTCTACCATGGAAATGTAGGAGTTACACTCTTGTTTAAATGTTTTCTTTTATTTGTGTATATGTGTATGTTATTGAGTGTTTTGGTATGCTTGTTGGGTTCTTGGGTAGATTGCCTAAGTGTGGTGTAGGAGAGGGCTATGGGGATATTATATGTAGGGAGGCATAAGAGTTTATTTCATGTTTTGGAGGGATTTGGGTTGGGTGCCCCACCTTGGACAAGAAAATGTTTGCATTTCTTACTTGGTTTTTATGAGGGAGACATAAGAGATAGTAGGGAGGCATAAGAGAATGTGGGAGGCATAAGAGGATCTTGAGGGAGGCATAAAAGTTGTGTAGGGGTTTTGATATGTATATTGGAGGGTTTTAAGGTGGGCACCTAATTCCCATTGAGGAGGCATAAGTGATCTCCCCATAGATCCTTGCTCCTTTGGCTTTGCATTATGAAGCCTTGTATATTTTGTTAGCTTCCTTCTTGTGATTTTAATTTGTGTTGATTGTCTTTTGGTATGGCTGTGAAATATTTGTATTGTGACGTGGAAGCTTGTATTTGTTGTGATGAGTTGGATCCATCTTTTATACATTGTGGTTGGGGCTCGGGGCTAATGAGGAGAATAGCTTCTTCTCCTCATTGGATTATTGGTTGAGTGGAGATTGTTTCCTCTCCACTTTTTTTTGATCAAGTGAGGAGAAGATGGATCTTGGTTGAAGATTCGATTCTTGGAGCCGTAATAGAAGAAAAGTTGTACTTTCATTTTAGTTCCCTTATGGTAAAATTCTCACTTTAAGGGAAGACTCATTGTATTGCTTTGAAAATAAGAGTTGTATTGTTGTTTGGTTATTAAGGTTGTAATACATGTGGAAACGAGAGAAATTTTTAGTAAAGTAAGTTGATATGTTAGAAAAGTGATTAGAAAGGAAAGAAACAACTTGTTCATACTTTAGTCAACTGATTATCTCATTTAAGTGCGCAGATCTTATTGGAAAGTTAGTAGTCCTTATTTTAAAACTTATTGGAAATCTTGTAAAATTTGATTGTGAGGATGGTTGTAATTTTGTACTTGGTAAAAGCAATAAAGAGTTACTCCCATAGTATTACATGAAAAATTATAGAATGGTGAAATAAGTTATATTTGTCCATTTTCTTGCATTGTTTGAAATAAATCAAAACTATGTATATTTAGATGGAAAGTACTCAAAGCTTCCTTGTCATCTTCTTGGTTGATGAAATAGATAAATTTTTAAATTTAATGGAGTAAGCAAAAATGCATGGCTACTACTATTCTTAGTTTCAATTTTTTGGGAAAATTTTTAGTGTCAATTACTACAAGTTTATACAAATATATTTTTCGTCAATCAAATAATAATAATAAAGGGGAAGAAAATATAGTTGTGTATCTTTTGCATTCCGATCAAACTACACAAAAAAATTAGTATGAAACTACAATTATTAACACAAATAACATTATATACATCACTACCTTGATAGAAGTACTAAGGTGACCATATTAGTAACATTCAAATATTAATAATCTTAGGTTATTATTAATATTATTGGGTTATTAACATTATTATTCAAATAAAAAAAACAAAGTAGTCATATATATATATATATATATATATACTTACCAAAGAAATCACAAAAAAAAACTTCAAATTGAGGGTTGCGGCTCGTCCCATCCCATTTATAAGGGAATAGGGTTGGGGGAGGGTCGCCTAACCCCACACTCCATTAACTAATGGGATGGGGGTGGGGTGAGTCCCTCCCCTACCCCCACACATTACAACTAATACATAATACAATCCAATCACTCCATTATTACCTAACCTCAACGGCTTGTTTTACGGCCTGTGTAAAATATAAAACACATGTGGTAAGTTGATCTGCGTATAGACTGTGTAAACTGAATTTTGATCTTTTTCAATATATATAATTCTTTTTAATGGTCTTTCTACAATAATACCCTATTTTGAAATTTGGGTTTTTCATTTAAATGGTTTTTTAAGAAAAAGATGTATTTATATATTTTTTTGCTCAAAGTAGAATGAACAATTGTAACCTATTTTAACTCTAAAATGGGGCAAAATCCACAAGCGATTTTGGAAAATCAAAGAAATATGAACTAAATAAAATAAACAACTAAATTTATACCCTAGGATGGGAATAAACAAAAAAAAGGGTTAGGAGAAGCATGTGTATCCATCCAAAAGCTTGGAATGGCCTCTAATGGCTTCCTCCTTCTCCTCCAACAACACCGCAAAACAAAGAAAAGAATAAATAAGTCAAAATAAAAGAGAAATAAGCATTCAAAAGAAAATTTTAGGGTTAGTTGTTCTTCAGTCATCTAAGGACCCTAAATGAATCCATCCAGGGATGAGAATCATCTCTACAAAAATTTGGTGGGGAGTGGGTGAGAGGAGTTTAAATTTTAAATCTAAATGCATGGGTTGAATTTTTAAGGGGTCATTTTATTGTGTAGGGGTGTGTTTATTCTTCTAACCTTATGCCAAATTGAGAACCTTGTGAATTGTTTTTAAACATAGTCACCTTGTGGATTAAAATAACTTTAGTATTTTTTTAAATAGGCTCCTTTACCCTTAATATTAAAATGTGTGTTTTTCAACCGTAGTGGAATTTAATTGTTGATCAAAATAATTTTTAGGGGAAACTAAACCATGCCTTAGTCTAATCAAGTCATTAAAATGTAATGAGAATTTTAATATTTTGTTATAATGGAGAAAATATTATTATTAAATATAAGTGACTTAGAAACATTAATGTGACAACTGTATTTGAAGCCTTTTGCGGGAGCGTCTTTCACAAAAAAATAATTCCATAATTTTTATAGATCGCTCTAAGTTGTTCTTGGGTTTCGTGTAGGTAGTTATGGCGGCTGTTACACCTATCATATTCACCTTTAAGTTTTGATTCTTAAATGGGAAATTGTGTTTTCTTCTTCACTTTTTTTTTGCGTGGATAAAATTACTTCCACTTCACCTCATAATAAATATTTAATATGTTGCAGAAATCTCCTTGACCCTTTAAATGATTAGATTGAAATCACAAGGTATATTCCCAAATGAGGGCAAGTTACAAATTTTCCTTTACAATTAAAAAATCAATAGTGAAATAATGCACAACCTAACTATCTTTATGGTCCCACCCACTGTTCATTACATTCCAATTCTAACATTTTTTAGTCTCTAAAAATAACCATGAAATTTCAAGCTCAACATTTCATCATATATTCCATTAAAATGATGTTATGCCTTGCACTATGGAATATTAGAAACTTTTATACATATGTGAATGCTCTCAACTAGGTTTCTAGGGAGGAATCCACAAACACATACATTACCTCTATGTCTCTAAGACTACGAAAGATGTTTAGAGCTAGCATAACTTGGAGCTTACTAGAGAGGGTCATTACATCCAACGAAGTAAATATTTTGAGCTATATGTTTGTTTTCTCACTTTTTGTTCAATATGAAAACACACACAAATGTAATTTGATATTTTTATTTGAAGATTAAGTGATTTTCTAGGTCATTACAACACTAGTAGATAGGTAAAACCGTGTCATTTTAAATTATTTACTAACAATTTTACTAACACAATCATATCCATCATTTTTGGCTATAATAAATATTTCAAATGACAAGGTTCCAGTTTCATTCTCCTATATTTATTTTGACACTAAAAGAAGGAATATTTGACATATTTTTTAAAAGTACATAATACAATCAACTCCATTTACTTAACAGTAATATACAATTACAACTAAGAATAACTTTCATTAAATAGGCAAAATTACAACTAAGTACGAAATAGCACATTTTATCAAAACACAACACCATAATTTTCATCATGGAAATAATGAAAATAATACATTCTATTCATAAAAATATCATTGAAATATTCTAAAAAAATTACATTGTCTTCAAATAACATGCTAATAAAAGACAAAAATGTCATTTTTACTACTCCTTTGTTTAAGTACCTACAACCAACATTGTGTCATGAGTCCTAGGAGTAAGTATGGAAAACACTTACGCTCAAGCAAAAACAAGACATTCATCATTTCAAGTAATTTCAAACAAAGTACATAAAGAGGTAGAGATAAGGAGGGAGAGGAGAGATAATTTCCTCATACATTCATTTACACATTTTTTTAAAGAGAGAGAGAGAGAGAGAGAGTAAGGGAGAGAGAGAGAGAGAAACTATAAAACATTTTCTTTGTTATTCACAATATTTTGACCATTTCAAAATTCATACCCATTTTCATTTATGGAAAACTCATATGCATTTTTAAACCATTCACGTTTCCAAGACCAACCACAATTTCATATTTATTTTAAGAGAGAGAAACGAAGGAAAGAAAGAACACTATAAAATGTAAAATCCATTTATACAAAGTAATTAATTAAATAATACGATACACAAAACCAATGGGATCCTCAAAAAGATTTTCTAGCGTAAGTAGTGAGTGTGCGAAAATTGACCAAATCAACTAAAGTGCTTATAGTATGGTTCCCAAAACCACTCATTTTACGTTCAAACATGAATTTCATTAATTCCTACCTACTCCCCTATTAAAAAATAAGTCACCCGATACAACGGAATTCGATTATGTTATACAGGGATCAATTTATGAAGATCACTTTGAGACTAATTGGTGTAAACACATCAAACAATTCTCTTATACAATAACCGGTGGGCTCCAACATCCACTTGAAACTCTAACTTACAAAATTATTTTTTTGAAACTAAGAGTTGGTTTCAATTCTCACATAGGAGTTATAGAGGTATGTGAAAGTTTTTTTTAGTTACACCAAATCGTTACGACATTCGTAAGTTAAAACCAATGGCAATTTCGTAAAGTGGCAATGTCAACAAAAGTGACTGAAGTGTTAAAAGGGTATCAAATATAACCTTGTTAAGGCATATAATCGAGTTAGTCTTCTCGGTTAAGAAAGTTCATGGTGTCTGTGGTTGACATGGAACTTGTTTTAGGTTTTAGTTCCTATTAACCATTCGACATGGTGCTCAATGTGTATGGTTCCAAAGGCCTAATTTATTTATTTATTTTTTCTTAAATGTTTAAAGAAAAATATTTTTGGGAAAGGTAAAATCCATATAAATTCATTCCAATTTGCATTCTTTCTTAATATATATAACTTATAGAAATCCAACACTAAAAATAAATAAATGATGAAATGTTTAGTTTGAAGCAAGAGTAAGAGTGATCCATACCCAAATAATCCCTATGGAGACAACACCCATTCCTAGGGGAAGAGTATGGTTCTACTGGAAATGAAGAATAACATTTCTCCACCATGTTCAAAGTAAATTTTCACCATTAGTTTACCCGTATCATACTTGCCTCAACCTTGCACATTATTATCTATAACTTGCCACTACGAGTCAAATTGATAACCATTTCCAAGTGTGCTTTGGTGGTTGTCCATATGTTGCCTCCTATTCCCATTTCAAAAATCCATTTTGTGCATATCCAACAATCTTGGCATTCCATGAAACAAAACATTTTTTTGTCCTTCAAAATTCCCATATTTATAAATCATGTAACCATATCATGCCATGTTCCTTGCATACAGGGGTGCCCAACAAGCCAAAGAACAAGGAAAAGAAGAAGCTTAAATTATAACTTTTTCCCATGTGTTCCCTCCCAAATCAGGAACTTGGAAAGTAGTCCATGTGCCTTAACAGGGCATTCTAAATTGCATACATCTATGCCCAAATCCTTGCAACTACAACATCTAACAAAGCCCCTATCTAAATCCAAAGAGGCAACATTTTTTTCACGCAAGGTAGTGACTAGAAAACTAGAGGGTTCCACACAGAGGAAGAGTGAAAAAGACAAATATGGTAGAGAAAGAGGTGGGATAATAGGAAAGGGCACTACCAAAGTCTAAATCGATACAAAAACCACTCTAAATAAAAGATAAAGAGCATGAAAACATGTTGCACATGGTACAATGCACGTAGCCCATGTGCTCAAAAGTAGAAAATAAAAAAATAAATACATCTAGATATTATGCCTAGATGAAACACTTCCTCAACATTAATCTTCTTCTTCCTCTGCATAAAATACAGTAACCAACATCAAATAACATATCCTCTTATCCTCTCAAATACAACATAACCCACTTTAAAAATTATAGATCTAGATACAAATAAATAAGTTTACATGTAAAAGAATGAGGAGGTATTTGGATACAAATTTAGTTCATGCGTGCATGGATGAATGAAACCAAGGCCATAATGAGTGTAGGACAACTATTAGTGAGGGATCCATTTAGCAAAATCCCCTAAGTTTTCTTTCACTAGACCAATCAATTTCTTTACGCAATATTTCAAATGCTTGGCCTAGGTTTCTCATGGTTAACGCCTCGAATTGAAATAAAGTGCTTGTATTATTGTGCAAGGAAAAATACATGTTTGAAAAAGGATTTTACAACGTGTTGCTCTGCATATTCTATAGAAAATTTTCACATGCACTGCCAACCCACAAATACCACTGTGACAAAGGTGGGTTGAAGTCTATATTCAAGGTGGGGCATTAAACATGCAATCTCATTCTCCTTGCACACTCCATGATAGTCCCTGTTCATCCTTTTTGACACAAAATTAGACTATGGTGTTCTAGGATCTGTCTTCACCCTAAGGATTTCATTATGTGATCGGTAGTTATTAAATTCATTTATACGGTACTCTCCACCATTATTCAATTTAAGACACTTTAACTTCAAACCTGTTTAATTCTCAACTAGATATTTCCACTTCTTGAAAGTATTAAATAAATTAGATTTCTTCTTTATACAATAAACCTAAACCTTCATAGTAGCATCATCAATAAAATTAACATAATAATTTGAACTACCAAGAGAAGATACCCGAGATGGTCCCCACACATCCATATGAAAAAGCTCTAACTTGTGATCCTTCTTGGTTGATCCAACACTTGAGATATCTCACACACTTTTGTTCCACATGCACACACTTTGCTAAAAAAGTTAAGTTCTATGTTTTTCGAATCTTACGAGTTTCCTGTAAATGGAAAATATTCATCACCTTCTCACTCATATGGCCAAATATGTGATGCCATAAAGATATCTCTATACCTTTAGTAGCTAATATAGAAGAGGGATCAATACTAACATTGGATAAATACAAATTACCTACTTTCTTACCTCTTGCAACCACAAGAGCACCCTTGGTAACTTTCCAAGAATCTACTGTAAGTGTAAATGTACAACCCTCATCTCCTAATTGACCTATAGAAGTTAGATTCCTCCTAAGGATAGGAACATGTATGACATTCTTCAACACCCAAGTGTTTCCATTCTACAATTTAACTTGAAAAATGCATTTTCCAACAATGTGACATGGCTCATCATCACCAAGATATACATGCCCAAAATTCTCTTGAACATAATCTTGAAAATATTCTCTATAAGGAGTTGCATGAAATGAAGCACCATAATATAAAACCCAAGATTCTAATTTACTTGTCCAAAAAAGAATAAGAGCATCTTGTAACAAATCACCTACTACATTTTCCACTTTGTTCCATTCTTGTTGATCTTTCCTTGATTTTAAAGACCAACAATATTTCTTTGCATGCCTCACTTTTCCACAATTTTAGCATACCATATTGCTTCTAGATTTAAATCAGCCCTTCTTAGACCTTCCATGGTGTCCAGGACTCTTTGTTTTTTCCTTTTGTCTTCTCCTATTATCTAACTCAAAGCATTACTAGATGAATCACATGTGACTTTTCTTCTCATCTATTCACTAAGAATCACACCAATAACATCATGAAACTTTTAATGTGTTTGAACGAGAAACATAATTACTCACATCCATAACCAAGGTCTTTCAACTTTCAGTCAATGAGCACAAAATCAAAAGATCCCTAACTTCATCATCAAAAATTACTCCTACAGAGCTTAATTGACTAGTAACCATGTTGAATTCATTCAAATGATCATTTAATAAATCATCTTATGACATTTTCATATTAAACAAATGTTTCATGAGAAATAACTTATTGGACACTGAGGGTTTTTCATAAAATTTACCCAATGTTTTCATTAGATATACCATTGTATTTTCCTTACAAATATTGAAAGCTAGCATAGCTACCGGGTAGAACCTTATGGTTCTCAACGCCTTTTGATCAAGAACATCCCATTCTTCATCTGTCATAGCTTTCCCTTTCAATGGTAGATAAAGATCCTTCGATATAGGTAGTCCTCCACCGCATCTTCCATATCTAAAAGTTTTGGCCTTCAAATTTCGAACCACTGAACTTGTTATCTTGTGCCATTTCTCCCACTCAAACAAGAAACCATCATGTGAGATTTTTCTACCAAAAAAATCTTGCTCTGATACTACTTGTTAGGATCAAAATATAGATGAGAAATACAAGCAAAATTAAAACAAAAATAAAAGAACCATGCAATCACAAAATAAACATAAAATTTAACATGTTTCACCCAATTTGGGCTACATCCACAAAACAAATCCAGCCTTCTCCTTTATTAAGTGCCGAGGAATACAATATAATTATCTCTTTCTCATAATACAAAGAGTAAATCCATGGACATATATATAACTTTTGCACCTCTCTGTAAAAGTTTGCTTCAACCAAAAGAAACCTAAATATCACATGTTATAAATAAGACATACATAAAAATAAAATAAAAACTCCCATCTATTAATAAGACAATACTATTTTTATCTATGACCATGAATTCCTCCCAAGTAATAGAAAAAACAAAAACAAACGCCACTTTAACTTGCGATCGGGCTCCACAACTTTAAAAAAAGACAAAATGCACAACACAAAATAGAAATAAAAACCAACAACATATATATTCTTATTTCTAGAAAAGTATAGTAGAGCTTCGCTGCTCTATATTTTCTCTCCTTCCCACACTTACTCTCTTTTTCTTCCTCTCTTCTACATATCAAAATGCAGCACCTTGAAAATAGATTCATCAAATTCATAAATTAATTCCAACAACTACATGTTAGAGTTAGATACAAACATAAAAACAATTTCTAGAATTAAAAGGAATGTCAAAGAATAAATATGATCATTTTACGAATGCATATATTTTCCCCTTTTGTCAAAATACTTAATTTGTTAGAATATTTCCATCTATCGTCGAGGGTGGAGTTAATTCCAGTAGTTGAGATTATATCTCCAACATTTCAAGATTTTTCTAAACTAGTCGATAATTAACCATGCCCAAATTTGAGTTCTTTTCTTCCCGTTCTCCATCTAGTAAATAAGTATGCCTAAAAGCTAAATCTGTTTGTACATTTTAGAATTGTTATTCTTACGATATGGTGTATTCATTAATAGAGAATGGATTAAGGATTGGTACAATGGTATAAGGCTATAAGTTATTGCTCAATAATTGTTGTGTCTATAACATTCTAAGTTGTATGTAGGATTATAAAAATCCATAAAGCTAATGAAAAAACTCGATGACTAAGATACATAGTACACACATCTTATAATAATTAAATTATAATATGTTATAATGACAGAGAATGGAAATGCAATAAAATATGGTTCAAAAATGATGTAAACCCCATGGCATATATTTAGTTTTATTTCCTAGTATAGTTGAAAGGATGGGAAAATATTTTATGCCTTTTCTTTAAGGTAATATTTGTAATATTTATCTCTCTATATTTTTAAGTGTATTTGGGAGTTCTTTTTCGTAATCATAAATGTTGAAAATGGTTTGAAAAAGAAACAAAGTTTTGTATGATTAGTGACCTCTATCAATAGACAACTTGAAATTTCCTAGGGAAATATTTAATTAAGTTCAATCCTACGAGATAATCACAAAATGTTTAGTGAAGTTTTTCAGCTTTCGACTTTTACTAGTGTTAATAAGGAGTGTCAATGGCTTACAAGTAAAAGTTAAAAAAGTTTCAAAAAGAGAGTAAGGTTCATTGGTCTAGTCCTTGAATTTTTTGTTTCAATCCCAAGGTTTTGACTTGTACTAGTGATTTTAAGGAGTGCCAATGATTTACGGTTTAACATTGTTGTATGTTTTTAAGAGAGAACATGGTGCATTTATCTAATCCTTAAATATTTTGTTTGACTTCCAAAGTTTTTGCCTTTACTGAGTCTATAAGGAGTGCCAATGACTAACAGGTAAAATTTTACGCAAGTTTATAAGAGAGAATAAGGTTATTTGAAGCTTTTGTTTCACTTCTTAGAGTTTTACTAGATGCTAGGCCAAGTTAGAGGAGTTAGGAAAGATTATGTTGTTTTCATGCTTATGAGGATCAAAGAAGAAATATTTTTTACGATAAAAAAACTTCTATCATTTCATTTAATCAACATAAATGAGATTTATATTAATATTTTTCAATATAGAATATATGGCCTCAATCCAATTTAACATTACCCATTTTAAACATAGGCTTGGCAACATAATGTCAAGTCCTTCACCCCAAGGAAGAATGATTTACTAAAACAGAGATGATGTTCTGTGTAGCCCAACCAAGGAATCATCTTTTTATCTCTTGCCAAGATGTCAAAGTGATAGGCCCTACGAGTAATACCCCTAACAACGTTAGATCATTATTTATAGAACCCAAATCATTATAGATTTCTTGTCTCCATTAGTTATATATTGTTCCAATATCTGAAAGGGATTTTGGTTTAGGTTCTTTTGGTGTAATGTTATTGGGCTCTATATAGCCTCTTGTCCTTATGTTTAGTCGACCACTTTTTTCTCCTCTAAGTTGGTTTGGAGAAAAAGGAATAGACTCTTGAATGCGGATTTTGGATGGTGCAATTAAGAGTTGTTCTTCGTTGGCCATCTTGCTCCATTCCCTTTTCTATATTTCTATGGATCTGGTGATCCCCTTTCAAAGCATGCACCTATAAACAAGGTTGTGGGTGTTGGTTCATGTTCTCAGTATCAAGAAGAAGAAGAAGAAGAAGAAGAAGAAGAAGAAGAAGAAGAACTTTTAGCGTCCATGAGGCTACTAAAAACAACCAACGAGACATATTTTTGTGCTCTACAAGAACATAAAATTGTCGTAGACCCATGTTTGGGATCTCCCCTCTTATTCAAATGGAGTGAGGCTCAAGATGTTGTTGGGATCTATAGTTAAATGCAAAGGTCATAGATTAGATCCTAAGATCCCGGGAATCAAAAGTGGATGAGATGGTAAAAGATGAAACTTAGTAGATGATGAAGGACCTTATTTTTAGAGAGGGTGAAGATTTTTAATCGGCCACATGACTTGTCTCTACATGTTTTTTTGCTTTGAGAGATTCATTCCCTTAGGGGTTTTCCCTCTATGTATTGAATTTTTCTCATTTTTTTGGTTTGTTTTCTTTGCTTTGAGCAGATTCCAAGTTTTATCTCCTTCATTCAAGATTTTTGATTTTTATTGTTTTGATTTCTTATGATAAAATTTACTTTGTATGGCTATGTATGTTGATTATGTGGCCAATGGTGACCGTTAGTGTTGGTTTTGTAATTTATAAGGTTTGAGTTCTCTATTTGTGTCCAAGCTCGATTCATAACTCCATTCACAAGAATTTTACTTATAATTAAAGAAACTTAAGCAAGATAAATATATTGAGTGGGATTGACTTCAAAAAATTCCACTCAAGTCATTACTAATTTTGAGATATTTTACCTAGAATTAAGTCAATTTTGAGCATGGTCGAATAGTATCTAGAATCCTGAAAACTAAAATCCATCTCATATATATTTATTAGATCATTTTATCATTGTTTATTTCAAAAATAACTTATAGTATAGAAAACTCAAAATTACTCTTTGATTCATAATCACTATAAATTGCACCCAAAATATGCAATGGACATGCCAAAGGGGAAGAAAATTTTCTCTATAAATAAATAAATAAATGAAAACCTATAAATAATAATGTACACACAATAGAGGCTTGGGCCTTTTGATTAGTTTTCAAGTGAATTTTTTTATTTGATTATGGAACTTTAATATTGATTCCCAATCTACTATGGGTCAACAAATATTTTTTGTAAAATTGAAATAGAGAAACATAAATTAAACTCGTAAATAAAGATCAATATAAAATAATTGGTTGGATCTATAAAAATCTCTCTCTTTTAAAAAATTCATAAATTAATTAAAGTTTTAAATGCTCGTAAATATAAAAAGGAATACAAAGAACCCATGTCAAGGAAAATAAAAGAATCTTGATTACATGAGACGAGTGTTTTTTTACTATAAAAATACAAGTTATTAAAATCATGAGACATGAGAGACAAACCCAGTGTAAAAGTGGAGGACTGGATTTCTTAAATGAAGGGTTTTGTGCCATCAAGATTCCATATACAAGAAAACCATATTGAGAAAAACTTGTATGTGGAAAATTTGGCCATCTCTAATGAGGAACTCCATGTAATCATTTTTCACCTATTTCATGGAGGACCTAGTGGCACAAATAACATAATTATGCACGAGTATCCAAAAGGCCTTCAACTTCATTCAACGTCCACACCTCGTAAAACACCTCTTCTCCAAACTAAAGTATTTTGAATGTCCTCCCTTCTTCAAAGTATCATATGCAACAATGTTGGAAATATTTTCATTGATGTCAAATGATTCATTGATGTCAACAAAGGATGCAAAATGATTAAAAAAATAATAGTGACCATATTTAATAACGATGAATGTAATAATTGTATACCAATCAACCTGCATAAATATTAAATGATTTGTTTTTATGTGGTTGATCTACCTTGAAGAAGGCCGAACCTATTAGGTGAAGAGTCATGACCATTCTAAAGGGAATTTTGGGATATAAAATAAATATTTGTTGGATGGAGGAAGGGAGGATTTTGAGTGAATATCATTTGGAAGAAGAACATAATTATATGTGTGTGAAATAAGAGTTATATTTTGAGAAGACAAGAATACTTGTGAAGAGGATATGAAAGTATGCATCATTATTTGAAATGAAAACACTACAAAGGTGGTGTCGTTATTGGTTTAGAGATTGGTGCACGATAAAATGAAGAGATTGATATTTCTTCTTGAGTCGGTGTTTGGTGGAAAATATTGGTGTCATAATTTCTAAGTTAGTGATTCGCAATGGGGATTGGTTTATCGAGTAGGTTGGTTCTTATATGAATTGTAAAAGATATACATATATAACCAAATATTTTTCTCGTGGTTTTTTCCCAAAAGGGTTTCAACATAAATATTGTGTTCTTCTTGAGTTCCATAATTTTAAGATCTTGTGAGATTGTTGTTGTTTTGACTATTTAAATTTTCAATTATTATAATTTTATCTTATATTGATTCAGTCACCCTCTAAGTATGAGTGTTTTATTAACAATTAGTATCAGATTTGGTTCCTTCAGAACAATCTAATCGATGGAAGGTAGATTTCAAAAGAATACATGACCAAAGAATCAAGTACTTGAGAGTTTTTCCACAAACAAGGCTCCATTATTCGACGTTAAAAATTATGATTTATGGATCATAATAATGAAAACCTATCTAATGGATGTAGGGTTTGATATTTGGTAATATGTAGTAATACTCCACTTATAGATCAAGCTGAAAAGAGGGCCAATGAAAACAACGCCAAATACTTGAACACAATATTAGGAGGCTTGTTTAAATATGTTTTTTTCAAAGTTACACATTGTGACATGAGACAAACTACAAAATATCTATGAGGGAGACACCAAAGTAGAGAAGGCTTAACTCCAAACCCACGAGAAGGTAGTTTGAGAGTCTAAAAATCAAAGAAGAACATAATGTTGCATCATATCTTCTTCGTGAGGGAGAAATTGTGAAAACCATCAAAGCACTCGGTGAAAATATATACGAAGAAATACTATCACAAAATGTGTTAAGGTCTCTCCCCTTAAGATTTTATCCTAAGGTTTCTAAAATTTAGGAAATAAAATATCTAAACATGCTAAAGATGGACGAGTTACATGGAATCCTCATAACTAATAAAATGAGAATAGAAATAGAAAATATTTCAAAGTGATAAGTTTCCTTTAAAGCTTCACAAATGGTCAAAAATTCAAAAGATGAGTCAAGCGATGAATTAGAAGAAGAAGAAGATCTTTTTGTGATAAATATAGAAAAGAGATATGACAAGTATAAAGGTAAGCTTCATTTCAAATGTTACAATTGTGGTGAGATAGGGCATTTCACTACTAAGTGACCTCATGAGAAAGATGATTGTAGTGATGAAGAATAACATGCTAAGGTATGAAAGAGAAAATATCCATACAAAAAGAACTATAATATGGAACAAATAAAAAGAAGAACATATCCGAGAGGCATAAGAAAATCCTCTACACCAAGAAAAAGAGTAGCTCATAAGAATGGAGTGATAGAGAAGAAAATATTCTCATGGTAATAGGAAAAATAACGATGAAGACCAAATGTTTTTAGAAGAGGAAGAAGATTTTGAGGATGAAGGAGAATTTGATCTGAAAGAAGAACTTATCCATGCATTTTGTGAAATAAAGAGGCTTGAGAAAAATAACTTGAAGCAAAAATTTGAAGAAGAAGGTGGAAATTCACAATTGAACATATCTCAAAGCTTTGAAGAGTCTAAAAATATTAGTATCGATTTAAAAATCAATTAGAAGAGGCTAAAAGAATTGAGGAGGTAGAAAGAAATTGGCTGAAATTAAGAGAGGAAAACTGTGCTAAGCTTGAATATGAAATTGTTGATTTACTAAATGAATTGGAGAAGTCTAGCGATAAGCTAAAAATCAATTAAATTTTGAAAAGTGCACTTTGAGGTCTAGGATAAAATTCTTAATAGCCAAGGGTCACTATGCATCAAGACAAGTATTTTCTATGAAGAAAAATAAGAGGTTACTCAAGGATTTGAGTTCAAAATTTTTGAACCTCCGAAGAAAGAAGATAAGACTCCCCATAAGAACCACATTAATCAAAAGGATATCAAAGACAAGAACTAGTGACATAAGGTTCCCATAAGAAACTTAAGAAGACACTTCTATCCAAGGCATCCTTACATGATAAGGTATCAAAACTCTTTTTTATGGCTATCGTTTCTCTTACAAAAATTATTGTAATAAGGAAATATATTGTAAGGTTTAGGAAAGGAATAATGGTTAGAATAAAATTTCTTATAGTTATTCAAGTAGAAATCGTAACTCATTTTCTGCACTATTGGATTACAATGAATATGATATTGTGTGTTATAAGTGCAAAAAGTTGGTCATATAACACAATATTGTAGAAGTGTTCTGTAGAGAATCTAAAGAAAACCAAGATAGTAGATACCCTAGCCGAGTAGAAACCATAATCTACAAATGTTTGGAACAAGAAACAAAAGGAAGAGAAAGAGAAAGCTATGCTGTTCAACTTCTTCTCATGTGCAAAATAAAGAGAAGCATTGGTAATGTATGCATGAGAAGATTAGCTATGTTAATAGACAAGAAATTAAACCTAGTAACTCCATGATATAGCTAAACCTATCCTAAAATCAAGATGAGTGCTAAACAAGATAACTTCTACAATAATGAATTAAACTAAAACACTATCATTTTATCTCCGACTACACTATGATTACTTAAAACATAAATTGAACCTAGTTAAACTTGTGAGCAATCAAATTAGATTTGTTGTTTGCTTCAATGGAGGTGAAGAGGTCTCTCTAAAATGGCTATAAGGCCAAGTTAGATATCTTCCTACTAACCTACTATAAAGATACATATGTAAGATGAAGGAGCTTCAACAATTGAGGATATCCAAGATCAAATGCCTTATTATGTTGGCTAATACAAATGAGGTCTAATGCCATGATCTCCAAATGTGAGAGAGAGGACCATTTGAAAGGAAATCCTTAGGATTGTATTTATAGTTTTTGGTTTGGAAGATTTTGGAATTCTTGTGCATGTGGGACTAAAGTCTAAGAAGGATTACATTAGTTAACCTTGGGTTAGGCTAGTTAACTAGGGTTTAGGCTAGTTAGGATTGATTAGCGAGTGATTAAAGACTCATTGAGAGTTGGGAGGAGTGTCATTAATCATTTATGAATGAGAGATAGATTAGGAAGCCAAAAATCATTAATCATTTATGAATGTTTTTGTGATTTTTCTAACATATTTGATTGTTTTTATTTTTCGACATATTTGAATATTTTTAATTTTTGAAAGTTTTTATAAACTATGTATAGGAAGACAAGGAAACGTGGTTTTCCTAGTTATAGATGGGATGTATAAGGGTATAATCTCACATGCATGCACAAGAAAGGTGAAGATGAAAAAATGCCCTAGCGATTAGGTGGTAGTATTCAAAGGAAAAATCTTCATGTGCTGATGATGAGTGTGGGATCAAGGACAATATGGGTAGGTTTAATAATGATGATGAATGTAACCCAATGATGTGTTAGGAAGGAACAAGGATTCCCCTAATGTAAGATGGCCTAAAAGCACATGATATAAAGGAAGTGGTAGATTTACTTTTGTGAAAGGGACAAAGGTGTCCACAAACATGGAAAAAATGGAAATACTTATACACATGGATATTCGAACGATGTAAAAGAATGATTTGAATGATATGAATATATCTTAGAAGCCTCACAATGAAAAAAAAAAGATTATCCAAATGCACAAATTTTGAGACAAGATACGTACTAGGGTAAGAGTATGAAAAAGGTCCAAAAATGACACTTGGTAACATACTAATCTTGTTTACTCATAGAGATCCATTATGTGCACATAGAAATTCATTACCTCTTGAAGGGAAGATTTAATAGTCAACAAGTTAAGACACCCTAGCCAATGTGTAGGAATGATTGATTTTGAAAGGCATATTTGTGAATGGATGGTTGAAGGATAGGCAGTATATTTCTCCCTGCGAGCCAAACATCCATAGCCCCAATGGAGATGCATTTTATTCTAATATCAAAATTTCTCTCTTGTCACAGAATCCATAGCCCTAGTAGAGATTATTTGAAATACCCCAAGATATAGTTATATATCAATTTGCATTTACATTTAGCTTTTAGATTTTGAGTTTTGATTGATTTTGATTCTTTTTCTTTCTAGAAAATTATTTCAGTTCTCTTATTTGACAAGGTGTTAAAAACCACAGATGGCTTGATGGAAGGAGGTGGAAGTGATTGTGATGACAAAATTGGCTAGTGTCAACAAATATGTCCAACCGTTATTGACAACAAGTTTATTAGATGTCAAATGTGATAGGATCTCTAATAGGTAGTTCATTATTTAATTTACCAAGGTGATAAAAGACCATGGTCAAACGAATACCATAGATATAAATGTCACAAGATGCGTGTGAATGGGCTTACCAAAATATCACGAAGGGATGAAATGGCAGATTCCTTGTAGAGGAATAAAAAGAAGGGGAAGAAATAATATCCATGTGTATGCAATACCTAATTAAAAATGTTTGATCTATGTTCCTTTTGATCTTTTTATATGTTTTCTCATTTTTTTATATTTTTGCATTTTTCTATAAATTATCTTGTAAATGCATGATATAAAACCTAGAAACTCCAAATGTATGCATGAGAAGAGTAGCTATGTTAATAAAAAATAAATTAAATCTAGTAACTCCATGATATAAGTAAACCTATCATAAACATCATGATGAGTGCTAAACAAGATAACTTCTACAATAATGAATTAAACCAAAACACTATCATTTTATCTCTAACTACTCTATGATTACTTAAAACATAAATTGAACCTAGTTAAACCTATGAGCAATCAAATTAGATTAGTTGTTCGCTTAATGGAGGTGAAGATGTCTCTCTACAATGGCTACAAGGCCAAGTTAGATATCCTCCGACTAACCTACTATGAAGGTATGGATTCAAGATGGAGGAGCTTCAACAATGGAGGATAGCCAAGATCAAATGCCTTATTAGCTTGGCTAATGCAAATGAGGTCTAATGCCAAGATCTCTAAATGTGAGAGAGAGGAACCATTTGAAAGGAAAGCCTTAGGCTTGTATTTATAGTTTTTGGTTTGGAAGAGTTTGGAATTCTTGTGCATGTGGGACTAAAGTCTAAAAAGGATTAGGTTAGTTAACCTTGGTTTAGGCTATTTAACTAGGGTTGAGGCTACTTAATATTGATTAGCGAGTGATTAGAGACTCATTAAAAGTTGGGAGGAGTTTGATTAACCATTTATGACTGATAGATAGCCTAGGAAGCCAATAAAAGTGATCTAGAAAGAACTAGAGAGGTTTTGAATGGTCGAAAGGAGGAATATCTATCTAATAAGAGAGATATTAGCCCAACTAGATGATTATAGGAGGAATACGACTGAAAGAGTGTCATGAATGGGCATCCGAGAATGGAGTGAAGAATGGGAAATTACCGAAGTGTCGTTAATTGATTCAATTGGAGTAAATACCAAGTGTAAGCATATTTTAGGTGTCTACAGGTACATTGATAGTGGATGCTCAATCAATATGATAGGAGATAAGAGAAAGTTCCATTCCTTGAGGAAAGTAAGTAGAGGAAAAATAAAATTTGGAGACAAAGCTACAACAAGGATAACACACATAGGTAATATTAGTCTCAATGATGGAAAAATAAATATTAAGAATGTGTTTTACATTGAAGGGATGAAGCATGACCTCCTGAGTGTTAGTCAAGTGTGTGATCGGGGACATATCCTCACTTTTCATCCTCAAGGGTGTGGAGTAAGGAAAGGTGACTTAGGAAGATTAGTTGCAGATGTAAACAGAACCATGAATAACTTGTATGTACTTAATGAAGTTAAGAAGGAAATATTCTATATGACATAGTTTGATGAGAGTTTTTATGACAAAAATAGTGGGTCATTTGAATTTTGACAATATGGTGAAAATGAAAATAAGTAGTCTGTGAGAGACATGCCAAAAATCACGTATCCTTCAAGCACCATTTTTAAGCTATGTCAACATGGAAAAAAACCGGAGATAGATTCAAATCAAAGGAATATTCAACAATGAAGCCTTTGGAATTGATTCATATAGACTTGTGTGGGCCCACAAGAAGTCAAAGTTTAAAAGGCAAGAGGTACTTTATGTTGTTAATTGATGACTATTATAGAATTACATGGGTTGATGTTATAAAAGATAAATATGAGGCATTTGATAAATTTAATTATTTTAAAGAATTAGTAGAAAATGAAACAATGTTGAAAATAAAAGTGCTTGAGATTAGATAGAGGAGGATAATTTTTTTAGACCAATTCGTAGAAACTTTAGATACACACCTAAAAAGACATTGTACAAAAGGAATTATAAATAACATCTTATAAAATGGAAAGGGAAATAAATTAAGGATGTATCATGCATTATGAAATTTAAAGTTTCCTAACTTATAAAATCGATTGAGGAAGTCATGAAATATACACGACCAAGGGCTTGTGTTTCGATTATTGATAGTGTATGATGTAAGATCATTTGAGTTCACTTGTAATATAACATCACTAAAATAGGATAGAATTAAGAGAACCAATTATTTTACAATTTTTCATACATCCGAGGAACATTGTTCAATCCTATGGATTTTTTTACTTGGAATAAAATATGTAATTCATGAACTATTTTTTTGTGTGGAATTTACATGAATTTAGATATGTGATATTTTCTGTAATACCTATAAAAAGGGCACATTCATATTATACACATTAGTGATACATATATTTTATGGTTATGCTCTAGTAAACATCTATATGGTTATAGTATTAACACATGCGACTTGATCCATTTTATTTATATTCGGATACATGAGTGAGCTCATAAGATTCAAATAAGAAAATGTGCTCACAAGAAAATGGATCGAATCAACACTTATCTAAGTGAGTTAATGAATTTTTTTAAAAGTGCATCCTTATTTAGGAAAAATACTTTTAATATAATCGGGTGATTGATGTGTAAAGTATATTGAGAGAAAAACATAAACATAATAATATTGAAATCAACATGGATGTCATTGAGAATCACCAAGTTGTTTTCAAACAAGCTCTAAGATGTTTTAAGTGAATGTCAATATATCTAGATGGGTTTATAATATTACCCAACTCTTATTCTAGTTAAATCCATTAATCTATCAATTTTAACATGCATAGAACAATATGTAATCTATATTACACAAAAGAGATGTAATTTGAAGAAGATAAAAACATAAAAAACCTCCAAAACTAAATTATATCACCATATGGGAAGAACAACAAGATTTAATATTACAATCAATGCATGTTTATAATAAAATTAAAGCCTAGATTTGGTGTTCACTATGTATGAAACTTGCTTGGATAGAGTCTAATATTAGGAATTGAAAAACAAAAACCGAACTAAGATATAGATATAATATTAAAATATGCAAGTAGAAATGACTTATCCACTTTAAGGGAATAATGTTGAAACCTCTGTCTTTCTCTCAAGGAAGTGATTTGGTGGCTTCGGAGGAAAGGGATATACAATTTATCTTGGCACCCAGCTTCGTTGATTTAGGGATTGCTTTAGGTGGGGCTAGGGGTGTGACTTCTCCTACAACAAAAGGCTTGGTTGATACGGAGCTCTCTGTAGGTGGAAGAGGTAGGAATTTTTCTTTGGTTATCTCTAAATGGTCTTCTCAAAGGGCCCCTCTTCCTAATCCTAGTTTTTCCTTTGTACTAATGTTTTATGAGAACAATCTGAATATGGTGTGTGAAAGTGAGGAAAAACTTTCTATAACTACCCTCATCTTCCACTTCAAGAATTTTTTTCTGAAACTTACTTAATTGAATCAATGGATTTCCCAAAGATGGAGCCCAATAATAAATGGTAATATATAGCTCTACCCATGCTCTATTTATTTCTTCATTTTCGTTTTTGAATTTGTTGAAGATAAGGATATTATAGACAGTAAATACTGGGTATGGGGAGAAAATGGTCTCATGGTCAAACCCTGGCACAATGCTTTTGACCCTTTAAAACCCTCATTTGATTCTCATCCTCTTTGGGTTAGAATCCATTAATTTCTTATCCAAATCAAGAAAGAACATTTCTTTGAATCCGTAGCCAACCGGTTAGGGGCTTTTGTTAAATTAGAAGACAACACTTCCCTAACTTCCATATTACATTTTTTCATCTTATTGTTAACATGGACCTCACTTAAGACCTCCCCTTGAGATAAATATTCTTATCGATACTAAACATGGGTTCAAAGGATTGATTTTTAAGGTTTTATTTTTAGTGCAATAGATGTTTTAAATAGGACACTTAATCCTAGATTGTGAGCGACCTAGGCACACCGGCACTAAACCCATATGGTGGATAGATTCTCTACATGATCATTACACAATGTGTGTCCCATCTAATTTAGTACAGATTTGTTATTTCCCTCTTCGAATAAGAACTCCTCCTGGGATGATAATACAAAAATGGTTTATAATACCCTAGCTTATTATTCCAAAGATCCCTATTAGGGATCTTAAGGAGAGTTCTTCTTTATATCCTTATTTGAATAATTTCAGAAAAATTAACTCCTTATAAGTCATTATTCCTCTTGATCCTAATCTCGATAATGTTGTTGAAAGAGATAACTAGGTGGTTATACAAAGTAAAAAAAGGCTCCAATAAAACGCATTCGAAATATTTGGTTGCTTTGTTGTATATTGGTTGTCTCTTTTTTTATATGTTGCCTCATTTTATTTCGGGGGTATCTATTCCTCTATGCATTTTTTTCGTCATTATGCTAGGTTTCTTTTTTCTAGTTCATCCAATTTGGTCTTCATAATTCTATTTTGGTATTTGGCCTTTTGTTTCGGTAGGACTCGGTTAAAAACCTTTTACACCGAATTAGAAAAACAATGTCAAAACCCTAAAATTTTTGGTGTAGGTATTTTCCACTATATTATTTTACATACATGGTCTAGTTATCTTTCTTAGGTTAGTCGTAGGTTAGTAGAGAATTTAATTTTAGTCCTATTATAATTTTATTCGAGTTAGTTACCTTTTATAAGACCACATTTCTCACAATATAATGTAACGTCATATGCATATTTTCGCTAATGGGTTTATGCGTGAATTAATAAATGAATACAGGTTTCTTCTCTTGAGTGTTTTAAGAGCTCACTACTCCACACATATTTGTTTCTTTGTGTGTTCAATCCTATCCAATCACAATCCTCGATTATGGATCACTTAGATATGGTATCATAAAATATCTAGTACCTAAATGCCATTTTCTTTATTGTAAGATCTAGAATTGTAGCTCATTTTGTGGTTTTTTCTGTTTGATTTTGGTTTTCAAGAGTTTGGTATTGTTTCTAGAAAATAAGTGCAAATATATTCCTTTGAATTCCTCGTACATGATCTATTTCACAAAACCTTAGATTCTGATGTGCAAATGACCTAGTTTTGTGAAGCAACGATGACCATTCGGAGGGTTTGAAGGGATTTTTATCGAAATATGCACAAATCGCATTGTCTCAAGATTAGAAATAAAAAAGAAAAATGTTTCTATAATTTTTAATTTCTTGAAGCACTAGGTGGTTATTTACTCTTTTTGTGAAATATGTACATTTTTAATATCTAGAGTTTTCTTTTATTTTTCCTCACCATCTATACATTTTGACATTTATAGGTTGGTCATCAAGTCAAAAGAAACCCATCCTAATGCATTTTGGATTTTTTATGGTGTCTAAAAATTTAGAAATTCTACATGTGTATTTTGTGACTTTTCAAGGGGTTTGACATGTCAAACAATCTGATGGGTAGTATTTTAGGTTAATGGGACTTGAGGAGATCTCTACATTTTTATAAGAAATTTTAATCTACGGTCAAACCTCTAAACCCTAGTCAATGCCAAGTATTTTGATTTTTCATGACTTCAAGACATCTCAACATTTCAAAATATCTCAAAATTATGGATAAATATTTGATCCGTGATCAACTATTAGTGCTCCAAGGTTTTCATCTTGTTTTTCATTTTTAAGGATATTACACACGCTTGACATGCTTCAGGATTTTCCCCTTGTCTAAAATACTTCAGTTCCATCCCTTATCTACCATGATTGAAGTTCCAACACCTATCGGACATCTTTTAGTTTTTGACCCTTATTGAACATGTTTTGGGTCATGCACCTTGTTTGTCATGATATCAAAGGTATCGAGAAAGGTAATAACTCCAACACAATTTTTCAAGTTTAAAATGTGTTTGACAAGCCCTAAACTCTTGCATAATTAGTCATATTTTTAAAGGTGTTGAGAAAGGTCAAAATCAAAACATCCTATTTCGGTCCATGAAGGTGCTTGACAAGTTTATAACCTTGATCGTTGTTGTTTAGGTTTGTGAAGGTGTAGAGTAGGATGCAAACTCTTAAAAACGTTTTTGCATATCATATTTATACATGAACAATTTTTCACTATTCAATGTATAATATGGTACTTTAGGAAGTGAAATCACTCCCCAAATACATCACATTGTAAAGTGACATAAGAAAAGGCAAGTGGTGTTGTTTCTAGCCCTTAGTCCTTAGTCACATGAGAGTTAAGCCATTGGTCACTCCATACACAAGTGGGCTTCAAATTTCCTCATAATGTTTTGTGAAATTTTTGTGCTTAATCTTTTATGTAAAGAGGATATTATTTTTTGTGAGAAATAAACTTCAATCTTCCATAAATTTCACTCAACAACTTCGATTCTAGCACTATTTTTTCAAAAGTGTGAGTTTTTTCATGCTCTCTACATTGATGATATTATTTTTCCTCATAAATTTTTATATCTATAGTTTCAAGTTGGTTTGTTAATTCCAAAAAGGATGATCAAGTGTGGGTATTATATAGGAAAGCATGATGAAAGGAAATTTATGAATAAGAATATTGATTATCTCATGAGCCTTCTTGAAAAGAACAATATAGGTGCCTTTGTGTCTATCAAACCATCTTCATCAACCAATGAATCCTCTATTATATTTGACAATGGAAAAGATAAAGAGGAAGAATTAAGAAAGGATAAAACAAATGGGAGAGACCTAGTTAATGTTGTAAAAATAGACTCCTTAATGGGTTATTGTTTCTAGTGCATCACAACAAATGGCCTCTTCACATGTTGAGTTCACTTCCTCATAATTATGTGATATGTTCTTTATATGAATAGGTAACAAATTTTCGTAGATGTTTTTCGAAGATGGTCTGTTGAAGTGATTGGAGGAACATTCAATATTGTTATTAATAATCCATCATTTTCAACTAATATACTATAAGTCTACCATAACACTCACCTTGGTTAGGTATCGCATGTTGAGTTCACCCCGTATTTATTGTATGTAAGAGAATTACATAGATATGATATTATTACTTTGAGATAGAAATGTGAATTATATGTGATAGTGGAAAAAGTTCTTTCGGACTACAAGTTATCTTATGCTATTTTTATTTTTTCTCTTTTACTACTCAACCCTATGTTAGGATATTTAAGGTTAAAGTTGTGGATGATGGAAAAAACTTATAATATTTTTGGATAGATGTTCTCTCGTATGTGGCATAAATAAAATCACATATATCTTCCACAATAACTAAGTATTTATTAAACCTTTCTCTAATTTTTAGTGGTATGGAGGAAATCTAAAGTGTTTCTTCCGTTGAAACGAATTTGTTTCTGGGAACTTTGTTCATTGAAATTTCATGAGATATTACTATTTGAGGTGAATTTATGTGCAACCCTTTCAAATTAAACATATTTCCTTTTAATGAAAACATATGAAAAAGTTCTACAAGTTCATTTCAATCATTTCGAAGGTTCTAATCCATGTACTTCCAATATAATATCTTCTTCACCCATCATGGGAATAACAAACATATGGAAATGTAGCTTGAAGTATTCAATATTAAGTTTGATACTATAGAATTTTGCAAAACAACTGATTGTGCCACAATATTCAATCCTCGTTAAATTATGGAGTTTGGTAAATAAAATTGTTTAAATGTGACATAAACCTATTATTCAAATAAGTATTTTTCTCCTCTCGTTAATCAATATTGAGCCTTATGTTTTTAGGATACCTTTACTTTGAAGTTTTGTTTGGAGAGATAACATCTAAAATTACGTGAATATAAATAGTCATTTGGGACCCTTCACACCATAATTCATTCACAATGTCAACTTTATTTTAATCATTTGTGACATCATCATTAATTTCCTCAATGTAGAATAATATATTTTGAACACATCTATGTCCTTTGCAGTTTTTATTTTCACAATTGAAATATAAACCTTTTCCCCATTTCTTATAAATGTATTAAAGATTTACTATGGAAGGTTCAAGGAATGATTTTTCTAAAACCATTATCTATTTTTTTAGGCAAAGTATCGTGTTTAATAAAATACCTTATTGCCACTTTGACTAAGAAAGTATACAAAATTATATTACAACACTTGGATTGAGGAGCCAAATATCAAGTTAGATGTTATAGTTTATACCACCTAAGAACATATCATTTATATGATCCTCTTTGATTTCGTGAACACATAAAGATAGCTATTGGAATTTTCTCGACATAATCTTCACTTTCCTTATCTTGCCTTAAATGTTCATGTTGACAATTTTGTACTTGTGCAAAAACAAAAACTCAAAACTTCGTTACGATGGATAGTATTGGTGAAGTATACCTGAGCTAGGGATTTTCTATCGATAATATTTTTACTTGTTGAATTAATTAATGATTACATGAAATCTGTAGCTATGTGCGTTGTTATAAAAATAACAGATCACATAGTCTGCCATTTCATGACTATCTTTAGCAAAAGAACACAAGGCCCTAAAGGACAGCAGTGTTATCTTGATGAAGACATCCAATTGCAAAATAAATGAAATGTTGAGTCTTAGAGTAGAAAACATAAATGTAGATTGCGGAAATCAGAGTTCATTACTAGATGTTATAGGTATTCTTAATGACCTTTCCTTCATTATTAAGACATTAAATTATATTGCTGAGTTGTTTAGTTCATTATACAATCCATACAAAAAGCTGAAATGCATAAATAAATACACAACTCAATTTCACAATTCAATGCTTTATTCATAAGGAATTTCAAATGTTCCCACACAAGTGTGGGATGTAACTTGAAAGTAAAGTACAACTACTGAAATAAGAGGTACACATGCATGAAAGAGAAAATAGAGGTGTATGAGTGAACCCATCATTGCCTTGGGTCTTCTCCTTTGGTTGATGTATCTTCATCTTCAACTTATTCCCTCTTCATCTTCACCACTAGAAGTACTATACCTAAAAAGAAGAAAAGAGGAAAATTATTAGTTAAGAGCTCAGGGTTAATCCATATTCCTACATTTTCCTTTTTCGTGCATATGGATCTCTTAACAACAAGATATATAGATTACTTGAAGATCATACTACATACATGATCTACTCACTCAGGATGAAGGAGGAAAGAGAAAATAAAACTATGGACATAAGAGAGGCCAAAAATCCTAAATATTTTCTAACTATTTCCTTAAGTGTACAGGTACAGGTTGTAGTAAAGAAGAAAATAAATCATTTCTTACAGTCTTCATTGTCAGATAAAGGTTATAGTTCTCAAATGAATTCCATCCTATGGTACATGAAGCAAATAATTCATGAGTATATGTTCTTGATTGAAACTAAATAAGAAGGAATTCTGAAGAAATTTTGACACGGCTTCGCCATGTGAAACAGACTTTTTAAAACTTTCCAGCATACATATCAAAGTTGTAATAAAAGGAAATGCAGTATTAAACAAATTGTAGAATCAAGAAGAAATAAAGAAGTCTGAATGCCCATATCAAAGGAGGGATACCCAAATCTAGGTTGAAATACCTCAAGCCACAAATTGAAAAATACATTGGTATATACAGATTTTGGAAAAAATAATTCATTCATGAAGGACAGTTAAAATTGCACATATAGATTTATTGCATATAAATCCAAGGAATACACCAAGGAAACACGAAAGAAAAGAACCATTTTCATCAATTAAAGTGCACTACTAAAGACAACTCATGCATTATGGTAAAGATACTACGAGAGGTTCAAAAAAAAATTAGTATATTTTAAGAGAAAATAATAAATATCGTAGCTCAAATGCTAAAAGAAATCTTTAAAGTGAGGATCACGAGTTTAGGAAAAATATCAAAGGCACCAAGATTCAAAGTTTCAAAAGAGTAAAAGATCACATAGAAGAGAATCAATTTGGTAAAGAATAGAGCTTCATGTTTTCATCAGTGGCCGAAGATAGAAATTTTACAGAGCCTGACTGAGACAAATGGAGCTACAATATGCAAATACCCATAACAGATCTAGATTTAGCTCACAACAAGATCAAAACTTCAAATATATATAGATAAACCTTCAAGGAAAAGTCCAGATCTAGGGATATCGAAGCTGAAAAGATGAATACCTAGAAACTAAAATATGTGGATCTATATTTCTAAAAAAAAAATAACCAATACCCACATCAATAAAAATGATAGTATTGAAGAAAGTAGACGAGAACTTCCTAAAGTTTTCAAAATAAGCATAGAAATAGGGGAATGACTAAGAACACTAAGGGGTTATCAATCACGTAGTAAATATTTCTTGTTTAGTTCTAAATGGGAGTTACCTGGCCTATGACTTAGTGACCTTCCATTCATTGATAATTCCTTATATGATAAACCCATGGATGTTTTCAAAATCCCTTGAAAAAAAAATAAGGGTAGTCATCAATCCTAGTGAAGGGTGTGATGTGATTTCCAAGCAACTTGAAATTCATATAGATTTAGAGGTCATAACATGAATTTACAAATATCTCTATCATTATAAATGGAAGCCAAGTAACAGTGTCTCCCTGTACATCCAAGGATTGAGGACTACTAGGGTCTTTGGAAGGATTGGACATTCAAGAATATGACATTTCCCTCCTTCAAAATATCAATAGATGAAAGACATCAAATTTTGATGACTCTCTTTGAATGTTCTACCTACAAATTCGATGAACCCTGAACTCTGTGACCTAAACCCTAAACCCTAAAACTAAAATAATAAATCCTAAACCCTAAACACTAAATACTAAACCCTAAAACATAAACCCTAAACCCATAATCCTAAACCCTTGACCCTAAACCCTAAATACTAAATCCAGAGCATCGAGCTATAACCACTAAACCTCAAACCCGTAACTCAAACCCCAACCTTAAGCCATAAACCATGAACCATGAACCCTAAACCATAATCCCTAAACCATAAACCCTAAACCTTAAGCCTTGAACCCTACACACTAATCCTTGAGCCCTAAACCCTAAACCTTAAACCTTGAGCCCTAAACCCTAAATCTAGAGCCCTGATCTCTAACCCCAAAACCTTAAACCCATAACTAAACCCTAAACCTTAAACCCATAACTCGAACCACAGAACCCTTATTTGTAAACCTTAAACCATGCACCTAACCCCTAAACCTTAAACCTTAAGACCTGAGCTCTAAATCAGTAAACCTTAAACCTTAAGGCCTAAATGTTAAATCATAAAGGTCAGCAAACCCTAAACCCTAAACCGTGACCGATAAAACCTAAAATCTAAACCCCAAGAACTAAACCCTAAACCATAATACTTAAACCTTAAGCACTAAACCCTAAACCCTAAGCCCTAAACACTAAACCCTAAACCATAATCTCTCGTGACCTAAAACCTTAACCTTAAAACCTAAAACCTAAACCCTTTGCCCTAAACCTCAACCCTGACCTTTAAACCTTAAACCCTAACTCCTAAACCCTAAATCCTAAACCCTAAATCTTAAACCCTAATCCCTAACCCCTAAACCCTATACCATAAACCCTAAGCCCTAAACCCTAAACTCTAAGCCCTAAATCCTAAACCCTAAACCCTAAAATCTAAACCTTGACCCCTAAACCCTAAACCTTGAGCCCTAAACCCTAAACCCCAAGCCCTGAAACCTAGGCCCTAAGACATAAGCCCTAAGCCAAAACCCTAAACCTTGAACCCTTAAACATAGAACCTCAACCCTAAACCCTAAAAACTAAACCATGAGCCCTAAACCCTAAACCTTGAACTCTCAACCCTAAACCCTAAACCCTAAACCATGAACCCTGACCTTTAAACCTTAACCCCTAACTCCTAAACCCTAAACCGTAAACCCTAAATCCTCAACCATAAACCGTAAACCCTAAATCCTCAACCATAAACCTTATACTCTAACTCCTAAACCCTAAACCGTAAACCCCGAATCCTCAACCCTAAACCTTAAACCTTGAGCCATAAACCCTAATCCCATACCATAAACCCTAAGCACTAAGCCCTAAACACTAAGCCCTAAAACCTCCAATTGTGACCAAGGGTTTATGTGTAGTTCCTTCTTTTCTTTTATTTAATTTTAGTATGTGATTTTATAGTGATGTATTTCCCTTTTGTTAATTATTTAAATTGTGTCTAAATTAGTAAATTAATCATGTTACTAAACTAATTATGGATGGGACAAAAAAATTCATTTATTATATTATATGGCTCTTTGGGTTATGTGTTGTAAGTTTAGTTTATGTTGTCTTGAGTGTTGTACACTCTACCCCATCTTGGAGATTCCGATTTGGCCATAAGTACCAATTTTTGAGGCTTGTGGGACAAGTTAAACTTGTCCCACACCTCTTAAATTACTATACCAACCCTACCTATGGATTGGGGGTAAAAAATAGACCCCATTATGTGTTTTGTAAGACAAAAAGTGGCATTTATTGCACTTTTCTTACATGGGTTTTAAAGTTTGTCCTTAGGGGGTGTGGGTTTGGATTGTGTGTGTAAGAGGTTTGTCATTCCTCTCAACCACCAATTTATTATGCATTGGGGTTGAGGTTTGACTTGTGAGGTGGAGTTGAGGATAAGTGATGTGGCATCCTACATGGAGCCACCTCACCCTCCTCTCTCCCTTTTCTATTTATGCTAATTCTTTTGTTTGTTTGGGGTTACTTCATTTCTTTTGTGTGCACTTGTATTTTGGAGTTGGAGAATTTTGGAGTGCTTGTGGATTTATTTTGGAGCTTGTTGGTGTTGGAGTGGGCTTGAAGGAGCTTGGTGTGTGACTCTTAGATCAAGCTCTACCATGGAAAGGTAGGAGCTACACTCTTGTTTAAATGTTTTCTTTTATTTGTGTATATGTGTATGTTATTGAGTGTTTTGGTATGCTTGTTGGGTTCTTGGGTAGATTTCCTAAGTGTGGTGTAGGAGAGGGCTATGGGGATATTATATGTAGGGAGGCATAAGAGTTTATTTCATGTTTTGAGGGAGTTGGGTTGGGTGCCCCACCTTGGACAAGAAAATGCTTGCATTTCTTACTTGGTTTTTATGAGGGAGACATAAGAGATAGTAGGGAGGCATAAGAGAATGTGGGAGGCATAAGAGGATCTTGAGGGAGGAATAAGAGTTGTGTAGGGGTTTTGAGATGTATATTGGAGGGTTTTAAGGTGGGAACCTAATTCCCATTGGGAGGCATAAGTGATCTCCCCATAGATCCTTGCTCCTTTGGCTTTGCATTATGAAGCCTTGTATATTTTGTTAGTTTCCTTCTTGTGATTGTAGTTTGTGTTGATTGTGTTTTGGTATGGTTGTGAAATATTTTTATTGTGATGTGGAAGCTTGTATTTATTTCCATGAGTTGGATCCATATTTTATTGCATTGTGGTTGGGGCTCGGGGCCAATGAGGAGGATAGCTTCTTCTCCTCATTAGATTATTGGTTAAGTGGAGATTGTTTCATCTCCCCTTTTTTTGTGATCAAGTGAGGAGAAGATGGATCTTGGTTGAAGATTCAATTCTTAGAGCTATAATAGAAGAAAAGTTGTATTTTCATTTTAGTTCCCTTATTGTAAAATTCTCACTTTAAGGGAAGACTCATTGTATTGCTTTGAAAAGAAGAGTTGCATTGATGTTTGGTTATCAAGGTTGTAATACATTTGGAAATGAGAGAAATTTGTAGTAAAGTAAGTTGATATGTTAGAAAAGTGATTAGAAAGGAAAGAAACAACTTGTTCATAATTTAGTCAACTTATTATCTCATTTAAGTGTGTAGATCTTATTGGAAAGTTAGTAGTCCTTATTTTAAAAATTATTGGAAATCTTGTAAAATTTGGTTGTCAGGATGGTTGTAAATTTGTAGTTGGTAAAAGCAATAAAGAGTTACTCTAAGAGTATTACATGAAAAATTATAAAGTGGTGAAATAAGTTATATTTGTCCATTTTCTTGCATTGTTTGAAATAAAACAAAACTATGTATGTTTAGATGGAAAGTACTCAAAGCTTCCTTGTCATCTTCTTGATTAATAAAAAGATAAATTTTTAAATTTACCTGGAGTAAGCAAAAAAATGCATGGCTACTACTAGTCTTAGTTTCAATTGTTTGAGAAAATTTTTAGTGACAATTACTACAAGTTTATACAAATATCTTTTTCATCAATCAAATAATAATAATAAAGGGGACGAAAATTTAGTTGTGTATGTTTTACATTCCTATGAAACTACGAAAAAAAATAGTATGAAACTACAATTGTTAACACAAATAACATTACATACATCACTACCTTGATAGAAGTACTAAGGTAACCATATTAGTAACATTAAAATATTAATAAAATTTGGTTATTATTAATATTATAGGGTTATTGACATTATTATTCAAAAAAAACAAAGTAGTCGTATATATATACTTACCAAAGAAATCGTAAACAAAATACTTCAAAGTGAGTGTTGTGGCTTGTCCCATTTTATAAGGGAATAGGGTTAGGGGAGGGTCACCGAACCCCCGCCCTCCCCCAATAACTAATGGGATGGGGGTGGGGTCGGTGACCTTTCCCCTACCCCCACACATTATAACTAATGCATAATACAATCCGATCACTTCACTATTACCAAACCTCAGCTTGTTTTTCTTGGCCTGTAAAATATAAGACCTGCGGTAAGTTGATCCACGCAGACTGTGTAAACCAACTTTCGATATTTTTCAATATATATGATTCTATTTAATGGTATTTCTACAATAATACCCTATTTCAAAATTTGGGTTTTTAATTTAAATGGTTTTTTAAGAAAAATATGTATTTATGTATATTTTTGTGTAAAGTAGAATGAACCATTGAACCTATTTTATCTCTAAAATGGGGCAAAACCCACAAGCCCTTTGGGAAAATCAAAGAAATATGAACTAAATAAAATAAACAACTACATTTATACCCTATGAGGGGAATGAACAAAAAAAGGGTTAGGAGAAGCATGTGTAACCATCCAAAATCTTGCAATGTCCTCTAATGATTTCCTCCTTCTCCTCCAATAACCTAGTAAACAAAGAAAAGAATAAATAAGTCAAAATAAAAGAGAAATAAGCATTCTTAAGAAAAATTTAGGGTTAGTTGTTCTTAGTCATCTAAGGGCCCTAAATGAATCCATCTAAGGATGATATTCACCCCTACAAAAAGTAGGTGGCGAGTGGGTGAGAGGAATTTAAATTTAAAATTTAAATTTGAAATCTAAAATGCATGGGTTGACTTTTTAAGTGGTAATTTTATTGTGTAGGGGTGTGTTTATTCTTATAACCTTATGCGAAACCGAGGACCTTGTGAATTGTTTTTAAACATAGCCACCTTGTGGATTAAAATAAACTTAGTATTTTTAAGAATACGCCCCTTTACCCTTGAGATTAAAATGTGTGATTTTCAACTATAGTGGAATTTAATTGTTTATCAAAATAATTTTTAGGGGGAAACTAAACCATGCCTTAGTCTAATCAAGTCATTAAAATGTAATGAGAATTTTAATATTTTGTTATAATGGAGAAAATATTATTATTAAATATAAGTGAGCTAGAACACATAATGTGGCAAATCGTATTTCAAGGCCTTTTTGCAGAACATATTTCAAAAAAAATTATTCCATAATTTTTCTAGATCGCTCTAGGTTGTTCTTGGGTTTTGTGTGGGTAGTTATGGTGGGCATTACACCTATCATATTCACCTTTAAGGTTTGATTCTTAAATGGGAAACTATGTTTTCTTCTTCACTTTTTTCGCATGGATCAAATCACTTCCACTTCACCTCATAAGAAATATTTAATATGTTGCAAAGCAATCTCCCGACCCTTTAAATGATTAGATGGAAATCACAAGGATATATTCCCAAATGAGGGCAAGTTACAAATTTTCCTTTACAATTAAAAAATTAATAGTGAAATAATGCACAACCTAAATATCTTTGTGGTCTCACCCACTATTCATTACATTCCAACTCTAATGTTTTTAGTCTCAAAAACAACCATGAGATTTCAAGCTCAAAATTTCATCATATATGCCATTAAAATGATGTTATGCCTTGCACTATGGAATATTACAAACTTTTATACCTATGTGAATGCTCTCAACAAGGTTTCTAGGCAGTAATCCACAAACACATACATTACCTCTATGTCTCTAAGATTGCAAAAATGTTTAGAGCTAGCCTAACTTGGAGCTTACTAGAGAGGGTCATTACATCCAAAAAAAGTAAATATTTTGAGCTATATGTTTGTTTGGTCACTTATTGTTCAATATGAAAACACACACAAATGTAAGTTGATATTTTTATTTGTAGATTAAGTGATTTTCTAGGTCATTACAACACTAGTAGATAGGTAAAACCATGTCATTTTAAATTATTTACTAACAATTTTACTAACACAATCATGTCCGTAATTTTTGGCTATAATAAATATTTCAAATGACAAGGTTCCAATTTCATTCTCCTATATTTATTTTGACACTAAAAGAAGGAATCTTTGACATATGTTTTCAAAGTACATAATATAATCAACTCCATTTACTTAACAAAATATACAATTACAACTAAGAATAACTTTCGTTAAATAGGCAAAAGTACAACTATGTACGAATAGTACATTTTATCAATACACAACACCATCATTTTCATCATGGAAATAATGAACATAATACATTCTATTCATAAAAATATCATTGAAATATTCTAAGCAATTACATTGCCTTCAAATAACATGCTAATAAAAGACACAAATGTCATTTTTACTACTCCTTTTGTTCAGGTACCTACAACCAACGTTGCATCAGTCCTAGGATTGAGTATGGAAAACCCTTACGCTCAAGAAAAAACAAGACATTCATCATTTCAAGTAATTTCAAACAAAGTATAGAAAGAGGTAGAGATAAGGAAAGAGAGGAGAGATAATTTCCTCACACATTCATTTACACTTTTGTTTATAGAGAGAGAGAGAGAGTAAGGGAGACAGAGAGAAACTATAAAACATTTTTTTGTTATTCACAATATTTTGACCATTTCAAAATTCATACCCATTTTCATTTATGGAAAACTCATATGCATTTTTAACGTTTCCAAGACCAACCACAATTTAATATTTATTTTAAGAGAGAGAAAGGGAGGAAAGAAACAACACTATAAAATGTAAAATCCATTCATACAAAGTAATTAATTAAATAATATGCTACAAACACTATAGCACGTTAAAAAGGGTTCACGAGTAATTTATAGAACTAATGGGATCCTAAGAAATATTTTCTAGCTTAAGTAGTGAGTGTGTGAAAACTAACCAAATCAACTAAAGTGCTTATAGTATGGTTTCCAAAACCACTCATTTTACGTTCAAACATAAATTTCATCAATTCCTACCTACTCCCCTATAAAAAAATAACTCAACAAATACAAAGTAATTCGATTATGTTATACAGGATCAATTTATGAAGATGACTTTGAGACTAACTGGTGTAAACACATCAAACAATTCTCTTATATGACAACCGGTGGGCTCCAACATCCACTTGAAACTCTAACTTACAAAATTATTTTTGTGAAACTGAGAGTTGGTTTCAATTCTCACATAGGAGTGCTAGAGGTAGGTGAAGGTGTTTTCCAGTTACACCAAATCGATATGACATTCGTAAGTGAAAACCGATCACAATTTCATAAAGTGGGAATGTCACCAAAAGTGACTGAAGTGTTAAAAGGGTATCAAATCTCACCTTGTTAAGGCATATAATCGAGTTAGTCTTCTTGGTTAAGAAACTTCATGGTGTCTTGGGTCGACATGGAACTTGTTTTAGGTTTTGGTTCCCATTAACCATTCGACATGGTGCTCCATGTGCATGGTTCCAAAGGCCTAATTTATTTATTTATTTTTTCTTAAAAGTTTAAAGCAAAATATTTTTAGGAAAGGTAAAATCCATATAAGTTCATTCCAATTTGCGTTCTTTCTTAATATATATAACTTACAAAAATCCAACACTAAAAATAAATAAATGATGAAATGTTTAGTTTGAAGTGAGAGTAAGAGTGATCCATACCCAAATAATCCCTATGGAGGAAACACCCAGTCCTAGGCGAAGAGTATGGTTCTACTGCAATGAAGAAGAACATTTCTCCACCATGTTCAAAGTAAATTTTCACCATTAGTTTACCCATATCATACTTGCCTCAACCTTGCACATTCTTATCTGTAACTTGCCACTACGAGTCAAATTGATAACCATTTCTAAGTGTGCTTTGGTGGTCGTCCATATGTTGCCTCCTATTCCCATTTCAAAAATCCATTTTGTGCATATCCAACAATCTTGGCATTCCATGAAAAAAAACATTTTCTTGTCCTTCGAAATTCCCATATTTATAAATCCTGTAATCATATCATGCCTCATTCCTTGTATATAGTGATGCCCAACAAGCCAAAGAATAAGGAAAAGAAGAAGCTTAAATTATAACTTCTTCCCCACTGCGTTCCCTCCTAAATCGGGAACTTGGAAAGTAGTCCATGTGCCTTAATAGGGAATTCTAAGTTACATACATCTATGCCCAAATCATTGCAACTATAACATCTAACAAATCCCCTATTTGAATGCAAAGAGGGAACATTTGTTTCATGTAAGGTAGTGACTAGAAAACTAGAGGGTTCCACACAGAGGAAGAGTGAAAAAGACAAATATGGCAGAGAAAGAGGTGGGATAATAGGAAATGGAACTCCCAAAGTATAAATCAATACAAAAACCACTCTAAATAAAAAATAAAGAGAAGGAAAACGTGTTGCACATGGTACAAAGGTGCATGCAGCCCATGTGCTCAAAAGTAGAAAAGAAAAAAATAAATACATCTAGATATTACGCCTAGATGAAACACCTCCTCAACATTAATCTTCTTCTTCCTCTGCATAAAATACAATAACCAACATCAAGTAACATATCCTCTTATCCTCTCAAATACAACATAACCCACTTCAGAAAAATTATAGATCCAGATACAAATAAATCAATTTCCATGTAAAAGAATGAGGAGGCATTTGGATACAAATTTAGTTCATGGGTGCATGGATGATTGAAACCAAGGTCATAATGAGTGTAGGACAACTATTAGTGAGGGATCCATTTAGCACAATCCCCTACAAGTTTTTCATTCACTGGACCAATCAATTTACTGCAATATTTCCAATGCTGGCCTAGGTTTCTCATGGTTAACGCCTCTGAATTGAAATAAAGTGCTTGTATTATTGTGCAAGGAAAAATACATTTTTGAAAAAGGATTTTACAATGTGTCACTCTCCATATTCTACTAAAAGTTTTCACATGCACTGCTAACTTGACAAATACCCTAACAAAGGTGGCTCGAAGTCTATATTTGAGGTGTGGCATTAAACATGCAATATCATTCTCCTTGCACACTCCATGATAGTCCTGTTCATCCTTTCTGAAACAACATTATAATGTGGTGTTCTAGGATCTATCTTCACGCTAAGGATTTCATTATGTGAACAATAGTTATTAAATTCATTACTACATTACTCTCCACCGTTGTTCAATTTAAGACACTTCAACTTCAAACTGTTTAATTCTTAACCGAGATATTGCCACTTCTTGAAAGTATTAAATAAATTAGATTTATTCTTTATACAATAAACCCAAAAATTCCTAGTAGAATCATCAATAAAATTAACATAATAATTTGAACTATCAAGAGAAGATACCCGAGACCTGTCCCCACACATCCATATGAAAAATCTCTAACTTGTGCTCCTTCGCTGATCCAACACTGAGATATCTCACACACTTTTGTTCCACATGCACACACCGCTCAAAAAAGTTAAGTTCTATGTTTTTCGAATCTTACAAGTTTCCCTATAAATGTAAAATCTTCATCCCCTTCTCACTCATATGGCCAAATATGTGATGCCATAGAGTTGTGTCTATACATGTAGTAGCTAATATAGAAGAGGGATAAAAAATAACATTAGATAAATACAAATTACCTACTTTCTTACCTCTTGTAACCACAAGAGCACCCTTGGTAACTTTCATAGAATCTACTATAAGTCTATCCGTATAACCCTTATCTCCTAATTAACCTATAGAAATTAGATTCCTCCAAAGGATAGGAACATGTATGAAATTTTTCAACACCCAAGTGTTTCCATTCTACAATTTAGCTTGAACAATGCATTTTACAACAATGTTACATGGCTCATCATCACCAAGATATACATTCCCAAAATTCTCTTGAACATAATCTTGAAAATATTCTCTATAAGGAGTTACATGAAATGAAGCACAAGAATATAAAACCCAAGATTCTAATTTACTATCCAAAGAAAGAATAAGAGCATCTTGTAACACATCACCTACTAAATTTTCCACTTTGTTCCGTTCTTGTTGATCTTTCCTGATTTTAAAGACCAACAATATTTCTTTGCATGCCCCACTTTTCCACAATATCAGCATACCATATTGCTTCTAGATTTAGATCAATCCTTCTTAGATCTTCCATGGTGTCCATGACTCTTTGTTTTTTCCTTTTGTCTTCTCCTATTCTCTAACTCAAAGCATTACTAGATGAATCACCTGTGACTTTTCTTCTCATCTACTCACTAAGAATCACACCAATAACATCATGAAACTTTTAATGTTTTTGAATGATAAACATAATTACTCACATCCATAACCAAAGTCTTTCAACTTTCACCCAATGAGCACAAAATCAAAAGATCCCTAATTTCATCATCAAAAATTACTCCTACAGAGCTTAATTGACTAGTACCCATGTTGAATTAATTTAAATGATCATTTACTAAATCACCTTATGACATTTTCATATTAAAAAAATGTCTCATGAGAAATAACTTATCGGACGTTGAGGGTTTTTCATAAAATTTACCCAATGTTTTCATTAGATCTACCATTGTATTTTCCTTAGAAATATTGAAAGCTAGTGTAGCTACCGGGTAGAATCGTATGGTTATCAATGCCTTTCGATCAAGAACATCCCATTCTTCATCTATCATAGCTTTCCCTTTCAATGGTAGATAAAGATCCTTCTGATATAGGTAGTCCTCCACCTGCATCTTCCATATAAAAAATTTTTGGCTATCAAACTTCTCAACCCTAAACTTGTTATCTTATGCCATTTCTCCCAATCAAACAAGAAACCATCATGTGAGATTTTTCTACCAAACAAATCTTGTTCGATGCTACTTGTTAGGATCAAAGTATAGATGAGAAATAAGAGAAAAATTAAAACATAAATAAAAGAAGCATGCAATCACAAAATAAACCTAAAATTTAACATGTTTTACCCAATTTGGGCTACATCCACAAAAAAATCCAACCTTCTCCTTTATTAAGTCCCGAGGAATACAATACAATTATCTCTTTCTCATAATATAAAGAGTAAATCCATGGACATATATATAACTTGTGCACCTCTTTGTAAAAGTTTGCTTCAACCACAAGAAACCTAAATATCACATGCTTATAAATAAGACATATATACAAATAAAAATAACAACTCCCAACTATTAATAAGACAATACTATTTTTATCTATGACCATGAATTCCTCCCAAGTAATAGGAAAAACAAAAACAAACCGCCACTTTAACTTGCAATCGGGGTCCAAAACTTTAAAAAAGACAAAATGCAAAAGACATATTAGAAATAAAAACCAACAACATATATATTCATATTTCTAGAAAATTATAGTAGAGTCATGTTCTATATATTTTCTCTCTCCTTCCGACACTTACTCTCTTTTTCTTCCTCTCTTTTACATACCAAAATGAAACACTCGAAAACAAATACATTAAATTCAGAAATTAATTCCAACAACTACATGTTAGAGTTAGATACAAACATAAATACAATTTATAGAATTAAAAAGGAATGTCGGAGAATAAATATGATCATTCATTTGAATGCATATATTTTCCCCTTATGTCAAAATTCTTAATGTGTTAGAATATTTCCATCTATCAAAGGGTGGAGTTAATTCCTATAGTTGAAATTATATCTCCAACATTTCAAGCTTTGTGTAAACTAGTCGATAATTAACCATGCCCAAATTTGAGTTCTTTTCTTCCCGTTCTCCATCTTGTAAATAAGTATGACTAAAATCTAAATCTATTTGTAAATTTTAGAATTATTATTCTTACGATATGGTGTATTCTTTAATGACGAATGGATTGAGGATTGATACAATGGTATAAGGCTATAAGTTATTAATCCATAATCTGTTGTGTCTATAACATTCTAAGTTGTATGTAGGATTATAACAATCCATAAAGCTAATGAAAAACTTGATGGCTAAGAGACATAGTACACACATCTTAATATAATTAAATTATAATATGTTATAATGACTTTGAGAATGGAAATGCAATAAAATATGGTTCAAAAATGATGTAAACTCCATGGCATATATTTAGTTTTATTTCCTAGTATAGTTGAAAGAATAGGAAAATATTTTATGCCTTTTCTTTAAGGTAATATTTGTAATATTTATCTCTCTAGATTTTTAAGTGTATTTGGGATTTCTTTTTCGTAATCATAAATGTTGAAAATGGTTTGAAAAAGAAACAAAGTTTTGTATGATTAGTGACCTCTATCAATAGACAACTTGAAATTTCCTAGGTTAATATTTAATTAAGTTCAATCCTACGAGATAATCACAAAAGGTTTAGTGAAGTTTTCCACTTTCGACTTTTACTAGTGTTAATAAGGAGTGTTAATGGCTACAAGTAAAAGTTGAAAAATTTTTTAGAAAGAGAGTAAGGTTCATTGGTCTAGTCCTTGAATTTTTGGTTTTAATCCCAAGGTTTTGACTTGTACAAGTGATTTTAAGGAGTGCCAATGATTTATAGTTTAACTTTGTTGTAAGTTTTTAAGAGAACATGGTTCATTTTTCTAATCCTTAAAGATTTTGTTTCACTTCCAAAGTTTTTTCCTTCACAGAGTCTATAAGGAGTGCCAATGACTAACAGTAAAATTTTCTGTAAGTTTATAAGATAGAATAAGGTTCTTTGAAGCTTTTGTTTCACTTCTTAGAGTTTTACTAGATGTTAGGCTAAGTTAGAGGAGTTAGGAAAGATTATGTCATTTTCATGCTTATGAGGATCAAAGAAGAAATGTTTTTTTACGATAAAAACTTATATCATTTCATTTAATCAACATAAAGGAGATTTATCTTAATAGTTTTCAATATAGAATATATGGCCTCAATCCAATTTAACATTACCCATTTTAAACATAGGCCTGCCAACATAATGTGAAGTCCTTCACCCCAAGGAAGAATGATTTAATAAAATAGAGATGATGTCCTGTGTAGCCCAACCAAGGAATCATCTTTTTATCTCTTGCCAAGATGTCAAAGTGATAGGCCCTATGAGTAATACCCATAACAACGTTAGATCATTATTTATAGGACCCAAATCATTATAGATTTCTTGTCTCCATTAGTTATATATGGTTCCAATATCTGAAAGGGATCTTATTTTAGGTTCTTTTGGTGTAATGTTATTGGGCTCTGTGTAGCCTCTTGTCCTTGTGTTTAGTCGACCAATTTTTTTCTCCTCTAAGCTGGTTTGGAGGAAAAGGAATAGACTCTTGAATGCGGATTTTGGATGGCGCAATTAAGAGTTGTTCTTCATTGGCCATCTTGATCCATTCCCTTCTCTGTATTTCTATGGATCTTGTGATCCCCTTTCAGCATGCACCTATAAAGAAGGTTGTGGGTGTTGGTTCATGTTCTCAGCATCAAGAAGGAGAAGAAGAAGAAGAAGAAATTTTAGCGTCCACGAGGCTACTAAAAACAACCTATGGGACATATTTTTGTGCTCTACAAGAACATAAAATTGTCATAGACCCATGTTTGGGATCTCCCCCTCTTATTAAAATGGAGTGAGGCTCAAGATGTTGTTGGGATCTATAGTTAAACGTAAAGGGCATAGATTATATCCTAACATCTTGGGAATCAAAAGTGGATGAGATGGTGAAAGATGAAACTTAGTAGATGATGGAGGACCTTCTTTTTTGTGAGAGGGTGAATATTTTCACTTTGCCACAGCTAGTCTCTACATGTTGTTTTCACTTTGAGAGATTCATTCCTTTAGGGTTTTTCCCTCTATGTATTGACTTTTCGTCATTGTTTTTTTGTTTGTTTTCTTCACTTTGAGCAGATTCCAAGTTTTATCTCCTTCATTCTAGATTTTATATTTTTATTGTTTTGATTTTTATGATAAAATTTACTTTGTATGGCTATGTATGTTGATTATGTGGCGGTGGTGACCGTTAGTGTTGGTTTTGTAATTTATAAGGTTTGAGTTCTCTATTTGTGTCCAAGCTCGATTCAACTCCATTAAGAAGAATTTTACTTATATTTTAAAAAACTCAAGAAAGATAAATATATTGAGTGGGATTGACTTCAAAACAATTCCACTCAAGTTCATTACTAATTTCGAGATATTTTACCCGGACTTAAGTCAATTTTGAGCATGGTCAAATAGTATCTACAAGCCCGAAAACTAAAATCCATCTCATATTTGTTTATTAGGTCATTTTATCATTGTTTATTTCAAAAATAGCTTATAGTATAACAAACTAAAAATTACTCTTTGATTCATAATCACTATACATTGCACCCAAAATATGCAATGGACATGCCAAAGGGGAAGAAATTTTTCTCTATAAATAAATATATGAAAACCTATAAATAATAATGTACACACAATAGAGACTTGTGCCTTCTGATTAGTTTTCAAGTGGATTTCTATATTTGATTATGGAACTCTAATATTGATTCCCAATCTACTATGGGTTAACAAATATTTTCAACTCATTTGTAAAATTGAAATAGAGAAACTTAAATTAAACTCGTAAATAAAGATCGATATAAAATAATTGGTTGGATCTATAAAAATCTCTCTCTTTTAAAAAATCCATAAATTAAATTGAAGTTTTAAATGCTCATAAATATAAAAAGGAATACAAAGAACCCATGTCAAGGAAAATAAAAGAATCTTGATTGCATGAAACAAGTGTTTTTTTGTTATACAAATACAAGTTATTAAAATCATGAGACATGAGAGACAAACCCAGTGTAAAAGTGGAGGACTGAATTTATTAAATCAAGGGATTTGTGCCATCAAGATTTCATATAAGAGAAACCATATTGAGAAAAACTTGTATGTGGAGAATTTGGCCATCTCTAATGAGGAACTCCATGTAATCATTTTTACCTATTTCATGGAGGACCTAGTGGTACAAATAACAAAATTATGCATGGGTATCCACAAGGCCTTCAACTTCATTCAACTTTCACACCCCGTAAAACACCTCTTCTCCCGCTAAATGATCTTGAATCTCCTCCCTTATTCAAAGTATCATATGCAACAGTGTTGGAAATATTTTCATTGATGTCAAATGATTCATTGATGTAAACAAAGAATGCAAAACGATTAAAAAATACTTGTGACCATATTTAATAATAGTGAATGTAATAATTGTATACCAATCAACCTCCATAAATATTAAATGATTTTTTGTTATGTGGTTGACCTACCTTGACGAAGGCCCAACCTATTAGGTGAAGAGTCATGACCATTCTAAAGGGAATTTTGGGATATAAAATAAATATTTGTTAGATGGAGGAAGTGAGGATTTTGAGTGAATATCACTTGGAAGAAGAACATAATTATATGTGTGTGAAATAAGAGTTATATTTTGAGAAGACAAGAATATTTGTGAAGAGGATATAAAAGTATGCCTCATTATTTGAAATGAAAACACTACGAAGGTGGTGTCGTTATTGGTTTAAAGATTGGTGCACGATAAAATGAAGAGATTGATATTTCTTCTTGAGTTGGTGTTTGGTGGAAAATATTGGTGTCGAATTGCTAAGTTAGTGATTCGCATTGGGGATTGATGTATCAAGAAGGTTGGTTCTTACATGAATTGTAAAGGATATATATATATATATATATATATATATATATATATATATATATATATATATATATATATATATATATATATATATATATATATATATATATAACCAAATATTTTTACTGTGGTTTTTCTCGAAAGGGTTTCTACATAAATATTTTGTTCCTCTTGTGTTGCATAATTTTAAGATCTTGTGGGATTGTTGTTGTTTTGACTATTTAAATTTTCAATTATTATAATTTTATCTTATATTGATTCAGTCCCCCTCTAAGTATGAGTTTTGATTAACAATTAGTATCGATTTGGTTCCTTCAGAACAATCTAATTGATGGAAGGTAGATTTCAAAAGAATACATGATCAATAATCAAGTACTTGAGAGTTTTTCCACAAAAAAGGCTCCAATATTCGATGTTACAAATTATGATTTATGGATCATAATAACGAGAACCTATCTAATGGATATAGGGTTCGATATTTGGTAATATGTAGTAATACTCCACTTATAGATCAAGTGAAAAGAGGGCCAGTGAAAACAACGCTAAATAATTGAACACAATATTAGGAGGCTTGTCCAATATGAGTTTTCAAAGTTATACATTGTGACATGAGAAAAACTACAAAATATCTATGAGGGAGACACCAAAGTAAAGAAGGCTAAAATCCAAACCCACATAAGGTATTTTGAGAGTCTAAAAATCAAAGAAGAACATAATGTTGCATCATATCTTCTTCGTGAAGGAGAAATTGTGAATACCATCAAAGAAATTGGTTAAAATATATATGAAGAAATAATATCACAAAATGTGTTAAGGTCTCTCCCCTTAAGATTTTATGCTAAGGTTTCTACAATTGAGGAAATAAAATATCTAAACATGCTAAAGATGGACTAGTTACATGGAATCCTCACAACATATAAAATGAGGACAGAAATAGAAACTCTTTCAAAGTGATAAGTTTCCTTCAAAGCTTCAAAAATGGTCAAAAATTCAAAATATAAGTCAAGTGATTAATTAGAAGAAGAAGAAGATCTTTTTGCGATAAATCTAGAAAAGAGATATGAAAAGTATAAAGGTAAGCTTCATTTCAAATGTTACAATTGTGGTGAGATATGGCATTTCACTACTAAGTGTCCTCATGAAAAAGATGATAGTAGTGATGAAGAATAACATGCTAAGGTAGGAAAGAGAAAACATCCATACAAAAAGAACTATAATATGGAACAAATAAAAAGAAGAAAATATCTTACAGACATAAGAAAATCCTCTACACCAAAAAGAAGAGTAGCTCATAAGAATGCAGTGATAGAGAAGAAAATATTATCATGGTAATAGGAAAAAATAATGATGAAGACCAAATGTTTTTAGAAGAGGAAGAAGATTTTGAGGATGAAGGAGAATTTGATCTGAAAGAAGAACTTATCCATGCCTTTTGTGAAATAAAGAGGCTTGAGAAAAATAACTTGAAGAAAAAATTACACCTTCAAAAATTTGAAGAAGAAGGTGGAAATTCACAATTGAACATATCTCAAAGCTTGAAGAGTCTAAAAGATTATTATCGATTTAAAAATCAATTAGAAGAGGCTAAAAGAATTGAGGAGGTAGTAAGAAATTGGCTGAAATTAAGAGAGGAAAACAGTGCTAAGCTTGAATATGAAATTGTTGATTTACTAAATGAATTGGACAAGTCTAGTGATAAGCTAAAAACCAATTAAATTTTGAAAAGTGCACTGAGGTCTAGGATAAAATTCTTAATAGCCAAGGGTCACTATGAATCAAGACAAGTATTTTCTATGAAGAAAAATAAGAGGTTACTCAGAAGGATTTGAATTCAAAAATTGTTGAACCTCCGAAGAAAGAAGATAAGACTCCTCATAAGAACCACATTAATCAAAAGGATATCAAAGACAAGAACTAGTGACATAAGGTTCCCATAAGAAACTTAAGAAGACACTTCTATCCAAGGCATCCTTACATGATAAGGTATCAAAACTCTTTTATGGCTATCGTTTCTCGTGCAATTTTTTTGTAATAAGTAAATATATTGTAAGGTTCAGGAAAGGAATAATGGTTAGAATAAAAGTTCTTATAGTTATTCAACTAGAAATCATAACTCATTTTCTGCACTATTGGATTACAATGAATATGATATTGTGTGTTATAAGGGCAAAAATTTGGTCATATAACACAATATTGTAGAAGTGTTTCTATACGAATGCAAAGAAAACTAAGATAGTAGATACCCTAGCCAAGTAGAAACCATAATCTACAAATGTTTGGAACAAGAAACAAAAGGAAGAGAAAGAGAAAGCTATGCTTGTTCAACTTCTTCTCATGTGCAAAATAAAGAGAAGCATTTGTAATGTATGCATGAGAAGATTAGCTATGTTAATAAACAAAAAATTAAACCTAGTAACTCCATGATATAGCTAAACCTATCCTAAAAATCAAGATGAGTGCTAAATAAGATAACTTCTACAATAATGAATTAAACTAAAACACTATCATTTTATCTCTAACTACTCTATGATTACTTAAAACATAAATTGAACCTAGTTAAACTTATGAGCAATCAAATTAGATTTGTTTTTGCTTGCTTCAATGGAGGTGAAGAGGTCTCTAAAATGGCTATAAGACCCAGTTAGATATCCTCCTACTAACCTACTATAAAGATACATATGTAAGATGAAGGAGCTTCAACAATTGAGGATATCCAAGATCAAATGCCTTATTATGTTGGCTAATACAAATGAGGTCTAATGCCATGATCTCCAAATGTGAGAGAGAGGGACCATTTGAAAGGAAAGCCTTAGGATTGTATTTATAGTTTTTGGTTTGGAAGATTTTGGAATTCTTGTGCATGTGGGACTAAATTCTAAGAAGGATTACGTTAGTTAACCTTGGTTTAGGCTAGTTAACTAGGGGTTAGGCTATTTAAGATTGATTAGTGAGTGATTAAAGACTCATTGAGAGTTGGGAGGAGTGTCATTAATCATTTATGACTGATAGATAGCTTAGGAAGCCAATAAAAGTGATCTAGAGATATTTAGGGAGGTTCGAACAGTTGAAAGGATGAATGTCTATCTAATAAGAGAGATATTAGCCTTGATTAGATGATTATAGGAGGAATATGACTGAAAGAGTTTTATGAATGGGCCTCCAAGAATGGAGTGAAGAATGGGGAATTAATGAAGTGTCATTAATCAATTGAATTAGAGGAAATGCTAAGTGTAAGCAAATTTTAGGTGCCTACATTTTCCCCTCTTTGGGGTGGCATAACTGACATAACTTCAAATAAAGTAGAAAATCATAAACAAGTAGAAAATTTCCAATGGATAGAATAAAAATGAGTGGAATGAAGGATTCCCTCATGATTGTCGATTGGGTGATGGAAGAGCTCGATCGATGATCGAAAAGATGACAAAAATAGAACAGAAGAAAGAATAGTGTGAAGAAGAAGCAAATAAAGGGTATATAGAAGAAAAAGGAGTATGAGGCGGGGGAATGAGCTAACATCCATCCAAAGCCTTTTAAACAACTTTATTTCTCATCATATTTCTAGTGATCTTCATCATAAGTCCTTATTAAAAATAATGAACAAAAGTGTATTATGACATGAAAATCCATATATGAACAGATGTCCATTGCTAAAAAACAAAAAATCCATGACACATACAAAATGAAATGAAATACAAGAAAGTAAGTGATGCCTAACTCCATGCAACATACATAATGCAATGCAATACTAGAAAGTAAACAAGCTAACCTAATAGAGAAACAAAATGTAATGTTATTGTAATCAAGCTTCAATTTCAACCTATTGGAATTAATGATAAGGGTTAATGATGGTGCCCCAAGAAAACTATACATGTATAGGGAATAATGGAGGACACTTCAATCTGATGTAAAAGCAATGTGCACTACTGAAACAGTACCACAAAAATTGTTGTGGCCCATAGTACATACGAAGTAAAAAGCTTAGATTTTTTTGATGGAGGTAGATTAAGATGATCCACAAGTCGTGCACATGAACATGTGAGAACCAAAGAGTGACGTTTTTAAGGATGATTTATTTGTTTTTGATGTTTATTGAAACATATTTGAATGTTTTTGTGATTTTTCTAACATATTAGAATGTTTTTCATTTTTATAACATATTTGATTGTTTTTTGTTTTTCTAACATATTTGAATATTTTTTATTTTTGAAAGTTTTTACAAACCATGTACGGAAGACAAGGAAACGTGGTTCTCCTTAGTGATAGATGGGATGTATAAGGGTATAATCTCACACGCATGCACAAGAAAGGTGAAGATACAAAAATGCCTAGTGATTAGGTAGAGAGTATTCAAAGGAAAAATCTTCATGCGCTGATGATGAGTGGGGGATCAAGGCCAATATGGGTAGGTTTAATCATGATGATGAATGTAACCCAATGATATGTTAGTAAGGAACAAGGATGCCCCACATAAGATGGCCTCAAATCACATGATATAAAGGAAGTGACAGATTTACTTTTGTGAAAGGGATAAAGGTGTCTACAAACATGGAAAAAATGGAAATACTTATACACATGGATATTTTGAATGAAGTAGAAGAATGATTTGAATGATATGAATATATCTTAGAATCCTCACAATGAAAAAATATTAGCCAAATGCATGAATTTTGAGACAAGATACGTACTAGAGTAAGAGTCTCGAACAAGGTCCAAAAACGACAATTGGTAACATACTAATCTTGTTTACTCATAGAGATCCATTGTGTGCACATGGAAATTACTTACCTTTTGAGGGGAGGATTTAATAGTCAACAAGTGAAGACACCCTAGCCAATGTTTAGGAATGATTGATTTTGAAAGGCAATTTTTTTAATGGATGGTTGAAGGATAGGTTTGTATATTGCTCTGCTGTGAGCCAAACATCTATAGCCCCGATGGAGATGCATTTTATTCTAATATCAACATTTCTCTACTGTTAGTCAAGAATCCATATCCCTGGTAGAGATTATTGGAAATACCCCAAGAGATAGTTATATATCAATTTGTGTTTACATTTAGCTTTTAGATTTTGAGTTTTGATTCTTTTCTATTCTTTTTCTTTCGAAAAATTATTTCAGCTCTCTTGCTTGACAAGGGGTTAAAAACAACAGATGGCTTGATGGAAGGAGGTGGAAGTGATTGTGATGATAAAATCGGCTAGTGTCAACAAATATGTCCAAAAGTTCTTCACAACAAGTTTATTAGATGTCGAATGTGATAGGATCTCTAATAGGTAGTTCGTTCTTTAATTTACCAAGGTGATAAAAGACCGGGGTCAAACAAATACCATAGAGATAAATGTCACAAGATGCTTGTGAATGGGCTTTCCATAGTATTATTGAAGGGATGAAATGGCAGATTCCTTGCAGAGGAATAAAAAGAAGGGGAAGAAATAACATCCATGTGTATGCAATACCTAATTGTAATGTTTGATCTATGCTCCTTTTGATATTTTTTTATGTTTTCTCTTTTTTTTTTTTTTTTTGGATTTTTCTATAAATTATCTTGTAAATGCATGATATAAAACCTAGAAACTCCAAATGTATGCATGCGAAGATTAGCTATGTTAATAAAAATAAATTAAATCTAGTAACTCCATGATATAAGTAAACCTATCATAAACATCATGATGAGTGCTAAACAAGATAACTTCTACAATAATGAATTAAACCAAAACACTATCATTTTATCTCTAACTACTCTATGATTACTTAAAATGTAAATTGAACCTAGTTAAACCTACGAGAAATCAAATTAGATTAGTTTTTCGCTTGATGGAGGTGAAGATGTTTGTCTAAAATGGCTACAAGGCCAAGTTAGATATCCTTTGACTAACCTACTATGAAGGTATGGATTCAAGATGGAGGATCTTCAACAATGGAGGATAGCCACGATCAAATGCCTTATTAGCTTGGCTAATGCAAATGAGGTCTAATGCGAAGATCTCTAAATGTTTTAGAGAGGAACCATTTGAAAGGAAAGCCTTAAGCTTGTATTTATAGTTTTTGGTTTGGAAGATTTTTGAATTCTTGTGCATGTGGGACTAAATTCTAAGAAGGATTAGGTTAGTTAACTTTGGTTTAGGGTAGTTAACTAGGGTTTAGGCTAGTTAATATTGATTAGAGGTTGATTAGAGACTCATTAAGAGTTGGGAGGAGTTTGATTAACCATTTATGACTGATAGATAGCCTAGGAAGCCAATAAAAGTGATCTAGAAAGAACTAGAGAGGTTCGAATGGTTGAAAGGAGGAATATCTATCTAATAAGAGAGATATTAGCGCAAGAAGATGATTATATGAGGAATACGACTGAAAGAGTGTCATGAATGGGCATCTCGAGAATGGAGCGAAGAATGGGGAATTAACGAATCATAGTTAATCGATTGAATTGAAGTAAATACCAAGTGTAAGCATATTTTAGGTGTCTACAGGTACATTGATAGTGGATGCTCAATCAATATGATATGAGATAAGAGGAAGTTCCATTCCTTGAGGAAAGTAAGTAGAGGAAAAATAAAGATTTGAGACAAAGCTACAACAAGGATAACACACATAGGCAATATTAGTCTCAATGATGTAAAAATAAAAGTTCAGAATGTGTTTTACATTGAAGGGATGAAGCATGACCTCATGAGTTTTAGTCAAGTGTGTGATCGGGAAACATCCTCACTTTTCATCCTCAAGGGTGTGGAGTAAGGAAAGTTTACTTAGGAAGATTAGTTGCAGATGTACACAAAACCATGGATAACTTGTATGTACTTAACAAAGTGAAGAAGGAAATTTTCTATATGACATAGTTTGATGAGAGTTTTTATGACAAAAATAGTGGGTCATTTGAATTTTGACAATTTGGAGAAAATGACAATAAGTAGTTTGTGAGAGACATGCCAAGAATCACGTATCCTTCCAACACCATTTTTAAGATATGTCAACATGGAAAAAAACCGGAGGCGATTCAAATCAAAGGAATATTCAACAATGAAGCCTTTGGAATTTATTCATACAGACTTGTGTGGGCCCACAAGAACTCAAAGATTAAAAGGTGAGAGCTACTTTATGTTGTTAATTGATGACTATTATAGAATTACATGGGTTGATCTTATAAAATATAAATATGAGGCATTTGATAAATTTAATTATTTTAAAGAATTAGTAGAAAATGAAACAATGTTGAAAATAAAAGTGCTTGAGATTAGATAGAGGAGGATAATGTTTTTAGACAAATTCGGAGAAACTTTAGATACACACCTAAAAAGACATTGTACAAAAGGAATTATAAATAATATTTATCATCGAATCACAACACCCTTATGTTTCCATAAGTGCATATACTTGAACTTACGGTGTGATTGGATAACATGGGTACTATCTCCAAGTTGTGGGACTTGCTACTTGAGATAGACCTCCAGAGAAAGCTGGTTCTTGCTCCTAAACTACTTGCCATAATCTACTCTAATGCAGGGAAACTAACTATTCTAATCTAAATTTCCAAGGGATCGAGAGAGAGAATGTATAAAATAAAAGCCTACACTAAAGTGGTGATACACCGAGAAAAGGAGGGTGTGAGAGTAGTCTTCAAATGCATGAAAAAGCGAAAGCAAAGTGCACACTAGAAGGGGTGATGACAGATCTCCACAATCAAGCAAAATGCATTCACAAAAGTACCTCAAACATACACAATGATAATGGATCCCTTCAAGAACATAATAATAGACAAAATATTCTTGCAATCAAGGTTGAAGGGGAAAGAGCAATGCAAGAAAACAAAGCGAGGGAAGATACATCCACAAACTTATATTTTATTGCTTCATGATATGCACAGTTCAATCTATTACAAGATAAGGGCTTGGATCACCATGCAAGGAGTCCACAACAAGGGCCTGTAACACATCAGCTTCACAAAGCAATTTTGGCAGAGATTTTCTACAAAAACTACCTCTACTTTACAATGAGCCCAACACTCCAATTTATAGAAAAGATGAGAAGAGAGAGAGAGGGAAAAATGAAAATCCCGAAATATGTCCTTCAACCACTTGTAAGAGGCATTAAATGGAGTACATGATTATATATTACTTGCAAAAGGCTCCCCATACTGTCCCAGGTGCTGCAGTAGAGAAAGAATGATGACCATGCCTCTTAATTGCACTCCCAACCACCAAATACAACACTGTTATGAACCCGGCCATGTTTTATAAAAAATATCAATCAATATCTCATCAAATATGAAATTTATTGATTGATGTGTGTCGATCTCGAGCCACGATTCCAACGGTACCAATTTTGTGTGATTTCGTTGAGAAATGCAAAAGTTATGGCCTTCTGAGTGCGGGCAGCTATTTTGGGTCTGGCAGGCGTTTTCTGTCATTTGACGGGAATGAGCATTAACTGACTGGAGCCGAATATGTTTATTTTAATTAAATATATCTACCCTCATTAAAAATAATAAATCCAATTTTTGTGGTGTAGAGGACGTCGTGCTCGTTCCAGAAAGTCCAATTTTGTGAAAATCGGAGCTCGGAGTCAAAAGTTATGGCCGTTTGAAGTTTCACGGGTCAAACGTTGACTTTTCTTCTTTGCCTTCGGCCGATTCAGATTTTCGCATCCCTCATGTCCCGCGTGTACCTTTTTCTGGCTGTCCCTGACGAAAATCTCCTGCTTCAGCTGATTCAGCTTCCTTGTTCCTGTTTGCGGCTTTTTCACCTTTTCGCGTCCCACGCGTCCCTCGCGTACTTTTGTCCCAACTATCCTGGACTGCCTAGGACAAATATCTCCGAACCACCTGAAATGGACTGTCTATCGGAAAATCGGCCGATTCGCGTCCCACGCGTACTTTTGTCCTAGCTGTCCCAAAACCGCGTGAAACAAAAACTTGACGATTTTCCTTGCTTTCAGCCGATTTCGGCTTTTTCGCATCCCTCGCGTCCCGACGTCCCAACTGTCCCGTGGACCGCCTGGGACAAAAATGTCTGACTTAGCTGATTTTCTTTGTATTTCAGCCCCAAGCTTGGTACGACGAACCTTGGTATGACCCGCATTGGTATGACCTGAACCCTTCAGACCTGAAATTCTTTAAAACAATCCTGCAACCTTATTTTTGTATTTTTTGCCTTTTTCTAACTCGTTGGGATTTCTTCTTGGATGGGAGAGTTAGAGAGAAGCCGAGGGGCCCCCAAAAACATGATTTCGGGCCTTGAATCAATCTACTTGCTCGGGACTAAATAATTTGATGCATGTTATCAAAATTACCTTGAGGGTGAATTTTGGATAACAATAATATCTTATAAAATGGAAAGGGAAATAAATTAAGGATGTATCATGCATTATGAAATTTAAAGTTTCCTAACTTATACAATCGATTGAGGAAGTCATGAAATATACATGACCAAGGGATTGTGTTTCTTATTATTGATAGTGTATGATGTAAGATCATTTGAGTTCACTTGTAATATAAAATCACTAAAATAGGATAGAATTAAGAGAACAAATTATTTTACAAATTTTCATACATCTAAGGAACATTGTTCAATCCTATGCATTTTGTTACTTGGAATAAAATATGTAATTCATGAACTATTTTTTTGTGGAATTTACATGAATTTAGATATGTGATATTTTCTCGTAATACCTATAAAAGGGCACATTCATATTATACACATTAGTGATACATATATTTTATGGTTATGCTCTAGTCAACATCAATATGGTTATAGTATTAACACATGCAACTAGATCCATTTTATTTATATTCTAGATAAATTTGTGATCTCGAGATGATTCATCTAAGAAAATGTGCTCACAAGAAAATGGACCGAATCAACACTTATCTAAGTGAGTTAATGAATCTTTTTATAGTGCATCCTTATTTGGGAAAAATACTTTTAATATAATGGGGTGATTGATGTGTAAAGTATATTGAGAGAAAAACATAAACATAATAATCTTGACATCAACATGGATGTCATTGAGAATCACCAAGTTTTTTTCAAACAAGCTCTAAGATGTTTTAAATGAATGTCAATATATCTAGATGGGTTTATAATATTACCCAACTCTTATTCTAGTTAAATCCATTAATCTATCGGTTTTAACATACATAGAACAATATGTAATCTATATTACACAAAAGAGATGTAATTTGAAGAAGATAAAAATATAAAAATCCTCCAAAATTAAATTATATATCCATATGGGAAGAACAAAAAGATAAAATATTACAATCAATGCATGTTTTTAATAAAATTAAAGCCTAGATTTGGTGTTCACTATGTATGAAACTTGCTTGGATAGAGTCTAATATTAGGAATTAAAAAACAAAAACCAGAACTAAGATAGAGATATAATATTAAAATATGCAAGTAGAAATGACTTATCCACTTTAAGGGAATAATGTTGAAACCTCTGTCTTTCTCTCAAGGAAGTGATTTATCGGCTTCAAAGGAAAGGGATATACAATTTATCTTGGCACCCGGTTCGTCGATGTAGGGATTGCTTTTGGTGGGGCTAGGGTGCGACTTCTCCTCCAACAAAAGGCTTGGTTGATATGGGGCCCTCTGTAGGTGGAAGAGGTAGGAATTTTTCTTTGGTTATCTCCAACCGGTCTTCTCGAAGGGCCTCTCTTATTAATCTTGGTTTTTCTCTTGTACTCATGTTTTATGAGAACAGTCTCAATATGGTGTGTGAAAGTGAGGAAAAAATTTCTATAACTACCCTCACCTTCCACTTCAAGAATTTTTTTCGAAACTTACTTAATTGAATGAATGGATTTCCAAAAGATGGAGCACAATAATAAATCGTAACATAGAGATCTACCCATGCTCTATTGCTTTCTTCATTTTTGTTTTTGAATTTTTTGAAGATAAGGATATTATGGACAATAAATACTGGGTATGGGGGAAAATGGTCTTATGGTCAAACCATGGCACCATGATTTTGACCCTTTAAAACCCTCATTTGATTCTCATCCTCTTTTGGTTAGAATCATTAATTTCTTATCCAAATCAAGAAAGAACGTTTATTTGAATCCGTAGCCAACCGGTCGTGGGGGCTTATGTTAAATTAGAAGACAACACTTTCCGAACTTCCATATTACATTTTTTCATCTTATAGTTAACATGGACCTCGCTTAAGACCTCCCCCTTGAGATCAATATTCTTATCGATACTAAACATGGGTTCAAAGGATTGATTTTTAAGGTTTTATTTTTCATTGCAATAGATGTTTTAAATAGGACACTTAATCGTAGATTTTGAGCGACCTAAGCACACCGGCACTAAACCCGTATGGTGGATAAATTCTCTACATGATCATTACACAAAGTGTGTGCCCCATCTCGATTCAAGATAGGATCTATTATTTCCCTCTTCGAATAAGAACTCCTCCCGGGATGATAATTCAACAAAGGTGGTTTATGATACCCTAGCTTATTATTCCAAAGTGATCCCTATTAGGGATCTTAAGGAGAGTTCTTCTTTATCTCCTTATTTGAATAATTTCAGAAAAATTAACTCCTTAGAAGTCATTATTCCTCTTGATCCTAGTCTCGATAATGTTTTTGAAAGAGATAACTAGGTGGTTATAGAAAGTAAAAAAAGGCTCCAATAAAACGCATTCAAATCTTTGGTTGCTTTGTTGTATACCGGTTGTATCTTTTTTTATATGCTTTGCTTCATTTTATTTCGGGGTATCTATTCCTCTATGCATTTTTTTTTGCAGCTAGGTTTCTTTTTCTAGTTCATCCAATTTGGTCTTCATAATTCTATTTTGGTATTTGGCCTTTTGTTTCGGGTAGGACTACGGTTAAAAACCTTTTACACTTTGAATTAGAAAAACAATGTCAAAACCCTAAAATTTTTGGTGTAGGTATTTTCCACTATATTATTTTACATACATGGTCTAGTTATCTTTCTTAGGTTAGTCGTAGGTTAGTAGAGAATTTACTTTTAGTCCTATTATAATTTTATTTGAGTTATTTACCCTTTTGGGTGACCACATTTCTCACAATCTAATGTAACGTCATATGCATATTTTCACTAATGGGTTTATGCATGAATTAAGAAATAAATACATGTTTCTTCTCTTGAGTGTTTTAGGACCTCACTACTCCACACATATTTGTTTCTTTTTGTGTTCAATCCTATCCAATCACAATCCTCGATTATGGACCACTTAGATATGGTATCATAAATTATCTGGCACCTAAATGCCATTTCCTTTATTGTAAGATCTAGAATTGTAGCTCATTTTTTGGTTATTTCTCATTGATTTTGGTTTTCAAGAGTTTGGTAGGATTTCTAGAAAATCAATGCAAATATATTCCTCTCGAATTCCTTGTACATGATCTATTTCACAAAACCTTAGATTCTAATGTGCAAATGACCTAGTTTTGTGAAGGAATGTTGACCATTCTGGAAGGTTTGAAGGGATTTTTATCAAAATATGCACAAATCACACTTTTTGAAGATCGAAAATAAAAAAGAAAAATGTTTCTAATTTTTTTAATTTCTGAAGCACTAGGTGGTTATTTACTCTTTTTGTGGAATACATACTTTTTAAATATCTAGAGTTTTCTTTTCTTTTTCCTTTCCATCTATACATTTTGACATTTATAGGTTGGTCATCAAGTCAAAAGAAACCCATCCTAATGCATTTTGGATTTTTTAGGGTGTCTAAAAATTTAAAAATTCTACATGCGTATTTTGTGACTTTTTCAGGGGTTTGACATGTCAAACAATCTGATGGGTAGTATTTTAGGTTTATGGGACTTGAGGAGATCTCTAAATTTTTATAAGAAATTTTAATCTACTACGGTCAAACGTCTAAACCCTAGTCAATGCCAAGTATTTTGATTTTTCATGACTTCAAGACATCTCAACATTTCAAAATATTTGTTAAATTATGGATAAATCTTTGATCCGTGATGAAATCTTAGTGATCCAAGGTTTTAATCTTGTTTTTCATTTTTAAGGATATTACACACGCTTGACATGCTTCAGTTTTTCCCCTTGTCTAAAATACTTCGGGTTCCATACCTTATCTAACATGATTGAAGTTCCAACACCTATCCGACACCTTTTTGTTTCGACCCTTGTTGAACATGTTTTGGGTCATGCACCTTGTTTGTCATGATATCAAAGGTATCAAGAAAGGTAATAACTCTAACACAATTTTTCAAGTTTAAAATGTGTTTGACAAGCCATAAACTCTTGCATAATTAGTCATATTTTTAAAGGTGTTGAGAAAGGTCGAATCAAAACATCCTATTTCGGGTCCATGAAGGTGCTTGACAAGTTTATAACCTTGATCGGTGTTGTTTAGGTTTTTGAAGGTGTAGAGTAGGGTGCAAACTCTTAAAAACGTTTTTGCATATCATATTTATACATAAACACATTTTCACTATTCATTGTAAAAATATGGTACTTTAGGAAGTGAAATCACTCCCTAGTCACATCACATTGTAAAGTGACATAAGAAAAGGCAAGTGGTGTTGTTTCTAGCCCTTAGTCCTTAGTCACATGAGAGTTAAGCCATTGGTCACTCCATACACAAGTGGGCTTCAAATTTCCTCATAATTTTTTGTGAGAAATAAACTTCAATCTTCCGTAAATTTCACTCAACAACTCCGATTCTAGCACTATTTTCCAAAAGTGTGAGTTTTTTCATGCTCTCTACATTGGTGATATTCTTGTTCCTCATAAATTTTTATATCTATAGTTTCAAGTTGGTTTGTTAATTCCAAAAAAAGGATGATCAAATGTGGGTATTATATAGGAAAGCATGATGAAAGGAAATTTATGAATAAGAACATTGATTATCTCATGAGCCTTCTTGAAAAGAACAATATAGGTGTCTTTGTGTCTATCAAACCATTTTCATCAACCCATGAATCATCTATTATATTTGACAATGGAAAATATAAAGAGGAAGAATTAAGAAAGGATAAAACAAATGGGAGAGACCTAGTTAATTTTGTAAAAATAGACTCCTTAATGGGTTATTGTTTCTAGTGCATAACTACATATGGCCTCTTCACATGTTGAGTTCACTTCCTCATAACTATGTGATATGTTCTTTATATGAATAGGTGACAATTTTTCTGCAGATGTTTTTCGAAGATGGTCTCTTGAAGTGATTGGAGGAACATTCAATATTGTTCTTAATAATCCATCATTTTCAACTAATATCCTATAAGTCTACCATAACACTCACCTTGGTTAGGTATTACATGTTGAGTTAACCGCGTATTTATTGTATGTAAGGGAATTACATAGATATGATATTATTGCAATGTGTGTATTTATTGTATGTAAGAGAATTACATTTCCCGAGGACATAAAACCATGTGTTAGGAACCACACCTTTCTTAGTGTTCTATTAGCTACTTAGTGTGCTCATTCACTTTTCCAAGCTAATCCACTCTTTACTACTTATAACTCCTATCCTTGTACATTTCAACAAATATATCAATGATATATACAAAATCCATGTGATCTAGAAAGCACTTTTGTTATGTCTTGGAATATAATTCTAGGTTTTTTTATATATGAAACACTCTTCACTAATTCTCCTAGTGATTCAAATCCACTACGTAAGGATCCTTTGCAAGATATAGGATGGATAAAAAAATTGAAGCTTCAACATGAGATTTCTATTCATACCTTCTCTTTCATTTGTCATTTGGAGAGGAATGTTTTCCAATGGGTTCTCTCCTTTTCTACACTTTATAAGAGATTTTCTTTGTACATTGGTAACTCCTTAGGCCTTGCTGCTGGGACCCACATTTTCTACCCACCTAAACTACATTTATGATATGTTGGTTGTGTAGGCTTTCTACACTACGTGGTTTTACGTAAATGGTCTAATAAGATTGTTTAAGTTAATAATAGGTTTATTATGGGAATGCACTTTTAGTCATTTTATAATTATGAGTTGAAGTAGTTAGCTTTTATGGTGACCTATTTTGTCAATAATATAGTCTCCTACGCATATTTTGGCTAGTGGGCTTATACATGAATGAATGAATGAATATATTATTGTTCCATTGAGTCTTTTTATATTACACTACTCCACAATTTTTTTCTTTGTGCATTCTATCATATCTAGTTACAATCCTCGATTGAGGACTACTCTAAACAAAATAAGACACAAGTTTTCAATATGATGATTATATATGACCTACTAACTCCTTTATTTACCCTTATATTCTATGTAAATAACTAAGGATGATGTATTGATCATTATTAATACATAAAAAAAAAACGTGATATTACATGTTAAAATAAATTGTTAGCCGGTAGTCAATTTTACATATCTCAATATATGGCATATTATTAAGGGCATAACATGCCCCTTCCATTCAAGGAAATACTATCCCCAATGTTAATAGTGTTTGTATGTTATGATAGACAAGAATAATCCTCAATATTGATTATCTCTACATGTCAATATAGAATATATTCTTCACATATTGCGAGTTAATTGTTTTGAATCTTCAATATTAATAGGAACTCATTAACTAGTCACTTCTTTAACCTATTAGTAATTTTTTCATACACTTTTCTTAGGTTCTAATCTTATTTATCCTTGTTTATAAAGATATAATAGATCCTTCAGGGATGAAATATTATGTTTAATGGTATACTTTGAGATAGAAATGTGAATGATATGTGATAATGGAAAAAGTTCTTTCAGACTACAAGTTATCTTATGCTAGTTTTATTTTTTCTCTTTTACTACTCAAACCTATGTTAGGATATTTAAGGTTAAAATTGTGGACGATGGAAAAAACTTATAATATTTTTGGATAGATGTTCTCTCGTATGTGGCATAAATAACATCACATATATCTTCCACAATAACTAAGTATTTATTAAACCTTTCTCTAATTTTTGGTGGTATGGAGGAAATCTAAAGTGTTTCTTCCGTTGAAACGAATTTGTTTCTCGGGAACTTTGTTCATTGAAATTTCATGAGATCTCACTAATTGAGGTGAATTTATGTGCAACCCTTTCAAATTAAACATATTTCATTTTTAATGAAAACATATGAAAAAGCTCTACAAGTTCATTTCAATCATTTTGAAGGTTATGATCCATGTACTTCCAATATAATATCTTCTTCACCCATCATAGGAATAAAAACATATGGAAATGTAGCTCAAGTATTCAATATTAAGTTTGATCTGATACAATAGAATTTTGCGTAACAATCGATTGTGCCACAATCTTCACTCACCAAGAAAATTATGGAGTTTGGTAAATAAAATTGTTTAAATGTGACATAAACCTATTATTGAAATAAATATTTGTTTGCCCTCGCTTAATCAATATTGAAGCTTATGTTTTTAGGATACCTTTACTTTGAAGTTTTTTTTGGAGAGATAACATCTAAAATTGCGTGAATATAAATAGTCATTTGGGACCCTTCACACCATAATTCATTCACAATGTCAACTTCATTTTAATCATTTGTGACATCATCATTAATTTCCTTAGTCCTTTGTGGTTTTTATTTTCACAATTGAAATATAAAACTTTTCCCCATTTCTTATAAATGTATTAAAGATTTAGTCTAGAAGGTTCAGGGAATGATTTTTCTATTTTTTCGGTGAAAGTATCGTGTTTAATAAAATCCTTTATCTCCACTGACTAAGAAAGTATAAACAATTTTATTACATCACTTGGATCGAGGAGAAAATATCAAGTTAGATGTTATAGTTTATACCACCTAAGAACATATCATTTATATGATCCTCTTTGATTTCGTGAACACATAAAGATAGCTATTGGAAATAATCTTCACTTTCCTTATCTGTCATAAATGTTCTGTTGACAATTTTGCACTTGTGCAAAAATGGAAAACTTGAAACTTCATTACGATGGATACCATTGTTGAAGTATACCTAATCTAGGGAGTTTCTATCGGATAATATTTTTACTTGTTGAATTAATTAATGATTACATGAAATTTATAGATATGTGCGTTCTTCTAAAAATAACAGATCACATAGTCTCGTTATTTCTTGACTATCTTTAGCAAAAGAACACAAGACCTCGAAGGACAGCTATGTTATCTTGATGAAGACATCCAATTGCAAAATAAATGAAATGTTGAGTCTTAGAGAAGAAAACATAAATGTAGATTGTAGAAATCAAAGTTCATTACTGGATGTTACAAGTATTCTTAATGACCTTTCCTTCATGATTAAGACATTAAATTATATTGCTAAGTTGTTTAGTTCATTATACAATCCATACAGAAAGTTGAAATGTAGAAATAAATACACAACTCAATTTCAGAATTCAATGCCTTATTCATAAGGAATTTCAAATGTTCCCACACAAGTTGTGGGATGTAACTAGAAAATAAAGTACATCTACTAAAATAAGAGGTATACATGAATGAAAGAGAAAATAGAGGTGTATGAGTAAACCCATCATTGCCTCGGGTTTTCTCCTTTGGTTGATGTATCTTCATCTTCAGCTCATTTCCTCTTCATCTTCACCATTGGAAGTATTGTACCTGTAAAGAAGAAAAGAGGAAAATTATAAGTTAAGAGCTCAGGGTTAATCCATATTCCTACATTTTCCTTTTTTGTGCATATGGATCTCTTAACAACAAGATATATAGATTACTAGAAGATCATACTGCGCATGATCTACTCACTCGGATGAAGAGGAAATAGAAAAGAAAACTATGGACATAAGAGAGGCCAAAAAGCCTAAATATTTTCTAACTATTTCCTTAAGTGTGCAGGTACAGGTTGTAGTAAATAAGAAAATAAATCATTTCTTACGAGTTTTCCTTTGTTAGATAAAGGTTGTAGTTCTCAAATTACTTCTATCCTATGGTATATGAAGAAAATAATTCATAAGTATATGTTCCTGATTGAAACTAAAGAAGAAGGAATTTTGAGGAAATTTTGATAGGGCTTCGCCATGTGAAATGGAATTTTAAAAACTTTCCAACATACATATAAAAGTTGTAATAAAAGGAAATGCAGTATTAAACAGATTACAGAATCAAGAAGAAATAAAGAAGTCTAAATGCCCATATCAAAGGAGAGATACCCAAATCTAGGTTGAAATACCTCAAGCCACAAATTGAAAAATACATGGGTATATACAGATTTTGGAAAAAATAATTCATTCATGCAGGACAGTTAAAATTCCATATACATATTTATTGCAATACAACTCCAAGGAATACACCAAGGAAACATGAAAGAAAATCACCAGTTTAATCAATTAAAGTGCACTACTAAAGAAAACTCATGCATTATAGTAAATATGCTATAAATGTTCAAAACAAAATCTAAGTATATTTTCGAGAGAAAATAATAGATATCCGTAGCTCAAATTCTCAAAGAAATCTCTAAAGTGGGGATCACATAGTTTAGGAAAAATATTAAAGGCACCAAGATCCAAAGTTTCAGAAGAGTAACATATCATGTAGAGGAGAATCAATTTGGTAAAGAATAGAGCTTCATGTTTTCATCAGTGGCCGAAGATAGAAATTTTATAGAGCCTGGCTAAGAAAAATAGAGCTACAATATGCAAATACCCACAACAGATCTGGATTTAGCTCACAACAAGATCAAAATTTCAAAGATATATAGATAAACGTTCAAGGAAAAGTCCAGATGCGGGATATTGAAGTGAAAAGATGAATACCCAAAACTAAAATATGCGAGATCTAGATTTCTAAACAAAAATAACCAATACTCACATCAATAAAAATGATAGAATTGAAGAAAGCGAAAAAACTTCCTAAAGTGTTCAAAATAAGCATAATAACGGGGAATGACTAAGAACACGAAGGGGTTATCAATCACCTAGTAAATATTTCTTGTTTAGTTCTAAATGGGAGTTACCTAGCCTATGACTTAGTGACCTTCCAATCATTGATAATTCCTTATATGATAAACCCATGGATGTTTTCAAAATCCCCTGAAAAAAAAGACAAGGGTAGTCGTCAATCCTAGTGAAGGGTGTGATGTGATTTCCAAGAAACTTGAAATTCATATAGATTTAGAGGTCATAACATGAATTTACAAATATCTCTATCATTATAAATTGAAGCCAAGTAATAGTGTCTCCATGTACATCCAAGGATTGAGGACTAATAGGGTCTTTGGAAGGATTGGCCAGTCAAGAATATGACATTTCCCTCCTTAAAAATATCAACAGATGAAAAACATCAAATTTTGATGACTCTCTTTGAATGTTCTGCCTATAAATTCGACGAAACCTAAACTCTATGACCTAAACCCTTAACCCTCGACCATGATACCTAAACCCTAAACCCCCCCCAAAAAATAATAAATCCTAAACCCTAAACACTAAATACTAAACCCTAAAACCTAAACCCTAAACCCATAACCCTAAACCCTTGACCCTAAACCCTAAACCCTTAGCCCTAATCCCTAAACCCTAAATACTAAATCCAAAGCACCGAGCTATAACCCCCAAACCTTAAACCTGTAACTCTGAACCCCGAACCTTAAGCCAATAACCATGAACAATGATACCTAAACTCTAATCCCTAGACCTCAAGCCTTGAACCCTAAACCCTAATCCTTAAGCCCTAAACCCTAAACCTTGAACCCTAAGCCCTAAACCCTAAATCTAGAGCCCCGATCTCTAACCCCTAAACCTTAAACCTGGAACTAAACCTTAAACCTTAAACCCGTAACTCAACCCGAACCCTAAGTCGTAAATCTTAACCCATGCACACTAACCCCTAAACCTAAACCTTGATCCTTGAGCCGTAAATCATAAACCCTAAACCTTAAGGCCTAAATGTTAAATCCTAAACGTTCCTAAACCCTAAACCCTAACCCGAAAAACCAAAAATCTAAACCCTAAGCACTAAACCCTAAACCCTAAGACCTAAACCCTAAGCCCTAAATCCTAAACCCTAATCCCTAAACACTAAACCCTAAACCCTAAACTCTGTGACCTAAACCCTTAACCCTAAAACCTAAACCCTAAACCTTGAGCCTTAAACCCTAAACCCTGAACCATTTTCCCTAAACCCTGAACCCTGACCTTTAAACCTTAAACCCTAACTCCTAAACCCTAAACCGTAAACCCTAAATCCTCAACCCTAAACCTTAAACCCTAATCCCTAAACCCTAAACACTATACCATAAACGCTAAGCCCTAAACCTTAAACTCTAAGCCTTAAATCCTAAACCCTAAACCCTAAAATCTAAACCCTAAAACCTGAACCTTGACCCCTAAACCCTAAACCTTGAGCCCTAAACCCTAAACCCTAAGCCTTGAACCCTAGGCCCTAAGCCATAAGCCCTAAGCCAAAACCCTAAACCTTGAACCCTTAAACATAAACCCTTAACCCTAAACCCTAAAAACTAAACCCTGAGCCCTAAACTCACGAACCCTCAACTCTCAACCCTAAACCCTAAACCCTGATCCCTAAACCCTAAACCTTGAACCTTGACCTTTAAACCTTAAACCCTAACTCCTAAACCCTAAACCGTAAACCCTAAATCCTCAACCCTAAACCTTAAACCCTAACTCCTAAACCCTAAACCGTAAACCCTAAATCCTCAACCCTAAACCTTAAACCTTGAGCCCTAAACCCTAAACTCTATACCATAAGCCCTAAGCCCTAAACTATAAGCCCTAAAACCTAAACCCTAAAATCAAAACCCTAAACCTTAAGCCATAAAACCTAAACCCTAAGCCCTAAACCCTACGCCCTAAGCCATAATCCCTAAGCCAAAGCCCTAAACCTTGAACCCTCAAACATAAACCCTCAACCCTAAACCATAAAAACTAAACCCTAAACCCTAAACCCTAAACCCTCAACTCTCAACCATAAACCCTAAACCCTCAACCATGATCCCTAAACCCTAAACCTTGAACCTTGAGCCATAAACCCTAAACCCTCAACCTTGACCCCTAAACCCTAAACCTTGAACCTTGAGCCCTAAATGCTAAGCCCTCAACCCTCAACCCTTAACCATAAACCCTAAACTCTAAACCCTAAACCCTAAACCATGAACCCTAAGCCCTGAGCCCTAAACCGTAAACCTTAAAATCTGAACTATGAGCCTTAAACACTAAACCTTAAACCCTATACTCTAAACCTTGAGTCATAAACCCTTAGCCATACACGCTAAACCCCGCGCCCTAAACCCTAAACCCTAAATCATAAACCTCACACAAAGGAAAGTCATAAAAAGTTCATTCAACATGTTTCAGTGTGTAAGGAATAGTGTTTAAGGTGATCGATCGACTCATTTAGTTTTTACGGGAGAATACTTCCTTTGAAGGCCTAAAAAGGCATTTTTGGCCATTTTATAGTTAATTGAACACCTTTCAGAACAAGCTAAAATGAGCTAGTCATGTTACCAAGTTATCAAGGACCATTATTTGTGAAGTATTAAGGCATCGTTTGTCTCCATAAGAGACATATGAGCAAAAGAATCAATGAGAATCATGAATTTGATTCCATGAAAGGATGATTTTAGAGCTAGGAAAGGTGAGGGGATGATATTTATATGGAGCACCATGTTTCTAAGAATGAGCAATCATCTGAGTTCACTTGATGCAATTCACTTGGTACTATTCGTAACAACTCATTCAACACCTAGTAGTGTTATCACACCTTAAGGAGGAGGCACATTACAATCACCTCATTTTGGCCATAGGACAGGAATCCCATTTAGGGAACAATCCTCTATCTACAAAGTGAGGATCTCTTTTTAGTAAGAAGTAGACAAACATCATAGAGTTAATTCATGGTCACTAAAGTGAATTATGGACCAAATTTAAAAATTATTACCAATTCAAGCAATGGTAGCACCAAAATCCATTTTATAAGGTCAAAAAACCTAAAAATGACTATATGCTTTCCCAAAACAAAGACCAACTACAATATATATGCCCTGAAAGTTTTAGGTCGTTTGCTGAAATCCTAAAAATTAGTAAGTACTAACCAGATTAGATTTTGAAAAACTATCTTCTAGATTATAACTGTTGGAGCTACGAGACCACTTCCATAAGGTGCAGAGTGACCCTAATTTCTTATATTTACTAAAATAAATTTAAAGTATAAGATTTCTTTTATTATTTCAAATAATAAAAGTATAAGAAATAATAAAAGAAATCTTATACTTAAACATTTATTTTTGTAAGTATAAACCACCAAAACCCATGTGCATGGTCCAAATTACACATAACACGTACATGTTGACTTGTTTGAAACACATATGCTTTTTGACTTATTTAAAATGCGTATGTGTTTTGAGTTGTTTAAAACGTGTATGCGTTATAGGTTCGGTGATTCCTAGCCAAACAAATTAAAACGTGAGCGCACTTTAGCAAAGCACATATGCATTTTGTTTCTTTTATGATTCTTGTCCATTCCCCCCCCCGCCAACTTTGTGCACTTACCCATATCACAACAATCAATGGGGGATTGGAAACCAACCACATCGTAATGTTATATGGATTCAACAATGGTCACCATGGAAACATGTGTTATGTTGTGTGTGTTTGAATTGTTGTTAGGGGGGTCCCCATGGGGGGAAATTACCTCCAATTGTGACCAAGGTTTTATGTGTAGTTCCTTCTTTTATTTTATTTAATTTTAGTATGTGATTTTATAGTGATGTATTTCCCTATTATTAATTATTTAAATCGTGTCTAGATAAGTAATTTAATCATGTTACGAAAATAATTATGGATGGGAAAAAAATTCATTTATTATATTATATGGCTCTTTGGGTTATGTGTTGTAAGTTGAGTGTATGTGGTTTTGAGTGTTGTACACTCTACCCCATCTTGGAAATTCGGATTTGGCCTTAAGGGCCAATTTTGGAGGCTTGTGGGACAAGTTCAACTTGTCCCACACCTCTTAAATTACTATATCAACCCTACCTATGGATTGGGGGGTCAAAAATAGACCCCATTAAGTGTTTTGTAAGACAAAAAGTGGCATTTATTGCACTTTCTTACATGGCTTTTAATGTTTGTCCTTAGGGGTTGTGAGTTTGGATTATGTGTGTAAGAGGTTTTTTATTCCTCTCAACCACTAATTTATTATGTATTGGGGTTGAGGTTTGACTTGTGAGGTGGAGTTGACATGTGACATCCTACATGGAGCCACCTCACCCTCCTCTCTCCCTTTTCTATTTATGCTAGTTCTTTTGTTTGTTTGGGGTTACTTCATTTCTTTTGTGTGCACTTGTATTTTGGAGTTGGAGAATTTTGGAGTGCTTGTGGATTTTTTTTGGAGCTTGTTGGTGTTGGAGTGGGCTTGAAGGAGCTTGGTGTGTGACTCTTGGATCAAGATCTACCATGGAAAGGTAGGAGCTACACTCTTGTTTAAATGTTTTCTTTTATTTGTGTATATGTGTATGTTATTGAGTGTTTTGGTATGCTTGTTGGGTTCTTGGGTAGATTTCCTAAGTGTGGTGTAGGAGAGAGGCTATGGGGATCTTATATTTAGGGAGGCATAATAGTTTATTTCATGTTTTGGAGGGAGTTGGGTTGGGTGCCCCACCTTGGACAAGAAAATGCTTGCATTTCTTACTTAGTTTTTATGAGGGAGACATAAGAGATAGTAAGGAGGCATAAGAGAATGTGGGAGGCATAAGAGGATCTTGAGGGAGGCATAAGAGTTATGTAGGGGTTTTTAGATGTATATTGGAGGGTTTTAAGGTGGGAACCTAATTCCCATTGGAAGGCATAAGTGATCTCCCCATATATCCTTACTCCTTTGGCTTTGCATTATGAAGCCTTGTATATTTTGTTAGTTTCCTTCTTGTGATTGTAGTTTGTGTTGATTGTGTTTTGGTATGGTTGTGAAATATTTGTATTGTGATGTGGAAGCTTGTATTTTTTTTTCATGAGTTGGATCCATCTTTTATTGCATTGTGGTTGGGGCTCGGGGTCCAATGAGGAGGATAACTTCTTCTCCTCATTGGATTATTGGTTAGTGGAGATTGTTTCCTCTCCCCTTTTTTTTGATCAAGTGAGTAGAAGATGGATCTTAGTTGAAGATTCAATTCTTGGAGATATAATAGAAGAAAAGTTATATTTTCATTTTAGTTCCCTTATTGTAAAATTCTCATTTTAAGGGAAGACTCATTGTATTGCTTTGAAAAGAAGAGTTGTATTGATATTTTGTTATCAGGTTGTAATACATGTGGAAACGAGAGAATTTTTTTAGTAAAGTAAGTTGATTTGTTAGAAAAGATATTAGAAAGGAAATAAACAACTGGTTCATACTTTAGTCAACTCATTATCTCATTTAAGTGTGTAGATCTTATTGGAAAGTTAGTAGTCCTTATTTTGAAACTTTTGGAAATCTTGTAAAATTTGGTTGTGAGGATGGTCTGTAAATTTGTACTTGGAAAAAGCAATAAAGAGTTACTCCCATAGTATTACATGAAAAATTATAGAATGGTGAAATAAGTTATATTAGTCCATTTTCTTGCATTTTTGAAATAAAACAAAACTATGTATGTTTAGATGGAAAGTACTCAAAGCTTCCTTGTCATCTTCTTGGTTAATGAAATAGATAAATTGTTAAATTTAATGGAGTAAGAAAAATGCATGGCTACTACTAGTCTTAGTTTCAATTGTTTGAGAAAAAATTTAGTGTCAATTACTACAAGTTTATACAAATATATTTTTCGTCAATCAAATAATAATAATAAAGGGGACGAAAATTTAGTTGTGTATCTTTTACATTCCTATCAAACTACACAAAAAAATTAGTATGAAACTATAAATGTTAACACAAATAAAATTATATACATCACTACCTTGATAGAAATCTTGAGGTACCATATTAGTAACATTAAAATATTAATAATATTAGGTTATTATTAATATTATAGGGTTATTAATATTATTATTCAAAAAATAAAAAAGTAGTCATATATATACATACTTACCAAAGAAATCACAAAAATACTTCAGAGTGAGGGCTATGGCTGTCCCATTTTATAAGCGAATAGGGTTGGGGGAGGGGCACCAAACACCACCCACCCGCTTCCCCCAGCCCCATTAACTAATGGGATTGGGAGTGGGGTCGGCGACCCTTCCCCCTACCCCCACACATTCCAACTAATACATAATACAATCTGATCACTCCAATATTACCTAACCTCTGCGGCTTGTTTTACTGGCTTGTGTAAAATATAAAACTGTGGTAAGTTGATCCGTGCGGTGTAAAGCCGACTTTTGATCTTTTTCAATATATATAATTCTATTTAATGGTATTTCTACAATAATACCCTATTTTGAAAGTTGGTTTTTTTTATTTAAATGGTTTTTTAAGAAAATGATGTATTTATATATATTTTTTGCCCAAAGTAGAATGAACCATTATAACCGATTTTACCTCTAAAATGGAGCAAAACCCAAGTAGCCCTTTTTGGTAAAATCAAAGAAATATGAACTAAATAAAATAAACAACTACATTTATACCCTCGGAGGGGAATAAACAAAAAAAAGGGTTAGGAGAAGCATGTGTATCCATCCAAAAGCTTGGAATGGCCTCTAATGGCTTCCTTCTTCTCCAACAACCTAAAAACAAAGAAAAGAATAAATAAGTCAAAATAAAAGAGAAATAAGAATTATTAAGAAAATTTTAGGGTTAGTTATTCTTCCCTCATCTAAGGGCCCTAAATGAATCCATCCAAGGGATGAGATTCATCCCTACAAAAAGTAGGTGGGGAGTGGGTGAGAGGAATTTAAATTTGAAATCTAAAATGCATGGGTTGACTTTTTAAGGGGTAATTTTATTGTGTAGGGGTGTGTTTATTCTTCTAACCTTATGCCAAATTGAGGACCTTGTGAATTGTTTTTAGACATAGTCACCTTGTGGATTAAAATAAATTTAGTATTTTTTTGAATAGGCCCCTTTACCCTTGAGATTAAAATGTGTGATTTTCAACTATAGTGGAATTTAATTGTTTATCAAAATAACTTTTAGGGGGAAACTAAACCATGCTTTAGTCTAATCAAGTCATTAAAATGTAATGAGAGTTTTAATATTTTGTTATAATGGAGAAATTATTATTGTTAAATATAAGTGACTTAGAACACATAATGTGGCAACTGTATTTTGAAGCCTTTTTGCGGGAACGTTTTTCAAAAAAATTATTCCATAATTTTTCTAGCTTGCTCTAGGTTGTTCTTGGGTTTCATGCGGGAAGTTATGGCGGGTGTTACATCTATCATATTCACCTTTAAGGTTTTATTCTTAAATGGGAAACTGTGTTTTCTTCTTCACTTTTTTTTGCATGGATCAAATCACTTCCACTTCACCTCATAAGAAATATTTAATATGTTGCAAGCAATCTCCTTGACCCTTTAAATGATTAGATGGACATCAAAAGGGTATATTCCCAAATGAGGGCAAGTTACAAATTTTCCTTTAAAATTAAAAAATTAATAGTGAAATAATGCACAACCTAACTATCTTTGTGGTCCCACCCACTATTCATTACATTCCAATTCTAACGTTTTTTAGTCTCTTAAAATAACCATGAGATTTCAAGCTCAACATTTCATCATATATGCCATTAAAATTATGTTATGCCTTGCACTATGGAATATTACAAACTTTTATACCTATGTGAATGCTGTCAACTAGGTGTCTAGGGAGGAATCCACAAACACATACATTACCTCTATGTCTCTAAGACCACGAAAGATGTTTGGAGCTAGCTTAACTTGGAGCTTACTAGAGAGGGTCATTACATCCAACAAAAGTAAATATTTTGAGCTATATGTTTGTTTGGTCACTTTTTGATCAATATTAAAACACACACAAATGTAAGTTGATATTTTTATTTAAATATTAAGTGATTTTCTAGGTCATTACAACACTAGTAGATAGGTAAAATCACGTCATTTTAAATTATTTACTAACAATTTTACTAACACAATCATATCCACAATTTTCAGCTATAATGAATATTTCAAATGACAAGGTTCCAGTTTCATTCTCCTATATTTATTTTGACACTAAAAGAAGGAATATTTGACATATTTTTTCAAAGTACATAATACAATCAACTCCATTTACTTAACAGAATATACAATTACAACTAAGAATAACATTCATTAAATAGGCAAAAGTACAACTACGTATGAAATAGTACATTTTATCAATACACAACACCATCATTTTCATCATGGAAATAATGAAAATAATACATTCTATTCATAAAAATATCATTGAAATATTCTAAACAATTACATTGTCTTCAAATAACATGCTAATAAAATACACAAATGTCATTTTTACTACTCCTTTTGTTCAAGTACCTGCAACCAACATTGCGTTAGTCCTAGGAGTAAGTATGGAAAACCCTTATGGTCAAGCAAAAAAAAGACATTCGTCATTTCAAGTAATTTCAAACAAAGTACAGAAAGAGGTAGAGATAAGGAGAGAGAGAGGAGAGATAATTTCCTCACACATTCATTTACACATTTTTAAAGAGAGAGAGAGAGAGTAAGGGAGAGAGAGAGAGAAACTATAAAACATTTTCTTTGTTTTTCACAATATTTTGACTATTTCAAAATTCATACCCATTTTCATTTATGGAAAACTCATCTACATTTTTAAACCATTCACGTTTCCAAGACCAACCACAATTTAAGGGAGGAAAGAAAGAACACTATAAAATACAAAATCCATTCATACAAAGTAATTAATTAAATAATATGCTACACACACTATAACATGTTAAAAAGGGTTCATGAGTAATTTACAAAACCAATGGGATCCTCAAAAATATTTTCTAGCTTAAGTAGTGAGTGTGTGAAAACTGACCAAATCAACTAAAGTGCTTACAATATGGTTTCCAAAACCACTTGTTTTACATTCAAACATAAATTTCATCGATTCCTACCTACTCCCCTATAAAAAAATAACTCACCGGTTACAACGGAATTCAATTATGTTATACATGGATCAATTTATGAAGATGACTTTGAGACTAATTGGTGTAAACACATCAAACAATTCTCTTATACGACAACCAGTGGGCTCCAACATCCACTTGAAACTCTAACTTACAAAATTATTTTTGTGAAACTAAGATTTGGTTTCAATTCTCACATAGGAGTGCTAGAGGTATGTGAAAGTTTTTTTCAGTTGCACCAAATCGTTACGACATTTGTAAGTGAAAACCGATCACAATTTCGTAAAGTGGGAATGTCACCAAAAGTGACTAAAGTGTTAAAAGGGTATCAAATATCACCTTGTTAAGGCATATAATCGAGTTAGTCTTCTCGGTTAAGAAACTTTATGGTGTCTTGGGTCGACATGGAACTTGTTTTAGGTTTTGGTTCCCATTAACCATTCGACATGGCACTCCATGTGCATGGTTCCAAAGGCCTAATTTATTTATTTATTTTTTCTTAAAATTTTAAAGTAAAATATTTCTAGGAAAGGTAAAATCCATATAAATTCATTCCAATTTGCATTCTTTCTTAATATATATAACTTACAGAAATCTAACACTAAAAATAAATAAATGATGAAATGTTTAGTTTGAAGCGAGAGTAAGAGTGATCCATACCCAAATAATCCCTATGGAGACAACACCCAGTCCTAGGGGAAGAGTATGGTGCTACTGCAATGAGGAAGAACATTTCTCCACCATGTTCAAAGTAAATTTTCACCAATAGATTACCCATATCATACTTGCCTCCACCTTGCACATTCTTATCTGTAACTTTCCACTATGAGTCAAATTGATAACCATTTCTAAGTGTGCTTTGGTGGTTTTCCATATGTTTCCTCCTATTCCCATTTCAAAAATTCATTTTGTGCATATCCAACAATCTTGGCATTCCATGAAACTAAACATTTTTTTGTCCTTTAACATTCCCATATTTGTAAATCCTGTAGTCATATCAGGCCACATTCCTTGCATATAGCGATGCCCAACAAGCCAAAGAATAAGAAAAATAAGAAGATTAGATTATAACTTCTTCCCATACGTTCCCTCCCAAATCGGGAACTTGGAAAGTAGTCCACGTGCCTTAATAGGGCATTCTAAATTACATAGATCTATGCCCAAATCATTGCAACTATATCATCTAACAAATCCCTATTTGAATCGAAAGAGGGAACATTTGTTTCACACAAGGCACTGATTAGAAAACAAAAGGGTTCCACACAGAGGAAGAGTGGAAAAGAAAAATATGGTAGAGAAAGAGGTGGGATAATAGGAAAGGGCACTCCCAAAGTATAAATCAATACAAAAACCACTCTAAATAAAAGATAAAGAGAAGGAAAACATGTTTCACATGGTACAATGCATGCAACCCATGTGATCAAAAGTAGAAAAGAAAAATAAAATACATCTCGATATTACGCCTAGATTAAACACCTCCTCATCATTAATCTTCTTCTTCCTCTGCATAAAATACAATAACCAACATCAAGTAACATATCCTCTTATCCTCTCAAATACAACATAACCCACTTCGAGAAAAATTATAGATCCGAGATACAAATAAATCAATTTGCATGTAAAAGAATGAGGAGGTATTTGGATACAAATTTAGTTCATGGGTGTATGGATGAATGAAACCAAGGTCATAATGAGTGTAGGACAACTATTAGTGAGGGATCCATTTAGCACAATCCCCTACAAGTTTTTCATTCACTGGACCAATCAATTTACTGCAATATTTCCAATGCTTTGGCCTAGGTTTCTCATGGTTAACGCTTCGAATTGAAATAAAGTGCTTGTATTATTGTGAAAGGAAAAATACATGTTTTAAAAGGATTTTACAATGTGTCACTCTCCATCTACTAAATTTTTTCACAAGTACTGCCAACTTGAAAAATACCCTGACAAAGGTGTCTCATTCTCCTTGCACACTTCATGATAGTCTTGTTCATCCTTTCTAACACAACATTATAATGTGGTGTTCTAGGATCTATCTTCACCCTAAGGATTTCATTATGTGAATAATAGTTATTAAATTCATTACTACGGTCTTTGTCCACCATTATTCGATTTAAGACACTTCAACTTCAAACCGTTTAATTCTCAACTAGATACTTCCACTTCTTGAAAGTATTAAATACATTAGATTTCTTCTTTATACAATAAACCCAAACCTTCCTAGTATCATCATCAATATAATTAACATAATAATTTGAACTACCAAGAGAATATACCCGAGACGGTTCCCACACATCCATATGAAAAATCTCTAACTTGTGCTCCTTCTTGGCTGATTCAACACTTTGAGATATCTCACACACTTTTGTTCCACATGAACACACTACTCAAAAAAGTTAAGGTCTATGTTTTTGAATCTTATGAGTTTCCCTGTAAATGTAAAATCCTCATCCTCTTCTCACTCATATGGCCAAATATGTGATGCCATAGAGTTGTGTCTATACCTGTAGTAGCTAATATATAAGAGGGATCAATAATAACATTGGATAAATAAAAAGTACCTAATTTCTTACCTCTTGAAACCACAAGAGAACCCTTGGTAACTTTCCAAGAATCTACGAGTAAGTGTAACCGTACAACCCTCATCTCCTAATTGACCTATAGAAATTAGATTCCTCCTAAGGATAGGAACATGGATGACATTATTCAACACCCAAGTGTTTCCATTCTACAATTTAACATGAACAATGAATTTTCCAACAATGTTACATGGCTCATCATCACCAAGATATACATGCCCAAAATTCTCTTGAACATAATCTTGAAAATATTCTCTATAAGGAGTTGCATGAAATGAGGCACCGAGAATCTAAAACCCAGGATTCTAATTTACTATCCAAAGAAAGAATAAGAGAATCTTGTAACACATCACCTACTACATTTTCCTCTTTGTTTCGTTCTTTTTGATCTTTCCCTGATTTTAAAGACCAACAATATTTCTTTGCATTCTCTGCTTTTCCACAATATCAACATACCATATTGCTTCTAGATTTAAATTAGCTCTTCTTAGACCTTCCATGGTGTCCATGACTCTTTGTTTTTTTCCTTTTGTGTTCTCCTATTCTCTAACTCAAAGAATTACTAGATGAATCACCCGTGACTTTTCTTCTCATCTATTCACTAAGAATCACACCACTAACATCATGAAACCTTTAATGTGTTTGAACGAGAAACATAATTACTCACATCCATAACCAAAGTATTTCAACTTTCAACCAATGAGCAAAAAAAAAAATATCCCTAACTTCATCATCAAAAATCACTCCTACAAAGCTTAATTGACTAGTACCCATGTTGAATTCATTCAATGATCATTTACTAAATCACATTATGACATTTTCATATTAAACAAGCGTTTCATGAGAAATAACTTATTAGGCAATGAGGGTTTTTCATAAAATTTACCCATGTTTTCATTAGATCTACCATTGTATTTTCCTTAGAAATAATAAAAGCTAGCATAGCTACCGGGTAGAATCATATGGTTCTCAATGCCTTTCGATCAAGAACATCCCATTCTTCATCTGTCATAGGTTTCCCTTTCAATGGTAGATAAATATCCTTCTGATATAGGTAGTCCTTCACCTGCATCTTCCATATATAAAAGTTTTGGCTGTCAAACTTTCAATCTGAACTTTTTATCTTGTGCCATTTCTCCCACTCAAACAAGAAACCATCATGTGAGATTTTTATACCAAAAAAATCTTTCTCTGATACTACTTTTTAGGATCAAAATATATATGAGAAATACAAGAAAAATTAAAACAGAAATAAAAGAAGAATGCAATAAAAAAATAAACCTTAAATTTAACATGTTTCACCCAATTTGGGCTACATCCACAAAAAAAATCCAGCCTTCTCCTTTATTAAGTTTGGAGTAATACAATACAATTATCTCTTTCTCATAATACAAAAAGAGTAAATCCATGGACATATATTTAACTTGTGCACCTCTTTGTAAAATTTTGCTTCAACCACAAGAAACCTAAATATCACATGCTTATAAATAAGGCATACATAAAAATAAAAATAACAACTCCCATATATTAATAAGACAATACTATTTTTATCTATGACCATGAATTCCTCCCAAGTAATAGGAAAAACAAAAACAAACTGCCACTTTAACTTGCAATCAGGCTCCACAACTTTAAAAAGACAAAATGCACAACACAAAATAGAAATAAAAACCAACAACATATATATTCATATTTCTAGAAAATTATAGTAGAGCTTCACTGCTCTATATCTTCTCTCCTTCCCACACTTACTCTCTTTTTTCTTCCTCTCTTCTACATACCAAAATGTAGCACTAAAACAAATACATAAAATTCATAAATTAATTCCTACAAATGCATGTCAGAGTTAGATACAAATATAAATATAATTTCTATAATTAAAAGGAATGTCGGAGAATAACTATGATCATTTGCTAAATGCATATATTTTCCCCTTTTGTCAAAATTCTTAATTTTTTAGAAGATTTCCATCTATCAGAGGGTGGAGTTAATTTCGGTAGTTGAGATTATATCTCCAACATTTCAAGATTTGTGTAAACCAGTCGATAATTAACCATGCCCAAATTTGAGTTCTTTTCTTCCTGTTCTCCATCTAGTAAATTAGTATGCCTAAAAGCTAAATTTGTTTATATATTTTAGAATTATTATTCTTACAATATGGTGTATTCATTAATACGGGATGGATTGAGTATTGATACAATGGTATAAGGCTATAAGTTATTAAGCCATAACTATTGTGTCTATAACATTCTAAATTATATGTAGGATTATACAAATCCATAAAGCTAATGAAAAAAATTGATGGCTAAGAGACATAGTACACACATCTTAGAATTATTAAATTATAATATGTTATAATGACAGAGAATGGAAATGCAATAAAATATGGTTAAAAAATGATGTAAACCCCATGCCATATATTTAGTTTTGTTTCCTAGTATAGTTGAAAGGATAGGAAAATATTTTATGCCTTTTCTTTAAGGTAATATTTGTAATATTTATCTCTCTAGATTTTTAAGTGTATTTGGGAGTTCTTTTTCATAATCATAAATGTTGAAAATGGTTTGAAAAAGAAACAAAGTTTTGTATGATTAGTGACCTCTATCAATAGACAACTTGAAATTTCCCAAGGAAATATTTAATTTACTTCAATCCTATAGATAATCACAAAATGTTTAGTGAAGTTTTCTAGCTCTTGACTTTTACTAGTGTTAATAAGGAGTGTCAATGGCTTACAAGTAAAATTTGATTTTTTTTTAAAAAGAGAGTAAGGTTCATTGGTCTAGTCCTTGAATTTTTGTTTCAATCCCAAGGTTTTGACTTGTACTAGTGATTTTAAGGAGTGCCAATGATTTACAGTTTAACTTTGTTGTAAGTTTTAAGAGAGAACATGGTGCATTTGTCTAATCCTTAAAGCTTTTGTTTCACTTCCAAAGTTTTGCCTTTCCGAGTCTATAAGGAGTGCCAATGACAAACAGGTAAAATTTTCTGCAAGTTTATAAGAGAGAATAAGGTTCTTTGAAGCTTTTGTTTCACTTAGAGTTTTACTAGATGCTAGGCCAAGTTAGAGGAGTTAGGAAAGATTATGTCATTTTCATGCTTACAAGGATCAAAGAAGAATGTTTTTACGATAAAAAAACTTCTATCATTGCATTTAATCAACATAAAGGAGATTTATCTTAATAGTTTTCAATTTAGAATATATGGCCTTAATCCAATTTAACATTACCATTTTTAAAAACAGGCCTTCTAACATAATGTCAAGTCCTTCACCCCGAGGAAGAGTTATTTACTAAAACAGAGATGATGTCTGTGTAGCCCAACCAAGGAATCATCTTTTTATCTCTTGCCAATATTTCAAAGTGATAGACCTACGAGTAATACCCCTAACAACGTTAGATCATTATTTATAGGACCCAAATCATTATAGATTTCTTGTCTCCATTAGTTGTATATTTTCCAATATCTAAAAGGGATTTTGGTTTAGGTTCTTTTGGTGTAATGTTATTGGGCTCCACGTAGCCTCTTGTCCTTGTGCTTAGTCAACCACTTTTTATTCTCTAAGCTAGTTTGGAGGAAAAGGAATAGACTCTTGAATGAAGATTTTGGATGGCCATATTGAGAAAAAAATTGTATGTGGAGAATTTAGCCATCTCTAATGAGGAACTCCATGTAATCATTTTCACTTATTTCATGGAGGACCTAGTAGCACAAATAACAAAATTATGCATGGGTATCCACAAGGCCTTCAAATTCATTCAACTTTCACACCCCGTAAAACACCTCTTCCCCGCTTAAAGGCTCTTGAATATCCTCCCTTCTTCAAAGTATCATATGCAACAATGTTGGAAATATTTTCATTGATGTCAAATGATTCATTGATGTCAATAAAGGATGTAAAAAGATTAAAAAATAACATGGTGACCATATTTAATAACAAAGTGAATGTAATAATTGTATACCAATCAACCTCCATAAAGATTAAATGATTTTTTTATGTGGTTGACCTACCTTGAAGAAGGCCCAACCTATTAGGTGAAGATTCATGACCATTCTAAAGGGAATTTTGGGATATAAAATAAATATTTATTGGATGTAGGAAGGGAGGATTTTGAGTGAATATCATTTGGAAGAAGAACATAATTATATGTGTGTGAAATAAGAGTTATATTTTTAGAAGACAAGAATATTTGTGAAGAGGAAATAAAAGTATGCATCATTATTTGAAATTAAAACACTACGAAGGTGGTGTCGTTATTGGTTTAGAGATTGGTGCACGATAAAATGAAGAGATTGATTTTCTTCCGGAGTTAGTGTTAGGTGGAAAATATTGGTGTCGAAATTGCTAAGTTAGTGATTCACTTTGGGGATTGGTGTATCGAGTAGGTTGGTTCTTACATGAATTGTAAAATACAACACACACACACACACACACACACACACACACACACACACACACACACACACACACACACACACACACACACACACACACACACACAACCAATTTTTTTGTGGTTTTTTCCTGAAAGGGTTTCTACATAAATATTGTGTTCCTCTTGTGTTGCATAATTTTAAGATATTGTGAGATTTTTTTGTTTTGACTATTTAAATTTTCAATTATTATAATTTTATCTAATATTGATTCAGTCCCCCTCTAATTATGAGTGTTTGATTAACAATTAGTATCAGATTTGGTTCTTACAGGAACAATATAATTGATGGAAGGTATATTTCAAAAGAATACATGACCAGTAATCAAGTACTTGAGAGTTTTTCCACAAACAAGGCTCCATTATTCGACGTTAAAAATTATGATTTATGGATCATAATAATGAAAACCTATCTAATGGATCTAGGTTTAGATATTTTGTAATATGTAGTAACATGATAGATAATTCCTCATACTCCACTTATAGATCAAGCTAAAAAGAGGGCCGTGAAAACAAATCTAAATACTTGAACACAATATTAGGAGGCTTGTTTGAATATGAGTTTTTCAAAGTTACACATTGTGACATGAGACAAACTAGAAAATAACTATGAGGGAGACACCAAAGTAAAGAAGGCTAAACTCCAAACCCACAGAAGGTAGTTTGAGATTCTAAAAATCAAAGATGAACATAATGTTGCATCATATCTTCTTCGTGAGGGAGAAATTGTGAATACCATCAAAGCACTCAGTGAAAATATATACAAAGAAATAATATCACAAAATGTGCTAAGGTCTCTCCCCTTAAGATTTTATCCTAAGGTTTCTACAATTGAGGAAATAAAATGTCTAAACACGCTAAAGTTGGATGAGTTACATGGAATCCTCACAACATATAAAATGAGGACATAAATAGAAAATATTTCAAATCGATAAGTTTCCTTAAAAGCTTCACAAATGGTCAAAAATTCAAAAGATGAGTCAAGTGATGAATTAGAAGAAGAAGAATATATTTTTTTGATAAATATAGAAAAGAGATATGACAAGTATAAAGGTAAGCTTCATTTCAAATGTTACAATTGTGGTGAGATAGAGAGAATTTCATTGCTAAGTGTCCTCATGAAAAGATGATATAGTAGTGATGAAAAATAACATGCTAAGGTATTAAAGAACAAACATAAATAAAAAAAGAACTATAATATGGAACAAATAAAAAGAAGAAAATATATGACAGGCATAAGAAAACCCTCTACACAAATAAGGAGAGTATCTCATAAGAATGTAGTGATAGAGAAGAAAATATTCTCATGGTAATAGAAAAAAATAACGATGAAGACCAAATGTTTTTAGAAGAGGAAGAATATTTTGAGGATGAAGGAGAATTGTATCTGAAAAAGAACTTATCCATGAATTTTGTGAAATGAAGAGGCTTGAGAAAAATAACTTGAAGAAAAATTAAACCTTCAAAAATTGAAGAAGAAGGTGGAAATTCAAAATTGAACATATCTCAAAGCTTTGAAGAGTCTAAAAAGATTATTATCAATTTGAAAAATAAATTAGAAGAGGATAAAAGAATTGAGGAGTTAGTAATTAATTTGATGAAATTAAGAGAGGAAAATTGTGCTAAGCTTGAATATGAAATTGTTGATTTACGAAACGAATTGGAGAAGTCTAGTGATAAGGTAAAAATCAATTAAATTTTGAAAAGTGCACTGAGGTCTAGGATAAAATTCTTAATAGCTAAGGGTCACTATGCATCAAGAAAATTATTTTCTATGAAGAAAAACAAGAGGTTACTAAGAAGGATTTGAATTCAAAAATTGTTGAACCTCCGAAGAAAGAAGATAAGACTCCTCATAAGAACCACATTAATCAAAAGGATATCAAAGACAAGAACTAGTGACATAAGGTTCCCATAAGAAACTTAAGAAGACCCTTATATCCAAGGCACCTTTACATGATAAGGTATCAAAGCTCTTTTATGGCTATCATTTCTCGTGCAAAAGTTTTGGTAATAAGGAAATATATTGTAAGGTTCAGAAAGGAATAATGGTTAGAATAAAAGTGCTTATGGTTATTCAAGTAGAAAGCATAACTCATTTTCTGCACTATTGGATTACAATGAATATGATATTGTGTGTTATAAGTGCAACACACGGTTGGTCATATAACACAATATTGTAGAAGTGTTTCTATAGAGAATCCAAAGAAAACCAAGATCGTAGATACCACGCCAAGTAGAAACCATAATTTACAAATTTTTGGAACAAGAAACAAAATGAAGAGAAAGAGAAAGCTATTCTTGTTCAATTTCTTCTCATGTGAAAAATAAAGAGAAGCATTGGTAATGTATGCATGAGAAGATTAGCTATATTAATAAACATGAAATTAAACCTAGTAACTCCATGATATAGCTAAACCTATCCTAAAAATCAAGATGAGTGCTAAACAAGATAACTTCTACAATAATGAATTAAACTAAAACACTATCATTTTATCTCTAACTACTCTATGATTACTTAAAACATAAATTGAACCTAGTTAAACTTATGAGCAATCAAATTAGATTTTTGTTTGCTTCAATGGAGGTGAAGAGGTATCTCTAAAATGGCTATAAGGCCAAGTTAGATATCCTCCTACTAACCTACTATGAAGGTACAAATGTAAGATGAAGGAGCTTCAACAATTGAGGATATCCAAGATCAAATGCCTTATTAGGTTGGCTAATACAAATGAGGTCTAATGCCAAGATCTCCAAATGTGTGAGAGAGGACCATTTGAAAGGAAAGCCTTAGGATTGAATTTATAGTTTTTGGTTTGGAACATTTTGGAATTCTTGTGCATGTGGAACTAAAGTCTAAGAACGATTAGGTTAGTTAACTAGGGTTTAGGCTAGTTAATCTTGATTAGCGAGTGATTAAAGACTCATTGAGAGTTAGGAGTGTCATTAATAATTTATGACTGATAGATAGCTTAGGAAGCCGATAAAAGTGATCTAGAGATATTTAGGGAGGTTACGAACAGGTTGAAAGGATGAATGTCTATCTAATAAGATAGATATTACCCCCGATTAGATGATTATAGGAGGAATATGAATGAAATAGTTTTGTGAATGGGCATTCGAGAATGGAGAGAAGAATGGGGAATTAATGAAGTGTCGTTAATCAATTAAATTGGAGGAAATGATAAATGTAAGCATATTTTAGGTGTCTACATTTCCCCCTCTTTGGGGTGGCATAATTGACATCACTTCAAAGAAAGTAGAAAAGCATAAATAAGTAGAAAATTTCTAATGGATAGAGAAAATGAGTGGAATGAAGGATTCCCTCATGATTGTCGATGGGGTGATGGAAGAGCTCGATTGACGATAAAAAGATGACAAAAGAGAGAACAGAAGAAAGAATAGTGTGAAGAAGAAGAAAATAAAGGGGATATAGAAGAAAAGGAGTATGAGGTAGTGGGACTGAGCTAACATCCATCCAATTCCTTTTAAATAACTTTATTTCTCATAATATTACTAGTGATCTTCATCATTAGTCCTTATTAAAAATAATGAACAAAAGTGTATTATGACATGAAAATCCATATACAAATAGATGTCCATTGGTGAAAAATAAAAAATGCATGAAACATACAAAATGCAATGCAATTAAAGAAAGTAAGTGATGCCTAACTCCATGCAACATAAATAATGCAATGCAATACTAGAAAGTAAACAAGCTAACCTAATAGAGAAATAAAATGTAATGTTTTTGTTACCAAGCTTCAATTTCAACCTATTGGAATTAACAACAAGGGTTAATGATGGTTCCCCAAGAAAACTATACATGTAAGGGGAATAATGGAGGAAACTTTAGTCGATGAAAATGCAATGTGCACTATGAAACAGATACCACAAAAATTGTTGTGGCTTAGAGAGTACGAGGCAAGTAAAAGCTTATATTTTATTGATGGAAGTAGATCAAGATGATCTGTAATTTGTGCACATGAACATGTGAGAACAAAAGAGTGATGTTTTTAGGATGATTATATATTTTTTTGATGTTTCTTGAAACTTATTTGAATGTTTTTGTGATTTTTCTAACATATTAGAATGTTTTTCATTTTTCTAACATATTTGATTGTTTTTATTTTTCTAACATATTTGAATATTTTTATTTTTGAAAGTTTTTATAAACTATGTATAGGAAGATGAGGAAATATGGTTGTCCCTAGTGATAGATGGGATGTATAAGGGTAGAATCCCACACGCATGCACAAGAAAGGTGAAGATGCAAAAATTCCCTATCGATTAGGTGGGAGTATTCAAAGGAAAATATTCATGCATTGATGATGAGTGGGGATCAAGGCCAATATGTGTAGGTTTAATCATGATGATGAATGTAACCCAATGATGTGTTAGGAAGGAATAAGGATGCCCCCATCATAAGATGGCCTAAAACCACATGATATAAAGGAAGTGGCAGATTGAATTTTGTGAAAGGGACAAAGGTGTCCGTAAACATGGCAAAAAAGGAAATACTTATACACATGGATATTTTGAATGAAGTAGAATAATTATTTTAATGATATCAATATATATTAGAAGCCTCATGATAAAAAAAATATTAGCCAAATGAAAGAATTTTGAGACAAGATACGTCTTAGAGTAAGAGTTTGAACAAGGTCCAAAAACAACACTTGGTAACATACTAACCTTGTTTACTCATACAGATCCATTGTGTGCACATGAAAATTAATTACCTCTTGAAGGGAGGATTTAATAGTCAACAAGTGAAGAAACCCTAGCCAATGTGTAGGAATGATTGATTTTGAAAGGCAATTTTTTTAATGGATGGTTGAAGGATAATCGTATATTCTTTGTCTATGAGCCAAACATCTATAGCCCCGATGGAGATGCATTTCATTCTAATATCAACATTTCTCTCTCACGATTAAGAATCCATATCCCTGGTAGAGATTATTAGAAATACCCCAAGAGATAGTTATATATCAATTTGTGTTTACATTTAGCTTTTAGATTTTGAGTTTTGATTCTTTTCTATTCTTTTTCTTTCTGAAAAATTATTTCAGCTCTAGTGATTAACAAGGGGTTAAAAACCACGAGATGGCTTGATGGAAGGAGGTGGAAGTGATTGTGATGATGAAATTGGATAGTGTAAACAAATATGTCCAAAAGTTATTCATAACAAGTTTATTAGATGTTGAATGTGATAGGATCTCTAATAGGTAGTTCGTTCTTTAATTTACCAAAGTGATAAAAGACCAGGGTCAAACAAATACCATAGAGATAAATTTCAAAGATGCTTGTGAATGAGCTTTCCAAAATATTATCGAAGGATGAAATGGCAGATTCCTTGTAGAGGAATAAAAAGAAGGGGAAGAAATAACATCCATGTGTATACAATACCTAATTGCAATGTTTGATCTATGCTCCTTTTGATATTTTTCTATGCTTTCTCATTTTTTTTTTTTTTTGCATTTTTCTATAAATTATCTAGTAAATGCATGATATAAAACCTAGAAACTCCAACCGTATGCATGTGAAGATTAGCTATGTTAATAAAAATAAATTAAATCTAGTAACTCCATGATATAAGTAAACCTATCATAAACATCATGATGAGTGCTAAACAAGATAACTTCTACAATAATGAATTAAACCAAAACACTCTAATTTTATCTCTAACTACTCTATGATTACTTAAAATTAAATTGAACCTAGTTTAACCTATGAGCAATCAAATTAGATTAGTTTTTCGCTTGATGGAGGTGAAGATGTCTATCTTAAATGGCTACAAGGCCAAGTTAGATATCCTTTGACTAACCTATTATGAAGGTATGGATTCAAGATGGAGGATCTTAAACAATGGAGGATAGCCACGATCAAATGCCTTATTAGCTTGGCTAATGCAAATGAGGTATAATGCCAAGATCTCTAAATGTTTTAGAGAGTAACCATTTGAAAGGAAAGCCTTAAGCTTGTATTTATAGTTTTTGGTTTGGAAGATTTTTGAATTCTTGTGCATGTGGGACTAAATTCTAAGAAGGATTAGGTTAGTTAACCTTGGTTTAGGATAGTTAACTATGGTTTAGGCTAGTTAATATTGATTAGAGTGTGATTAGAAACTCATTAAGAGTTGGGAGGAGTTTGATTAACCATTTATGACTGATAGATAGCCTAGGAAGCCAATAAAAGTGATCTAGAAAGAACTAAAGAGGTTATGAATGGTTGAAAGGAGGAATATCTATCTAATAAGAGAGATATTAGCCCAACTAAATGATTATAGGAGGAATATGATTGAAAGAGTGTCATGAATGGGCATCTGAGAATGGAGCAAAGAATGGGGAATTAACGAAGTGTCGTTAATCAATTGAATTGAAGTAAATACCAAGTGTAAGCATATTTTAGGTGTCTACAGGTACATTGATAGTGGATGCTCAATCAATATGATATGAGATAAGAGGAAGTTACATTCCTTGAGGAAAGTAAGTAGAGGAAAAATAAAGATTTGAGACAAAGCTATAACAAGGATAACACACTTAGGTAATATTAGTCTCAATGATGTAAAAATAAAAGTTCGAATGTGTTTTACATTGAAGGGATGAAGCATGACCTCATGAGTGTTAGTCAAGTGTGTGATCAGGGAAACATCCTCACTTTTCATCCTCAAGGGTGTGGAGTAAGGAAATTTGACTTAGGAAGATTAGTTGCAGATGTAAATAGAACCATGGATAACTTGTATGTACTTAACGAAGTGAAGAAGGAAATTTTCTATATGACATAGTTTGATGAGAGTTTTTATGACACAAAATAGTGGGTCATTTGAATTTTGACAATTTGGAGAAAATGACAATAAGTAGTCTATGAGAGACATGCCAAAAATCACGTATCCTTCCAACACCATTTTTAAGATATGTCAACATGGAAAAAAGCTGGAGGCAAATTCAAATCAAAGGAATATTCAACAATTAAGCCTTTGGAATTTATTCATACGAGACTTGTGTGGGCCCACAAGAACTCAAAGTTTAAAAGGTGAGAGCTACTTTATGTTGTTAATTGATGACTATTATAGAATTACATGGGTTGATCTTATAAAAGATAAATATGAGGCATTTGATAAATTTAATTATTTTAAAGAATTAGTAGAAAATGAAACAATGTTGAAAATAAAAGTGCTTGAGATTAGATAGAGGAGGATAATGTTTTTAGACAAATTCGAGAAACTTTAGATACACACCTATAAAAGACATTGTACAAAAGGAATTATCAGTAATATCTTATAAAATGGAAAGGGAAATAAATTAAGGATGTATCATGCATTATGAAATTTAAAGTTTCCTAACTTATACAATCAATTGAGGAAGTCATGAAATATACATTGCCAAGGGATTGTGTTTCTAATTATTGATAGTGTATGATGTAAGATCATTTGAGTTCACTTGTAATATAAAATCACTAAAATAGGATAGAATTAAGAGAACAAATTATTTTACAAATTTTCATACATCTAAGGAACATTGTTCAATCCTATGCATTTTGTTACTTGGAATAAAATATGTAATTCATGAACTATTTTTTTGTGGAATTTACATGAATTTAGATATGTGATATTTTCTGTAATACCTATAAAAAGGGCACATTCATATTATACACATTAGTGATACATATATTTTATGGTTATGCTCTAGTCAACATCAATATGGTTATAGTATTAACACATGCAACTAGATCCATTTTATTTATATTCTAGATAAATTAGTGATATCAGATGATTCAGTCTAAGAAAATGTGCTCACAAGAAAATGGACCGAATCAACACTTATCTAAGTGAGTTAATGAATTTTTTTATGGTGCATCCTTATTTGGGAAAAATACTTTTAATATAATGGGGTGATTGATGTGTAAAGTATATTGAGAGAAAAACATAAACATAATAATCTTGACATCAACATGGATGTCATTGAGAATCACCAAGTTTTTTTCAAACAAGCTCTAAGATGTTTTAAATGAATGTCAATATATCTAGATGGGTTTATAATATTACCCAACTCTTATTCTAGTTAAATCCATTAATCTATCAATTTTAACATACATAGAACAATATGTAATCTATATTACACAAAAGAGATGTAATTTGAAGAAGCTAAAAATATAAAAATCATCCAAAATTAAATTATATATCCATATGGGAAGAACAAAAAGATAAAATATTACAATCAATGCATGTTTATAAAAAAATTAAAGCCTAGATTTGGTGTTCACTATGTATGAAACTTGCTTGGATAGAGTCTAATATTAGGAATTAAAAACAAAAACCAGAACTAAGATAGAGATATCATATTAAAATATGCAAGTAGAAATGACTTACCCACTTTAAGGGAATAATGTTGAAACCTCTGTCTTTCTCTCAAGGAAGTGATTTATTGGCTTCAAAGGAAAGGGATATACAATTTATCTTGCACCCGGTTCTTCGATGTAGGGATTGATTTTGGTGGGGCTAGGGGTGCGACTTCTCCTCCAACAAAAGGATTGGTTGATACGGGGCCCTCTGTAGGTGGAAGAGGTAGGAATTTTTCTTTGGTTATCTCTAAATGGTCTTCTCGAAGGGCCCCTCTTCTTAATCCTGGTTTTTCCCTGTACTCATGTTTTATGAGAACAACTGAATATGGTGTGTGAAAGTGAGGAAAAACTTTCTATAACTACCCTCACCTTCCACTTCAAGATTTTTTTCGAAACTTACTTAATTGAATGAATGGATTTCCCAAAGATGGAGCACAATAATAAATGGTAACATAGAGATCTACCCATGCTCTATTGCTTTCTTCATTTTGTTTTTGAATTTGTTGAAGATAAGGATATTATGGACATGAATCACTGGGTATGGGGGAAAATGGTCTTATGGTCAAACCATGGCACCATGCGGGAAAATGGTCTTATGGTCAAACCATGGCACCATGCTTTTGACCCTTTAAAACCCTCATTTGATTCTCATCCTCTTTGGGTTAGAATACCTGAAATTCTTATCCAAATCAAGAATGAACATTTCTTTGAATCATAGCCAACTGGTTAGGGGCTTATGTTAAAATAGAAGACAACACTTCCCGAACTTCCATATTACGTTTTCTTGTATTATAGTTAACATGGACCTCACTTAAGACATCCCCTTGAGATAAATATTCTTATTGGATAGTAAACATGGGTTCAAAGGATTGATTTTTAAGGTTTTATTTTTCGGTGCAATAGATGTTTTAAATATGACACTTAATCGTAGATTGTGAGCGACCTAAGCACACGGCATTAAACCCGTATGGTGGATAGTTTCTCTACATGATCATTACATAGTGTGTGCCCCATCTGATTTAGTATAGGATCTATTATTTCCCTCTTCGAATAAGAACTCCTCCCCGGGATGATAATACAACGGTGGTTTATGATACCCTAGCTTATTATTCTAGTGATCCCTATTAGGGATCTTAAGGAGAGTTCTTCTTTATCTCCTTATTTGAATAATTTCAGACAAATTAACTCCTTAGAAGTCATTATTCCTCTTGATCCTAGTCTCGATAATGTTTTTGAAAGAGATAACTAGGTGGTTATAGAAAGTAAAAAAAAAGGCTCCACTAAAACGCATTCGAAATATTTGGTTGCTTTGTTGTATATCTTGGTTGTATCTTTTTTTATATGCATTTTTTTGTTGTAGCTAGGTTTCTTTTTCTAGTTCATCCAATTTGGTCTTCATAATTCTATTTTGTTATTTGGCCTTTTGTTTCGGTAGGACTCGGTTAAAAAACCTTTTACACTGAATTAGAAAAACAATGTCAAAACCTTAAAATTTTTGGTGTAGGTATTTTCCACTATATTATTTTACGTACATGGTCTAGTTATCTTTCTTAGGTTAGTCGTAGGTTAGTAGAGAATTTACTTTTAGTCCTATTATAATTTTATTCGAGTTAGTTACCCTTTTGGGTGACCACATTTTCACAATATAATGTAACGTCATATGCATATTTTCACTAATGGGTTTATGCATGAATTAATAAATAAATACAGTTTCTTCTCTTGAGTGTTTTAGGACCTCACTACTCCACACATATTTGTTTCTTTGTGTGTTCAATCCTATCCAATCACAATCCTCGATTATGGACCACTTAGATATGGTATCATAAAATATCCGGTACCTAAATGCCATTTCCTTTATTGTAAGATCTAGAATTGTAGCTCATTTTTGGGTATTTCTCATTGATTTTGGTTTTCAAGAGTTTGGTAGGATTTCTAGAAAATCGGTGCAAATATATTCCTCTGAATTCCTTGTACATGATCTATTTCACAAAACCTTAGATTCTAATGTGCAAATGACCTAGTTTTGTGAAGCAATGTTGACCATTCGGAGGGTTTGAAGGGATTTTTATTGAAATATGCACAAATCGCATTGTTTCTAATTTTTTTTATTTCCTGAAGCACTAGGTGGTTATTTACTCTTTTTGTGGAATACATACTTTTTTTAATATCTAGAGTTTTATTTTCTTTTTCCTTGCCATCTATACATTTTGACATTTATAGGTTGGTCATCAAGTCAAAAGAAACCCATCCTAATGTATTTTGGATTTTTAGGGTGTCTAAAAATTTAAAAATTCTACATGCGTATTTTGTGACTTTTCAAGGGTTTGACATGTCAAACATCGATGGGTAGTATTTTAGGTTTATGGGACTTGAGGAGATCTCTAAATTTTTTAAAGAAATTTTAATCTACGGTCAAACCTCTAAACCCTATTCAATGCCAAGTATTTTTATTTTTCATGACTTCAAGACATCTCAACATTTCAAAATATCTATAAAATTATGGTTAAAGTTTTGATCCTTGATTAACTCTTAGTGTTCCAAGGTTTTCATCTAATTTTTCATTTTTAAGGATATTAAACATGCTTGACATGCTTCAGGTTTTCCCCTTGTCTAAAATATTTCGAGTTCCATCCTCTATCTAACATGCTTGGAGTTCCAACACCTATCTGACACCTTTCGGTTTCGACCCTTGTTGAACATGTTTTGGGTCATGCACCTTGTTTGTCATGCTATCAAGGTATCGAGAAAGGTAAATATTCCACAATTTTTCAAGTTTAAAAATGTGTTTGACAAGCCCTAAAATCTTGCATAATTAGTCATATTTTTAAAGTTGTTGAGAAAGGTCAAAATCAAAACATCCTATTTCGGGTCCATGAAGGTGCTTGACAAGTTTATAACCTTGATCGGTGTTGTTTAGGTTTTGAAGGTGTAGAGTAGGGTGCAAACTCTTAAAAACATTTTTGCATATCATATTTATACATGAACAAATTTTCACTATTCATTATAAAAATATGGTACTTTAGGAAGTAAAATCACTCCCCAGGTCACATCACATTGTAAGGTGACATAAGAAAAGGCAAGTGGTGTTGTTTCTAGCCCTTAGTCCTTGGTCACATGAGAGTTAAGCCATTGGTCACTCCATACACAAGTGGGCTTCAAATTTCCTCATAATGTTCTCGGGAAATTTTTGTGCTTAATCTTTTATGTAAATAGGATATTATTTTTGTGAGAAATAAAATTCAATCTTCCGTTAATTTCACTCAACAACTCGATTCTAGCACTATTTTTCAAAAGTGTGAGTTTTTTCAAGCTCTCTACATTGGTGATATTCTTGTTCCTCACTATTGTCCCACTTTTTGTAGTTTTTGTACTTTCAAAACTATGTGATAAACATCTTGTGACCAAACATGAATTTTTAAGATGATATAAATACTCATAAATTTTTTTAAATTTTTATATATTTTTTAACTATTTATTTACTAGTTTTTAAAATATTTATGGCCACAAAGTTGGTTTCATATCTTTGAAAGTTGGTTTCATATCACAATCACACTTAGTTCAACATAAAACCACATCCTTCAATAGAACAATCTCATGTTCCTCTTCTTACACCATTTAATTATAATGAGTGGAGATTAAAAGTAAAAATTATGTTGAGGAGTAAAGGCTTACACCGATCACCATGGGTATTAAAACACAATTGACACTTTGGATGTCGAGATGGTGAAGTGGTACAACAAAAGTGACGAATCCTATGATATATTATGTCTATCAATGTATTTGGACATACTTAATGAAGTGTGTAGCATTTTGGAAGGACTATTTGGGATGAAAGACAATGAAAAGTGATGAGTCCAAGAATGAGCTCATCCATTTGAGAATAAGAAAATTTTATATGATATAAGACTTCTTCACCAAATTCAAATCATAGGGGTTTCCTTCAAATCTATGTGACATAGAAAAATGATAAACAATTGGTTCATTCCATCCTTATCAAATTGGTTTTCAACTATTTGTTTTTGTTTGTATCTTTCACACAACTAGCAATGGCATGGGAGCTACATGGATCATGTCATCCTTGGCTAATTTTTCAGATGACTTAACTTAGGAGTAAGCCAAGCTTATTAAAATGGCTATATTGAAGTCCTCTAAACCCCATTCTCTACTTGTTAGACACAAGAAACAAAATTCTTCAATCAATGAGAAGAAACAAAATAACAAGGATCAGGGATACTAGTAAGGATCAAAATTATCCCACCTCAAAATCAAACTCCAACACTTCCTCTTCCAATGTTAATTCCAAAAAAAGACAATCAGATGTGGGTATTATATAGGAAAGAATGATGAAAGGAAATTTATGAAGAAGAATATTGATTATCTCATGAGCCCTCTTGAAAAGAAAAATATAGGTGTCTTTGTGTCTATCAAACCATCTTCATCAACCCATGAATCCTCTATTATATTTGACAATGGAAAAGAGAAAGAGGAAGAATTAAGAAAGGATAAAACAAATGGGAGAGACCTAGTTAATGTTGTAAAAATAAACTCCTTCATGGGTTATTGTTTCTAGTGCATCACAACATATGGCCTCTTCACATGTTGAGTTCACTTCCTTAGAAATATGTGATATGTTCTTTATATGAATAGGTGAAAAATTTTCTGATGATGTTTTTGAAGATGGTTTGTTCAAGTGATTGGAGGAACACTCAATATTGTTCTTAATAATCCATCATTTTCAACTAATATCCTACACTCACCTTGGTTAGGTATTGCATGTTGAGTTCACCCCGTATTTATTGTATGTAAGAGAATTACATAGATATGATATTATTGCAATTTGTGTAGTTGATCATCAAACTTTGCCATACTACTCTCACTTTGTTCCACCTTCAAATTCTTCATCGATTCACCTATACTTGATGAAATTTCATATCCTTACCACATTCCTAATGAATATGACCCATCTTCTAGATAAAATGACTACATTAGTAATGGGGATCCACATCCACCATAGCCTTGTCACCTTATAAATTTTGACGAGTTATTTATTCATCTACCTTATTTTGGCACTTCTTTGAATTTTCAAGGAGTAAGAAGATTGAGTGAAGACTCATCAAACATCGAGAAATCTATTACACTATTGTAGAGCCTTCAAAGTTCCTTTTTGTTTTTATTTCAGATACACAATCCATTTATGGGGCTATTAACTTTTCTACATTTCCCGAGGACATAAATCCATGTGTTAGGAACCACACCTTTGCTAGTGTTCTATTAGCTACTTAGTGGGCTCCTTCACTTTTCCAAGCTAATCCAATATTTACTACTTATAACTCCTATCCTTGTACATTTCAAAAATATATCAATGCTATATACAAAATCCATGTGATCTAGAAAGCACTTTTGTTATGTATTGGAATATAATTCTAGGTTTTTGAATACTATGAAACAGATCTTCACTAATTATTCTAGTGATTAAAATCCACTACGCGAAGATCCTTTGCAAGATATAGGATGGATAAAAAAATTGAAGCTTCAACATGAGATTTCTAGTCATACCATCTGTTTCATTTCTCATTTGGAGAGGAATGTTTTCTAATGGGTTCTCTCCTTTTCTACACTTTATGAGATATTTTCTTTATACATTGGTAACTCCTTAGGCCTTGCTGTTGGGACCCACATTTTCTACCCACCTAAACTACATTTATGATATGTTGGTTGTGTAGGCATTCGCACTATGTGGTTTTACATAAATGGTCTAATAATATTGTTTAAGTTAATAATAGGTTTATTATGGGAATTAACTTCTAGTCATTTTATAATTATGAGTTGAATTAGTTAGCTTTTATGGTGACCTATTTTGTCAATAATATAGCCTCCTACACATATTTTGGCTAGTGGGCTTATACATGAATAAATGAATGAAGATATTATTGTTCCATTGAGTCTTTCTATATTACACTACTCCACAATTTTTTTCTTTGTGAATTCTGTAGTATCTAGTTACAATCCTCACTTGAGGACTACTCTAAACAAAACAAGACACAATTTCTCAATATGATGATTATATATGAGCTAGTAACTCCTTTATTTACCCTTATATTCTATGTAAATAACTAAGGATGATGTATTGATCATTATTAATACATAAATAAATGTGATATTACATGTTAAAATAAATTGTTAGCCACGAGTAAATTTTACATATCTCAATATATGGCATAAGATTAAGGGCATAACATGCCCCTTCCATTCAAGGAAATATTATCCCCAATGTTAATAGTGTTTGCATGTTATGATATAAAAGAATAAGCCTCAATATTGATTATCTCTACATGTAAATATAGAATATATTCTTCACATATTGCAAGTTAATTGTTTTGAATCTTCAATATTAATAGGAACTCATTAACTAGCCACTTCTTTAACCTATTAATGATTTTTTCATCCACTTTTCTTAGGTTCCAATCTATTTATCCTTGTTTATAAAGATACAATAGATCCTTCCGGATGAAATCTTATGTTTAATGGTAGACTTTGAGATAGAAATGTGAATGATATGTGATAGAGGAAAAAGTTTTTTTTCTACAAGTTATCTTATGCTAGTTTTATTTTTTCTCTTTTACTACTCAAACCAATGTTAGGATATTTAAGGTTAAAATTGTGGACGATGGAAAAAATCATAATATTTTTGGATAGATGTTCTCTCGTATGTGGCATAAATAACATCACGTATATCTTCCACAATAACTATGTATTTATTAAACCTTTCTCTAATTTTTGGTGGTATGGAGGAAATTTAAAGTGTTTCTTCCATTGAAATGAATTTGTTTCTGGGAACTTTGTTCATTGAAATTTCATGAGATCTCACTAATTGAGGTGAATTTATGTGTAACCTTTTCAAATTAAACATATTTCCTTTTTAATGAAAACATATGAAAAATTTCTACAAGTTCATTTCAATCATTTCAAGGTTCTTATCCATGTACTTCCAATATAATATCTTCTTCACCCATCATGGGAATAACAAACATATGGAAATGTAGCTTGAAGTATTCAATATTAAGTTTGATACTATAGAATTTTGTAGAACAATTGATTGTGCCACAATCTTCAATCATCCGTAAAATTATGGATTTTGGTAAATAAAATTGTTTAAATGTGACATAAACCTATTATTGAGATAAGTATTTGTTCTCCCTCGCTTAATCAATATTGAACCTTATGGTTTTTTAGGATACCTTTACTTTGAATTTTTTTGTTGGAGAGATAACATCTAAAATTGCGAGAATATAAATAGTCATTTGGGACCCTTCACACCATAATTCATTCACAATGTCAACTTCGTTTTAGTCATTTGTGACATCATCATATATTTCCTTAATGTACAATAATATATTTTGAACACATCTATGTCCTTTGCGGTTCTTTATTTTCACAATAGAAATATAAACATTTTCTCCGTTTCTTATAAATGTATTAAAGATTTAGTCTGGAAGGTTCCGGGAATGATTTTTCTAAAACCATTCTTTATTTTTTTAGTGAAAGTATCATGTTTATTAAAATACCTTATGTCCACTTACTAAGAAAGTATAAACAATTCTATTACAACACTTTGATTAAGGAGCCAAATATCAATTTAGATGTTATAGTTTATACCACCTAAGAACGTATCATTTATATGATCCTCTTTGATTTCGTGAACACAAAGATAGCTATTAGAATTTGCTGCACATAGTCTTCACTTTCCTTGTCTGTCATAAATGTTCCTATTGACAATTTTTACACTTGTACAAAAATGGAAAAATCGAAATTTCATTATGATGGATAACATTGGTGAAGTATAGCTAAGCTAGGGATTTTCTATCGATAATATTTTCTTGTTGAATTAATTAATTATTACATGAAATTTGTAGCTGTGTGCGTTGTTACAAAAATAATAGATCACATAGTCTACCATTTCATGGCTATCTTTAGCAAAAGAACACAAGGCCCTGAAGGACAGCTGTGTTATCTTGATGAAGACATCCAATTGCGAGAATAAATGAAATGTAGATAGCAGAAATCGAGTTCATTACTTTGGATGTTATAGGTATTCTTAATGACCTTTCCTTAATGATTAAGACATTCAATTATATTGCTGAGTTGTTTAGTTTATTATACAATCCATACATAAAGCTAAAATGCGAAAGAAATACACAACTAAATTTCACAATTCAATGCTTTCTTTATAAGGAATTTCAAATGTTCCCACACAAGTTTGTGGGATGCAACCGAAAGTAAAGTACATCTACTTTTGAAATAAGAGGTATACATGCATGAAAGAGAAAGTAGAGGTGTATGAGTGAACCCATCATTGCCTCGCGTTTTCTCCTTTGGTTGATGTGTCTTCATCTTCAACTTATTTCCTCTTCATCTTCAAAGACCTTGGAAGTACTATACCACGAAAAGAAGAAAAGAGGAAAATTATTAGTTAAGAGCTCGTGGTTAATCCATATTCCTACATTTTCCTTTTTCGTGCATATGGATCTCTTAACAACAAGATATATAGATTACTTGAAGACCATACTTCATACATGATCTACTCACTCAAGATGAAGGAGGAAAGAGAAAAGAAAACTATGGACATAAGAGAGGCCAAAAAGCCTAAATATTTTCTAACTATTCCCTTAAGTGTGCATGTACAGGTTGTAGCAAAGAAGAAAATAAATCATTTATTACTGTCTTCTTTGTTAGATAAAGGTTTTAGTTCTCAAATGAATTCCATCCTATGGTACATGAAGCAAATAATTCATAAGTATATGTTCCCGATTGCAACTAAAGAAGAAGGAATTCTAAGGAAATTTTGATAGGGCTTCACCATGTGAAATGGACTTTTAAAAATTTTCTAGCATACATATCAAATCTGTAATAAAAGGAAATGCAATATTAAACAAATTGCAGAATCAAGAAGAAATAAAGAAGTCTAAATGCCCATATCAAAGGAGGGATACCCAAATTTGGGTTGAAATACCTCAAGCCACAAATTGAAAAATACATGGGTATATATAGATTTTGGAAAAAATAATTCATTCATGCAAGATAGTTAAAATTCCATATACATATTTATTGCAATACAACTCCAAGGAATACACCAAGGAAACATGAAAGAAAAGCACTAGTTTAATCAATTAAAGTACACTACTAGAGAAAACTCATGCATTATGGTAAAGATGCTATAGAGGTTCAAAACAAAATCTAAGTATATTTTCAGAGAAAAATAATAGATATCAGTAGCTCGAATGCTCAAAGAAATCTCTAAAGTGGGGATCATAGAGTTTAGGTAAAAATATCAAAGGCACCAAGAGCCAAAGTTTCGGAAGAGTAACAGATCACGTAGAAGAGAATCGATTTGGTAAAGAATAGAGCTTCATGTTTTCATCAATGACCGAACATAGAAATTTTACAGAGCCTAGCTGAGACAAATGGAACTACAATATGTAAATACCCATAGCAGATATGGATTTAGCTCACAACAAGATCAAAACTTCAAACATATATAGATAAACCTTCAAGGAAAAGTCTAGATCCAGGGATATCGAAGTTGAAATGATGAATACCTAGAAACTAAAATATGTGGATCTAGATTTCTAAAAATAAATAAACAATAACCATGCATCAATAAAAATGATAGTATTAAAGAAAGCAAACTCAAATAGAAAATACTCCAGAAATATTCATGAGCAATGCTCTGCTATGATAAAATTCACAAGATACTTGTAAAATACGACCAAGTGGGTCTAAGCATCGACCCACAAGAACAAGAAAGGAAAATCATCATGATAAATATCTAGCTCGAGCCACTGTAAAAGCGTGGAAATCAAAGATTTACCTTGAAAAGTGAAGTTACAAAACTCCAAGAAGTCCTTCATCAAGCCACCAAGCAACATGAAATGTAGTGAAGCTTCAAGTTCTCAACATGGCGGCCAAGAGATCACACAAAATTCCAAGCCCAATAGAGAACCATTTTACAGAAGTGATGAGCTCAAAGTTTTCAATAATGGTGGCAAATGCCTACAACTACCTTGCTCGACAAACAATATAGAGGAATGACTACAAAAATGCAAGATAAAATGAGCTAAGAGAATCAATCTGGTAAAGAATAGAGCTCAAAAGGATTCATCAATGACAGCCAATGAAATTTCCATAGAGTTCACTTAGCTCAATTGGAGCACAAAAAATGATCAAAGTTAGGGGTCGAGTTACCCTTTACCATGAAAACTCGAGAAGCGAGTCAACAAAACTCAACCATGGTTGAAGCATCAATGATCATAAATCGACAAGTACACAAATCAACATCTCTAGATTGATCCCCAAATTTGAAGCAAACCACCATGGTTAAATTTTTACCGACCACATTCAATGTAATTCAGAAATGTAGAAGATCAATGAATGAGGTTACATCATGCAAATGATCGAATGGAGGAAATTAAATCACCAAAAATGATGCAAAGCTCAGCTTGAATCATGAAAATTGTGGGTCTTTTAGCTGACTTAGATCTTTTTATTATTTTGAAAAAAGTGTCAAATTGGGATGCAGAGAGGTGGGCCCATTTCAAATTTTAAAACATTATGGAAAAAGGGAAAAAAATTTATGAAAAAACCCAGTCCACAAGAGTACACATGGCCCATTTTTATTGTAGAGTCATAAGGGTGAGAAAGTTAGAATATTTTTCCCTTTAACACTTTAAGTTTTGCAAACAGGAACAAAGTTTTAAAGTGCCCCAAAAATCTGCTTTGGCACAGACGCAAAAAGTCAAAGCATCGATTGAATAAGTTAAAGGCAAATCGAGAAAGTAATTTTTCCTTTGAGACTTTAAGCTTGTGGGAAAAACAATTAAAGTTATAAAGTCACTTGAGACTTCACTGCCAAAAAAATTCAAAGTGTTAAATAAACCAAGGGTGGTTCATCAGCTCAATTTGGAACTTTGAACCTTTTTGTTAAAAAGGGATAAAGTAATAAAGTGCCCTGCGTGACCTGTAAGGACCAAACAAAGCATATTATTGAATAAGATAAAAGGGAGAGTTTGGAGCATCGAAGTTTTGTGAAACTTTGAGCCTTTTAGAAAAAAAGGTGAAAAAGTGTTTAAGTCACCCATGACTCCACCCACACATCAAAAGTTAAAATCGGGAAAGTGGGCTGCTAGGGCATTTTAAAATTTTAAGCCTTTTTTAGAAAAAGCAACAAAGTATCAAAATTAAGCCATAATTCCACTTTGACTAGATTCTTACACGTGTAAGGCCTAGATTAAAAGAAAATAGGTGGGCCGAATATTCAAAAATGTAATTTCTATTAGAAACACGAAAAGAAGGATTTTCCAGGCCCGTTTTGGATCATTTTTTCCTACGTGGACAATATTTTCAAGGTAATAAAAGAAAAATTCTTGAGAGAACCTTCATCGAGCTCAAGTCTGCATCAATGGCGGAATTTAAAAAAACACACAAAAGGCATGAATTTATTAATGGCGGCCACATGAAATTTTTTGGAGAGCTTTGCTAGCTCGAATGGAGTGTAATAATTTAATTACCAAAAGCGATTAAGTCTACAATATTTTGCATCTTAGTTCGAGTCCTAAGTTCACCTGATTCAACCATGGTAAGAAAGTAATTAATTTTTCTCACCCACAGAGAGTAAAGTTGTACGCCTTCACAAAATTCAAAAAATGACAGATCAATAAGAAGACAAATCTGCATGCACAGGGAAGAAACCTTGTTGAACAAGCAAAGCTTATTTTTAGAAAATCATCTACTCATGCTTTTCTTAAAAATAGACATGCTTTTCTTAAATATAGAAACGATTATCATAGATTGACTAAAGTGTAACCGATGGCTATTAATGCCTCTTTGTATTTGCATGCTTTATTTTTATTTCTTTATTTATTATGAGATGAAGGATAAAAATAGGATGTATGCAAGGGCGAGTAAAATCCTTAGTCTATATTTAGGAAGGGTGGGTGAATTAATTTTGTTATATATTGTTTACTTTGGCAAAGCATAAGAGGCGACTTTTAGATACGGGAGTGTCTTTGAAGTCATTTTTGCAGTTTTCCCTTTGATTGTGAAGTATTTTATACCTTTCCAATTATTTGCAGTCTTGTGTATGTTTCCATTAATCTTGTGAGTTTGAATTCCCCGATTAATCATCTTACCCTGTTGCAAATTAAGTAATTTATACATGATATTAATGTGTATGTGTAACTTAGAAATATTTTTTTGATTTTATCCCTCAATACATCAAATTGTTTACCCTTAATTATCTTCAGAAAACTGTTGGCTTATGCATAAAAAATCCTTTCCATATCAATTGTGCATGTACTCAGTCAAAGACCTCATACAAATTTGGTGTATCACCTTAGTTTAAATATTTGTTAATAGTCTTCTTTTACCCTTAAACCCTTGATAAAATCAGTTTAGGATACATCAATAAGAAAGTGACCTTGATACCAAAGACTCACCTCAAAAAAGGTATACTAACAGACTTGAGGTGTTTCCATTGTATCTAATAAAAGAGAGATCCATTTTGCAAGATTAGAACACCTGTAGCCATCTCTCTATAGGGTGAACTTTTGAGAGATAACATTTTTTGGCACGTGTGGTGGGACACAAATCAAATTTGTATGCAAGTTGCGAGATATTTACAAACAGATCTATAGTAGATATTTACATTAGATAAAAGTTACTTTTGGGACAACAAGCTGCAACATTATTTTAAAGATTTAAAGATTTATTTGACGGGCTCCATAGGGCTGATTTCAGACTGATTGCAACATGTTGCATGCCTAAAGTGATTACAAGATCATTGGTAAGAGGAATTCCTCCTAAGTTTGTTTCTTTACCTTTGGATTCTGAAAGAAGGAGAAGAGTTGGTAATACTTTACCTTATAATAGACCTGGTTTAGATAACCCTCCTCCTGATATTCCTTCACCACATATAAATTTTTCTATTAAGATCCCAATCTTTCAAATATCTATTCAACCACCTAGAAATTTTGTGACCTTTACTAATTATAACCCATTAGTAATCCCGGTTACCTTGACATTACGAATGCTGCCATGAAATGTTTTCCATCATTCACCGGTGAAAATCAGATTGCACCTACAAAGCACATTAAAGATGTTGCAACCTTATGTGCAGTTCATAATATCACTCATGAGGATGTAGTTTTGAGACTTTTAGCTACATCTCTTAAAGGAAAAGCCTTGCAATGGTATAGAAATATAGAGATTGGATGCATAAGAACTTGGGATGATTTAGGTAATAAATTGGTGAAACAATTTCAAGATATTTCAGATCATTTATCTCTCATAGAATAGTTGTCTACCATTAAAAGAGCTCCCAATGAATTTATGTCCAGTTTCAACATCTGTTTTTCTAGAACTTGGGAAAGAATCCCAACAAGTGTTAAGCCTCAAGCTGACCATGCTTTCCTTTATTATCTAAGAGCTTTAAACAATGATATTTCAACTATGATTCAGTCTATGGGAGGAGAGACTCTCCCAACAACCTATGATATTGCCATTCGAACTGAAAATAGTCTTATTCAAGCCAGAAAATTAGCACTCAAACCTTCAATGCCTTTTTTGGAAGATTTAGCACCTATTCCCTAGCCTATCAAAATTATAGAAATTTTTATTTCAACCCCATCAGATGACATATTTAAATCATTTCAGACTATGGGGAACAAGCTGAATTCAATCAAGAATAGGCTTCCATTACCTAGCAGACCTGATGAAGCTCCTTATCGGAAAAATCAGCAAAATAGGTAGCCTTACCAACATAATCAAAATTATAGGCAACCTTACCAGCAAAGGTAGTTTTACCCAAAGGATCCTAGTTCATCTAACACTTTAGTCCTGATTAATATAACTACAGAAGAGTGGTGTCAACCTTGTAATCAACCTCATTCATGTGCAAGTTACCTAAATGATTTTCTCAATATAAGTCTTGTTTCACAACCTCAATCTGAAACATTATTCATGCCTTGAATGGAGGGCGGAAACAAGATACTTAGGTTCAAAAGGCACCTGAATAGAACTTAGTTAGTTTCAGTGAAGATGATTTTATTGAAGTTACCACTAGGGCTTAGGAAAAAGCTGCAGAGTAAAAAACAACGAGAATAGGCACATTACTACCTACTATTACTGATAAAACAACAATTATAAACTCGAAACTAGCTAATAGTGCATCTGTTCCTAAAAAAACAACAGTGTTAGAGCTGGTAAAGAACAAAAAAAGCAACAAAAACTTGATCCAAAAGGTTATTTATACCTCAGATATCAAAAGTGGCTAAAGCAGAATTAGTTTTTGCTAAAGCCTATGCTAAAACAGTAGAATCTGTCTCTAAAACTGTTACTTCTTTTAACATTGTTGATGTAATAAAAATCATAATGTTAACATCTCAATGTGGATGCTCTAAGTATTCTAGAACAACATGATTTACTTTCTTATGAACTAGCTAAGGCTGCAGATTTCTTCTAAAATAGTAGAAAAGGAAGTCCGAAAGAACACATGGTCCTTGGAATAATGGAACAAGACCACATCAAAGAATTTAAATGGATGGTTTATAAATTCTTAAATTTTTATGACATCAAGAAGCAACCACCATTTTATCTATCATTGATTATTGGAGAACATATTATTCATAACTATATGGTGGACAATGGTGCAAGCAACATTTCTGATTATGCCAAAAGAAATTGTAGAAAATTTGGTCATGGGTATGAACCTACAGAAAAGAGTGTCTTACAGTAGGATGGAATTACAACTAATACAGTTGGTGTCATCAGAAATCTAGAGGTAACATTACATGCTTTCCCAAATGTTTCCATTCTGCAAGATATTACTATTGTAGACTTACCTCCTTACTTTGCTATATGTTTATCAAGAGATTTCACAGCAAAGATAGGAGGCTATCTCTCTTCAGATTGGTATTTCTTATTTTTCACTACTCATTATGGGACCAAGGTTACTATTAATTCAGAACCGTTATCTAGATTTCACATTGATCCTCATGCTTCTAATGTAGTATCTAATTATGTAGCTTTAGACCAGTCTGATTTTGATAAAATAGCTCATGTTTTAGTACTAGATGGTGTTTTTAACCTGTTTATGGATGAAAAGACACATGAATAACATGATCATGATCCTTTCAAGGAAGTTGAAGAACACGTATTTGGTGTGTATTGCTTACATGAGTAAAATGCACCAATTCCCTGGCTTTCCAAAACAAAATATGCAACGAAAGGGATTTGGAAGCTTCATTTTGATGGACCTAAATACAAGAAAGGACAAGGTGTAGGTTTGATGCTCACTTCCTCAACAAATGAAAGGTATTTCTTAGCTTTGAGTGTCTAATTTTCATGCACTTGCAATGTAGTTGAATATGAAGCATTAATTCATGGCTTACTTTGGGCTAGAAAAAGAGGTATTAGCATGTTACAAATTTTCGGTGATTTTGAGCTGGTTATCAATCAAGTAAGAAATTTCAATGTTTGTAAGAATTCATTAATTAAGTCTTACATACATAGAGTTTTAGACTTAATGATAGATTTCAAATCTATTAACATTCAATCCATTCCTAGAATAGAAAATAAGCATGCAGATAGACTTGCCGTAATTGGTGCTAGTTTTGAAGTGCTGGAACAAATAGAGAATAACAAAATTTAGCCTCATATAAAGCTAATTATTAGGCCTTCAATACCTGATAATGATTTGAATTGGAAGGTTTTTGAAAGTGATGATCAAATCTATAGGTTTTTGCAACAAGAAGTTGAATTCTTTGTGGTAAATCAAGATAAATTACAACACTTATATGGTGACCAGATTGTTTAGTTAGAGACAAATAAACTACCCCGAGGTCTAGTCACATTAGAAGACATATTCTCTGGTCACATTAGGAGATATATTAAACACTAAAGATCAGTTATGGAAGGTCAAGACTAAGATGTCAACACATGCTGATAACTATGAAGAAATATCAGTTGATGAACAAAAAAATTTGTTTCTTGGAAAAGTATGCTCCTTGACTAAAAAACATTCATTTATTAATCTTTGCAAAGAATTTAAACATGTTTTTGCTTGGATATAGCAAGACCTAAAATGGTTTGATCCCATTTTAGCACAACATACTATTGAATTACAACCAAATTCCAAGCCAGTTAGGCAAAAACAGAGGCTTATAAATCCCAAAATAGAGCCTCTAATGAGGAAAGAGTTATCTAAGTTGATTGAATCAGGTATTATCTTTCTAGTTAAGCATTCAAGTTGGGTAACCAATCTTGTTCCTATTAGGAAGAAAACTAGAGAAATTAGATTGTGTGTGGATTTTAGAGATCTTAATAAAGCTTCATTAAAAGATCACTACCCACTTCCAAATATGGATCATATTTTGAGAATAGTTTTTGGTTCAGATAGAATATCTTTTTAGACGGCTATAGTGGATACAAGTATATTTTAGTTCGAGAAGAAGATAGGTACAAAACATATTTTACCACCAAGTGGGGTACTTATGCTTACAAAAGAATGCCTTTTGGCCTTTCAATTTCTAATGCAATGTTTCAATGCGCAATGGACATGGCTTTTCACACTTGTTAAATAAATGTATCCTTGTTTATTTAGTTAATGTTATTGTACCCTAAAAAAATTTAGATGAGCATCTAATACATCTAAGGCATACTTTTTAGTTATGCGGAGACAATTTGGGATATCTTTAAATCCACTAAAGTCTATCTTTTCAAGACATCAAGGAAAACTACTTGGTCATATTATTTCTAAGCAAGGTTTAGCAATTGACCTTTCTTTAATCCAAGCCATATCAAAACTATCATTGCCTCATCATAAGAAGGCATTACAAAGTTTTCTTGGAAAAATTAACTTTATTAGAATATTTGTTTCAAATTTTGCAGCATTGGTAAAATCATTGAAAGCTATGCTAAATAAATAGAATACTTTCTCTTAGACCAATGTGAAGAGAGAGAAGAATTTGAAGCAATCAAAATAGCCATCTCTCAAGCTCCTATTCTTGCAAATCCAAATTTTGAAAAATATTTTACAATGTATGCACTTGCAGGAGCTTAAAAAATCTCAACCATATTAACTTAGGTTAATGATGCAAATGTTGAATAGCCAATCACTTTCTTTGACAGAGGTTGCATGATTACAAAACAAGGTAAACATTTCTAGAAAAACAAGTACTTTCAGTAGTCGAGAGGGCTAAATAATTTCAAGTACATGATTTCAAATAATAAAATTCATGTTCTTGTTTCTCATCCAAGTGTGAAAGCTTTCTTGTTAAATAAAGAATTGAATGAGAAAAGAGCATGCTTTGGATAACGAAAGTTATGGAATATGATGTTGATATTTGGGTTGTGAAGATAGTTTGAGGAAAAGGATTATGTGAGCACCTAATTACTGATATGGAAAAACAACATGAACTAGAATCAAAAGATCTAAAACAACATGCTGAAGTTAAGCATCAACAATCAGATGTCATGGTTCAACCAGAAAACAAACAACCTGAACTTGCTCAAGAGGTCCAAGAATCAAGATGGATGACTGATTTAGTTAGCTATTTGTAGCATGGTATTTATCTAGAAGGTATGGAAAAGAATAAATGAAGGTATTTCAGATTACAAGCTATACCCTATGTTTTCATTGATGGTGTCTTATTCAAAAGAGATATAAATGGAATCTTGCTGTGATATGTTGACTATGAAAAAATTCAACAATTATTATCATAAGTCCATGAAGGACCTGCAGAAGTCATTTCTCAAAGATGTACCATAGCCTTAAAAATTATGAAAGCTGGTTACTATTGACCCAACATATTCAAGGAATATTTTGAATGGATTAGAAAGTGTAAGAAATGTGATTTCTTTATTGGAAAAGAACGTTTGGCTTCTCTACCTTTACAACCTATTTCAGTTGATCATCCTTTTATGCAGTGGGGTCTTGATTTTATTAGCATGATAAACCCACCTTCTTCATAAGGACACAAGTGGATTTTGACTACTATAGATTACTTTACACACTGGACTAAAGCAATAACCTTGAAAGATGCTAATGAAACTTTGATACTATCCTTTTATGAAGGTATAGTTTACAAATTTGGTGTTCCAACAACTATCATATTAGATAATGCTTTAGCATTTCTTGGTGCAAAGGTAACAGATTGGGCTGTTAATCATGGAATTTATCTAAGTTCTTCATCTAACTATTACCCACAAGGTAATGGGTTAGCTGAAAGTACTAACAAGAATATTTTAAGGATCATTAGAAGAACACTCAAAGATAACTAAAGAGCTTGGCATCTAATGTTGAATTCAATACTTTGGGCTGATAGAGTGACTCCTAAAAGATCAGTTGGAAATTCACCATATAAGCTTGTTTATGGAAGAGAAGTAAGAATTCCTATTTCAATTGAGTTACCTGCATTAGCTTTGCTGCATCAAATGGAGTCTTGAGAATGAACCATCACAGTTCGTTATGCAGAATTAATGGAGTTACAAGAGCTAAGAGATCAAGCCTGTGAGCATGTAAAAGAATCGAAATAGATGAAGAAGACTTTTGATAAGAAAGCTAAATTTAGAATCTATAATGAAGGAGATATTTTGTTAAAGTGGGATGCTGATCATGTAAAGTCGAGAAGACACACAAAGTTTGATACAATCTAGAGTGGTCCTTACATGATCTTAGCTTACAAAGAACACAATTCTTTTCAAATTTTAAGGCTAAATAGAGGAACTTCCCATTCCTATGAATGGTATGATTCTCAAACACTATTATTGAAAATTTTACAGTGACTTTTTAGAGTAGGATTTCCCTTCAATAAGTGTAGTTTCTGCACATTGCAATGTTTTTCAATTCAATAAGTGCATTTGTGCACGTGGTCTTGTTTACGATATCCTTTCCCAGTTCTAGTTTGTTTTGGAAGGGTTAGACCTTTAGGAGAGGAAGATTTTGGTTACATATTTGGACTCCATGCCCAATGGATGAGAGCAAGGCACTGGTCTACAAGCTATTAGACAACTTTCCCCACAGGATCGCTAGAAATGTTGACAATTTTTGCACTTGTATAAAAATGGACAACTTGAAACTTCGTTATAATGGATAGAATTGGTGAATTACACCTAAGCTAGGGTAGTTTCTATCAGACAATATTTCTACTGTTGAATTAATTAATGATTACATGAAATATGCAGCTCTATGCGTGCTGTTACAAAAATAACACATCACACAGTCTACAATTTCTTGACTATCTTCAGCAAAAGAACACAAGGCCCCGAAGGATAGTTGTGTTATCTCGATGAAGACATCCAATTGTAGAATAAATGAAATTTTGAATCTTGGAACATAAAACATAAATGTAGATTGCAAAAATTAGAGTTCATCATTGGATGTTACATGTATTCTTAATGATCTTTCCTTTATGATTAAGACATTCAATTATATTACAAAGTTGTTTAGTTCATTATACAATCCATACAGAAAGCTGAAATGTAAAAAGAAATAAAAAAATAAATTTCACAATTCAATTCTTTATTCATAAGGAATTTTAAATGTTCCCACACAAGCTGTGGGATGTAACTGGAAAGTAAAGTACAACTATTGAAATGAGAGGTATACATGCATGAAAGAGAAAATAGAGGTGTATGAGTGAACCCATCATTGCCTTGGGTTTTCTCCTTTGGTTGATGTATCTTCATCTTCATCTTATTCCCTCTTCATCTTCACCACTGGAAGTACTATACCTGAAAAGAAGAAAAGAGGAAAATTATCAGTTAAGAGCTTAGGGTTAATCCATATTCCTACATTGTCCTTTTTCATGCATATGGATCTCTTAACAACAGGATATATAGATTACTTGAAGATCATACTGCATACATGATCTACTCACTCAGGATGAAGGAGGAAAGAGAAAAGAAAACTATGGACATAAGAGAGGCCAAAAAGCCTAAATATTTTCTAACTATTTCCTTAAGTGTGCAGGTGTAGGTTGCAGTAAAGAAGAAAATAAATCATGTCTTACAGTCTTCACTGTTAGATAAAGGTTGTAGTTCTCAAATGACTTCCATCCTATGGTACATGAAGTAGATAATTCATAAGTATATGTTCCGATTGCAACTAAAGAAGAAGGAATTATGAGGAAATTTTGACAGGGCTTCACCATGTGAAATGGACTTTTTAAAACTTTCCAGCATACATATCAAAGTTGTAATAAAAGGAAATGCAATATTAAACAGATTGCAAAATCAAGAAGAAATAAAGAAGTCTGAATGCCCATATCAAAGGAGGGATACCCAAATATGGGTTGAAATACCTCAAGCCACAAATTGAAAAATACATGGGTATATACATATTTTGGAAAAAATAATTCATTCATGTAGGATAGTTAAAAGTCCATATACAGATTTATTGCAATACAAATCCAAGGAATACACCAAGGAAACATGAAATAAAAGCACCAATTTCATCAATTAAAGTGCACTACTAAAGACAACTCATGCATTATGGTAAAGATGCTACAGAGGTTCAAAATAAAATCTGAGTATATTTTCAGAGCAAAATAATAGATATCAGTAGCTCAAATGCTCAAAGAAATATCTAAAGTGGGGATCACAGAGTTTAGGTAGAAATATCAAAGGCACCAAGAGCCAAAGTTTCGGAAGAGTAATAGATCACATAGAAGAGAATCGATCTGGTAAAGAACAGAGCTTCATGTTTTCATCAATGGCCAAAGATAGAAATTTTGTAGAGCCTGGCTGAGACAAATGGAGCTACAATATGCAAATACCCACAGCAGATCTAGATTTAGCTCACAATGAGATCAAAACTTCAAAGATATATAGATAAACCTTCAAGGAAAAGTCCAGATCCAGGGATATCAAGATGAAAAGATGAATACCTAGAAACTAAAATATGCGAGATCTAGATTTCTAGACAAAAATAACCAATACCCACATCAATAACAGTGACAGTATTGAAGAAAGAAAACTCAAATAGAAAATTCTTAGGGAAATCTTCATGAGCACGCTTTGCCATGATAAAATTGACAAGATACTTGTAAAATACGACCAAGTGGGTCTAAGCATCGACCCGTAAGAACAAGAAAGGAAAATCATCACGATAAAAATCTAGCTTGAGCCACTATAAAAGTGTGGAAATCAAAGATTTACCTTAAAAAGTGAAGTTACAAAACTCCAAGAAGTCCTTCATCAAGCCACCAAGCAACATGAAATGTAGTGAAGCTTCAAGTTCTCAACATGGCGGCTAAGAGATCACACAAAATTCCAAGCCCAACAGAGAACCATTTTACAGAAGTGACGAGCTCGAAGTTTTCAATAATGGCAGAAAATGCCTACAACTACCTTGCTTGAAAAATAGTACAGAGGAATGACTACAAAAATGTAGGATAAAATGAGCTAAGAGAATCGATCTGGTAAAGAACAAAGCTCAAAAGGCTTCATCAATGGTGGCTGATGAAATTTCCATAGAGTTCACTTAGCTCAATTGGAGCCCAAAAAAAGATCAAAGTTAGGGGTCGAGTTACCCTTTACTATGCAAACTCGAGAAGTGAGTCAACAGAACTCAACCACGGTTGAAGAATTAATAATTAGAAATCGACAAGTACACAGATCAATGTCTCTAGATTGATCCCCAAATTCGAAGAAAACCACCATGGTTAAATTTTTTACCGACCACATTCAATACAAGTCAGAAATGCAGAAGATCAATAAATGAGGTTACATCGTGTAAAGGATTGAATGGAGGAAATCAAATCACCAAAATTGATGCAAACCTCAACTTGACTCATGAAAATGGCGGGTCTTTTGGCTGACTTAGCACTTTTTATTATTTTGAAAAAGTGTCAAATTGGTTCGCATGCCCGATGAAATTTGATTGGATGCGGAGAGGCAGGCCCATTTCACTTTTTAAAACATTATGGCAAAAGGGAAAGAAATTTATAAAAATATGCGCAGGCCCGCCAGAGTACATATGGCCCATTTTTATTGCAGAGGCGTAAAGGAAAAAGGTCCATAATATTTTTTGCCTTTAAAACTTTAATTTTTACAAACAAGAACAAATTTTTAAAGCACCCCGAAAATCCGCTGGCCTGGGATGCAAAGTGAAAACATTGGTTGAATAAGTTAAAGGCTAATCAGTGGAGTAATTTTTTCCTCTGAGACTTTTAGATTTTGGGAAAAACAATTAAAGTTATAAAGTCACCTGAGACTCCAGTGCCAAAAATTCAAAGTGTTAAATAAACCAAGGGTGGGTCATCGGCTCAATTTGGAACTTTGAACCTTTTTGTTAAAAAGGGATAAAGTAATAAAGTGCCCTGCAGCCCCGTTAAGGACCAAACAAAGCATCATATTGAATAAGTTAAAAGTGGGAGTTCGGAGCATCGGAGTTTTGTGAAACTTTGAGCCTTTTGGAAAAAAGGTGAAAAAGTATTTAAGTCTCCCATGACTCTGCACACACATCAAAAGTTACAATCGAGGAAGTGGGCCAAAGAAACATTTTAAAATTTTAAGCCTTTTTTGAAAAAAAACAAAGTATCAAAAGTAAGTTGCAATATTGTTTTGACTAGATTTAGACACGTGTAAGGCCCATATTAAAAGAAAATGGGCAGGCCAAATATTCAAAAATGTAATTTCTATCAAAAACATGAAAAGAAGGATTTTCCAGGCCCGTTTTTGGATCAATTTTTCCTACGTGGATAACCTTCTCAAGGTAATAAAAGAAAAATTTATTCAAGAGAACCTTCAGTCAAGCTTGAAGTTTGCATCAATGGAGGAATTTTAAAAAAACTCACACAAAAAGCTTGAATTTATTAATGGTGGCCATGGGAAAATTTTTGCAGAGCTTTGCTAGCTCGAATGGAGCTTAATAATTTAATTACCAAAAATGATTAAGTCTGCAATATTTTGCATCTTAATTCGAGTCCTAAGTTCACCAGATTCAACCATGGTCAGAAAGTAATTAATTTTTCTCACCCACAGAGAGTAAAGTTGTACACCTTCACAAAATTCAAAAAAGGACAGATCAACAAGAAGACAAATCTGCATGCACAGAAAGAAAGCTTGCTCAACAAGCAAATCTTATTTTTAGCAAATCATCCACTCATGCTTTTCTTAAAAATAGAATAGTCAACTTCAGTTGACTAAAGTGTAACCGATGGCTATTAATGCCTCTTTGTATTTGCATGCTTTATTTTTATTTCTTTATTTATTAATAGATGAAGGATAAAAATAGGATGCATGGGAGAGTACAAGCGTTAGTCTATTTTTAGGAAGGGTGGGTGAATTAATTTTTCTATATATTGTGTGCTTTGGAAAAGCACAAGAGAGGAATTTTAGATATAGGAGTGTTGAAACCATTTTTGCCGCTTTTCCTTTAAATGTGAAGTATTATTTGTCTTTCTAATTATTTGCAGCCTTGTGTATGTTTCCATTAATCTTGTGAGTTTGAATTCCCGTTTAATCATCTTACCCTATTTAAAATTCAGTAATTTCTGCATGATATTAATGTGTATGTGTAACTTAGCAAATATTGTTGTGATTTTATCCCTCAATACATGAAAGTGTTTACCCTTAATTATTTTCAGAAAAGTATTGGCTTGTGTATCAAAAATTATTTCCATATCAATTATGCATGTACTCACCAAAGACCTCATACAAATTTGGTGTATCACCTCGCTTTAAATATTTTTTACAATCTTCTTTTACCCTTAAACCCCCAAAAACCAGTTTAGGATACATCAATAAGGAACTGCCTTGATACTGAGACTCACCTCAAAAGAGGTATAACCATAGAACTACGGTGTTTTCATTGTATCTACAAAAGAGAGAGATCCATTTTGCAAGCTTAGAACACCTATAACCATCTCTCTACGGTGTAATCTCAAGAGATAACAATTCCATCTAGGTACAATAGTTCTCTATAACACTCTTGTTCTAGTGCATCTAGAGTTCATATGTGAAAATGGACCATGTAACATGAAATCCATTAATTTTATCGATTATTACATAAGCATCTATATTGAATGAGATATTTTAGTTTGAGATTAAAGGATATGTGCATACTTATTTCCAGATGAGACTTGATCAAGGTTAAAAACATCCATTTGGACTATCCAAGATATGATATTATTTCTATTTAACTTGACCAGTTCCACTTTTGGAATAATCTTCGCACCGGCTAGAAGATCCATTGGGTTTTACATAGGATCCACTCTAGTTGGCCTAATTTTAATACAAGTTTGCATTACTTGAGTATCCCATTTGACATGAATGAAAGTTCATGAAAATAGTCAATAATGAGATAATGACCATACATTCCATCTTCATTGAATTAAATTCTACCTTCATTTCACCCTTCACTAAATACGGTCTATTTTTAACCATGACCTTTATTTAACCCATCACTAAGTGCGAGTTATTGTCAAAATTTGAATTCACATTAGCTAGGTCATAATTTACCTTCTCTTAAAGGTGTGTAATCTCTTTTAGTGCAAAATAATCAAAAGAATCGCCATTAATATCTTCATTACTTGTATTCATATCAATATTTAGTTTTATCTTCCTTGGACTCTAATAGACCTCCCTATCATGATGTAGGGTTTCAATGTAAAGTTACAAGGTTTAGGGTATGAATTTTGTTAGAAAAACAATACATGGTTCTAGACTACTTTTACTATTCTCATGTTTTTCCTCTGGATAAGACCTTTCCTAGTTATTTCCTCCTCTAGAATCTTCCTCTCTAGATTCTTATCCTCCATGTATAAATAAACATAAATTTAAGTATTCTCCTCAATAGGAAATAAGTCATTTATTCTTGTGTCAAATAGCTACGCCTTCATTGGTATCGAGTAGGGTTGGCAAGGAAAAAACTTTGTTTCTCATGGCCTCCATGATTTGGTGAAGGTATTATTGATTTGTCCCACATGCGTGGGAAATCAAAGTAAATCATTTTTTTAAAAGGCATACCATGCGGATGACTCTGTCAAATGTTAACTGGTGCATGTAATTCCCACTAAGCCATTCATTGGCTTATTGGTATGTGCAATGTTTTAATCCACATTTCATGAAGTGTTGTGAATTGGTAATTTTCTCGAGGATAAGGCCGAGCTAACATTTCTGAGATAGAGGAGAAATCTCACATGACTAGTATTGCAGGTGTTCTTTGCCTAAAGAAAGGTTAGATTTATCTTTATATTAAGTCTTTTGCTATGGTGTGAGGATCTTAGAGATCGAATTCACCAAACTAGGGAAAGATATCCATTGAACCCTTAGAGTGGATGTGAAGATAACTTGCTATGTGGTGTTTGAATCTCCAATATAAAGGGCCGAGTCATATACATTTGGGTGTAATAGTGGAAAGTGCGTGAAGATCACTAATAAAGACCACCCATTGGCCAAGTTTCCCTAAATGACATGTTGTGGCTATGTCAACAGGGTCAAAATAGGGTTCACTTTAAGAAGCCTTTGGTAATTTGGAGGTGGAAAATCCCGGTGAATATACCTTGAACTACTTTCTCTAGAAAGGTGAATTTTCCTAAATTTCAGAACAAAATTTACACCTAATATTTTTAAGAGAGATCCAAGGTTTCTATTTTACTTTTGGTGACACATAGACTATAGTTGTTGCATGACAACAAGGGTTGTTAACACACATCAAGAAACCTTTTTCATGTGACTACAATTCTTTAGGGCACAAGTCAAAAACCATTATTGTTTTTCTAAAATGAGATTTTCTAACCCTCATTGGCCATATTTTCTATCGTGCAACAAAAGAAGGTTGTTGAAACATGTCAATAATTTTTTTTTGTGTGATAGCAATTCTTGTTGATGCATGTAAAGAATTTTTTTGTCATACCACAACAACCCTTGTTGTCACATGACAAAAAGGATTATTGATGCACGTCATCAAGAATTAATGTCGCATGACAGGTAATGTTTTGTTGACATGCGTCCAAAACCTTCATTGACACATGTCAACAAAAATGTCAACTCACTTCAACAAATGGTTGATGCACAAAAACAAAACTTGGTTGTCATGCATTCACCATCCGTGGCTCCAAAAAACCTATTTTTCCCCTATCAATACCCCATTAGCCCTCATTTTTACATTCACACTTCTTGGATCCCAAAATTTTCCTTTGTTCTACTAAATTACTTCTCAAAGTGCTATCTGTTATAGGAATCATACATTAACACACAAGAAACTCCATGTCTCCAACTCTCCAAACTCCAATCAAGCTCAAGTACTCATGGCTACTAGTGCTCAAGCTCAAGATCCAACACAAAATCAAACTAACCAGGCATTGGCAACACCCCAAGCCCTACCCAAGGGAAAGATTCAATACACGAGTGTGATGTGCCCCCACATCAATACAATTTTGCAAATAAATGCAGAATACAAGGATGCTGTAGAAGCATGTGAATTCCTAGGGCTCGTTAACATGCCCCAGTTCGAGATTGATCATGACATTCTTAACTACCTTCTCTCCTCATACAATACAGAAGACAATCATTTTACTGTTACTTTGGAAGATGGTCATACATTCAGGTTCAATGCTTGATGCAACTGATATCCATCGATTGAAAGGCCTTTTGTTTAAAAATTCACCCATAGTAACAACAAAAGTAACCCTCACTGAAGAGGATAATATTTACCTCAAATCTTGTTTCGATTTCCATGTTGATTGTATGTGTAACTTGCTTTCATTTGAAATGAATTTTATTTTTGATATTAATTCAAATTGATATTAATTCCAATTAATTTTTGCATCTCATGTCAACAAATCAAGATGAGGCATGGATACAAAAGGAATTACACACCACTTTCTTGCTACCATGATTTATTTTTTCAAGTTGGAATTGTTCTACAGGGGATGACAAATAGATATTCCAAATTGGGCCATTGCATACATTCTTGCAAATATCCAAAAATAAAAATTTGATTGGTGCACATTTTTATCTAATAAGATAAAAGTTGACATTACAAATGCATCACTTTCTGAAAAAATAGTTATTCATTCCACAAATTATCTCCTTGTTCTTTATTATGAGGCATATTTTAATTTAAAAGATGAACCAACTCCCACTTTCTCGAACGAGAATTTGAAGAATTTGTCAATTCCATTTGAAGAACAATAGGTTAATAGTTTACTATTTATATTTCAATGTTAGTAAGGTTATTGTCTTGATTATGTACTTCTGATTGAATATTTATCCACTAACATTATGTAGTTCTGATTGAATCTTTACCGTATGCAGAGAATATTTTTGAAGGCCCTTCCATGAAAAAAAAAAACATCAAGAGGAAGAGGCCAACAACACGCTGAGGCATCAGGAGATTTCCAATCTGAAATGGAAGTTCACTCTTAACATAACCCCGAAGAATTTGTATTAGATAAACGAAAGAGATGTAATACCATTTAGGGTTTTTATAGTGGCTAATATTCCTAAGATGGTGAATATTCCATTTTTGAAAATTTGAAAAGATGAATTTTCTGGTGTAGGTCAATGACCTGTTTGCCTAAAAATTACAGTTTAATTTTTTGTAGGGTCGGCTTCTCCTACCCTTGAAAATATCCCCTATATAATCCTAGATTATTCATTAGGTAGAACACTACTAGCTCACTCATACCACCTGGGGGCATATCTATTATCAAGTACAGTAAACTTGTGAAGCAACATAGGCCAATACACAAAGTGTAGTTTTATAGATATTCATCATATTTGTAGTTGAGAAAAAGTATTGTTCTTAGACACACAATAAGAAATTTCCACTAACGCGCGACAAGGAGATTTTATTGACACATGACAAAGAGAGTTTGTTGATGCATGACAAGGAGAGTTTGTTAACGCACGACAAGAGGGTGGAGGCTATAGACACACGAGATAAATTTTGTTGACGTGTGATAAGGAATTTTTTTGACATGTGACAGGAGGGAGGAGGCTAGAAATGCATGATAGAGAGTTTGTTGACACATGAAAAGAGGGTGGAGGCTATAGACACGCGACAAAAGATTTGATGTCATGCGACAACAAAATTGTTGTCACATGAAAACAAACCTCCCGACAAGTGACACCAAGGTTGTTGTCGCATGACGTAAAACTTACTATCACATGAAAAAACTTGTTATCATGCTTCAATGAGGGTGCTGTCCAAAAATTGAAAATAAAAGCTTCTTTCAGATGAAAAATTTGCACACAAACCCCAAAAATGACCTTTCCATCGAAACCAGCTCCGAGGATATTTATAAGGGATTTTCCACCTCCGATTTCCAAGAGCTCTCTTAAACTCGAACCCCGATACCCTTAACTCTCCATTTACTATTTTACATTTACCATATTGAATAAGAATTGACATGTAGTTGCTGCACTTATAGGGACTTTGGACTATATGTGTCCTTTAAAACAAGCATCACCAACTCACTTGGACTAATCACGTAAAATTTTAGATTCTCAACCACACCAGCCACCCACAGCTCCACAATAATCAATTCAAAATCTGACACATGTCCACCTCTAGCACAACAATATATTTCCCTTCAATAAGGTATAATTTTATTTCTTTTGTGTAAGTTTTTAATAGTTTTCCATATAATTTAGTAGCTTGTGTATTTTTTAATAGTTTTTCATATAATTTAGTAATGATTTTGTTGATTGTTCTTGGAATTTATAGTACATAGCACTCCTTTTCCGTCTATTCAAATAGTGGCACCGCCACGTCCTCCACCAACATCATTATGATTTAAAATGGCCACAAGAGGTTCGGTAAAAAGACCATTGGTAAATGCATGCAAATTCTTGCCTCTAGAGGGACACTAAACATTGTCTCTTCATTTCCAATTCTAAATCTCTCTCGCGGTAGCTTGCCCAATGAAATAGGCCAATTAGTGTTGAATCAAATAATTTTAGATGAAGATTATTTGGGCATTGATAGTAATGACCCAATATGTCCGATCAACACATGTGATATGATTCAAGGCCAAAGAGGTATATTTCATTTTCAATTCCAATTTACTTTATTTAAATTTTTCACATTTCAATTTCAATTTCAATATTAATTAATTTTATCACAAATAGGATTAGGGTGCCCCAAGGCAAAAAGGGGCATTAGACGTTTCTCAATCCAAAATCCCCATACCTCTCCATCAACGCATCATCCTCTTCAGATACAAATAGTGAACAATTGCCATCATTTCCTTTGGAGAAATTGATTGGTAATGATTTTCAATCCCATGTTAAAGAGTTTATTATACCTCATATCGATCAACTCATAGAATGGGAGCAAAGGGAAAAATTATTCATCAATGAGATAATAAGTCGTTATGATAACCATTGGAAAAGGGACAATTTATATGTAACAGTCCAAAATCAACCTGCCAAGATGGAAGCCTTACTCATCCAAGCAAGAGGTGGGACTGTAACATATGACAAAAATTATAATGATTTTTTTGGATAAAGTATTAAAAAAATTGGAAAATATTAGTGTTGAAGCCCAAGCCTATTTCAACAAATGGTCAAAGGACAAGGATTTGGTGGCAATTGCAAATGCTGAAAGAGATAGGGCTGTTGTAAGTATTATCAACTTGAAACAATATTTTTTATTAATTTGAAAATTTCTTATTTTGGTAATATGTTTAATTGAGCTCATTATTTTTGTTGTAGTTGAAATATGAAAATTTAAAGAGTCAAGCAAAGGTGTTCCAAGTTCACTTGGAAACCACAAAGAACAGTTTAAACACAACAATAAAGATGAAGGAAAATATTGTTTTGGTTAACAAATAAAACAATACACTTAAGAAGATAATCAAAGTGAGTGGCTTCGATCTTGAGATTCTATTAAAGGAAAACACAACTACAAATCCTTCTTTTGTATCCCATGGAGATGCTATACAAGAAGAAGAAGAAATCATAAGGAATATAGACATTATTGAAGAGGATCCGATTAGTTCGGTATTATTCAAGAAAATAATTCAGGAGAGCAAGCCATGTGAGAGAGTGGAAAATAAAATGTTACGAAACTCATAAAGAAAGTGCTAGTGGGGAAACAGTTAATGATTGAGGCTTGAGCACAAATAGTGACTAGTCCAAGTGGGTGTGGGTCGTGGTAATTTGAGAAATTGAAAATTTTAATATTTATTTTTCAAGAAACTTTAAATATGAAACTTGAATATTTATTTAATTTGAAGTTGCAATATGGATATATATATATATATATATATATATATATATGGTGTTTATGTTTGATATGGATGTGATGGTTACAAATATAATAGTGATAGATGATAATGATGATACAAATAATCATGATTCATGGATGATGATAATGGATTTAAACATTATATATTATTAGGCATTATTTTTATGATGATGATTTGAACATTAGATATGGATGATGACATTAGAATACATATGGATGATGATGAATTGTATGTGACTAGAAATTGATGTAGCTTCAAGCACAATCATGAATGATGATAATGGATAATTATTTTAAGAAAATTTAGAATGTGGATGAAAATTTGTTTCTTCACATTTAAAATCTTCTTCTCTCTACTTGTAATGATGATGACATTAGATGTGGATGATGACATTAGAATAGATATGGATGATGACATTAGAATAGATATGGATAATGACATTAGAATAGATGTGGTATGATGATAAATCTTAATACAAGAAAATATTTTGTTCTCTACTTGTAAAATTTTAACTTTGTATCGGGTTTCTTCACATTTAAAACTTCTCAATATAATTTTTTTTTCTACTTGTAAATGCATTGTCTTTTTGGGAAGATAAATTTTTACATGTAATTTGATATTCATGCCAAAAAGTTCAAACACTACATCAAATCATTTTACAAATACCAAAATAAATTAAACATGAATGTCAAAACTCTAGCTATGATAGGGTTTAAGGTACCTCTTCTCTCTACTTGTAAAATTCAAACTCTGTATCAGGTTTCTTCACATTTAAATTTTATACCTTCTCAAAATATTCTTCTCTCTACTTGTAATGATGATGACATTAGATGTGGATGATGACATTAGAATAGATATGGATGATGACATTAGAATAGATGTAGCTTCTAGCACAATCATGGATGATGATAATATAATGGATTTAAACAAAAATGTTTTAAACAAATTGGAATATGGTATGACAAAGACATCTTAATAAAATAAAATATTCATCTCTGTACTTGTAAAATTTGAAATATCTATCAGGTTTCTTCATATTTAAAACTTCTCAATATCATTTTCTTTCTACTTGTAAATGCAATGTATTTTGAGAAGATTAATTTTTACACGTAATTTCATGCCAAAAATTTCAAACACTACATCAAAGCATTTTATAAATACCAAAATAAATTAAACCTGAATGTAAAAAATTTAGCTATGATAGGGTTTAAGGTACCTCTTCTCTCTACTTGTAAAATTCGAACTCTGTATCAAGTTTCTTCACATTTAAATTTTATACCTTCTCAAAATATTCTTCTCTCTACTTGTAATGATAATGCAATTAGAATAGTTATGAATGATAACATTAGAATAGATATGGATGATGACATTAGAATAGATATGGATTATGACATTCGAATAGATGTAGCTTCTAGCATGACCATGGATGATGATAATATAATGGATTTAAACGATAAAGTTTTAAGAAATTTGGAATGTGGTATAACAGAGACATATTAATACAGTAAAATCTTCTTCTCTCTACTAATAAAATTTGAACTCTGTATCAAGTTTTCTTCATATTTAAAACTTCTCAATATCTTTTGGGAAAATCAATATTTACATTTAATTTTATATTCATGCCACAAAATTCAAACACTACATCAAATAATTTTACAAATACAAAATTTAATTAAACATGAATGTCAAAAATCCAAATATGATAGGGTCTAGGGTATTGTTATGTTGAAATCATAGTACCCCTTGAATTGCTTGGTTTGAGATCGTGCATTCAATGTGATTACATAACATGGAGTTATCCTAAGTGCGAGACATTGAAAATGAGATAGCTCTCTAGAGAAGGCCAGTTCCTTCTCCTAACCTACACGCCACTAACTAATCCTAATGCATTCAAGGGGAAAAGGAAAGAAAAATTGTGTGAAATAAACCTACACTACGAGAAATGATACACCAAGAAAGGAGTTCTCACCACTTCCCTAACCGTGCAAAATGGAGAAAGAATGAATCCTAGGGAGGTTGGAAAAATGCAACACAAACCCAAAATGCAAACATTCACCATTTCATGGTAAACACAACCACCAAACCTGCAATAGACAAGAAATACACATAGATCCTACAAACACAATGAGAGGTAAGATGCAAAAAACAAAACATAGAGGCTAGACAAGATGCAACACAAATATGTTTTATTGCTCCATAGAATTTTACATAATACAATGTTATAGAAGGAAGAGACATGAAGACATTACAAGATTTGAGGAAGGATTGAAACCCCAAGAAGAATGGGGTGCATGAGAGGAGATAAAATGACCAAACTTTTTCATAATGCAACCCCCTTAGAATTTATATAGGAAGGAATGACGAGAGATATTTTTCCCAACAAACCTATTTTGTGTAAATCTGAGCTCCTAGTCAGAAATTATGGCCATTCAAAGATGAGGGTAACATAATGCAATAAATGTGAGTGGTTAATCTACCTCTTCGGACTCTGAACCTGCATCGCACCCTTTGAAATCTACAATTTTAGACTTTTAAGATTTGGAGATTTGGGGTTTTTGAATTCGAGAGGTTGATGTCACTATTCATCTTACGAGTGACTCAAGAGTTCCAAAACACGAAACTTCAAATTCTAAAATTCAGACCTCGAGTTCGGTACAATCGAAATGATATTGTGCGCAAATTGTTTACTTTCTTGTCCTGAAAAAAATTTTCCAAAATGAAATTCGGAATTTAGGTTTCAGATCTTTGCATTTTTGGGGTTTTTAGGACTTTGAGATTTCAGTATTTTGGGGTTTCACTTCGGATGTTTGGGTACTACTTGAGTTCAATTTTGGACTTCCTGCTCCCTTTTTCATGTTTTGTTCTCTGAGTCCTTGAATTTCACCTTAGCCTACCTCCACATGACCGCACCTCCGAAATATGAAATTTGGACTTGAGTTTCTTAATACCTCAAAGTCTTCTGCAATGTGTTATGACTGCTTCATTGACTCACTTGGATTAAGCTCGATATGTGAGCTCCCATGGCTAAATCAATCCTATTATTTCCTCTATGTGAGGTCTTCCTTGTCCAATTTTTCCTAAGGGGGAAAATTTGATAACAGTACCTCTTAGCATTTATATGGGTGTGACAAAGCATATGGAAGGAAAATGAGAAATCATCCTTTGCAGTGAGCTAGATGACCTTCGATTCTAGAGAACTCAACACAAAAATGGATTAGTATATAGATTGGTGAGTTTCTTGACAATGTATTATGTCAGTCTCGAGAAGTGAGAGCTTCCTCGGATGGATGTCAACCCACATTTTTGAGAAAGAAAAGATGAATGAAATATTGATTAAGCAGATGAAAGAAGAAAGTAGAAACAAAAATATTAAAGAAAATTAAAGAAAACTTAGGTACCTCTTGTTTTTTAGATGGGTGTGACAAAGCATATGTTAGGAAAATGAGAAATCCTTTGTAGCGAGCTAGACGACCTTCGATTCCAAAGAACTCAACCCAAAAATGAATTAGTCTACATATGTGTGAGTTTCTTGAAAATGTTAGTCCCGAGAAGTGAGAGCTTCCTTAGATGGATGTCAACCCACATTTTCAATAAATAAAAGATGAAATATTGATTGAGCAGATGAACAAAGAAAATAGAAAGATTAAAGAAAATTAAAGCAAAAGAGAAGTAGAACATGTGCATGTCTGGATAGTGGAAGTCTAGAAGTCTGCATGTCACAAAACACAACATCAAAGCAGTTTGAAAAATTCAAAAAATATAAATAAAACATATTTTTTAATAAATAATTGTATTTAAATAAATGTAAATATATATACCTATAACATCTTCAATGATAACAAGAGCTGAAACAAAATATGTTAAAAAGCCTCCTCATAGTCAATATTTGCATATGTAGAGTTACAATTGTGTTACATCTAACTATAAACTTTTATATTTGAATCTATTAATATGAAATTGAATAAATAACCATAGTTAAAATGTAAGGTGACAAGAATAAAAGTAAGGTCAAGGAGATACCTATTTAAAGCTGAAACAATCCATTATCAATAGCTTCTTCAAAGTCGATATTCACTTCTACAGAGTTTGACGACGCACCAATTCTAGTCTCATCATTGACAACATTTAGACTTGTAGCTGTATTATTTACACCTCTTCTTTCTACAAGGGAATTCCAATGTGCAATTTCTCTATCGAAAGGAAATTTTTTTGAGGGAGTAACGAGAAAATAACACCTCATGTAACTTTCTATATTTTTATCCAACTTGTTTCTCATTTTTGATTTTATAAATGATAAATCACTGAAAAACCCTTTCTTCCTCCACAGATCCCAAAACCATTTTTTTGGCATAAATCATATAATCTAAAATATTCACTGATGTCTTCTCATAATATAGCACTTTGATAGATTCCTCACTTTGGAGGCTTGTGATAACACCACTCTCGGAAGGTTTGTCTAAAAATTTATACTGGTTCCTCATTGTCGTTGCAACATTTTTTGATTGAGACTTTAATAAATCAACATTCAAGTATACCTTTTATTTCGATACCCTTAACCTCTTCCATCTTGGTGAAATGTTCCATTATTGTACCCATGGATTTATGGAAAATATTTCTTACAAAGTCTACACGAGAACCTTTAGTATTCCAAAAATTAGGATTAATTACATCCATTGCTTCAAAAATATTATCTTTGCAAAAATGTTCTCTATTTTTTATGATAAGTATTTTGAAAATTTCCTAAGTTTAATTCTTTTTTCAGTTGTAACATAATCAAACATATTATATGTTATAGGAACTTCTTCTCTTTCCAATCTTCTAATAGCTTGATGTCTTCACAAAATGTGCAATGGTATGTCCCTCCCATTAACATTTATGAAAAGGTGATCATGGATATTAAATATCAAATAGTTATTGGGATTCTTAAGATATAATAAAGATTTCCAATTATAAAAAATAGTTGTATCAAAACTATCTTAGGCAATGTACAAGACATTAATATTTTGACATATTATTTTTATTATGTTTATAAAAGAAACAACATAGACTAATCTTCTATATACATGATTCATGAATGTATTCATCTCTTGCAACATTAGAAGAATGCCAACCAATGTAAGTAATGTTTCCACATCGGTTAGATGGAACAACAAGTCATTTTCCCTATCAATTTCACGATGATATTTGTTCATGAAACCAACCAACGAAGGGTACTCCTCACACACTTTGCATGCAGGCTCATACAAAGTAATCCACCTTGTCTCAACATACTTCAGAAGTTGTTTTACATATGTAATTCTAATCACAAATGTATGGAACTCAAGAAATTGCCTTGGGCTACTTACCATATAGGAATGAAGTTCTCTTATAAGGTCTTCTACTTTAGCAACATTTTCATTTTTGCTAACCATTTTATATGTTAAATTCATTTTGTGTGCCATACAGTGAATTGTTAGCATATAAGGGGATATTGTTGTTTGTAATCTAACACACAACCCAGTTCATGACCATGCATAATCGATGCACATCTATTCCAACGTGTTGGTACTCAAAATAGTCTCGCCCAGATTTTCCTTTGAAAATATATCGATTTACCTCTGTCACTTTTTTTTCCCGTGTTATGTCTCAAGTTAATCTTTGTTTCCATTTTAATCTATTCCTTGGTCGTAGATCACTTATGGGTCCATGGTTTTCTCCTTGTTTCTTTGTTCCTCCGAAAAGGTCTATAATTTGGGTCTCCCATTCTTTGTTCATCTAAAAACTCGGGTTCTCCCATATTTTCCATTCTCCATGGTTGGGATTTGTTTTCTTTGTCATTTCTACCCTAAATACTTGAAGAAAAATGAATGGATGTGTCTCTGATGGACATATTTGAGCCTTGTAACATTTCTAAATTCTCTGTCCTTGGAGAAATTTTCATTTTCGGGCTCAAATGATCATTTTTCTATATTTTACGATTTGACGGGTGTTTCTCCCAGTCAAATTTACATCCTTACATTAACAGGGGACATGGCACCTTTTGGTTAGATGCGGCTCAGGCTGGGTACTTCAAAATTTCTATGAATTGCCTCAACTTAAAATGTGTCCATGTGGAGGAACGACGCTCATTTGAAGATCTAATTTTTGGTTTGACCTTGGAGTAGTACAGGAGGACACGTGGAGGTTTCCATTGCTTTTCCCAGACTTAGATAAATTTTATGTAGCTAAAATAGTTTGTCGAGAACAAGGACATGTGGTGAGCCCACGCTCGCTCAGAGTCTTTTAAAGAAGTGTCAGGAGGACACTTGGAGGCCTCCGCTCACTTTGCATTTTGCTTGGAATTTTCAACGACCAAAGGAGACTGCCCCGGAGCATGACACTTGGCACCTTCCGCTGAGCTTCGAGCCTTCAAACAAATTTTTGGGGCTAGGACACGTGGCGAGCCCGCGCTCATTCAAGGTCTCAATTTTTGGGGACCATCTCAAGGTGCACCATAGTGACACGTGGCAGTTTGACAAGTCAAAATGAGTGGGGAAGTAAACCATCAGAGATAACTAAGAATTTTTTTCCTCTTATGCTCAAAAGGGTTAAGATATCAAAAATGGCCCACAATCCCGACAAAGGATCAGTCAAAGTTTGTTTCAAGTCAAAGGGGCGGGGAGGCGGACCATCGGGGGTAACTTGCATTTTTTACCCCTTGATTTTCAAAGGATCGAAACATCAAAATGGCCTGCAAGCCCAATGGAAGAAATGTCAAAGCTTTCTCTAGTCAATAGTGGAAGTGCGGGCCTTCAGAGGAAATTTGGAAATTTTTCCCTTTGTGGGAAAAAGAGTCAAAATTAAAAAGGAAGTGTGGTTCCACTGGGACCCACATTGGAAACTTGAAGCGGAAGGGTGGAGTTGCGGGAAAACTTGGAAAATTTTCCTTTTTCCAAAAATAGGGTCAAATGGAAGAGTTTATTCGTGGTTCCTTTGGAACCTACCTCAAGACACGTTTTAGGCTCATTTCTCGAGGGTGGAGGTGTGGAACAAAATGTGAAAATTTTCCATTTTTCCAAAAGTTGTAGAAGTCAGAGGGAACCCTCGGGCATGTTTTTTAAAAATTGAATCTCCCACGTGGACGACCCAAATTCAAAGGAGAAGATCAATGGAAGTTGTGAGTTTGAATATGATTTTCCCCCAATTTTACTGAAACACAACTAGAAGTGCGAGTCTTCATTATTTCTTGGTATTTTCTACATCCTAGGTAGAGAGGGGAGTTAATGCTGATATACAAGTTTGGTGGGGAGATCTGGAAGATGTCTTTCACCATGAAAATGGTTTGACTATCGTGCTCGATTGGATTTTTCATTTTTCTTCTCCCAAGCATGCAAGGAGCTAGATTTTATAGATTAGGGGTGAAAGTGGTTGGTAAATTGAAGGAGTGATCTACGAGAGGAAGGAGTTGAATGCGGGAGATATTCAATGAGATTTTCCCCCTCGATCATCTGGAAAAATTTTTTAGACCTGATTTTGGGAATCACGATCGTGATCATGACAAGCGTTGGTAGCACTCAAGGTTTGGATTTTGGAGGGGAAAATGGTCTCTATTGTAAATGTTATAAATGGCATAATTTTTTCGTGTAAATGGTTGGAGTGTTAGGGGTTGGGACTGAATTTTCTAATAGAAAAATGTTTGACAGAGCCCATCATTTTGAGAATCCATTTGAGAAGCTTGTATATCTCTTTTGTATTAAATTTGATCATGTCAAGGTGGTTGCAAGTGTACAACCATTGAAAATCTCTGAGACTGTTCTAGAAACTTTCCCTGTTGATAGATTTAATCAAATTCGAGTTATTCTGTGTTGTCTTGAGAAAAATGTGTTTGTTTTATTTCTGAATGTATGCGAGTAGTTTTTCTTATTTCTATTGCAATCTTGTATTAAAATCTGATTCAATCACATAGGCCTCAATCCTTGTGACATTTTAGTGGCATCTGTAATTTCATTTCTCAGAAGATCTTTCATCTAGGATTGGAATAAATGATTTAAAATCACTTTTCTTTCATTTGTTGATAGAGATTGTTTGTAAGCCTTTGGGTGTACCTTAGGCATGATTTGACTTAGATCTTGATGCTTTGTTGTATTTTCTAACTTGAGCCTTTGTGATAGAAATGTCAAAGATTGTGTGAAAAAGTGCTAAACTAGACCTCCATTGAAGCACATATTGTAGTTAAAGAAACATTTTAGCTATTTTGTGGCATTCTGTTGGTTTAACCTTCCATTTTGTAAGATTCCACAAGGATATGGTGAATAAATTTCATCCTACACCACCTCCCACCAAAAATATATTCAAAAACAACCAATACTACGTGTACAACCCTTGTTTGTCCTGTGTGCATACAAATGCATAATCTCTCATTACTAAAACATACGAAGCAATCGAGTCCCAAATGTCTTTACTAACCTTTGCCTTGTGAAAATATCTCCATGATTTGGAAGTTGTAGTGCCCACATTTTTATATCCTCGCTTATTTGTTGTTCTCTTTACTCATAGGCACGTTTAAGCAGTGATTTCATATATTTGGACATTATATTAGGATATTTGATCTTATTAGAAATGTATGGAGGTTTAGGCATATAGCGCCAATTTAGCTTGATTACTATGTTGTCATCTTATCTTATGATGTCACGAGACACTAACTGTTATGATGTTGTTTGGACCATATTTATAATTGATGGATACTCAGTTTAGATTGCATGGTTGGATTTTATGGATGTATGTCACTTTATCGTTATGTCTAACTCATGGTGAATTGTGTATAATTATGCATGTTATCACATTTTTGATTCCAGAATGAAGATATGCTAGTATAGAATTCATTGATTTCTTATTGAGTAGTTGATTCACATTTTATCGGACATGTGTGTTTAATGTGTGCAATGAGTGTGCAGGTGACAAGTCACAGGAGAACGTGGGATTCAAGGCAGGCTACACAACTTTGCACAAGCAGCCCACGGGGCTAAGTCCTAACCATGTTTATTGTATGAGGCCTTAGTATTAGAGTTTATTGTTTTGGGCACCATGAGTGACCCTCATTTGTAATGTAATATGTCTTGTAATATTAATCTTGCTTAGGATGTTTAGTTTTCTTGTAAACTTGTTTTGGGGACTTAATGGCCCCCACTTGCATTAAGTTTTGAGTTTGTATAATGGTGTATTTCATAAAAAGGATTAGGGTCACATTTGAACCCTTGGGTGGGCTCCACATCCTCTACCTTTGTGCCCAAATGTGCCAACCCTAAATTTGGGCTATTTTAGCTTTTCTAGTGACCCCTTTTTAGTTTGGGAGTTCACTTAGCATGAAAATGGGCCCTTGGACCCTACCTAATAGGTAGGGGGCTTAATTGCAAGGTATAGAGGAGATTCCTCCCATTTTTCCTCCTTTGGTAACATCCATGTAAGATGGATGGGTAAGTGTGCTTTGTTAAAAGTTGCACAGTTTGTTTGTTGTTCGATTTGAATAATTTAGGAGAAGAGGGTTAAAAGCTATTTTATCATTTCTCCCTTTTATTTTGAGAATCTTTGACCTTGAGGGAAGAGAGCGGTGACACATGTCACCCCCTAATTTGTGAGGATTTTTTTTGGATCCTCTTCAAATTCTCCCTGGGGAAAGAACAACTTTTTTTTTGGAGCTTTTGCTTGAGGCTTATGGATTTTGGAGCTAGAGCTTACTTGGACAAAGAAAGGGAAAAGTTAGAAGTGGAGATATTTTAGAGGTAGGCTCCTTGAGTTCATTTTTTTGTTTATTTCATATTATATGTTAGTCTTGTTTGTTTAAAATGTGTGTTGCTACTTTTGTGTTGCCATTTGTTGTTATGTTTGTGGTTTTATTTTTCTCCATCTATCATATGGCATGATGGATTTTTGGAGTTTGTAGGGGAAGAGAGAGGGATTTTTCCCTCTCAATCCTCATGGCTTGATGGGAAAGCCATGTAGGATTTTAGTTACTCCCCTAAAATGGATTGAAGTGGGAAGGTAGTTCATATGGTTTGAACCCCTTCCCCATTCTTGGTGAGGAAACACTTTTGGTTTGAAAATCCTCCAAGAAGGATTTGGTAAATGGATGGAGAAATAAGGAGGGTTTGATGACTTTGGAGGAATAAGGAGGTTATGGAGATCTTTGTTTTGTGCAACCAATGTTGGCTACACTTTCGAATTTTTGAGATCTCTTTCTTTTCTTCCACATTTTAGAGGTAGAACATGGTTTCTCCTCTTTTTCATCTTTGAAAAATTGGTGTTTTGTTTTAATATTTGTCTTATCTTTATGTGAATGTAATGTTGGTTGTTCTCCCTTGCTCTTGTGAAAAGTTGTGGATATTAGTCCTCTTTCCCATGGGCTTGGGGGAGGATAACATGCCTTCTAACCTTGGAAAGACATGTAATGATGCCTAAAGGTTGGGTGGTTAACAAGCCTTGTTCTCTTGGAGTTGGATTCATGTAAGAGTATTCGAGTTTGGAGCTCAAGTTGGTGATAGTTGGAGTTTCCTTGTCATCTTGGTTCTCTTTGTTTCCATCATCCTTTTATGGACTCCTTTTTCATTGTATCTTGCAAAGAGGCTTGTAATATGTTTTTTCTTGAGTAGTTTCATGTATCTTAGAAAAAAATATTGTATAGTGAGTTTGAACTCCTTGAAAAGAAATATTGTATTAGATGTTTTCTTTTATATGAACTTGTTGTAACCCCACTTGGAGGGAAAGTAGATTATTGGATGTAGTGTTATTCTTGATATAAATTTCTTTCTTGCAAAATGTTGTAACATGTTTGAATGTAAAATTAAATATCATTCTTGGAGTGCAATCTCTTCTTAAATTTTCTTTGAAACTTAGAGAATAGAGCACAACTAGTTCTTTCTTTTTTTTTTACCAAAATGAAATAGAAATATTAGTAAAAGCAAAAATGAACATTCCTTCTCCTTCACTAAGTTGTAAACTTAACTCCAAGTCTCTTTTATCATTTGAATTAGTTTGCTACATCTTTACTTTTCACATGAGGAAGGGAATCATCTTGTAGTTCATATAGCTCAAATTTGTATAGTTCATATTGATTTCAAGACCAGATTTTTTTATCATTCACAACTTATGGTAAATTGATCAAAATTTCATATATAGTACAAGTATATCAAAAAAATGATAATAAAATTGATATAGTCATATTGCATTTTATAACTATGTTGCCTCTCTTACAAAACCAATTATTAATTTATTCATATACTTGTATGTCTAATCATTTACATTGTTACAATTATATATATATATATATATATATATATATATATATATATATATATATATATATAATAATAGTGAATTATATATTATTTGTATAACTCAAAATTTTAAGCAATGACAAAAAATAAAAAAAGAAATGAAAATAAATAAATAAATATGCTATCAAGGTCATACGTGTATGTATATATATATATATATATATATATATATATATATATATATATATACGTAATAGTGAATTATATATTATTTGTATAACTCAAAATTTTAAGCAATGACAAAAGAAAAGAAAAGAAATGAAAATAAATAAATAAATACTAATTAGTGTAAATAAATATGCTATCAAGGTCATACGTATATATATATATATATATATATATATATATATATATATTTATTTTTTTATAAAAATATAGTTTTTAAATGTATTAGGTAAATATAAAACAAAATAAATAAATTTGGGGAGGGCTGAAGCCCTCCCCACACCTACGTGTTTTTCGTGGCACCGCTGTTCCCCCTACATCCCTACGCCACTACTGCAACCAATGCCCCACCACTCCATGCCCAGTGTTCACCCTCTTGCAGCCCGTGCCCACTCCCAACTTGCGCCAAAACCCTCACATCTCCACACCGTCCCTCCCCTCGTCTCCCAACTCCACATACCATCCCCTACTCCTCAAACTCCACTCCTTTGTAGACCCATGTTCCCTTTCCTCCACTCGGATCTCCCGGCCTTCGACCATAATCCTTCTCCCCATCACCGCTGCCTTACTCCAAACGTTGTGGCTAATACATAGCCATAATATATGCAATCTCTATGATTTTTCACTTTCGGGAGTGTTAATACGGTTTTCAAAGTATTAGTTTACACACACACACACACACACACACACACACACACACACACACACACACACACACACACACACACACACACACACCCAACCAAGAGTTATGTCTACGTACAAAAAGAAAATAATAAGTAAATAAGTTTGAGCATCCATGAATCCAAACCCCATAGCTCCTCCCCAACCTGCACATGCAAAAGACAAAAAGAAAATGAAACCAAATGGAAGAGAAAGGAAATGGAAAGAAAATATAAGGATGGATTAGGGTAACTTTAGGGCAAGTTTGAAATCAAGGGCCAAGATTAGATTGATCTTAAGGTCCATATTAAAAACTATACAATTTTTAAGTCATGGATTTTCATGGGAATATGAAATAAATTAAAAGAAGGGTGTGTGGGGAAAACTAAATAAAATGGGGGAACAAATTAAATAATTAGGGGTGGTAGCCTTGTTATTTGTGACCCTAGAAAACTTATAGTAGAAATAAATAATTAAGGTTGGGTTTGGTCTAGTAGTTATATTATTTGGGTAACTTAAATTAGTACAAAATAAATAATAATGGGAGTTGGATAAGTATTGTTTAGCATTTACTTTACAAAAAAAAAATTACCCAATTGTTTTTAACTAACTATAGGTGTGTTTCTTATGTCCCGAGGAGGGACATTACATTTGCATCGTGAGTGAAGGTTCGCACACACGGACACTCTGGGTAATTAATTAACTAGTTAACGATATTGTAATAACATTAAAATAAGTAAATAAATAAATAAAATAATTGGTTAAAATTTTACTGGAACCATTTAATTATAATTTAATAATCCTTTTGCTTACCTCGTGCATAGGATGGCACCCATGAGGCGACAATCGGTTAGGGGTTTGGGACGTAGATTACCTATGGAAAAACCATCGGCACCCGAGTTAGGTCCTCAGATCTTAGAGGCTCTTTAGTAGTTGATCGGTGTTGTGCAACAACACCTTCCACCACCACAGGAGGCAAGAGAGGAGGAGATCCCATTCGGAGATGAGGAGCCATAAGCTAGGACGTGCACTTAGAGCCACCATAGCACAATACCCCAAGGTGGGATAGGTCACGTAGCCCTTCCGTTCACCACGAGAGGGTAGCCTTGTACCATCATAGCCATTCTCATAGTCTTGAGGGACCATTTGGGGATAGGTGACCCCACTCACTGTTGGACTGCATCACTAGGATTGGGATACATGCAAGGTGTGATTATAGATCTTCTTTGCTTGTAGCTGCCTACTTACACCGGCTCTACAAATAGATTTGGTGCTTTGAGTCTTGACTCCTCAAACCTTGGATAGCTACTTTGGCTTACACTCTTACGAGAGCAATGTCAAGGCCAGGTTTTCCATACACCTCTAAGACGCAGAGGGCGTTTAGTGGAGGAATGAGGAGCGGAAGATCCATTTGACTTGAGATATAGTGACCTAGGAGTTGTTCAAGGAGTGATTCAGGCACTAGCTATATGTCAGAGCATTTCGTGCAGAAGAGGATTGATGAGTTTCATGACTCACGATAGGGATCTAGCACAAGAATAACATAGTACGAGAACAGTTCCTTGATATTCTACGGTATGTGGACTACCTGCAAGATGAAAAATTGTAGGTAAACAGGTTTATTTGGGGCTGAATGTAGACATAGTAGGAGCAGTTAGGATGTTATCTCCTCCCACGCTTGAGAAGGCCATTGAGAAGGCCTATTAAGATGAGGAGAACGAGACCAAGGCATAAGAGTACCGAGATAGAAACAAGAGAAATTTTTAGGATAGGATGTAGGCCTTTCGTAGTCGTGAGGTCATGGGGTACAACACCACCCCTAGAGGAGGATTCTAGCCTCCACAAGAAACTACGAAGGCTCCACCACACCCACAAAGAACAGACACAACATATCATGGCCACCTACGGTAGAGGACTAGATAGACTCAGAGCTTACAGAGAGGTGGTACTCAAGGAGCTTTTGGTGAAGCCAGGGATAGGAGGTAGGGTACTCGGTAGTACAACTAGCCACTCACATGCACTGGAGGTCACTAGAGTTAGACCGGCAGGATCGGTTCACCGAGTACAGGAGGATGTTTTATTTGTGGGTATCCTGATCACTATGTGTGTATGTGCCCGCACAAACCCACTACCATGGATATGTAGAGAGCTTCTAGATCCGAGAAGACGGTGGGTGACGTGGGGACGCGACCATCATGTATATGCAATGGTTGACAACCATTAGGTGAGCATCGTCACATGTATTGAGACGATAGGTACTATCATGGGTATTTCTGTCTCAATACTTTTTATTCGTGTTCTTTAGATTGTTTTATATCTCCTGCTATAGTGGACCAAAGGTGTGGCTAGTGGTGGCTAGGCAACTAGATAATTGGCAGTTGAGTTGGGCTCAGGGGCCAAACTCGCCATAGAATCATATATGGAGAGTTGTGTACTTGATTTGGCCTTCTACACTACACTTGACCTCCGAGTTATCCCTTTAGGATCCTATTAGGTAGTTTTGGGTATGGATTGGCTCAAGAGTCATCGGGCTAAAGTAGATTGCAGAAATAAGGTCATTGAGTGTTAGGTTGATCTTGGGAGTGAATTTACGATATCGTAGATATAGAGGCCTATCTCTTTGCATATGATCTCGGCTAAGAAACTCAAGTGGAGCATGCGTAAAGGTGTCGCTTGTTTTCTATTACCATCATTGATCAATTAGAGAGCACCCCAGAGCATTCACCTTTAGATGTTCATGCAATTTTGAGGGAGTATGCAGATGTGTTTCTAGGTGAGCTTCTAGGTTTACCACCCCGCAGAGAGGTGGATTTCACCATTGATTTAGTGCCAAGATCCACACCAGTTTCTAGGAACCCTATCGGATGATGACTCTAGAGCTTCATGAGCTCAAGATTTAGTTAGAGGAGTTGTTGGAGAAGGGTCTCATTCATCCTAGTGTATCTCCTTGGGGAGCGCCAGTCATATTTGTGAAGAAGAAGGATGGTTCTCTCAGACTTTGTGTTGACTTCTCTGCAGCTCAACAAAGTCACAATAAAGAACTCAATTATCCACTCCCTAGGATTGATGACTTGTTTGATCAGATGTGGGGAGCTAGAGTGTTCTCTAAAATCAATCTCAAGTCAGGTACCATCAGTTGCACATATCAGATGTAGACATTCATAAGACAACCTTTCACACACATTATGGGCATTATGAGTTCACATTTGTTCCATTTGGTTTGACTAATGCCCCAGCTATCTTCATGAGCCTCATGAACTTTCTAGATCACTTTGTCTTAGTGTTCCTAGATGATATTTTGATATATTCTCGTTCCGAGGAGGAACACAAGGAGCATTTGAGATAGGTACTATAGGTTTTGAGAGAGTAGAAGTTGTATGGGAACTTGGAAAAATGTAGCTTCTTTCTTATGAGATTCAAGATTGGGTCATATCATATCATGTGAGGGTATCTCAGTAGATCCCTCTAAGATACATGCTATCATGGATTGGCCAACACCCACATCAGTCACTGAGGTGAGGAGTTTTATGGGCTTAGCAGGTTACTACCACAAGTTTGTTTAGGATTTCTCCAGATTTCTCACCCTATTACTTATCTTTAGAGAAAAGGGAAGAAGTTCGATTGGTCAGAAAAGTGTGAGCAAAAATTTCAGTTGCTTAAGGAAAGGTTAACCACAAATGCCCATCTTAGCAGCCTCCGGACCTAATAGAGAATTTTGTTGTTTGCACAGATGCATCACTAGAATTTTTGGGAGTCGTCCTTGTGCGGAGCATCGAGTTATTGCATTTGAGTCATTTAAGCTCAAAGATTATGAGTTTAACTATCCTACCCATGATTTAGAGCTTGCAGCCATAGTTCATGCTTTATGCGATGGCGTCATTTCCTTTTGGGTAGACCTTTCATTATGAGGACTGACCACCGTAGCTTATGGCATATCTTCTCACAAAATGAACCTCAACGGTAAACAATGGTGTTGGATGGAGTTCCTATGTGAGTATGACATGGAGGTATAGTATATCAAAGGGAAGGAAAATGTCATTGTAGATGCACTTAGTAGATGACGACATGTACTTGCTTCATTGACATTGCAATCGATTTGAGAGGGTAGAATTCTTGAGCATCTTCTAGAGGACAGGTTTTATGAGGGTGCTAGATAGATGTTGGAGTTACAAGGTTCTTTAGACATAAAATATTCAGGGTGCATTTTAGAGAAATAGGCTATTTCGGTTTCATAGATGCATATATGTGCCTAAGACAAGACAGTGATCTTCATAACTTCATCCTCACAAAGGCTCATCGAGGTTCATATGTGATACATCTAGGAGTGAAGAAAATGCACACCGATATGAGGGAGTTATATTATTGGCCAAGTCTTTGATGAGACATAGAAGATTTTGTTGCATGATGCCTTGAGTGTCAGAGGGTCAAGGTAGAGCATTCTCATCCCACAGGACTCTTACATCCTCATGATATTCTAGAGTGGAAATGGGATGTGATCTCCATGGACTTCATAGTAGGACTCCCTATGTCTTCTTATCATCATGATGCCATTATGGTCACTATGGATAAGTTGACCAAGGTTGCACATTTCTCGCCAACCAAAGTCACCTATAATGCATAGGCCATCACCAAAGTATTTATGGAGGACATTGTTAGGTTTCATGGGATTTCAAGACCATCATCAATGATAGGGATACCATTTACACTTCAGTTTTCTAGACTTACTTTCATAATCTGGGTACTTAGATAAATTTCAGCTCACCTATCATCCAGAGACAAATGGACAGACGAGAGGGTTAATCAGGTACTGGAGGACATGTTGAGGATGTATGTGATGGATCAACAGAAGAAATGGGAAGATTATCTTCATTTAGTTGAATTTTCATACAACAACTATCACAGTTCTATTGGTATGGCTCCTTACAAGGATTTGTATGGACGACCTTGTAGAAACCTCTAAGTTGGGTTAGACTAGATGATAGGATTATTCTAGGACCAGCTTACCTACAAGACATAGAGCAGCAAGTTGTTTTGATTAGAAAAATGTATTGAACAAGCTAGAGCATGCCAGAAGGTGTATGCAGACACCAAGAGGATTGATCATCACTTCTTAGTGGGTGACAAAGTCTTCTTGAGATTTCATCCTCATAAGATCCCAATCCGTTATGGAAAAGGTTCTAAGCTATCACCTCATTTTTGGGGCCTTTTGATATTTTAGAGGTCATCGGTCTAGTTGTCTACATCCTAGCTTTTCCACCACGCCTTTCTCAGGCCCATGATGTATTTCATGTTTATTTACTACTTAAATATGTACCAGATGTTTCTCATGTTTTGGATTGGTTGGCATTACAGGTAGAGGACGGAGGGCAGTGGAGATTGAAGCCCATATGCATACTGGAGCACCAGAGGTTGGCCCTTCAGGGATAAGACTTGTAAAAGGTTATAGTGCAGTGGGATAGATATGATGAGACAACAACTACCTGGGAGGATGCTTACACCATTGATGGCCATATATCCCTATCTCTTCCAATGACTTCCAGGAGAAAGTCTAATTCTAGTAGAGGGGGATGTAGTGCCCACATTTTTATAGCCTCAGTTATTTGTTGTTCTCTTTACTCATAGGCATGTTTTAGCAGGGATTTGATATATTTGGACATGATATTAGGATATTTTATCTTATTAGACATGTATGGAGGTTTAAGCGTATAGCACCAATTTAGCTTGATTACTATGTTTTCATCTTATCTTATGATGTCACGGACACTAACTGTTATGATGTTGTTTGGACCGTATTTATAATTGATGGATACTTAGTTTAGATTTCATGGTTGGATTTTATGGATGTATGTCACTTTATCGTTATGTGCAATGCCCACTTCCCTATGACACTTAGTTGATTATCATTTTGAGTTATGCAGACTTTGGATATGGACATGACTTATACTTATGTTGATTAGCATGATGTTTTGTGACTAGATGCATTTGGATTAGGATTGGATTTTGTTTTCAGTATGATCTACACTGACTCATGGACAGACTATTGGATACCGATATTATTTTTATATGGATATATTGCATGTGTTCTAACATTGGATTTCTTCGCCATGATGAGTAGAATGTAGTTGTTGAATTTACATTACTATAATTTTGGATAATGATGAAATGCATAATTAAGTTGTGATTTAGACCTAGAAATAATGATTGATTGAATTACGTATAGATGTTAATAAATTTCATGCATATGGTTATTTTGGATATTTTGACATGGCCGCAAGGCCGAAGGAGGTATTTTGTATTTTGCAGGAAACACAACATGATCACAACCATGAGGGGGATTGGGAACCAAACACAACAGGATGTCGGGTGGTTACAACATTTGGTCGTCAAGGCAACTAGTAAATTGTATTGTGTTACCTTTATTCTTGTATGTGTTAAGAAAAATTTCCATGAGGGAAATTTTCTAATGTGACCAAGGGGGTAAGAATTTTAATTACTTGTTTTAACTTGCTTTAGTAGGTGATTTCTTTTGTGATGTCTTTTTGTTAAATTACTTTTGTTAAGTATGTTTAGATTAATTTAACACCTTGTTTTAATTTTTAAGTTTTGGAGGGAAGTCTAGTGGGTGTAATTAATTTTGATGGTTGGCTCCTTGAGCCTTGTGCTTTCCTCTTGTTTTGAATGCTTGTTTTGAGTGTTGACCACTCCATGTTCTTTGAATCTCGAATTTGAGATTGAGGGCAATTTTGGGGGACTTGTGGGACAAGTTAAACTTGTCCCACACTTCCCAAAACCCCTTACCAACCATATCTATGGGTTGGGAATCCAAAAAGGGGATTATTTATTGTTTTGGGAAGGGAAATGTGACTTTGGAGTGCACTTGTCTTCCTTTTGCATTTAATTGTGCCTTAGGACACATGGGAAGGGATGGATGTGGAAGAGAGTTGTCATTCAACCCAACCACCCATTTATGGTGTTTTGGGATTTGAGTTGACTTTGGGAGGTGGTTTGAGGATGTGTGATGTGGCATCCTACATGGAGCCACATCACCCTCACCCCTTCCTTTTGTCTATTTATTGAAACTTCCTCTCTTGTTGAGGGGGTTGGAGGTTTTTTTGAAAAGTTCTTTTGTTATTTTGGGAGAGAAAAGAATTGGGAGAAAGAGAAAAGAGGGAGCTTGGGATTGCAGGCTTGGGATTGCTTTTGGACGGAGCTTGTGCAAAGCTTCTTGGTTTAGGCTTCTCCAATGGAGAGGTAGGAAACCTTCTCTTTTTTTTGTTGCTTTCATGTTGTTGTTGATGCTAAAATGGTGAATAATGTATGTTTACTTTTGTGTATTGTGAAAATGGATAGAGTGCTTAATGTGTAGTGTAGGAGAGGTCTATGGGAAAACTCATGAGGGAGGCATAAGAGTAGAATAGGATATTGTGGAGGGAGTTTGAGAGGGATGCCCATCTTGGGTAAGAATGTTCACATTCTTACCTTGTTCTTGAGGGAGGCATAAGAGGAGGGAGGCATAAGAGTATGGGAGGAAAAAGGGGTAATTGAGGGAGGCATAAGAGTCATAGGGGCTTGAGTTTTATTGTGGAGGGTTTTGGATGGGCATCTCATCTCAATGGGGAGGCATAAGGTAAACTTTCCCATAGTTCCTTCTCTTGTTGGCTTGGATGAAAGCCTTGTTGTGAAATGTTTGGTGTTATTCGTGTGTCTCTTTGTTTCTTCTATTTTAACTTTGAATGTTGTGAAGAAATTGTATTGTGGAAGCAAGTATTGTTGCCTTGAGTTGGAGACCACCCTTCATTGTGTTGTGTTTGGGGCTCGGGGGTCAATGGAGGAGATTGCTTCTCTTCTCCATTGAGTTTTGGTTGGGAGGAGAGTGTTGCCTCTCCCCCTATCTTGGTTGTGATTTGAGCTACTTGGAACTTGGAGCATGGATGAAGAACATCTTGGAACACAAGAACCTTGTTGTTGACAATGTAAAAACATCATGTATTTACCCACCTTGAGTGGAGGAAAAATGTAGTATTGTTTTGCTTTCTCTAGCTTCCATTATTGCAAATTTGTTTTCCACATGAAGTAGGACATGTTGTAAGAAGATTTGAAGGAAAAGTTGCATTGAAATGATAGTATTTCTTACTCTATAAATTTATTGGGAATGTTGTTGAATTCTTTGGTGGAATATTGGAAAGAAATTACAAAAGGAAATATATTAAAATTTTTGTTTGGATACTTGAAAGTAATGTGTTGGAAAGATTGAAAAAAATAGTGCATCATCTCCTCTTGTGTAGTTGATGGAAGGTCTTAAGTTTTAAATGGCTTTTAAGATGCCAAGAAGCATTTCAAGTTCTAGTTCCCTTTATGTTTTATTCATCCATGAATTTTTTGTAAAATCCATTGCAAATAAACAAGAAAATGAAATCTCTAAACAAACCTACGCATAAACTACCCTTGTCCTTTGCAAAACAATTGTGCTTCATTAATATTCTGATATGTAACAGACCCACCTCTATAGGTTGTTCCTCCACGAACAAATCGTGTCTAAGAGAATAACTGCTAATATATTAAAAAAAAAAACATGATGATACGTTTCAGCAGATATGCCTGATAGACAACTTGATGCACAAAGCACTGACTGCCACAACGAATAATTAAATTGTTGCAATGCCTACAAATATTGTTTAAACGTTTTTTTTTACAGATTAGGACACTGCGAGTGGTCTTAGCTTCACAAATATCAAGCTGCATGGCAGGTTTCGCAACTGCCCAAACAAATGTGAAGTTAGTCTCAAAATCAAGACCAGTTAATCACCCTTAAATCGTGTCTAAGAGAATAACTGTTAATATAAAAAAAAAGAGAGAAGATGATGATACGTTTTAGTAGATATGCCTGATAGACAACCTGATACAAAAAGTGCTGACTGTCACAGTGGATATTTAAACTGCTGCAATGCTTACAAAGCGAGTCCTGTGGTCATCAATTTTAAGAGCGTTGCATTAGACAAGCAATAGTTGTTGGTATAAGGAGGTCCATAGTTGACAGATGGCATTTCCAGACATTATTGCAACTACGTCCCATGAAGATTCTGATATGAAACAGATTTACCACTATGAGAATTCCTCTCCTATCACCTTCACTATCTCTCAATTGATTTTGATAAAAATATCTTGAAGGTGAAAACCGTTTATTGAGGATGCATTGAGAACTAAACAGATAAACGACCTGCTCACTGGTTCGCCCCCTTCTCGCCTGTAGCTCCAACTGCGACCTCCTATCCCTGTACTCGCAGCCAGGCCGATTAAAATGGGACTTCACGCCTCTTCCCTGGTCTGTGGCTTCGCCTCCAACCACCCCAATGCATTTACACGGCCAGGACAGAATCATGACAGGCCGATGGTGAAAATCTATTGATTCGCAAGGATCAAAGTGAATTAAATGGAGTTTGACTTGCACGTAGGGAGTAGGAAGGGGTGTTAATGTATGTCAGGGGTCGGCTGAGCCACCCACCGTCCCAACAACAAAATTTAAACAGGGTTTTGAATAGCTAATGCTTGGGCAAGACTCGTATCCCATACCACCCTTCTATATGCTTATCCCGCGCGGACAGCTACTAGGATGTGTATTTATCATGTGCTACCTAGTATAATGGGAGTAGGATACAAAACTTAACTGCCACATAACAATTACACTAACCATAAACATGGTGTTACGTATATTTAAGTACATATAGTCATGTTAGGTAATAAGTAAACTAGGGCCGAATATACACCTTATTGTGTAGTCATTTATATATTATAATGTATTAATTTCATGAGATAACGTAATGTAAAAGGATAATTAAACAAAAATAAAAATCGAGTGGATAGTTTATTCATTTCATAACAAATTATACTTTACTCTAAGGTTAGCATTGAAAACACTGCTATTGCGATATCACCAGACATTAGACAAAGCAACTCGAAAGACGACCCTCCTTTCCGTGTTGTGAAACGTCGAATGAGATGAATTTAAATATCCTTAACTTGAATCATCTTCGCACCGAAGCATTACGGGACTGTTTTAGTTCGAACCTGTATGCAAACGCACCCATCAAAAAAAAAAAAAAAAATCGTATTTTCGGGTTGCATGGTTGTGGCGCATCGTCGGCATCGTGAGCGTGGCGTCGTCCCTTTTGCGGTGTTACATTATGTCTAACTCATGGTGAATTGTGTATAATTATGCATGTTGTCTTATTTTTGATTCAAGAATGAAGATATGATAGTATAGAATTCATTGATTTCTTATTGAGTAGTTGATTCACATTTTATCGACAGTGCATTTAATGTGTGCAATGAGTGTGCAGGTGACAGGTCACAAGAGAACGTGGGATTCGGGCAGCTACACAACTTTGCACAAGCAGCCCATGGGGCTAAGTCCTAACTGTGTTTATTGTATGAGGCCTTAGTATTAGAGTTTATTGTTTTGGGCACCATGAGTGACCCTCATTTGTAATGTAATATGTCTTGTAATATTAATCTTGCTTAGGATGTTTAGTTTGCTTTGTAAACTTATTTTGGGGACTTAATGGCCCCCACTTGCATTAAGTTTTGAGTTTTTATAATGGTGTATTTAATAAAAAGGGATTAGGGTCACATGTGAACCCTTGGGTGGGCCCCACATCCTCTACCCTTGTGCCCAAATGTGCCAAACCCGAAATTGGGCTATTTTAGGCATTTTTAGTGACCCCTTTTTAGTTTGGGAGTTCACTTAGCATGAAAATGGGCCCTTGGACCCTACCTAATAGGTAGGGGGCTTAATTACAAGGCATAGAGGGAGTTTCCCTCCCATTTTCCCTCCTTTTGGTCACATCCATGTAAGGTGGATGGGTAAGTGTGCTTTGTTAAAAGTTGCACAAGTTTGTTTTGTTGTTCACTTTGAGTAATTTGGGAGAAGAGGGTTAAAAGCTATTTTATCCTTTCTCCCTTTTATTTTGAGAATCTTTGATCTTGAGGGAAAATATGGGTGACACATGTCACCCCTCATTTTTGAGGATTTTTGTTGGCTCCTCTTCAAATTCTCCCTCATGGGGAAAGAAGAGAATTTTTTTGGAGATTTTGCTTAGAGGCTTGTGGATTTTGGAGCTAGAGCTTGCTTGGACAATGAAAGGAAACGTTATAAGTGCAAAGCTTTTGGAGGTAGGCTCCTTGAATTTTTTTTGTGTTTATTTCATATTAGATATTAGTCTTGTTTGTTTAAAATATGTGTTGCTACTTGTGTGTTACCATTTGTTATGTTTGTGGTTTTATTTTTCTCCATCCATCATATGGTATGATTGATTTTTGGAGTTTGTGGGGGAAGAGAGAGGGATTTTTCCCTCTTAATCCTCATGGCTTGATGGGCAAGCCATGTAGGATTTTAGTTACTCCCCTCAAATGGATTTAGGTGGGGAAGGTGGTTAATATGGTTTGAATTCCCTTCCCCATTCTTAGTGAGGAAACCATTTTGGTTTTGAAAATCCTCCCATGAAGGATTTGGTGAATGGATGGAGAAATAAGGAGGGTTTGATGAGTTTGGAGGAATAAGGAGGCTGTGGAGATCTATTTTTTTGTGCAACCAATGTTGGCTACACTTTTGAATTTTAGAGATCTCTTTCTTCTCTTCCCCATTTTGGAGGTAGAACATGGTTTCTCCTCTTTTTCATCTTTCCAAAATTGGTGATTTGTTTTAAAATTTGTCTTGTCTTTATGTGAATGTAATGTTGGTTGTTCTCCCTTACTCTTGTGCAAAGTTGTGGATAGTAGTCCTCTTTCCCATGGGCTTGGGGGAGGCTAGCATGTCATTCAACCTTGAAAGGCATGTAATGATTCCTAAAGGTTGGGTGGTTAACATGTCTTGTTCTCTTGGAGTTGGATTCATGTAAGAGTATTCCAAAGTTGAAGCTCAAGGGTTTATGATAGTTGGAGTTTCCTTGTCATCTTGGTTCTATTTGTTTCCATCATCCTTTTATGGACTCATTTTCATTGTATCTTGCAAAGAGGCTTGTAATATGTTTTTCTTGAGTAGTTTCATGTATCTTAGAAAAACATTGTATAGTGAGTTTGAACTCCTTGAAAAGAAATCTTGTATTAGATGTTTTTCTTTTATATGAACTTGTTGTAACCCCACTTTGAGGGAAAGTAGATTATTGGATGTAGTGTTAGTCTTGATATAAATTTCTTTCTTGAAAATTTTTGTAACATGTTTGAATGTAGAATAAAATTTCATTCTTGGAGTGCAATCTCTTCTTAAATTTTCTTTGAAACTTAGAGAATAGAGCACAACTAGTTCTCTTTTTTTTACCAAAATGAAATAGAAATATTCGTTAAAGAAAAATGAGCATTCCTTTTCATTCACTAAGTTGTAAACTTAACTCCAAGTATTTTTTATCATTTGAATTAGTTTGCTATATCTTTACTTTTTACATGAGGAATGAAATCATCTTGCAGTTCATATATCTCAAATTTGTATAGTTCATATTGATTTCAAGACCATATTTTTTCTATCTTATGATAAATTGATAAAAATTTCACATATAGTACAAGTACATGAAAAAAATGATAACAAAATTGATATAGTCATATTGTAGTATATAACTATGTTGCCTCTCTTACAAAACTAGTAATTAATTTATTCATATAGTTGTATGTCTTACTACTTACATTGTTACAATTATAAATCTTATCAATACATACATACATACATACATATATATACAATAGTGAATTATATATTATATGTATACCTCAAAATTTTAAGCAATGACAAAATAAAATAAAATAAATGAAAATAAATAAATAAATACTAATTAGTGTAAATAAATATGCTATCAAGGTCATAAGTATAAATTTGTATATATTAATTTAGCCATATATATATATATAGAGTTTTTAAACGTATTAGGTAAATATAAAACAAAAAAAAATATGGGGAGGGTGAAGCCCCTCCCCACACTGTGCATTTTTCCACAAAGCACCGTTGTTCCCCCTACACCAATGCACCACCACCGTGACCAATGCCTCGATCTCTCCATGCCTCTGTCCACCCTTCTCTGTTCATCCGTGCCCACTCCCCAACCTGTGCCAAAACCTCACATATCCACACTCCCCTTGTCTCCTAACTCCATGTACCCTCCCTTACTCCCCAAACTCCCCACCGCTTTGCAGAGCCCTATTCCCTTTCCTCCATGTGGATCTCCCGGCCTTCCATAGTAATCCTTCTCCCCATCACCGTCGCCTTACTCCAAAATATGCGGCTAATACATAGCCATAATATATGCAATCTCTACTATTTTTCACATTCATGAGTGTTAATACGGTTTTTAGAGTATTAGTTTATATATACCCAACCAAGAGTTATGTATCTGGTACAAAAAGTAAAATAATAAATAAATAAGTCTCGAGCATCCATGAATCCAAACCCCATAGCTCCTCCCCACTTGCACATGCAAAAAAATAAAATAAAATGAAACCAAATGGAAGAGAAAGGAAATGGAAAGAAAATATAAGGATGGATTAAGGTAACTTTAGGGCATATTTGAAATCAAGAGCCAAGATTAGATTGATCCTAGGGTCCATATTAAAACCTATATGATTTTTAAGTCATGGATTTTGATTGGAATATGAAATAAATTAAAAGAAGGGTGTGGGGGCAAACTAAATAAAAGGGGGGAACTAATTAAATAATTAGGGATGGTAGCCTTGTTATTTGTGACCCTAGCAAACTTATAGTAGAAATAAATAATTAAGGTCGGGTTTGGTCTAGTAGTTAAATTATTTGGGTAAATTGAATTAGTATAAAATAAATAATAATGGGAGTTGGATAAGTATTGTTTAACATTTACTTTTTTAAAAAAATTACCCAATATTTTTAACTATCTATAGGTGTGTTTCTTATTTCCCAAGGAGGGGCATTACATAAGTGACAACTTGTGAGAGTCGATTTGGTGTGTTGATCATATTTTCCCAAGGTTTTCTCTATAAAATTTATGTAAAAGAAGGATTTATCAGCATTCACAATAACAGAGGTTACAAAATAGATTCTCTTACCTTTGTTGAAAAGCACAACCTAAAATAGTTAGGATCAGATCACATCCTTTTAAGGTGCTACCCACCCCTTTCAAAACCTGAGTGCTAACAAGTCAGATAGATTGCTTCCCTGACTACAAAATGACATACATGATTATCTATTTACCTCTGAGTGTCCTGTCAAATCCATGATGCTTCTCGGTCTTTGAAGGAGATTAAATTTGGGTACCAACACGCTTCTGGTGTTGTTGGAGAGAAATATAGTTTATACTCGACTCACAGTGCATGTGTAACTTTTTCAGTTTACAAGCTTTTACACTAGCTTTCATTTAATAAATTTGGGTAAAGAAAAGTCAGAATATTTCCATTTCTAGTTTCTTGCATTGACATACATTTGATAGATCATATTGAGTGCATTTTCACAACTATGGTGGAAATCCTTAGTGGCGACTCCCTGTTGATCTGATTTTTTAATGAGTACCTGTTTCTTAAAACTCTGTCAAAGTCATATTTGTTACTAATATTGGCAAAGCTGGAAGGAAGAAGATCTTTCTTTGCTAGGGATCTCGCTAGGACATTGTTTCTAGAGCTAGGAAAGGCAAAATCGAAGGAATAAAATCTTGAGAGTTATGGGAGAACAAAAACAAGAAGGGGGATATCCATTGATGAAAGTGATAGGAAAATCATTGAAGACTTCCATTCAAGTGATTTTGAATTAGGTAGCCTCTTTGTGGAATTGAATTCTCCAACTGGAGAAGGGCCTTCATTTGATTTTGAAAATTTTTCTTCACATTCTGCACCTATCTTTTCTGAGGTTGATAGGGATTTCCAAGAGACAAGGCCTTTAGGGGGTATCCATTTTGAAAATTATACTCCTGTGTTCCAAGGACCCTTAGCCCCTTATCAATTTGTCACCCCTCCAGGGTCACCTCCTCAAAATAGTATGGCCCAGCCCCCACCTAGACCTCCATTTGTTGTAAACACTTTTGGACCTATAAATTTTGTGGGAATGGATGGTTATCCAAATGCAGTGCCTCAAGATGTAAGGAAGACTATCAAAGTTCCAAGGAACAATGTTATAACTAGGTGATCAACATCTAAAGATTTTTCTCAATATGATGGAAGACTTTGAGATTGAACATGAAGATGTATACATCAAATTGTTTGTTCACACTTTAGAAGAGGATGTAAGGGACTGGTATAAAGCATTGCTAGATAACTCTATTGATTCTTGGAATAAGATGAATAATGCATTTAGATTGCAATATGGTGATAGGACTGACCCTAGGTTTCTTCTATCAGAGTTTGAAAACATCAAGAAGAATCCTAATGAGTTAGTACATGATTTCAACACAAGGTTCAATAAGACTTTGAGGATATTTCCTGTTAGCTTAAGGCCATGTGATGAATCATGTTTGATCAAATATTCAGATGCATTTGATAAAAAAGATGCTTATTACTTAAGGGACAAGAACCCTACCAATTTGAGGCAAGCATTCACTATGGCTCTGCAAATAGAGAATAATATCAAGGCAATTGGAAAACCTCCTAAGAGGGATGGTGTGAAGTTGGTTAACCTAGAAAAACCTCAAGCAAGTAAAGTTGCTGATCTGGAAGAAGTTGTGAAGACTTTGGCAGGGGCTGTCAAAGAAATTTCCTATAAACTAGCCCGAGCTGAGAAAGGAATTGGGTAGAGCTCACAAGGTCAACACAAGCAACAAAGCCAAGATAGGTTTACAAATCACCAAATATCTGATGACAGAGGTAAAGGACCTATTGGATTTGGAAATAGGCAGCCCCAAGGTGGAAAACAAATGGTGCTTGACCCTTTAGTTGTCCGGGGTTGTTATTGTGGAGGAAACATATGTCATTGATTAGTGTGAAATTTTTGTCATGCCCCATGCTTCTTGTGAAGAAGATCAGCAAGAAGAAGAAGAAGCTAATGAAAATGATGATGATGTCTGCATGATGGGTTGTTCCACTAGCTTACAACAAGGGCAAACATCAACCGAGGTGATAAATGCCTAGGATCTGTTGCCACTTTTTGAGACTTCATTCATAGGGTACCTATTCTTCCTCCCTCTCATATTTTAGAAGTAGATATTGTACAGGATTTTGAATTTCCCAATAATGACTTTGAATATTTAAGGGCTTTAATGATAAAGAAGTATGATGGAGGAACTCCATCTGAGGAGGATAGACGATTCTTCGATGAATGCTATTGTTTCTCAAGACAAGGAATATAACACAAGAAGTAAGGCTATCAAAGGGATAGGTCCTCAAGCAAATCCAAAATATCCCTTACTTTCCAACATTCCTAAAGAGGCTCCTAAAAAGATGCATCTCCCAAGAGCCCCGCAGTTCCAAAAAAATTCATACCCCTACTCACGCCCAAGTTGTCAAAAAAATTATGTACAAATGAGTGTGTTGGTTTTCCTTCTAATACTGCCTTGCCAAGGAATGTCCCATATGATATTTCCCAAGTTTTAAGTCAAATCAAAGTCTCTGTTCCAATTGTTGAGTTGCTTAGGATTCCTGAGCACAAAAAGAGAGCATTTGAATACTTGGGATTGAAAGAAGAGAAGACTGCCCTAGGTAGAAATGTAAATATTGTGGAGACTCCTCTAATCATTCAAGAATTAGAGACACCACCAGCATTGGAGGAGCTAGATGAACCTCCTGAGGTCTATTTGGGGACATCCTTGGTGGAATCTCAGATGAATGTGGATCCATTCTTCACCACTTTGATCATTAAAGATAGACTGCTGCACAACTGCATGTTTGACTCAGGGGCATCATGCAATGTCATGCCTTTGGAAGTCATGAATGAGATAAATATCAAAGTGATAGTAGCATATGGGAAGTGCATTTCCATGGATTCTAGATAACTTCCGTAGTGGGATGTGTGAATGGTTTGATGTTGCAGCTTGTAGCTTACCCAAGTAAAAATTTAAAAATTGATGTTGTCATTGTTGACTACCCAGCCAAGTGGGGTATGTTACTATCAAGAAAATGGGCTGCAAGTGTTAACGGGAGCGTCCAAATGGATATGTCCTATGCCACCATTCCAATTGAGGGCAGCCTTGTTAGGTTGTATGGAGAAAAGAAAATGTTGCATCTTATTGAGGATCCCAACAATGCATCCTATGAAGTATTGTACACAAATGTTGATGCTGACAACTTTGTAGGATTTGCTTGATGGAAATGAGCACAAGATTGAAGAATGTAGGTGTCTTGAACAAGAGGCATCTCCTTGGACTCTATTGTTTGATGGAGCGTACTCCAAGTTTGGGAATGGTGTTGGTGTTGTTCTACTTTCTCCTGGTCAGGAAAAATTTGTTTATTTCTTCAAACTTAACTTTGAGTGCACCAACAACATTGCTGAGTATGAGGCAATGTTGTTGGGTTTAAGAATTTCTTGGAAATATGGTATAAAGGAAATAATTCTCAAAGGAGACTCAGAATTAATGGTAAAATAAGTCGAGAAAATTGTATGCCACAAAGAATCAAGGAATGAAACAATATAAACATGTAGTTTGAGATCTTATTGAGATGTTTGATTCATTCAACATAGTGCATCATGATAGAAATTCAATGACTTGGAAGACAAGCTTGCAGTGTTGGGGTCTTGGTTTGACAATTGTACAATGTCCCCATATTGTGAATATGAGGTTGAGGTATTGAAAAGACCCTCTGTCCCTGACAACATTAAACACTGGTAGGTTTTTGATGATGACACTCAGATCAGAAGATTTCTACAAAACAAGGGAGAGTTTGTTGATCAATGCATTGATTTGGAGCCAATGGTATGTACAACAGAGGGAAAAGAAACCTTGTTTGGCAAGGGCATCATCTAGCTAAAGACCAATACCATTCCTAGAGGGTTGGTTGCTCTTGAGTCCAATTTTGATAATGTTGATCACATTGTTAACAGATGCATAATAGCCTTAAGGGATATTGAGGAGCATGATCTTGGTACAAAGGAGAAGCCAAGGAAAATTTGGTTAGGCAAATAATCTCAAAGAAGGAGGAGAAGCAATCATACATCCAATTGTTGAAAAAATACCAAGATTGCATGGCTTGGACCTATTCTAGAACTAAAAGCATATAGAGAGGACTTGTTTCAGCATGAGATTCCCTTGGAGTCTAATGCAAAGCCATTTAGGTAGAAGTAGAGGCCCATCAATCCACTCTTATCTCTCAAAATGCAAGAGGAATTGAAGAAACTGAGGGATGGAGGGATTATTCAGCCCACAAGGTATTCTTCTTGGGTTACAAACCTAGTGCCAGTGAGAAAGAAGAATGGTGACATCAGGTTGTGTGTAGATTTTAGGAATCTGAACAGAGCATCAATGAAGGATAATTATCCTTTACCAAATATGGAGAACATGCTATAGTTAGTGACTAGTTCTGAGTTGCTTTCCACCTTGGATGGTTTCTCTGGTTATAACCAAGTTGTGGTGAAGGAATCAGAAAGGATCAAGACATCCTTTACTAATCCTTGGGGAACTATGTTTATGTCGATGCCCTTTGTCCGATGAATGCTAGAGCTACCTTTCAAAGAGCAATAGATGTTTCTTTTGTTGGTTACATCAATGAGTTTATTCTAGTTTATCAAGATGATGTAATTGTATTCTCCAGAAAGATAAGTGGCCACTTGTTGCACTTGGAGAAGATGTTGATAATATGTAGAGAATGTGGCATCTCACACAATCCAAAGAAGTGTCATTTTGGAGTGCAGAAGGAAAAGTTGCTTGGTCACATTGTGTCACAAGGAGTGATGATTGATCTAGAAAGAGTAGAGGCCATCAACAAGGTCCCAATCCCAAGAACCAAGAAAGGAATTCAGTCCTTCTTTGGGTAGATAAACTTCATCAAAAGATTCATATCAAACTTTGCTTGAGTTGACCATTCCAATCACTTCCATGCTGAAGAAATACCAGGTCATCAAATGGGAGGAGGATGCCATCCAAGCTTTCAATGGGATTAAAGAGGCACTAAAGAACACACATTTTCAAGTGGCTCCGACTATAATAAACCTTTCCAACTGTTTTCCTTTTCTTCAGAGAACACTATTACTTCTATCTTGCTATAGAAAGATGATGAAGGGACTGAGAGGCCAATTGACTTCTTCAGTAAGACCTTGTAGGGGGCTGAGCTGAAGTAAACTATCATGGAAAAGCAAGCATTTTCCTTGGTAAAAGTAATAAAGGTTTTCAGGCATTAAATTTTTAGTTCTAGGATTGTTGCTTATGTTCATCATACCATGGTGAAGGACATCTTGTCGAGATGGAAGTCTTAAGCAAGAGATGCAAGTGGGTGAAAAAGTTGCAAGAATATGATATCCAAACCATGAAGTTGGTAATAGGTTTGGGTTTGGCTAAGCTTATGGCTGAGAGCAACTTGCAAACTATTGAGGTAAATGAGGTAGAAGAAGAAAGGGCAGGTGTTTTTGAAAGTTTGATGAGTTCTGAGTGGTACAAGGATGTAATTTTCTATCTCAAACACTTATGATGCCCTGAGTATTTAAGTAAGAACCAAAAAGAGATCTTAAGTTGGCTTCCTATAAATATGTCATCACTTATTTTGGGTTATCTTGGAAGAACCCAGAGGGAGTCCTCTTAAGGTGCATTATTGAAGAACAAGCCCCCAAGATAATTGTTGATCTCCATGGAGGAATTTGTGGGGGAATTTTGCTGCAAGAGTAACAACACACAAGATCCTGAGGGATAGTTATTGGTGGCCAAATATCTTCAAGGATACAACTATTTTGGTTAGAAGATGTGAGAGTTGCCAGCTCTTCTCTGGAAGATTGAAAGATTCAGGATCCCTTCCTTTACTGCATGTATCAATTGAAGCTCCATTCAAGCAATTGGGAATGGATTTCATTGGTGAGATTTCAGACCCTTCAAGTGCTATCCATAAGTGGATTCTTGTAGCCATTGATTACTTCACCAAGTGGGTGGAGGTAATCCCCACCAAAAGAGCAACACACCAAATTGTCATGAACTTTTAGTTGAACCATATCATTTGCAGGTTTGGGGTGCCAGTCAAGATTGTTGCTGACAATGCCATGAGCTTTAGATCTAAACCTTTGATGGAAATGTGCAAGGAGTTTGAGATCAACTTGACATATGCCTCCAATTACAATCCCCAAGGAAATGGACAAGCTGAGTCCAGTAATAAAAACTTACTAAAGATTATCAGAAGAACCTTGGAGCTAAACAAGAGAAAGTGGGGTGAACAGTTGAATTTTTCTATTTGGGTAGATAGGATCACTACTAAAAGAGCCATTAGAAAGAGTCCATTTGATTTGGTGTATGGAACTCAGGCCCTGTTGCCCTTGCATATGCAATTATCCTCATATCAGTTCATTCAACAGCTGAGGATCAAGAGGTAGGTCCCTATGATGCTCGCATTAACCAGATTGTTGAACTTGATGAAGAGAGGAGGGCATCCCACCAGAGGCATGTAAAGTTTAGAGCAAGGTTGAAGAAGTTATTTGACAATAAGGTCACTCCCAGGGCCTTCAATGTTGGAGATATTGTGCTGCTATGGGATAATAGACATGAAGATAAGGGAAAGCATGACAAGTTTGACTCATTATGGATGGGCCCTTACTCCATTGATATTAGAATTGGTGAACATACCTTCTTCCTCAAGGACTTGGATGGTGAACTACTTGAATTTCCTGTTAATGGCAGGCATTTGAAGCATTTATTGGATTGATTCCCCTGAATCAAGGAAGAAATCTTGTGTACAGTGTATAGTTTGTTGTTTGTTTCTTGTCTTTTGTGTTTTTGTTCATTCTAGTCCTCGGTGACCTGTCTTTGTTGGTTTCTCTGTTTCATTTTTTGGGAGATGGCTCTGTTTCTCTACTCTGCAAGTTGACTCCATTTCCCAATGGCTATTCTTGGCACTTGGTCTACCTTTGTTCTTGTGGCACTCACAGGGAGTGCCCATCCCTCGAGTCGGAGCCGATGTTGGTGCTCAAAATAGTCTTGCCCCAGTTTGCCTTTGAAAATCTATTGATTTATGGCCTCTATCACTTTCTTTTTCCCTGTGTTGTGCTTGTTAATATTTGTTACCATTTTTAATTTATTCCTAGGTCATAGATCACTTATGGGTCCATGGTTTTCTCCTTGTTTCTTTGTTCCTCTAGAAAAGGTCTATAATTTGGGTCTCCCATTCTCTGTTCATCTAAAAACTTGGGTTCTCCCATATTTTTCATTCTCCACAGTCGGAATTTGTTTTCTTTGTCGTTTCTACCCTAAATAATTGAAGAAAATGAATGGATGTGTCTTTGATGGATGTATTTGAGCCTTGTAACATTTCTAAATTCTCTTTCCTTGGAGAAATTTTCATTTTCGGGATCAAATGATCATTTTTATGTATTTTATGGTTTGACAGTGTTTCTTCTTGTTAAATTTACATCCTTGCATCGATAGGGGACGTGGCACCTTTTGGTTGGATGTGGCTCAACTGGGTACTTCAAAATTTCTATGAATCACCTCAACTTAAAATGTGTCCACATGGAGGAATGACACTCGTTTGAAGATCTACTTTTTGGTTTGGCCTTGGAGTAGCATGGGAGGACACGTAAAGGTTTCCACTACTTTATCTAGACTTAGATAAATTTTATGCAGCTAAAATAGTTTGGTGGAGAACAGGGACACGTGGCGAGCCCACGCTCACTCGTAGTCGTTTATAGAAGTGTCGAGGAGGACACTTGGAATTTTCAATAGCCAAAGGAGACTTCCCTAGAGCATGACACTTGGTGCCTTCCATTGAGCTTCAAGCCTTCAAAAAAATTTCAGGCGGGACATGTGGCAAGCCCACACTCATTCAAGGTCTCAATATTTGGGGTTCATCTCAAGGTGTGCCATAGTGACACGTGGTATTTTGACAAGTCAAAAGGAGCGGGAAGCAAACCATCGAGGCAACTTAGAATTTTTTCCTCTTATGCTCAAAAGGGTTAAGATATCAAAATGGCCCGCAAGCCCGACAAAGGATCAGTCAAAGTTTGTTTCAAGTCAAAGGGGCAGGGAGGCACCATCGAGGGTAACTTGCATTTTTTACCCTTGATTTTCAAAGGATTGAAACATCAAAATGGCGTGCAAGCCCGATGGAAGAAAGGTCAAAGCTTGCTCCAATCAATGGCGAGAGAATACGGGTCTTTGGAGGAAATTTGGAAATTTTTTCGCTTTGTGGGAAAAAGAGTCAAAAGTAAAAAGGAAGCGTGATTCCACCGACACCCACATTGGAAAATTGAAGCAAGTTATTGGGCGGAGTTCTGGGGGAAAACATGGAAAAAATTTCTTTTTCCAAAAAGAGGGTCAAATGGCAGAATTTATCTCAGTGGTTCATTTGGGACCCACCTCAAGACATGTGTCAAGCTCATTTCTCAAACGCGGAAGTGCGGAACAAAATGTGAAATTTTTCCATTTTTCCAAAAGTTATAAAAGTGAAAGGGAACCCCCAGGCCTATTTTTAAAAAAATTGAATGTCCCACATGGATGGCCCAAATTCAAAGGAGAAGATCAACACCATACTATGAGTTAAATCTGATTTTCCTCCATTTTACCGAAACATGCCTTATCAAGTGTGAGTCTTCATGATTTCTTGGTATTTTCTACACGCCTGTAGAGAGAGGGGAGTTAACGTTTAAATTTGAGTTTGGTGGGGAGATTTGGAAGATGTCTTTCGACATTAAAATTTTCTAACTATCATGCCCGATCAGATTTTCCATTTATCTTCTCCCAAGCATGCAAGGAGCCATATTTGACACAACATTCGGGGAGGAAGTGGTTTGAAAATTGAAGGAGTGATCTACCAGAGGAAGGAGTTGAATGCAAAAGATATTCTATGAGATCTTCTCCCTCGAGCACTTGGAAACTTTTTACGATTACGATCTGATTCTCGGAATCATGATCGTGATCATGGAAAGCATTGGTAGCACTCAAGGTCTAGATTTTGGAGGGGAAAAGGGTCTTTATTGTAAATGTTATAAATTGCACAAATTATTCATGAAAATGGTTAGAGTGTCGGGGGTCGGAACTGAATTTTCAAATAGAAATTTTTTTGACAGAGCCCATCATTTTGAGAATCCATTTGAGAAGCTTGTATATCTCTTTTGTATTAAATCTAATCATGTCAAGGTGGTTGCAAGTGTACAACCATTGACAAGCTCTAAGACTGTTCTAGAAAATTTCCCCTACTGATAGATTTAATCAAATTCGAGTTATTCTATGTTGTCTTGAGAAAAATGTGTTTGTTTTATTTCTGAATGTATGTGAGTAGTTTTTCTTGTTTCTGTTGCAATCTTGTATTAAAATCTGATTCAATCACATAGGCCTCAATCCTTGTGACAGTTTAGTGGCATCTGCAATTTCATTTCTCAGAAGAGCTTTCATCTGGGATTGGAATAAATGATTTAAAATCAATTTTCTTTCATCTATTGATGAGATTACCCATTAAGCCTCTGGGTGTACCTTACGCGTGATTTGTCTCGATCTTGATGCTTTGTTGTATTTTCTAACTCAAGCCTTCATGATAGAAATGTCAAAGATTGTGTGAAAAAGTGCTAATTTGGGCCATGATTGAAGCACATATTCTATTTAAAGAAACATTTTAGCTATTCTGTGGAATTCTATTGGTTTATCCTTCCATTCTCGTAAGATTCCTCAAGGATCCGGTGAATCAAGTTCATCCCGCCCCACCTCCCACCAAAAATGTATTAAAAAACAACCAGTCCTACATGTACTACCCCCGTTTGTCTTATGTGCATAAAAATTCATAATCTTTGTTACCAAAACATGCGAGAGAAATCGGGGTCCCAAATGTCTTTAGTAACCTTTTCTTTGTTGTGAAAATATCTCTATGATATGGAAGTGACAACTCGTGAGAGTCAGATTTGGTGTGTTGATCATATTTTCCCAAGGTATTATCTATAAAATTTATGCAAAAGAAGGATTTACCAGTATTCTTCAATAACAGAGGTTAAAAAATAGGTTCTCTTACCTTGGTTGAAAGGCAAAACCTAAAATAGTTAGGATCGGATCACATCTTTTAAGGTGCTACCCACCCCTTTCAAAACCCGAGTGCTAATAAGTCGATACATCATGCTTCCCATGCTACAAAATGACACACATTATTATCTATCTACCTATGAGTGTCATGTTAAATCCATGATGCTTCTCGGTCTTTGAAGGAGATTAAATTTGGGTACCAACACAATGCATATCAACTTCATAGCAATTTCATAATCAGTCAAGCCAACAATATCTTTCAAATGAGAAACAACTATTATATATATATATATATATATATATATATATATATATATATATATATATTTGGCATTGCAATTTTCAACCATTTTCATAACACCTAGAAAATGTGGTGTCCTTATATGATTTTCTCTAATGTATAAACATTGATACATACCCATGTGGTGTTTTTCTCTGCGGTCACTTCATTAATTGATAGATAGATAAACTTTTCATTTTTTACACTCTCCTTCAAATCTTCCTTCTCTATCATTAAAAGGCATTTGGCCATTTCCCATGCACTATTGTCTAACCAATGAGACTAAGGAACATTGTACATTTTGTTATATTGATGCAAAAATTTTAATCAAGGAAATATGAAATAAGTCTTCCATTCTTAAGTATGTTGAATAAAGTAGAGAACTTTCTGAGTTTAGCATGTAAATTTGATTGATTCATCTTACCAATTTACGATGTGATCGGTCCTCCCTTTTCCATGAGATGTCCGTGTATTTTTTAATTTGCTTCATACTTTTTTGCATATATGACATGCATGCATTCTTTTTAGTTTTCCACCTCTATGTTTTGATTTTTAGTTGTCCTCACCCAAAGATAGATAAATATTGTTTTCCATAGTTTTTTTCAATTATGTCCAACTTCAGCTTGCATTTTTGCTATTTTACCAATTCCTCACAGTACATCTTGTACAACTACATTCAAATGGGATATCTTCTAAATTAGCTAACTATACAAGTTTGATAAAAGGAAAGTTTGAAGCCCCATAAAACTTGTATGTCCCACAATTATCCACATATTTTTGTTCGTTTTGAATGTTTTACTTTTTTGAGTAGAATTTTGAGCATTATCATAATCACCTAGTTTCCTCTTTCCCGAACCAAAATTTGAATTTGATTTTCTGCTTCCATTTTGCTGAGTATTTATATGTGTGATATATTGATGTGCTCTTGGTCACCCTATAACAGGAAGAATATCTTTAGGATCTGGCATCTCAACATGAATATCTTCAAGCTCTGGCATGGTATTATCATAGGTGTCATTTGGTTGATACTGTGAAGAATGGATGTCCACTTCAATAACACTTTCAACACAATCAATAATATGATTGATTCCATGGTATTTATATGAGTGTTGGTGGTTGCAGTATCTTTACCTGTAAAGTTTCCAAAATAATTGAAAAGGGACTTTTGTGAATTCTTTGTTACTTTTTGTATATTCTGAGCATTAACAACTTCTATTGTTCTGAATGACTGATTTGAACCTTTTTTGTGACTATGTACTACATCAACAAACAACAATTTTCACCCTTCAATTGTATCCCACTTATCACACATCAACTGAATCTCCTAAGTTGCACATCAACAACAAGCCTTTGTTATGTTGTAGAAAATAGTATCACTCGCGTGTCAACAAATAATATTTTTGCCAAAACAAAAATTTCAAAACCTTTGTCATGCATCAATAGAGTGACCCTTGTCACACGTTAGTTGTATATTTCTTGTAACACATCAACACAAGTCCTTTGTCACACGCAAGTAAATAGTAATGTTTGTGCATCAACAAATATAAATTTTCACTCGAATGCAAAATTTAAAATAGATCTGCAATGTACTTGGTGTTTAGACTTCACAAGTTCATTGTACTTGATATGACGATACCTCAACTAATAATTTCGTAGTAGATGATCCTACTCACTGACAAATCACTTAGGTTTTTATAGGTTATTGTTATCACCGAATCACAAAGACCCCGGATGTTGATCGATTTCTAGTTTGATCACTCTAAGCATCCATTGTGATTGGATAACATGGGTACTATCTCCAAGTTGTGGGACTTGCTACTTGAGATAGACCTCCAGAGAAAGCTGGTTCTTGCTCCTAAACTACCTGCCACAATCTACTCTAATGCAGGAGAAACTAGCTATTCTAACCTAAAATTCCAAGGGACCAGAGAGAGAGAATGCATAAAATGAAAGCCTACACTAAAGCGGTGATACACCAGAAAAAGGGTGTGAGAGTAATCTCCAAATGTGTGAAATACAGAGGCAAAGTGCACACTAGAAGAGGTGATGATAGTTCACCATAATCCAGCAAAATGCATTCACAGCAATATTCCAAGCACACACAATGATAATGAATTCCTGCAAGAACATAATAAATAGACACAATATACTTGTAGAAAAGATTAAAGGGGCAAGAAGAATGCAAGGAAACACAGCAGGGGAAGATGTATCCACAAACTGATATTTTATTGCTTCATGATATGCACAGTTCAATCTATTACAAGATAAGGGCCTGGATCACCATGCAAGGAGTCCACTACAAGGGCCTGCAACACACTGGCTTCACAAAGCAATTTTGACAGAGCTTTGTTACCCAAAAACTCTCCCCTTACAATGAGCCCAACACTCCAATTTATAGAAAAATGAGAAGGAAAAGAGAAGGGAAAATGGAAATCCCGAAATCTGTCCTTCAACCACCTGTAAGAGGCATTAAATTGAGTGGAATGGGTATACATTACTTGCAAAAGGCTCCCCATACTGTCCCATATGCTGCAGCAGAGAAGGAATGATGACCATGCCTCTTAATTGCACTCCCAGCTACCAAATAAAACACTGTTATGAACCCGGCCACGTTTCCTTAAAAACTCAATCAATTTCTGATCAAATCTATAATTTCTTGATTGCTGTGCATCGGGCTCGGAACCACGATTCCAACGGTACCAATTTTGTGCGATTTCGTTGAGAAATGCAAAAGTTATGGCCTTCTGAGTGCGGGCAGCTATTTTGGGTCTGGCAGGCGTTTTCTGTCATTTGACGGGAATGAGCATTGACTGACTGGAGCCGAATATGTTTATTTTATTTAAATATATCTACCCTCATTAAAATTAAGAAATCCAGTTTTTGTGGCGTAGAGGACGTCGTGCTCATTCCAGAAAGTCCAATTTTATGAAAATCGGAGCTCGGAGTCAAAAGTTATGGCCGTTTGAAGTTTCCGGACCAAACGTTGACTTTTCTTCCCTGCCTTCGGCCATTTCAGCTTTTCGCCCCCCACGTCCCTTTGTCCCATTTAGCACAGTGCTCCTTGTGCTGATTTCGCGAACCGGCCGGTTCGCGCCCATTTGTCCCAAATGTCCCAGTTGTTTCGGACTGCTTGTTCCCATTTCACCCGGTTCGGCCGGTTCGCGCCCTTTTGTCCCAACTGTTCTGGGACAAAAGTTCTCATTTCGGCCGATCCGGCCGGTTCGCGTACTTTTGGCCCGCGCGTCCCAAACTGTTTCGGGCTGCCTTGACTCATTTCGCCCGGTTCGGCCGGTTCGCGTCTTTTTGTCCCGCTTGTCCCAAAGGTGACCCTCTCAGCAGTTAGCCAATTTTTTCTCTTTTGGCCAGATCAGCTTTTCGCGCCCGCCGCGTACTTTTGTCCCAGATGTCCCAATTGCTTGGGACCGCTTGTGCTCATTTCGGCCGATCCGCGCCTTTTTGTCCCAACTGTCCCAAATGCTGCGAGGACTAGGACTTAGCCATTTTTCATGATTTTTCCTGGCCCGAGCTTGTTTTTGCAAATTTTTTCATTTTCTCAGAACTTGCTCTCTTCTACTTGGACAGGGGAGTTAGAAAAAATATGAGGGGACCCTAGAAATATGAATTTTTTCTGGACTCAATATAATTGCTTGGGACAAAAGAATTTGATGCATGTTATCAAAATTACCTTGAGGGGTGAATTTTGGATAACATTATGTTATTCAAATGTAAGTGAAGCCGTGCCCCTAAATAAAAATTCTAGAAATTTTAGGCAAACAGGGCACCAACCTTCTCTCTCAAAATTTTTCCATATTAAGTTTTCCAAAAATGGAATATTCACCAAATTATGAATATTCGACACTTAAAAATCCCTAGGTAAAAAGGTTTGAATGTGGTCATTGTGATAAGAGAGAAATGTAGAGCCACTGGAAAACCTCCCACCAAGGCTGAGTGATTGTACTTGTTCATTGTACATTGTTCAATAGCTATGATGTTTGAATAGAGAGCCGAGTGAAGTGCTTAGATTACCGAGATGACAGTTTCATGTTGTTGAGTGGTGGGAAGGCCACGTCGTACTATATCTAGCCACCGTGGTTGTTGGGTTTAGTTACACTACCCAAGTTGAGGTCACAATGAATTTTGGGCTGAACAACATTTATTGTTCCATACAAAGTTTTGAGCCATCTTTCCTTAGCTTGGTTCGTGTTGTTTATGTGAGAGAAGGTTAGAGGTGTATGTTTCGAGAAATAAGAAGGTGGCGAATAGATGAGATTTAAGGTGGGTTGGTGCACCGTGATATATATTCCTCGATGCTAATAGATAAAGGAGTGGTAAATATAATCTAGGCTCGCCAATATTGATAATATCATTCGAGCCATATGTGAGGCAGCCACCATGTTATTGTCAAGCTATAAGCAACTTGGTTCACAATGAGACTTTGAAGCCTTAAAAATTACAACGACCAGCCTTGATTGGAGCACTAGAAGTCTATTATGAATTGTGAAGGAGAAAGTAGCATATGTATATTATTCAAGATATTGAGAGCAGCTTTGCAAGAAATCCACGACATGACTTGCCATTAACAAGCCAAGAAGAAAGCACTAGACTTTACTTTGCCTTGCTCGACACCCTTCAGTATAGTGGAAATCTACAATTCAATGAGCTTGTGCATGAAGGACTACTAGAGTGGTTCTAGTTTGACATACGATGTCAATATAAGAAGGTACATGTAGAGCTTGAAAAAGGCTATGAAGAAGATGATGAACACAAGATAGAACACCCACACAAGCATCCACATCTTACTTGAGAGAGTATTGAGCCCATCTAAGATCTACTGTTCATTAGTAAGACATTGTACCTTATTTTAAAAATAATTTTTTATTTTTTGACATCATGTCCACTCAAAGGATATTACTTTCAGATGCCCAGCTCTTGAAATGGCCCATTTGTGCTTTGCATGGAAGATAAAGATGAAAAAATTCTTCTCTTCGAAGATCTTTGGGATATCCTCACTGGCAAGCTCCCTCGTCGTATTGACAATGATGATCATATCAAGTATGAAAAATTTGATGCCAAAGTGTTGATGTTGATCACATTGAACATATCTAATGAGGTGTAACCACACATTTGAAATGTCGCAACATCAAAAACAACATGGGATACTCTATCCACTATCTACGAAGCCAAGAACTTGATGAAGATTCTTCATCTGTAGTCAAAGTTACATACCATGAGCATGCAAGAAGGTGAGAAAGTGGAATATTTTTTTCATCAAGTAATAGAGTTACGTGCGAGAGATAGCTACACTCGGAGAAGAGGTCGAAGATAAGTTTCTTATCCCACTCATACTACGAGCTCTTCCATCTCAATTAAGGACATTCATAACCAGATTGATCACTAAAAAGGAGGTGAGTTTTTCCGAGCTGGTGAATTTCTTGCAACAAGAAGAATCCATTCAATTAGTACAAGAGGAGTTCGAGGACAAAGCATTGATCTCCAAGTAGAAGAAGACAAAGAAGCCTCACAAAGGTCAATAAGAGAAGCATAAACCAAGGCACTTTGTAGAAGCATAAGTCTCAAAAGGTGGATCGATGGTGTCATATTTGCACCACAAATACACAATGACACCGCCAATTTTGGTATAATGGTCACATGAAATATAATTCTGGAGAAGAGAGAAAATTCGGATGAGGTGATTTAAATAAATCCAAGCGCTTCCTTGCGAGAAAGAAATATAAAGGACATGTCACAACCTAACTTGAGATGATGATGCTCCGTAATTAGCAAATTTTGGAACACACAAAGATCATTCAAGACTTAGTATCCCAAACATCACAACCGTAAGATAATATTTGGCTGATAGATTAAGGTGTTGATAAACACATGACACTCAATAAAAAAATTCTAAATTCCCGACTAATCGACCCACTGGAGATTGGGTTTGTATTATAGACAATAAGGAGTATATAGGAGAAGGAATCAAAAATGTGTCCATTCCTCTTGGGATGAGAAAATGTACTCTCAAAAGGTACTTTATGTTCCTGGCCTAACCTCAAATATCCTATCTATCTCTTAGCTGTTGAATCACAAGCTTAATGTAGAGTTTCTAGTTCAGAATGGCATCAATTCCTTTTTAATATATCAAAATGATAAGATACTTGCTAGAGAATTTTTGAAGGATCATTTATTTTCACTAGATATAGTTTCATCCTCTATAGCTGCATTATCTTCCTCCATGGTGGAATCCACTACACTCTGGAATTATCATTTTAGACATCTTTCTTCCAACTCCCTCTATTAGCTTAGTTTGAAGGATATGGTATGAGGACTTCCTCCTCTCTCTCAATCATTACCTCTTTGTCCTGGATTTTTGGCGGGAAAACAACATCGGGATCCATTTGAGACAAGTAAATTCCATGCCAAGAACCATCTAGCGGTCATGCATACTGATCTGTGTGGACCCTTGCCTGCCTCTTTTAAGGGATTTTAGTATTTCCAGTTATTTATTGATGATTATTCTTGCAAGACTTGGGTGTTCTTTCTCCAAAAGAAGAGAGAAGCATTTGAAAAATTCCAAATATTCTATCGGAGTGTTGTTCAATAGATCGAGATAGCCCCTTCAAGTCCTTCACTTAGATCGAGGGGGAATTCACGTCAAAGTTCTTGGCATTCTGAAGGACCACAACATTACATAAGACCTAACTACCCCTATACTCTACAATAGAATGGAATCGCAGAGCACACAAAGCAGGACTATCATGGGGATGGCTCATTGCATGCTCTCTACTTAAGTTGGACAACAAATTTTGGGTAGAAGCAATCAAGAAAACTCTGTATATATTTTGAATTGATAACTTACAAATATCTTGAAGGACAAGACACTAGAAGAGGTATGGAGAAATCACAAACCTTCTATTTCTCATTTGAGATTATTTGGTTGCACTACTTATATGCATGTTCCAGATAAAAAGAGGAAGAATCTTGATACAAAGTAGTTTTGTGGTAGAGTACCACCTCCAAAGTATATTGTCTAATGGATCATGAGAAAAAGAAGATATATGAGAGAAGAGACATTGTCTGCAACAAGGCATCATTTGAATTATTTCTAAAAAGGAAGATTCAACACTGACACCCTCTCATAAACTGATCACACATCCAGATGATGAGCATGAGGATCCTATAGAAAAGAATGATGAGATGTAAGGAGAATTGTTTGTTGATCTTGGAAATTTGGAAAGCAGTTCCTCACAACAACATCAACGTCAACGTCCAAAATGGGTCCAAAGAACCATAAGAGATTCCCACCTAAAATCCCTTCCATACACTTCATCAAGAGTTTATATGAGAAGGAAAATAAGAAGTGAAGTAAATCTCACACTCATAAGTTCAGTGGTTGATAGGAATGAACCTAGTTCAGTTCGTGAGGCAACTAGTAAGCTAGAGTGGAAGAAAGTTATGGATGCAAAATATGACTCTTAATGCAAAATTAGACGTGGGAACTTGTCCATCTATCTTTAGGTAAGAATTCCATAGGCTATAAGTGGATTTTCAAAACAAAATGAAGGGAAAATGGATCTATTGACAAATGCAAAGCATGAATAGTTGTAAAATTCTATGCTCGGTAGGAAGGAATTGACTATGACGAGACCTTTGCACCTACTTTGAAGATCAAAACATCAAGATTTTATGTGCACTTATGAACAAAAAATTGATGGAGACTTCAACTTGGATGTTAAAAGTGCTTTCTTGAATGGTGATCTTAGAGAAGAAGTATACATGACCTAGCCAAAAGGATTTTTGATGAACAACATCCTCAGAAGGTATGTCATTTAATTAAGTATCTTTATGGACTTAAAAAGGAACGTAGGGCATGGTACATAAAAATATATGATCACTTATTGCAGCATGGTTTCACATGTAACCCCTTTGATTCAAATATGTATATAAAAAAGATAGACAAAGAGATTTTCATTTTGGTTTTGTATGTAGATGATCTTGTGATTATATGAAGTTTTGAAAATCTTGTCAAAGATGTTAAGAATGATTTGAAGAAATATTTTGACATGAAATATTTGGGGCTACTTCACTATTGTCTTGGCTTGGAGATATGGTAGAAAAAGAATTATATTTTTGTCTCCCAGATGAAATACACCAAGACACTCCTGAAAAGTATGGCATGACTGATTGTAAACCTATATCCACTCCAATGGAAAAAGGCTTGTAACTTTTGAGATTCCAGGATTCACCTCTAGTAGATGGTCCTCTCTACAGAAAATTTGTTGGGAGTCTCATTTACTTGACATATAAAAAACTAGCTTTTTCATTCTTATGAGCTATCTTTCCAGATTCATGCAGGAGCCAAAGAAATGTCATTGGATAGGAGTGAAGCATGTGTTAATATATGTTTGAGGTACAATTGAATATGGTATAGAGTATCATAAGAACTCTCAGTTCTTCTTACAAGGATATATAGACTCAAACTATGTTAGATCCGTTGATGATAGGAAATCAACTTCAGGTTACATTTTTCATCTTGGGTCTGGTCCTATCTCATGGATTAGTAAGAAGTAAAATTTTTTTCTCTCTCATCCATTGAGGCAGAGTATCACGCCACATGAGGAGCTATGTGCGAAGTGATTTTGTTATGTCACATTTTAGTAGATATGGGCATTCTTGAAGAAAATCCTCCCATCATTCACTGTGATAACTAGGGTGTGTTAAAACTTGTGAAAAATCTAGTTTTCCATGAGAGAACCAAGCACATAGAGGTTGAATGTCACTACATTCGAGATCAAGTTTTGAACCACCATATCTAGCTCCAGTAATATCCAACAGACACTCAGATTGTAGATATTCTCACCAAGTCCCTTGGAAAAGAGAAATTTGAACTATTTCGGGGTACATTTGTAAAAATAATGTATTAAGGGGGGAATGTTAGAAAAATAATACATTGTTCTAGACTAATTTTACTATTCTCATCTTTTTCCTTTGGATAAGACCTTCCCTAGTTCTTTCCTCCTCTAGGTTCTTCCTCTCTAGAGTCTTCTCCTCCATGTATAAATAGACGTAAATGTAACCATTATCCTCACCAAGAAATATATCATTTCTTCTTGTGTCAAATAGAATTTCCTTAAAATTTAGTGTTTGAAGTCTATTATGGAGTATATTTGAATAAATAAATACACAAAAAAACATGAATCGTATGTAATTATTTGAAATATTTCAATCTATTAGAAAATTTCCCAAAACATAGGCCTATGAAGCAACATTATGGAAAAGTTTAATATTGGTGATAACTTCAAAAAAATTTAAAAATTTAAAAATTGGAGAGAATACTTCTTGATGATTTTACAACTTCAAAAATGATTGGTAATCAAATTCACAATATTTTACATGAGATAGATGAATCCTAAAAATGAATATTTTTAACTCATATTTATCTCAAATTGATGTTGTCTCGATACCACTTGTAAGGAAATTACATATATCTAAATATTTGTGGCAAAAGAAAACCAAGAAGCACAAAAATAGAGATATTGTCAAAATATGCAAGTAGAAATGAATCCACCACTTCAAAGGGAAAAATCTCCAAGATTTACAATAAGACTCAAGTGCTCGATATGATTAAATTATCTAAGAGATACTAGCACCTATACATACCCTATTATGTTATGTAAACCAAGAAGATTGACATAGTAACCATATAAAAATATATCAAAGTGTGATATGACATTTTAAGAGATTATGATAGCCACATATCATTTATTCATATGCCAACATATAACATATGAATAAAGGTGTATTACGCTATAGTTTATTATTCACCCAATTTTACATTTGGTAAGATCCATTTTATTTATAAAATGCACTACAATAACCACAATCTAGGATTAATTAAACCTAGATGATATAAAAAACTAGATTACACCTTACTAGGGAAATAATTTTTTTACAAACATAAAATATAGAAACATATGGAAATATTTAAAATTATCAAAAAGAAAAGAGAAATTAAATTTCTTTTATCATATAATTTTTTAGTAGTCTATTACAAGTCATTTGCGATAAACCATGGAATATAGGTCTATGTCATAAGGTGAAATAGAACCAAAAAGCACAACATTGTACGACTACCTAGCTAGAAGAACCATATAAGTAGGGTTCATCCAATACTTTAACATAGTATGAAAATGGATCCTTCTTATAGGTGCAATATCAATCTAACATGTATAATCCTCGGGTTCTCACCCCTATAAACTAATTCTCTTTCGTTATATTTTTCCAATGTCCAAGAAATAGTTCTTCCTTGAAGCCCTAATCAAATGTCATTGCCTTGCAAAATGAAAAAGGTTTTTCATTCACAGTCTTATTAAAATCAAACCATATTTAGGGAAATGCCATGAAACTATCACGCAAGACAAGTAAATATTTATTCCACTATGTTCAAGTGTCGTAAACCTTAATTGTGAAATAGATGTTCAATAAGAAGTAAAAAAGTTATTTTTTGATCAAATGCTCACATTCTATAATTTTAATGAGGTTCATCTTCAAAATTAAACAAATTGTGCTTTTAAAATTTTAATATCATTCTTGTATGAATTGACAATCGTCTTAAATTTATTAATGTACTCATGTTTTTGTAAACTTTTAGAATTCCAATAAGACCCAATTGACATGCATGCTCATACAAAACAACTAATAAAATCGACAAAATTCTCAAAACATCATAGAATTTCAAACACGGAACCAAAAACACCCATAAAAATAACATTGAAAATCATACAATCAAAACTATGACAAAACACCCTTAGCATTAAAAAATGTAGGGAAAAATAAATTGAAAAATGAAGGAAAAAAAAAAAACAATCGTGAAGAAAAATAAAAGAATAAGTATAAAAAATTGTACAAAATCAAGGAGAGCAAGTAGAATCTTGAATAATATATCAACATGGAACGATAATGGATGAACACACAAAATAGATTGCTGCAATAGTCGCTTTCCAAAAATTAATTGTCTTTTAAAAAAAAAAATTATCAAAAAAATTTATAAAAGTTCTACCTAAAAGTTCAGTGGTAGAATAAAGCATTACATTTTAAGGCAGGACCCAATAATGCTACAAAACATTTACTTTTGTAATGCGAGAATCCGTGCACTTTCTCAGAAACGTAAGTACCCTCTCAAATGTAAGTAAGCTATGTAGTGCGGGAGATTAAAAAGAATATGAAATAGTGCGCATCAGTGATGATTATTGTTTCCCTTGTCATCTGCGCGGAATTTTTGTCTATTTTTCGCATCCACTCACCCCGATATAAAAACGCATATCCACTACATTTTAAATGCTCACAGCGTTATGCCATTAACGCTCATTCATTCATTCCCGCTATCAACATCAGCTCCCACAAATTTTGCTTTTTTCTAAGGTGGTTTGTTTTATTTTCCCACTTATTTCAAACATTCAATATTAAACCCAATTTCAATGGGAACTCCTAAGTATGCTAATGCGCCTATTTAGCTCCCTCGCCATGCACTCTAAGTGTATAAATATGGAGTTGTTGTGTTAGTGAGACTGGCTAATCAAATTACTTTTATTCAATGGCCACTGAAATGTTTGAGAGATCAAAACCGTATATAGGGATGACGTTGCTACAGATTGGGTATGCCGGAATGGGCTTAATCACAAAGGTTTCTTTAAACCAGGGAATGAGTCACTTTGTTCTGGTAGTTTACCGTCACGCTGTAGCTACGGCTGTTCTTGCTCCTTTTGCCTTCTTCATTGAGAGGTATTTTTGCCCTAAAAGCCAGTTAGTATTGACTTGATGTTAATGCATAGGTTGTTTAACTCTTTTTAATGTTTATAAATGTTAGGGTTAGCGCTTCTAATATTATTTAATTGAACATAGTAGTTATTTGACGAGTTCTTTTTTAATTCGTATATTCGAATGAGTTTTATGAGTACTCATTGTTCTAAATAAAAATATGTATTCATTTAATTTTGATAATAACAAGTTAAGAGGACTCAATTTTAACAGACAAGCTCTATAAACATATATTATTGATTAAACAAACAATGTGGAATAACATTTACTAATTTCGACTTCTCGTCCTCTACGTTCTTTTCCCATTGGCATTGCACTAACTACTCAACTTTGCATTGCAGGAAGGTGGTCACAAAACCCACATTTTACACTTTTTGTCAGATATTTGCACTAGCTCTGTTGGGGTATGCTATCTACATTATTACTCTGTCCGTGTTGTTTCTTTATTTTGTTTACCGAATTGATTGAGCAATATGAATTGAAAGCTAGAGCATATTTGCAGGCCTGTGATCGATCAAAACTTGTATTACATTGGTTTGAAATATACTTCTCCTACTTTTTCGTCTGCAATCTCTAATCTGCTCCCTGCAGTCACTTTTGTAATGGCTCTCTTATTCAGGCAAGGCAATAACAATTACAATCCCAATTACATTGTGTATTTATTGAAGAATCTCTTGATAATTTGCTTTTCAAATGGGTTCTGTAGAATGGAGAGTGTGAAGACTAGAGAGCTACGAAGTCAAGCAAAGATAGTGGGAACAGCAGTATGCGTTGGAGGAGCGATGGTGATGACATTATACAAAGGTCCTATTCTTCACATGTTTTGGTCTTCCGGATCGCCTCATGCTGATGCTGATGCTTCTGATGCCTCTGATCATGATGACAGTGATTGGATCAAGGGTTCCATGTTTTTATTTGGCTCAACCCTTGCATGGGGTGGCTTGTTTGTTCTTCAAGTTATTATCCTTCCTTTTTCTTCAATTTTTTTAATATTTACTGTGTAAGGGGAATTTTTTATGGAAAGATAGTTAAAAAAATCTTAAAGATTTTCTGTATTTTCTATTATATGAAATTTTGTATTTTCAGTGATATACTTTTAAAAAAGGATTTAAAAAATTTATGTTAATTATTATTATATTAAAAATATTTAAATTATGAACACCTCCAAGATTTTATAGTTAGCAGCTAAAAAGATTTTCATTTTTCAATATTGTTTAGAAGGTTTTCAGCACTCCTTGAAAGATTAGCGAAACGTATTCTTTTCTGTCTTTATCTCATGTTTTTCTCGACTTATTTTTTAAATATTTAAAGATCATCGCCGTACATAATACCTTAGAAAGACATAATTAGTGGACGAGTTGGTGTTCTATTAACGTATGGGATGTTTATTAGTTTTTGTTTTCAGAGCCTGGGTTCAACACTTAAGTAAATGCACTTATTATTCAAGTAAGACCCTGCATATTAATGAAAGTGACTCTCGAGCATTTTGATGTCACGTGTGTGTGAAGCTCAAGGACTGAATATTCTTGATCTGTGCAGGCTTCCGTTATTAAAAAGTTCTCTGCTCAACTTTCGTTGACAACCCTAATATGCTTCCTGGGGACGTTACTGTCAATTGCAGTGACCTTAGCAATTGAACGGCGTCCAGCTGCATGGGTAATTGAGTGGGACATGAATCTTGCTGCTGCTGTCTACTCTGTATGTCATTACCAAGTGACTCTACTCATCTATTTTGCAATTGTTAAGACATTATATCTATGACTTGTGGTAGTCATTAGTAGAAGAGTAAAATGCTATTAATGTAGGGAGTGGTGGCTTCCGGGATTGCATACTACGTGCAAGGACTTTGCATGCGGATAAAGGGGCCTGTATTTGCTACAGCATTCAGCCCATTGGAGATGATAGTCGTAGCGATCATGGACTCCTTAATTTTTCGTCGGACGATCTACTTGGGCATGGTTGTTTCTAATCATCAACTCTAGTTATAATCAATGAGATTTACGTGCTCTGTTTAAAAATCATGAATGCAAATTCGTTAGTCCTTAACTATGAGTGCACTGTGTAGTGTTTTGGGAGGAGTGTTGATAGTAGTTGGGTTGTATGCTGTTCTGTGGGGATCCGCAGTGAAGGACATAAGCAACACCTCCAGTGGCTCAGAAATGCTTCTCATTTCTCTCTGTAATTTAGGGGACATACAAACATTACATACCAACCAGGCTGTTTCAGGAAAACCGGAAACTGCTCTTCTAAATATCCAAAACAAGGATCAGAAATGTGAGGAAATGTAGTTGATACTGTGGATATATTTTTATAACAACTTCTTTAACATAATGTTAAGATTTTATGGGAAGTTGCAGTATTTCTCAGAAATTTCAATGGGTGACCCTATTGAATTGGACGGACATAAAATTTTGAAATTGAATAAAGAAGTGTTTACGACGGTTTTTTTGTCAATCCCCATTTACAAAATCTCGTTATTCACAAGAGCTTTCTTTTTAAAAAAATAATGGTTACTGATTAACTAATAATAATGGTTTTCTTTCTTATTATTATAAATCGAAGAAAAGGGTTTTGTTATAAATCGTAAATGTGAGACTGCAATAGATTAAGCAAGAATATTGTAGGACCAAAAGTTTAATGGTTGCACTTGCTACTTTCCAATAAAAGAATGTTGTTGAAGAACTCTTCAGCGTTCAAACTTTAATAAGCATGTAAACTAGTAACTGTATTCATTTATCTTTGAATATGGTAATTCAAAGGTGTAAAAAAATTGAGGATGCTTAAGAGAGTAAGTTCTTGTATCAGAATTGGAATATGTCTTTACTGATTATCTAGACCATTAAGAATATATTATCTAGACTATTATGAATGTGTTACAAGTAGATGAATGTTAAAAAAACCAACAAAATCTATTTGATGTTCTTCAAGTGAGAGAAGGCTATGAAATCAAGAGATCTATTTTTCTTTTTGATATATATATATATATATATATATATATATATATATATATATATATATATATATGAAATGGAAATTATTGTTTATAATTAACAACAAATTTTGGACTGCACATATTATAATTACATTTTTTTATAGGTGAAAAAGTTAGAATCAAACAATTGGCAAACCAAAATGATACTCAAACACGGTATGATCATAAATCGCCATTTGGCATGATTCTTGGGATCGAGGTACTAACAAGTGAACACTAAAATATAATGGTCTTGCTAAAATAGATGATGCACAATGGCATTGAAAGATGCAATGTCCAAGTGCGACGATGCATTTTGTAACGACCCAAAAATTTCACACACGAACAACACAGAAAAAGACAGGATATATATTTTTTGACTTGCTTCGACACATAACACGACACAACATGTCATCACAAAGTTACAACCAACTCTGGGAACCACTTGTTACGGGGATGACCACAAGGTCAGCACGGAAACGTTCACACCCAAAAGGATAATACACTTTTCTTTTTTTTTGATAGAACACATAGAAGTCCAACCACATGACACTCTCACAGCTAGGGCAAGCCACAGTAAGAAATGATTGAAGGTTATTTATTTTGATAAAACACCCTTTAACTCATGACTTATGTTTTCAAAAAGATTCAATATATGATTCGCACAAATTCATCTTACCAACTGAGTTATTTTCTTATACACTGTAGAGTAGTTCACTTAAAGTCTTCTCCTACTTGCTAAATCTTATTATCTTTCGAAACTAACCATTATTTTCCCTTAAGCTTGTTTAAGAGTTCACCCAAAAGGGGTAGTGTTCACTAGCTTAGCTAGGGATATCAATTTATAAAAATTTACTTTACAAGGATAGTTTCACCTTTGAGTACTTCAGGAATCTCTTGTTCTCAAGTAAGTCATCTCTACATTAATTTATCTGAATATATATATATTTAGTTAACTTCTATAAGGGTTAACCACTCCATTTAATTTTACTTATATCACATCATTACAAGGTGTCAGAGAGTTTTGACTTAACACTTTATTCTCAAAATCAAGGTTTTACAATACTTATGCCAATGTAATGATTGAATATCATTTCTCACCAAGGTAAGTTACTAGTCTAACAATAAAAGGGAAAGAACACTTCATCACATAGTTTTTCCGAACATAACAAGACAAGAGATCTTCTAAACTCCTTAAAGCAAAGTTACAAAATTTATAACGCATTGAACTTTCTACAAAGAACTTCATAATTTGAACTAATGAAACTTTTACACTCTTTTCCTTTAATCTACTCGCATAATCCATCTCGCACAAATATTTATTAGAGTCGGTTTCGCGAATCGAGCATGATAAGATATAAACCTCACCTAATAATTTATGCCATCTAGCATTTAAATAAATGAAAGTTTGCAATGCTCCTTATCAGATAAATTTCTAACATACATTTAAAACTTAATTGCACATCTCATGACAATACATTTCCTACTCATTAATGTTCACTTCTTTAAGATCTGCTTACATAAGGACACAATTCCAAGTGACTAGATATACAACCTTAACCATGCAATAAATCATACTTAAATTACAGTAACAATAATAACGCTCACCTAATACCCTCGACCTACTACACATATATAAGTATCCAACAATCTTATCTTTCAATTAAATAAAAGCACCAATGACATTAAGTTTATATAATAAATACAAGTATCAATCTTATATTATTCATCGATATTACCCAAGTATCAAACCTTCATAGAAAATCACTGATATGTAAGTGTAATTTGGATATTTATCTCACAATTTTAAGGATATATTTATGTTAACAAAGATTCCACCAATCCACAAGTTCATATATTATTTAGGTATCCTTTTGGTTGCTTATTCCATGTCTTTATATGTTTCTATTAGCATAAGGGTCCAACTCATTGAATGAGTTACGATCAACAATATTGTCATATTTTGCTAATATGTCAAAGATACATTTGACTAACTAAGATATGTAAGTGCTGCCCAAGCCACTATAAATACAAGTATCAACATTATCTCAACACCCAATTGAGATGCAAATATCAATTTTTAGCTAACATAATAATAATCGTAAATGCCAGAAAATATTCCACTCGTTAACCAAGTATTGAAATAACATATTTATCCTTACTGGTTACCTGATAACATAATATACCCTGTTATATAATTCAACCTCCACTTGCATACCACAATTTATGGGTATTAATTATTGTTCTATAAAATGAAGTTAAATAATTTCAGTGGACTTATATCCTTCTTGTCATACATGGTATGCATACTCCCATTATGGTAGTTGTCACCTTTACTTAAGACTATGCATGACTCCATTTTAGGGTAGTTATCTTAACTTCCCTATTCATCAGCTTTTCCCACCAAAAGTATTTCGACAAGCTTCAAGGTCAAAGTATAAGATAAATTTATAATTTCATATTTCAAGCATTGCCTGAATTCATATGCATGAGGACATCACATATCAATCAAACTTGAAGAATGTCGATGTATCCAATATTACTTTAACCGATTCAAAGATCCAAGTAGTGCCTCAAAATTAAGCTAAAGAATTATCCACACAGATTATGACTTGCGTGCATAACATATTCGTAAAGGTCATAGAAAATCCATTAACGCATGCTTCAGGAGGGTTCCAATCTAATAATTAGCTCATAGTAATAGTAATAGCAGAGGGCCTGGTGAGGGGTTTTCAATAATCCCCAAGGTAAATGATAATCGAATGACTCAGATGGAGCTATCTAGAAAGACCAATTAAACTAGTATGACTCTTCCCAAATAGAAGCCCCCAATCCTAATGGGAGTTTATATTATTATAAAACCACAGTAAAATCCAATTACAGTCATATCGGAAATTCCCTTTTTCAAGCCATGTTCTACATAATATAAACAAAGACAAGAAAAATTATAAACCTCATTCATGCTCCATACTATTTTCTACAGAAACCATCATTCAAAGGAATAATCAAGGCAAAAAGATAAACCAACATTATAAGATCAGTAGGCAAGAATCGATGTAGAGATTTCTTCTACTCAAACAGTAAATAAGATAAACTGTAAAGGGGGAGAGAGATCAGTTCATGCAATTATGATTAAAATTCATTTGGAACCCATCTCTTTCTGGGCATCTCTTTCAAGAAAGAGTCAATATATGTAAATGCATGTTATATAATATCCAGAGTCCAAACGCTATTATTTAGTAAAACAAAAACACATCAACATTCCAAAAGAAACCCACATCTACAAATATTTCGAACAAAATTGCAAAGGTCGATTTATCCAAATGCTAAAGGAAATAAAACATTAAGAGAGAGGGTTAGTCTTATCATGCCTGTTTGGGGCTTCCTCAATGCAACCATGTCGAACCAAGGCTCCAGCAGCTACAACACATTCCAAAAACATTCATTTTCCTCAGCACGTAGATCTCTCATGCAAGCTTCATGGCAGTGCCTGGTACAGTCAGGGAGAGGGCGGCCACCATGTCTAGATCTTACAAGTGCTTAGAATATATATATATATATATATATATATATATATATATATATATATATATGTATATGTATATATATAAGAAACTGAAATAAAATCTGGTCCCTTATTTATCACTGCAGACCTGGCACAGTGCGCCTTGTTATAGTGCCAGACTATGTCTGCAGATTGCTTCACATGGCATTACCAATAATCTCTACAAGAACATTTTCCTTTTTTAAAGTGATGGAACCGCTTTGCATCTCTCACAACAATTTTCTTTGCAACAATCTTGGAAAAACTCTGGTGCAGTGTGGCAGTCAACACATACATTAAGGTTCTTGACAACTCTGAGAGTTGTCCCATGGGGAAGGCTTAACAATCCAAATGCAATTGCCATCTTCTCACTATGGTGGCAGAGGAATACTTTTACTTTCCCGTTCACTCAGTACAAGTTCTGAATCTGAAAAATATCTTGCTACCTTCATCTCCCAAGAAATTTTCTCCAACATTGCATAGATCTCCTGTTCCTGTGGGTGTGATCTGTCACCTACACAAAAAGCATGCACCATTTTATTGCCTTTAATCCAACTACATCCAAGTTTCTTTTTAATTCCTCTATCCTTCATCGATCTCCTAATAAGTTCATAATTGCAAAGCAAATTGTGCTTCATGAATATTCTGATATGAAACAGATCCACGCCTATGAGATTCTCTTCCATGAGTTACATCGTAAAACAAGTAAGGTCTCAATAGAGAATCTTTGCAATAAAATTCAATCAGTCTCCTGGTAACACTCTCACTGTCACATAGTCGATTTTGATAAAATATCTTGAAGGAGAATCTCGAATTTGAGGATGCATTCGACACTGAACAGATAACAACATAGTTGGACAACCTGCTTGTTGGAAGTGCTAAAAAAAGCTTCTACCAAACTGCAACATGCCTGCCGCCTGGCTAAATCCTGTTGCAGGCCGTTGCTGAGGCTCTCCGACAAGAACACACCTCGCAGCACCCAATGAAAGTGGAGGTAACACGCCTGCTACACTAGCTTGTAGCTTCATCTAACCACCATATCGAACCCAGCATTCACGCAGCAACCAAGAGGCAGAGAAAACGTGCCAGGAAAAAAAAATGCCCATACGCAGAGGAGGAGAAAACAAAAGAAAGAAGAAGGTTCGTGGCAGAAACAGAACAAAACAAGAGCAGGTCAAAGAGGCAATGAAAACAGGAATGCATCCCTCCTTCCAACGCTTGCAGCCCAAGAAAAATGTGCCCAACACTCCACCTATACGCATTGAATAAAAGAATCAAAATGAGATCATGGTGAAGGAAGTCAAGACTCCACCGACTCCCATCTCCCTCACGTAAGGTAAAAACATAATGGCCATTACAGTCCTTGCGGCAACATACTTTATCAAGATTTTGTTTAGAAGAAGAGAATCCAATGCGTGTGCTTTAACAAAAACATTTAAGGAAAAGAAATGAGTCCATAACTTCCCACCAACCGCAAGCTAACAACCCAGTTTAATTGCAAAGTTATGCAAGGGAGCAAGAATGGCGCATAGGCTAGGAGAAGAGTAAGATAAATGTTTTCTTCATTCAGTTGGGTGGAACACATTAACTGCACAAGACTAGCCACAACGACCTCCTCCTTCCATCTGTCCAGAGAAGAAACCCGCCCTTAAAACATTATTACGTGTGGAAGCGGATTACTTAAGGAAACTATGGTTTTGCGAAGAGTTATACATGTTGTTGAAGGTGCAAAATTCTATCATAAGTTTAATGTCAAAGCTACTTGATTTCTTTTACCCCCCTTTTTTTTATAAGATGTTATCTAGTTTGAAAAGAAATGGAACAAGACAACCCGATAAGATAGGATCGCACACAAACAACCAAGCAAGAATGAGCAAGAATTAATTTCTCCATTACCCTAAATGATAAAACAACATGATCGCCAATCGAAAATTACTTTTGTAATACCATTATTACCATAATTTATTATATATATATATATATTATTATTATTTTTAGGATTAAAATAAGAATAATGATAATAATTAATCATATTAATAACAATCAACAGAAAAAGATCGAGAAAGCAACAACAATATTTTATTCAAATAGGATAATCGCAAGGAAAGTTGCGTGGGCCAACAACAGAAAACATTGACACCAACACAAGTAGGAAAGATGAAGAGGGAGAATTGCAATTGTTCTCTGCAATAAGGGTGAAGCCAATAAAATATCAACAAGATCCCAACAATGTTAAATGCTTCGCAACGCCATTGCAATGATGAACGGGGCATTACATTCTCCTCCCCTTAAGAAAGCATCATCCTCGATGCGATATAACACAGCGGAAAAGAAATGGTTCGCAACCAAGAACAGGTAAAGGAGAAAGTACACTTTATGGTTTAAAATTTTAGTTGATTATATCACGGTCACAAGGTAGCCTTAGGAACATTCGGTAGAAATTTTAACTTTCAAGGTTCTGTGAAGATTGGCAGTTCCCTCTTATTTATTATTTCATTAGTCTCTTTCCGTTAACATTATTCTTAGTTTAATTTCTTTTAAAATTTCATCCTTGAAGAGTTTTAGTTTATTCCTTATTGTGGGTGCCCAACATGAACTACTAACACAACACCCTATCAGGTTCAAAAGGACACTACAGATTCACAAGCACACAAGTATATACTTCATGATTGTATTACACCACAAAAGGTTACTCAAATACGGAATAGAATAGGCACAGTCCACATAACATAGTACTGGTCACACAACCATGACTGAAAATTATACTACTTGAACAAGGTGTACTACGATTTCTAGACATTCCCTCAATTCCACAGATGAAAATTTCACATATCTCCAAACAAAAGCTATAGGTACATAGTGTCCACAAGGGTATCAATGACATATCCACAACATCACAACACATATCCATCTGACATGAGTAACACATACATCAAAATACCACTACCAAAACATCACAATAACTCAACATATATCCCGAAACATCAACCATACACACAAATATCATATGCCTCCCTCAAACTCTTATGCCTCCCTCAAGTCTCTTATGCCTCCCTCAAACTCTTATGCCTCCCTCAAGTCTCTTTTTCCTCCCTCAAACTCTTATGCCTCCCTCAAGCTCTTATGCCTCCTCAAACTCTTATGCCTCCCTCAAGGAGGCCCGTTGACCCTATGGCCCAAGACACATAGAGTTCGAACACTCCTAACCCAAGTGACATAATAACGCGTGGTTCAACAACCCGCTAGTTATATGTAACTCCTTGGGGTGTACCCCCATACAACGAAGCGGGTCCATAGGTCCAACCATTCCATGGTGCATCCCATGACCCTATTTCACACATCATGACAATAGAACCAACACAACAATCCAATCTAAGTGCCAAGTGGCAAAGTACAAGCCTTGGGCAAGGCGGTAAAATCTTAAAATTTAAAATAAGATCCAAAATCAAGCAAAATAAATGGCCAAATAGCCATAGTTAGTATCAAAATCCACATGTTAGTGCCACAAACCAAGGAAATGCCCAAAATTGTAAAGCATGGCAATCAAGAAAAGTTGCTGGTCCTTACAAAATAAAGTAAAAAGCTCAATTTATGAATAAAATCAACTTATAATAATGTCACATTACGATAACTGTGTGGCCTTATCTGGCCACTAAAGGGGTACTCAACGAGTTGCTAGCACTCGGAACATCGAGCCTCAGCTCGTAAAATACATATCAATAATACAACTGTCATCACCTCCATCTGAATCATCCCGCCACCACTTCTACAAGGCTAAACATAGTCATAGATACACTAAGGTTGTACCCATAAAACAACCACATAAAGAGAGAGAGAGGAGCACGGTCCACCATCTACTAAGCCTAAGGTTGGCTCTATTGATTGGTCAACTGTACACCTTTCCTCACTCTAAACACACACTTTACCGATTCCCTTTAGGGTCGGTTAGCGTAAGGTTCACAACATAACATACAACAACATCACTAACATAATGGTGGCACACACATAACTACCATAACGTCTTACATATGGTACATATACAGGGTAGATCACGATCATACATTCACTGAGTGTAACACATCACTTTACCACTTTCTGCACCCAAAGTGCAATCACCATACGATAGGGTTCATACACTCACCGTATGACCCCAAATCACAACATGAAGCATTACATATTTGCACACAATCATACATACGATGAACATAGTACATCACAACATAACATCCATTGCTACATAACAAGGTGGTACACACATTTCTTCAAAACATGGTAAAAACATCATGATACAACTCAATTCACTTTACATCAATCCAGTCATACAACACATTGATACACCTACATATCACAATATGCCACAATGCTCCAACACTATGTCATCCACATTATAATTCTTTTCACACATCACAAACAACAATTCACACGTGAACTCTTCATAGAATCCACAAGAAGGAGAGAGAACACTCCCATCCCAGCACATCAACATGATGACAAACATGCACTAAGTGACATACACATCACGTGCGTTCACAATATCACAATTACGACAATAATCACATCACGCTTATACCACATTACTCTTCCAATATAAATCATCACCATGCAATTGTTAGAAAATTAATACATTTGTTAGTATTTGTGTGTTAGTATTTGTTAGTGGACAGTTGAATAACCATCTCCCTCACAGCTCTTCCCTATCGGCCTATATAAAGGCGTGCACTGTATTATTTAATATATAGCAATACATTCTTTCTTTTGGAGTGCCTATCATTGGTATCAGAGCTCTTATCCATCCTCTGCCTCGCATGGAAGATTGAAGTGACAGTTTTTGGCATGTTCTTTGTGTGTTGTGCGTGGACAGCGACCAAGAGCGACCTGTCTTTCCTTGGCGTGGGAATCTGGAGACCTGCTATGACTGCTTGTGCCTGAAGAGTTGGATTTGGCGTGTGAAGATCGGAGCAGGAGAATTTGATTTGCGTGGAGAGCAGTAATTGCTTAGCACGTGGACGTGTGGGAGTCTATCATGCAGTGTGGAAATCAAAAGCCTGGAGCAAACGTTTTGACCTGCAACAAACAACTCTCCTTAGAAGCGACTTGGGGAAATTACAGCTTGTCTTTCTCCTTTGTTGGATAAACTTTCTCAGACCTACGTGGAAACCAGCACTGTGAAAAGTAGTTGTGCAAAGTCCTGCACTGAAGAAGAAAAGTAGAGATCGGTGCCTAGAAATTTGCACCCAACTGGAGACAAGCTGCGGTTCTGAAAAATGGTCCCGCGTTTCTTTGCTGCGTGTGTGAAGGAGTCCCGTTTTTGCTGAGCGAGGAGCGTTTCTTTGCTGCGTGCGTGAAGGAAGAGAGGTAGACTGTTCCCATTTCTTTTGCTGTGCGTGCCTGAAGGAGAAGAAGACTGAGCAAGATTCGTGCTTGTGACTGCTACGTGTAAGCAAAGTCAGCAAATTGCAAATCAGTGTGTGCGCGTATGTCTCAAATTTCTGATGCACAAAGCACCGCGAGCAATGCACCAAATATTTGGGCATTGAATGACAACGAAGACACCACTGGGCTGTTCTTTGCCTTGATCAATGAGCTACACAACACTGGTAACATTCTCTTTGACGAGATTGTGCGCCGAGGACTGTTGGAATACTTTTGGTTCGACGTTCGATGTCAAGCACGGTGGATTCGTGCAGAACTTGAACGTGGTTATGATGCAGATGACGAACGTGAAATAGAACGCCCACAGGAGCGTCGGCGTCTCACTGCACGAGCCTATAGAGCCCATCTTCGGGACAGATTCCTTCAGTAAGCATTGTAGCCATTTTGGAAAATAAATAAATAAATAAGATACATTTTTGAGTTTTTGAAAATGTCTGCTCCAAAAATATTGCTATCCGATGCCCAACTCTTGAAAGGGCCAAATTTCGCCGCATGGAAAACCAAAATGCGGATGATTCTTCAATTCGAAGATCTTTGGGGGATTGTCTCTCTGCAAAGACGCCCTCCCACAGCATTTATGATCTGTTGGAAAAATATGAAAAGGCTGATGCGAAAGCACTAATGCTCATCACCCTCAGCCTTTCTGATGAGGTGCAGCCATACATTCAAGAAGCAACCGCTTCTTCTCAGGCATGGAGCACATTGTGTACCATCTACGAAGCTAAGAATCTGACGAAAAAGTTGTAACTTCAGACAAAGCTTCATACGATGAGTATGCATGATGGCGAATCAGTAGAAGCCTTCTTGCGGCGTGTAGCTGAGTTACGTGCAGAACTCTCTGCACTCGGTGAACCAGTGGATGACAAGTTGCTAGTCCCGCTCACCCTACGAGCTCTTCCTTCACGGTTTCGGACACTGATCACCACGTTGACAATTACTCAACAGGAGGTGAGTTTTGCAACCCTGGTGAATTATCTCCAGCAGGAAGAAGCCATGCAAAACGTACAAGAAGCCTTCGAAGACAAGGCTCTCATCACGAGGCAAAAACATAAGCCTCGGAAAGGGTAATCTGCCCCCCAAAATCAGAAGCAACATGCTCAGCAGCCATCTTCACAAAGGGCCACCACAGCGGCCACCCTGCATAAAAGATAATCACAAGGTGGATCGGTGGTGCCACATTTGCTCCACGGATATGCACACGACTGCGAACTGTTATTACAACGGTCGCAAGTATGGAAATTCTGGCGAAGAGAGCACTTCTGGCCGAGGATATTCCAAGAAATCCCAATGGCATGCTCGTAATCAGAGGCAGAAGGGCCACATTGCTGCTCAGCAGGATGCCACCTCCGATGAAGAGGTACCAGATACGACTCAATCTGACATTGTTCTAGTCTCACAGACTTCACAGCCGTCAGAAGATGTCTGGTTGATTGATTCAGGTGCTAGCAAACACATGACTGGAAACAAGAAGTTGTTCCATACTCTGAGTGACCGGCCCACTGGAGATCGGATCACCATTGCAGACAATCAAGAGTATATTGCAGCAGGGATTGGTGATGTCATCATTCCTCTTGGAACACGAAGATGTACACTCACAAAGGTGCTCTATGTTCCAGGTTTGAATTCAAATCTTTTATCCGTAAGTCAACTTCTTAACCATAGAATGCAGGTTGAATTCTTTGTTGAAAAAGGGGTCAAGTCCTGCATCATTTCCCAGGGAGAGTCAATCATTGCTCAAGCATTTCTGAAGGGCCGTCTATTTGCACTGGATGCGGTCACTTCATCTAGCGTTGCTCTCTCTGCATCAACGGCAGAGTCCACTACACTTTGGCACTTTCGATATGGTCATCTTTCTCACGGGGCTCGTGATCAACTCGGTCTGAAAGGAAATGGTAAGAGGGCTTCCTCCACTCTCCCATTCCTTACCTGCTTGCTCGGATGTCTCTTGGGCAAACAACATAGAGGTCCATTCAAACAAAGCTCTTATCATTCTACAGAGCCTCTTCAGTCGCTCACACCGATCCAGTGCGGACCTCTGCCAACTAGCTTTCAAGGTTTTGCATACTTTCACTCATCATTGATGATTACTCACGGAAAATGTGGGTATATTTCCTTCGGAAGAAGAGTGAGGCACTTGCAAATTTCCAAACCTTCTACCAAAGAAGCCACCAGTGCAATTGGGAAGCCTCTTTTTCTCCTCCGCCGCGATCGAGGGGGAATTTGTGTCAAAGAAGTTCTTAGCATACCCGAAGCAAAGATGGCATTCAAAGAACATTTGATCGCTCCCTATACGCCCCAACAGAACGGGATTTCCGAGCGCCACAACAGGACTGTCATGGAGATGGCTCGTTGTATGCTCTCAACCGCCAAGTTGGAGGATTAGTTTTGGGCGTATGTACCAGACATAAAGCAGTTGTATTTACTCAACCGGCACCTACGAAGATCTTGCAGTAACAAGACACCTAAGAGGTATGGACTCGGTCGTAAACCTTCTATTCATCATTTAAGAGTTTTTGGTTGTACTGCATATATGCATGTTCTAGATAAGAGAAGGAAGAAGATCGATCCAAAGACACTGCCATGTCTTTTCTTGGGGTATAGTACTACCTCAAAGGCATATCGTCTCATGGATCCTGAGACGAAGAAGATCTACGAGAGTCGAGATGTGGTATGTGATGAGTCGTCCTTTGACTCCTTGCCACACAATGGAGATCCAAGATCGACCTCGTCACATAGATTGCTCACACATCTAGATGATGAGCAAGATGATTCTTCTCGTGAGAGAAGAAGAGCCGAGTGGAGACTTGTTCGTTGATCTTGCACACTGGAAAACACATCTTCACATCAGCAGCGCCAACGTCCAAAATGGGTCCAGAGTACTATCAGGGATGCACACCTGAACTCACTTCCTGGTACTTCTACGGGAGTTAGAACACGAAGTCAAGCAAGACATGAGGTAAATTTTGCACTCATGAGTTCAGTTGTTGAGAGCACCGAACCTGACACTGTTCGTGAGGCATTAGACCAACCACAAGGGAAACAAAGCTATGGATGCTTTGAATATGATTCCCGATTCGTAGAATCGGACATGGGAACTTGTCGATCTCGCTCCGTAAGAAATCCATTGGCTGCAAATTGGATTTTCAAAACAAAATATAAGGCAGATGGTTCAATCGACAAACACAAAGCACGAATTTTTGCAAAGGGTTATGCTCAACAAGAAGGAATTGACTATGACGAGACCTTTGCACCCACTGCGAAGATCAAAACCATCAGAGTTGTCTGTGCATTGGCAGCAAAAAATGGATGGAAACTTCAGCAGATGGATGTCAAGAGTGCTTTTCTAAATGGTGATCTACAAGAAGAAGTGTACATGGCCCAACCTCGTAGACGAGCATCAACCACACAAGGTATGTCGTCTCGATAAAGTCTCTCTATGGACTCAAACAAGCACCTAGGGCATGGTATATAAAAATTGATGATCACCTATTGCAGCATGGATTCACTCGTAGCCCCTCATATACAAATTTGTATATCAAGAAGGTAGGAATAGAGATTGTCATTCTGGTTTTGAACGTAGATGATCTTGTGATCATAGGAAGTTCGACAATCTTGAGATGATGTAAAGAATGATCTGAAGAAATCCTTCGACATGACAGATTTGGGGCTACTTCACTATTGTCTTGGCTTAGAGATATAGGCAGAAGAAGAATCATATCTTCGTCTCCCAGATGAAATATGCCAAGACACTCCTAGAAAAGTATGGAATGTCAGATTGTAAACCAAAGTCCACACCTATGGAAAAATGTTTGCAACTATCTAGATTCCGTGATTCACCACAGTAGATGGCACTCACTACAGGCACTTGTGGGGAGTCTCATTTACTTGACTTATACTGCACTGATCTTTTCTTTCTTTGTGAGCTATCTCGCCGATTTATGCAGGAGCCGAAGAAATGTCATTGGATAGCAGCAAAGCATGTGTTGAGATATGTCCGAGGTATAGTTGACTTTGGTCTGGAGTATCAGAAGAACACTCAATTCTTCTTACAGGGATATACAGACTTGGACTATGCAGGATCCGTTGATGATAGGAAATCCACTTCAGGATATGTTTTTCATCTCGGATCTGGACCTATCTCGTGGATTAGCAAGAAGTAAACTAGTTGTTTCTCTCTCATCCACTGAGGCTGAATACCGCGCCGCACGAGGAGCTGTGTGCGAAGCAATTTGGTTACGTCGCATTCTTGTAGATATAGGGATTCCTGAAGAGAAACCTCCCATCATTCACTGCGACAATCAAGGTGTGTCAAGCTTGTGAAGAATCCTGTTTTCATGAACGAACAAAGCATATTGAGGTCGAATGTCACTACATTCGTGAACAGGTCTTGAACCACCAAATTCAGCTCCAAGATCGCCCTACCGATTCTCGTTACAGATATTCTCACCAAGCCTCTCGGTAAGGTGAATTTTGATTTATTTACGGGGTAGATTTGTAAGAGCAATGTATTAAGGGGGATTGTTAGAAAATTAATACATTTGTTAGTATTTGTGTGTTAGTATTTGTTAGTGGACAGTTGAATAACCGTCTCCCTCACAAAGGCTCCCTATCGGCCCATATAAAGGCGTGCACCGTATTATTTAATATATAGCAATACATTCTATCTTTTGGAGTGTCTATCAAATACCATCATGTCCATGAAACAATATCATGTAACACCATCACCATCGGTAACATCACCATACAACACCAATCCGCCCATAAGTTCGAGAGCATGAACCTACGCTCGATACCAAGTGTAACAACCCAAGAATTTCACACACAAAAACACACAGAAAAGACAAGATTTTTTTTTTTTTGACTTTCTTTGACACATAACACGACACAACATGTCGTCACAAAGTTACAACCAACTCTAGGAACCACTTGTTACGGGGATGGCCACAAGGTCAGCACGAAACATTTACACCCAAAAGGATAATACACTTTTATTTTTTTGATAGAACACATAGAAGTCCAACCACATGACACTCTCACAGCTAGGGCAAGCCACAATAAGAAATGATTGAAGGTTATTTATTTTGATAAAACACCCTTTAACTCATGACTTATGTTTTCAGAAAGATTCAATATATGATTCGCACAAATTCATGTTACCAATGAGTTATTTTCTTATACACTCGTAGAGTAGTTCACTTAAAGTCTTCCCCTACTTGCTAAATCTTATTATCTTTCGTAAAACTAACCATTATTTTCCCTTAAGCTTGTTTCGAGTTCACCCAAAAGGGGTAGTGTTCACTAGCTTAGCTAGGGATGTCAATTTATAAAAATTTACTTTACACGGATAGTTTCACCTTTGAGTACTTCAGAATCTCTTGTTCTCAAGTAATTCATCTCTACATTAATTTATCTCGAATATATATATATTTAGTTAAATTCATAAGGGTTAACCACTCCATTTAATTTTACTTATATCACATCATTACAAGGTGTCGAGAGTTTTGACTTAACACTTTATTCTCAAACAAGGTTTTACAATACTTATGCCAATGTAATGATTGAATATCATTTCTCACCAAGGTAAGTTACTAGTCTAACAACAAAAGGGAAAGAACACTTCACCACGTAGTATTTCCGAACATACCAAGACAAGAGATCTTCTAAACTCCTTGCAAGAAACGTTAAAAAATTTACAACGCATTGAACTTTCTAGAAAGAACTTCATAATTTGAACCGATGAAACTTTTACACTCTTTTCCTTTAATCTACTCGCATAATCCATCTCGCACAAATATTTATTAGAGTCGGTTGCTTAATCGAGCATGATAAGATATAAACTTCTCCTAATAATTTATGCCATCTAGCATTTAAATAAATGAAATTTTGCAATGCTCCTTATCAAATAAATTTCTAACCTACATTTAAAACTTAATTGCACATCTCATGACAATACATTTCCTACTCATTAATGTTCACTTCTTTAAGATCTGCTTACATAAGGACACAATTCCAAGTGACTAGATATACAACCTTAACCATGCAATAAATTATACTTAAATTACAAGAATAATAATAACGCTCACCTAATACCATCGACCTACTACACATATATAAGTATCCAATAATCTTATCTTTCAATTAAGTACAAGTATCAATCTTATATTATTCATCGATATTACCCAAGTATCAAACCTTCATAGAAAATCGGTGATATGTAAGTGTAATTTGGATATTTATCTCACAATTTTAAGGATATATTTATGTTAAGAAAGATTCCACCAATCCACAAGTTCATATATTATTTAGATATCCTTTTGTTTTCTTATTCCATGTCTTTATATGTTTCTATTAGTATAGGGGTCCAACTCATTGGAATGAGTTACGATCAACAATATTGTCATATTTTGCTAATATGTCAAAGATACATTTGACTAACTAAGATATGTAAGCGCGGTCCAAGCCACTATAAATACAACTATCAACATTATCTCAACACCCAATTGAGATGCAAGCATCAATTTTTAGCTAACATAATAATCATCGTAAATGCCGAAAATATTCCACTCATTAACCAAGTATTGAAATAACATATTTATCCTTACCGTTACCCGATAACATAATATACCCAGCTTATATAATTCAACCTCCACTTGCATACCCCAATTTATGGGTATTAATTATTTTTCTATAAAATGAAGTTAAATAATTTCAGTGGATTTATATCCTTATCATATATGGGTATGCATTAAATCCCATTATGGTAGCTATCACCTTTACTTAAGACTATGCATGAATCCATTTTAGGGTAGTTATCTTAACTTCCCTATTAATCAATTTTCCCACCAAAAGTCTTTCGACAAGCTTCAAGGTCAAAGTATAAGATAAATTTATAATTTCATATTTCAAGCATTGCCTGAATTCATATGCATGAGGACATCACATATCAATCAAACTTGAAGAATGTCGATGTATCCAATATTACTTTAACCGATTCAAAGATCCAAGTAGTGCCTCAAAATTAAGCCAAAGAATTATCCACACAGGATAATGACTTGCGTGCATAACATATTCGTAAAGGTCATAGAAAACCCATTAACACATGCTTCAGGAGGGTTCCAATCTAATAATTAGCTCATAGTAATAATAATAGCAGAGGGCCTGGTGAGGGGTTTTCAATAATCCCCAAGGTAAATGATAATCGAATGACTCAGATGGAGCTATCTAGAAAGACCAATTAAACTAGTATGACTCTTCCCAAATAGAAGCCCCCAATCCTAATGGGAGTTTATATTATTATAAAACCACAGTAAAATCCAATTACAGTCATATTGGAAATTCCCTTTTTCAAGCCATGTTCTACATAATATAAAAATACAAGAAAAATTATAAACTTCATTCACGCTCCATAATATTTTCTACAGAAACCATCATTCAAAGGAATAATCAAGGCAAAAAGATAAACCAACATTATAAGATCAGTAGGCAAGAATCGATGTAGAGATTTCTTCTACTCAAACAAAGATAAATAAGATAAACTGTAAAGGGGGAGAGAGATCAGTTCATGCAATTATGATTAAAAGTCATTTGGAACCCATCTCTTTCTGGGCATCTCTTTCAAGAAAGAGTCAATATATGTAAATGCATGTTATATAATATCCAGAGTCCAAACGCTATTATTTAGTAAAACAAAAACACATCAACATTCCAAAAGAAACCCACATCTACAACAGTCGAACAAAATTGCAAAGGTCGATTTATCCAAATGCTAAAGGAAATAAAACATTAAGAGAGAGGGTTAGTCTTATCATGCCTGTTTGGGGCTTCCTCAATGCAGCCACGTCGAACCAAGGCTTCAAAGCAGCTGACAACACATTCCAAAAACATTTATTTTCCTCAAAGACGTAGATCTCTCATGCAACCTTCATGGCAGCATCTGTACAATCAGGGAGAGGGCGGTCACCATGTCTAGATCTTACAAGTGCTTAGAATATATATATATATATATATATATATATATATATATATATATATAAATATATATTTTTAAGAAACAGAAATAAAATCTGGTCCCTTATTTATCATCGCAGACTCCGACACGGTGCCCCTTGTTATAGTGCCAGACTATGTCTACAGATTGCTTCACATGGCATTACCAATAATCTCTACAAGAACATTTTCCTTTTTTAAAGTGATGGAACCACTTTGCATCTCTCACAACAATTTTCTTTACAACAATCTTGGACAAAACCACAGTGCAAGGTGTGGCGGTCAACACATACATTAAGGTTCTTGACAACTCGAGAGTTGTCCCACGGGAAGGCTTAACAATCCAAATGCAATTGCCAACTTCTCACTATGGTGGCAGAGGAATACTTTTACTTTCCCGTTCACTCGCATACAAGTTCTCAATCTAAAAATATCTTGCTACCTTCATCTCCCAAGACATTTTCTCCAACTTTGCATAGATCTCCTGTGTCCTGTGGGTGATCTCACACCTACACAAAAAGCATGCACCATTTTATGGCCTTTAATCCAACTACATCCAAGTATCTTTTTAATTCCTCTATCCTTCATCGATCTCCTAATAAGTTCATAATTGCAAAGCAAATTGTGCTTCATGAATATTCTCGATATGAAATAGATTCACGCCTATGAGATTCTCTTGCATGAGTTACATTGTAAAACAAGTAAGGTCTCAATAGAGAATCTTTGCAATAAAATTCGTTAGGTCTCCTGGTAACACTCTCACTGTCACATAGTCGATTTTGATAAAATATCTTGAAGGAGAATCTCGAATTTGAGGATGCATTCGACACTGAATAGATAACAACATAGTTGGACAACCTGCTTGTTGGAAGCACTCAAAAAGGCTTCTACCATACTGCAACATGCCTGCCGCTCAAGCAAATCGTCAGTTGTAGGCCGTCGTTGAGGGTCTCTCGACAAAACACACCTCGCAAAGACCCAATGAAAGTGGAGGTAACATGCTTGCTACACTAGCTTGTAGCTTCATCTAACCACCATATCGATCCCAACATTCATGCAACAACCAAGAGGCAGAGAAAACGTGCTAGGAGAAAAAAAAAAATGCCCATACGCAGAGAGGAGGAAAAACAAAATAAAGAAGAAGAAGGTTTGTGGCAGAAACAAGAACAAAACAAGAGCAGGTCAAAGAGGCAATGAAAACAGGAATGCATCCCTCCTTCCAACGCCTGCAGCCCAAGAAAACACGCCCAACACTCCACCTATACGCATTGAATAAAAGAATCAAAATGAGATCATGGTGAAGGAAGTCAAGACTCCACCGACTCCCATCTCCCTCACGCAAGGTAAAAACATAATGGCCATTACAGTCCTTGCGGCAACATACTTTCAAGATTTTGTTTAGAAGAAGAGAATCCAATGTGTGTGCTTTAACAAAAACATTTAAGGAAAATACATGAGTCCATAACTTCCCACCAACCGCCAAATTAACAACCCAGCTTTAATTGCAAAGTTAGGCAAGGGAGTAGGAATGGCACATAGGCTAGGAGAAGAGTAAGATAAATGTTTTCTTCATTCATTGGGTGGAACACATTAATCGCATAAGACTAGCCACAACGACCTCCTCCTTTCCATCTCGTCCGCAGAAGAAACACGCCCTTAAAACATTATTACGTGTGGAAACGGATTACTTAAGGAAACTACGGTTTTGTGAAGAGTTATAAATGTTGTTGAAGGTGCAAAATTCTATCATAAGTTTAATGTCAAAGCTACTTGATTTCTTTTACCCCCTTTTTTTTATAAGATGTTATCTAGTTTGAAAAGAAATGGAACAAGACAACCCGATAAGATAGGATCGCACACAAACGACCAAGCAATAATGAGAAATCTCTCCATTACCCTAAATGATAAAACAACATGATCGCCAATCGAAAATTACTTTTGTAATACCATTATTACCATAATTTATTATATATGTATATATATATATATATATATATATATATATATATATATATATATATATATATATATATATTATTTTTAGATTAAAATAAGAATAATGATAATAATTAATCATATTAATAACAATCAATAGGAAAGATCGAGAAAGCAACAACAATATTTTCTTCTAGATACGATAATCGCAAGGAAAGTTACGTGGGCCAACAACAGAAAACATCGACACCAACACAAGTAGGAAAGATGAAGAGGGAGAATTTTAATTGTTCTCTGCGACAAGGATGAAGCCAATAAAAGATCAACAAGATCCCAACAACGTTAAATGCTTCGCAACGCTGGTCGTCCAGTATAAAGGCGCAACGATGAATGGGGCATTACACATCTAATAAATGTGGAAGCTTGTGTGGCATTGCAAAATTTGTATTATGATGTAATATGAGTTGCACAAGATTAGAAAATTTATGAACATTAGACGGTGCTAACACAAAATTATAGGTGTTGCATAGGTTGTAATGCACATGGAATCGCCACAAGCGAATTCTCAAGTTTTTATAGGGTGAAGCAAGTGCACATGACAACAAATGCATGTGGAAAAACACCAATGTTCCTTATGGATCAATAATGGTGTGTTGGGAAAGTCGTGGAGGAGTTACATGCTCTAGAATGCTAAAAACATGTTTTCATGATGTTATGAGGTTGAAAAATTTATGAAAAATTTCATTAAGATAAGAAAAGTTATGCGAAGATAGTAATCTGCAAGGAACTCTATTTGAAATTTATTCATCTCCACATAACATTGCAAGATCAAACCCACATTGCAAAGATGTCATGATGTGAAGTCCAATATTTTATCAAAAGTTGTTATTCTTATTCTAGTCCAAATTTCTTTGAGGAAGGATTCAAGGATATGCATGGATTATTTTTGTTTTGTTGAGAAGCAATGGCTTCAATTACTCTATAAATTACCTAGGGCAACTAAACCTAAAACTTTTGAAGGATTTATAACCTCACATGGTCATTATAATTCTTGGCCTTGATAACTCAAAATACCAAATAATTTTTATTATCGATGAAGGTATCGAAATTATTTGTAATATAATTATTATATATAGGGTGTAAATTTTTCGATTAATAATAAGAAAGATAATGTTTCATATTTGACTCAAAAATTAGAGGGAAGTAACTCTTCGAAGTTCCACTTTGAAGCTTGGGTGAATTCCTAAGTACAAAATGACATCAAGAATAAAGGTGGAATAACCATCTACATGGAGAGTCTTGCGAGGAATAATATAGTGCAAATGCTTGATATTATATATTAGACCTTCTAAATGTTCTTTCTTAAGAAGAAACCAAAATTTATTGAAGTGACTATTAACAAAGATAATCCGTTGAAGCAATAAATGAACATATTATATATAACTCAAAAACTTTGACTCTTCATTTCCCTCATCATTTTCCTACAAATGAAACATAAAGCTAATTGGTGTTTAGTACAAGATGTCTAAAAATTTTATTAGTTAGAACCTAAAACTCATCTAAAACTAACTAGGCCATGTAGATATGTCAAGATCATTATTATATATGAAAAGAAATTCATCATCCAAAATTTCAGTATGCACACTATTTCACATGCATAGAAGATACTTCTCAATTCATATAGTATTTTCCGTAAGTCACTAACAACAATATTACTGGAATAAAATACAATGGATGTTGTGTAATGCCCGCTAAGTTTACCCACATGAAACCCAAAGAACAAACCTAGGTTAACTATAAAATTTATGGAATAATTTTTTATTTTGTTGTAAACATACTCGTAAAAGGATTTGAATTAACAATTGTCACATTATTGTTTTTAAGTTAATTTAAATTAATAATATAAATTTCCTTTTTAATCCCCATTATATTAAAATAATCAAACTCTCAATACCTTTTGATAAACTTAGTTAGTCTAAGGCATGGTTTAGGTTCCCCTAAATTTTATTTTGATAAACATTTAAATTCCACCATAGTCAAACTTACACAAATTAATCCCAAGGGTAAGGTGGTAAAATTAATTAAATAATAAGGATTCTATTATACCCACAAAGGGGTCAAGTTGAAATTTAATTAAAATGTCTCTAAAAGACATTTGGGTTAGAAAGTTAATAACACCCATCCCCTTTTACACTTAATTGAGTGGCCCCCAAAATAAGTCAACCCATGCATTTTAAATTTGAATTTCTCTCACCCACTCACCACCTACTTTTTGTAGGGATGAATCTCATCCATTGGATGGATTCATTTGGGGCTACAAGATATAGGGATTCTACTAACCCTATATTTGCTTATGAAAGGCTTCTTTCTCTTTTTTGGCTTATTATTTATTTGTTTTGTTTTGCAGATTGGTGGAGGAGGATGAGGAAGCCATGAAATGCCACCTCAAGATTTTGGAAGGATACACATGCTTCATCTATTTTCTTGTTTTATTTATACCCTTACCTAGGGTTTCAATGTATTCATTTGTTTTGTTCATCTCATTATATTAAGATTTTCCGAAATGGGCTTATGGGTTTTGCCCCATTTTAGTGAAATGGTTAAAATGATGTATATACACCCAAGATATAAGGGTATACATGTGTGTATATATATTTGTGTGTGTGTGTGTGTGTAAAAACACACACACACACACAAGTATATATAAATGTTTTTATTCAAAACTCCGTTTTTAAAAATAAACCAAAAATTTCAATATAAAAGATATTATTTATTATTATCATCATTATTATTATCAATTTTAGTAATAATAATATTTAAATAATAATAGTATTATCAACAAATAATAATAGTTATATTATAAATAAGATTAACTAGTCTTAATGTTATACTTAAAATTTTGAATAAAATTTTATAGTGTTTGATAAGAGGTTTAAAAATAAAGCCAATTTTCACTTGTTATTATATTAATTTGCATTGAGTTTATATGTAAATTTATAATGACTTAATAATAAATTTCCATACTCTAGTGAGGCTAAGGTCTAAGTTGTAAATAAACAATTTCTTTTCTCCACTAGATTTAGGAATTAATCTATTTTATTGACAAGTAAATGACACTTATAGTTTAAGTTCTTTCCATTTACTTGAATGAAGCTTAAAATTTCTTTCAACCACTATAAGGGAATGAACAAATATAATTTACTTCACTACTCTATATGTTTCATGTAATACAATGGGAGTAACTATTTCTTTTCTTTTACAAACTACAAATTTGCAACCATTCTCACAAGCAATTATAACAAGATTTCTCATAGTTTTAAAATAAGAACTACTAATTTTCCAATAAGAAATACACACCCATTTGAGACAACAAACCAACTAAAATGAGGACTAAGTAGTTTTCCTTTCAATCTAAATTCCATTATACAAAAATTTAACTCACTAAAATTGTTTCTCTTTCAACTTCATTTCCATTTTATCAAACTTGTTTCACTAAAAATTCCTTTCATTCCCACATACATTACAACCTTAATAACCAATAATCAATACAACTTTTCTTTCAAAAGCAATACAATAAATCTTCCACTTGAAGTGGGAATTTTACAAGAAGGTAGCTACAATAGAGGAATGTTTAGTCTTCTACAAGTGCTCCAAGTATCAAATCTCCAACAAGGCTCCATATTTCTTCACTTGATCACAAAAAAAAAATGGGGAGAGAGCAACACTCTCCACCCAACCAAAACTCCAATGAGAAAAAGCAATTGTTCTCATTGACCCTCAAGCCCAAACCCCGGGAAATAAGGGATGAATCAAAAACATGGAAACTATTAAATACTTCCACAATTACTTTCAAGCAAAAAACATACAAGAAAGATAACCACACAAAAAAAATCATTTTTTTTAAGCACAACAACTTCCCAAAACAATGGCTCTAAAATAAGCCAAGTAGAGATAGGAATTTGGGGATAACCTTGTGCCTCCCAAGGGTTTGATGCCCACGTAAAGAATCCTCTAAAAAATAATCAATCCTAAAATCTCTTATACCTACCTAAAATAATAAATATATGTCTCTTATGACTCTCTCACTCTTATGCCTCCCTCTCTCTTATGGTTCCCACAATACACAATATAACAAAGAGAACAAGGTTGGGCATCCAAAACCCACTCCCTCCTAAACACACAAAGAAGCTCTTATGCCTCCTAACATATTTCATCCCCATTTCACTATCTCAACACAACCTAAAGCCATTTCACTACCAAAAACTTCAAGAAAGAAAACAAATCCATACAACACATAATATTCAAGAAAACAACAAAGTCAGAAGACCCTACCTCGCCGTGGTAAAGCTCCACTTTCCAAGCAAGCTCCTTCCACTCCAACAAGAAATAATTTCAAAATCCAAGAGCCAATACCAAGTAAATAACCCCAAATACTTCCCAAAAATTCCAATAAATAGAAAAGCGAAAGATGGAGATGATGTGGCTCCATGTAGGATGCCACATCATTTCTTCTCCATCCCACATCACCCAATTAAAACCCATACCCCAAGGAATAATAAATGGGTGGTTGAGATGTATGAAAAACCTCTTACACACACCACTCCAACCCACACCCTTTAAGGACAAAGAAATAAACACATGTAAGAAAGTACAATTAAAACTCACCTTTTTCCTTCCAAACCACATAAAGGGGTCTATTTTTATCCCCCAACCCATAGGTAGGGTTGGTATAATAAATTAAGAGGTGTGGGACAAGCTTAGCTTGTCTCACAAGCCTCCAAAATTGTCCTTTAAGGTGAAATTCGAATTTCTAAGGTGAGGTAGAGTGTACAACACTCAAGTTACTTACACTCAACTTAAAAACACATAAACCAAAGAACCATCTAATCTAATAAATGACTTCTTTTTGTCCCATCCATAATTAGTTTAGTAACATGATTAATTTACTAATCTAGACACATAAATTAATTAATGATAAAAGGGAATTACATCACCATAAAATCACATACTCTAAAATTAAATAAAGGAAAAGAAAAGAACAACACACAAAACCCTTGGTCACAATTGGAGGTCATCCCCCCCATGGGAACCCCTAACAACAAATAAAACACAAAAAACATAACACAAGTTTCCATGGTGACCATTTTTGTATCCACCCAAAGATTTCCATTGTGGTTAGTCTTTAATCCCCTTTTTGATTGTTGTGGCATAATTACCTATAAAAATCAAACAATACCTCCTTAAGCCTCATAAATGAATCAAAACATCCAAAATAAAATATATGCATATAACGCAACAATCATTCATACATAAATTAAATCATTATATAGGAAAATAATGTTACTATTTTAAAATTCCAACAACATCTCAATTCTATATTTCATCAATACCAATAAGATCACAAGATTAGTTCACTGTTAAATCCTACTCAATATGACGAAAATGTCGAATGCCAGAAATATATAAATATGTCAATAACACATCATCATCAATATAAGTTGTCTCTCTAAGAAATCCACACAAATTGTACTATGAATTGAAATCCATCAATAGTCAAAGTATCTCTATCATCTAATCATCATATTAAGCCAAATGATACAATAATATCCATATATATAACCAATAGTAATCGAAATAAAAATATAACAAGTGTCGAAGGGAAGTGGGAACTACATGTTGGGAGTGCAAAGGGACCTCGTAGGTGAGTGAAAAATAACCAAACAATAGTAGTTTCATCAATTTTATTCCTATAAGGAACTATGATGTAAATATCTAAAAATCTATTTATGAATAAACACTACAAACTATTGACATTTTTGTATGTGTAGTTGAGCCTCAATATTCATGTCAATAGATTCTTGCTATTTTAAAATATGGATGAAAGCCTAGAGTATTTTATTGATATAGAAATTCCTTACAAAGAAGAAGATCAATAGTTGCGAATATATGTATATATTGAACAACTATATTCAAACAAAAAAATTGTTGTCAGACAGTCCAAAACTATGTAACACATACAATACACCCAAAATAAACCTACATAAATGTTATTACCAATTAAAAATCAAAAAATATATGGTTTCAATAAACTAACTACCCAACAATAATATTACCTATATAAAAGGTACATAGTAACTAGTACGGATTTACTATTAACCTAATGTTTTTACCTAAGAGTTCCCATATTATATTTGGAACTAGTAGATTTATTTAGAGTACCATTTCTCATTCACAAGATTCTAAATATAACAATTCTATGGGCATATACATATATTAACTATGTGACATAGTACAATTAGACTATTTATATCACTTAAGTGTCTTGATGTCTTATAGTAAAAACCTCCAAAGATCCCCTAGTGAGGTGAACAAACAAGTAAAGTGAGATGGCCAATAATCTTATCATCGAAATGGATAACCAATCTCAAAATTTTTTCCATGTGTGTCCAATATTTCAATTGTGAGCATGTGTATAGTAGTCGACAAAGTAATATTCTACATTATTAATCTTTCCTTTCTCGTTTCATAATAACATTATGAAATTTATGAACGTAATTCATCCACTTCATATAGCAAAAATTATTGGAATTATTGTGTGTTTGTTGAAGTTCAAATTGTTGATAATTAGAAGAAATATTTTTCTTTCTAGCTAGTTTAAAATCTCATTTTTTTCTTTTTATCATTTTTTTAGCTTCTTTTATAATAATGTGTAATTTTCTGTCTTACTTGGACTACTTTTACACCATTTTAATGAACACATTTAGTGGCATGTAGTGGGATTTCCATGTTGGATGAGTTCTAAATAGAGTGCATAATCATGTGCATTGGTATGCTATTTGAATAATATGTAATGTCAAGAATTGTAAAAGATGTATTGCATAAAGGAATTTTGTTTATAACCTCAAATAATTTATATTTTCACGAATTTTTTTATATAGTTTTCACAATTCAAGTATTGGATTAATGCGAAAGAAATGTGGGATAAAAAAATAAAAATATTATAATTTAATTTCATCAAATTAAGATTTTTTCGTGAATCGGTTTGATCTTAAGGGTATATATATATATAATTCAAGTATTGGATTACCAGAAATGAAATGTGGGATAAAAAAGAAAAATATTATAATATAATTTCTTGAAATTAAGAATATTTTGTGAATCGGTTTGATCTTGTAAAGGATATATATATATATATATATATATATATATGATCATTTAATGATGTAACTTAGGTAACAAATTATGTAACTGATGTAACTTAGGCTAATAAATTCTAATAATCGATAATTCAAAAAGCTTCTATGCGATGGAGGATCCTCGAACCCTAAAAGCTTTGGACATTGTAAACACTAAATTTTCTCCCCGCACATGGAAGTGGATGTTATAGCAACGAAATTTAAAGAATGGATCCTCGATTTGTACTCACATCACCAAAGCTTCTCCTTCAACCACTAAACATGGCAACGACAACCAAAGAAAAGAATACATGTAGGTTTTAGGGAAAATAAATGGTGATACTTCACCCACATGAAATCCTATCACAATGCGGCTCCTACGTAGGGATCGATTTGGAAAATGAATTTTCCTAGATCGACCTTGCCTTCTTAGGTAATAGAGACAAAGGTGGAGGAGTTGCACTAGGTCTCTCTAGTGAAAAAATGTAATGGGGACAAAGAAAATGTGAACCCCAACCCTCTGCTTGGAGGCTCTACTAATCCAGGGAATAACATGCAGAAGGTTGCAACCGAGGGAGGGCGCTCCCGACTCTTTGTCTAGACATAGGAAACAGGGATGTGAGGAAAATAAGCTTAGAAATGGAGGTTCCTCTAGATCTTTCACTGCGCAGCTTGTCTCCAACAAAAATATTACAAGACACGTTGAAAAGTTGCTAATACTATCCAAAAAAACTCCATGACCGACAATCGAAGAAGATCTATTGTAAACAATCCTAAAGGAGGAGGAGAATATAGCACAACTTGGCCTCATCTGTAGATTTTAAAACTTTTGGCCGAGTCTATCATAGCTCCACGACTATATCTCACAGCCTCTTGGAGGCAAGTGATTAAGGGTAAGATTGAACTATACCCTTGTGCTAAAGCCTATTTTATTGTTGTTTTTAAAACCCTTGAGGATATGGAACTAGTATTTGATAAATATTGGGTTTTGGGTGAACATGGTCTCATGATCAAGCCATGGTACTGTCCTTTGATCCCCTTAAAGATTAGTTTGATTTCCACTCGCCTAGATTCGCTTACATGGTCTCCCATTGTAGATTTGGAATAAAACTTGTCTTTTTGCTATTGGAGATACCCTAGGATTATCTTTGAAAGCAGATGATAAAACTACGGGTCAAACTCATACTAGTTACGCTAGAATCCTAGTTGAGTTTGATATTTCCCAATCCCTTCCAACAAAAATCAACTTATAGATAGGTGACAAACATTGGATCAAGAGGATTGATTATGAGGATTTAGCCTTTAGATGCCGTAGGTGCCATCAAATTGGGAATCTCTTAGATGACTGCACACATTCCAAATGCAAGGAAAAATTGTCTTGGTGGAAGGATTCATTACCAAAACATCTTACAGTTATCCCCCATTCAGATCTGGATAAAAACTCTTCATATCCATCAAACGATATTACACAAAAAGAGTCACATCCCAATCTGTCAGGTTTTGCAAGAATAACTCAGAATTTTTGTACCCAGGCAGTTATTTCACAATCAAATATGGTTAGACCACTCAACAAGGGAAACATTCCAATCATGAACCTTGAAGTTTTTCATTCGATCTCAGAGGAAGCTGATAACAAGGACTGGACAATGGTGGAACAAAGGAAGAAAGGTCACAATAAACAAAAGCACTCTGGGTCCTCTGGCAAGGCTTGAGTCTTGTCTTGTCTTTTTCTTTTATTGTTGTATCTGGGTTATAGGCCTTTTTCTTGTGAGTTGTTGTTCTTCTTCAAGTAAGATGTTGTCTGGATGCGGTCTTGTTGTGTGTTGTTTGTATTTGTAGGGCTTTGTTGAACATCTTGGTTTTTAAAGTTTTATTTTCTGAGCTCCATTTTTAATTCTGGTTTTTACCCTCTTTGTTTTGGGATATGGTCCTCTCAAAAATCATTTACCAATAATAATAAAAACTTAGGTAATGAATTTAAAAATACAATAGATCAAAAAATAACTAAATTTTCCAATTATTCATATTTATGAAAAGTATCTAGTACATGCGATGTGATCCACATGATTCTCATGTCTTTTTAAGAATATAACTTTGTATAAATAGATAATGATGAATCATTAGATGAACAAATAAATTACAAGTAGTCAATTAATTGTGTGAATGTTATGGGTTCATTTATTCATGCCAATAGGCATAACAAAAATTCATACAATCCTTCGCATTTCTTTAATGTTATTCTACACAATTCTTTACGATGGACTTTGATTTGGTGGTATGAAACATATAGACACTCTTATTAATGTCTTGTGTAGCTTGCACCTAATCCAAGAAGTCAGCAATATGTAAAAGGGGATGCTAATTCTTTAAAGTGATCTTCTTGAAAAATTATTAGAATTTATAGATTCACCATGTCCCATTAATTCATACTAGACCTGTTAAGTATTCTTATGAACTACAACATTTGGGGTGTTTAGAGATGGATTTAAAGTCAAATGAAAGTAATTTTAGTGTATGATCATAGTTATAAATTTCATGAATTTTCAATATTAAAATAGCTAAATTCATAAATAGTGATGCCATATATGGAAATTCTAAAAGTAATTTTTTGATGGTGATACCTTGTACTTATTACAATCATGGGAACGATGCACCCTAAACCTAAACATAAACAGGTCTCATGAGCAAGAGCTGGAGATAGCGATGGAGGTAAAGAAAGCATTCTGAACAAAGGGTGGATGGAGACGGTTCATTCATTAGTGGGGTGACACTTATAAATCCACTCTAGACGCTCCTTTATACGGAAACAATCTTGGAAAACAAGGGAACTCTGGTGGTTTGACTGCGAAAGGTAACAGTTCGCCCGACTTTTGTGATTTCGAGATAGGTAAATTTCGATTTGGTAATGACAGTGCGATTGCAAACAAAACACAGGTCATCTCGGTGATAAATAAGTCTAACGACTCTGCTAAAAATTTATACACATCTGCAGTGCCTTCAAGGAGGGGAAAATTTGTATTTCATGGGCGTCGGCTATGAAGGAATGTAGTAGATTTATTTTACTGTGACCGCTGCCAAAGGCACCGAGAAAAAAATTCCCTTATCGCCTGCTAAAGATACCCCTGCTTAGAATCTACAAGAGGATGTGTTCAGTAAAGTTTGGGATTTAGAAGAGGCATACAACATGCATGGTTTCATCTGCAGGTTCCACAATATTTGGCCCAAGCTTTCTCAATTACATGAATGGATCACTGAACAATGGAGCCCCAAAATTAAAGTTAAGGTCAAACTCTAACCTTGCTCCAAAGCTTATTTCATTGCAGTGTTTGACTATAATGAGGAATATAAAATAATACAAGAACGATACTAGGTTTGGGGGACCAGTATGGCCTTATGACTAAACCCTAGTATCCTCTATTTGATCCTTTGAAAGACTCATTTCATGCATTTCCTTTCTGGGTTAGACTCCCAAGTCTCCCAATACAAATTTGGGATGATTCTTGCCTCTAAGCATTGTAAATATGCTTGGGGGCTATGAAAAATATAATAATGATACTACTCGATAGCTTCATGCTACTTATGCTAGGATTCTTTTTTATTTAGACATTTCACAAGACCTTCTCAAAAGCATTAATGTGCTTATTGGTGATAGAACCTAGACCAAAGATTGGAATATGAAAGGTTTCCTTTTATTTGTCACAAGTCTATTGAAATTGGACATGATTGTGGTCTTGAGAAAAAATTGGCCAAATCCCGCCCGTAGGTGGATTCTCTTCCCTCTCAATTTACCATTAATCCCTCTCTTGTTCCTATTTTTGTTTTTAGCCCTCTCGGGTGGTCTTTCACCGTGTTGTAAACCCCTCTTAGATGTTGAATTTGTAAAAGAATCATTTTACCCCGGGGCTCTTCCGAGGCGGTCTTGCGAGATGGCCCCCTCTTCTCCCGATAAGCATTCTCTTCAACCTATTTCCTTTCAGATCGAAGATAAATGTTGATCCAAATTCTTGTAAAGTGGCTAAGGAAAATGTCCCTCCTCTCTTTCCTCTCAAAAAAATCTACATACCTGCAAATAGATGACATTGAAGTTATTCATCCAATTGAGGAGGTTTCAAAAGGGTGGAAAATGGTACACAACAAGAAAATATCCATTTGCAAGAAAATCGTTTCTCCTACCTACTTTTTCATTTGTTGTTGGGCAAATCCTTGTTTTGTTTCTTGGTTTGTTATTGTCTTTATCTCGAGGTTTCAGACCTTTAAGTTCCTAGGTAGGGTCCAAGTCGAAAAATCTTTATCTTTAATAAACTAAATAAATAGTGATGACATATGTTTGTTAGTTATAACTAATTTCATAACGAATGGAATTTTTTTAAAGTGTCGTGATATAACAAGTAAAACATTAGGAGATAATCCCAACAAAAATTTGTTGATAGTGGGGTGATGTTAAGTTGAAAATAACATGAATTTCAATGCCTACCTATAACCTTAATTTCATCTTGATTGTTTGTTTAATTTTTATCAACTTTAACATCACAATTATTGTTACTATAGGGTGAATATGACATTAATTTATTCATGACCTTATTGACACAAAATCACACACTTACTACTATATTACTATGTTAGTATGATATTTTTTATATATGGATCTTGAGAAAAAAGAGTATTCACTAGTAACACTTTCCCTTGTCCCTCCCCTTTGTTTGCATTGTCTTCTTTTACTACTCTTTTATACATGTCATCTCTTTTCCTTTTGTCACTCCCACACCTTTGTTTTCTAGTCAAGTCACATGGATTCTTGTGTGTCATTATTTTCACATTTGTCATCGTTTTCTCCTCGGGACACTAGTGCCCCATCCTCGGAATCTAGCACCAAGGACTTTCTGTCTAGTACTTAGCACACTTGTCCCCCTTATTTATTATCTTTATCTATACATTTGTGGTCGAGTCTTTTTGGTTACCATGATTTCCTCTGTCCGAGGCACGTAGTCAACATGTCATGTTACTTGTGTCAAAATAAAACAAGATATCCCTATATAAACACACCATGGATGGTAACTATTGGGATATTTACATAAAAATGGACTACATTCTTTGGGCTTCTTACATATGCATAGATTTCCTAGGAGGGATTTCTTTTATTACATCTACACATTTATTATTTTATGTAGCCATATCCTTCTATGTCTTTGGCGTCACCGGTGTAAGGGCACCTAAAGATACTATTGCACACATAATCACATATAACTACATTGGGTATGAGATGTAGTGTAGCGCTAAGTCATAAGATCGCCATTGTGATAGTTGAGGAAAGTCAAACCCCTCATTCGCATATTTATTTTTTAGAGTTTGATGTATTTTTATTTCTTGCACGTGGATTCTATATTGTAAATTACCGATGACATTTGTGGGAGTTGTGGATCATACAAATGATATGAATCAAATATTAGCGATAAGCTTATGACCCACCAAAATTTAGTTCTTAAGCTTTTGCACAGACCACTAGCACCTAAGAAGGGATCCTAACACCCAAGCTCCATAGTACCATCCTAGGTGCCATTTTATAGGAACATCGACACTTTTGTAATTTTTGTGCATCGTTGTAGTAGTTTTCTAGTTACATTTTCAAAGATTTCCAACATTATTCACTTTGGGATTTTAGCGATAATCAGATAAGTCATTCTTCCTTTCTATTGCATTTAGGGTTTTGATTTTATTAGATCATATACTTGTGTTATAGTATTTGTTTAATCATTTATGTGTTGGATCAGGAGAAATGTAAAATGTCTGAATGAATATTATTCAATGTGAGGAGTGTATAAATACAAGTGAGAATGTGGTTAAGAGGTAACCACCTGTAACTGAAAGATCGGTTACATGTAGCTAAACTAAACTATGTATTAATTATGCCAACATTCCCCCCCTTAATACATTGTTTTTACAAATCTACCCCAGATTCATCATCTTGTTACGTCACGACATGTCCTATCTACTTCTTGCAACAAGGACTTTGTCTGGATTTTCTTGAATCTCTGCGACAGATGTGCTCTTGTTTGTAAAAAAACAGATGAAGAAGTGAGCTTGATGTTAGCACAAGAGCAATGTAAAATAATGTTTGAATGATCTATTGAATGTACGAGGGGGTGAATAAATACATAGTGAAAACGGTTAGGAGGTGTAACCGCCTGTACCCAAACTAACCAATAAACAATGTATTAAATATGCCAACATTCCCCCCCTTAATATATTGTTTTTACAAATCTACCCCAGATTCATCATCTTGTTACGTCATGACATGTCCTATTTGCTTCTTGCAACAAGGACTTTGCCTGGATTTTCTTGAATCTCTATGACAGATGTGCTCTCGTTTGTAGAAAAATAGATGAAGAAGTGAGCTCAAAAGCTCGTGTGGTGCGCCACAGATGTGCCTGAGGGCATTTAATCTCGCATTTGTCATCTGGATCGACACAACTCTTCTCCGTCTATATGTCGAACAAGACTCAGTCCATTATGTCCTCGGATTGCAAGTTTTGGAGACTGGCTAAGAGTAGATACCGATGCTCTTCGGTTCTCTCAAATGTGGCACATCTCTATGCTTGCTTGCAATGTTGCTAACATCTCTAGGCATGACTTTCATGCTCTCAGACTGTTGCATGGGATCATAGGCTGGTTGTTCGCATCCATCTTTGATAGCAAATTTGATGAATGAATGAAGGGGCTTAATCTCGTTTTGTTCCGATTTGATTCAAACAAATTCCACATGTCTCGTGATCTTTTGTACGATGCACTTGCTAATGTATTGCATGGTCTGCGAACAACAGTTGAGAAGATGTTGGGGGAAGGAGTCTACCAACGCACACCTGGGTTTTCAGTGGTCGATGCCACTCATGTCAAACTCCACACAGTGCTGATAAGTTGGTCAGTGGTCATTGCCACATGCTCTCTTCTCCCTCTTTGGTGACTGATTCTTCTTTTTTGAATTCTTGAACTGCGGGCTTGTACCATGGGTATCCTCCTCTGAGTACGCTCACACGCCTGACTATTTACTCTTCTGGTCACTGTTGTTTCCTCACACGCCGAGAAATGGTCGTTGATGGGATAACTTGCAGGTGGACTTGGATCAGTTTAATGATCGATGCCACATTGCCAGACATGAAATACAACAACAGAATTCTCCATGTTGTTGCTGCGCACAGGTATGGTCTTCTCATTTTGTTTGAAGCGGTTATATTTCATAACTGTCTTCTTCAAGACAGTTATCCCCTCTCTCTTCGAAGATAACTGTGGAGATGAATGAAAATCCAAATTTCATTCACCCTTCCATCGTAGAATGGGGAATTGTACTGTGCTACGCTGTGCACACAAAGAAATACGCCAGAAAAAAATAGTTTGCTTTTCACGCAGAAATAGAATGGAAGACAATGTTAGGATGAATATTGCTCTCCTCCACACATAGCAAAAATGTATTAAATATGCCAACACTTGAAAGCTCATGTGGTGCGCCACATATGTGCCTGAGGGCATTTAATCTCATGTTTGTTATCTGGATCGACACAACTCTTCTCCATCTATATGTCGAATAAGACTCAGTCCATTATGTCCTCGAATTGCAAGTTTTGGAGACTGACGAAGAGTAGATACCGATGCTCTTCGGTTATCTCAAATGCGGCATGTCTCTATGGTTGCTCGTAATGTTGCTAACATCTTGGGGCATGAATTTCATGCTCTCAGATTGTTGCATGGGATCATAGGCTGGTTATTCACGTCCATCTTTGATATCAAATTTGATGAATGAATGAAGGGACTTAATCTCATTTTGTTCCGATTTGATTCAAACAAATTCCACATGTCTCTTGATCTTTTGTACGATGCGCTTGCTAATGTATCACTTGGTCTGCGAACAATAGTTGAGAAGATGTTAGGGGAAGGAGTCTACCAATGCACACAGGTGCTTATAAATTGGTCAGTGGTCATTGCCACATGCTCTCTTCTCCCTCTTTTGTGACTCCACATGTACATCTCCCAACAGCCATTCTTATGATCTTAATGTAATGATGGCCAAGATAACATAATGTATGAGCAAATCAACTCGCATAATCCGCCAGTCAATACTTTATACAATAAAATGCCAAGACAGACACATCAATCACTATTCATTCGCAATGTTAACAGCCCGAAGAAACGTGTATTTGGATATTTCCCCTTTTAGACAGTGCAGATATGAGTGAGCAAGAAAAGGGATACAACAGCGGATAGGGATGAATACAAAAACGGTTTCACAACTAACTGCTTCGTCCTGTAGTCTACTTTCTTCTCCTTTTAAATTCTTTGATTGCTTGTTGTACCACGGGTTTCCTCTTTTGACTACGCTCAAGGCCTGAATATTTTCTTTTCTGGTCTTTGCGATGCTACTCACTACCTTGGCAATAGTAAATGGCCTCCATGCTTTCACCAATGGTCTCCACGTTTTCACTAAAGAATAAGAAAACCGCCAATCCTCTAATGCAAAGTCTACAAGAATTGTTTCCAACGCAGGTGTTTGGTGCTCTATAGGCTGTCTTCCTCCATGCGCAAAGCACACACATGAGCATCAATTTCAAATCCTCCAACGTAGTTCTGCAGTCAAGGATGGCATTGCTCAACTAAATTTCCACACAGGAGGGGAAGCGGTAGTTTCAAGCAGGTCTCCATCCTTTATCTGCATGCTTCCATGCTCCTGCTTCCACGCCGCTCTAATACTAATGTTGGATTAGGAGAAATGTAAAATGTCTGAATAAATATTATCCAATGTGAGGAGTGTATAAATACAAGTGAGAATTTGGTTAAGAGGTAACCGCCAGAAACTGAAATATCGGTTACATGTAGCTAAACTAAACTATGTATTAATTATGCCAACATTATGCCAACATATTTAAATTTAACAAAAGAAAGTAATAGCTATATTTTTTTAAATCATTTGGTGAACCCAATCATAGTCAAACTCATTTCCCTAGGATCCTCATGGCTCAATCTTCTCCTCCTAGGAAAACTATGTCTCATGAAAGTGTGAACCCTATCCTTGATGATGAGGCTATTGTGGTTGAACTTATTGGCCTTTATCATTGTGCTTAAGCTACTAATGCAACTTACCACAATAATTCTACAAGTGTAGACTACCTTCCCACTACTACTCCTAATGAATATGGTCTTTACGTCCATTTATATTAATATGCACAAAATTTTATGGGATGCAAGCCTTGTTTTCCTAAAGGATCTCCTACTGCTAGTTTTCCTCCACTATTGGTATGCATATTGATGTTATAGATGGTATTTCTTGTGATATGTCTTATCCTCTAGATGTAAGTAATTCTATTTCTGAAAATGTAAATGCACATGTACATGATGTCGTTTCTACTCATTATCTAGATGAATCTAATTCTTTATCCCATGTTGTTCCTAGTGCTTGGAATGATGTATCTAATACTAATTCTTCTACTTCTTTTTATGCTAATGATCATTTAGAAGAACAAATTTGTTATCAACATTTAGCTTATATTGACATATAATCATTTTTAATTATGAGCATATTATTCAAGATGATCCTTCTTTACATACTATTGAGTGTGAATTTTCTACTCCAGTTTCTTCTACTTCGAGATTTATTCAAATATTATGCATAATGGTTCTCCTCCTATCATTGCTACTCCACGAATTCGTATATAGTGTTGCTATCGATCCCGCATATTATTCACCTCCTATTTCTACTCCTATCAACACCCCTCTCATTGTCCCATAGGAGGCTCCATCTAGCACTCCTATTGACTTTCCATCTTCTACAACTCTTTCCACATCCATGATTCCTTCACAAATCTGAATGATAACTCACAATGGTAAGGTTCAACCACTTAATGTGCCTCCTATTTCACCTACCATTCCATCACATGATATCTTATCACTTATGCATGTTGTTGGTAAATTATAGTCTCATGTCCAATGTCTCACTTTACAAACCAAAGCGTATTATGCATGTAATGATAAAAATTCTCCTCATGGAAACCCTATTCCTAAGAAAAATCATAATTCATCTTTTTCTAAAAATTTAGTCATGCCTAGATTCACTTTCTTTGATGGAACTAGAAATCCTTATTTACATCTTAAGCATTATCATCTAGATATTACTTCATATTCAAATGATCTATTACCACTCAAAGCCTTTCACCACAATTTCATTGATGATGCTCTCTAGTGGTACACACATTTAAATTTTGGGTCTATCACTACATATTATAACATGTATGATGCTTTTCTTAGGAGATTCTCGATTAACAATGGTCCTAAAATCACTCATGATTACTTTCCTATTTTTCATCAAGGAAAAACTTGACTGTATTAGACTTATACATATGCTTCAAGTCTTGCATGCATCGATTGTTATTTCATCCAGTTGAATTAGAAAAGTAATTCATCTTTTGTCATGGCTTTATCCTAGAACTCAAATAAAAATTGCAATATGACACATGTGAATCATTTACACTTTTATGTTATAGATTCATCGATCTAGAACAAGAATTGATTACTGCACGTGTTATATATCCTCCTCCTCTTGCTTCCACTTCTATTTCTAAGGTCTCTTCTCCTCTTCCAAATGTTGAGTGTCCTCCTAGCTCTCCCTCTCCTCCACCATAGAAGCTTTGTGCATCTCGGTCACCACGTCAGCATCTTCCTTCTACTCCACATAAGTCTCCACAAAAGGCTCCTTCTACTACTACTCAAGAACCATTACAATTTCCACATGCTACCAAACCTTCTGATGTGTTGTATTCTTTATTAGATAAACACATAACAATGACAATATGATCCTCCATATTGCAACTTCCTTCACATAAATGGTCATCGAGACAATGAATATTGTGATTTTCATGATAAATTAGAATAACTCGAAGATCAAGGTGTCATTACCTTTCCCCTCGCTCTCGAGAGTAGTCTTTATCTCATATTTTGTATAAACATGCTTATATTTCCATTCACTTATCTCCATCACCTATGGTTACGGCTTATACACCACCTAAGATCATTTTTCATTCACGTTTCCCACCTAGTGCTTCCACTTCTGCTCCTTATACATTCATCAATGCTACACTACCGGACATCTAGTTTGGTTCATATGCTTCGGCTGCTACCATCTCACATACTTCCACCGCGCCTCACCGACTGTCCATTTTAGTAGGTGATTTTTTGAAATCACCACGTTTCCCGACTATGCACTCATATTCTCATAGTTATTTCATGATTATTGAGGCATCTATATAATAAAACCCCATATCACTCACTATCTTATGCATTGTACTTAATGTTCTATCTCCACCGCATATGATATAAAACCATTTCTCGACGATGCATTCTAGTTTTACGGTTCATTCTTGATTGCTAAGGGGTCTTATATAAATGAACCTCGTCATATTTCTTACACATATGCCGGGGGGAATTTCTATTCTCTCCACTCCCTCTTTCTTCATCACATATACATCATTTAACTATTTACTATAATTTTTCTTACTACGTTATGTTTATTCTATCACTATCTCATACATCTATTTATCACATGTTATACATCATCATCCATGCTTATATCATCATATATTACACAAAGAAAATAAAAAATCAAAGATTATCACACAAAAACATCAAAATTACACATCAATATCTATAACTATAATCATTTAGCACACAAAATAAATCAATATCAGAAAAATGATTATTACATTATACATCAATAGACAAAAACAATATACATAGTGAAAAAAATCCTTCTCTCTCTGTCTCTCTCTCTCTCTCTCTCTCTATATATATATATATATATATATCAATCAAAATCATCATTTCAAAAATAGAACCATTGGGGGAAAGTCCCCATGCCTCGATATGTAAAAACACGTATAATCAATATGTCATACATCATCATCCTCACTATCACTATATACAATCGTAGGAGCCCTAGAACTAGATGCTTCTTCGCTCAATCTATGCCACTGATCACGACTCCTATATCACTCTAGATGACTTTGTGCTAAGGAATGCTCTATGTCATGCATGTTGCATACTGCGTTGTATATTCAAAAACTAATAAAAACATCTTGCACTAAATCCCATCTTCCCACGTCATCTCTCACCCAATCCATCTCCACATGAAACTCATCTCTATCACCAAGTATCACAGGTTCAAGTGGTGGTTGTAACCGCTCTGGCTCAAACAAATGGGCATGTTTAGCTGTAATCACATCTACTTTCTCTAATAGCCTTGCCCCTCGGGAGCACATAGGGAGGTACATTCCATGTCATTATGTGGATTTATGCATTGATAATCAACGTCCAATACGTGTCAACTATAATAAAGCACAACCACGCTTCAAGAACTTCATACTATACAAATTCTCAATATCACAAACAATAAACATGTTATAGTCACATTCATCCCACGTTGATGCTACTACATCCCCATCGGTGGAAGGATTATCTCATCATCTCCTCATGCTATTGGCTCACCAACCACATTTACCATCAAAGGGAATAATTACACCCACCTATAGATATCCTACCAATAATTATACACCTAGGTACAAGAGGCACCATCCACGCCTATCGGTTTAATTTACGCATCTACCTCATTTGCACTGGATGTAAAAGTAGTAATCTTGTGGGGAATTCCATTACACCTAGCTTCCTTTGTTCCCTAATAATTCTAAACCACACATATGGCTCCGGAAGCACATCCTAGGTCATACAAACTGTCTCGATACTCACTCATTCTGATATAGCTTTCTTACCCCAATAAAGTGATCCTCTAACCGCATAGTGTGACGAATAAATCACAACTCAACTTTATGCTTGACTCATCCACCATACTCCCTATATGGCCTCAATATAATGGCCCATGGCCCCATATGATCCAACATGGCTCTATATGTCATAGTATCCATCCTCTTACTCCGAACACCTACCCATCTCGTAGGAAATATGTCCGGTCTTGTCAAATTTGTGCATGGCCCACCAAGTGGTCTAAATATCAAAATATGCTCATACACCCATACATGTAATAATGTGGTGGCTCCATGGCCACCCCCATGCTCATCATGTGTAAACTTGTATAAGTCCCTCTATAAATGGGCTAGCACACATCTCACCCAAGAAAACCTTGTACCATGTTCCTTGATATGCTGACATATATCATGCATATATTTACAAGATGCCTATACCACCACCCTCTACCGCCACCGACAACACTATCACTACTGCAATAAAATTTGATAATTGTGGAACACTAGATCTCAAAATAACATCGAAACTAATATGGGTCTTTATCTAGAGCCCTAACCTTGTAAAATATATCTTATTTGCCCCCATATTCATTGTAAGTTCATCCATGGCCATAACATGTTCTCTCTCCCCCACTATTGGAAATTGCAATATGTGATATGCATCTTCCAAATTCGCAGTCATCTCACCCATATGAAAACAAAATGTGCACGTATTTGCACACCATATATCGCATAGCAATGTGATCATAGGAATATTATGGGGCATAGTCTAGAACATCAAACTCCTCATCCAACAACCCTAACATAAAAACTTACTCAAATGAAGGCCTCCACGAAAAATCCCTTGAGTGGGTATCTCATCACCTGCACAACACAAATACAAAAACATATTGATATCAACACCTCATATAGGTCCAAACAAAAAATTTACTACATAATCCATCACCACTACTGGGACTACAACGCAAAGGAGCATGAATTTTACACCTAAAGTAAGGACCCCGTGCATAGAGATGTACACTAGTGTCTTGAAGGACATTTGCACCATACACGTTACCGTCTAGGTCTCAATCACCCGAAATTCATGAAACCAAAAGTTATACAAAAAGAAAAATAGACACATTTTAATCTAAAATTACTTTGAAATATTCATACATACCAACTCATCAATTTTATATGTTATCATGTCCTCTCGCCACTAGCTCTAATATTTTCTTCCTCACTTCTCTAGTATATGGCATACTCATAAGTCTAGAGTTCAATTTCAAACTAACTCACAATTCAAATCAAGTTCCTATTCAATTTAAAACCCTATTATATATAATAAATTTCAATTATTCCTACAAAGATATCGTATTTCCATGATCACTTCCACACTAATACACGACACACAGTTTCACTCATATCTTGAGCATCATCACTCTATTTTCATCCCCCTTCACGGATTTCACTTCATAATTTCAACTATTATTACATTAAATACATTTGTAAAATCACATATTTTCACCGACTTTTACACAGTCTTACAATAATCTTGTACATATCGTTCAAAACTTTTCATCTATTACATCTCTACTTCGCTCGGTGTTAGGTGACAAGTCCCTTTACCCTTTCACTATAAGGGGGCATACAATTGGGATCACTTCACAATCCTTCTCCTATTTTATGCAAACAATCAATAGTATTCCCACAACACCATGAAAATTCTTACTCTGAGTTCATTCAAACAAACAAAATATTCAATCTATTCACCATTCAAAGTCATTTCCTCTAATGACCTAATCTGGGGGCAAAAAAATTACATTTTCTACAAATATTCTAGTACTCATGGAAATTTTATTCCCCCTAATGACCTAATTAGGGGGAAAAAGTGTCAAATCTATTAAATCTAATTCAATCAAATAAAAAAAATTAGCAAATTTTCTATCACACATTCCATCATTCCTCCGAGATGTCATAATATGTGAGTTCCATCATTATACAAATCACGGTCACTTCTAGATGAACTAACTTGTGAGTTCTCTCTATTTCATCTAGATGACCTAACATGAAAGCCATCTAGCATTTGTGACACCCTTAGAGTGGGGGAGACAAGATATCATTACCTTTCCTATACTGATCTTATATGGGTTATTGAACTTGGATTGAAGTTGAACAAAATTTGGTTTTTATACCGTTTACAACAGTTGGACCTTTTGAGGATGCGGTAAAAGTTATAAAATAACACTAGATATTTCTCACAACACTCTTCCTCTAGTAGCACGGTGCCTAAATCCTTCAATTAGTAGAACAAAATACAAAATCGGTTTACGAACCGATAACTCCCTTCCCCTTCAAATCTCGCTTGCAACGCAATCTAAATCTCTACGTTATGCGAATCAAAATCATAAATTCTCTCTATAGTGCTCCTTATAATTGCTTTCTTTCTCTATTTACACCATATGGATTGACACACTTTGATCCATGATTTTCCTTACTAAAAACTTTTTCTACATGTACTTCTACAACAATGTCTTCTCCAAATTTCACACAAGTATATTCCTCACTTCATTTGCACTACTTGAATTTCATTTAAATAGCACAAAGGAGGGGTAAATGTAGACACAAAATCACGCACTTACTACTATATTACTATGTCAACAAGTATGATGTTTTTATATATGGATCTTGAACGCGAAAGAGTATTCACTAGTAGAATATTCCCTTATCGCCCCCTTTGTTTTCATTGTCTTCTTTTATTGCTCTTTTATACTTGTCATTTTTTTGTCACCCCCACATTATTTTCTAGTCATGTCACGGGATCCGAATCAGTCATTATTTTTAAATTTGTCATCATTTTCTCTAAGACACTTTGGCGCCACATACTAGACTCTAATGGCTTGGTGTATCTATCCAAGATCTTGGGTGCTCTTGTCCCCCTTATTTCTTATCTTTATCTTGACATTTTTGGTCGGTCTTTTCAGTTATCTTTTCCCATATCCTTAGGTACCTAGTCGACATGTCGTGTTACTAGTGTCAACATTAAACAAGAGATACTTATATAAACATATCATACATGCCATTATTAGGGTCAAACAAATATTGGGCTATCTACATACAAAAGGACTACATTATTTGGGATTATTACATCTACATACACTACATAGGACAATTTTCTTTAATTAAATGCACACATTCTTTCATTTTTTTGTAGCCATAGCCCACCATATCTTTGGCGTCATGAGTGCAAGGGCACCTAAGGACACTATTGCACACACAAAGACATACAACTACATTGATTCTGAGATGTAGTGTAACTATCATCATAAGATCACCATTTTGATAGTTAATGACAATCTCACCCCTCATTCTACATCTTTCTTTTCTAGGGTTTGATGCATTTTTGGGGTATTTTAGGGTTATTTTATATTGCAAGTTACTGAGATGAAATTTACTATAATTATGTGACACACTAGTGACAAGAAGTGAAGATCGGTGATAACCTCGTGATCCTCCAAAATTTGGTTCTTGAGCTTCTACATAGACCTTAGTGCCTAAGTTGGGATCCTTGTGTCCAAGTGCCACAATACCAACCTGGCACCCTAGTCAACACATATCCAACACTTCTCCAAATGTTTTTGCAACATTGTGGTGGTTTTCCATTTCTTTTTACCAGTCTTTCCAACATTACTCACTTTTGGATTTTAGCAATAATTAGCTAAGTATTTTTTCCTTTCTAGTGCACTTATGGTTTTTCTTTTATTAGATCATAAACTTGTGTTATAGAATTTGTTTAATCATTTGTGCTAGTAGATATTTAAGTTTTAAAAAAGGAAGTAATAGCTAGATTTTTTAAATCGAGACCTTACGATGAATTTTTTTACACCCTTATTAGATATAACACGAAACCTAAATAATTTTAGTTAATTAAATACAATAAAGGATGTAAGGGTTAGAAATAGAGGGATGATATAATTAATTACCTTCCATTATTTATTATCCCAATCGAGTAAAAAAATTAGTAGTAACAAATATTCTAAATAAGATATGAAGTTGAAAATACAAAAGAGTTAGTGTACTCATCTGATTAGATATGATTTTGGGAGGTTCTAGAATGATGCATTGTTATAATAGGAAGATATAAACATGGTGATTCTTCATTCTAGAGAATATAATTATAAATCGACTATAGGAATGAAAATATACCTCTCTCAAGGACATATCATATAGTATTTACCCTTCTATTCATTCTTGGACCTACTCATATTTGGAATCACCAAGTTTCCAATAATGTTGTTTGCATGAAAGTCTTTGTCTCTATTAAACCCTTGTTTATGATCATCATACAAGTTTGTTTGAATACATTGACCACTATTTCATACCATTTTTGTGGGTGAGAAGTCCTAGAAAAAAACATTAGTCGTGTTTTGGGAAGCCTCACACACACCATTGATGTTGATGATACTCCAAAGAGGATTCAAACTTTGAACGTCATTCTCCACCTAGCATGTGATATTTACAAGAATGAAATTAAGTTTTACAACCACATTTTACCATGGTTGAATTGATTTTTATCTTGCAAAATTACTTGGGCATGTATATTTGAGTGCTTGTACATGAGAGAGATTGACGCAATGTTTTCTTATATATGGTTCTGCAGATGATTTAAAAATCAAAGACTAGCTTAGAGAGATTATAAAACCCAAAAAATATATGAATTTAAAATAATTATTGGAATAAGTGTTAGTCCAAGAGAATAAAAGTCATTAAACATCCAATATACTAACTTGACAAGGGAAGGAAAACATGAAGTATCACGTTTGTAAGTTGTTTTCTAATATTTTTTATTGATTTTATGAATTATTTTCTCAAAATTTGATAATATGTTAGTGTCTAAGGTGTATAGATTAAGCTACATGGATTCCAATAGTACCCTAATAAAATATGAAGGATTTAAAGTGTATTCACAAAATCACACTCTTTGGGTAACTATTCAGTCATGATTGCGTACTATTGTTCATATGATGCCTAAGTAAGAAAATTACTAATTAACCCATGATTTTGACCAAATTTATTTGCTTTCTATTGCTACTTTTGGTCTTACACCCTAATTTTTTTCACACTATCTCTTTATACCTCATCATTTAGCTAGAGACTATTACCCAGCCAGGATGCCAACATTAGGCGCTCTCATCCCCTCTTGGTTCCCCTGACCTTAGTATACTTTGTTCACATTTTTTGGGTCCTTTCTATCATTTTGAGCATCTTATCTTTTTGGTAATCATCCTTTTTTTGGCTAATTGTAAAATTCTAGAAAGGGAATCATATAAATATAAAGTTATGTGATCATTATAAAGGACCAAGCACTAAACATGAGCTATCACCACCTAAGGATTCATCCATCAATAATCTAAGAATTCCATTGAATCCATCTAACACCATCTAATGGATAGGAAGGAAGGTTATTCTACATACACTTCATAAGATGGAAGTTCATTCTATTTTGTGGACATGTCTATTACATTTTTTTACATCTAGCTACTTTTCTCACTATCAAGTATGACATAGACAAAGAGCCACCTAGGGCATGATTCCACACACATAAAGAACTACATTCGTTTTGAGATGTAGTGCAATGCTCAATCATAAGAGCAACATTTCAACAATTGAGGATAGTCTGACCCCTCATTATACATCTTTTTTCTTAAGGATTTGATGTCTCTTTAAGGGTTTTATAGGTCATTATTTCATTGTAGGTTTCCCATGACTTTTTCAATCATTGTGTGACCGAAGAGTGACCAAAGAAAATTAACAGTCAATACCTTGTGAAAACTTGGAGGAGGTTTACTGAGCATTTATGTAGACATAGGCTCCTAGAAACAAATCTAGGATGACTGCAAGCACTATTATGCCTCTCCAGGTGCATCAATCCAAACAGTTGTCAACTCACACACTTTTATGAGACTCTATGTGAAATTTATCCCTCTCTATTCATTTGGTCAGCACTTCAGGATTACAACCAAGATTTCATTATGAATAAACTAAGGATATTATTATCCTCTTTGCAAATCTGGGGTTTCACATATTATTGCATAGTTTGCTTATGTTAATTTCTGTACTTAATTACTTAATTTATTTTCAGCTACAATAACAATATAATTAGGTATATATTTTCATATTTCTCTTAATCATTTTGGTGAACCTAATCATCGAATGTGCCTTTCTCTCTAGGGTTTTTCTTCTTATGTTCATCACCCATAGTTTTCATTTTGGGTCTTTTGAGTATCTCGATCTTTCTCCATCTTCCCGTAGGATTTCTAACTCAATGGTTGACATATATACATCATTTGATGCACCTAAAAATCCATTTGCTAACTCTCGCAATGTTCCCCATAATGAAATAGAATAATCTGATAGTGAAAAATCATACAATGAGGATACCAATGTCGATCAAGAATAATTAAACACACTCACCAATGTTTGAATTGCTTTTTGTAATAATCCCATTCATCTTCTACATATTTTACATGCTTTGATTGCTGCAAAATAAATCATGATGCTCCCTGAGCACCTCTTGTCACTAACTCCTTGACTCCCATGGTATTAACTCATCCTCTTATTCCAGCTTCTATTTCTAAGACCACCACTCCCATCTTGTAGTCTAGTAATCTTAATGCACAATCATGGTCCTCTTTGAATACTCATGATTTAACTCATTTAATCCAGGATTTGCAGACCCAAATTTGCTAACTACACCTTGCTACTTCTCATGTATTTCCATATATTGATTCAACTTAACTTCTTTATACTCATTTTGCACTCCCATTTCTACTTATCCCCTAACACCCAACCGCATTCCCCCTAAGTTACCCATATTTAAATTCCATGACGACACACAATATCATCTTTGATCCTTTCGTGTGGTATGTATTGACTATGCAGATGATCAAAATACTCTCAAATCTCTTTCCTTAGAGTCTCCAAGATTATGTGATACATTGGTTCTATGACCTACATGACCATTCAATAACATATTTCACATATCCAGCCAATTATTTTCTTACTCATTTTTCTATCAATATCGGCTCTAATATCTCATATGCATAACTTGCAAAACTTAAACAAGGGTCTAATGAACATCTAGTAGATTATGTCTTACGATACAAAAACAACCTAGCTAAGATGTCTAATGTGCTTGTAGAATTTGAGCTTCAAGACTTATTCATTCAAATTTTATTGCCACCTCTTGAGAGTTCTCTATTTGAAACATCTCCATCATTTGATCAACTATGTCACACTCTCAAGCTATGCAAAACTAAAATCTTATCTATAGGAAATCTTAAGTATCAGAACAAGCTTCATCCTCTACATGCTTTCAAAGTAAATAAACTTTTAAACCAACCACAAAACCTACTGAAGCTAAGGTCATCAATGTTGTCTCTAACACAAAATAACTCCAATGAAAACTACAAAAGCCTAAATATACAAAGTTGACTATTGTTATGCATCTTACATTACATAAAGTTCTTGAGAGCAATTTTATTACACTTCCTCCTCCACTTAACTTGGATCCATCACGTCCTAAAGGTTGAAAATACAATAAGAACATTCAATGTGTACTATCATCAATGTGTTTGACATTCTACAGATAGGTGTTTAAAACTTTACACTATCATCCAAGACATTATCAATCATAGGAAACTCAAGATTCTAGAGCCTACAGCCTCTCCACCAATCAATGAAAATCATAAGCTCAAAATATTCAGCAATCACCTTTCAAATCATGAAAAGAAAACAAATTACTCATTGGAAAATCATACATATCGTGTAGTTCCTCCTCTTACATCGGGGTATCTCAATTTTCTAGTTGCTCATACTGACACATCCCCACGAATCATTAATTTTTCCAAATATGATTATTACGTTAAATTTTATTTCTAACACTTACACATTAGTGCATTTATGGATCAATTTCCGTCAATAACACTCGACTTGATCCATTTTGGCCCATAATGTGTATTACATTACACTCCTTGATGTTATTGCATACCCATTATAATAAATTTTGTATCTAATTCCAAAATCATATGTTGTCATCCAGATTCATGTCATTATCCATCCTCTCATAATTTTTATGCCTTTTATTGTGCCTCCCTCACTTGAGCAAAGGTGACATGCTCTTAGGGCTCTCCTGGAACCACAAAACTCATGTTATTATCTCAATGAATAATTTATGCCTAGAAGTTCATTCAAAACATGAAATCCATCTCTATCAATGGTGTACCACCATCTATGTCATGGCTGCAACCTCTTCTATAGGTTTCTTTTACATCATCTAGAGTACCTACTTCCTTGTGGCCTCTCAAAACTAAAGAAAAATATACTCCTAGCTCTCATATTAACAATCAGCTTACATGGTCTCATTGGTCTACTAGTCTAACACATCGGTATAGGTCCACTATTTGTACTACTCCTTCACATTGGTGTTTATCACCTTCTCACTCTCTTACACATAGGTGTCAGCATATTTTCATTCTATTACACATCGGTGTCAATCACCTTTGCGTTTTTACACATACCCCACATTATAATCATTGGACGCATGCATATAGGATTCACTCACCTACGCATCGTATATCTCATATACCACCACCCTTCGAGCATGATCACATGTCTTCATCACCCCAAGCTTCGGTAGAGGAACCTCACCCTTGAATTTCAACAAATAGAACATTCATGATCACACACTTGGGGGCATCACATTATTTCTCCCCACTTCTAACCATGCTATGCATTTTATTTTTCACATCCAATCTCTCACATACCATAGACACAAATTGATACATTTGCATCGTCATTTCCGATGATGAACTCTTCTATTATGGTTCACACTTGAATTTTGAGGGAAACCTATACACATGAGCCTCACATATTGTACATCGTACACTACTCACTAAAAATTACACTCTTCACACATCACGAGCTATTCACACCTCTTTCTCAAAACATCTATCGCATACTATACACATTGTTCACATTGTACATTCACGTTATATCTTTCTCGCATCTAATTTTACTCACTACGCTCACTACCCTATGATGCACTATAGTTCTAAGGTTCATACTTGATTGCCAAGGGTCTACATTTGAAATGGACATAATAACACTCACACATGCATTCACTCACTCACTCAAACACTCCATACTTTGCACTTTAACAAACACATATTTTTAGTACACATAATTCAAACCATTTTTGATGACACACTTTGTCATTTACGGTTCATTCTTGTGTGCCGAGGGGGAAAAAAAAATGAACCTCATCACGTGCATACACATTTGTACTCACTCGAGGGGTACATGGCCCCTATCACACCATCCTTTGTGCATTCCATTCTATTTACATTCCACAACATACCGCATATCTTGGTAGCATTTAGTGTTACTTACATTTAATTGTTACATGTACACTCTTTTACATATGCTAGATAGATATCTTGTACGTCATTATATTTATCATACACACATGTGTGTTCAATTGGTTGTCTAGTTATGATCGAATATTATATAGATCTATTACACGTAGCATGGATTCTTGGCGCGCAAGACTTATTACCACTCCCATAACGACACTTGGGGGCATCCTCTTCCATACAATGCAAGTGCTATCATTTGATTATTTATATAAAATTACTTAATTGACTTACACACATTTTGACATACCTTATATCTTTCTAACATGCTATTGGGTGCTTCATGTGTATCGTTTGTTATGCGCAGACTAGTTCTTCCATGGTTGTATGTTACATTGCTTATCATTGTTTGTTCTGTGTATGACATTATTCGTAGGATTTTCCCTTTATCATGTGTGCATACTATTTACTTTTTGCTTCATTGACCTTTACTGTCTTGCAACAATGTGAGTGGTGTCCCATGTTTGCAAACTATTTTTCGTGGTCTATATTGTCTTCTTGTGTGTTTAAATAGTCTTCTTGTGTCTTTAGCTTACAGTTGTATACTTATCTTGCATTTAGACTTCTACATGCGTGTTTGTCTTTTCTTGTAAAAACACTTGTCTTTTGGCAATTTTTTTACATATGCCTTGGTTTCTACCAAGGACATTCCGCTCCTCTTGTAGGGCATGATTTCAGCACAACGATTGGTCCTCCTTTAGGCCGCATACTCCTTCAAAGGTGACGTAGCATGAACTCAAAATAAGGGGGATTAATTTGGGTGAGTCACTCACCTCATACAACATCAAATATTTATAGTTCATCACATCGAATATTATTACAATAGGGTAGTCGGTGATCAAATAAGGCTCAAAATCAAACGTGGGTATTTAGAACAATACATACACTAACTCTAAGACTAGAATTGTAGTTCCTAGGCACCCCGATCCTTCCTAGATGATTGTGACCAAGGGAAGTTACAAAACATTAGGAATTTTAGCACAATCTACATAACTCCACATAATGGCTTTTATAAGGCACACAATTCTTAGCACATGGCATGCACACTCTACACACCATTTTTCACTTTTTCGTTGGATTAGATTGTTTGAATTTTGATAGACCATTTGTAGTGGTGATATACAATTTAGGAATCGGTTGAAGGTTGAAGGATAAAAACAAAATTTTCTCCCTATACTTCTTCCATGACTAAGTGTGAGATCACCCCAAAATTTAACTACCGTGGCAACTAGTGTGAGATCACCCAAAAAAATCATTTTTCTACAACATCTTCAAGATCCTTTCTACACCCTTTTACTCATCATGTAAAGGTTACACATGTTCCTTTTTAATTTTCATATTTTACATATTTCCCTTACATAATTTATACAATTTTTCATTCATATATATGTGTATTTTACACTTTTTCGTTCTTCTCTTTTGCATGTCCGGCCTTTTTGCGAAGCATTAGTCACATCACTTCATAGTAACAAAATAATGTACTTAATATTATATTTATACCACTAATTATGTTATTTTATAAATGGATATCGCATAAAAATTATTGACTAATGACCTATGTCGTAGTCCTATCATTAGTTACTCGATCGTGATCGCCATTCATCTTGCACAACCGTCAATTGTTTATATGGTTCTCGTAATCTGTCATCACGAGTATCAAGTGTTGTATTTAGTCATTTTTCATCTCTAGTCCTTGAATAGGGTTCCTAGGTTAGTATCTTTGGGGCGCCCATGGGTTCCCAATCCTTCATTTGAGGTGTCATGGTCCCCATAACACATGGGTCTAATTTATTTATTCGAGGTCGATCTTTTTCATTTTCCATCTCCTTCCCCTAGGTACTAGTCAACATGTCGTGTCATTAGTGTACAAATTTGAATAAGATATCCCTATATAAACATAACATACTCACTATCTTATGGGTGGATTATCTACTATCAAGATTTATCTATCTACTAAGAGAAAGGACTGCATTTGGGCATCATTTACATCTGCATCACATAAGCATAGGGGGAAGTGGTTTTATTCATTCTATTTCATAAAGCATTTGCATTTAACATCTAGTTATTACCCCATACTTCTACGTCATTGATGATGGGGAACCCTAGGCACACAATTACACACACAAGTATACAAAACTACATTGGGTGTTAAATGTAGGGTAACACTTAGTTGTAAGTCCACCATTGTGGCAGCTAACAACAGTCCAACCACTTTATATGCATCTTTATTTTTCATGGATTTGATGCTTTGTATAGGGTTTTGTAGGTAGAACCTCATATCCAGTCTTTAGAGACATAAGCAAGGATACTTTGCGGCGACAATAACATGACAAGGATTGAGGTATTATGATCATCTAGCGAGACTTTGAGATTCAGGTCTTGAGATTTTCTACGTACTAGAGCACCCACACTATAAACCAGGGCACCCATAGCCACCCAAGTCCTACCCTAGGTGCCCCATTCTAGGCCGATCTTCATCTGCTGCAATTTCTTGGGTCGTGCCTTCACACTCTACTTCGCTACACACATCAGCTTGTTAAAGTCCAACACACATCGAGGTAATTAATTTCTAGGTTAATATCTTACACCTCTTATTTCAATTTTCAAATTTCATGTAAAAATTATAAAAATCATTTAGTATTCGTAGTGCACTTCATATTAGTTATTTGATTATTCTTATTAGTTTAGATTAACTTAGAATAAAACTAAATCCTATATTTTAGTAAATCATATTAGTTAACCCATTCTTTTGAATATCTTTCCCTATGAACCAATCAAACCCTAATGGATGAGGATATTTATCTTCTTGTCCCATCATGGCTCATTTTAGCATCAACCCTATTTATGATGAGGTTTTCATCACTGTGTTGATGGCTCTACATAGTAATCCGACTACTACACTTTGGATCATATCAAACAAAAATTCTAGATGGCAAACAATATGTACCCACCCATTTTTAATCTTCTCATATAGGAATTAGTATTTTTGAGGATCCAATTGAATTTACTCATTGTACACCATACTATATGACTACTTGTGATACTCATTCTAATCTCTCGAAGGAAACATTAGATGATTCCCTTATTGATTACTTTCTAAGAACTGTATATCACTCATCGGTGCATATTGCTTCTTCTTCTTCTAGTCCAACCACCAATATAGTATCACCTCATGATTTTGCAACTTCTAAAATTACTTCCAATGTTACATATCATACTAGTTTATATCCTCCGCATTATGTTTATGATCCCATTGATATAATTCTTAGCAAAATTATCATTTTTGAGTCTCTATATGATACTAGTGAGGTGGATGATACTTGTGGCTATCTTTTTTCTATACTACTAAGTGTGACTCTAGTACTCCATTAATTCCTTCTCCTGAGATCACATCTACCACTATGCATGAATCACCACCATCTATCGCTTCTTCTTCTCCTATTGTTTCATCTCCTATTGTCATATCATATGCATCCCGTAGTCCATCTTCTCCGATAGATGTGTCTCCATTGGTCACCTCATCTATTAAGTATGTTTCTTTTTCTAGTCCTACCATAGCTATGGATATTCCATCTATATAAGCTATTATATCTTCCTTGGCACCTAATCCTAGTGTGCCCTTAACATTAGAATATTCCTTTTCACCTCTTGATATTCCTATGATTACCAACAATGGAGAATTACAACCGATTTATAATTTATTTCCATCTTCCACCATTCCTTCACAGGATATCATCTCTCTCATAGATGGCATAGGTTAGTTACAATCTCATGTTCAATTCCTCACTTTAGAAAGCATGGCTTACTTTGCTTCTATTGACAAAAATTCATTACATGGTAATCCTATCCCTATGATGATTCATAACTCTGCATTGCCTCAAGTTTTTATCATGCCTACTTTCAGATGTTTTGATGGTACTGGTGACCCTCATGCTCATCTTCTAGATTATTATATGCTTATGGCCTCTCATTCTAATGATATATTTTTACTCAAGTCATTTCGATATAGTCTTATTGATGAGGCATTACTATGGTACAATCATCTTCCCTTTGGGTCCATCAACACTTTCTATTACATGGAGGATGCTTTCCTCCATTGTTTCATCATAAAAAATGGACTTATAGTCAGTTATGATCATAGACATACTTTACATCAGGGCTCCTCTAAACCTATCAAGGATTATATCTTATGATTCAATGTTTTTATAAATACACTAATATTCCAAGATATTGATCTAGATAAGCAATTCATTTTCTGTCATGGCCTAATTCCTCAACTCAAGCAAAGACTACAATATGATACATGTGATTCATTCATTATTCTGTGTTATAAAGTCATTGACCTAGAATAATACATTCTCTCATCACACATCATAGATCCTCCAAACATCTCTACAACTATTATCTCATTTAGTTCTCTACCAATTCCTTCGGTTGAACATCCTACACAATCTCCGCCTTTACATCACATGCAAAGAAAAAAATATCAACCCACTCCACCAAAGAAACATATACTCCATCTCTAGCTCTGCAATAAGATAATCCTCCTACCAATCCACTTAGGTCATGTGATCCTTTACATTTCACTCATCACATTAAACCACATGATGTGTTATGAGTTTTACTTACCGAGAGATTAATTCACCTACCCTCGGATCGATATCATCCCCATCATCGATTATAGCATCAACATGAAAAATCTTATTATAATTATCATCATATAAATGGCCATAGGGACATTGACAGTCTTTCCCTTCATGATAGATTACAATAACTAGAGGATAAGGGCATCATATCCTTTGGCTCTCTCCCACATGAGCCATCGATTTTTCCTCTACCATGTCAGAGAGTTTCTACTACCGATGATCCATCTACTGCATATGGTTCTTAGGCTATGGTACATCCACCACGAAGTGTTATTCATACATGTTCTTGACCGCATCCATAGATTGATGCATCATCACATCCATTGCATTGACTTCATCTATTTCATCCATCACATTCACGTTATTCATCACATCATGCTACTCCTTAAAATTTCCTTCAAAAACACTATACTCTCGTACATCCCACCAATGCTCCATTTGACATTCGGTTTAGTTCATACACTCATGCTTCCACTACTTCGCATTGCCTTGGTCTTTGGTAGGTGATTTTTATCACCTTACCCCGATGACGCATTTGTGTTCTTATGATTCTTACATGACTATTGAGGGATTTTTTCTAAGAACCTCTCGTCACGTGTTTTATCATTTCATCAAGCACACTCAATCATTTCCCGATGATGCGCTTTTCTTACGTGGCTCATTGTTGGATGGTAAGGGGTCTTAACTAAATGAGCCAATTCATACACACTCGGGGAATTTCTAATCTCCCCTCCATTTATTTTCATTTTATTAACATTCCAAGATCGCATCCTACTATCATTTAACATAACACGTTGCTTTCCTTGAAGATTATACATCATCCATGTATATTTTATTCTACTATCATCATTACATTAAGTATGCACTACAAATAAACATTTTGCATCAATCAAATTACATTTTTTATCTATTACCATTCACCATATACATTTCATATACCATTACAAACATTATAATGCAAATATACACTAATCAAACAACACACCACACATTAGATCATACATCATCTAACACAATGCGAAACTTATCTACAACGATGAAAAATTATCATATATCAAAAACATGTGTCCATACATATATATTGAATACAATCATCATAAAAATCATGTCTCATCATTGGGGTAAATTCCCTACATCATATGTAATAGTACAAATCACACCTCATAATCACTATCTCTCTCAAGTACTATGAGATCCCTAGAACTAGATTCCTCTCCACCAATGTGACGCTACTATTCGTGGCCTCAATATTTTTAAATTTGCCTCAGTATCAAGATAATCTCGTAGACTACTCAAAACAATAGCGTTGCACATCTAAAATTGTGAAAACACATCTTGTGTTAAGGAACCGCAACCTACTACCTCTCGGGCTCATCGAATCTCCTCATGTAAATCATCCCTCTCACCTAGAAACAAAGTACATGTCATTGTTGCTATCACCACTAGTTCAAATAAATGTCCATGATCCCTTGCAATATCATCCATGTGCTCAAGTATAACTCCACCTAGCACATCGATCAACATAATCCACGTCAATGTACGGATGGATGTGTCAACAATCAATGACCAATGTGCATCACTGATAAACACAAATTACATAATGCTCTAGACAACCATATATACCAAAATAGGAATACAATAAAGTACATAGCTATATATATCATTACATCCTCTATAAATATTGCTACTACTTTGGGTCGAGGCATGTGCTTCTCCCTCTTGTCCTCCTACATGAGGTAACCTCGTTGGACCTGTAAACAATGGGAAAAAATACCCACCAATGAGATGCTCACCATGTGTGGTACTCCTCATTACAACCTACATCATCTAAGTCTACAAGCTTTATGGCCTTGTTTACCTCATCTCACCTTAGTGGTACTAGTTGCTCTATTGTGGGCCCTAGCCTAAGTCTGACCCTCCTAGGTGCTCTAATAGATCACAACCATATATATGGCTCTGGGGCATATCTTGAGACATGCTAAAATGACGTGATACTCTTTCTACCTGAAAATTATTGGCCATACCTAGAAATCAATCCTCAAGCGACATCATCCTCTAACTACACCATAACTCCACCACATCCTCGGTCCATCCTCCATTGTCGAGATATGTCCTCCATGTGACTACCTCATGCCCCATCATATCTATTAGTTCCCTGTAGGTATATGTTTCTATCTTACTACCATGAATATTGATCCACCTCTATTCATATAACTTTGGCCTAACACACTCTCCTCGTGGAACTCCCACTTTGATCGCAACATGGCTATGTGCTCATATTCCCATACATGCAATAGTGTTCGGCTCCTATCTCTCAACCATTTTCCCCATCTTTAAATTGGTATAGGTGTTTGTATAGGTGAGCAAACACATATTATGCCATAAAAATATGTATCAACATGTGGCTTGTTTTTGGTGGTTCAAAGTTAGTGATTAGTCAAGTAAGACAATTTAATTTTTGTAAGAATTTATTATTGAAATCTTACAAACATAGACTTTCAGACTTAATAGAATATTTTGATGTTATTGACATGCAATATGTTCCAAGAGATAAAAACCAACATGCAGACAAACTTGTAGTAGTTGGTGTTATCTTTTATGTGCTAGAACAGATCGAAAACAATAAGGTACAAACACATATAAATTTGATTATCAAACCTTTAGTACCTGATATTGAAGAAAATTGGCAAGTTTTCAAAGATGATGAGAAAATATGTAGATTTCCGCATGAGAAGAATCTGAATTTTCTGTAGTAAATCAAGAGAAAATGCAATATTTCTATGGTGACCAAATTATTCAATTAAATGTTGGTAACACTAGAAGATATTTTCAGCTCTGATGATCAGTTAAGAAAGGATAAAGACAACATTTCAACTCACACAGATAACTACGATAAGATCTCGATGGATGATGAAAAGAAATTATTTATCAAAAGGGTATGTTCCTCAGTTGAAAAACATTCTTTTATTAATTTTTGAAAATAATTCATAGATATTTTTTCTCGGAAATACCAAGATCTAAGAGGTTTTTATCCTAGTTTACCTCAACATACCATAGATTTACAACCAAATTCCAAGCAAGTTAGGTAGAAACAAATGCCTATAAATCTAAGGATTGAACCATTGATGAAAAATGAGTTATCTAAATTTATTGAATCGAGTATTATCTTTCCAGTCAAACATTCAAGTTGGGTAGCTAATATTGTTCATGTTCGAAAAAATGGAGAAATCCGCTATGTGTGGATTTTAGAGATCTTAATAAAGCTTCATTAAAAGATCATTATCCACCACCTAACATGGATAAGATTTTAAGAACGTTTTCAGGTTCAGACAAGTTTTTCCTTCTAGATGGTTATAGTGGATACAATCAGATTCTTGTGTGTGAAGAAGATAGATACAAAACAACTTTCACTACAAAGTGGGGTACTTATGCTTACAAAAGAATGCCTTTTGGACTTTCCAATGCCGATGTAATGTTTCAACGTGCAATGGACATGGATTTTCACATCCTATTAAATAAATGCATATTGGTTTATTTATATGATGTCATCATATTTTCAAATATTTCTAATGATCATACTATGCATTTGAAGCATACTTTTCATCTTTGTAGACAGTTTGGAATATCACTAAATCCCAAAAAGTCTATATTTTCAATCCATCAAGGTAAATTACTTGGCTATATTGTTTTCAGTAATTTTTAGCTATTGATCCTTTTAGAATTGAAGTTATTTCACATCTATCCTTACCTCATCATAAGAAAACATTACAAATTTTTCTTGGAAAAATCAACTTTGTTAGAAGATTTGTTCTATATTTTGTAGCATTAGTCAAGCCATTAACAACCATGTTAAATAAAGATAAAACTTTCTCTTGGACCAAGGAAGAAAAGGATTCAAAGCTATCAAGATAGCTATTTCATAAGCTCCTACTCTAGAAAATCCAAATTTTGATAAGGATTTCACAATGTATGCACTTGCAGGAGCTGAAACCATTTCAACCATATTAACTCAGGTTAATGATGAAAATACTAAGCAACCAATTACTTTCTTTGGGAAGATCATATGTGACTACGAGACAAGGTACACTTTTCTTGAAAAAAAAGTACTTTCTGTAGTTAGAGGATTAAATAATTTCAAGTACATGCTTTCCAATAATAAGATACATGTCTTAGTCTCTCATCCAAGTGTTAAAATGTTATTGCTGAACAACAATCTAAAAGAGAAGGGATCAAGATGGATTACAAAGGTTATGGAGTATGATGTTGACATCCATGTAATAAAAACAACTCAAGGAAAAGGTTTGTGTGAACATCTAATTGTTGATATGGAAAAACAATAGACTGTATAATTAGAAAATTTAGAAAAGCATGCTAAAATCATGTATGATTAGTTAAAAATATTATTACAACTGAAAAATCAATAACCAAATATCAATCATGAAATTCGGAACCAAGATGGATGACTAATTTGGTTAACTACTTGCAACATGGTACTTATCTGGAAGGTATGGATAAGAATAAGCAAAGATATTTTAGGTTATAAGTTGTACCTTATGTTTTCAGTGATGGTGTATTGTTTAAAAGGGATATAAATGGAATTTTTATACAATGTATTGATTATGATAGAATTTAACAACTATTATCCAAGTTTCATGAAGGACCTACAGGAGGTCACTTTTTAAAGTGTATAGAACCTTAAAATTATGAAATTTGGTTACTATTAGCCCAACATATTAAAGGACTTCTTTGTAAATCAGGGATGGAAGCCTGCAATATTTTATTAATCAACCAAATCAATTTACAATAGAGAGGCTGCAATTCTTATAGGAATTGAACAACCATGTGCAGACAAATACAAGGTTGCATAGGTACAACTGAAATCATAACAACTTCCAAAATACATCCGGGAAGCAATAACCAACTAAATACAAATAAATATAGTTGTAACAATAATGCAACAAATAAACAATATGAAAATAATGTGGTTATTAAATACATAACCAAATAATAAATTACCTAATACAATGCATAATTAATTTACCTAACATTCCCCCCCTTAATTTTGCATTGTTTCAAGAGATGAGGAGAGGAACTCTCTGAACAACTCGAACTTGTCACATGCAAGTGAATTTTTGAAGATATCTACTCGTTGTTCAATTCTTAGACAAAATTGAAGCTGTATATTGTGATTCAAGACATGCTCATGAATGAAATGTTCCCATACCTCAATGTGCTTTGATCTTTCATGAAAAAATGGATTATGAAAAAGTTTGAGAACATATTCATTGTCTACATACATGGTGGTTGGTTTGTCCTATGTTATTCCAAGTCTTTCAATTATGTGACTTAACCAAATTACTTCACAAAAATCTTCTCCGCATAATGATACTCGACTTCGTAGATGAACTAGAAATAAAGTGTTGTTTCTTGCTTCCCCCATGATATTGGTCCAAATCCCATAATGAACACAAATCACAAAGTGGACTTTTTTCATCAATGTTTCCTACATGATCTAAATCTAGATATCCTTACAAGAAGAAGTTGTTATTATGGTATTCTAGACCAAGATCTATTAATCCCTTGAGATATCTCAAGATGCATCTTTCTTCCTTCCAAGACAAACTTTGGGTTCTGCGTGAACTGGATAGATAGCTCACTGCAAAGCTGATATCCGGTCTAGTGTAGGTCGTAAATGAGACTCCCAATCAACTACCGACAAAGAGTGGAATTTATAGCAAGAGATTGATCTAAACGAGATAACTGCAATGTTTTCTCCATAGGTTTAGTAATAGGTGTGCAATCCATCATCCTGAATTTCTCGAGTGTTGTCTTGGTATATTTTATCTGAGAAACAAATATGTGATTCTCTTTTTTCCATACTTCAAATACAAGACAATGGTGCATTATCCCGAGATCTTTCATGTTGAATGATCAATTAAGATATTTCTTCATTCCATTGATCATCCTCATTGAACTTCCAAAGATGGCTAGATCATCGACATAGGAAACAAAAATCGAAATCTCCCCCTTTTTTGGAGGTAAAGATTGGGATTGTATGGATTTCTAACAAATCCATGTTGTACGAGATGCTCATCAATTTTCATGTACCATGCCTAGGGTGCCTGTTTGAGGCCATATAGATATTTCCTGAGTCTACATACCTTTTCTTCTTGACCAAGTACAACATATCCCTCAGGTTGAGTCATATAGACTTCTTCTTGTAAATCTCTTCTTAGGAAGGCCCTTTTTACATCCATCGATGGAATTTTAAACCACATTATGCAACTAGAGAAAAATCATCCCGATCATTTTAATCTTAGTTGTGGGAGAAAATGTGTCCTCATAGTCAATGCGTTCTTTTTGTACATACCCGTTTACTACTAGTCTCTTTGTATACTTATCTATGGTCCCATATGCATTGTAATTTGTTTTGAATATCCATCTCGCATCCAATGGGTTTCTTCCCGGTGGAAGATTGACAAGTTGTCATGTGTTGTTTTTCATCACTAATTAATACTTAGCGTCCATGACATCTTTCCAAGATTTTGACTCTAGAGAATCCTTGACAGTAGAAGGCTCCTTGGATTTAATAACTCTACTAATAAAAGAAAATTTCACTTCTTCTATTGCTTTACTTTGATTTCATGGTCTAGGGGTGGATGTATCTGTGGAGGATTCATTCTTGCATCTCGTAACATGTTAGTATACCACTTCGGCATACGCTAAGCGCCTCCCGTGAGTTGTGGTTCTATTAGATCATCACCATTATCCCCATCATCACTTTCATCATCATTGGGAACATCTAATTCAATTTTTATAACAAGAAAATAATCTACATCAGTAATTCTAGTGGAGGAGACTCTTGTTCCTTCGTATAAAAGAACTCAAAATATCTATTGGTGTAGACTCTCTTGGTCTTCGATCCATCAATTTGTACCCAATAGTTTCTTCATTGTAGCCAATGAAAATGAGTTTATGTGACTTCATTTCCAATTTATTTCTATTCTTCTTGTGTATGTGCATACTTTCTCTACACCCGAATACTCGAGGTGTGCAATAGATGCATTCTTCTTTGACCATGCTTCATGTGGCATTACTCCATGAAGAGAAACGTGGGAAATCTATTCAATAAACACATTGATGTCTTTGTTGCTTCGTCCCAAAATGTCTTTACAAATCCAAATTCATCGATCATACATCACACCATTTTCATGATAGTATGATTTCTTCTCTCAAAAACACCATTTTGTTGTGGTGTGTTTGGAGGAGGCATTTGTTGATGAATCCCATGAGCTTTTAGGTAGTCTTTGACCTCATTACTGGTGAATTCCCCCCGTCAATCTAAGTGGAGAGTTTTGATGTGATGACCAGTTTCATTCTCAACAACCACTTTGAACTTATTAAAGGTTTAAAAACCTTCACTTTTCTTGCAAAGACAAAAAATCCACATTTATCTTGAATACTCATCAACACAAAGCATGAAGTACTGAAATACAAAATGACTTGGTTGCATTGGAACGCAAAGATCGGTATGAACCAGGTCAAGCTTGCCATGAGCTCAAAAATTACTCTTCTAGAATGAAGCTCTATGTTGTTTTCCTGGTTGGCAGTGAGGACACTTTTATGTATCCTTCTGGAGAGATGTAAACCACGTATCAGATTGTGTTGATGAAGTATCTTGAGATACTTGAAACTTATATGACCAAGTCTCTGATGCCACAACTATGCAGAGGTAAAGTTCTTTGTCATAAGTGCATGATCCTCTCTGTGAAAAAAATCAAGATGGAACATGCATCCAATGTTGGAGGATTTTTCAACCATTTTTGAGCCTCGTGATTTGTCTTGAATTAGACACAATTTCTTTGCCGAAATGACTATCAAAGTCAATTATTAGGTTATGATCAAGTAGTTGACTTACTAAAAACACATTTTTAGTAAATCCAGGGACATATAGAATATTTGAAAATCTACAATTACGTGAACTAAGAGGTAGAGAAATGTTCCCCATCCCCTAAACTATGTATGAAGAATCATCACCTAATGAAACATAGATTTTCAAAGGTGTGTCCATCATTGAATTAAACCGATCTCTATAGCTAGTCATGTGTCGAGTGGCTCTTGAATCAACATACCGGAAAACACTAGATGATGTGGAAGGTTCACTTGATCAAGCCCTAGGTGAATTAGTCTTCCACATCTAATTATTCTTCTTGCTCAAAAATATTGCCTTGTTGATGGGGTATTCTTTTTTGAGTTCACCTTTTCTACCCTTAATTGTAGTTTGAATGTCCCTTGTGATATTTCTGTGTTGAGTTTCATAGTTCCGTGATGAACCTTTCTTATAAGTGTTATACCAATAATATTTCAATTCATGTGCTCTTTTACAGATTGTACATTTCTTCTTCTATTTCTTATCCCCTTGTTGATTCTAATTTTAATATTGGGACATTTGGTAGGAATTAGGGTTTCCTTTCCCTTTTCCTTTCCATTTTTGATGAGAAGAAAGTGATTGATCCTCTTCATCATCCTTATTATACAGGGCTTCCTCTTGTTGTAGTAGATTTACCAACTTATCAAAACTCACTGTTGTATCTGACAAGTTTAGGGTTATCACAAAAATGTGGTATGAAGAAGGGAGAGATCTCATAATAATGGGAATGAGAGCTTCATCAGTGACCGCTTCTCCTAGGGCTAGAAGTGAAGCCCTCAACTTTGTAACTCTTCTCAAGAAAGCTTTGATTTTCTCATTTTGCTTGAAATTTAGTGTGTGTAACTGACTCTACAAATTTAGTATGACATTCTTATTTTTGCCTTGTATACCATGCTCAACTTATCCCATGCTTCTTTGGTTGTTTTGGTATCTCGAATGTGGGTTTGCGATTCATCGGACACTCCAAACAAGATGATGAGATTGGCCTTCCGATCTGATCTATAAAACTACTGTTGTTGGGTTGTATCAATTGTTGATCTGGTTAGAGTATCATTCACAACATGCCGATCTCTTCAAAATCAAGTTGTGCCTTGATTTTATTCTTCTAGGAAACATAGTTGTTTCCTCGAGTATTTTTGAATCTAGAAGAAAGAATTTAGGGGCATTGGTGCCCATTTTGCATAATCACCGATAGGGTTTGGCTCTTTTCACTCTGTATAAGGTCTCTCAATCAATATACCATCATTCTAGTATATAGAACCTTTCTATATATGCGCCTTATGATATACTCATCGATGTGGAAGAATCTCACCCTTTCTATATACCCAAATGTACATGAAAGAAGCATTAACGTACGTTAAATAATTCAATATGTGGTACCAAGACAATACCGAAAGGGGTTTGTGTGATTATTGACACTATCTCAAAGAAATATTCTCATGCACGTGCATAACTTTGCTAGATACTCGGATAATTTCTCATTCCGGATCTAAGTCATGTAATCATTCACATATAGATGTGATGGCTCATAGTGTGTGCACTGTGTCCTTATTACTCCCTATTGATTTAAAGTTTCAATGCCCAAATGACGTTGTTATATACTGTATTAGGCATTAAATATTGTCGTAGTCACAACAAATTTACCCATAAGTTCTTCCTAGAGGCATCAGTATATACCGAACACTGTGAATGAGATCTAGGATCTCGTGAGTGTTCTTGACCCAAATTTCACTATTTTTATTACAATTATGTGCATGTTTCTAAGAATTAGCATGTTTACATTTTAATATGTGTTTCCCTCCTAATTTCCCCCTCCCCCTTTCGAACCTAAATTCATGAAAATTGGAGCCTTGCCATGGAATAAATTCATGTTTTAAACTCCTCACGACGCTTCTTCTCATTTCCCACTTTGGTTTTTAATCATCCTCCTCATTCTCGCTTCCGTTAAAACATTTTACCTATTTTCTCGTAGGTGGGAAATGATTTTTTCTCCTTTGATGAGTTGGATTGTGTAGGACATTGAATCTTTTGTTTCTAACCTTTTGTAGAGAAAGAAATCCTTCATCGGGAGCAAAAATGGCATTTTTCCATTTCCTACAACTTTCTACGTTCTTTTCCCCATCAAATTCTTGCTCGGAAGGTGAGGCTACACATTTTTTTCCCATTGGATGTGGTCGGGTGGGTTTCTTTGTGAACTTATGACTTTTGGTGATTTTGGGAAAAATGCTAGGTTTTTCCTACATTCTCGCCAATCCCTGATTGGTTGGAGCATTATTGATGGAGGTTCGGGCCGGCGGATCCATTTTTATTTTTTAAGGCATTATGGAAAAAGGAAAACTTTCAATTTCAGGCCCACAACCAATCATAGAAGGACACATTGTAGTTTCTCAGTTCATAGGCTCCTTGGCGATGGAGGACTTTGAGAATTTTAGCCTTGTTTCCACAAAAGGCAAAGAATTCTAAAATTACCTCCACCCCGCCCAAGCCAAAGGGTAAATTTTCTAAGTTGAGGCCCGCAACCAATTAGAGAAGGACAAGTGTTCAACTTGAACAGTCAATGGTGAGCATGCGGACCTTCGGGAAAAGTGGGATTTCTTCCCTTTTCTTAAAAATAGATAAATTCTAAAGTAGAAGCGCATCCCCATAACCAATCATATGGTGCCACATGTCCACATTGAAAAGTCAAAGTGGGCTGGTAGAGATTTTGAGAATTTGAGCCTTTTTGTTAAAAAGTTCAAATGGTAGTTCTGACCCGCATTTCCTTAGCCACTGATGATGCCACGTGTCTGTCCTTTAGCAAAACTATAGGGGGCGGAGCAAATCGAGAAAATGTGCTTTTTCTCCCAAATGTCAGGAAATGTAGATTTCTTCCCTAGGGCCGTCATTGCTTAGATCTTGCCACGTGTAGGGTCCAAATTTGAAGATAAAAGGGGAAAAGATAGCTAAATGTCCTCTTCTAGTTTTAATCACCATTAACGAACCAAAGCTCTTCAAAACATAGAAAATGGCTCATTCTTCATTATTTTCCCTACATTCCTTGTCGTTTCTTCATGAGATGTGTTTTAGATTTGTTTTGGAGTGGAATTGATAAGTTTAAAGAGGTGCAAAGTTTAAATCATCAGAAAACAAATTTTATCTGGCATACGTGATAAAATGGGATAAAATTTATCAATAAGCACTTGAGTGCTATGAAAGTGGTTAAAAGGTTAAATTGGCAGGACCACGTGGAGGAGAAATCATGATATTTTCCCTTCTAAAATAATCATGCTCAAACAGATTTGAGATATTCACTTTTGGAACCTCATATTTTCATGAGTGTTTGTTTCATGTCACTTTCCAAAAATGGATCTGCAACAAACATTATCCCTTTTGGATACTTTTTATTTGGGAAAAACTATGGATGTAAACAAATTGTTATAAATATATGGCTTTGGTCACAGGAAAAGAGGATTCTAGTTTTTCTTGGAAATTTATAAATTCTGAAGTAATTCAATACATAAGTTCTTTCTTTCTTATTTTCCTTTGTTGTATCTTTCTCTCTCCTGCTCGATTCAATGGATATTTTATTTTGCATTCAATAGAAACTTTGTGTTCTAGTTTGTGTGAATCTTTAGAACTTTGTGTCTGATTTGTGCAGGTGGTGAAGTAATTGATCCTTTCTATAGTTTCTTGGTTCAATGTGAGTAGGGAGATACTCTGCTATCTATATTTCCCAAAATCATTGTTTTTTTCTTCCTTCTCCCATCTCTATATTCTTCCATTCCTTCTAATTGATAATCTTTTAAGTATGAAAACATTCCAAAATATCAGGGTCCAAACATTGAGAGTTGTATATCTGTACATTTGTTTTTCCTGCTTTCAATAAGGGAACCTCTCCCATTAAAGAGGAGGGACTTGTTGTCCCTTGACTGTGGTTTCAACCCATGTTCTATTCTGAAACCCAACAGTTTTTGGTAACTCCATTGGGGAATTCATTGCAAATGGATTCCAAGTTTTAATAACAACTTCTTGATCATCTTTGATCTGGTGACTCCAAGATACACTCGGGGTAGAAGAACCCTTGGGGAAGAAGACCCTCATTTCCAAATTTTGGATCATCAAGGTTTCTCCCTCCCTTCTTCATCAAGAAAAAGAAGAGGAACAAGATCTGTAAGCACTCCTCCTACTAGAGACAAAACTTCTAGGAGTGGCATCCCTCAAGATCAAATCAGTCCTACTTTGCATGCTTTGACTCTCACTAGTGTTTTAGTTCCTCTCAAAACAATATTTCCAAGGATGGCAGCTCATCTACCTTGGGGCCAAAGGGTTGGGCCTCTTTCTCTTCCCCATCCATTGCATGAATTGCCTAGAGGAAACAGAAATAATTTCCCTAAATTCAAAGGTGATGGGAAGGTTCATCCAGATGAACATATTACAACCATCATTGTTGCTTGTGGTGTTCTCGGGGTTGAACATGAGGATATCTCTATTATAATTTTGTGGAGATACTACAAGATATTGTTGCTGATTGGTTTTATCATCTCCCTGCTAGATCTATCACTAATCGGGGCACCATGACAACCTAGTTTGAACAGTGTTTCAAACATGTTGAGGATGTGCATGCCCTCTTGGCCCAAATTTCTCAAATCAAGAAAGAGTCACATGAACCCATGAGGGAATTTGTGGCCAAATTCAATGGGCTGTTTAACAATATCCCACTAAACACATGCCCTATTGATTAGATTCAGAGGTGTTTCTTCCTTAATGCCCAATTGCCTAAAGTAAGCTATGCACTTAGGAGAGACAATCTTGCTACCTTAGATCGATCGAGATTTGTTGTTAGTGTTGAAGATGATCTGATCATGTCTGGCAAGATAAGGAGAGATCCATCCAAATCTAAAGCATCCACTTCTTCCACATCTTCTCCACGGGGCTAATGCAGATCGCTTAGTACAAAAACTTGTTAATGATCTTATTTCCCTCAAGAAACAGATTCACTCAAGATGCTCCTTATCAAGATGTTCCTAGGAAGAATTTTCAACCTAGAAATCGGTTTCCCTCTACTTAGACTAGACTAGAAATTAAGGGTCCACCTGTTAAAGTTCCAGTCAATGCAGCATGTGAAGTGTTAGAGCCTAATGATGAGGAAGAGGATGTAATATGTGAAGAATTAGAAGAGTTGAATGGATATCATGTCTATTTTCTCACTACCAAGGTATAGATGAAGAGGATGATTATGAAGAAAGAGTCACAGAGATGAACAATGAATCATATGTTATCATGACTCGTGAACAAGACAACAAGAAGGAGAAAGTGGTGTAGCTTGCTAAAAGATCTAAGGATCCTCCTATAGTCATTCCAGTGTTTGCAAAGAGAGTAGATCCTATTCCAACTTCTTCCACATCCAAGGTAGGTTATGGTGTTCCTTCCTCCTTTGTTTCTACTCCTAAATCTTCTTTCCCTTCAAATGATAGAGTTGACAAGTTAAAATTTTCATCTAATCCTATCAATGATGCTCCATCTACCTCTGGTTCTCTTGATATTATTGACCATCTTAATAAAACTAAGATCTAGATCTTAGAGGCTGAATTCTACCAAACCCATCCCAAGGCCTTTGATAAGATGGTAGACTTTGTGAACTCTAAATCCAAGCCTTCATCCTCTAGTTCCAAATTTCTCTTGCCCACTCCATCTCCTTCACCTCAACCTAGCCTTGTGGTTGCATAGTCACTTAATCTAATGGAAATATCGAACCATTTTATGTCACCCTCCTCATAGCTGGCCACAAACTCAGCAATTGTGTTATTGATTTTGGTGCTTCAGACAATGTGATTCTTGATAAGGTAGCTCATTCCCTAAGCTTAAACCTAACCCATAATTTTGGCTTATGTTACTCAATGTAAAGTAGTGAAGAAGTGCCATTGGTTGAAAGGATCAAGGATGTACAAGTAGCCTTTGTTGCTTTACAAGAGAAGAGAGTTTTAGCCACCATCTTGGTAGCTGATATTCCCCTTTTCACGATATGTTGTTGAGTAGAAATTTTTGCAAAAATGAGGGAGGAGAAATCATGATGGATTGGTCACATGCCCTTATTCTAGTAAATGGAAAAATGAAGAAGCTACTGCCTGAGAAACAAACTGAATATATTGTGTAAAAAACGGATGACCCAAAGGCACAAATACTTTATGCAGACATTGGTCATGGTAACTACATGATCATGTCACAAGATGAGGCTAACCATCCTAAGGAAGTGTTTCTTGATCCTAATGGTGTTTGGACCTTGGAATTTGATGGAAGCTACTCCTCAACTGGTTCTGGAGCTGGTGTGGTGCTTATTTCTCTTGAAGGGAAAATCCACCCTTTCTCTTTCAAGCTCCAATTCGAAAACACAAATAATATAGCTGAGTATGAATCTCTCATCCTTGGTTTAAGCATGGAAAAATATATGGGGATCAAGAATCTCCTTGCTTGTGGAGATGCAGAGCTGATTGTAAAACATGTCAGAGATCTCTATCAAGTGAAAAATAGAAGGTTGAAGCATTATAGGAACTGGTTTGGGATTCCATTGAGTTCCTTGATGCCTTTTCAATTGAAGCCATGCCAAGGGAAAGGAACACCAAGGCTAATTCCTTGGCTGTCTCGAGGTCTCTATTGATCCCTCATCCAGATTTCTCCCAAGATAAATTCACCATTGAGATGATTCATAGGCCTAGTGTGCCTGAAAATGCAAACAATTGACAAATCTTTAATGATGATCAGCACTTGCTTTCCTTCCTTGAGCTCAGAGATAATTTTGACCAGCTGTACTTTGAAGGAGGTGGGAATCTACCTAGAGAGTGTGTGCCTCCAAATGAAGGAGATATCAAAGAAGAAATGGATCATGATGGCTGTATAAAACTAAAAGGTAACAAGATACCTAAAGGACTGGTAAGTTTGGAAGATTTATTTGATAAACATGATGGGTACATCAAGTCCAAAGCTTCCAAAGGAGCTCAACAGTCTGCTGACTATGAAAAGATAAACATAGGAAGTCCTAAAAAACCTATGCTGGTAAACATTGGAAAGTGCTACACACAAGAGGAGAGGAAGAAAGTAGAAAATCATTAAAAGGTATGTCGATGTTCTTGCATACTCTTATGGTGCTCTTAAAGATTTTCAACCAAAAGAGATGTAACATTTCATTCCTCTAAAGCATAGGATCAAGCCCTTCCGGAAAAATCAGAGGTAGTATAACCCTAAAATTGCTGATACAATTTTTCAAGAAATTCAAAAGTTATTGAATGCTAAAATCATTTTCCCCATTCACCATTCAACATGGATTGCTAATATTGTTCTGTCAGAAGAAGAATGGTGAGATATAGATTTGTGTTGATTTTAGGAACTTGAATAAATCATCTCTCAAGGATAATTATCCTCTCCCGTAATGGATCAAGTGTTGCAGGAAGTTACAAGTTCAGAAATTTTGTCCATGCTTAATGGATTCTCATGATATAATCAAGTAGAAGTAAGTGTTGTAAACTAACATAAGACCGCCTTTACCACTCCTCGGGGCACCTTTTCTTATAGGATAATTCCTTTTTGCCTCATCAATTCCGTGCCACCTTTCGGAGGGCAATGGACTGGCCTTTGTAGTCTCAAGGGAAAATGCATAGTTGTATATCTTGATGATCTGACTATGTTTTCTAAAACCAGGGCTAATCATTTCCAACACCTTGAAACTATTCTCCAAAAGTGTAGAGAGCATGGCATCTCCTTGAACCCCAAGAAATATATCTTTTGTGTCACCAAGGGAAAATTATTGGGACACATTGTCTCCAAGGACAGAATTAAAATTGATCCAAAAAGAGTCTAGATGATTAAACAAATCCCTCTCCCCACAAGCAAGAAGGGTGTGCACTCTTTCTTTGGCAAGATCAACTTCTTAAGAAGATTCATACCTGATTTTACTGAACTCACTTTGAACATATCCCACATGATGAAAGGGAAGTAGACTTTTGGTTGGTCCTATGAAGGGAAGGTTACATTTGAAGACATCAAGAGAGATATAGCAAAGACTCCAATCTTGGCATGCCCTGATTATAGAAAAGACTTCATTATCTATTTCTATGCTACCAAAAGTACTCTAGCTGTTGTGTTAACCCAAGAGAATGCTAAAAGTCATGAACTCCCCATAACATTCATGAGGTATATTTTAAAATCCCATGAGATGAAGTACACCATGATGGAGAAACATGCTTTTGTAGTGGTCAAAGCTGTGAAACAGCTTTCATTTTTATATCCTCAATTCTCATTTTATTGTGCTTGTGCACGATACAACTATTAAATCCATTCTTACACAACAAGAATTTGGAACTAAGAGAGGTAGTTGGGTAGCCAAAGTTCAGGAGTATAATCTTGACATCAAACCCACGAAGCTAGTTTGAGAAAAGGGCTTATGTGAACTCATTGCTAAAGGAGTTGAAGCCAAATTGTCTAAGGAAGAAGTTGATAGCCCTCATTGTTCTTTTCCTCGTCTCAACCGATGAATGGTATGTTATAATTGCACACTTTCTTACTTAAGGAGAGTGTCCATCCCATTTGAGTGCCAAGGAAAAGAGAGCCATCAAATTAAGGTCTGCCCAATATGTGTTGTGGGAAAATGCATTGTTCAAACGAGACATAGATGGAAGGTTTTAAAAATGTGTTAACAAGGAGCAGCAAAGGAATTTGTTCTCGCTTTTCATGATCGTGCTGTGGAGGTCATTTCTCTTCTATTGTCAAATCCCACAAAATCCTCCATGTTGGATATTATTGGCCTACCTTGTTCAAAGATGCATAAAAGTAGGTAGACAAGTGTGAAGCATGTCAAACCTTTGTTGGAAGACCCAAATTGGTTGCTTTACCTCTCAAACCAGTAGTGATTGAGGAACCTTTTCAACAATGGGGTTTAGACTTCATTGGGACACTCAATCCACCTTCAAGTGCAGGGCATACCCATGTTTTGACTACCACTGATTATTTCACCAAGTGGGTGGAAGCCATTCCAGTTAAAAGTACTACTTCTGAAGTAGTATGCAACTTCATCAAGGAGAACATCTTAATTAGGTTTGGGATACCAAATAAGATTATCACCGACAATGTTTCCAGATTTTCTTCTACTAGGATGATGGATTTTTTCTATGGCTATGGCATTTCCCTTGCTCACTCTTCAGATTACTATCCCCAAGGCAATGGGCAAGAAGAATCAACTAACATGAACTTGGTCACCATTGTTCGGAAGCTTGTTAATGACTCTCAGAGAAATTGGCATAAGAAACTATATGATGCTTTATGGGTAGATAAGATTACACCGAAGAGATCCATTAGAATGTCTCCTTTCCAAGTGGTATATGGAGTTGAAGCTCAGATGACAGTAACATTGGAACTCCTAGCCTTACATTTGATGAAGGCCATTGAGGATGCCAAATTTACCAATTCATTAGAAAAAGGATTATGTGCCTCCGAATTTGAATGAAGATAGATTGCAAGTGTTTGACAGATATCATCTTATCAACTCAAGGTAAAAGATCTGTTCGACAAAAAGGCTAGACCCAAAATTTTCAAGTGGGAGACAATGTTCTTCTTTGGGACAAAAGACACGAACCTCAAGGAAGCCATGGTATATTTGATTCCCTTTAGCTCGTTCCTTTCAAAATCATACATTTTGCTGGTGAGAATTTTTTTTACCTACACTACATGGATGGATCTCCTCTCCCACTTCCTTATAGTGGGCATTTTCTGAAGTTGTTAAAAACCTAGCGCTTTTTGCAGGTCCTTATGTACATTCTCAGTATAGCATTTTTTCTTTCCTTGTTTTTGTTTTGGTTGTTTCCCTTTCTGCATTCTCTTATGTGTTGGTTTTGCTTCTTTTTGACTCTGTTACCCAATGGCTAAGACATTGATCCAATCTAATTACCCATAATTCTCTAAGGTTCTTGATTTTTCCTCTTTCCTCTGCCAAATCATCCCCAAAAGGAGCCAGTTGTTGTCCTCCCAATTTCCCCCACCTTTTCAAACCTAAATTCATGAAAATTGGAGCCCTGCCATGGAATAAATTCATGTTTTAAACTCCTCATGATGTTTGTTTTCATTTCCCATGGGTTTTTAATCATCTTCCTCATTCTGCTACCGTTAAAACATTTTTACCTATTTTCAGTAGGTGGGAAATGATTTTGGTTCTCCTTTGATGGGTTGGAATGTGTAGGACCTTGCATCTTTTGTTTCTAACCTTTTGCAGAGAAAGAAATCCTTCATCGGGAGTAGAAATGGCATTTTTCTATTTCCTGCAACTTTCTACGTTCTTTTCCCCATCAAATTCTTGCTCGAGAAGGCAAGGCTACATGTTTGTTTCCCATTGGATGCGGCCGGGTGGGTTTCTTTTTGAACTTATGACTTTTGTTGATTTTGGGAAAATTCTAGGTTTTTCCCGCATTCCCGCCGGTCCCTGATTGGCTGGAGCAGTATTGGTGGAGGTTTGGGCCAGTGGATCCATTTTTATTTTCTTAGCCATTATGACAAAAGGAAAATTTTCAAGTTGAGGCCCGTAACCAATTAGACAAGGATGCGTGGCGGTTTCTCAGTTCATAGGCGCTTTGGCCAACCAGCGGGAGACTTTGAGAATTTTAACCTTGTTTCCACAAAAGGCGAAGAATTCTAAAATGGCCTCGCAACCCCACCCGAGCCAAAGGATAAATTTTCTAAGTTGAGGCCCATAACTAATTAGAGAAGGACACGTGTTCAAGTTGAAAAGTCAATGGCGAGGGCGTGGACCTTCGAGGAAAAGTGGGATTTCTTCCCTTTTCTAAAAAATAGATAAATTCTAAAGCAGAAGCGCATCCCCATAACCAATCATATGGTGCCACATGTCCACGTTGAAAATTCAAAGTGGGCCGATGGAGGTTTTTGAGAATTTGAGCCTTTTTGTTAAAATTTTTGAATGGCAGCTTCTAACTCGCATTTCCTCACCACTCGATGATGCCACATGTTTGAAATTTAGCGGAGTTATGGGGGCGGAGTAAATTAAGAAAATGTGCTTTTTCTCCGAAATGTAAGGAAATGTAGATTTCTTTCTCATGGTCATCATCGGTTGGATCTTGCCACATGTAGGGTCCAAATTTGAAGGTAAAAGGGGGAAAAGATAGCCAAATGCCCTCTTCTGGTTTTTATCGCCATTAACGAACTAGAGCTCTGCAAAACATGGAAAATGGCTCATTCTTCATTCTTTTCCCTGCATTCCTTGTCGTTTCTTCATGAGATGTGTTTTGGATTGGTTTTGGAGCTAAATTGATAAGTTTAAAGAGGTGCAAAGTTTAAATCATCAGAAAATAGATTTTATCGGGCATACGTGATAAAATGGGATAAAACTTATCAGTAAGCACTTGAGTGCTATGAAAGTGGTTAAAAGGTGAAAATGGCAGGACCACGTGGAGGAGAAAATCATGAGATGTCCCCTGCTAAAATAATCATGCTCAGATCGACGAGATATTTGCCTTTTAGAACCTCCTGTTTTCATGAGTGTTTGTTTCATGTCACTTTCCAAAAGAGGATCTACAACAAACATTATCCCTTTCGGATATTCTTTTCTTGGGGAAAAAGTATGGATGTAAACAAATTGTTATAAATATATGGCTTTGGCCATGGGAAAAGGGGATTCGGTTTTTCTAGGAAAGTTGTAAATTCTGAAGTAATTCAATATAAAAGTTCTTTCTTTCTTATTTTCCTCTATTGTACCTTTCTCTCTCCTTGCTTGATTCAATGGATCTTTTATTTTACATTTAATAGAAACTTTGTGTTCTAGTTTGTGTGAATCTTTAGAACTTTGTGTCTACAGATTTGTGCAGGTGGTGAAGTAATTGATCCTTTCTACAGTTTCTTGGTTCAATGTGAGTAGGGAGATACTCTGTTATCTATATTTTCCAAAAACATTGTTGTTTTCTTCCTTCTCCAATCTCTATATTCTTCCATTCCTTCTAATTGATAATCTTTTAATTATGAAAACATTCCGTAATATCGTGGTCCAAACATTGAGATTTTAATATGTGTACATTTGTTTTTCCTACTTTCAATAAGGGAATATCTATCATTAAAGAGGAGGGACTTGTTGACCCCGACTATGGTTTCAACCCATGTTCTATTCTCAAACCCAACACTATGGCAACCTATAAATTTTACAATATACTTTTAAAGCATACAATTACATTTAAATTTTTGAAAAATTGAATGGCAAGCAATTGTTTTTGTTTTTCAGTGCCTTGTGGCCTTCGTAGCCCAAAACAACTTTGTAAGAAAAAAATGTAAAAACTTATTTAAAATGGAATTTTCTCGTACACCCCCTCTTTTGAATGTTGTGTGAATCAAAAATAGGCCTATTAAGAGAAAGAATGTTTTTCCCCTATATTAGGGTTTTCTTCACTAAACGTTTAGGGGAATTTTTAATTGTAACTAAAGGTTTTAGTCACCTCTAAATTTGACGGTTTATCCAAATATTTAGCTAAACTCAATGTTTATAAAAGCAAATAAATGTAGTGGGGGTCGAACCCATCATCCTTTACTCATAAATCATTAACACCAACCAACTAATTGCTCTAGGCGCTTGTGCAATAAAACGAAGAAATTTATATTCAATTCATATCAAAACAAATCAAAATGGTTTATCCACGTGTCCGTGGCGGTTTAGGGTTGGAGCTAAAAAAAGATCAAAATTCCTTTTCTAGCCACTTTATTGCTATTTGATTTATTTACCTTTGTTAATTTTGTATTTCTTTTCTTTTATGTTTTGCAGGGATGGTTGTTTTTTATCAGACATAGGTCAATTGATCTCGGATTGATTCAATGTTTAAATCATTGTTTGGATCAGTTTGATTTTTATTATATGATTTATGCCTCTATAGGTTTGAAGATTACATTACCGCTTTTAATGGACACCGATGTTTATTGTTTTAGTTTGCACGTGCTCATGGATGCTCAAATATGATTTAGCCGCTTGAATTTGCTTGCGCAGGATTATTTGATTTGATGCCACACTTTTTCTTTGTGTAGGCTCGTTGATTAGGGTAGGGGGCTTGGTGTTGGCGTGGAGGTTGAGCTTCAAGATTGTATGCACATGGGGCTTGGTGTTGGAGTGGAGGTTGCAGGTTGTAGGTCACCATAGATTTAAACACATAAGTGAAAAGAAACTTTGGTCGATTCATCAATGCAAAGCTTGGCTCGGGCTTTAATGCTTCCACGAGTCGACTAATGCCTAACTCGCAAATGCGAAGCACACAAATAGGTCGATCTAAAGAGATAGTTTGGCCTTGAACATTTTTCGTGGCCCGTTGTTAGGTTCGGTGTTTTGTGCATGAGGTATCCCGATAAATACAACTACTTTGTTTCGTTGATTTGAGTTCATTTGTTTGGAACCTAGCTCGTCTCTAGCAAAAAAAATCAACACAAATTGGCTCGGTGTGAGTCACTCGGTCGGGAGGGATAACAGCTCGTTGAGGATCTCAAAGAGATCGGTTTACAACTTGCTATGAAGCTAATGCAAGTACAACAAATCTGCTAAAATACCGAGAGATTAGATAGACCTCTAAATTTAGAGGTGAAACCCATAATAGGGAAAAATAAATTAAAATTAAAATTCGATACAAGAAAATTTTTCCTCATGCGCAGGTGCACCAAAGTAAAAAAATTATTTTCCAAATGCCTGGAATGAATAGGAGGTTATTGGGAGGCAGGATGGGGTTGGGAAGTTGTAGGAGGCTACACAGTTCTCAATTACTACAAATTCTTCTCCAATCTCCTCTATCTCTTCTGCTCTCTCTTTCCACACCTTCTTTGCTCACATGTCTAGATTAACCAGCTCTAGCACCAAATGTAAAATAGGGACAAAATATTGTAGTATTTTATTAATCAACCAAATCAATTTACAATAGAGAGACTGCAATTCTTATAGGAATTGAACAACCATGTGTAGACAAATACAAGGTTGCACAGTACAACCGAAATCATAACAACTTCCAAAATACATCTGGGAAGCAATAACCAACTAAATACAAACAAATATAGTTGCAGCAATAATGCAACAAATAAACAATATGAAAATAATGTGGTTATTAAATACATAACCAAATAATAAATTACCTAATACAATGCATAATTAATTTACCTAACATCCTTCAAATGGATTAGAAAGTATAAGAAGTGTTTTTTCTTTGTTGGAAAAGAATGTTTAGCTTCATTACCCCCGCAACCTATTTTAGTGGATCGACCATTCATGCAAAGGGGATCTTGACTTCATTGGAATGATAAATCCACCTTCTTCATAAGGAAACAAGTGGATCTTGCCTCGCTATAGATTATTTTACATGTTGGATCAAGCGGTAGCTTTGAAAGAAGCTAACGAAATTTCAATCTTATCATTTTACAAAAGTATAGTTTATATATTTGGTGTTCTAACAACCATCATTTGAGATAATGCCTTAGTGTTTCTTGGTGCAAAGGTAACAGATTGGACTTTCAAGCATGCAATTTATTTATGTACTTCTTATAATTATTACCCATAAGGTAATGGGTTAGCTGAAAGCACTAATAAATATATGTTAAGGATCATCGAAGAACATTACAGAAAACCAAAGAGCTTGGTATCTCGATATTAACTTTAGGACTTTGGGCTGACAAAGTGACTCCTAAAAGATCAGCTTGGAAATTCATCGTATAAACTTATTGTTATCCAATTTCACCCCCAAGGGTTGAATTGATAACATACATCAGAATTCTCAAGTCCCATGCCAATTGATTGATCCAGGTGAAAATCATGTTTCTAGGGTCCCCTCATATTTATCCTAACTCCCCTATCTAGGTCGAAAAGAACAAGCTCTAAGAAATGCGAGAAAATTACAGTAAAATAAGCTTGGGAAAAAATTGTGAAAAACGGCTAAGTCCTAGTCCCCGGGACAATGGGACATTTGGGACGCCAAGGTGCGGATCGGCCGAAAAGCCTACAAAGCGGCCCAAACAAAGAAAGGGACATCTCGGGACAAATGGATGCGAAATGCCCGAATCGGCCGAAAGAAAGAAAATTTGTCCAGTCCTTTACTCGGGAGAAAATGGAACGAAGGTGCGCGGAGGACCCAAACCGGCGGCCGGTTCGGCCGAACAGGAAACTGTTGACCGGGACAATGGACGTAAGGACGCCGCAGGGCGCAAGAAGCCGACCCGGCCAAGAGAGAAGAAAATCGACAAACCGCTCGACATTTGGGCCTTGAGGACGCGAACCGCCAACCGGTGAATTAGAGGAATTTGTCCCCGCATGGCGATTCGGGACAAGTGGGACAAATGGACACGGAAGTCACAGAGTCAAGGAGCCGAAAGCAAATCGAGATCACGCCACGTCACTAGAAGAAAAAGGGATGAGGAAACCCATTTCGGGCGGACCAGAGGATTCTGTCCCACAAAGCACTGGGACATCTGGGACAAAAATACGTGGTGGAGGCGAAAGAGCCGGCAGACCCGCGGACCAACCAGGAGATGACACGTGTCACAAGGGAAAAGTCCAAAAGTCAAAGGGCGAGTTTTGAAGGGGCAGCCCGAGCCAATAGGAATTGGACACGTGTCCAATGGAGCAGGGAAGTGCGGAGCTTGGGGAGAAGTTAGAGAATTTGGCCGAGTTAGCAAAAAGGGCTAAAAGTAAAGGAAGACCCCGCGCCCTGTCCTCCAACAAGATCATGCCACGTGTCGTCCAAGTGGCGGGAGCGCGGGAAAAAGTGGAAAAAGTCCCAAAATCATCAAAAAGGTCAAAATTCAAGGAAAAACCCATGGGTAAGCGAAGGAGAGAGAATCACGTGACCAATCAATGCATGCCACGTGTCATCCAGGTGGCAGAGCGCGGGAAGAAATTTAAAAATCTGTTTTCGCCTGTTTTGTGCCCTAGATCTTCAGATCTCCATATCTTTTGATCCAGAGCTCGGATTGGCACGTTCTTTATATCAACGGAAATCTTGTGAAATTCTCTACATGATTCTGGGGTTAATCTCAAGTTTTGGTGTAGTCTAGAGAGAGAAAATTGAGAAACGGCTCTGACGCGTGTTCATGGCCAGAAGTGACATTTCAGCGACCAAATTTAATGCAGAATGGGTCGCATTCTCCTGTATCCGGTCAAAATGACAGGGTATGGGTTTGTAAGGTTTCCCCATGCCGTTTTAATGCATCTGTAGTCAAGGAGGGATGGGCTCCCATGTTTTGTACGTTTTCTGTCCCCTGGGCTCGACCCTTGCACTGTAAAAGCCAAATTTGGCTCATTTATAAGGGGGGAACATTTTTTTGGATAGCAAGCTTCTTATTTCACCCGTAACAAAGTGATTTTTGCAAGTATCGACATCTTCTAAAATTGTAACAGTTTTCTACCTTTTTATGTTGTAATAGAAGGATTTTGATAATGGAAATGACAATACGTGCTCTGTGATCGGTTTTCGAGTCCTCTATTTGTGTTGTTTGTTTCATTTCAGATCTCTCGATTACATCTTATCAGCTTGTGCATGATGTTTTATGTTACATTTTTATGATCTCGTGTCTATTTGCGTAACAAGAAGTGTTCACCACTCCTCCTTTGGTGTATCACTGTTAGTTTAGTTTCATTTTCTATCCTGTCTCCTTACGCTTAGAGTAGGATTAGGATCTCGAACCTCTCGTAGTTTTGCAAAAATTTAGATCTAAATCGGAGGAGTTTGAGGAACCAGCCTTTAATATGGAGATTCCTCTCTCGCTTTACAATTCCCCATGCTTGAGAGAGGTTTCCATGTTGTGCAATCACACCGGATGCTAGAGTGATCACCCTAGAAGCCCGATCTGCATCCGGGGTGCTGTGAGTCTCGCAACAGTCATTTTGGCATGCCCCCAGTGGGACAATAGAAGTCTCATTTTTATTACGGTAGGGTTTATATGCATCCACTACAATTTTCTTGCTTGAAAAGAGATATTATTTGCATATCCGGTGACTCCAAGGGGAAGAATCAACTAGTTTCGGTGGTGCAGCAACCTAAATACTCATTAGAAGAATCACTACAAGGTCAAGAGCTAGAGAAGAAGAAGTGTTGTTTGAATACCTGCAATTATCTCCAAGAAGAAGGCAAAAAGGAAGAAGGATTCAAAGGTCTCCATCTCCACCAAACAGTAACTCTCTCAACTTCTCCACCTGGTAGGCCTTTCATTCACCAACAAGGGTTTTAAGACCAATTAGAATGGCTCAAAACAATCCCTACGTCAACTTCACAGAAGCAACCCACTTTCTCTCAATGCACAACATCCAGCCTTCCTATCAGCACCTTGAAGAACATTCCCTACTTCACCGGAGAAAATCGACTACTCCAGTGTGATCATGTTAAAGACATTGCTAACCTTTGCTCAATTCATGAAATCAATGAAGTGCAAGTGGTCATCCAAGTTACTCGACATCTTCCTTCAAAGGTAAGGCATTACAATGGTTTAGGAGCCTTGGGCTGGTTCTATCACAACCGGAATCAGCCGTGTATTACACTTCATGAGCAATTTGGAGAGAAGGGAGACAACTTGTCTCTTTTGGAGCAACTAACAACCATCAAGAGACCTCCCAATGAGCAACTGACCGATTTCAACTTCAGATTTCAAAAGATTTGGGAGAGAATTCCAGTGGCAGTCAGGCCAACAGCAGAAGGTGCTTTTCTCTACTATCTCAAAGATTTAAATTCTGATATTTCTATGTTGATTCAGTCCATGGGAGGCATAACTATCCCTATGGCTTATAGCATTGCCATTAGGGCTGAAAATTGTTTAATCCAAGCTGGCAAACTTGCCCCTAGACCTCCCATGCCATTGTTTCCAAGTTTAGAGAATCCAAGCACTAGTCAAGCACCCACTTTGGCTCTGTTCCCACTCCTAGAAATCGAGTTCAAATGAAGCTTCCACTTCATCTCCAAGTGCCCCAAATGAGCTTCAAGAGGTTATGAAGCAATTGAAAACCTAGGCAACGAGCTAGTTACTCTCAAGAGGCAGAAGCCCAAGGTTTCATACCTTCTTATCAACCCCAAGCTCAACCTAATAGGCAGCCATACCAACCACAAAGACCACCTAATCCAACTGCAAATATGAATCAAACAAGGCCTCCTACCAATAGACCATTCCAGCCCTATAATCCAAATGCCATATCTACCTCTAAGGCATTAGTGCCAACACATAACAACATTGCTCAGGAATATGATTGGTGTTTTCCATGCAATGAGCCTCATAGCCAATCCATGTGTTTCAATGGTGCCCTCAATCAAGCATTGATGGTGACAACTACTGGTGTGGAGGACAAGGGAAGTCAAGAAAATAGTCAACAACAAGAAACATTCCAACAGCAATCAGCCCCAAATGACACCACATTGGTGAACCGGCAAGCGTAAGATTTTTTTGGCATGAATCGGAAGTTCCTCAAGGTGTTGCAGCCAACACAAGGTCAAAAAGGAGGAATTTGGGTGAAGAACAGCCATTAGCCCCAACCAATCCACAACCTTCCATGGCTCCACAAATGATTGGCAAGCAAAGTCCCATTTCAAATGCACAAGGGCAGCCAAGAACAGCCCCTAGGCCAACTCAAATGCCAGCTGTTGCTGCCCACGTGCAAGGGGTGAATGTGCAAACCAAGGGACAACAAAAGGATACTTCATCCCCGTTCAGTATCATTGAACAAATGAAGAAGACTAACGTCAATATATCAATGTGGGAATCCCTATCCATCCCAGGACAAAGAGATCTGCTACAAGCTGCCATGAAGGACTGGCCAATTTCAAATCAGCGGGTTCAGATGCAAGACAAAGTGCTTACAAAATTGCCCAGCCTGAGGGAAGTCATGGAGGACAACAAGGTAAAATGTTGAAGCCCCCTCCTTTCTATGTTTCGTTAATCATTGGAAATCAGCTAGTGCACAATTACATGATTGATTCTAGGGCAAGTAGTTCTGTCATGCCCAAATAGATAGCTGATCAGCTAGGGCTCCAGTATGAGATAACATCTAAAGGGGTAGTGCAGCTAGATGGGACAACAATAGCAACAGTTGGAGTGATTAAAAATTTGAGTCTTACCTTGCATGCATGTCCAAATGTTGTTGTTTTACAAGATGTATCAGTCATAGACCTTCCACCTCTCTTTGCCCCGTGCTTGTCAAGGACTTCACACCAAGATTGGGGGTATTTGTCAGTTGATTGGTCACACATGCTATTTAGAACAAGGTATGGAACTAAGGCCACAATCAGATCCGAACCTATTGCAAACTTCCATATTGAGCCTTACACTCCAAGTCAAATTAATGCCAATTGTTCAAAGATTTGATCAAGAAGATCACCCAATCACCGATGAAGTGACACCAAGGTTGGAAGTATCCTAGATTTGACTCTTGATGAATGGGCAAGCAAGATACATGCATTTGATCCTTATCAAGAAGTGGAAGAATCAACTAGGGGTCTATTGCATACACGAAGAAAAACAACCTATTCCTAGCATCACCGAGCCAAACCACAAAGATGACAATGAGGTATGGCGCTTTTTTTGATGGATCAAGGAGTAGACAAGGTGCAAGAGGTGGAGCTATGCTTGTTTCACCTCAAGGAGTAAAGTACTATTCAACCTTTAGATTTCAGTTTGCATGCTCTAATAACACTGCTGAATATGAAACCTTGGTGCAAGGGATGCATTGGGCAATCAAGAAAAAAATAAAGAATCTGCAAGTCTTTGGGGACAGTGAATTAATTGTAAATCAGGTCAAAGGACAACATGCTTGCCAAGAATGATCTACTCAAGTGCTACAAGAACATGGTGTGGGACCTCATGGAAGATTTTGAGGGTTTTGATATCAAATCCATTCCCATGAAGGAGAATCAAGTCACGATAGGCTTGCAGCAGCAGGGGGCAGCCTTTGACATTGTGGAAAGCATTCAACAAGACAAGGTACAGCCAAACATCCACGTGATTGTGAGGCCTTCAATGCAGATAACAATGCCACCGGCAAATGTTTGAAAATAACCAACAAATCATCCATTTCTTGCGAAGAAGAAGCCGAGTTCTCAGCTAAAAATCAAGAAAAATTGGAATAGCAAAGATGGTGACCAAGTGGTACAAATGAGAACCAACAAACTACCAAAAGGCCTCATAACCCTGAGTCAATCTTCAACCCGAATGATCAGTTCGGAAGGAGAAAGTGAACATTCAAGTAAAAGGGTGAAGATTCAGAGCCTATCTTAGTGGGAGAAGGAAAAACATTGCAATTTGGCAAAGTAAGTACCTCACAAGAGAAATCTGATTTTGTTCGGCTTTGTCAAGAGTTCCCGATGTCTTTGCTTGGACTTACAAAGATCCGAGAGGTTTCAACCCAAAGTTGGCACAACATACTATAGAGCCGGATTTAGAATCCAAGCCTGTCAAAGTGTAAGCAAGGCCGCTGAATCCCGATATTGAGCCTCTCATGAGAAAAGAATTAAGCAAAATTATTGAGGCCAATATCATCTTCCCCATCAAACACTCAAGTGGGTTGCTAACTTAGTCCTAGTCGAAAGAAGAATGGAGAGATCAGATTGTGTGTCAACTTCGAGATTTGAATAAAGCCTCTCTCAAGGATCATTATCCACTCCCTTCCATGGAACAAATATTACAGGGTAGCTGGTTCAAAAAGGTTTTCACTACTTGATGGCTACTCGTGCTATAATTAGATCATGGTAAAGGAGGAAGACCAATTCAAGACAACCTTCACAACCAAATGGGGACATATGCCTACAAGAAAATGCCATTTGGCCTATCAAATGCCTGAGCAACATTTTAGCGAGCTATGGATATGGCATTCAAGAAGTTGATCAACAAGATAGTGTTGGTATACCTAGATGATATCACCGTCTTCTTCTCAAAGAATGCAGCAAACCACCTCTTTCACCTCGGAAAGTATTTCAGAGGTGTAGAAAGTTCGGAGTGTCATTGAATCCCAAGAAATACATATTCCTGGCTCATGAGGGGAAACTCCTTTGCCATATTGTCTCGAAAGAGGGACTGACAATTGATCCAGAGAGGTTTGAAGCCATAAGAGCACTACCATTGCCAAGTCACAAGAAGGCTCTTCAAAGTTTCCTGGGAAGGATAAACTTTGTTCGGAGGTTTGTCCCAGATTTTGCAGCCCTTGTTAAGCCTATCACCAAAATGTTAAAGAAGAGCATGGCTTTTAAGTGGACAGCAGAGGGCAAGCAGATTTTTGAAGCAATCAAAGAAGCTATCTCTCAAGCACCAACTCTCATCAACCCAGAATTCTCCACGGATTTCATCCTCTATGCATTTGGAGGTGATGACACTATTTTTGCCATTCTAGTACAGCAAAACAAAGATAATGATGAGCAGTCGATTGCCTTTTTCAGCCAGAGCCTAGATGACTGCGAGGTGAGGTACTCTTTTATTGAAAAGCATGTACTTGCAGTAATCAGAAGCTTGAAGAAATTCAAGCATTTAGTCTCAAACAACAAGGTCCAGTTGCTGGTCTCACATGCTGGAGTTAAGGACTTCCTCCTCAACAAAGATTTGAATGAGAAAAGGGTAGGTTGGATCACCCGTGTCATGGAGTATGACATTGAGATCAAGATCACCAAGTTGGTAAGAGGGAAAGGATTGTGTGAGCAGCTGGTTTTGGGGAAGCAAAAGGAAGTATGCAACGAAGAAGAGGCTGTTTTGACAGTCCAGGACAGCCATGAGCCAAGTGGTAATCATGAAGAAGACAATGCTTCCCCCACTCCTTGCTGGACCCAAGGTATTATGCACTTCCTAGGCACAGGCCTATGCCCTCCAGAGATGAACAAGACCCAAAGGAGACACTTCAGATTGCAGGCTGTCCCGTATGCCATTGTTGATGAAGTTTTGTTCAAGAAAGATGTAAATGGAGTGCTGCTGAGATGCATTAGCACAGTCGATTCAAAGGGTATTAGAAGAGTTCCATGATGGACCAGCTGGTGGCCATTTTGCACCAAGAGTGACAGCCCTAAAAATCATGAAGGCTGGTTATTATTGGCCTAAAATCTTCAAAGGATCGCTATGCTCGGATCAAGAGGTGTAAGAATTGTGCATTCTTCACAGGAAAGAGAGACTTGCTACCCTTCCATTGCATCCAATCTCAGCTTGACCAGCCATTCATGCAATGTGGTTTGGACTTCATTGAGTCATTAATCCCAATTCAAGCCAAGGGCACAAATGGATTTTGACAAACACTGAGACTACTTCACCAAATGGATGTAGCAATAGCACTCAAAGAGGCAAATGAGTCTAGTATCTTAGACTTTTATGAGGGAATAACAGCCCGATTTGGTGTACTGCCACAATAATCTCCTCGACAATGCATTGGCATTCATCGATCCAGGTGGTGACCGAGTGGGCTATCAAGAACGGTATTTACCTAAGCACTTCATCGAACTATTACCCTCGTGGTAATGGCCGTGCCGAGTCTACAAACAAGAACTTGTTGAGGATCATTAGGAGGACTCTTGATGAGAATCGAGGTCTTGGCATACCAAGTGAAATCAGCCTTATGGGCCGATAGGATCACTCCCAAAAGATCCACAAGCAACTCTCCATTCAGGCTTGTCTATGGAAGAGAGGCAATCTTACCCATGTCACGGAGTTGCCAACATTGGAACTCATGAAGCAGCAGGAGTTGCTTGAATTTGAGCCCATGGAGGTGAGGTATGCGAGTTGATGGAGCTGCAAGAGATCGAAATCGTGCATCCCAAGCAATGGAAAAGGATCAAGCTTTGATCAAGAAGACCTTTGATAGAAAGGCCAAGGATAGGTCTTTTCAAGTTGGAGATCTAGTGTTGAAATGCAATGTGGACAGAGAAAACCGGGAAGGCATTCAAAATTTGATGCCATTTGGAGTGGTCCATACGTGGTCACAAAATGCAAAAACAACAATGCTTTCCAATTGGCCTCACTGGATGGTGAAGAACCGCAGATTCCAAATCAATGGAATCTATCTCAAGCATTACTTCTAGAGGGAAGTTCACTACCCCCGTAAATATTAGATTAGATTTTCCTTTCTCCAAGTGCTTGTGCACATTGTTTTGTTGTAGGTTAGTTTTTTTCCCTAAGTGCTTGGCAAGACACTTGCATCCATGAAGATGTTCAAAGATCCTTGCTTTCATCGTGTGACATTCCATCTTCCTCCTTGCACATTCTCGAGTCGGCTAGGGTCCTAAAAAAATATTTGATGACTCCATGCCCAATGGATCGCCTGTAATCGGTCTTTTCATCTAGCAGTGATGACCCCACCCCACTGAAGTTGCCAAATTGTTATCCAATTTCACCCCGTGGTTGAATTGATAACATACATCGAATTCTCAAGTCCTGTGCCAATTGATTGATCCAAGGAGAAAATCATGTTTCTAGGGTCCCCTCATATTTATCCTAACTCCCCGTCTGTGTCAAAAAGAACAAGCTCTAAGAAATGCGAGAAAGTTGCGTAGAAAATAAGCTTGGCCGAAAAAATTGTGAAAAATGGCTAAGTCCTAGTCCCTGGGACAGTCAGGACATTTGGGACGTCAAGGCACAGATCGGCCGAAAAATCCTACAGGCGGACCAAACAGCAAAGGGACATCTGGGACAAATGGATGCGAAATGCCTAAATCGGCCGAAAGAAAGAAAATTTGTCCGTGTCCTTTACCGAGAGCAAATGGGACGAAGGTGCGTGGAATACTCGAACCGGCCGGTTCGGCAGAATGGGAAACTATCGCACCAGACGACAGTGGACTAGAGGACATGCGGGCGTGAGGAAGCCAACCCACTGAAGGGAGAAGAAAATCGACCAACCGCCGAGAAATTTGGGCCTTGAGGACGCGAACCGGCCGAACCGAGCGAATCCGAGGAATTTGTCCTGATACAGCCGGGACAAGTGGGACAAATGGACACGGAAGACGTAGATAGCCGGGCTAAGGAGCCGAAAGCCAATCGATCACGCCATGTCATTGGCGTAAAAGGGACGAGGAAACCCATTTCGGGCAGACCGGAGGATTCTATCCCGCGAAGCACTGGGACATCCGGGACAAAAAGACGCGGTGGACACGAAAGAGCCGGCAGACCCGCGGACCAACCAGGAGATGACACGTGTCACAAGGGAAAAGTCCAAAAGTCAAAGGGTGAGTTTTGAAGGGACAGCCTGAGCCAATAGGAATTGGACACGTGTCCAATGGAGTAGGGAAGTGCGGAGCTCGGGAGAAGTTAGAGAATTTGGCCGAGTTCGCCAAAAGGGCTAAAAGTAAAGGAAGACCCCGCGCCCTGTCCTCCAACAAGATCAGGGGGTGCGGGAAAAAGTGGAAAAAGTCCCAAAATTATCAAAAAGGTCAAAATTCAAGAAAAACCCGCAGGTAAGTGAAGGAGAGAGAATCACGCGACCAATCAATGCATGCCACATGTCATCCAGGTGGCAGAGCGTGGGAAGAAATTTAAAAATCCGTTTTCCTGCTTTTGTGCCCTAGATCCTCAAGATCTCCATATCTTTTGATCCAGAGCTCGGATTGGCACGTTCTTTATATCAACGGAAATCTTGTGAAATCCTCTACATGATTCTGAGGTTAATCTCGAGTTTTGGTGTATTCTGGAGAGAGAAAATCGAGAAACGGCTCTGACGCGTGTTCTGGCCGTAAGTGACATTTCAACCAAATTTAATGCGTAATGGGTCGCATTCTCCCGTATCCACCAAAATGACAGATATGGGTTTGTAAGGTTTCCCATGCCATTTTAATGCATCTGCAATCGGAGGGATGGGCTCCCATGTTTTGTAGATGCGTTTTCGTCCCCTCGGCTCGACCCCTTACACTCGTAAAAGCCGATTTGGCTCATTTCTAAGGGGGAACATTTTCTTTGATAGCAAGCTTCTTCTTTCACCTGTAACAAGTGATTTTTGCAAGTATCGACCTCTTCTAAAATTGTAATATGTTTTCTACCTTTTTGATGTTGTAATACAAGGATTTTGACAGTGGAAATGACAATACAGCTCTGTGATCGGGCCACCTCTCTATTTGTGTTGCTTGTTTCATTTCAGATCTCTAATTACATCTTATCAGCTTGTGCATGATGTTTTATGTTGCATTTTTATGATCTCGTGTCTATTTGTAGGACAAGAAGTGTTCACCACTCCTCCTTTGGTGTATCACCTGTTAGTTTAGTTTCATTTTTTGCATTTCTATCCTTGTCTCCTCAGCTAGAGTAGGATTAGGATCTCGAACCTCTGTAGTTTTGCAAAAATTTAAATCTAAATCGAGAGGAGTTTGAGGAACCAGCCTCTAACTGGAGATTCCTCTCTTAGTTTTACAAGTCCCACGCTGGAGAGAGGTTTCCATGTTGTGCAATCACACTGGATGCTAGAGTGATCACCCTAGAAGCCCGATCTGCATCCGTGGGGTGTTGTGAGTCCGCAACAACACTTATTTATGGATGAGAGGCAAGAATGCCTATCTTAGTTGAGTTACCCACATTGGATTTACTACATCAAATGGAACTACTTGAGAATGAACCATTACAGGTTCGTTATGTAGAATTAATAGAGCTACAAGAGCTAAGAGATCAAGCTCATCTGAACATGGAAAATAATCAGAGATAGATCAAGAAAACATTTGATAAAAAGGCTAAGTTCGAGTTTTCAATGAAGGAGACATTGTGTTAAAATGGGATGTTGATTGTGCAAAGCCAGGAAACCACACGAAGTTTGATACAATCTGGAGTGGTCCTTATATGATTTCAGCTTGTAAAGAACACAATGCATTTCATCTTTCAAGGCTGAATGGAGAGGAACTTCCCATTCCTGTGAATGGTATGTTTCTTAAACATTGTTATTGAAAATCCTACAATGTTTGGTTAGAGTAGGATTTCCCTTTCAATAAGTGCAGTTCATGCACATTGCAATGTTTTTCAATTCAATAAGTGCAATCAGGCACGTGATATGGTTTACTACATCCTTTCCCAACTTTAGTTTGTTTTTCGAAAGGGTTGTCTTTTCAAAAAGGTAGGTTTTTGGTTATATGCTTCAACTCCATACCCAATGGACAAGAGCTATGCACTATTCTACAAGCTAAAGAACCAACTTTCCTTGTAAGATCACTAGAAAATGTTGACAATTTTTTCACTCATGCAAAAATGGGAAACTCAAAACTTTGTTTTCGATGGAAGACATTGATGAAATGGACCTAAATAGGGGATTCATACAATTTTATTATGTTTTCCACTTGCAACAATTGATTAACTACATGTAATCTATAGCTATGTGTGTTGTTACAAAATGTAACACCTCACATAGACTATCATTCCATGTTTGTCTTCAACAAGGAAACACAAAATCCCCAAGGACTAATGCATTGCCTTGATGAAGGTGGGAATCACAGTTTAGGTGAAATGTTAAATTCATGAGCAATAAAATAGAGTTACAATTTACATGAATGAGAGTTCATTATTAAGTTATAGGTACCTCAAAACTCATTATTTCTGCATGTTTAAATATATTTAATTATGTGATTGAGTTGTTTATTTTATTATATAATCAATATCCATCATAAAAGCTGAATGTAGAAAGAAGTATACAACTCAGTTACAAAAATTAATGTTATTTATTCATGAAGAAATTTAATGTTTCCCACACAATTCGTGGGATGTAACTCATAACTACTAAAGAAATAATTTCATGTGCATAAAATTAAAAGTAAAATAGTATAGAATAAACCCATCATTGCCTTGGGTTTTCTTCTAGTCTTCTTTGTTTCCAATTTCAGCTCCATCTTTCATCCATGTTGCAAGAAACTACAAGTGTACCTAAAAAATAAAATAAAGGGGATCAATATAGAACTCAGGATTTAATTTGTACTCATGTATTGTCTAACTGCATGCAAATGGATTTCTCAATATCAGAAGCATAAGGTACATCACAAATAGATACATAATTGATAAAGAAGTATTCCAAAGAAGCACATATGATTCCTAAAATCATGACAGTAAAAATAAAGAGAAAAGAAAAGGACTATGTAACATAAGAGATGCCAAAAATTCTAATTATTTTCTAACTATTTTCTTAAGTGTGCATGAACACGTAGCAGATGAACAAAGCAAAAAGATTTTGCATGAATGATTATGGTACTAAAATAAGTCATTTAGGATTTAAATATCTCAAGAATACAAGTATAGAGCTCACAAAGTACTCATGGCTTCAAGAATTAAGATGGTACAAGATTATGAGTTGTTATAAGAACAAGATACATGAAAGATAGAAATAAAAAGAACATCACATATTACTATTTTTAGGAGCAAGTACATGTAAAAGAAAGAACAAGAGAATCAATGACAAGTTACAAGGAAGACTACATGCCTCTATCTTTCTAACTCGTTGATGAGTGTGTAGGTATATTACTTATATGCATCCAAGACAAATGTAACAAATTATAGATTTCAAGGGGATATAGTAATGCATTTTCAGCTTGTGATGAAGCTTCAAGTTTCAGAAGCGAAAGAAATCCATTCAAGAGTGTGTTTCCAAGTAATGCTTCAAATTTCAAAGTTTTCATGGAGAATAGTTATAGACACCCTATCTTAAAACACAATTTGACATCAAAAGAAATTTCCAAGATTGTAGTGCATGGTAATAATTTCAGGTTCGGACTCAAACTATTAGGGAATAAAAGCATGTTGAATATCAAATAAAATTTCATTTAAAGATCCATATCTTAGATTCATTTTTCTTACAAAAGAGTAGCCACTTATTAAGAGCTAATATTTAGGCATCTTTAAATTTTAAGCTTCCTAGAAACTTGTGAGAATCTACACAAATCAAATAAAGAGAAAGCCTAATGATTTTGAATGGAGCAGTATACCAATTTGAGCAAGACCCAATTTTGGGAAGTAAAAAAATTAAAGTTACATCCAGATGTTTTAAAAAGAAAGATGAAAACATTGGGCCATAAAACTACATATCCTAGTTGCTAAGTATTGCATCGTACTCGAAAGATAAAATCAGGGATTTACACATATACTCTTCCAATAAGAAGATGTCATTAACCAAAATAGGTGCAAACAACATATTAAGAAACAAATTGAATAGTGTAATAAAAATTACTTGTATATATTAATATGGAACAAAGAACAATATTGGTTTAAACTTTTACATACCGATAAGATAGGGAGAAGCGACCTAGAAAATGGTGAAGAGCTGATAATAACATTACAAACATGTTTTTAGGTGTACAAATATTGAATGACATCCTCGAAAGGTTCTCAAGGTTCAAATTATTAATTACTTGAGATTACTATCATTCTACAAAGGAAGTTATGAGGTTTTGAGTACTTCATAAAATGAAAAAGAGTAAAGAACATAGTTGTGTTATCTTTCGAAAGTGCACTCTTGTTGAGATATGACTACAAGAGTTCTAAGATTTCTCTAAATCTCTCACTTTCATAGTTACAATGAAAAATCCACAAGTATTTTGGTATACCTATTGTTGGGGTGAGTCTCCAAATCAAGGCCGGTTCCTTTTTTATGTATCCTAAACTAATTTTTTGGGGTTTTGAGGGTAAAAATACAACTTGTAAATGAATTAAAAATGGGTTGATACACCAAAATTGTTGAGGGATTTGACTATGTAAAAGCACAATCAAATTGAGAATGAATTTTGGATGCACAAAACAATAATTTTCAATTGAATACTAAGGTAAAACACTTTTTGTATTGAGGGAATGAGTCACAACAATAAAATAATATAAACATGCACACTAATATTATCAATAAATTACTAAATTTGGAAGAAGGTAAGATTATTAATCAAGAAATTTGATATTCACAATAATTAATGAGATATACACACCACTGCAAATAATTGGAAACACAGAAATTAGTTTTCATTCAAGGGGAAAACTGGAAAAATTTACTTCAACACTCCAATATATAGAAAGATTATTCACCCATCCCATCCTAAAAATATGCTAAAATTTATACTCACCCATGCATGCTAATTTTACCCCTTTATTATGAATAGATAAAGGAATAAAAATAGACATGTTAATTACAATGAGACATTAATAGTTGTTGATGTGTAATCACAAGACTTCGAATGTCTCGTAACTCGATGGGTTGGAAATACCAAAGGTGATTGCATAACATGGAGCTTTTCCCAAAGTGTGGGACTTTGCAATCAGGAAAGATCTCTAAATGAAGGTTGGTTCCTATTCCTCTATTCTTATGCATACATTTGAATGGTAAAGGATCTACTCAAAATTTACTATAAATTGCAAAGGAGACAGGTTAAGAATATTACAAGAAACTAAACCTAAACTAACAAAGGTGATACAAAAAAAGGAATGTTGAACACCTACTTTTCCATTAAACACAAAACATTAAAAATGTAACACAACCACCATGCACAGATAACTAGGATTGTAATGAGAGATCGATGAAAGTAATGAACACAAGAGAGGGTTGAAATTCATCCATGGACTTCTATTATTACTCCACAACTTCAATACAAAGCATTACAATGGCCCAAGAGGCACAAAATTGCATTACAACTTGAATGAGAGGTTTGAACTCCACAAATTCACTTGTAGACAAGGGAAGAAGGGAGGGTGCAAAGAAAAATTATCCAACCTTTAGAAAAATGCCCCTCCTTACAATATATAGGAAGAATGAGAGAAGGAGATAGAAGAATTCAAAATCCTTTCTCTAACCACCCTAGAATAAATTGAATTCACCTACAACAATGATGGGTTCCACTGCAAAATCCATGCCTCCATGTGCTTTTCCTTGTTGGGCAAGAAAGGAAGATCATACCTTCATTATTGTGGTAGGTGAGAAACCTAGAACATCCTCTAAAATGGTGAATTGTATTTCCTCATTTTAAATAACTTAGTTGAGTAGAGGATACTGTAAGTGTTCCAAAAATTCCTTTCTTGTGAAAATCCAAGATCCCAATCAAAATTTATGGTGATATGAAGCTCGGGGATCGTTATGTAAAAATGCGAGTTCTTGATCTTCCTTTTTCGAGTCCGAAATGCATGCAACCTCTGAAATCCTGAAATTCAGAATTTCTAACATTTTGGTTTCGCAAGTTGGGTTATCGTTCATCTGCTTAGGTGTGAGAAAACTCCAAAACTTTGAAACCTAAAAGTCCAAAATTTTAGACTTTCGGAATTTCAGAACTTTTACCTTTTGGATCGGTGACACTGTTCATAATTTTGAGTGCTTGATATTTTTTAAACTCCAAAGCCCAAAACTATGAAAATGTCACCGCATTGACTCTGAAACCTTTCGAGTTTCATACTTTTAGGATTTCGACATTTTTCTTCACTTTTCTGTTTTGTCACAAAGACTTCAAACTCAAAACCGTAAAGTTTGAAATTTTGCACTTTCAGAATTTTGAAACTTTTCCCTTTTTGAACCTTTTGAGTTTAGGATTTCGGGAATTTTCCTCGATTTTTCTTGGCCATCATTCTTTTTATCCGAATAGTGAAACCCAAAAGTCCAAAATTTTGGACTTTCGGGGTATCGAATTTTTTGGATTTTTCCTCATCCTTTCCCCATTTGGCTCACCGTAAATTTTGAACCCTTTCAACTTCAAAACTCTCAAAATTCAAACTTTTGGATTCCCCATTTTTTTCTTATCCTAACTTCGAGCCTAGGTTCTACATTAGTTGATCCTACCATGGTCGAGTTAAATTCAGCTTTCACCGAATTCATCCAGCTCGACTCATTTTGCGATCTCCATGCCGACCCCGAAGCTTGGCCTCCACAAACTTGTGTGATCCCGATATGTAGGCTTGGCCGATGAGCCACCCTTCCATCAATTTCTTGCCTCTAACATCACTTCCATTTCTGAGCCCACCTACAACCTAACTATCCAATCCTAAAATGCAAGCTCCCATGGCCGAATGAATCCATCAAATTTCTCAGTGTGCAAGGTTGTGTTTGTCCATTTTTCCTAAGGGGAAAAATGGATAACAATAGCCTTGGTTACAAAATAAAATTCAGTCCAAGTGTTGTTGAGTTATCTATTTTTAATAAAATAAGATGAATAATTTGGATAATAATAGTCCTTGGTTGTTGTGTAAGTCTCCTCCAATGTGCATGCAATCTCCATCTTCGTCTCCTTCATGTGACACTTGTAACTTGATCCACTTGCAATGATATTTTAGGAATCCTTTAATTTTTCCCTTTTGGATGTATATGTAAAAATTTAATCTCCCTGTGTGAGAAAAAATAATTCTTTTATTTGCAATACTTGCAAATATTCACCCATGTATTTCATCCACTGTGGGGACCACATGTAAGATCTGATGTTGAAATCTATTCTATCTTATATGCAAGAATGGTATAACTTTTCTTGACTCGAAATTGCACCTGTCACATGTAAAAGTAATATTCTCCTCCGAAAATCAAAAGGTGAATAATAAAAATTCCTTGTTCCTCACGTGAGCATAAGTCCATGCAATTTTCATGATCATGTGACCTCCTTTCGATTATTGACAATCATGGAGTATAGACTATGGTCTTTACCTTGATCATTGTAAATTTTGACTTATTCATGGCATATGATATAGTATAAGGTAAGGTCAACATAATGGATTTATTTCAAAAGGGATCCCTCCCCATGAGGGCTTGACCCATACTCATATTTTCGGTGACACATTTAAACCATGGTTGAGCTAGGTTTTGTGATATTCACCATTGATATTTATTCCTTTTGATCTTGACCGTCTACATTTGATGTCGGTGGAGTATCAAACCATGGTTCATTTAGGTTTCTATTGTGAGCTGCCACATGTGCAAGACTAACCTTGGGTCGAATAAGGTCAGTAATATTGTGGAATCCTAAATTTTCATTTGCATTGGTAGCTCAGTTTGAGCTAGGTGAAATCTGCAGAATTTTTCTTAGCCACCATGAATTTGAACTTCTAGTTTTATGCTTCTTCCCGATATCGTTGATAGCTTGCTCATTTGAGAGCCTCCCTCTTGGAGAGATGAGAAATGTGGCCTTCATGAATGTGATTGTGGAGCTCGGCTATGAGTAATAATTTCTTATGTAACCTAAAGAATTGGTAAGCTTTGTCTTTCTTCTACTTGATGTGAGTCTAACATGATAAGGCTTTATCATCTTGATTTACCTTATTTTGCAAGATGTCTTTGAAAGTATTTGTGAATTAGGATTTGATTTTCTGAGATGGATTTGAGCTCTAACATAGCTCATTGTGTTTATGTTTTAGATCTATCCTCAGTGACCATTTTGAAAAACTATTCCCGTGAAAGAAGTTTTTTTGACTCATTTTAGAGCTCGCTTCACATTATTTCTATTTTCTTGAAAATCAAGTTCATTCTCGCTTTCATATCTTAAGGTTTCGGGAGGGAAATATCGGTTGAAATAATCATGGACGCCATTGACAAAATTTTTGAGCTATTGAAATGAAATTTTCTATAGATGAATAAGTTTCCTGTTAAAGACTTGAGCTTGGCATTTTCATCTTATGTTTACCAGGAGTTTCTTTTGTAAATTAAAACTCAAATCGCTTAATTTTGTTTCTCGGTGTGGATCAAAACATTTCTCTTTGTGGGTATTACATATTTGACTTATAACCTAAAATCTTGTGCTTAATCCTTATAGTATATGCTCCTTGCTTAAATTCAACTCAAAATGTGGCTTGATTTACACCTTCTACTTTTTCTTTCGAAAATCAAGGGCCATGACTTTGCTTCCCGAAATGGCCATCATTTATAGTTTTTCGCTCTATTTTCTACTTTTATTTTTCTCTATCGTCTTGTTCATTTCAAAGTGACCCACCTTGGTTTGCAGAAATGACATGATTTTCCTCCGATTTAAGATTTTATCTGTCCTATTCTTAGGCATTAAGATGACATTTTCTAGCTATCCTCTCGAGATTTTCTCATTTTTCATTTGGGAGACCACAATAGTGAATCTAGAGCTTGTTCTTTCACCACCTCACCATAATTATTTTAATTAACTTATTGGGGACTTTCCTTATCTATTGGTTGCATAAGGGTTTCATCATAACTTCTCATTCATGTGTTTGACAATTATGTGTTGTTACTTTATGGTTTCCATGTTTGTTTGATTTGATCGAGTGAGGGTTTCTTTTGAACAATGTGGGCTCAAATTTACTCCTTGAGCTTTAATTTTTGGGTAAGTGTATGCATTGAAAAATGTTGTTTCAACTATCTATTATTTTGATACTGGAAACACTGTGAATACCTAATAGGGCACCATCAAGCGATTCGAGATTTATTTCCGCTTGAAGGGTTTGTACTGTCATTTCATTCATTATTGTTTCTTTTAATACTAATACAATTATTGATATATTGTCACTCACATCTCCCATTTAAGGATTGGTACTCTGAGACATGGAATCTAATCTATTTCATCTTGTTTCTATTTTCCTGAAGCTCTGCTTTTGGATATCATGAAATCAGGTTGATCTATTTTCTCTGTTTCCTGCTTTTGGCATATTTTGTTGGCTCACATGATTCGATGAAGTTTGGAAAATATAACTTAACACATAAATATAATATCTCTTGTTATTAAAATATTTATTCCCTCTTTTATTTTGTAGCTATATTTCTCTAAAATAAATGAGATTCCTACAAAGATTTGTCTTCCAAAATTTGTATTTGAAAGATTTTATTTACTTAGACTGTCAGTAGCTATTCTTCAAAATATGAGGTTTTGTATTTTGAACACTAGCTGTCATCCTCATAATTACTTTTTTGGCCGCTCAAAATTGGAGCTTGTGAGGCATTTCATATTTTCTTTGTTATGTTGTAGTTGGATTTGCTAAGATGAAGATTTGGGCAAGTCGCTCCAAAACCGACAAGACTTTCGCTCATCATATTCACTCTATTAAATGGATTTGTGCTACCCCACATTTTTGACTACTTCCAATGGATTGAAATACTTCGTTGTTTGATCTGTAATGGTTTTTTGAGCTGTTTTTTTAATTTCTCATTGTATTTTCCCCAAAAATATGGGTGATCCTATTTCATATTTCAAGATTCTAAATGTAACATGTATATTTTATATTATGGCTCAGAATAATAAGCCCTTTCTCTTTCTCAAATGAGTATGCGACATATTTTCATTTCTTATGTCAAGTTAAATAAATGACGTTGTGATTCCAAACATTCATGATCCAGTAAATCAATGCACCTTTTAAGCTTTATAATTTTTGAATAATGTACTTTATTTCAAATCTGAAGTTGCTTGGAAAGGTAAATCAACATTTTTTGCTCCCATTTGAATTCTTACTTCCTTCCGATTTCAATGACGGGATGTTCATCTGTAAGGACTTGTAACTTACTTGTAAATTGGGGATGTTTTGACATCAATTATACTCTGAAAAATTGTTTTGAATATGAGATATTATAACTACATACTTACTCTGGAAAATATATGTTGTAATTGCATCTGATGTATCCATGGGTCAGCTTGACTCTTATATGTAAAGCTTTTTTGTTCTTATTTTCTTGTTGATGCTACAAACTGGTACTTTTTATGATGTTCAAACTGTGCTTAGTAGATCATGATGGTTGAAAGAATTTTGCGTAACTTAAATGATTGCAAATCTTGGAAATGAAATTATATCCTTTGTAACATGATCCTTCAGTGGCTTTGATTTGGGAAAACAATCCATTTTGTGTACTTCTTGTGATCATGTGTCAATGTTTGTACTCATTATTTCAATGGAATGTGATCACTGTAGTTTGAAAACATGATGATTATTTCCATCTCTTCTTTGAATAACAACCTCCTAATCCCTTTTAGCATGCTTGTACTTTCTATATTTGAACCTTTTAAAATTCCTTTTCATCATCATAATTATAACTTTACTTACTTGGAATGAGAAAAGAAGATGAGAAATGTTCTTGGACCCTTCTTTGTCACTGATTATGAGTTATATATCTTGTAAATGCTTCCTCATTCATTATTTATTGATTTCAAGTTCATTTTTGAAAGTGCATATGCTTAATGGTTATGAATACAACAAGCTTGAAATTTGGAGGTTGATAATGGTGCATTTTCCCCTTTTAAGTAAAATGAAAATGGTTAGAAAAGTGGTGAAGAGGGAGCAACAAGGACAACAAATCACACCAATCATGGATATTCGTGCAATGTGGGATTCCATCCTTTCTTTTTCCACAACTCGCATATATGTACTTTTATTACATGCACTCTATCTCGAGTTATTCCCATAGCTTGTGTGGTCTTACTCAGTACTATTATTCCTCATGAATAAATGAACTATTTTCATGTAATGAGATGTATGTATTTTATTTTATATACTTTCTTCATTTGTATGACTAATAAATGAACTGATATAACTCAGAACACTTAAAAATTCACTTAATCATAAAATAAAATTTAAATCAAGTGTATGTTTTTATGCTCATTGAAAATGCAAACTACTTGTAGAACTGCACCTTTCCATGCTTCAAACATGTAACTTGTTTGCAGTTTGAGAACGTTATGTTTGATACATGCCGCCCTTCCTGCCTTCTTTGGGGCATTGAAATGGTATTTTATGGTTGTTTCATAGTTTTGACAAAGGTAACAAATTGGAATGGTTGTATCTGTAAGGCATGGAATTTTGTAACTGCACCTGAGTTGTAGTTTTGATCCAAATATGACTTCCAAGATTGTACAAAACCAAAAAATTAAATTCTATATCTCCTTCTGAGATGGATGCCCCAAACATAGTCAAATTTATAACTCCGACCAATCGTAGAAAATTAAAATTTTTGAGTTCACCTTTCACACAGGGTGTGAAAAAGTCAACATTTCTAAAGATCCCGAAAGGAAAGATGTCTACTAGCTTATAGACTAGTCCCCTACTCTCATCCATTGGGCAAGTAATCGAGTGGAAATCATTATACCAAAATATGCCTTTTCTCAAAAAAATAAACCCTTCAAAAACATACAAAAGCTTGGAAAGGATCCGTAAACTGATCACGTGCATGACTACACTTATTGAATTGAAAATTTGCAATGTGCAAGAACTACATTTATTAAAAAGGAAATCCTAATCTACCCTTTTCTAACCATTAACAACTGAATCTAAACAAAACTTGAAACAGATATTGAAAAGTAGCTTCCTTTCTCCAAAATTGATGCCGGAATTCAGCTCTAGAAACCAAAGAAAGTGAAAATGTTGAAAACAAGATATGTACCTTTATTTCGCTCATCGATCAGTCCAAGAAGTAGGAAATGTAGATTGAGAAACAGGATGTGGCCCTGTAATTTTATTAATCTCGATCAACTAAAAAATTACAGTGAATAGGCTACAATATTTATAGATATTGCATAGCCAAATACATCCAGGAAAATGAGTTGCACAGGTGCAACCAAAACCAGAATAAACAAGCTTCCAAATCACCCAGGAAGCAACAATTACATAAAAACAAATATATTGTTTAAAACAATATAACAATGTGCATACAGACAAATATGGTTGATTAACCATATAACAATATAACCATTTATTATTTAATTAATGAAATTAAATAATTATTAAACTATGCATAATTAAATATTAGGATAATAAAATTTATCCTAACATTCCCCCCCTTAATTGTGCATTGTCTGAAGAGATGAGGAGAGAAATGCTCTGAACAACTCGAACTTGTCACATGCAAGTGACTTTGTGAAAATATCTGCTCGTTGTTCAGCCGTTGGACAAAATTGAAGCTGGATGTTGTGCTTCAACACATGTTCGCGTATGAAATGAACCTGAACTTCAATGTGCTTTGTTCTCTTGTGAAAAAATGGATTGCGAACAAGTTTGAGAACACCTTCATTATCTACATACATGGTGGTCGGTTTGTCCTGTGGTATTCCAAGTCCTTCCAGTATGCGACGTAGCCAAATCACTTCACAGACAGCTTCTCCTGTAGAATGATACTCGGCTTCTGTGGAAGAGCGAGAAACAAAGTGTTGTTTCTTACTTCCCCATGATATTGGTCCATATCCCATAAAGAATACAAATCCAGAAGTGGATTTTCTATCATCAATGTTACCTGCATGATCTAAATCCGAATATCCAATCAAGAAGAAGTTTTCATTCTTCTTGTATTCTAGACCAAGATCCATTGATCCTTTGAGATATCTCAAAATGTGCTTTGCTGCTTTCCAATGACAAATTTTGGGTTCCTGCATGAACCTGGATAGATAGCTCACTGCAAAGCTGATATCTGGTCTAGTGTAGGTCAGGTAAATGAGACTCCCAATCAGCTGCCGATAGAGAGTGGCACTTACCTCAGGAGATGGATCTGAATGAGATAACTGTAATCTGTTCTCCATAGGTGTAGCAATTGGTGTGCAATCCATCATCCTAAACTTCTCGAGCGTTGTCTTGGTATATTTCATTTGAGAAACAAAGATATGATTCTCTTTCTGCCATACTTCCAGTCCAAGACAGTAGTGCATAAGCCCGAGATCTGTCATGTCGAATGATCGCTTAAGATCTTTCTTTGTTTCATCAATCATCTTCACTGAACTGCCAGTGATGACTAGATCATCGACATAAACTACAACAATCACCATCTCCCCCCCTTGCTTTTTGAGGTAGAGATTGGGATCGTATGGATTTCTGACGAATCCATGTTGTACGAGATGCTCATCAATCTTGATGTACCATGCCCGGGTGCCTGTTTGAGGCCATATAGAGATTTCCCGAGTCTTGCATACCTTTTCTTCTTGACTAGGTATAACATATGCCTCAAAGGTTGAGTCATGTAGACTTCTTCTTGTAAATCTCCATTCAGAAGGAACTTTTACGTCCATTTGGTGAACTTTCCAACCAAATTGAGCAAATTAGAGCAAAGATCATTCGATCGCTTTGATCTTAGCTGTGGGAGCAAATGTCTCCTCATAGTCAATGCCTTCTTTCGTGCGTACCCCTTTCTTTCTACAAGTCTTGCTTTGCACTTGTCCACCGTCCGATCTGCTTTGTACTTAGTTTTGAATATCCATCTCGCAACCAATGGGTTTCTTCCTGCGGTGGAAGATCAACAAGCTATTAAGTGTTATTCTTTATCACCGATTGATATTCGAATTCATGCATCTTTCCAAGCTTTTGACCGTAGGGCTTCCTGGACCGTAGAGGGCTCATCGATTCAATGACTCTACTCATCAAAGCAAAGTTAACTTCTTCTCTTGCTTTCGCGAGTCCGTGGTCCAGGGTGGATGTATCCAAAGGAGCATCCAGTCTTGCATCTCGTAATGTGCTTGTACACCATTGAGGCATACGTTGACCTGTTCCCATGGGTTGTGGTTCTATCTCGATCAACACCATCATCCCCATCATCACTCGATCTTCTGAGGGAACATTAGCTTCAATTTTTACAACTGGTGAAAAATCTACATCTTGCGAGTCCGGAGGAGGAGTCTCTGCTTCCTTCTTCTCGAAAAACTCAACATCTCTGCTTGTGTAGACTTTTCTAGTCTTAGGATCCATCAGTTTGTACCCAAGAGTCTCTTCACTGTATCCAATGAAGATGAGATTTTGTGACTTCATATCTAATTTCTTTCTATTCTGTTTGGGTATGTGCATGCTGGCTTTGCACCCGAATACTCTGAGGTGTGTAATGGATGGTTTCCTTTTTGACCATGCTTCTTGTGGTGTAATTCCATCAAGAGCAGTTGTGGGCACTCTGTTTAACAAATACACTGTTGTTTTTTGTTGCTCGCCCAAAATGTCTTTGCAAGTTCGAATCATCGATCATGCGCATCGCAACATTTCTATGATAAGTACGATTTCTTCTCTCGACAACACCATTTTGCTGCGGTGTGTGTGGAGGAGGCATTTGTCGACGAATCCCGTGAGTTTGTAGATAGTCTCTGAACTCATCACTGGTGAATTCCCCCCCTCGATCTGAGCGGAGAGTTCTGATGTGACGACTAGTTTCTTTCTCAACTACCACTTTGAACTTTTTGAATGTTTCAAAGGCTTCACTTTTCTTGCGAAGACAAAAATCCACATTTTGCGTGAATAGTCGTCAACACAGAGCATGAAGTACTGGAACCCTGAATGACTTGGCTGCATTGGACCGCACAGATCGGTATGAACCAGGTCAAGTTTACCATGAGCTCGAAAAGTACTCGTTTGGAATGAAACTCTGTGTTGTTTTCCTGCTAAGCAGTGAGGACACTTGTCTGTATCCTTCTGAAGAGATGGTAGCCCATGTACCATATTACACCGGCGAAGTGTTTCGAGATATTTGAAACTTACATGACCAAATCTCCGATGCCACAACTGAGCTGAGGTGGAGTTTTTAGCCACAAGTGCTTGATCATTTTTGTGAATGAAATCAAGTTGAAACATTCATCCCACATTTGAGGCTTTTGCAATTATTTTCGAGCCTCTGGATTTATCTCGAATCAAACACATTTTCTTGGGATTGACTATCAAAGTCAATTTTTAGGTTGTGATCTAGGAGTTGACTGACCGAAAGAAGATTCTTTGTCAACCCAGGGACATATAGAACATCTGATAGTCTGCATTTGCGTGAACCAAGGGGTAGAGAAATGTTTCCAATCCCCTGAACTGTATATGAAGAATCATCTCCCAACGAAACATGATTTTTCAATGGCGTGTCCCTCATTGAAATAAACCAGTCTCTGTGGCCGGTCATGTGTCGAGTGGCTCCCGAATCAACATACCAGACGTCACTAGATGACGTGGATGGTTCACTTGATCGAGCAGTGAACAAGAAGTCTTCATTGTCTCGATCTTGTTTCTCAACAATATTACCTTGCTGGTGGGGTCTTCTTTTCTAGTTCCCCTTTTTCTTCCCGTGATAGTTGTTTGAATGTCCCTTGTAAGTTTGTTGTTGTTGTGGTCTAGAATTGCTTGATGAACCTTTCTTATATGTGTTAAACCAACATTATTGCAAGTCATGTCCTCTTTTGCAAATTGGACGCCGCTTCTTCATTGATTGTCCCCATGATACTGATTCTGATGTGGGGACTTCTGATAGGATTTAGGTTTTCCTTTACCTTTTCCTTTCCATTTTTGATGTGAAGACAGTGCCTGCTCCTCTTCATCATCCTTGTTGTGCATTGCTTCCTCTTGTTGCAGTAAGTTTACTAGCTTGTCAAAACTAATTGTTGATCGACAAGTTTAGAGTTGTGACAAAAATGCGGTAAGAAGAAGGGAGAGCTCTCAGAACAATGGGAACGAGAGATTCATCTTTGACCTCTTCTCCTAGGGCTAGAAGTGAAGCCCTCAACTCTGCAACTCTTCTTAGGAAGGCTTCAATTTTCTCATTTTGTTTGAATTTCAATGTATGTAACTGACTCTGCAAATTGAGTATGACATTCTTGTTCTTGGCCTCATATATTGTGCTCAGCTTATCCCAAGCTTCTTTTCTCGATGTGGCATCTCGAATGTGGGCTTGCGCATCGTTGGACACTCCAAACAAAATGATGAGTTTTACTTTCTGATCTGCTCTATCAAATTGTCATTGTTGTGTTGCATCCGTTGGTGATCTGGTTAGAGTACCAGTCACAACAGGCCAGATTTCTTCAAACTCAAGTTGTGTTTTTATTTTTGTCTTCCAAGCAGCATAGTTGCTTCCTCTGAGCAATTGTGAATCTGGAAGAAAAAATTTGGGGGCATTGGTGCCCATTTTGCAGAGATCACTGATAGGGTTTGGCTCTTATCACTCCAGGTATTAGGTCTCCCAATCTATATACTATCAGTCCGATATACCGAACCTTTCTATATACGCGCCCTTCCGATATACCCGTCGGTACGTGGAAGAAGCTCACCCTTTCTATATACCCGGTGGTACGTGAAAGAGGCGTTAACGTACGTGAAAGAATTCAATACGTGGTACCAAGACAATACTGATGGGGTCTGTGTGATTATTGACACCGGCTCAAAGAAATATCCTCATACGCGCGCGTAACTTCGCTATATACTCGGATAATTTCTCAGTCCGGATTTATGTCTTGCAATCGTTCACAGACGGATGGGATGGTTCATAGTGTGTGCACTGTGACCTTATTACTCCCGTCGATTTATAGGGACGATGCCCAGATGACATTGTTGCAGCTATATTAGGCGTTAAGTGTAGTAGTAGTCGCGACGGCTTTACCCGTAAGTGCTTCCCAGAGGCACCGTATATACCGAACGCTGCGAATGAGATCTAGGATCTCGTGAGTGTTACAGAACCAATTTTACTTTTTTTTATTACAATTCTGCCAGTTTCTGAGTAGTTACAAAGTTTTGCAGTTGACTATGGCAACCTGCAAATTAGTACAATATACAATACAATTTGAATGACAGGCAAAAAATTTCAGTTTCGGGGTCCTGGTGACCTCCTGAGCCCAAAATGCTAAAAATTGCAAAAAAATAGCTGAAAATGCAATTTTTAGATGGGTCTCCTTTTGCAAAAAATGTCTGGAATGATAAAACAGACCAGATGGGAGAAATTTTTTTTTACCCTAAATTAGGGATTTCTCCGCTAAATTTAGTTAGTTGTAACTAAATTCAAAAAAGTCTGCTAAATTTAGCAGTTCTGCCAAAAATCCGCCAGATGCAAAAGGAGAGTTTTTGAGTGTTTTTGGTGGGATTTGATCCTCAAACCTCTCACTCCCAAGGCACATGCACTAACCAACTTGCCCACTTGGGGCGCTTGGACTATGAAAGGAAGAAATTTGTATTTAATGATAAGTAAAATTGACTTACCTTTAAAAAAATGCAACTTGGTGAGCCTCCACATGGCGCATGCTGGTGAAGGGGCGTTTTTAGGGTTGTATTTGCCTAAAAATGGATCTGAAGCTTTTCTTTTCACCTCCACGCCTTTGTATTCTCCTATGGCCACGTTTTTTGCATGTGGGCGCTGTTTTTTTCTTCCTGGGTGCGTTTTTGTTTGCCTAGCCGCGTTTTTTTATTGCCTTGGCCGCATTTTTAATGGTGTTTGCTTGTTGTTTGCTTGTATTTCCTTGTGCAGGTCGCTGGGGGCAGCAAATGGCGCGGGCGAGAGGAGAATGGGGTTTTTTAGCTCCAAAAAATGTTTTTTCTTATGCAGGCCGCTGTAGACAAAGAATGGCGCGGCTTTTGCTCAAAAAAAACATTTTTTTACCTTGTGGCCACGTTTTTTATCATGCCACGCACTGTACAGGCCACATTTTTGCTGTTCTTCCTTCCCTGGCCGCTTATTCTCCTCTTCCACTGTATATTTTGTGCAGGTCCAGCGTGGGCGCCTCCTTTTTTTTATTATTCTTTGCTCAGCTTGATTCACTTTTGTTTTTGCTTGTTTGTTCACTGCAGGTGCATATACACACAGACCTCCAAAACAAGCAAAACAACCTCCAAATACAGTAGATACTAAATGATTCTCTAATTTAGAGACAAAACCCTTATTGGGAATTTTTTTATTTATTATTATTTTCAATACCTGGAGCAATTTTTGCCTGGTGCTGAGTGCACCAGTGCAAAAAAAATTTGCGTTCCAAACACCTGGAATGAACTGGGGGATGTGGAAAGGCAGAGATGAGGCTGGGAGGTTGCAGGAGGCTGCACAGGCTCTCTATTGCTGCATACTCTTCTCCAATCTTCTCTATTTCTGCTGCATTCTTTTTCCACTCCTTCACAGGGCCAGAATTTCGCTCTGGTACCAAATGTAGATTGAGAAACAGGGACGGAAGCCTGTGTAATTTTATTAATCTCAATCAACTAAAAATTACAGTGAATAGGCTGCAATATTTATAGATATTGCACAGCCAAATACATCCGGGAAAATGAGTTGCACAGGTGCAACCAAAACCAGAATAAACAAGCTTCCAAATCACCCGGGAAGCAACAATTACATAAAAAAAAAAATTGTTTAAAACAATATAACAATGTGCATACAGACAAATATGGTTGATTAACCATATAACAATATAACCATTTATTATTTAATTAATGAAATTAAATAATTATTAAACTATGCATAATTAAATATTAGGATGATAAAATTTATCCTAACAGAAACACATCTATGTTATTTGTCATCTATTCTCGCATTATTTGAGGATTTTTGTTCAAAACATGAACCTTACTTTTTTCTCTACAAGCATGAAATATGAAAATGTTGTAATCGAGTGAGAATTAGCCAAATACCGAATAGGACAAGGCATCCTAGTAGTGAGTAATAATGTTTTGATCTGATCCGAATCATGATCTCTTTCTCAAGATGTTTTGGAGGTTGTTTTGTATCTTCCAACTTTTGTATCTCATCCTAAAATTTCTTTCGAGGGTTATCTTTCTCTAGAATTTATTTTCCTATGATCCGTTATGAGTGGTTTTTCATCGGTTCTATAAAATTATTCTCGCATTACTTAGATCTTTCATGTATTCTAAAAACTCAAGATCATCTTTTTGTTCTTCATAGGCACTATCCAGATACATGGTGCAGTCTGAAAACTCAAGATCATCTTCTTATTGATCATAGGCATTTATATAGAAATGTTGTTTTTTATCCTCTTTTAGGACATTCTAAAGTTGATTTGAACACATTTCAGCTCTTTCAAATTGTTGTACCACAACCGGCTTTACCTATTAATCATTCTAATTTGACACAAAATCTGAGAGATCAAAACTATCTTGTTTTTCTACACAAGATCTGATATGGGCAGCATTGTGTTCTGACATATTCTCCTCCAAAAGTGGCTCTTCCAGGAGGAGATAAAAAATATCTACATATTATAGCACTTCTTTCTCTTTTTCATGTATAAGAGGTATCTTAGAAACTAGATGCTCTTTGAATTATGAAACTACAAAATTAGTAAGTTTTGTAGGTTGTTCTTCACTAATGCAATTTTCGAAATATGAAAAGAAATCAACCTCTTCAAGCTGAAAATCTTCAGAACAATTTCCTTGGATTTCAACCTTCTTTCTAGTTGGAACTTATCCATACTCTTTTGATAATATTGTAAGTTGTGTGAGTATGGTGCCCTCATGCACACTACACTTAGAATATGCAGATTGTTGATCATCTTGCAACTGCTTTCGATCTACTGCAAGATTATGTTGTACCTCTGACTTGGGTTCCTTTTATAACTCTATAATATGATCAAAATGAAATCTAGAAACCCATTGTTGCATTCTCTACAAAAATTTGAGCCTTTGTTTTTCTTCGGTTGATGCCCTCTTAAATAATCTTCTAATTATCTTTTTCCTAGACTAGAAGTGTGGGTAAATGAGTGGACTTAATTTCAGCCTTAATTGGAAAATTTTGAACAAGAGACTGGGGTAAAAATTTTGCGTTTAGGACAACATCTAAATGTCAACTTGGACACTTAATTTTTATTTCAGTATCTAGTTGCGTGGTAAGAAAACCAAGAATTGTAGCATTCTCGATAATTAGGAAACTTAGGAATAGGCTGCATTGGCTAGAAAGGAGGATCTATAGGCACTGGATTTTGATAGGGAGGGTAAGTGGGAACAACCCATTGACATGGTTTCTTAGCATGATTCTTATCATTCTCTAATGCCTTTGATTTCTCAATTTGTTCCTTGATAGCTAAATATTGTTGCTTCAAACTATTAAACTCGATTCTAAGATCTTCTTGTTGTGCATAATCAACATAACCCTCTATATAACCTTGGTATTGAATAGCATAACCCTCATATTTATAATCATATTGATCGGTAGGATTTGGGTTATAAGGTTACTCATTCGATAGGGTTATAGAACTGATATAAAGGGGAAGGTATATAAAAATCCCGCTGGTTTAGCGATAATACTCCTAATAATAAGTGTTCATGGCTTTGGGACCTCATAAAAGATTGTAAATATGAAAATAGATCTTTTGCTCATGACTAATAGTTAAAAATAATAAAACAACAGATCTGATTTTCTTGAGAAATACCTGAAAACTGTAGCTAAAAATTGGTGAAGTTTGAAAATCATGTCAGATGATCCGAAATCAGATTTACGGATTTGCTAGATGAATTCTGCTCTAAATCTTCAATTGTTTGAATTCATCAAAAGATTAGTTCTATCCAAAATAATTATAAGGGTGTTGTTATGTAGGAAAAGTAGCACCATGGGATTTTCGCATTACAAAACCCTACTTTTGACTAACATGAGATTGTCTCAAGGTGTGGGACCTTTACGATTGAGACAAACCTCCAAAGAAGGTTGGTTCCTGAATTATTCCAATCTTGATCTACTCCTAAAATACCAATTCCAAGGGACCAAAGAGAGCAATACATAAATGTAAATCCTAAACTAAGGGAGGTGATAACACCCAAACAAGACTAGAGATATTCCTAGTGACTCGAAAGTGAACAAGACTAGAGAGAGTGGAGGGAAATGGGGAAGAAGAGGGAAGATAAAATTCCACAAGTCCCAAAACACATTCAAACCTCCAATCTCATGGAGCACAACAAATTTAAGCCCTACAAAGGAACACAATATGCACAATATACCTACAAAATATAATAGAAGGCAAGAAATGCAATATAAATCAAGCTAGGGCAAGAAGAGACACAAAACACTAATTTTATTTCTTAAAATGATGAACAATCCATTACATTATATGAATAAGGCATGAATCCTTCAAAAAATACATAAATTTGAAACCTACTACTCACAAAAGTGTTGGAACAATTGTGGCAGAGTTCCTTTACAATTTTAAAAATCTCTTCCCCTTTAAAATGAGGGGAATTTACATATATATAGAAAATGAGCTACCAACAAACATCCTTCATTAAATGCCTATATGTAGGTATGGGTAACCATGATGGTTCACTTTTCAATGGTACTTTTATTTCACGATGAACAAGTGTGCCATACCTCATTAATTTGGTTGTTAAGCTACCTTATATGGTATCATTAATTTTTGGTTATATCTGAAACTCTTTGTTATCTCCCAATGGAAACCGTTAGCTGACGTACGACAAGAAGGGAATATTCATAACCAACGAGGAAAATAATTTTCGTGCAACAAGAAATGTTATCGCATGAAAACAAGTAGAGGTGTATGCGTGATAGAAAAAGGAGGTTGACGCGCAACAAGAGATGACACTAATGCATGATGAGAGGGTGGTGATGATTGGGGAAGGTATAAAGATGCACGTCAAAGAGGTAGGTTGACACACTATAGGAAGTAAGGATTTTTGTGTGACTAGAAGAGGTTGTTTTTACGTGATAGGAGAGTTATTTTCACGTGATAGGAAGAGTTGTCGCATGACGAAAGAGATGTTGTCACACGATAGTGAGATGTTGTCCTACGACAACGAGGTGTGGTTGTCACACAATAGGAAGAAACCATTGTCATGTGATAGGAAGAGATGTTGTCACACACACCAATGATATTTTTTCACTTGAAAATGATGTGTGGTTATCATACGACAGAAAAAATTGTTTATGCATGTTAGCAAGGTGACAATCCGTACATTTTTCAAGTTTGACCATTAATGCAAATCCTGCTCCAAACCTTTGCATTGAATGCCGTAGCTATCCTTGTAAACTAATCCCATTAACTATCAATTCCCAGACCTGTAGGTTGATCCATTTTGCAAGAGGGTGTAAAAATGGATGAAAATTGGCAACTTACAGGGTGATTTTCTTGCTAGATCTGAAATACCATTGATTTTGCATCCATTGCGCATGGAATCATATTGCATAAAATGGTCGATGTCTAAAACCTCGTGTTTCTCTCGGAACACCGCTTGATACATTACTTTATCTTCGATCTTGTTTGAAACATGAAATTGCTACAACAAAACACAACCATGTAGAAATAACAAAATCATACATATCCCAAAATGGAACATGCAGAGAGTGCACAAGAACTTATTTGAAAGCAAACCTAGCTACAACAGAACAATGTGCTACAAGCACTTAGAGGAATTATAAACTCTAAGCTAATATGTATAAGAAAGATAATACCATTAGTAATAATGCTTGAGATATATTCCATTGATTGGAATCTACAATTCGTTTTTCCTAACTTTGTCAATCTGAAAGCATTGTTTTCTTTGCACCCTAAAATCAAGTAAGGGCCACTCTATATTGCATCAAACATGGAGTACCTTCCTTGTTTGGCTTTGTCTATATCCCATTTCAAAACTAGGTCTCCTTCTAGAAAATTTCTCTTTTTGGCCTTTCTATCAAAGGTCATGTTGATTTGAGCTTGTTCCTTCTCCATATTTTTCATTGCATGGCCCCTTAGCTCTTCCAACTCCATGAGCTCCGCATACCTGACTTCCATAGCTGAAAACTTGAACAACTCTAGCTTCTTGATAAGCTCTAAGGCTAGTAATTCAAGGGATATTGGTAGCCTTGCTTCCCTTCCATAAACCAACTTGAAAGGAGAATAACCAGTTGATTTCTTGGGAGTGATTCTATCAACCCACAAGGATGATTTCAATTTTGTATGCCAAGTCCTCTTATTCTCATCTAGGGTTCTTCTTATGATTCTCAACAAGTTCTTATTCATGGACTTTGCTTGTCCGTTACCCTGAGGGTAGTAGTTAGAATAAGTTCTCAAGTAGATGTCATTTCTAATAGCCCAATTAGATATCTTTTCTCCAAAAAGATAAGGCATTATCTAATATTATAGTGGAAGGAACACCAAACCTTGTTGTAATACCTTTGTAGAAGTCTAGAATGCTAGCTTCATTTTCTTCCTTAAGTGCAATTGATTTTGTCCACTTAGTGAAGTAGTCCATGGCTATAAGAATCCATTTGTGACCTAGGATAGAACTTAGATTGATCATCCCAATAAAATCAATCCCCCATTGCATGAAAGGCTACTCAACTGAGATAAGATGGAGTGGGAGGGCTGATAGCTTCTCTTTACCTATGAAGAAGGCACACTTCTTATATTTCTTGATACATGAGTCATAATCATTAAAAATATTAGGCCAATAATAACCAGCCCTCATGATTCAAATAGATGTTTCTTTTGGGGAAAAATGACCACCTACCTCTCCATCATGAAAATCGTGCAATACCCTCTTTAAATGATTTGTCTTGATGCACCTTATGAGGACACCATTAACATTCCTTCGAACAAAATATTATCTACAAGCACATGTGGATGTAATTTTAGTATGAAAAATATCCTTTTGTATTTACTCAATCGCGGAGGACTTTGACCTGTTTGAAGAAAATATACAATATCATGAGTCCAACAAGGAATGGGTATACCACTTGCATCCTATTCTTGATTATCTTGCAACATCATAACAACTTCTACCTCCTCTCTTGATTCAACATGTTGGTTAGGAGCTATCTTCTCACACAACCCTTTTCCCCTGACTAATTTGGTTACATTTATACCAATATCATACTCCATGACCTTTGTTTTCCAACCAAATCTATTTTCATTAAGGTCCTTTTTCAAAATAAAATCTTTTACACCAACATGTGAAACTAATAGATGAATTCTATTATTTTACACTAGATGTCTGAATTTCTTTAGGCTTCTAATCATAGCAAGCACATGCTTCTTAATGAATGAATATCTCACCTCATAATCCTGAAGGATTTGGCTAAAGAATGCGATAGGATGCTCCAGGCCTTCTTGATTTGGTTGTACCAGTATGGAAGATATTTAATTCGTGCCTCCAAAAGCATATAAAATAAAATATTTTGAGAAATATGGATTTATGAGGGTTGGAGCCTGTGTAATGACATGCTTTATAGCTTCAAAGATTTATTTTCCTTCATAATTCTATTTGAAAACCATGGTCTTATTTAGCTTCATCATTAGTGGCTTGAAGAGATCGGAAAAGTTGGGAACAAACCTCTTAAAAAATTAATTTTCCCAAAAATCTTTGGAAATCCTTCTTATGACTGGGTAATGATATTGCTCGATGGATTCTTCCCTTTCTCGAATCAATTGCCAACCCTTCCTTAGACATGATGTGGCCTAAGATATTTCCTTCATGAGCTAATAATATGCACTTTTTAGATTCGAGACACTTCAATCTCCTGAATCTTTGGAATACTTGTCTGAGATGAAAGAGGTGACTTGCTGCATTCTTGGAGAATACCGTGATGTCATCTAGATACACAAGAAATATGTTATTGATAAACCCTTTTAATTCCATATCCATTTCCCTTTAGAAAGTGTCTCCGACATTTGACAATCCAAATGGCATCTTCCTATAAGCATATGTGCCCCACTTCATGGTGAAGGTTGTCTTGAATTGGTCATCTTCTTTCACCATGATTTGATTATAGCCCGAGTAGCCATCCAGTAATGAGAACCTTTCGGAACTAGCTACAACCTACAAGATTTTCTCCATAGAAGGAAGTGGGTAGTGGTCCTTAAGAGATGCCATGTTCAAGTCTTGGAAGTTCACACATAACCTGATTTCCCGTTCTTTTTTCCTAATCAAAGATCATATTTTCTACCCATGAAGAGTTCTTGATTGGAAAGATGATGCTTGCTTCAATGAGTTTTTTTCAGTTCTCTTTTCATGAGAGGCTCAATATGAGGATTGAATCACCTTTTATTTTACTTGATGGTTTTAGCTCCCGAATCCAGTTCAATCGTGTGTTATGCTAGCTTAGGATTAAATCAGCAAATATTCATATCTCTAAGCAAACACATCTGGAATTTCTTGGAAAAGTTGTATGACTTAAGAATTTTCTTGTTCAGTGCTTACCTTGCCAATTTGAAGTGTTTTTCTTTCTCCAACTGAAATTGGCTCTGAATCCTCACCTTTGACCTAAATGTTTTCTCTTTCCCTCCAAAACTGATCATTAGGATTGAATATTGACTCTAGATTCAATAAAACCTTTGGTAGCTTATTTGTCCTTAGCTAAACCACTTGATCACCATATTGTTTCTCTAATTTCTCTTGATTTTTAACCGAGAACTCAGCCTCCTCCTGTAATAAATTAATGATCTGCTGATCATTATCAAATACTTGTCAACTCGTGTTATTATCTCGGCAAAACTTGCATCACAATTACATCAATATGTGGCTGCACTTTATCTCTTTTAATATTTTCCACCACATCAAATGTTTCTCCAATTTCTACAAGCCTATCTCGCAACCTCATTCTTCTTCCTTGGTATGGCTTGAATATTAAATGCTTCAAAATCATCAATTTGATCCCAGACCTGGTGCTTGTAGGATTTGAGCAGATCATTCTTAGCAGCATGTTTTCCCCTAACTTGGTTGACAATTAATTCACTATCCCCAAACACTTGCAAGTTTTGTGTACCCCTCTTTCTTATCCAATTCAATCCATGTATCAAAGCTTCATACTTAGTAGTATTGTTTGAACAAGTAATTTGATTAAGGAAAGGTGACTAGTACTTCATAGCTTGTGGTGAAAAAATCATTTCTCCTCCTCCAGCGCCTTGCCTACTCCTTGAGCCATCAAAACATATCTACCATACTTCATTATCACCTTTATGATCCAGTTTGGTGAGACTAGGAAGGGGTGTGTTTCCCTCGTGTAAACAATAAAAAACCAAATCATCCTCCTCTATTTTTGTATGGATCATATTTATGACTTTTTTCCATTCATCAAGAGTCAAATCCGGGATGCCCCCAACTTTGCATATCTGCTTTCCTCGGTGTTTGGGCAATCCTTTTATCAAAGGCAAAGTAGTTTATGTTGACTAGGCTTAGTACATGAGGCTCAATATGGAAATTTGTAATAGGTTCAGACCGTATTGTAGCCTTAGCTCCATACATTGTTCTAAAGAGCATATGCAACCAATAAGTTGATAAGTAGCATCCAATTTTGGCGGTGAATTTTCTTGAAAAGCACACTGCAAAGAGTGGTGGAAAGTCAATCACTGATATATCCTATTGAACTGTGACATTAGGACATGTGTGCAATGTAAGGTTTAAACCTTTTATGATCCCAACAATCCCCATTGTTGTCCCATCTAACTGTACCACTCCTTTGGAAACTAGGTCATACTTCGTGCCATATGCGATATGTAATTTGTTTTGGAATTACCAAACTGTTATCCCCGAGTCAATCATGAAATTGTGTACAAGGTTGTTTCCAATAACTAAAGATATATATAATGGAGGATACTTCATGTTTTTACCTTCCTAACCTCCATGAACTCCTTCTTTTGGAGCTACATTAGTGAGAACCTTCTCTTGATTTTTGGACAACTCGTTTGATGTTGACCAATTCTCCATGGCTGCTTGTAACAAATCCCATTGGCCCAAAATTTTTAATGATTCCCACATAGAAATGCTTACATTGGTATTCTTAATTTTATCAATAATGTTAAAAGGATATGGATTCTCCTTATGCTGCCCCTGGCATGAATTTCTCCTACACATGGGCTACTGTACCCAGTACCTGAGTTGGCTTAGACGGTAGTTTGGGTTGATTTTGAATGTTTGGGGCTGCACTTGGATTACTTATACCTTGAAATGTGACATAATGAAGAGAAGTAATTGGATTAGAGGACTACCCTTCCTCTATATTCTTCTTCTTATACCTCGTGTTGGTTGCCACTCTTTGAGAAGGGGATTGATTTATTCCACAAAAATCCTTAGCTTACAAATTTACAAGTATTGTCTTGTTTGGAGGTGCTTCTTGATTAGCTACCTACCATCGCTAACTTTCTTCTTGGTTTGGTTCTTGAGGAAAACCCACTGTAGTCACCATCAATGCTTGATTTAAAGCACCATTGAAGCATGTTTCTTGATTATGCAGCTTGGTCGCATGGGAATCACCATTTATATTCTTGTGCTATGTTGTTTTGAGTCGGAACCAAGGCCCTATATGTTGAAACCGCATTAGGGGTATATGCTTTGAATGGCCTAGTAGCTTGAACAGTGGCCTGTTTGGCTGATATGGAGGTTTATTAGGTTGGAACTGAGGCTGATAAGGTATAGAATTTTGAGCTTGCTACTTCTTAAGAGTTACCAACTCAGTTGATAAGTTTTGTAATTGTTTCATAACCTCTTAGAGTTCATTTCAATGGATAGAAGAAGAAGTGGAAGCTTCATTTGAACTCTGATTTTCTAGAGTAGGGATGGGAGATATTATAGGCGTTTGATTAGGATTAGGATTTCCCATATTTGGATAGAGAGGCATAGGTGACCTTGGTGTGATTTAACCAGATTGAATTAGGAAATTCTCATCTCTAATAGCTATAACATAAGCATCTGATAGGGTTATTCACCCCATAGATTTTATCATAATAGATATATCAAAATTTAGAGCTTTAAGAAAATAGACAAATGCAACTTCAGCTGTTGGTCCGAATTATAATTGGGATCCTTTCCCATGTTCTTTGTAATCTGGAATTTAAGTCTATCATCCACTTAGCTGGTGTCCTTTTGATTATAGTCATCTTCTCCAAAAGGGATAAGTTGTCACCCTCTTCCCAAATCCGCCACAAAGAGCTATGCGCAATTGATCTCAACTTTGAATCGATTATGCTCCCATGACTCGAACCACCGTGCAACACTTTTCCATTAAAATAAGAAGCCAACAACTTGACCACAACATCCATCTTGACAATCTCATGTATGGCATAAAAATTTTCAAATTCTTGAATGTGGTTGATGGGAGTTGTGTGATTTTCTCCAAAGAAGTATGGAATTTTTTTAATGTTGCTATCGGGATGGATTTTGTGCATTTAGGTCAAGTGGACTGTTGCCTATGAAATTTTCATATGGGTTTAGAGATGGCTGATTTGGTGGTTGTAGTGAGCCATCCCGAGTTTCCCGAGAACCCTAGTCGATCAAGAAAGGGTCTTCTAGGTGGAGGTGTTGATAAAGTTTGATTTGGTGGAGATTGATACCTTTGATCTCTTCCCCCTTCTTTCTCTATCTAGGGATAAGTGTAGATAAACAAACAACCTCTTTTCTCTTATTCTTGACCTTGTTTGGATTCTTCTCATGAACTTGATAAACTTGGGCTATTGAAACCACTAGATTTGATTGATGTAATCCCCGGATGTGTTGCTTTGCAAATCCTCCAAAGGATAGAATTTCACAAAGACACACCCAATCTTGATAAAATTGAAAATATAAACTTTCTCCCAACTATTGTGCCAAAATGTTATGTCGAAAAGTAGCACCCTAGGATTTACACATTACAAAACCCTACTTTTGACTAACATGGGATTGTCTCAAGGTGTGGGACCTTTGCGATTGAGACAAACCTCCAGAGAAGGTTGGTTCCTGAATTATTCTAATGCTGATATACTCCTAAACTACCAATTCTAAGGGACCAGAGAGAGAGAAATACATAAATGTAAATCCTAAACTAAGGGAGGTGATAACACCAAAACAAGACTAGAGAGATTCCTAGTGAGTGAAAGTGGGGGAAATGGGGAAGAAGAGGGAAAATAAAATGCCACAGTCCCAAAACACATTCAAACCTCCAATCTTGTTGAGCAAAAAAAATTTAAGCTCTGCAAAGGAACACAATATGCACAATATACCTACAAAATAAAATAGAAGGCAAGAAATGAAATATAAATCAAACTAGCGCAATATAAGAACCATAAAACACTAATTTTTTTGCTTAAAATTGTGCACAATCCTTTACAGTATAGGCACAAGGCATGAATCCTTCACAAAATGCTTAAATTTGAGGCCTTCAAATGACAAAAGTGCCGAAACATTTTTAGCAGAGTTCCTCTACAATTTTTGAAATCTCTCCTCCTTTCAAATGAGGGGAATTTACATATATATATGGAATAAGAGCTGCCAACCAACCTCACATATTAATTATTGTTCATAGTGTGAACACTTAGGAGTGGTTTTTGTTATTTGGTAGTAATAGTTTTTAATATTTATAAAATAATATATTGAGTGTGTACAATTAGTTGTCATGCACAACTCATAGAGATAGGAATGTGTGAGAATATCTTGGGATTGAGAGTAAGACTAGGGAATAAAGGAGAGATATGGGGATAAAATTATAAGACTTGACTCCATGATTTTAGGAAGCAAGCAATTGTATAAAATGCCCTCTCATATTCAATAGAAATTGCTCCATTCTATTTACATTTGGTTTCTATCTTTTGTAGTTTTCATTTCATGTGTTGATTTTAATTAATTATTGCTTAATTTATTTATGCAAATCTAGAGATTTAGCATCATCTCGCATCAAAGAAGGTTAGGAAGATTTATGAGAGTGATTGCTCAGGGATAAAACCGCAACCTCAAGGATGCAGATTTGAGAGTTTTAAAGCTTCCATCGCATTTTTTGGATTTCGATCTTAAAATAAAACCACTAGTAATTCGTGTTTTTCTTAAAAACATAGATTCGGAAATTTCTAGTTTTTTTTGGGTTTGTTTATTTCTATTATGGAAAATTTTTGTGAAAATATTACGGAAACCCATTTCGTATTTTAAGAGTAATCATTGAAACAATTCTGACATTTGTAATTATTTTGTAAAAAAAATAGTGAGTGATTTCCAACAATAAAACTTTGATATGCTTTATTATTTTGGTTAAATATAAAGTTGGATACTATTTTAAGGGTGCATTATCAGTTGAAAAGAAACCCAATATAATTGTAAAATGATCCTCAAAGACAAATTTGGCTGAGCTAGCAACATCACGATGGAGGATGGAGGCATAGGAGGATGGAGGCAAATTGGCATCTCTTGTTAGTCACCAACAAAGAGATTGCTTCATGGTATTGGTGACCTTTTATTTTTTTGTGTGGTGTGTTTACTTTATGTTTTAATAATGAACAAAAGTAAAATTCTGTTTTAAAGCTCCCGCATGAGAATAATTTTTGTTTTGTAATCCCTCTAAGTTAGAAACAATGATGTGAGCAAAATAATGTACGCTTCTATGTAGTGGTTGGTTCCACTAGACAACAATTTTCTGAGTTCGAGGTTCTCTTTGAAAACCTCATATTGTTTGAGTTGGTACTCATTGAAAACCTTCATTTATTTAAAGATCATGAGCAGGTACAGAGATAGCTTTCCCCATGTTCACACTAAGGGGGTGATTGTTACCGAAATATTGTTCATTGTGTGAACACTTAGGAGTGGTTTGGGTTATTTGGTAGTAATAGTTTTTAATATTTATAAAATAATATATGAGTGTGTACAATTAGTTGTCATGCACAACTCATAGAGATAGGAATGTGTGAGAATATCTTGGGATTGAGAGTAAGACTAGGGAATAAAGGAGAGATATGGGGATAAAATTATAAGACTTGACTCCATGATTTTAGGAGCAAGCAATTGTATAAAATGCCCTCTCATATTCAATAGAAATTGCTCCATTCTATTTACATTTGGTTTCTATCTTTTGTAGTTTTCATTTCATGTGTTGATTTTAATTAATTATTACTTAATTTATTTATGCAAATCTAGAGATTTATCATCATCCGCATCAAAGAAGGTTAGGAAGATTTATGAGAGTGATTTGCAGGATAAAACCGCAACCTCAAGGATGCAGATTTGAGAGTTTTAAAGCTTCCATCGCATTTTTTGGATTTCGATCTTAAAATAAAACCACTAGTAATTCGTGTTTTTCTTAAAAACATAGATTCGAAATTTCTAGTTTTTTTATTTGTTTATTTCTATTATGGAAAATTTTTGTGAAAATATTACTAAACCCATTTCGTATTTTAAGAGTAATCATGGAAACAATTCTGACATTTCTAATTATTTTGTAAAAAAATAGTGAGTGATTTCCAACAATAAAACTTTGATATGCTTTATTATTTTGGTTAAATATAAAGTTGGTTACTATTATAAGGGTGCATTATCAGTTGAAACGACACCCAATATAATTGTAAAATGATCCTCAAAGACAAATTTGGTGAGTTAGCAACATCACGATGGAGGATGGAGGCATAGGAGGATGGAGGCAAATTGGCATCTCTTGTTAGTCACCAACAAAGAGATTGCTTCATGGTATTGGTGATCTTTTATTTTTTTGTGTGGTGTGTTTTACTTTATGTTTTAATAATGAACAAAAGTAAAATTCCTGTTTAAAGCTCCCGCATGAGAATAATTTTTGTTTTGTAATCCCTCTAAGTTAGAAACAATGATGTGAGCAAAATAATGTACGCTTCTATGTAGTGGTTGGTTCCACTAGACAACAATTTTTCTGAGTTCGAGGTTCTCTTTGAAAACCTCATATTGTTTGAGTTGGTACTCATTGAAACCTTCATTTATTTAAAGATCATGAGCAGTACATGGAGATAGCTTTCCCCATGTTCACACTAAGGGGTGATTGTTACTATGAAATATTGTTCATTGTGTGAACACTTAGGAGTGGTTTGGGTTATTTGGTAGTAATATTTTTAATATTTATAAAATAATATATGAGTGTGTACAATTAGTTGTCATGCACAACTCATAGAGATAGGAATGTGTGAGAATATCTTGGGATTGAGAGTAAGACTAGGGAATAAAGGAGAGATATGGGGATAAAATTATAAGACTTGACTCCATGATTTTAGGAGCAAGCAATTGTATAAAATGCCCTCTCATATTCAATAGAAATTGCTCCATTCTATTTACATTTGGTTTCTATCTTTTGTAGTTTTCATTTCATGTGTTGATTTTAATTAATTATTACTTAATTTATTTATGCAAATCTAGAGATTTATCATCATCTGGCATCAAAGAAGGTTAGGAAGATTTATGAGAGTGATTGCAGGATAAAACCGCAACCTCAAGGATGCAGATTTGAGAGTTTTAAAGCTTCCATCGCATTTTTTTGGATTTCGATCTTAAAATAAAACCACTAGTAATTCGTGTTTTTCTTAAAAACATAGATTCGGAAATTTCTAGTTTTTTTTTGGGTTTGTTTATTTCTATTATGGAAAATTTTTGTGAAAATATTACGGAAACCCATTTCGTATTTTAAGAGTAATCATTGAAACAATTCGACATTTGTAATTATTTTGTAAAAAAATAGTGAGTGATTTCCAACAATAAAACTTTGATATGCTTTATTATTTTGGTTAAATATAAAGTTGATACTATTTTAAGGGTGCATTATCGGTTGAAAAGAAACCCAATATAATTGTAAAATGATCCTCAAAGACAAATTTGGTGAGCTAGCAACATCACGATGGAGGATGGAGGCATAGGAGGATGGAGGCAAATTGGCATCTCTTGTTAGTCACCAACAAAGAGATTGCTTCATGGTATTAGTGACCTTTTATTTTTTTGTGTGTGTGTTTTACTTTATGTTTTAATAATGAACAAAAGTAAAATTCCCATTTAAAGCTCCCGCATGAGAATAATTTTTGTTTTGTAATCCCTCTAAGTTAGAAACAATGATGTGAGCAAAATAATGTACGCTTCTATGTAGTGGTTGGTTCCACTAGACAACAATTTTTTACGAGTTCGAGGTTCTCTTTGAAAACCTCATATTGTTTGAGTTGGTACTCATTGAAAACCTTCATTTATTTAAAGATCATGAGCAGTACGGAGAGATAGCTTTCCCCATGTTCACACTAAGGGGTGTGATTGTTACTGAAATATTGTTCATCAGGTGAACACTTAGGAGTGGTTTGGGTTATTTGGTAGTAATATTTTTAATATTTATAAAATAATATATGAGTGTGCACAATTAGTTGTCATGCACAACTCATAGAGATAGGAATGTGTGAGAATATCTTGGGATTGAGAGTAAGACTAGGGAATAAAGGAGAGATATGGGGATAAAATGATAAGACTTGACTCCATGATTTTAGGAGCAAGCAATTGTATAAAATGCCCTCTCATATTCAATAGAAATTGCTCCATTCTATTTACATTTGGTTTCTATCTTTTGTAGTTTTCATTTCATGTGTTGATTTTAATTAATTATTACTTAATTTATTTATGCAAATCTAGAGATTTATCATCATCGGCATCAAAGAAGGTTAGGAAGATTTATGAGAGTGATTGCAGGATAAAACCGCATGACCTCAAGGATGCAGATTTGAGAGTTTTAAAGCTTCCATCGCATTTTTTGGATTTCGATCTTAAAATAAAACCACTAGTAATTACGTGTTTTTCTTAAAAACATAGATTCGGAAATTTCTAGTTTTTTTTTTTGGTTTGTTTATTTCTATTATGGAAAATTTTGTGAAAATATTACGGAAACCCATTTCGTATTTTAAGAGTAATCATTGAAACAATTCGACATTTGTAATTATTTTGTAAAAAAATAGTGAGTGATTTCCAACAATAAAACTTTGATATGCTTTATTATTTTGGTTAAATATAAAGTTGGATACTATTTTAAGGGTGCATTATCAGTTGAAAAGAAACCCAATATAATTGTAAAATGATCCTCAAAGACAAATTTGGCTGAGCTAGCAACATCACGATGGAGGATGGAGGCATAGGAGGATGGAGGCAAATTGGCATCTCTTGTTAGTCACCAACAAAGAGATTGCTTCATGGTATTGGTGACCTTTTATTTTTTTTGTGTGGTGTGTTTACTTTATGTTTTAATAATGAACAAAAGTAAAATTCCTGTTTAAAGCTCCTGCATGAGAATAATTTTTGTTTTGTAATCCCTCTAAGTTAGAAACAATGATGTGAGCAAAATAATGTACGCTTCTATGTAGTGGTTGGTTCCACTAGACAACAATTTTCCGAGTTCGAGGTTCTCTTTGAAAACCTCATATTGTTTGAGTTGGTACTCATTGAAAACCTTCATTTATTTAAAGATCATGAGCAGGTACAGGAGATAGCTTTCCCCATGTTCACACTAAGGGGGTGATTGTTACCGAAATATTGTTCATAGTGTGAACACTTAGGAGTGGTTTGGGTTATTTGGTAGTAATATTTTTAATATTTATAAAATAATATATGAGTGTGCACAATTAGTTGTCATGCACAACTCATAGAGATAGGAATGTGTGAGAATATCTTGGGATTGAGAGTAAGACTAGGGAATAAAGGAGAGATATGGGGATAAAATGATAAGACTTGACTCCATGATTTTAGGAGCAAGCAATTGTATAAAATGCCCTCTCATATTCAATAGAAATTGCTCCATTCTATTTACATTTGGTTTCTATCTTTTGTAGTTTTCATTTCATGTGTTGATTTTAATTAATTATTACTTAATTTATTTATGCAAATCTAGAGATTTATCATCACCAACATCCTTCATTAAATTCATGTATGTAGGTATGGGAAACCATGATGGTTCACTTTTCAATGGTACTTTTCTTGCATGGTGAACTGGGGTCAAAAGTCATACCTCATTAATCTGGTTGTTAAGCTACCTTGTACGATATCATTAATGTCTTTCCATATCTGAAACTCTTTTTATCACTGAAGAAAATCGCTAGCTAACACACAACAATAAGGCTAGAGGCACCACCGACGAGGAAAAGACTTGTCACAGAAATGTCGTCATAAGAGAGTGAGGGGAGGTTGATGTGTAAAAACAAAAGGCAATTGATACGTGATAGGAGGTGACGTTGATGTGCAATGAGTGGGTGGTCGGGATGGGGAAAGGTAGAAAGATACATGTCGAGAGGGAGGTTGACACACGACAAGAAGTAAGCATTGTCGCTTGACAAAGAGCGGTTATTGCATGACGGGAGAGGTGTTATCGCACAATAAGAAGAAATAATTATCACACGATAGGAAGACATGTTGTCACACAACAATAAGGTGTGGTTATCACGTGACATGAAGAAATTTTTTTCGACGACAGAAGATATATTTTCACATGAAAATGAGATGTTGTTGCGTGAAAACAAGGTAAGGTTATCACACGACAGGAAGAAAGTGTCTACGTGCATTAACGAGGTGAAATATGTACATTTTTCTAGTTTGACCATTAATGCAAATCCTTCTCCAAACCTTCTCCACAATGATAAATATCACCGCGAGATATTTTGTAAACTACTCCAATTAACAATCAATTCCTAGACCTATAGATTGATACAATTTTCAAGAGGTGAAAAATGGATAACAGTGTCGAGATCTTCTTAAATGATGAAACACATTCAAAAATTAAGACTTTAAGATTTGTGAGTGTCCCATCGGGCATGCCAAAAAAATTTATCTCTCGAAAGTGGACCCTTGTTGAGATATGACTTGCAGGGATTCTAAGATTGCTCGAAATATCTCACTTTCGTAGATACAATGGAAACACCTCAAGTCTATGGGTATACCTATTATTGAGGTGAGTCTTCAAGATGTCAGGCTGGTTCTTTTTTGATGTATCCTAAACTAATTTTTAGGGGTTTTGAGGGTAAAAATATTATTGCAAATGAATTTAAAATGGGGTGATACACGAAACTTGTTGAGGGATTTGAATGAGTACACGCACAATCCAATTGAGAATGAATTTTGGATGTACAAACCAATATTTTTCAGCAGAATATTAAGGAAAAACATTGTGTGTTGAGGGAATGAGTCACAAAAACACAATAAGATAAACATGCACACTAATATTATGCAAAAATTACTAAATTTGCAACAAGGTAAGATGATTAATCAGGGAATTTTAAATTCACAAGAATTAATGAGATATACACACCACTGTTAATAATTAGAAAGGAAAAATTAGTTCTTAGTCAAAGGGAAAAAATGGCAAACTTTTCTTAAACACTACTATGTCCAAAATTCCTCCTTGTGCCTTGTAATTGCACATAATATATAACAATATTATTCACCCATCCCATCCTAAAAATAGGCTAAAATTTGTACTCACCCATGCATGTTAATTTTACCCCTTTATCATGAATAAATAAAGGAATAAAAATAGACATGTTGATTACAATGAGGCATTAATAGCCTTGGTTACAAAAATAAAATTCAGTCCAAGTGTAGTTGACTGATCTATTTTTAATAAAATAGGATGAATAATTTGGCTAATAATAGCCCTTGCTTGTTGTGTAAGTATCCTCCAATGTGCATGCAATCTCTGTCTTCTTCTACTTGATGTGACACTTGCAACTTGATCCACTTGCAATGATATTTTAGGCATTCTTTAATTCTACCCCTTTGGATGCACATGCAAAAATTTAATCTCCCTGTGTGAGAAAAATAATTCTTTTATTTGCAATACTTGAAAAATATTCACCCATGTATTTCATCCACTGTGGGGACCACTTGTAAGCTCTGATGTTGACATTTTTCTCTGTCTTATATGCATGAAAGGTATAATTTTTCTTGACTTGGAAAGTTCACCCGTCACATGCAAAAATAATATTCTCCTTAGAAAAATCAAAATGTTAATAATCAAAATTCCTTGTTCCTCACGTGAGCATAAGTCCATGCAATTATCATTATTATGTGACCTTGTTTCAATTATTGACAATCATGGACTATAAACTATGGTATTTACCTTGATCATTATAAGTTTTTCCTTAATAATGGCATATGATATAGTCTAAGGTAAGGTCAACAACATTGATTTATTTTAAAAGGGTCCCCTCCCCATGAGGATTTGACCCATACTCATATTGTCGGTGACACATTTGAACCATGGTTGACCTACGTTTTTTTATATTCATCATTTATCTTTATTCCTTTTAATCTTGATCATCTACATTTGATGTCGGTGGAGTATCAAACCATGGTTCATTTAGGTTTCTATTGTAAATTTCCCCATGTAAAAGACTAACCTTGGGTCAAATTAGGTCAAGAATACTTATGGAATCCTAAAGTTTCATTTGCATTGCTAGATCTATTCGAGCTACGTGAATTCTATGAAAATTTTCTTAGCCACCATGAATTTGAACTTCTATCTTTCTGCTTCTACGTAATATCTTTGAGATATTGCTCATTTGAGAACCTCCTATTGGAGAGCCGAGAAACATGGCCATCATGAATGTGTTTTTGGACCTCGGGCTATGACAAATAATGGATTCTCAAACCTAAATACTTGGTAAGATTTTCATTTCTTCTACTTGATGCGAGTCGACATGACAAGGCTTTATTATCTCGATTTATGTTATTTTGCGGTATGTCTCTTAAAGTATTTGTGAATTGGGTGCTTAATTTTTTGAGATGGATTTGAGCTCTAACCTAGCTTTGTGTGGTTATGTTTTAGATTTATCCCTTGTAACCATTTTGAAACACAATTCCTATGAAATAATATCTTTTGAATCATTTTGGGACTCTACTTCACATTGTTTCTATTTTCTTGAAAATCAAGTACATTCTCACTTTCATAGCTTAAGGTTTCTAGGAGGCAAAAATCGTTCGAAATCATAATGGACACCATTGATGAAATTTTTGAGCTATTTAAATGACCTTTTACTCAGATGAATGATTTTCCGGTAATTTCTCGAGTGGGCATTTTCATCTTATGTTTCTACCAGGAGTTTATTTTGTGAATTGAAACTTGATTCATTTCATTTTGTTTCGATGTGGATCAAAATGTTTCTCTTTGTGGGTATTGCATATTTGACTAGTAACTCTGCAACTTTTTCTTTATTCCTTATAATACATGCTCCCGCCAAAATTCAACTCAAAATGTGGCTTGATTTACACCTACTACTTTTTCTTTTGAAAATTAGTGGCCGTGACCTTGCTTTTGAAATGGTCATCATTTATAGTTTTCTAGCTCTATTTTATAATTTTATTTTCTCTATCCTATTGTTCATTTCGAACCAACCCACTTGGTGTGTAAAAATGATGTTATTTTCCTCTTATTTAAGCATCTATATGTCCTTTTCTTAGGTATTAAGACAACATTTTCTAGCTATCCTTTGATATTTTCTACATTTTCATTGGGTGACCTTGAAAGTGAAAGTATAGCTTCTTCTCTCACCACCTCACCATAATTATTTGTATTGACTTATTGTGGAGTTTCCTTATATGTTGGTTGCATAAGGCCTTCATCATAACTACTCATTTACGGTTTTAAGCTGTTATGTGTTTCTCCTTTACTATTGCCTTGGCGATTTGATCCGACTAGAGTGAGGGTTTCTTTTGAACAATGTGAGCTCATATTTACTTGTTGAGCTCTAATTTTCTGGGTAAGTGTATACTTTGAAAACTTTTTGTTTCAACTACTTGTGATTTTGATACTAGAAACAATGTGAATACTTAATAGGGCATCAACAATTCGAGATTTTTTTCCGTTCATTATTTTTGTTTTTTTACTAACATTATTCTCAATATATTTTCACTCACATCTCCTATTTGGGGCTTGGTAATATGAGATGTGGAATCTAATCTATTTCATCTTGTTTCTATTTTCCTGAAGCTTTGCTTTTGGATATCGTGAAACCAAGTTGATCTAGTTTCTCTGTTTGCTGGTTTTGGCACATTTTGTTGGTTTTATCACAATTTGATGAAGTTTGGACGGTATAATTTGACACATAAATCTGCTAGCTCTTATTACTGAAAGCTATATTCCCTCTTTTATTTTGTAGCTATATTTCTTGAAATAAATAAAGTCCTCTGATTTTTTTCCAAAAAAAATTATTTGAAAGCTTTTATTTACATAGACTTGTTGTAACTATTCTTAAAAATATGAGGTTTATTTATTTCAAACACTAGCATTTGTCATCCTCGGGATTGTTTTTTTGGCCACTCAAAACTAGATCTTGTGATGCATTTTCTATTTTCTTTGTTATGTTGTACTTGGCTTTTCTAAATTGAAGATCTCGGTAAGTTGTTGCAAAACCCACATGACATTCGTTCTTCATAGTCACACTATTAAATGGCTTTGTGCTACCCCACATTTGTGATCTGCTTTGAATGGATTGAAATAATTCTATTGTTTGATCTATAAAGGTTTTTTGAGTTGAGTTTGTTTATTTCTCATTGTATTAGCCCCAAAAATCTAGGTGATGTTATTTTGTATTTTGACCTTCCGACTATAACTTTGTATATTTATTATTATGGCTCGAATAATACACCCTTCTTTATCTTAAATGAGTATTCGATATGTTTTCATTTCTTATGTCAAGTTCATATAATGACAATGTCATTCCAAACATTCACGATTTGTAAATCAATGCACCTTTTAAGGTTTATAATTTATGAATAATGTACTTTATTTCGGTATGAAGTTGAGTGGAAATGAAAATCACGATTTGTTTCTCCCATCCGAATTCTTACGCCTTCGATGTTAATGATGGGATGTTCATCTGTAAGGACTTATAACTTACTTGTAAATTGGGGGTGTTTTGACATCAATTATACTCTGAAACATTGTTTTGAATCTGATTTATTATCACGACATACTTACTCTGGAAAATATAGTCTCTAATTACATCGATGTATCCATGGATCAGATTGGCCCTTCTCTCGTAAAGCTTTGTTTTCTTATTTTCTTTTTGATGCTACAAACTAACAATGTATTTATGATTCTCAAACTATGCTTAGTATATCATGACGGCTGAAATACTTTTGCAGCACTTAAATGATTGTAACTCTTGGAAATGAAATTATATCCTTTGTAAGATGATCCTTCATGACTTTTATTTAGGAAAACAATCCATTCTCTGTACTTCCTATGATCATGTGTCAATGTTTGTACTCATTATTTGAATGGAATGTGAACACTATAGTTTGAAAACATGATGAGTCTTTCCATATTTGATTTGAATAATAACCTCCCCGATCCCTTTTAGCACGCTTGTACTTTCTATATTTGAACCTTTTGAACTTCCTTTTCATCATCATTATCAGTAACTTTACTTACTTGAAAGAGAAAAGAAGATGAACAATGTTCTTAGACCCTTCTTTTCACTTGATTCGAGTTATATATCTTAAAAAATCCCCTCATCCATTATGTATTGATTTAAAGTTCATTTTTAAAAGTGCATTTTATTAATAGTTGTGAATATAACAAGCATGAAATTTGGGGCTTGAAAATCATTCATTTTCCCCTTTCGTCAATGGTAGCGACTTGAAAAAGTGGTGAAGAGGAAACATCAAGGAAAAAAAAGCGATACCATAATCATGGAAATTCAAGAAATGATGGATTTCATCCTTTCTTTGTTCACAACTTTACATATATGTACTTTCATTGCATGCACTTTCTATCAGAGTTATTCCCATGGCTTGTGTGGGTTTACTATACTATTATTCCTCATGAATAAATGAATTATTTTCATGTAATGAGATGTATATCTTTTCTTTTCTATACTTTCTTCATTTGTATGGATAATAAATGAACTTATACAACTCAAAACACTTAAATAATTCACTTAATCATATAAATAAATTTAAATCAAGTGTACCTTTTTGATGCTCATTAAAAATGCAAACTACTTGTAAAAGTACACCTTTCCATGCTTCAAACCTTCAACTTGTTTACAGTTAAAGAACATTATGTCTGATAGATGCCACCCATCCTACCTTCTTCAGGGCCTTGCAATGGTATTTTATTGTTGTTAAATAGTTCTGAAAAAGGTATCAAATTGGAAGAGCTGCATCTATGATGCATGGCATTTTGTAGTTACACCCGAGTTGTAGTTTTGATCCAAATGTGACTTCCAAGACTGTCCAAAACCAAAAACTAAAACTCTATATCACCTTGCATGATTTATGCCCCAAACATAGTCAAACTTGTAGCCTGACCAATCCAAGAAACTTAAAATTTTTGAGTTGACCTTTACGTCGCAGGTGGGAAAAAGTCAACAACATGATGGAAGCATCTTCTAGTTGCGGGTTGCCTTAAAATAAGTCAAGTATATTCAGTATTAAGGTTCAAATACAAACATAAGAGACTGAGAAGATACAAATGGAAGCACACGTTCAAGCTTTCAATTCAATGCACTTAAGCATATTCAAGAACATCAAAAGTTTGAGTTCAGCGGTGTATAGGTGTCATCTATAAATAATGAATACAAAATATAATCTTCTCAAGGGATTCAATTTCATCAAAAAGAGCTTGAATACGAGATAAGCAAGCCATACAAAGAAATGAAGAACTATATCGCAGTTGTGAGCATATTTCCTTGAGATACTTTCCAAAATATCAAGTCGAATTTTAATATACAATTATCACAAGGAACAAATCTATTTAGAAGTAACCAAATACCCAGTCCATGTATGAAAACAAGTTATCATTAAGTATGTTTTCAAGACTATTTCATATTTGTAATCAAAGTACAAATCAACAAGAATACATCTCCATTAAGGTGGATTTTCTAGACAAATATCTAGATGAGTATAGAGGTACAAAAATCCCATGCTAAATACAAATAATACGATGCAAGATAGAATAGAGTCAAGAAGCAAAATAAAATTTCTGAAAACAACTATCGTAACAAATGAAATCTCAAGGTAAAAATGAAAAGTATGTGGAGCTTCATTCTTAGGAATTCCATTCTCTAAGAGATCAAAACAGAGCTTTATTCAAACCCATGAAATGCAAAATAAACCAAATTTTGAATTTATAAATGTATTTTGAAATCAAGGAATGGAAAACAAATATGATGCTCAAAAGAAATATACCTTTGAATAGTAAGATCTCTAACAATAATCATAAGACCCACATTCGAGGTTGAAGAAATAAGGCTCGAATCGCATAAATACCTAGAAGTGTTTTTAGAGAACAACAAAAAAGAAATAAACCCATTAACAGGTATTTCAAGATCTGTCTAAAAATCAACTCAAGATTTCAAAGATTCAAGGCTAATAAAGTAAAAACGATATAGAATCAAATCTTCACACTCAAACTCATAGTACTCCATGGTCATTTCAAATTTTTCAAATTTTTTTAGAAGGATTTTGAAAAGGAAACTAACTTACCGGTTTGAAAAAAAAAAATTGAAACCCGTCAAAGTTTCAAGGAAGAAACAAAGAACCAAGACCATATTCGATATCAATAAATTTCCATTCCATAGATGCAAGAAACCACGAATAAATAGATATTCATTATCAAATCGATGGAAACAAAGATCTCGAGTAACAAGAGAGTGAGGAACTCAGAGAAATGTGACTAAAAGCTCACCGTTATGGGAGAATGCATCAGAAACCCATAGAGATTCGATAGAGGAAATACATATGTGAGCATCCAGGACTTCATTTTGAGCTAGCAATAAGTATCAAAAAGTAATAAAATACGAACCCACAAATGGTATTTGATTTATCAGAAAATGCAAAGTTAAAGCTCAAGAAAAAATATTTACAGGTGAAGGAACCAGAGAACTCACCCATTCAACAATGTGGCTATGATGCGAGAAAACAAAGAAGAGAAATAAAATGCCTATGAGATCTAAAATCTCACATAATCTCATCGATGGTGGCCAACATCTTCAGAATCCATAATGAAGCTTCAAACTGATCCTTAAAAATGTAGGAAATAATAAATAAAAAATCACGAGAAAGATATTGAGAGCTCCAATGCATAAAAAATGGTGGTCTGGAATGATTTTTCTAGGTCTTCCCACCTTAGGCTCAACCTTTACAAATGACCAAATATTGGGTCGAATTTCCATTGTACTACCTCAACCCATGGGTTAGGTCAAATTAACCCATCATAGAATCAAAGAACAGAGATAAATGGCTCTAAATTTGTAAGTACAGAGCAAATGATGTGGATGTAAATTGTAACGACCCACAAATTCACACACACGAACAACACAGTAAAAGACAGGATAATTTTTTTTTGAACTTGCTTGACACGTAGCATGATGCAACATGTCGTCACCAAGGATACAACTAACACTGAGAACAACTTGTTACGGGGATGACCACAAGGTCAGCACGGAAACGTTCACACCCAAAAGGACAATACACTTTTTTTTTTTACATGACAACATAGAGGTCCATCCACAATGAGATATTCTTGAGGATTATTTATTTTAAAAATACATCTTGCAATTCTTAGTTTACGTTTTCAAGGATGCTCAAGGTATGATTCATATAATTCATCTTACCAAGCTAAGTTTATTCTTTTTACACTGAGTAATCATTTTTAATCTTCTCTATTATGACATTCATTTGCTTAATTCGTTTGTTTAGAGAAAGGGGTAATTTAATTTCACAAGGCCATCTATTAACACTTACGCTACTAGAACTTGTTCATGCCCATATGACAACATGGGTTCACGTTCAACAACTTAAGAGAAAATTACGAGGTACCTTGGATAAAGTTAAAGGAAGAAGGTCAATTGAGTTCATCCTTGAGACATCATTAGTTCTTACTGAGGTTTAATTGGAGCTTGAGGTTTTATACGTAATTATTAATTATTTTACTTAGGCTTCGCTGGATGATTTTACAAAAGAAAACAATTTACCTTTCAAATGGTTGAGGGACAGATTGCGTGGTTTCGAAACCGATCCCTCCTACTTATTAAATCTTGTTAACTTATATCAACTAACAATTTGTTTCACCTTAGGATCATTCTAAGAATTCACCATACAAAAAGGATAATGTTCGCTAGTGTAGCTAGGGATATCAAGTTATAAAATTTTTACTTCACAAAGGATGGTTTCATTTTGATCACTCATGGAATTATTTGATTTCAAGTAGATCACCTCTACATTTATTTGTTGAATATAAAATTATTATTTGTTTAGCTTCTTAAGGGTTAACCGACCCATTTTACTTTACTTATAAAATATTGTCACTAAGTCTTAGAAAGATTTAACTTAACAATTTATTCTCAAGATCAAAGTTTTACAATACTCATATCAATGTAAAGATTGAATACCATTTCTCACAAGGATAAGTTACCAGTTTACCTACAGAAGGACAAGACAACATCATCACGCAATTTCAGAACAACCCAAGGCAAGAGGTCTTCTAAACTCCTTTGCAAGCACTATTACAAAATTTACCTCACATTGGACATTCTTACAAGGAACTTCATAAATTGCACTGATGAAACCTTTACAACTCTTTCCTTTAATCTACTCGCATAATCCATCTGCACAAATACTAACTAGAATCAGTTCATGAGAACTGAGCATGTTAAGGCTACACATTGCAACAGTAAGCTAACATTTAACAATATCAAGAAAGGGATGTTCTAATTCAAAAATGGATTAAAACACAACCCACAACTCTAAAATTATTCGCATGAGAAAGAAATCTAAACCATCCAACAAGGAGAAAGTCAAAATACCAGTAAGAACAAAATCACATAAAACAAGGCAAGACCTTATGGGTTAGGAACAAGAAAGTCAAGAGTGTTAATATCTTCTTCATGTAATCCTATGGATTATGTGATTGGAATCCAAAACTTACTCCATCTAACTAAAGGAGTCCAAGAGAAGACACAACATACTAATTATGATCGTAGGCGCGAAACAAAATGACGTTATCCAAATCTCCCAGGGGGAGGCTTCATAGCAATAATTAGGGTTCGATGCCCTTAAAAGAAAAACAACTATAGTTTTAGTTTTAACCAAGGAGTTTTACCACTACCTTCTTATAGGATTTCTTAAACGTAGGACTAGTTAACAATACAAAACCACTCTTCCAAAAGTGTACAAGGGAGATACAAAAAGGGCCATTATTCTACCAACAAACCTTATCCTAAACGTCAACTTCTCTACATAATATAAGGGGAGGCTAAAACCGAAAGTCGTAAATAATTTTTATATATTTCCGACAATGTCAATAAGTATAAAATAAAAATTGATTTGCTTAACAAGGCCACAAAATGGGACCTTTTAGTAACCAAGTTTGAAGAATACGATATTCGAGTCCGAAAACAAAGGGGATTCGATACGCAGAGGGTAAAACACCAACGATGCCCCAGACTCAAAAGACCCTACCACGAGTGCAAGCACAAAAAAAATAGGAACCAACACACATATCCATCAGGAAGGTTACGCAGTGCAGTCAGGCCTAGAAGTTCTATGAGCTCCTGGCCAATGGTATAGAAGATGGAAATTTTACCCGATCCATGTGGGCTTATCAAGGACATGTCTAGCAAATATCAAACAGATGAGAATAATAACCACCTATTATATTATCACTGTAATCAGCTGTCATCTAACAGGAAACGAGTTCACGAGTCCAATACCATGGATTCACCTACAACTTTTGTTTCGGTCCAGCTATTAATAACTTGCTTGCGACCCTTAATAAAATTTGTAGAGATTTCATTCAATAAAACTTACAATGTTTCCCCCTTACTTTAATCAAACAAGAGTTTGAACCAGGTAGTAGGTATAGTAATTTTCTCAACACGTAGAGGCCAAAATAGATGTCGGGTTATTCATCCTCTAGAACTGGGTACAAAAGTCAACCATGTACAGTTCTAAAGCAAAACCCTAATGTCATTTTCTAATCAAACAAAAAGTAAGGAATGCCCACAGGCTTAAACAAGTTTTAGAACACAACGTCACTATTAATGTACCATTTAGCAAAACAGAGAGCCCTAGACAGGAAATACGTATATATTCAACCCAAATAGAGATATGAAGGCTTAACCTTCCATATAGTAAGCCTTCAATTATAATTACCATCACAGAGTTCTTTAAAAGAGAGTCATATAAGCAACGAAACCCTATAATGTTTCCTTCCCTACGAACTAGACTGCATTACTCAAAATTGCAGTAACCCTTTTAGACAAGTATGAAATAGAGTAAGCTATAAGAGAGGAAAGAACATTCCAAGCAAAATCAGTGAAATTGGATCGAGATTTAAAGGGACAACCAACACAATCAAGCAGTGATATAAACAACCACGAAAACATTTGTCTAGGCGCCATTCAAGAGGAAAGAAAATTCATTTCAAGATACTGAAAGAAGGTAGAAAACTATTACAAGGAGTAGATTTAACATGCCTGTTTTAAATGCTAAATCTCATGGCCACGCATGTGCAGACCCCTTCTCCCCACAGTCCCAAAATTATTTCTCCACCAAACTCACGCTTCTCACCCACACGGTGTCCCAAATACCACGCAAAAGAAACATTAACCATTCCGGTAAACTGCATAGACACAGGCAGAAGGAGAAAATTCATTCTAGAGCAGTTAACCCCAATTCCCAGTATGTAAATCCACGAAACAGCAATAGAAATTTGGAATAATTAACAGGGTTTTGCATGTCCTTGCAATATGCTTTTACTCTTGAGTCTAGGTTCTAGAACAAGATCGGAAAGTCTTGCGTTCAACTATTCAAACAACTCATGAATTGCTTTCCTATTTAAGGCATTGTAAATTAGTTTTTTTAAAGCCATTAGGACGCACCTATTACATTAGTTTACCCATCAATTTGTGCGCAAAGAAAACATTCCAGAAACTAAAATCAAAGTTGATTCATGCTTACCATTGGAAGTCTCACACATTAGCTTGCTTCAATTAACATCACTTTTATCCTCCACGCTAAGCAAAATTTCTTTGAAGCATTTTGTCAATCAGTTTGCGTAATCTACTCCAACGACGTGAAGCAACATTGCCCAATATTGGAAAGGATATTTGTCAGACGATGAAGTAGTTGCAAGAGCTCTTGATATTAAATACCCGTAGCCTACCTGCCGCTCAAGCCCTAATCCTCCTCAAATTGAGCTGATACTATCTCAATAGAAAAGCTTGCTCCACACAGGTGTAGAATTAGAACTAGAATCATATATAGCCAAGTTTCCCATCTGGCTGAAGGCGCAGAAAACACAGCTGGTCTACATCTCCTGTAGTATTACTGTGCCACAGCATTCGGCTATACTGTGTATCAGTCAATACAAGATTACAACCTCTTTCCATTTCCAGCCTTATTCTCTGGTCCGGAGATGTGAGATACTCACCTGGTGCAAGACCATTCCAAACACCATTGTCATGACTGAGCAGATGAAATGGCCACAGAGGCAATCCACAAACCCGGTTTTCTCCATTGGGGTTTCAAAATTAGAATGAGAACACCGCTTCCTGGTCTCAATCAGTCCACGATCCGAAGCCATCACATCAAGAAAATCAATATGAGAAGAATTGTTATAATTATCCGTGACATAGCAATCAAGAAAAGCATAGGCGTTGGATACAGAAGCCCATGAATAGCCCTGCAGAGCATATGGTCTGAGATAGGGGATTGTGGCTTTGAAATCACGGGGCAGCCATTGTCCTGGCACAGATTCATATGTTCCCACTGTGCAATACTCTGTCCAGCAGACATATCTGGTGATGACCACATTGGGTGTGGTTAATTTGTGAACTTCTGCAAATGCAAGGCCGCTGTAATAGCATTTGGAGGTGCTGATTTTGTTAGGTGTCATCAGATTCGAGGACAGCATCAAACTCTCGGTGCAAACATTACAGCTGCAGCTTGTAAGGTGTGAAAAATCCAACAGAAACCCTTATGCCTGCCAGCTTAGTGACTCGCTGAAGAAGCTCATAAAATTGCAAAGCAAAATGTGCTTCATGAATATTCTGATATAGTGCAGATCCACGCCTATGAGATTCTCTCCCATGAGTTACATCGTAAAACAAGTAAGGTCTCAATAGAGAATCTCTGTAATAAATTTCATTGGGTCTCCTGGTAACACTCACACTGTCACTTAATCGATTTTGATAACATACTTTGAAGGAGAAATCTGAATCTGAGGATGCATTGATACTGAACAGATAACAATGTAGTTGGACAGCCTGCTCGTTGGAAGCGCTCAAAACGGCTTCTGCCTCACTGTGACCTGTCTACCGCCTGGCTATCTCCTGCTGCGGGTCGCTGCTGCGGATCCCAGACAAGAACATACCTCGCAGCACTCAAAGAACAATGGAGGCAACACGTCTGCTTCACTAGCTTGCAGTTGGAGCACACCCAGACTCCACAACCTAGCCAACATCCTCCCAGCGCGTGTCAAAAGGGCAGACTTGCAAGGAAACTCCATTAAAGTGCAGCGGCCAGTCTTCAGAGGAGCCCACGCGACCAGGGAAGGATGCTCGAACAAAACCAGACTGAAACCAAACAAAAGACTCCCAAAACAGGGGTTTCCTTCCCCCAAGACGCGGCAGACAAGGACATCAGGAAGTCAAAGAAGGTAGAGCAGATCATAAAGAAATACAGGTTTGAAGTGGTTGAAAGGTAGCTGGAAGAGACAGTGGCCACCAGCAAGGAATCCAACGCGCCAAACTTTAATACTCCACCCTCCACGCCAAGAAGGAGATAAGGCTGACCGACAAAGTAGGTTGGGGCATTACATAAACCATAATCCAACCACTCAGTAAGAGTAGGATTAAACGATCCATGTCCCAAATCTACAAGAGTACAGGGATCAATGGCCATGATCCAATCACCAAGTTCAATGCAAAACTCAAGCCCTAACCACATCCAACTCATGTTGATTTCAACCATGGTTTGAAAAATCAATGGCGTAGATCTAACACAAAGGATAAATGATCATTATATTAACAACTTGATCATTGCAATTGCTATTAAATTGAAAAATGTGAATAATCAAGGACAAAGATTAAAGGTCCTCATCAAACACAGTTAATACAACCACGGTGCGAGAACTCAAATGAAGTTATAAGTGCCACCAACAAAGTAGATGAATCTAGCCTCGTGGGGAGGAAAAATTCCCAATTAAATGAATACATTCCAAAAGATCCCAAATCTATGGTGTATAATATGATTAATCAATAAGGTCCAAAACCTTAGTTCCTTGAAAATCAATTTCCAACAACTAATGATTAATCAAAAGGTGAAAAAAAATTATGCATGGTATGATTAATCTAAAAGGGGTCCCTAAATGTATATATATGTTTTGATTATTCAAAAGGGGGCTAAATGCAAGGATAAGAATATATTTTATTATTATTAACCAATAATATAAAGTTTCATACCATTGACCCTTGTCTATGCCATTGAATAGAAAGATGGCTATGATGGTGTGCTACAAAAGGTGAATTATTACCTCAAATTTTGCAAAAATGCCTTTTTACTTGAGATAAGACAAAGAAGAGTGCACATACCTAGGGTCAACAAAATCACATGGATCATGAAAAGGAGTATGTTTGGCATGTGATCCACTAGAAGATAGAAAAACAAGAAGATGAAAGTTTAGCATATGCACAGATGTCAACATCAGAGATCATGAAGACCACTTTTTCTAATTACCTTATTTTTCACAAAATAAGGGTATTATTTTCTTGCACATACCTACAGGTGGTCCCCACACATTGGGTGAATGTTTTACTAAAGTATTGAAGACAAAGGAATTATTTTTTCCTACACAGGGATATTATTTTTACATGTGCATCCAAGGGGGAAAAATTGTAAAAGTGCCAAATTTATCATTGCAAGTGGATCAAATTGCAAGTGTCACATCATGTAGAAGAAGACAATGATTTCATGCACATTGGAGAAGAATTGAACAACAGGCATGAGCTATTATTAGCTAAATTATTTATTTAAGTTTATTAAAAATAGATGAGTCAACAACACTTTGACTTGAATCTATTTTTGTAACTAAGGCTATTAATACCTCATTGTAATCAACATGTTTATTTTTATTCCATTATTTATTCATGATAAAGGGTAAAATTACAATGTATGGGAGAGTACAAACTCTAGACTATATTTAGGATGGGTTGGGTGAATAAATTTTCTATATATTGTGTGCATTGGCAAAGCACAAAAGAGGGAATTTAGGACATAGGAGTCTTGAAGCAATTTTATGCAATTTTTCCTTGAATGAAAACTGATTTTTGCCTTTCCAATTATTTGCAATGGTGTGTATTTATTTATTAATTATTTTGAATGTCAATTCTCTAATTAATCAACTTACCTTGATGAAAATTATGTATTTTCTTCATAATCTTAGTGTGAATGTTTATCTTGTTGTGTTGTTGTGATTTATCCCTCAATACATAAGTGTTTTGCCTTAATATTCTGTTGAAAAACCATTGGTTCATGTATCCAAAATTTACCGTCAATTTTATTTTGCATGTAGTCAGTCAAAGTCCTTAATAATTTTTTTGTATCACCCATTTCAATTTTACTTATAGTCATATTGTTACCCTCAAAACCACAAAAAATTTAGTTTAAGATAGAAAATAAGGAACCGGATTTGATACGGAGACTCACCTCAGCAATAGGTATACCCACATACCTTAGGTGTTTTCATTGTATCTATGAAAGTGAAAGGTCAAAGAAATATTAGAAACATTGTTGTCATCTCTCAACTAGGGTGCACTTTTGAGAGATAATAGAGAATACGAAATGTACGATCAAGGGGTGGAAAATATAACAAAGGAATTAAGGACATATCCAAGCCAAATATTTTCAGCATGTTCAAGAACATGAAGTAGGATATTGTCAATGACATGGCCACTCAACTAGATGCACTTCATGCCAAGAAGAAAATATAAGATGAAAAGGAAGCACTTATAGAGTTTTTCATGCATGTAAAAGAAATAAATATAACTACGGATGTAGAGGCTTGGCTAGTATTGCACAAGAAAGTGAGGCTTCAACAAAATTCAAGATGATAGAAATAGAGAATGGATAATTTTTCTATGTTTCTCAAATAAATCCATGACCACCAAGACAAGGAGGTATGTAAGAAGAACCTATGCCATATTTTCATAATTTTCCTTGTAATCCATAAATGCAACCCCTACTTTGGGCTAATCCAAGAAATTTTCACTCCCTACCTTAGCGAATACCAACAACAATGGAAATCTCCATTTTTAGGCCAAAAATGGAAATAACCCCCTTCTTCATGGCAACATCCTTAGAGAGGATGAAATCAATAGTATAACCCACCTCTTAATTACCAACAATCTTACAAGTAGCCTCCTTATCCATAATAATAAGCTCGATGCCAAATCCCCAATCGGCTCTCAACAAAAATCCACTCAACTACTAGATCAACCAATGCCTAACCCCAAAAATAAATATAATCAGCTAGCCTATACCACTTTGAATCGACCTAATACTTTTCCTATTAGGTTGATGTTAATGACATCCATCTTCACTCAGGAAGAGAAATTCCTCCACCAAGTAAACCCATTATTATAGAGATTTCGATGAACCACATTCTTTATAGATTGATCCAAAACAAAGCCATAAAATGCTAGAAGTTGATTCAGTAGCACGCTAAATAGAAATGTAGTAAGGATAATATGTAAGCTAATGAACCAACATTTGCTGAAATATTACAAGAAAATATGACTAGCCTCAACTAAGATTATGATCATGATTTTGTCAATCAACTAAAAGATATATGTGTCAAAATTCCACTAATTCAAGTAGTCAAGGACGTACCCATTTATAACAAGTGTTAAGAATCTATACATAAAAACTAGGCGAAGAAGGAAGGATCCATCCAACATTTCTGAAAGATTCCAAGAAAAAATGACTGACCGCAAATCAGATTATGATTCTTATTTTTCAATCACCTAAAAGACATATGTGTCAAAATTCAAATAATTCAAGAAATCAAGGATGTTCCCATTTATAACAAGTTTGTTAAGAATCTATGCATAAAAACTAGGTAGAATAAGGATGGATCCATCCACTATACAAGTTTTTGGACAATTGGCTGATATTATACATGAAAACTAGTTTTACCCAAGTACATAGACCCAAACAGTCCTTTGGTAAACACTATAATTAATAAAACAACAATACATAATACTACGATCGACACAGGGGTAGCCATTAAAATCATGACCAAGAAAATCATGGATAACCCAAAATTGGAAGGATCGAGGCCAATACCTAAAGTATTACAACCTGCAGATAGATCAATAGTGAGACTTGAAGGATTCCTTGAGGACATAGTTGTTGTGGTAGACTCTTAGGAATGCCTGCTGACTTTATTTTCCTTTAACTAAAAATAAGTTTAGGAGGATATTTTATGATTCTAGGAAGACCATGGTTCACCTTTGATGATGCATTCATAAGTTGCATGTCGGTAATATAACTATGTCTAATAGAAGTGGTACTACGAAGATGATGCACTATCCTCCTGCTAAACCATTGAAAAATGAAGATCATATAATTTGGGTTGAAAAACCTAAATTAGATCGAGCTCTATACAAAAATCACAATTCTAGAAAATTCTTGTACCATGTAAGGACAAGAAGAATATTTTTTTATCTAATGTCTTATAGGATAACTATTATCTCAATTTTACCCCCTCGAAAAAAATTGAACAAACACGACCCCGTGTAGGAAGAAATCCAAGGGACAGGTTCCGTCACATGAGCCCACGTTTCAAATCCAACAAACAGGTTGCAGGAGCACTCTACAATGGAGTAATAGGGTCAAGGAAGGGCCAAATAGTGTCAAATAAAACCAGAGGCTCAAAGGAGAGGAATAGAGAAAGGCTCAAAGTCTTTGGGATTTACAAATAAGGTAGAACGAGCCCGAATTGACTAAGTATGAAAGAGTTCAATGGAAGCTTCCATGTGCCTCATTGGTGCTTCTCCAAAATTGAAATCCAAAACCATTCTCCAAACAAGCGCGAAGCTTCCACATGTCCTAGGTCTGAAAAGGGATAGAGTTAGCCATTGAAAAGTCCAAACGAGCGAAGGAACCACGTGTCAGCTTAGTGCAATTCCAAAAGAGAGAGCCCAAGGTGGAGACTCAAACTAGCAACAACCCTCCACATGGCAAGGGTTCAAAAAAATTCAAATGGAAGGTGGGCCCAAATCAGTTAAGTATAAGGGTGTCGGCGGAAGGCGCCAAGTGTCTCAATGATGCAAATTCAAAGGTGCGACCAAAAATAGAAACTAAAATGAGCACAAGGCTTACACGTGTCTAGGGTTCTACAGAGGCATCAAACCGAATTGCCTAAGTATCGTAGAATCATGGAAGGCATTGTACGATGGAAAAGTGACATGCAAGCATGGGAATCTACAAGTAACTCTTCCTCACACCCAATCTCCTGAGGTCATGCCGAGACAACCAGTGGGGATGGAATATGCGCAGGGTGCAGATAAGCTAGTTAGGTAATCTTATGTCTTCAACACGGAATAATGGGATTTGTGAATCTAAGGAAAAGAAGGCCCTCCTAACCTGAACTCCAGTGTGTGATTGATCATTTGTCAAGGATAGCTGCTCGAAGGCTCCAATCAATATCAAGCTCTGTCATGATTTGATCTATGGGTTATGGGATACGTGGAAGATGACCTATGGGTGCTTCGTATATATCTCCCGAAAAGGTCGTGAAAATCGAATGGCTAAACATGTAGTGGCTCTTTGGTGTTTTATGGATGATTCTCTGGTCTAGTCCAGAAATCTTTAGCTTGATTAGCTGCTACGTTTAATAATGATAGTTGTGTGATAATGTCTGGTGGAAGTGGAGAGGACCTAAACACCAACGTTTGCAAGCTGGTGTCAATATTTGATTTATTTGTAAGCCCATTGGGTTGTGGGACCCATGTGGATGATAAACCGTAACTTCATGGTTGTTGTGGACCTCCTATGGTCATATGAAGAGTCAACCCCTAATTTCGAGTATCCAGTAATCATATGCCTTTTTGGCCTCTACGTTTAGAACTAGAAGTTACACGATTTTCTTGGAGTACCTAACAGGTGTTCTGGAAACTTGGATATGTAAGCTAGTGTTTATATCAATGAGGAGGTCTCCTATGTCCTGGCTGTGGGACTAGTGGATCACAACCGAATGTTTTCTCTCTTTCAAGTCCTTCTACAGTCATATGGATATCTATCAAGGCAATCTATAATTTGGTTGATTTGACCAGAATGTGTGTGCTTTGTATCGTCTTCTATGTTTAATCCTCTTAGTTGTGTGTTGATTTCTTGTAGGTATGTTGTTGTTCGAAAGACTGAATTCCGAGATTTTGGTCTATGTCAATTAATGCTACAATAAGATTTGGTTAAGGCATGATTGGCTCAAAAATGTATTCCTTGGGCTCCCTAGGTCCCGTGATTGTCATACAAGATCAATATAAGCCTAACTGAAATGAAATAAACTAATTATGTAAGATATAGCTACAACATATATATATATATATATATATATACTCTATTTATTTATATTTTTGATAGAATTTTTAATATAATTGAAAGAGCAACTAATCTAATATATTCAAAAATGACAACTAACCTAATAGCAAAATTAAAATAAGCAAGGTAGCCCGGTGTAGCTACTTGCCTATGCAGTTGTGAGTTTATCCTAAATAACTAGATAGCTAATTAAATTGATTGAAAGACTCTCCATCCTATCTCAAGTGAGGAATGAATCATAGTTTCGAGAAACTATCAATCCCCTGACTTCTTTCCCAAAATATTGAAAATAAAATTTAACTGAAATGAAATATTTCACTACTCTATTTGATATGTTTTAACTAGAACTTTGATAGATAAAACCTAGAATTTTTAGAACAGTGGCGAATCCAGTGGTGTATGATTTTGTCCCCTCAGAATGATCTCCTCATTCCTTCATGTTCACGTGAATCCAGAAGAGCATGTATATGCTAGCATCAACAGAAAAAGGTATTTTGAACAATGACAGCTTTGGATATAGACCGAATATAATGCGAGTAGGAGAGGGATAACACAAGTGATAGAGATTGGCATATGTAATTCCTAGCAGGATTTATTGCAGAATACAACACAAGTGTACCAAGAGATTCTAGAATCTACCTTCTGTGAAGAACACAACTTGAAACTCTAATGGATTTAATCTACAAATGACACTACTCTGCTCTAAACTAATTCGTATGAACAACAATGAACAAGACTGGAGTAAGAAGATCGAATGACTTCTAATAGCAAAGGAAAAACTAGCATGGATGCAAAAATGAAAATAAAATGAGTCTTAAGCAAGAAATTCAAAGACTAAACAATGGAAATGAGAAGTTGAGGGGCCATTTGCTTGAAAACAAGCTGGCTATTTATAGATTTCACATTCACCCAAAGGTAATTCCTATTAGAACTCTTTTACCATTAAACAATGAAGAAACACTATTCCAAGGAACATAAAACATTAATACAAGCTAAGGCGGTTGAGAAAAGCTAGTGAAAGTTGAAAAATTACACAAGTTGCAATCAAAAGAACATGCTGGAAAACATGTGAAGGACCACCACCCTGAGCAGGGCGGCGGTTACAGGACCGCCACCCTAGCAAGGCGGTGGTTTTTTCACTAAAGGCCAAAAGCCTAGGAAAAGAACGGCAGAGGAAAAAGTAAAGCACAAGGAACTTGGATAAAGCATTTGGGATGCTAACATATACTTCGTGAGCTTCTTTGGATCCCAAACACCTTGTGAGGTGACCTGTATCATCATTGGGGCATGTGTAACATCGTTCTGGTGGTACAGTACCCTACAATTTTGGGTACATATAGGCACCATGTGTCATCCCGACACATCTTCACAAGTGAATATAAAAGCAGGTCCTTAGACTAGCACCAAGCCTCCATGTGTCTTGGGTAAGATATATGGCCCGCCAAATAAAAGGACTTAGTCAAAAACATAACAAAACAGAGCAAAGCTGCGGAAGGTGCCATGTGTCTCTTCAAGGTGCAATTTCAAAACTAAAATCCAGGAGCAGGTCCCCGATCGTACGCCATCTCTCCACGTGGTCATGTTCTAAGTTAAAGCGGGCCGGTGGGCCTAGGGAATACTTTTCGCCCAAATGGAAAATGTAGACCAACGGACCCAAGGATGGTTTTTTGACATAATGAATTGTGGGGATGCGGGGTATTTTGTGTATTTTTGTATTTTTTGTCAAAGTTCACAAAGTAAATATCAAGCCCACGGACCTATTCTACTAATTTGTTTTCACCATTTTTGTACGGACCCGACTCAAATACTCAAATGGACATATCTTTCGATCCAGGGCCCGAAATTCAACAAATTTAGCACCATTCAAAAGGTCTCGACCCTATCCTCACCATGGAAACTTGAGACTTTAATTTTGGTAAATTTAGGTGGGTAAAAAATGGGAAAACGTCTTCATGCCGTAAATATGCATTCTCGATTGCTCCCGATAACCGATCAGATTTGATTTGATCTGTGGTTCTTCCTTCTTCAAAGATGCCAACTAGACATAGGGTGGCACACTCATAGATTGTGGGAAGATTTGTAAGAGACATTGATGGATGGTGGTTGAGCTTGCAGAGCAAGATTTAATGCATCCTAGGGGTGGTTGGAACAAAGATCAATTTTCCCCTCCTCTCTCTCTTGTTCTTTCTATATATTATAAAGGAGAGGCATTTTTCAAGGGGTTGGTCATTTTTTTCCTTCGCCCCCTCTCTCTTCCTTAGGGTAGAATGCCAAGTCTAAATCCTCCTCTCATGGCTCTGTAATGGCATTCTCTTGCCTCTTGCCCACTAATGATGTACTTGTGTGAACTTTTGCAGCAATGAAATATGTTTTTTGATGCATCTGTCCATCCTTCTCTTATTTTTAAGGTCTCTTCTCACCTCTCGTCATTATAGGGTATCTTGTGCATACTATGATGTTTATTGCAGGTCCCGGAAGCCACATTTAATGGGTTTTGAAGGTGTGTTTTGTGTGAATCTATCATTGGTATGTGGTGCATCTTATTCACCCTCTCGTCTACTCACCTCTCTCCCCTTCGGAAGTTTGGATCTATGATTAGTCACTACCTTTTCTCGGTGCATCACCACTTGGTGTAGGCTCTCTTTCACCCTTTCTCTCTCTCCCTATCCCCTTGGAATGGTTAGATTAGGATAGATTAGATTCTACCTGCACTCGAGTAGCTTGTGGCAAGTAGATTAGGAAGAAAGAACCGGCTTTCTTCGGAGGGCCATCTTAGGTTTGCAAGTCCCACATCTTGAGAGATGGTCCCATGTTGTGCAATCACACCGAATGCCCCACTCAGACACAAGGCCATTTAGGGGTGCTATGATTCTACACTAACAATAACTATTAAAGAAATGAAGAAGTGGATGACATTTTAAGGTGTTTAAACTTCCCCTTGAACCAAGTTCTACCGTAAAAAAGCACCATGGATATTCCTCATTAGAATTTTATTCTTCATCAACTTCTTCCACATTCCCATTTACTAAATTCCATTAGCAAAATGCATATTCAGTGATTGATATATCCAAACAAGTAGAGATAACAACATGAAAATCACTCAAGGTCAACAAGTCGCTAGATAGACAACAACAACAATTGTTGATAGATCTTCTATAAAAACATGAAACAACATTTGCATGGGATTATGGGGATATGCATGGAATTCATCCTAGGATTTATACACACATTATTTATATCAGCAAAAGTTTTTAAAAAATTAAATAGCCACAAAGGAGAATGAACCCAACAAGAAGGGAGACCGTAAAAAGAGAATTGAAGAATTTATTAGATACTAGATTTATATATCCAATATAAAATACTCAGTAAGTGTTACCTCTTTTCATTTTTCCAAAGAAGAATGGAAAATGGAGGATCTATGTAGATTATAGATATTTTAATATAGAAACAAAGAAAGATTGTTTTATGTTTCCTTTCATTGATCAAGTACTTGACAGTTTGGTTGATAAGACGTATTTATCTTTTCTTGACAAATATAATGGCTATAATGAAATTCAAATTGCACAAGAGGATGTATACAAACCTACCTTCACATGCATATGGGGAACATTTTCTTATTCAATTCTTCCATTTGGATTGTGTAATGCACCTGCTACATTCCAGAGGGAAGTCTTGAGCATATTTTCAGATCCAACAAATGACTAAACAAAGGTCTACTTGGATGATTTCTCAATACATGGAAAACAATTTTTAGGAAGCTATACAAAATCTGGACAAATTTTTGAATAGATGCAAAGAGCACAATCTGTCCTTGAGTACTTATATATGTTACATGATGATGTATAAAGGTATAGTTTTAAGATACCATATTTCTTCTGATGGAATTCAAGTTGATTAAGCCAAGGTATATGTTATAATTAACCTAGCAACACAAAAGAAACAAAACTATGTTAGGAGATTTCTAGGCCATATTGGGTTTTAGAGAAGATTCATATAATATTTCGAAAGATTTTTGTGCCATTATTTGTATTATTAGGAAAGGATGTTGCCTTTGAGTGGACTGAAAAATGTGAGACTACATTCCAAAATTTGAAGAAAATGTTAACTACTACTCCTATATTAAGAGGACCTAATTGGAACCTACCTTTCCACATCCACACTGATGCATCAGACCATGCCATTGGAGTTGTCTTAGGAAAAAAATATGGAGTTTTGAATTATGCAATTTATTATGTTAGCAAGAAATTTTAGCATGCATAACTAAAATACACATTAATAGAGAAGGAGTTCTTTCCAATTTTACATGCTATAAATAAATTTAGGAACTACATCATAGGTTATCTAATGTTCACTCACACTAACCATGATACAATCAAATATCTTATAAATAAACTAGTAGTAAGTAGCAAAATCATCAAATGGTTCCTCCTTCTATAAGAGTTTTATGTTACAATATTTGACAAGCGTGACAAGGACAACATGGTATAAGATTTCCTTTCAATTATGGATACTAATGATGAATAACATGTAGTTAATGACTCTTTTATAGATGAGCACCTATTTTTATTTCTCCCAATACACCTTAGTATGCACAGATAGTGAACTATTTGGTTTCGTGTAAAACACCTCCACACTAATTATACTCCAAGAAGAAATAAATATCCTGAAAAGAGTGTACATTTTTGTTGGATGATTGGATTTTTATTTCATACGGGGACATGATCAAATCATGAGAAGGTGTATAGATGATGAAGAAATATATGATGTCCTCAAAGCATGCCATAGTGAACCTTGTGGAGGAAATTTTTATGTAAAAATAACAATACAAAAAGTATTAACAACTGGTTATTATTGGCCAACACTACATAAGGATGTAACACTATACACTAGGAGATGTGATAAGTGTCAAAGAATGGGTAAGCCTACCAGATATGATGAAATTCCATTGCAGCCTCAATTGGTCTTACATCCTTTTGACAAATGGGGCTTAGACTTCATTGGCCCTATAGATCCTAAATCTCAGCAGAAGGAGTACATATTTGTATGCATATATTATCTAACCAAGTGGACAAAGGTGAAGGCATTACCAAATCAGAAAAGTGAGAAAGTAGAAAAGTTTCTCTATGATCACATCTTCACTAGATATGGATTTCTAAGGGAAATTGTTAAAGATCAAGTTAAAAACTTTACTACTGATGTAATTTCTAATCTATTTAAAGAATATGAAATCAATAATAAGAATTCTACACTATACAATCCCTAATATAATGGCCAAGTAGAAGATATAAACAAAGAAATAAAGGCCATCTTGACAAATACCATTGCACTTCATATAAAATATTAGGTAGACAAACTTCTAGAGTCAATATGGGAATTGAACACAATGTGGAAAACAAAAATTTGCTTTACACCATTTAAACCCTTGTATGGTAAGACTGTTCTTTTCCAATTGAATTTTAGCACAATACATTGAGGAATTCATTTGAGCTAGGAATAGATATATCTAAAGCTCAAAGGAAAAGGATTATAAAACTCAATGAAGTAGATGAAATGAGAAGACAGACAAGTTGCGCATAATAACAAAGGTAGTGCAAAAGAAATAATCAAATGGCATGACCAATACATCAAGAAAAAATATTTCGAGAAGGTGACTGGGAACTCTTGTTTGATTCAAAGTATAAGGACCATATGGGAAAACTCAGGACAAGGTGGCTAGGCTTATATGAGATAGAGAAAATATTTCCCAATGGAGCTATAAAAACCACCACCATAAATCATGTGAGGTTCAAGCTATTGGTAAATTGTCACAGGTTGAGGTTGTACAAGAAACTAGTTGACAAAAAAACATTTATGTGACAGCTTTGATGAGGTCTAAACAAGATGGAAGTAAGAACATCATAATTAAAATCGAAGTTGAGCTTGTCGGTTCGTCTTTTGAGAGGATTGATAAATTTCAGTTACCTTTCTATAATTATCTTGCTAACTATTTCGATGGAAAATAAAAGTGTTGTGATCAGCCCTTTTAGTGATAAAAACCCTCGACTAACACGTTTTATTTATTATATTATATTTCTATTTTGTAGGATTTTATGTTATATGGTTACAAGAATGTATGATCTCTATAACAAGGAAAACATTTAATGACCAAAGTTCCACTTGCAATGGTAATCAACATACACCTGTTATTTTTTCATGCCCGACAGAGGTCATGATTTCATGTAGAAGATTGAAAATATATACACGTGTGAAAGATGATCGACATTCCCTCTGCAAGAGTTATCTTGTTTTAGTAAGGATAGGGAAATATAAATTCAACACATGCATGTAGCATCATAACAAGGTTACATGCAACCAAGGAGAAAATTCAATAAGCATGCAAACTCATCATTCTAAAATGAAGATCGAGATAAGTGCACTTGACTACCACTTTATTAAAGTATAATTAGAATGATTATTATTAATTCATATTTATGTCAATTCATCAAGTATTTACTACATTTAAAACACCATCATATTTTATGCCATGATGTGTCCCTCCACATAATCCCATATTGTCAAATCACTTTAATTGGTATGTTTTAATAGGTTTCATCAATCAATGATCACTCCCATAACCATTTTGTGTGTCTTCTATGTCAATATTCAAAAAAATAATCAAAAAAACATTACATAACTCAATTGTGAATTTTTCTTTGAACAAAGATGTGTTATTGCATGATAAGAACAGAAAAATATATATATAGAAAAAGGGAGGAGATTTGATATGACATGAACTAAATGTTATCTCAATTTTTCCCTCGGCAAAATTGATCAAACACGACCCTATGTAGAAAGAATTTCAAGGGACAGTTATGTTGTATGATCCCACATTTTAATTCCAACAAATAGGTTGAAGACAAGATCTAAAATGGAGGAGAAGGGTTGGGGATGGAGGAAAACCGTGTCAAAGAAAACTAGATCTTTAAGGAAAAGAAATGCAGAAAAAAAAACTTGAAGTCTTCGGGCTCTACGAATGATTCAAAGTGATCCCAAAATTTGCTAAGTATGGGAGAATCAGTGGGAGCCTCCACGTGTGTCATTGGCACATCTCAAAAGATTAAACTCAAAAATTAGAATCAAATGAGCGTGGAGATTCCACGTGTCTCAGGCCTAAAAAAGGATAGAGTCACTATTGAAAATTCCAAACAAGCGCAAGGCTTCCATGTGTCAAGTCGGCACAATTTCAAGAAGGGAGCCCAAGGTGGAGACTCAAACTTGTGTGATCCCTCCACATGGCAAGGGTTCAACTAAAGTCAAATGGAAGGTGGGCCCAAATTGGTTAAGTATGAACATTTCAGTGGAAGGTGCCACATGTCTTAATGGCACACATTCAAAGGCGCGCCCAAAGCAGATAATAAAATGAGCGCAAGGCTTCCACGTGTCAGCCCGGCACATCTTCAAAGATAAATCTAAAAGTGGGTCCTTAGAAAAGTGCCATGCCTCCACATGTCCCAGGTCAGATATACGGAGCCCGCCAAGCAAAAGGACTTGGTCAAAATCATAAAGGAACAAAGAAAATCTATGGAAGGAGCCATGTGTCACCCAACGTAACTTCAAAAACTAAAATCCAAAAGCGGTCCCAAACAAGCGCCAAGACCTCCATGTGGCCATGTTCCAAGTCAAAGCGGGAAGGCGGGTCACCGGAGGCAATTTTAAATTTTTGGCTCTATTCCAAAGAGACATAAAGTATAAAAATAAGCCACACCTCCACCGATGCCCAAGGATCCACGTGTCAGGCCTAAATTGCATGCGGGCCAGCGGGCCTTGGAGTGATTTCTTGCCCAAATGGAAAATGTGGACCGATGGGTCCGAGGATTGTTTTTTGACATAAAAGGTACTACGGGGCTACAAGGAAAATTTTTCATTTTTGTGCCCAAAAGCGCAAACTAAATTTTAGGTCTGCAGACCCGTTCTGCTAATTGGTTTTCACCATTTTTGTATGGACCTGACCAAAACATTTAAATGGACATATCTTTCAACCCAGTGCCTGAAATCTAAAAAGTTTGGCAACCATTGGAAAGGTATCAACCTCATCTATGCCATGGAAACCTGAAACTTTAATTTTGGCGAGGTTAGGTGGGTGAAAAATGGGAAAACGTCTTCATGCCATTAATACATGATCTGATCGCTCCAACAACCAAATCAAATTGGATTTGATCCACCGTTCTTCTTTCTTCAAAGCGCTCGAGTAGACATGGAGCAATGGATTTGACAGATTGTGGGTGGATTTGCAGGAGCATTAATGGCTAGTAGCTAAGCTTCAAATCAAGTTTCCCGCCTGTTTTCTTCTTCTCTCTTCGGTGCATCTATAAAAGAAGAATTTTAGCTCTTTATAAAGGGTTGGACATTTTTTTTGCACTCTCCTTCTTCCCTTGTCTACAAGTGAATTTGTGGAGTTTCCAAACCTCCCATTCAAGTTGTAATGCAAGATTTTGATTCTTGGTCACTGTAACGCACTGTATCAACTTTTAGAGCAATAATATATGTTTATGGATGATTCTCAACCCTCTCATGTGTTTATTGTTGCCTTCCAATCTCTCATTACAATTTGGTTATCTATGCATGGCGTTTGCATTACATTTCTATGGTCTATGTTAAATTGCAAAATAGGTGTTTAACATTCCTTTGGTGCATCACCTTGTTAGCTTAGGTTTATTTTCCTTGTATCTTCTCAACCTTGTCTCCTTGGTAAGATAGAGTAGGTTTTAGAGTAAATCCTCTGCAATTTATTTTTATGCACCTGAAAAGAGGAATAGAAACCAACCTTAATCCGAAAATATCTCTCAACTCACAAGGTCCCACACTTTGAGAGATGACCCATGTTGTGCAATCACACTAAGATTCCTAACTCATATAGTTGTAGGCACTCAGGGTGCTATGATTCGGCACTAACGCCTTGATTTTTAGCCATCCATGACTTATACAATTTTTTAAGATATTGTGTGGCTAGACTACATAAACCAGTTCCATGGTTTCAATGAATCAATGGTTGAATATTTTTGAAAATTATTAGTAGTGGGGAAGAAAAGGTGAAGGGTTTATCAATAAGAGTCACCGATGACATCTTATCATAGGTAAGTGGATTGTCTACATAGGGAGAACCATTTCTATAGAAGGCTATTACAGAGGAAGCTCATGGAGAATTTGCAAATGTTGTTGACTAATTTATCTTAGGCAGACATAAGGTACATGAAGAACTTATCTTAAACCTTTCTAGAACAAGGTTTTAAATTATATTATTAAGTATTTTACCTATGAGGGAAGATATTCTAGGTTGAATATGGTTCACTTTAAATTGTTAAATCACTTATAATAGACAAGTGAACATGCCCAATTTATTACATGAGATATTGAAGAAGATGAGTAGAGAGGAACATATTGCTCTATCTGCACTCTCACACCACTACCTCATAACCATGATAGTAAAGCATACCCTACGAGGGATCATCCTAAAATAAGGTGGGAGGATTTTTCAAGGTCAAGAGATATAAATGATTTTTTGGGAAAGAGAAAAATAAGAGAAAGAGTAATGAGAGCGCCTACGAGAATAGAAAAGAGGGTGTATCATCAACCTCCTAGCTTCAACATTAATCCGAAGAACACCCCGCTCTAACAATTTACCACCGCTAACTAAAATCATATTCCTATCTCCCCAGAAAGTATCCTTACTGCAAAACCCTCCTAGATATCTTAACTTCCAAATCATCTACCTCCAAGGGTAAAAGGAAGCCTTATAATACCACTCCTATACCATGAAGGAACTTTCATCGACTAAAACCAAACACCAAAAACATCCAATCCAAAATAGCCATGGACCATATCGCTTGATAGTGACATGAAAATTACATAGGAAAACATTGATCCCATGGAGACAGTCTAGGGAGGTGTTGATGCTACATTTCATGAGAAACAATTCCCTGAAGATCCCATGGAGGAATAAAAAGAGCAAGCTACGAATGTAGAAATAATGTGTGTAATGGAAGGTTATATGGAGAAAAAGGAAGAAGTTGTTTGAGAAGAAAATGGAAAGAACTACCTTAAATATTCCATGGATGAGCATGCAGAGGTAGCTCATATAGATGAGATAGTTTTGAAATGCAAGGTCATGAGGAGAAGATGGGAGAATAAATTGTCAAGGAAACTGACTAGACAATTCATGCATCATAAAATGAGGAAAAATAAGAAGAAATTGGTGAAAAAATTGAACATGAACACATGCCCCATTCTGTTGAGGAAGTCATTGAGCACCTGGTACATGGAATTGAGGAAAGGTAGATGTCTGTAGAAGTTGAAAAAGTACAAGAACACACTCCTATGGTTGAGGAAGATGTAATTGATCAAGTGCTGGGGTAGACACCACCATTTACACCACAATTTATGGAACAAACACCACATGCTAGCATGCAACAATTGAATGTAGCCCCATTGCAACCACAAATTGTCATTCAAGAAGTTAAAATATATCCCATCAAATAAGTTTGTAGGGATATGAAAACGCAATCAACCCTTCTTGATTACAAGGTGAATCAATTTGAAACCTATATAAATAGGTTAAAATGAAAGTGGGAAAGAGAAAAAAAGAACATCTATTCCCCAAAAGCAAGAACTTGAGAAATCAGCCATAGAAATTTAAAGGTTAACGAAAAAATAAGAAGATACCCTTTAGGTGGCCCATGAAATATTCAAATGCAGGAATCCCTCTAACACTTATGCTATTTAAAAAAGAAAAGATACAACAGTTGTATCAATTCTGAGATACCATTTGATATAAGTGCAGCTAGGAGCTTCTTTAGGTTATATCTAAATAACCCTCATGAAATTCAGCTCCTATTATGTGAACTCTACATGTACAACTATGCTCTTGAGTATGATAGGGATTGGATTCCAATCCTATACATTGGATATGTTCTGGTTAAATCACTTTGTTCTTATTTTGTGAATGAATTGGATAGAGAAAGACAAATGGAGGAATACATGCATTTGGATAAGGTGCGAACCAACGATGATCAAGATTGTAACTAATAAAACTAGAGAATTTGTATAAATGTATACAAAGTATATGCAGAAGAAGGAAATAAGAAGGAGAGTATGGAAAATCAGGGAAAAAGTGCACAATGAAGCCAAATACATGATTAAGGACTAGGGAATTCAGATAGTTCAAGCATGCATGATGTGTTGGAGTGAGATGTCTCATAAGCTACAACAGAAATAAATACATTCTTATCCAAATATCATGCCAAATCTAAAAATATTGAATGCATACATTGACATTTCTACCAAATGTGCAGGTACCTAGCTTCCCATTGGCTATCATCCCCAAATATTCCATTTTCTAATACCAGATGGACAGGTGATAGACCACTAAATGAAGTGATCTAGAATAGAGTTATCAACAAGTTAAGGATAAAAATGGTTACTTCTTCATATAAGAGGAAGGGACAAGGACCCCATTTGACTTCAGGCTTTTATGTTACTTTTAGCAATAGGAAATTGAACCACTTAAATGAGGAAATTTAAGGAATTACGCTGGGGGTATGATGAGTTGTTTAAATTACCTTCATAAACAACTCATCTTCGAATTTTGTTAATCCATTGAGGCCATGTCCTTGTATTTCCCAGTTATACTATTGAACATTACCATCATAACTTGAACTTATGGCATGAATACTGATTAATATAGTTATAACTAATTATCTTTATTTTGTGGTATTTTGAGTATGCATTTATTCTCTTGATTTAAATAAAGTGTTTGAATGACGCTTTTTGTGATGTCACTCTTTTTGAAAGTAACTTGTTATATGCAAAAATTGTATATAAGAAATGACTTACCTACACATACATGTCTCAGTAGCCAAAGGGATCCACCACAACTAAGGAACCTCCTACTGACCATTCACCCATGACAACCAATGGACCTGCTCGCAAATACTTTCCTAAAACCAAAGGAGATCGCCTACATCAAATAATGCATCAATATGGAGATCTATGAGAAACATAATAACAACGATTGTGTCTTTACGTTCCATTGGAGAGGAAGTTACAATAGGGGCATGAGAACTGGAAGATAACTCAACAATAGATCTGATTATTTATTGCAACTCACTAAAGAACTGATTGATCAATTAAACATATGATCTAAGGAAATTAATGGTTACTTAAGTTATGTTTTTGATATTTGAGCACTTGTTAATTAATTATGTTACATGTGTTGGAACTCTTGTTGATCTATTTGAGATCTTCCACTTGTTCTACAAAAGATATTTTACTTAGTATGTTTGAACTCCTAGTCAAAATATTCTTCTCACATTTTGATGTAACTAAGAAGTATAAAAGAAAAGGATTAACCAGGAAATGGAGATCTAGCTGAAGAATTATAGAATAGAGTATACACAAATAGAGAAGTTGTTTTCATCCTAAATGTAGTCTTCATGACAATTCAATAAAGAATCTGAGTTATGTTCAATAGTATTTAGTTACATGCCTTAGGAGGTATTAACACCCAAGGTAGGGCCCACTTGTGGTCTCATAAACCCCTTCATATATTTTTATTCATTTGTATTGCATGAGTAGGCTAGCAAGCAATTTATCTTCTTATCTGCATTCTGAATTTACAATATTTGTTTTTAGTTATAGTGTTAGAAGCCATTTGTTTCAGTCTAGATTATTTTCAAGCATTGTACTTTTATGCATTTTTATTTCAAGTATAGTAGTGAAAATATTTCTTTCCATACCTCCTAAATTATTTGTAATTGTGCATACAACACTAACATTATTGAAATTTTATGTCCCTTGGTTTGATGATTAAATGACTGTGAATTAGTAAACAACATATTAATTACTATGCTAGTTAATTTGTCCCACCACTTAGTAATGATGTAAATGTAAGTATGTGTTAATGTGATTTCGTGTCTAAATTTTCCAACACTTTATGTTGTTGAGTGGATAAATGGTAACATAAAAGAGATAAGAGATACCTAACGATGACCATATAGAGTATGATGGTAATAATGTGCCAAGGAGAAAAGCCAAATGATGAAGTGGTGAAAATAAATCTTAAAAGCTAAGAGAGATGAAGTGACCCTTAGGGTGAAGTGTATTATGTTGTAGCATATTGCACCTATTTTTTTGATTGATGTAGGGGTGCTTCTTGGTGTGTATTAACGAATGACCTGAAAAGAAGAGTGAAAGAGTAATACAAGTCATGTATTATGAAAACTTTGTAAAAGTATGCAAAAATATGTAAATGTTTGTAAAAGTAGTAAAAGGAAGGAGTGTACATGATGTGAAATAGTGTAAAAGGGATAGAAAATTTCCTAGTCAGGTTGTAGAAGAGCTATTTATTTGGGAGATATCATGCCCAAAGCAATTTTTTGGGTGATCTCATGCTAAGAATGAGTTTTTTGGATGATCTCATGGAAAGTAAAAGTTTTTGGGTGATCTCATGACACGAAAGAAGAGTGTTGGGGAGAGAGGTCTTGTATTGCTCTCTTTATATGACTTTTTCCCTATTGTACACCATTGCAGATGGTGTGACCTTGTTTTTGTTTTGAGTTGTATTGTATTAGTTCTATTTTTTTCTATGTAGAAATGGAGAAACAATGCCTTATGCTTGATTGAGGATTGTACCTCTAATGTGAAATTACTCAGTAAACTATTTTTGAACTATGTTGATCTAAAAAAGTAGTCAGTTGTATCTACCATCGAACATAGGATCCCAAGAGAGGTCACCAAATCCCGGATGTTAGTGTCTATATCTGGATACTATGTTCTATGCTTTGAACTAAGGACCCAAGTAATATTTTGGGTGATTTTTGGAATTATATCCTATGTTTATTCTATACTATTCATATCAAATTTGAAGCTCTGGGATGTTGTACGGGGTTACTAACTCTCCAAGTGTATGCCCCCTTGTTTGGAGTACATGTGATGTTGAAATGAACATGTGGTCCAAAGAAGAGGACCTATAACTTATGCGAAGTGTATAGCCTATAGGGAGGGAATGTGCATTATAGAGACCAAGGAACATGTATAAAAAGTGTCTAGTAATATATGTTATTCCAATCAAAGATAGTATACAAGTAAAAGATAATGCGTAATCAAGTAAGCCGAAGACAAGACTGACCATGAAAAGTTGATTTCATACACAAGACATCCCTCATGATGTCAAAATATAATGAGGGCGAAGCTTTCAAAAGCATACAAAGGTGCATATAAGACAAAGGGCATATCCCATTAAAAATGGCATATGGTAAAAAATAATGTCAAGAAAAGTGTGAGAGACAACTATTGTGGAAAATAGTTCATGCGAGGAAAATGTTGCGTAAGAATCACCCGTTGGCATGTTAGAAAGATAAAGAGCATGTCTAATCATATATGCATCCATTGAAAGTAGCATGCTAGTAAGAATAGGATGTAGTATAGAATAGAACAATAACACATACAATGTGTAAGAGTAGTAAATGTAGATGACCCCAAGATCCTTGATGAGACCGGTAAGAGATATAATACGAAGCATAATTGTTGCATGTAAAGATCTATAGGAAGTTTACATTAATAAGTAGAGAAAGTGAATGCTCATGTGTATATAGGAAATATAATTTTCATATTAAGTATCCAACTAACATAGTAAGGAAAGTGTACATGTAAGTATAAGCTTGAGAAAGAGTAAGTGCAACCAATATATATACGGTATATAGTGAGTGTGAATGTGATAGGACTAGTGTGTCCCCCAATGGATGTATATGAGTATGAGATGATGTTCACTTATAAAAGATCACTCAAAAATAAAGAATGAAACATAGAACAATATTGTGTCATATAGAAATAGTTTGGTAATGTGTGCTAGAGAGATATGATCAATGAATAATAGAGAATAAATTGTAAAAGAGGTGAGTTTCATTTCAGATTGAAACCCTCGGTAGTCGAGTAGGAATGATGGAACTATTGAAATTTTTTTGCAACCCATTCGAAAAGGTAAACTCAAAAATTTTAAGTTTCTTAGATTGGTCAAGTTATAATTTTGGATATGTTTGGATCAGCCATCTTGGAAGAAGATATAGATTTTAATTTTTTGGTTTTGGATAGTCTTGGAAGTCACATTTGGATCAAAACTACAACTTGGGTGCAATTACAGAATGCCATGCCTCATAGATGCATCCATTCCATTTGTTACCCTCGTTAGAACTATACAATCCATAGAAACCTTTAAGGCCCCGAGAAAGACAAGAAGGGCAGCATGTATCAAACATGATGTTCAAGGTGCAAAAATTTACAGGTTTTAATGCATATAAAAGAGAGTTTTACAAATAGTTTGCATTTTCAATGAGTGTCAATAAGGTACACTCGATTTTATTGTATTCCCATGATTAAGTGAATTATTCAAGTGTTTTGAGTTGTATAAGTTCATTTATTATCCATAGAAAATAGGAAGTACAAAAAGAAAGACATACATCTCATTACATGAAAATAGTTCATTTATTCATATGGAATAACAGTACAATGAACCCACACAAGCCGTGGGAGTAACTCTGAAAGCAAGTGCATAAAATAAAATACATGTGTGTAAAGATATGAGTAAAAGAGAAAGGGATATCTATCATTGCTTGTTCAGATGGACTCTCCCAAAGGGTTTCTAGTTGTTTTCATTGCTACCTCTTCATTATCTTCTCTAGTTGTTGGTCAAGTACACGAAAGGAAAAATAAAATTCATGTCGAGCTTCGTATCTCCATGACTGATGTACTCACAATTTTAAATGAATTGAATTTTATTTTTAAAATTGAAATCTCTACAAGAAAGAATTCATAAGCGAGTTGTTATTTTTAGAAAGCATGAAAAAAATCATACAGATGATCAAGTATAGTTGAATCAGGAAGAGTTGAAGCAGGTTCTACAAGTACAAACTCTTCATAAAGGTACAATTTTCAAGGGAAAAATTTTCCTCAAGTTTTAGACATGGAGTCTACAAGTACAAAAAAGGATTTGACTTCATAATATTATGACTAGTTTTCAATTTCCGAATAGATATATGAGGGATGCAAGTCTAGATGCAGATCAAAAGTACAACAATAGAAACTATAGAGCCTCATTGTCCTGATACAAGATTGAAAAATTAGGTCAAAACTGCAAATCAATGGATACCTTTATGGTCACATGAGTACAAGTGCATCATTAGAAGATTAAAGATTAAGGATAAATCTATGCATAGTAATGGTTTTACACAGCTGACCAAGTTACAAATAAACAAAGTACAACTCATTCATTCAATACAAGATAAATGTAACAATTTCATTTTGGTAAAATCCTGAAAGTATGAAGACAAATTACATGCTTTCATTCATTTTTAGTCAGAAGTACACAAAGGATTACAAAGTGTTTCATGGTTTAAGAAGAATACAATTGTTATGACATAATTTTTAGGCTAACTAACTCCAAGGAGTAGAAGTAGATCATAGATTATAGTGAATACAACTTGCAAGAAGAATAATGCACATCAAAACAATAATGGGTTATCATGCAGATTCATCAACAACTTCAGATATCAGAAGGAACAGATTGATATCAGCTATAGAAAAACACAAGATACAATTTCTCTGATTTTGAAATGCATTGTCAAGGTGAAGGTGCTATACAGATCTCAAAATGTACAAGGAATGAGAATGGATGGAAATCACTTCATGAGAGCAACAATTTGTAACATCACAATCATTTTAAAATTCTGAAACAATTACATGCTTAGATCTAGAGAAATAGTTTTAAGACATCTTCAAGCATCAAGCTTTCAAGAAGTGCTTTCCATCATATAGTTGCAACCAGACAGTGCTACAGGTTGTCGATCAAGGTAAGATGAATCAACATGTTTTAGAGAGAGATTACAGGTACAACCATGCCATTCTTAATGGAATTCAAGTACATTGCTTATAAATGAATTAGGTACTGATATATTGATACAAGTAGGAAAGTTATCACAATAAGATATCAACCGGAATACAACGAGAGATGGAACAGAAATGAACAAAAATCTACTAAGGAATGCATAAATATGCTAAAAAACAGATGAAGATAGTGAATAAATGCATATATTTTAAGTTCTTTTAGCCAAAAGGAAAAATGTTAATGGACCAAAGTGAAATTCAAAACCAGTGCATTCATAGGCTACATAAGAATGTAATGGAAATATCTAGTTTCGAGTTCAATATTGTCTAACTCCCAGTTCAAAGATAAAAGGCTAGCCATCAGAATGAAACACAAATGAGTGATAGTAAAATCAAACTAGAACAGCTAAACGTTTCAAATAGTAAGCCCACCAAATCCTTAATCCCCTAATTTGATTCCAAAAGAGAATACCCAGCAACGCTTTTCAGAGAACACATGATAGAAAACCGACCCAGAATTGTGCGGTTTCTCCTCTATTGAGGATGATTCAAATGGAAACAACAATGGTGAATACCCATAAGAAATGGTAATGAAAAAATAAATAACACGAAGCACACAAATTAGAACCCAAATATGGGTAATCTATAAAATATGAGCTCAAAATAAGCGGACAGAAATACAGAAACCCCAATGAGCATCAAATCATGGAGACCTTTCTCAGGCACAATGGAAGCAAATTCCTAGTCTTATTACAGACTGAAGATTTCAGAATAGCCAGAGCAAAAATACATCAAGAAACGCCAAACCCAAATTTGGGTAAGTTACATTAGCAAAGCCGATCTGGGTTTTATCATGGGTTTTACTCCAAAATGGTTCGAATTAAATATAGTTCAACACAATGTTATATTTGAATCAAATCAAGAATCTTTGAAAATAGCACCCAATCTTTGAAAATGACGAGAGTCTAAAAATCTATAAAAAAAGATTATTAGTTACCCATAGAATCAGAGCATGCCCCCATATCATTAGAAGGAAGGAATAATGGTTGAATAACTTTCCAAACATAGATCATGAAGCTCAGATCTAAATAAATAAGTCAAACCCCTTAGATTATCAGTTTAATCAAAGCTTCTAGATTTAGAAGAATGGCGAATGAGTTCTTTAAAAGCAACCCATTTTCCAATTCATAGAGTAAAAGCCAACAAAGAAACTATAAGTCCTCAGAGAAAGCTCAAGTAATCATGGCATCTCGTGAAAAAATATCAATAGAGGTTACCCATCTCGGGAGCTCATGAGTTTTACAAATTATTTAGGGTTGAAACAATTTTTACTCATCAAAACCAACCCATGGTGTATTCAACTCAACCATGGTTCAGTCGAAACATGCACATGTCAAACAATGAGGAAAGCCTAATTAGGGTTGAGTTAATCCAAAGACCGAAAAAAATTCATAAGGGCCATGGCATCGTGGAAAGGGAAAAAAATTATAATTATTATTAGCATATGACTTTAGGCTATGCAATTATTAGTCAAATTCAACATGTTTAAGGAAAAAGTGCCCATATATTACAATCAAAGTATGTCGTATTTGAATCATAGTATATGCAATGATGCAAAATCAAATTCAAAGGGGACCAACATCGTCAAAGAGGGATATTCAGTCAATTAAACCAAACCTTTGCCTTATACTTTCTAAATTAACCTCGTCAAATAAAATGAAATGTTATTTGGGCATGTGCACATGGACGGAGGTGGTCCCCACAATGGATGAACACTTTTGGTAAAGATGAGATAAACATTATTTTACTTGTAGGAATATTATTATCTATGCAGTCACAAAAGGATAAATAATTCATTATCATCATATATAGTTGGGCATATGAAAAAATGTCAACATCAGAGCATGCAAGTGGTCCCCACAAATTGTGTGAATGTTTTGCAAAGTGTTAAAGACAAAAGAAGTATTCTTGCTCACACAGGAAGATTAATTTTTTCATGTGCATCCAAGGGGTAAAATTAAAGTGTGCTAAAATTATCATTGCAAGTAGATCAAATTGTATGTGTCACATCGAGCACTACAAGACAGAGATTACATGCACATTGAATAAGACTTACACAATAAGCAATGATTATTTTTAGCCAAATTATTCATCCTAGTTTATTAAAAATAGTTCAGTCAGCTACAATTTGACTGAATGTATTTTTGTAATGAAGGCTATTAATGTCTCATTGTATTAGCATGTCTATTTTTATTCCTTTATTTATTCATGATAAAGGAGTAAAATTATCATGCATGGGTGAGTACAAATTTTATCCTATTTTTAAGATGGGATGCATGAATAATTTTGCTATATATTGTGTGCAATTACAAAGCACAAGTGGAAGATTTTTTGGACATAGGAGTGCTCAAGCAGATTCTACCAGTTTTCCTCCTTGAACGAGAATTTATTTTTACCTTTCCAATTATTTGCAGTGGTGTGTATATCTCATTAATTCTTGTGAATGTCAAATTCTCGAATAATCATCTTAACTTACTGCAAATTTAGTAATTTTCTACATAATGTTAGTGTGCATGTTTTTCTTACTTGTATTGTTTTGACTCATTACCTCAAAACCAAGTTTTTTTGCCTCAATATTATACTGAAAACTATTGGTTTGTGCATCCAAAATTCATTCTCATATTGATTGTGCATATACTCAGTCAAATTCCTCAACAAGTTTGGTGTATCACCCCAGTTTTCATTTTAGTTATAGTCATCTTTTACCCTCAAAACCCCTAAAAATTAGTTTAGGATACATAAAAAAGGAACCGACCTTGATACCGGAGACTCACCTCAACAATATGTATACCCATAGACCTAATGTGTTTCCATTGTATCTACGAAAGTGAGAGATTCAGAGCAAGCTTAGAACACCTACATTCATCTCTCAACATGGTGCACTTTCGAGAGATAACAAGATCTATATTTTTCCATATGGTAATATGATTTGTAAGAATTGAATGGTAGAAATATGTATTGTGAAGCATGGAACATGAAATCTATAGTGTGTGATGTTTATGAATGTAGTATGCCCTCAAAATTCAAGTGTGAACCTTAGCAAAAGATTGTGTCATATGGTAATGATGATATAATGTGTGTACCAAAGGTGTAGCATTGTTGTGAAGGATTAGTCATGAAGCACATATCTTGAAGTGTAGTAGTAGACACTAAATATAGTTGATTAAAAGATATTGCTAAAAATATGTGATCATTTTGAACAAGAGTAGCTAGAGTATGTATAGTGCATGAAAGGATGTATAACATATATAGAAAGTAATATGTGTAACATGAATAGAAGGATCCATACGGAAACATGAGTAGAAAAGTACATATGGAGTAGTATAGGAGTGTAGAGAGATGTACCAAGGTGTGCCCATAATGTACATATGAGAAAGTTCTGCTATAAATATTAATGTGAATTACATAACAATAGTAATGCATATATGTGTATCTGAATAATATGGATAAATAAATGTTTATTTGAACATGTGACTATGAGGGGGAGATTTTGATGCCCCTAAGTGTGAAAGTGATGGAGATCTAAATGAGGATGGAAACGTGACCATGCCATAAAGCAGTGCATGTGACAATGTGTTAGGAGTATTGCTATTGGTGCTAGGATGAGTAATTTTGCAAAACTAATTCATAGGATGCGAAACATATGGAAATTACATTTTTTTATGGTGAGTATGTGAAATAGTGTAAACCTCAAGAGAAGATGTGGTGGGAATAAAAGGAGCATGTGTAGGGAGATAGTTGAGGCCAAGTCTTGTGGATTATGTTGGAATGTAAAGATATTATTTGAATCCTTTCCCACATTTTCCTAATCTAGTTCCATTAAAACCATAATGAGGCATATATCATTCTCTAGGATAATAATGAGGTAAATTTGGAGGAGGGTGTGCCGATTTTGGGTATTCAGTGAATGATCGATATTGTTGCTAAAAGAAAATGGGGAAGGATCTTCAAAAGCCTCATAGACCATACCCACATATAGGAATTTAAAATGTGCGTGGATCAGTGGAAGGGACCACATGCATGGCATTGATCTTAGGCTTTATGAGGATAATATTATAATTAATATTGTTAGGCATTACATAGAATAGGAAAGAAAAATTCCATGGACCAACAAGTAATGGGAAATGTAATTATAACTAAGAATTTTTTAGGAATATTGTCAAATCCACGAATGCAAATAAATGAGGGTGTTAACCTGATGTTTCAGAAAGGTGATTTCGGTGGAGAAATGCAACATTAGAAATATCAATCCCCGATCCATTATCAACTAAGGAATGTTTTACCCGAACATTATAGATCTAAATATGTATATAAAGGGAAGATCATTATTGAACATAGATTTTGAAGGAATCTCATCGATGTAAAAGTAATATGTTCTTAATTAAGAGATAAAATTGTAGTAAATTTACAATAAAGAGAATCAAAACAGGTATGAGGGTGAAAGTAAGTATTAGCCAAATAAGATCTGATTTATCCACACAATAATGAATATTATTAAAAAAGGAATTGATTGAGACATCCATTGGAGGAGGGTCCCTGGATATGGAGGCTATCAAAAGTTAGGATCCAAGAGTGTTTGGATGGGGGTTGTGTGCATGTATACTTTGCTTCATGCTAAATCAAATGAAGCAAGAACTACCACCTAAAATAGTTCTATAATTTAGCTAAAACAAAGCATAAACACCATCATGATAAGAATTAAACAAGGGTTAGATGCTAGCATTCATAAATACAAACTTTGAAACTAACAATGCTAAATATCTAAACTCCTCTATTCTCTAACAACAAATAAATGAATGGACCTAAGTAAGCTCCATGGCTATCAAAATAGTTGTCCTTAATGTTCCAAGAACCTAGGAATGGGGGCTAATCAAAGTTGGGCTACAAGACCCTTTTGACACCTCCCATATGACCCAAGCACTTTAAGAAAGAGGCTTAACTCTTCAAGATGATGAACTCTCAAAAGGGCAAGGTGCAAGCTCTTAGTCTCTTTGCTATATGCTTTGCATTTTCTCTCTTAGAAATTTTAGGTGTAAGTAAAAAGGTAGGTGGAGGGCTCTTTATATAGCCCAAAGGATAAAGGATTCAACACATTCTCATGAATGTGGGATAAAGGTAAAACATGATTAGGAATGGATAAGGTTGCTTTATTAAAGGTAACCTTACTTTAGAAGAGTTTAATACATGTTTAGCAAGTCATGGGAGTTGGGGGGTGTTTTAATTAATCAAAGGTGATTAACTAATAGGTATGTGTAAGCTTATAGAAGCCAATTAGAAGAATATTAGTGTGATTTAGGCTATTATAAGGGGATTAAATCAATTAAATATTGATTTATTGGTTAAATGGAAGGGAAAGCTAATTAATTAATAATAATTAATTAGTCTAGGTAGAAGGGGTGATTTATTAACGGAAGGTCATTAATTAGGGTATTTGTTGGATAGGCAACTTAATTAATTAGCTTAGTGTAATTAATTAATGATGATATGAGGGAAAATGAGCACTTTTGATGATACATCGTTGATTTGCGAGAAAGGGGATAATTAGCGCAATTTAAGTATTTAAATTGCTTGGGCGTAATTATAGGTGTCTACATTTTCCCCTCTTTGGGGTGGCGTAAGTGATGTCATTTCAAAGATAGTAGACATAAGAGATTTTGAAGAGATAGAAGAAAAATTAGTAGGAGGGAGAGATGCCCCCTCGAGTGTTGATGGGGTGATGAAGGAAGCCGATCGACGATCGAAAAAGATGAGAAGTAGGCAGAAGAATGGGGACGAGGCAGATGCCCCAAGGAGAGGGAGAATTAGGGTTGAAAGGAAGTGGTGTAGAGGAAATATGGATGAGAGGAGAGAAGATCTTAACCTCTAGCCACTTATTTGTTTGGAACAAATTTGATGTCATCATATTGCCATAGGAACTACATCATCGGTCCTTATGAAAAATATAAGCATACGACAAAGGTAGAATGACATGAAAATCCATACCATAAACAATTGTCCATTGCTGAAAGTACCAAATCCACACAACATATAATAATGCAATGCAATATGAGAAGGAAACAAGCTCATATAACAGGGAAAATAAGTACGAATGCACATATCCAACCCAACAACGGTCAAGACAGTTGTACAAATGTTTTGTTATCAGTGCTGAAGAGATCCACAAGTTCGTGATTGACGAAAAGGGTTAAAAATGATGCCCCAAGCAAGGATACATGCAAGGGGAAATGAAAATGGACATGGGGTCCATGAAAAGCGTTTGTGCGCAACGAAACAGCACTAGGCAACCAAAAGTGCCCCAGTAGCATGAAGCAAGCAAGCAGCTAGCTTTGTGAATGGTTGTGAATCCGGTGATCCGCGAGTCGTATTAATCGAGAGAAGATGTGAGACAAACCAATAGGATATGGAGAAAATACCATGCGCAAGACACAAGTTTCAGCCGTAAGAAGCAAGTTACCATTTTGTAGGGTGTTTTACTTTTTAGAAAAAATTTGAAAAATTTTGCCTTTTTTTTTTTTGGATTATATATATATATATATATATATATATATATATATATATATTTGTGTTGTTTTTGCTTTCCAAACCATGGTGAAAAGTAGAAGAAGAAAGCGAAGGGCCTAGGGGCAACAGAAAGTGCCCTAGGTGGAAGAAAAGAGAAACAAACGACAAATAATGTCCTTGTTTAGTGGAAAAATGAAGAAAAAATAATTATTTACGAGGGTGTGAAGAAGAATAAAAATCGCCAAGGAGCAATAAAATTGTCCGGGGGAGAAGAAAGGGGTATTGGACAAAAAATGCCCCAATACAGTGAAAAATAAGATAAAAATAATTATTTAATTAAAAATAATTATTCCACAGCGAACAGAGGAGAAAACGGTGAGCGAAATGGGTGTCCTGGCCGTCCGATCAGTGAAAAACAGGCTAATATACCCCCAGGGGGTAAAAACATCACAATCAGTTCATTTTAACCGCTTAGTTTAGAAAACTTACCGTGAGGCTCTGACACTCAGGAGAGATGGTGATCACACGTGATCGTTTGAGGCGTGTTGTAGATTGTAGATGATAGATCTATAGACAATATCAAATGTTGTTTTCAAGTGTTATTTTGATGTCTATGGTCGGGATGATATGATGATATTGGTGTGGGGGATAGATTTTTGATTATGTGCAACCCCTCTTGCCCCCATTGATGATATGATATGTGATGATTAGCTTAGTATACATGCATGATGTAAAACTTAGCATTTTTGTTTATATATGATGTATAGATGATGTTAGATGTGATGATAGTGATGGTAATGTGATGTGAATGATAAAAAAATAGAGCACATGCAAGAAACACAGCCAAATGCTACAAAGAACACCAGGAATCAATGCAATACACCATGAATCACCATGCCTTATTAACAAGTAACAAAACACAACCAAATGCATTAAGAAAGAAAGAAAGAATTAACACACTAGCATGTCAAAATCCACTACAATATGCACAAGCAAGAATGAATCTATTCTAAGGAAGAAAAGATAAACTATGACAAAGTACACCCAAGAAACAAACAACTCAAAAGCGAGCACGCAAAACACTATACAAGCAACAAGCAAAGCAAGAAAACAAGACAATGCAAGTAAATGTTTTTGTAAGATATGTTTTCATAAACTGATTTTCTATTGTTTAGGTTTTTGTGAAACAATTTTATATTGTTTTGGTGTTTTGTGAAACAATTTTCTATTGTTTTTGTGTTTTCTCGAAACAATGTTCTATTGTTTTTGTGTTTTCTCGAAACAATGTTCTATTGTTTTTGTGTTTTTCTCGAAACAATTTTATATTGTTTTTGTGGTTTTAACAGTTTTCCAAAGCTATGTGCAGGTAACCAAGAAAGTGTGGATGCCCCCAGCGTTAGGTGGGGAATATACAAGGGCAGAAGCCACGCGCTAATGAACAAGAAGGTGAACTCATTGAGTTTCCCCGAGCATAAGATGGGAAATAATGAAAGACCACATCCCTCACAGATGAATAGAAGAAGGCAAAGCCGGATCAAGGCTGGACAGAATGGTGTGCACAAGGAAACTCAAAGCAGAACCAGGTCCAGGCCAAAGACAACTACCCAGGATGCTTGTGAACAACGAATCCTCCCGAGGCGCCGAAACCGGTTTTCACCCAAGGACTTGTCCAAAGTGCCACAATTGTGTGGTTTTCACTAGTGGACGACCTGTTTTCTCTTTTTCTTTTTCTAATTATTTTATTTTATTTTATTTTTTTGATGTTTTTGTATTTTTTTTTTTTTTTTTGTGATTTTTATGACTTTCTTGTGCCATGTTTAGGCATAAAACCTCTTAAGATGCATGGCATTCATGGGCTCCCGGAGCTCATCACCATTGGGGTGAGCCAACTTGTATGCCCCTGTGCCATACTTGGCAACTATGACATAGGGTCCTAACCAATGTGGTTCAAACTTCCCTTTCTTTTCTCGCTCTGCTCTTGGTGTTGAACTAGTTCTCCTTCATAACTAAATCACCCACCTCAAACTGGCAAGGGATGATTCTCTTGTTGTAGTTGCGGGAGATTCTGTGTTGATATACCTTCAGGTGATTAAGAGCGCGAATGCGCCTCTCATCTAGGAGCTCTAACTCAGCCAATCTTGCCACTCGATAATCTTCATCCTTATCCAAATAGTCTTGAAGAGAAATTCGCAGGGATGGGAGTTCAATCTCTAAAGGGATGATAGATTCTATCCCGAACACTAGGGAATATGGCGTCACACCCGTAGGAGTGTGAATTGATGTTTGGTAGGCCCAGAGGGCTGGGTGGATTTGTAGGTGCCAGTTTCAACCGGTTTTGCTAACCATCTTCTCCATTATCCTTACCAAAGTCTTGTTTGTTGGCTCAGCTTGTCCATTACCCTAAGGTTAATATGGCATGGACCATTTTAATCTAATTTGGAACCGTTGGAAAAGGCCTTTCATAGTTTTGTTCTTAAATTACTTCCCATTATCTGTGATAATGGCTGCAGGAATACCATATCGAAAAATAATGTGATTCATGATGAATTTAGAAATCTATGCTCCTGTGACATAAGTTAAAGGGACAGCCTCCACCCATTTTGTAAAGTATTATGTAGCTGTGATGATATGTGTATGACCATCAGATGAGGTAGGAGTAAGCTTCCCTATTAGATCAAGTCCCCATTTAAAGAATGGCCATGGGGTAGTGATTGGTTGCAATGGTTGCGATGGAGCATGAATGAAATTTCCATACTTTTGGCAAAGCACACATTTTCTAACATAATTACAACAATCAGTTTCCATGGTGGGCCAATAGTAACCTACTCTTAATAGTTTCTTAGCCAAGACCATTCCGTTTGTATGTGCTCCGCATACTCCTTCGTGTACTTCTTTAATTGCCTGGATTGACTCTGTCACATCCAGACAATGTAACAGATTCCCATCGTAGCCACAACGATAAAGTGTACCTCCTAAAAGGGTGTAATGGGCTATCTGGTGAATCAGCTTTGCTTTTCAGAATGGGAGATATTGGGAGGGAAAGTACTATCCTTAAGATAGGTGAAGATGGGTTCATACCATGGGGAATGGGTACCAACAACCTCACAAGCTAGGCAAGATTTTGGCATGTCATATGGGGGATGGCGTAGATTTTCTACAAAGAATGGCATATCATTGTTCCCTAGCAGAATACAAAGCATAGATCCCACCGTTGCCATGGCATCCACCGATCTGTTCTGTGCTCTTGGAATTTTCTCAAAGGTGATGCACACAAAATACTCCTTTAGAGTTTCCACTAACTTTTTGTAAGGTATGAGCTTATCATCCTTAACTTTATACTCATCATTAACCTATTTGATGATTAGTTGTGAATCACCTACAACCTTAACATGTTGAATATTCCACTTGATGGCTAGCTTCATCCCTGCAATGAGTGCTTCATATTCCGCAATGTTGTTCGTGCAAGGGAAGGCCAGGTGGAAAGCCTACGGTATAGGATCACCCGAAGGAGTAATAAGGACCACTCCTACACCTGAACCATGAAACGTAAAAGATCCATCAAAATGTATCTGCCATATGACAGATTCTTCAATGTAGAGAAAAGATGCATCTGGCAGATCCAGACTCAAAGGTTTTGTGCTTTGCAAAGGTGCTTCCGCTAGCTGGTCGGCAAGTACTTGTCCTTTAACTGATTTTTGATGGACAAATTCTATATCAAACTCACTGAGTAGAATGATCCAATTAGCCATTCTACCTATGAGGGCGGGTTTGGACAACAAATACTTGAGTGGGTCGACCTTGGATATGAGCTTGGTCTTAGTATTTAGCAGGTAATGGAAAAGTTTCTGAAAGGTAAAAACGACGGCCAAGCAAGCCTTTTCAATCTGAGGATAATTAAGTTCATAGGTGATGAGGGTGCGACTTAGATAGTACACCACTTTCTCTTTATGGATAAGGTCATATTGGGTGAGCAGCGCACCAATAGCGTATTATGTAGCAGAAATATAGAGCAAAAGTGGTTCTCCTGGAGTAGGAGGCATGAGGACAGGTGGATTAGCCAGGTATTGTTTAAGCAAAGAAAAGGCTTGTTGTTGCTCGGGTCCCTAAAGGAAAGTGATGTATTTTTAAGCAAATGGGTGAATGAGTGACATTTATCTACAAGTTGGGAGATAAAGCAACGAATGGCTTGAATTTTCCCTTGCAAGCTATGCAGTTGCTTGATATTCTCAGGTGGAGGCATTTCAGTGATGGCAGACACTTTAGCGGGATCTACCTCAATACCTCATCTCGACACAATGAAGCCCAATAGTTTCCTAGATAACACACCGAAGACACATTTCTTTGGATTCAATCTGACTTTGTATTCACGCAGGCGTTCAAAGATACGCCGCAAAATGATAGGATGATCCTCTCTTGTTTTGGACTTTCCCAGGATGTCGTCTACGTAGTCTTCCATGATGTCATGAATCATATCATGAAAGATTACTGTCATGGCCCGCTGATAAGTTTCTCCCACATTCTTAAGGCCAAATGGCATCACCTGATAATAGAAGGTGCCCCAAGGAGTTGTGAAAGATGTTTTGTTTTGTGTTGGTCTTCCATCCATGAGTGATAGCATTTCATACCCTGTGGTGAGTCAACAATCATGTCAATGTTGGGCAATGGAAATTCATCTTTAGGGAAATCTTTATTGATGTCCCTAAAATCCATGTAGATTCGGATACCGATAGGTTTCTTCTAGACAAGAACAATGTTTGATATCCATTCAGAATAATCAATTGGCCTGATGAATCCTGCTGCAAGTAACCTTTCCAACTCTTCTTTAACTAACAAGGCCACTCTTGGGTGCATCTTTCGGAGCTTCTGTTTGATAGGCTTAGCATCTGCATGCACAACCAGGTTGTGCATGACTAAATTTGGATCTAAGCCGGGCATGTCTTTGTAAGACCATGCAAACACATCAATAAACTCTCGCAGTAGCATAGTGAACGTCTTTTGTTCTCTAGCCGAGAGTGATGCTCCCAATTTTACTATCTTGGGATCTTCTTTGGTACCAATATTGACATCAATGGTTTCTTCAACTAACAATTTTGATAAATCCTCCATACGCGTAGGATCAAGAGGTAGGTTGAGATCTTCATCCAAGGATGTCTCTATGAGATTTTCATCCTTGGCGTGGTCACTTTGTTTGTCCTTTGATTTTATTATTTGTTTGTCAGCTAGTGCCTCAAAGAGGTTTTCACTGTGTGACTTGGACTTTGATTTTTGCCAAGGATTTTCTTTAGAACTCTTGCCCTCACTTTTCTTTAAATTTTGCTAACCACAAAGTTCAGCCTCCTCGTCGAAGTAGGCATAGGTGTCTAAGTCGATAAAGAAACCCTTCTTGTGATCTCCAATGGGAATTGTATCCCTTATGCCCATGAACTCTGCAATAGCCTCGTCGTTCTCGAATAAATCTAGTGGCATGTGACGTTGTTGGTCCCATTCAACAAGGGAAGGGTACACAAGGTCAAGGGTTCGGTGGGGGTTATGGTCAGGACAACATTGTTCATGAAAAGGTTTGTGGAGGCCAGATCCTCATATAGGCTACAATGGGAATCCGTATCACTGTCTAGGTACTCAAAGCTATCCTCATGCTCAGAACAAGTCACATCTTGATCGTTGGGGTGTGCTCCATAAGGGAGAATCCCAATGCCATATCTTTCTGTTTTGAAATGTGGAAGAGGGACTGGTTCTCTTTGTCCTTGTTCATTCCTCCCACATCCTAGGCCTTTGTAGCCCATGGAGTACATCATTCTACTAGATTTTTCATATTCGGGGTTTGATAACAAGATGGTTGAGTGTCCTCAGAGACCTAAGCAGAGAGGTGGATCAGGTAATTTTTCCTTAGCTAGCAAGCCTCCAGGTAGGAATGACCCAATAGTGTGTTCCTCTCTAGGTCTCCTGAAGTGGTAGTTGGGTCGACCTCTAGTCTTGGGTGACAAGGAGAGGTTAGAAACCAAGAGTGCTTGTTGTACATTATACTCCCCACAGCCATATTCCAGAATTTTCATCTCCCATGAATCAAATGGTGATGTGGAAGTGGACGCCCCATGAGCGTAAGAATTAAGATAATTTGAATCTACTCGAGATTCCATGGCCTCAGAATGAAGAGGGACAACTATATTTGTGGAGGGACATGCATATGTACCCTTTCATGCAAAGCTATTAAGAGCTCTACAATGAGCAAAGGGATCTAAATCTCTTGGTATTGTAACCATATGTCCCTCATGCTTCAGCTTGATGCATTGATGAAATGTTGATGACACGGCCTGCATGGCATGAATCCATGGTCGGCCTAGAAGCATATTATATGGAAGTTCCAAGTCTAGGACATGAAAATTTGTTTGATGGAAAGTGGGGCCCACCTCCATGGGTAGCGTAATGGTGCTTGTTGACTCTCTTTCCGCGTTGTCGTATGCGGTGATAGTAATAATATGGGACTCAAGATCTTCCTCCGTATGTCCCAATTGTTTGACCAGCTTAAGCATGCAGATGTTCAATCCCGATCTGTTGTCCACAAGCACCCGTTTGATTTTCCTGCGGGTGACAACTACCTCGATGTACAAGGGAAGATTATGTGTAGGATTCGTGGCAGGGATCTCCCTATGGTTGAAAGTAAGATGCTCACTTGATGTAATATTTGCCACCGCGGCTTGAAGGTACGTAGGATCGACTTTTAAAGGCACTCCCAACCTTGAAGAGTTTGATACAAAATGTCCTTATGCACATTGGATATCTTGAGAAGATCTAAGATCAAGATTTTAGCAGGTTTCCTCTCAAGTTGTTCTAAAAGGTTATATTTATCAGTTTGTGGGGTCAACAGAGAGGGTTCCGAAATCACGAGGCGGGCATGCCTTGTTACCGGCAAAAGATCCTTTCCCTTGATCTCGGATGGTATTGACATAGTCAGCAGGGGAGTGAATACATCCGATAAGTGAATCGTAATGATTGTTATCTCTTTTGGTATATAAGTAATTCGTGGCTTTATAGGTTTGGGATGACTCTCCCCGATCCGGCTTTGTCTTTTCCAACTTATCATGCTTGGGGAATGGTTCCTTATAAATCCCCATTTTCTCATTAGGTGTTTGCATGTGGCCAAGGTTATCCACCTCTATCTCCCCGTTGTCAATGAGGTCTTGAATATAGTGGTGAAGTCGCAAACATTTGTCTATTTTATGACCTTTAATGCGATGCATTTCACAATATTCATGCTCCTTATACCATGAAGGTTTAGGAGCATTGTCATCAAATGGTTGTGTTGTAGGATAGGTCATCATGTTGGCCGCATCCAACTGTTTTAGTATGAGGGACAACGGTTCATTGAGGGAGGTGAATGTTCATCACTTTGGTGGTGGTTGAATTAGGCCCTTGGTTAGTTTAAAAGTTTGGCTGGTTTAGACCATTTGAACACGTTTGGAATCAGTGATTCCATCTCCCACCATGTTTTTGTTTTTGTTAAAGATCTTTGTCTTTTCAGTTGATTTGACACTTTGGTTGTCTTTAGATTGGGTTTTGAGGGTGCCTTTGGCAATGAGAGCCTTTTCTATTTGAATCCCTTTCTCGATAACCTCCGCAAAGGTGCGGACACAATGCATTTGGAGGTGGAAAGCTATATCTGGGCTAAGATTAGGGACGAAAATACTAACCAAATAACAGCCGCTTCTCGTGGAAAGCGCAAGGGAAGCGACTAGCTATCCCTCTCCATCGTTGGAGGAAGATGGCGAAGGTCTCATTTAGGCATTGTTTTGTGCCGCACAAGTCTGCCATGGTGATGTCACTCTCTATGTTATATGAGAAATGACACACGAATCTTTTCGCCAATTCCGCCAGTGAAAATTGATCCTCGTGGTAAGCGCATAAACCATTCCAATGCTTGACCTCCGAGACTCTTAGGAAAAAGTCTGATGAGGTAATTATCACTATAAGACACCTCTTGACATGCCATGTAGAAATATTTAACATGATCCCTTGGGTCTCCCTTTCCTTTGTATTTGTCGAACTTTGGCATATCAAATTTCTTTGGAAAGGGTTGAAGGGTCATTGTCTTGTCAAAAGGATAGGGGCATAGTTCTTCGTATTGGTATTTCCTAATACTCCCTATATTGCTTTCTTGTATGCTCGCAAGCGTTGCTTTCATAGATTGCACTTCTTGTGTGAGCAATTGTTCTCTAGTGGGAGAAGCGGGTACATGTACACGATGATACCCCGTGTCTTCTTCTCCTTGGTTTTCTCGATGGAGTTCATGGATCCTAAACTTAGGCCTTGACTTTTGAACATTCTTGTTTGTTTCTTTCTGTACCTGGAAAGTAAGAAAAGCTAGTTGTCGGCTTAGGTTACTGAGTTGTTGTTGGATTGTGACTTGGTTTGTGTCTTCTTCTTCTAAAGGTTCTTCCTCTTCGTATTATGGAGGCTCTTCCCCTGTTTCATGTTCTATCTTATTTCTTCGTGGCACTTTGATGAGGGGTATTCTATGCCCTACCACTTTATCATTTTCTAAGTAAGAAGTGGAAGCATGCCCACCTGTTAAAATATCTTCCATATTGATAAGGGGACGTTCTTCCTTAGTAGTGTCATTTGTAGGTAATATTGGTTCATTCTCGGTGGGCAATTTGGCCGCTAATTCCACGACCCATGCCAAAACTCTATCTTTGTTTCTAAGGAGAAACTCGTCTAGTAGAGTGGGGTCAAAATCAAAGTCTGTGTGTGGTGATTCTAATTCATTTATACTATGATCAACCATTTCTTCTGTTTCCTTTTCTACAGAAAATAGTGGTCCTAGATGGTGTTCAATAAATGGGTTTGACCCTTATCTGCTTAGACATTTCCCAAGCTTGCGCCTATTGTTCCTCATATGTTTGTTTCTTTAACCCTAGACGCGTCTTGGGAGCCATGTTTTCATGATAAATTTCACTAAGGTAAGTTGTAGATTTGTTCAAAATTCAATGACTACCCCTAAGTAAAACACAAGATGTACGTGTTAAGAGTAAATTAAAAGTGAAAGCATGAAGTTTCCAATTTACCAAATGTTATAAAATGAAGACTAAAGTTTCTTTTGATTCTCAAGATCACCCTAAGGTGCAAGAGAAGAGCACACACAAAATTTAGCCCAACTATATAGAAATGAAAACTTCAAATCAAAGGACCATTGAAAAATGCTTTGTAAAAGGTTCATTCCTTAAGCAAAATGAATAATCAAATTTCTAAGTTTAATCCCAATGTTAACAAGATAGAGATCAAAGTTGTTTTTGATTATCAATATCACCAAAAATTTTCAAGATAATAGCATACACACACTTAGGTCTAAATCAAGTAAGCATGGAAATACAACATTCATCAAAACATTAGACATGTTATAAAATGACCAATTTTAAAATAACAGAAAAACCTATAATTTCTGTAAGTACAAATCCTGAATTTATGTTTTCATTACATATTTAACTTCAATACCTTTCCAACGCAAAAAAAATGGATTCATTTTGAGTTCGAGAAAAAAAGTTATGGCCTTCGAAAGATGGGTTACGCATATGCTCTTATGCTCATGGGTATGCACTTGACATGCACTCAACAAATGTAAAAAAAAACGTCCCTTAATCTGCAAAATGGGCAAATTTTTCCAACCAACATTCAATTTTGACAACAACCCATCACATTAATATAGGAATAGAATACTCAACGCTATCAAACATTAACATACATGCTCAAGAATTTAAGATTTTCAAGAAATTGACAAAACTAGCATGTAGAATGATGAAAAAGTAAGCTCTAAAAATGAAAACATGATGAAATCTTGAAATTTTATCACCAAGATTAAATTTTGACAGCAACCCACCACATTAATATGTAAATAGAAGACTCAGCACTATCAAACACTAACCTACATGCTCAAGAATTGAAAATTTTCAAGAAATTGACAAAACTAGCATGTAAAATGTTGAAAAAGTAAGCTCTACAAATGAAAACATGATGAAATCTTGAAATTTTCTCACCAAGATTAAATTTTGACAGCAACCCACCACATTAATATGTAAATAGAAGACTCAGCACTATCAAACACTAACCTACATGCTTTCAATAAATTGACAAAACTAGCATGTAAAATGTTGAAAAAGTAAGATCTACAAATGAAAACATGATGAAATCTTGAAAAATTCCCATCAATTCAAATTTTTACAGCACTTCACCTCCTTCATACCCAAGTTTAAGTCCCACCGGTGTGCCAAATGTGTGCATGTATACTTTGCTTAATGCTAAATCAAATGAAGCAAGAACTACCACCTAAAATAGTTCTACAATTTAGCTAAAACAAAGCATAAACACCATCATGATAAGAATTAAAAAGGGTTAGATGCTAGCATTCATAAATATAAACTTTGAAACTAACAATGCTAAATATCTAAACTCCTCTATTCTCTAACAACAAATAAATGAATGGACCTAAGTAAGCTCCATGGCTATCAAAATAGTTGTCCTTAATGTTCCAAGAACCTAGGAATGGGGGCTAATCAAAGTTGGTCTACAAGACCCTTTTGACACATCCCATATGACCCAAGCACTTTAAGAAAGAGGCTTAACTCTTCAAGATGATGAACACTCAAAAGGGCAAGGTGCAAGCTCTTAGTCTCTTTGCTATATGCTTTGATTTGCTCTCTTAGAAAGTTTAGGTGTAAGTAAAAAAAAAAAGTAGGTGGAGGGCTCTTTATATAGCCCAAAGGATAAAGGATTCAACACATTCTCATGAATGTGGGATAAAGGTAAAACATGATTAGGAATGGATAAGGTTGCTTTATTAAAGGTAACCTTACTTTAGAAGAGTTTAATACATGTTTAGCAAGTCATGGGAGTTGGGGGGTGTTTTAATTAATCAAAGGTGATTAACTAATAGGTATGTGTAAGCTTATAGAAGCCAATTAGAAGAATATTAGTGTGATTTAGGCTATTATAAGGGGATTAAATCAATTAAATATTGATTTATTGGTTAAATGGAAGGGAAAGCTAATTAATTAATAATAATTAATTAGTCTAGGTAGAAGGGTGATTTATTAACGGAAGGTCATTAATTAGGGTATTTTTTGGATAGGAAACTTAATTAATTAGCTTAGTGTAATTAATTAATGATGATATGAGGGAAAATGAGCACTTTTGACTATACGTCATTGATTTGCGAGAAAGGGGATAATTAGCGCAATTTAAGTATTTAAATTGCTTGGGCGTAATTATAGGTGTCTACAGGGTACACCAAATGATTTAACAAAAATATATTTTAAGTTAAAATCTAATTACAAAGTCACATATGATGAATAAATGCTAAAGTATAGATTTAACACAAGTAATAAGTAATTAAAATATAAAACCCTAAATTAAAAAGAGGGAAATAATTCCTTAGCTGATTTATGCATGATCTTGTAAATGATCTAGATTTTAAAACTAGTTAACACGAAGGGTATACGAACATAAATTAGATCACTAAATTATGAAGTATTTCAATGAAGTCGAGCAGAGCATCCGGACTCTACATGGGTTCCTAGGCATGAGAGACCTCTGTTAGGCTCCCGTGACTACGCAAAGCTCGGAACCTAGTTTTCTTGGTATCACAAGATTGTTAGTCGTAGTCATTATTGGTTTCTGTATGCCACACTATGATCACAAAATTCACCTATTACCTAAAAAGAGATGATGACTTGAAAAACCATCAAAATACATCAAATACCGGTATAAAAGATGTAATATGGGGAGTCGAACTAAGCCTAGCAGTCACACACCTGAGTGAACTTACGATCGAGTGTTAAAATACATCTCAAGATCCATGTAGTTCTTATGCATGTGTGATAGGAATATTCCCTAGGAATCCCTTATGCAAGTGCACATGATAGAAAACAATAGTTAGATGTACCAATATAAATAGATGTGTGGATGGCTAAATAAATTTCCCTTTCATATGAAGTGTATACAGAAAATGTAGTCCCTTATCCCTTGAATGAGTGTTAGATGGATTCCTTTGATTTTATTAGATGCCTTTGGATGCAAACGTAGGTGATGATAATAGATGCTTAGAGATTACTCCTTTTTGGTGACATAGCTTTGTATTTATATGATTGCCTTCATTGGATTTTGTAATTAAAAATTGGAAGGTGGCCCATAAGAAAATAATGTTCCCAAAATATAAATGAAGCCCAAAAAGAGTGAACAAAATGGAAAGAGGTAAGGGGCACCTAGAGGGGATGAGGGCGCTTAGGCGCTGGTGTCTTAAGTAGCGAAAGATAAAGAACTAAAGCTCCGATTGGGCAACAGGTGTGAAATACCAAATAGAAAATATGAAACACATAAAAAAGCTCAAAGATAGTTGTTAATTGCTAGTTTTCTCACTTAGAAATCATGTAAATTCAAGTATGTGTTTATGAACCTAGAAATGTACCCAATTATGTGATTTTGTGTCTACGGTTCAAGGAAATGGGAAAAATGTGGAGAAACATATCGTATGGTATGGATCTATGTTTTCTTTTGAACATTAGGGCCCCTAACTAGATAATGGTATATACATCGGGGGGAGAAAAGAAAAATAAGATTGATAGCAAATTCTGATTGAATTTTGTCATAACTTTAATTTTTTGGATGAGGATTTGAACATATTCAGAGCACTCCAAAATATAATAAAAATTGTATTCTTAATTGTGTAAGATTTCATTACAAAACTTTCAAGGGTAACCAAGTCTAAGACTATAAACATAAAGTATACAATGACTAACAAAAAAGTAAAATAAATGATATTTTTCTTCACTACAAAAAGACATAAAAAGGGAAGAAAAATCATAAAATCTAAAATATAAAAAAGGAGAAGGGGATCTGGTAGAAACTAATATAGATTATGAACACTATTTCTATCAACCATAAACATTGAGAAATGAAAATATTGGAGATGAAGGAGAAGCAAAAAATTCCAAACATGGAGATTACTAGTCAGAAGAAGTTACCAAAGTTGTAGAATTACTTAAATAATTTCAATACATTTTTCCAAAACAATTTAAGGAGCTACGAAGAATAAAATAAGTATAAGGCACAATGAAAATTAAAAATAAGAGGAAATTAAACCCTTATAGAAAATAACATATAAGCTAAACCCCAACCTAAAGGTAAATGTCGAAATGAAATAGATAAAATGTTGAATGCACAGATAATCAAACCATTCAATGATATAGAATGGATAATTCCTATGGTGGTCCCAAAAATAAAGTTGGAGAAATAATAATATGTGTATATTATAGAGAACTAAACAATGTGTAATTACATGACACTTTTCATCCACTAATAACAAAATAAGTATTAGAAAATGTGTCAAGAAAAGAGGTTTACTCATTTACCGATGGATTCTCTTGTTAATATCAAGCACAAATTTCATTTGAGGATTATCCAAAAATAATTTCCACTTAATGAGGATCCTTCATGTACACTTTCATGCATTTTTGATTGAAAAATACACCTGCAGATTGAGTAGAATAATAATCAAACCACATTTAAAGAATTCATACATGACTTCCTAGAAGTATATCTTGATAACTAGATAGTATGTGGAATTCTAAAGAATCACATCTAGGTCCTAAGATTTATTTTCCAAAGATGTTGTGCATTACATATTTCATTTAATATAAATAAATGTATATTTCTTACACCTTTTGGAACATTATTAGGCCGTATAATTTCTAAATAATAATGACTTTCTATTGATCCATTAAAAATATCAGCCATCAGAACTCTTCTAAAACCCAAAAATCAAAAAATAGGTAATAATAATTCTTGGGTACACAAGCTATCATAAAAATTCATAAGGAACTATGTAGAAATAAATGTACCATTGGAAGAATTAGTGAAGAAAAAAATAAAATAGGTAAAAACTATACAACAAAGCATGTAAAGATGTTTTTAAAATATTGAAGGACTATATTTTACACACACCGAGACTAATATTCCCATATTGGAAGATGTCATTTCATATAGGTGTGGATGTTTCAAGAATAGAAATAGGTGTAGTTCTAAAGCACAACCACGGTACAAAATGAATCATCCCATAGCATTTCCAAGCCACAAATTAGCCAAAGAAGAAAAGAAATACTCTATAATAGAGAAAGATGCTTTAATTACGATGTATGCACTCCAAAATTTTAGACATTACTATTTGAAAACACCATTTATATTCTACATAGACCATACATCCTTGAGGTACCTCCTAAAAAATACATTACTACAAGGAAGGATATGCAAATGGTGATGGTATTCCAAGAATTGTATTTCACTATTTCGGTCAAGACAATGAAGCTAAATAATGGGCCATATTATGTATCAAGGATTGAAATGGAATAAGATCTATAAATAATAGATGATGAGTTCTTAAGAGCACACATATTTAGGATATAAAACATTCCTAAATAACTTGATGACATAACACAACTACTAACCATAGGAGAGTTTCCAGTGGACTATAAAAACAACCAAAAAGAACATATTATGCAGCTCATTTCCATTTACATTGATCAAATGTCATAGTTGTGAAAAAAAAATTACTAAGGAAAAGGGGATAATGAGCGTGAAGAATGAAAACCCCGTTATGGTAGATAATAAATAGATAGAGAATTAGGGAAATTTGTGGCCCCATCATAGTCAGGGAAAATTATAGTGGCTAATATTCATTAATTCACAAATATTCCTATTTTTGAAATTTGAAATTGGTAAATGTTTAAGGTACAAGCTAGACGAGTTCACTAAAATTTTCTTGGTACAAGTTAATAATAGGGGTCAATTTTTCAGTCCCACAAAATATAAATTCAGAACATGCACCTAAATATAATCAATTGGTAGCTTATTTTTATGTTACCTATCGATAACATATAGTATGTTGCTGGTAGGTAGCATAAAAATGCTACCAGCTGATAACATTTTTATGCTACTACCCAACAACATACTATATGTTGTCATCCAAGAGTATTAAAATATGCTACCAACTGGTAGTATATAAAAAAGCTACCGTTTGGTAGCATTTAATAGTGTTTTAGTGATGTATTCATATTCGTCATTCATCTGAAAGCTAATTTTCCCAGATTTGCCAAATTTTTTCAAAGGGAGCCTTAAAACTTTCCTTGATCATAGTTACACAAGAAGAACTCCCAAAACCCAAATTCCATAAGTGTACATTTAAATCCATACTGGACCTTGAGGGAGATTGCTCTCACGTCCCATTTAAGGTCGCACATTCCCATGACACACAAGAATATATCTCATTCAAATATTATTGAATAGTACCACACCCATCTTGAGGTTGATTGACAACTACTTCTTTAGAAGAATGAGTAAAGAGGAACAAATGAGTACAAAAAAATTATGAAGGTAGTTGCAGATTTAAAATTTGATAAATGGAGTAGATTCCTTACTATTTAATGGTCGACAATACCATTAGGTTTCTCCTCATCCAATTTCATAATGAGATTTTATATCTAGATCAACCATATAAAGTTTTTTTATTAAGGATAAAGTTTTTTTGATCTGGGGCCCTATCCATGTACAATGAATGCCTGACAAACCAAATAAAAACAATGAAACAATAGGATACAAAAATAAAAAGTGTCCTAACAACACGAGAGAAACTAGGTAGGAGAAATAGTTTAATTGGAAAATATTTTTTCTTGTATTGTACCATTTTCCACCAATCTAAACCTCCTCAACAAGAGTAAAATCAGCAGATATGTATTTTTCTAAAGGAAAGATGCAAGGATATGTTCCTTTGCTTCGTTACGATAAGTTGTATTAAAAATTTCTTCATGTTATTTTCATCATTTAATTTACCCATGTTTCCATAAACACAAATTTCCTTAAGTGGAATTTTTTAATTGATTTAGCCACTTCTTTTGAATATCCATTTGAATATAAATCATCCTTAGCTCCAAAAATCAAATGTTCGGGAGGAAATATAAAATAAACCATATAAAATGAATACAACAATGATGGAGAGAACAATAGGACTATCGGTTAAAGGGCACTCTGTGATACACAATAAAAATATCCCTATGCAACAAGATTCACGAATGATGGGTATTACAATGTTAAAAATGAGAGTATGAATTGGAAAAATCAAGAGAAACATTATGAGTTATGTATTTAAATATGTTTGCTTGAAAGTTTATAATACTAATATGGAAGATGGTTCCCATGCAAAAAGTTTTAAAATAGCATTAAAAATTATCATGAGCCAATATTAGTATAATATGTGTGAGGTTATCCTAGCCGAGTGTTATGAAACTAAAAGAAACATTAAGGAGGGGAAACAAAAATTTTGTGATGGGTCACTCCTCATGTGTTTAGACATGTATTTCACCAACACCCTGCCCAAAAAATAAAGCAAGTTCAAGTGGGACCAAAACATACCCATAACCGAACAAATATTTGCACATTTGAACACCATGCCTTAATTAGACCTAATTGCTTCATTAATTAGGTGGATAAAGAACATTTAGAAATTTGTTAGAAATAAGGATAGGGTTTCAAAATAATTAAGACCCAAATATGAGAAGGAAATTTTCATCATAATATATATTGACTATATATACCTTTGGCCCTTCATCCCAAGGATTACATACATTTCCCAATTAGCACATGAAGCATCACATGAGCTTATGGAAACCACAATTCATGTAATTAAAAATAATATAGTCAATATAAAGAAATCTACACCACCAACTACTGATGATATAATTTTTGAAACATGGGAGGTGTTATATCAAAAATACCCTAAAAATTGATTCAAGAAGAAGGATAACCATTAATTCCATTATAAAAACCAATAAGGAAGGAAAAAGGAAATAAAATGTACCAAGATAAAATATGACGAAAGGTATACAAGACGAAGAAACTACAAACCAATTAAAAACCTCCTCCACCAACCCCAATTAAAAGGAAAAAGGCCAGGGTCTCAAGGAAATTATTATTACAACAAGAATCAAGTTAAGAACCACAAGTACTTGGGTGAGGAGGAAATAAAAATCCCATATTCACATACTTGAAGGACCATAACAAGTAATAACAACACCATAAAAATAAAAGTAAGAAGAAGATCTCAATCTAGAATTCATTGGGTAAATTGAATCTATTCATGAGGCATAACTTACACGATCTGTGTAAAATTATATAAAATCTAATTTTGCCACATTAGTATATCACAAATGGCCCAAAAATTTGATGTAAGTTCCGCAACATAGTAAATTGCTATACTAGAAGTAATCCTTCACTATTTAAAAATGATTTCACTGTACTAGAAGATATCATCCACCACCTCCCACAATACTCACTAAAGAATATATATAAAAATATTCCTTGAGAAAAAAGTATACTATAAGAGTTTGTATGAGAACTCCAACAAATAGGGAAAAATAAAAATGAAGACAACTTTGGAAAAAACGCATAAAATAAATACACGAACTACTTACAATATCATAACAAGACAACAAAACAAAAAACAAGAAAGAGAGAAAAGTGAAAAACAACATAAGACAAGAAAGGATAATACAATAAACAAATACAAAAAGATAAGGAGGAGGAAAACAATGAAGAAATGGAAAAAAATAAAGAGGTTGATAAAAATATGTAACATGATGAAAATAAAAGTTATAAGGATGAAGAGAAGAAGAAAAAAGAGCAAAAGGAGGACAAAATAAAGGAAAAGAGAAATAATAAGAAGAAAATAAGAAGAAGGAAGAAGAGGGAAAAAGGAAATAATAGGAGAAAAAGAAGGATGAAGAGGATAAAAGGAAATATGTAACGCCCGCTAAAAACAACTCGCACGAGACCCAAGAACAACCTAGGTTTAGTTAGAAAAATTATGGAATAATTTTTTTGAAAAGCGTGCCCACAAAAGTTTTCAAAAATGACAGTTGCCACATTAATGTCTCTAAGGTGATAACTTTAATAATTAATTTTCCATGATAAAACAATATTTAAAATCTACAATATGCTTTAGTACATTGTTTTGACTAAGCAAGTTTAATCTCCCTAAGGATTATTTAAATAATAAATTAATTCCTACTAAAGTTGAATATTCCCCCATGGGGTGTCAAGGGTAAAAGTGGCCAATGAAATTAAATACCAAGGTTATTTAATTTCTACAATGTTGAAACAACTAGCAAGGTCATTTAATGAGCAAGGTAAAATTAATCAAACACGACCCCGTTTAGGAAGAAATCCAAGTGACAGCTCCATGCAATCGAGCCCACATTTCAAATACAACAAATAGGTTGCATGTGGGCTCTATAATGGAGCAAAGAGGGTCGGGAAGGAGGCAAGCAATGTCAAAGAAAACTAGAAGCTCAAAGGAAAAGAAATGGAGAAAAAATCAAAGTCTTTGGGCTCTGCAAATGATTCAAACAAGCCCAAAATGGCTAAGTATGGGAGAATCATTAGAAACCTCCATGTTCCTCAATGGCACATCTCTAAATATTAAACTCAAAAAAGCAGACTCGAACAAGCGTCAGGCTTCCACGTGTCCCAAAGTCAAAAAAGGGACGGAGCGGGCCCAAAATGATTAAGTATAGTGGACCAGTGGAAGCCTCCATGTGTTCAAATGACGCACTTTCAAGGGTCAAAGAAAAGGTGATTCACAAATGAGTGGAGCTTCCATGTGTCTCAGCCCAAAAAAGATAGAGCCGGCCATTGAAAAGTCCAAACAAGCGCAAGGCTACCACGTGTCAGCTTAGCACAATTTCAAGATGGGAGCCCAAGGTGGAACTCAAACTTGCGCTAGCCCTCCACATGGCCAGGGGTCAATAGAGGTCAAATCTAAAAGTGGGCCCAAATTGGTTAAGTATGAAGAGTGCAAGTGGAAGGTACCACGTGTCTTAATGACGCACATTCAAAGGCACGACCCAAAAAGGAAACTCAAAAGGAGTGCAAGGATTCCACATGTCATCTTGATGCATCTTCAAAGATAAATCTAAAAGTGGGTCCTTAGACAAGTGCCAAGCCTCCACGTGTCCCTGGTCATATATACAGCCCCACCAAGAAAAATGACTTAGTAAAAACATAAAGGAACAAAGAAAAGCCACGGAAGAAGCCACATGTCATCCACAACTTCAAAATAAAAATTCAAAAGCGGTCCCCAAATGAGTGCCAACCCTCCATGTGGCCATATTTCAAGTCAAAGTGGGATGGTGGGTCTCCGAGGTAATTTTAACTTTTGGCTTCATTGATGCCCAAGGAGCCACGTGTCAGGCCTATATTGAATGCGGGTCGGCGGGCCTTGGAGTGATTTTTTTCCCAAATGGAAAATATGGACCGGTAGACCCAAAGATGGTTTTTGGCAAAAGTGAATTTCGGGCCCGTGGACCCATTCTACTAACTAGTTTTCCACCTTTTTCATACGACCCAATTCAAATATTCAAATGGACATATCTTCCGACCCAGTGCCCAAAATTTGACAAAATTGTACCATTGAAAGATCTCGACCTCGTCTATGCCATGGAAACCTGAAACTTTAATTTTGGCAAGGTTAGGTGGGTGAAAAATGGGAAAATGTCTTCACGCCATTAATATGTGATCTGATTTCTCCAACAACTAAATCAAATTAGATTTGATCCACCATTCTTCTTTCTTCAAAGCACGAAAAGAATACATGGAGCAACAAATTTGATAGATTGTGGATTTGTATTTAGAGCATTAATGGCTGGTAGCTTGAGTTCCAAATCAAGTTTTCCCACCTCTCTCTCTTCTTCTCTCTATGTTGCATCTATAAAAGAAGGAGTTGGGCTCATTGTAAAAGGTTGGACATTTTTGTTTTGCACTCTCCCTTCTTCCCTTGTCTATAAGCAAATTTGTGGAGTTTCCAAACCTCCCATTCAAGTTGTAATGCAATATTTTTCCTCTTGGCCACTGTAATGCACTATATCAACTTTTGGAGCAATAATATATGTCTGTGGATGATTCTCAACCCTCTCATGTGTTTATTTTTCCTTTTGATCTCTCATTGCAGTTTGGTTATCTGTGCATGGCATTTGCATTACATTTTATGGTCTGTGTTAGCTTGCAAAATGAGTGTTTAACATTCCTTTGGTGCATCACCTCATTAGCTTAGGTTTATTTTTTTGCATCTTCTCAACCCTGTCTCCTTGGTAAGATAGAGTAGATTTAGAAGATCCTCTTGTAATTTATTTGTGTGCACCTGAACAGAGGAATAGGAACTACCTTAATCTGAGAGCTCTCTCAACTCGCAAGGTCCCACACTTTGAGAGATGCTCCATGTTATGCAATCACACTAAGAGGTCTCAACTCATCTAGTTGCAGGCACTCAGGGGTGTTGTGATTTACACTAATAGTTTTGGCATGCCTAGTGGGACCAAGAAGAAGTCTCCATCTTTATTGCAGCAAGATTGATGTGCACTTGCTATAATTTTAGCTTTTAAGAAGCTTTGAAATTACACATCTGGAACTCCAAAAGAATCAAAATCTACTGTTTCAATAGTCCAAGCTTATCAAGTTCATGAGAAGAATACAAACAAGGTCAAGAACCAGAGAGGAGGGACTATTTTCTATCTACACTTGTCCCCAGACATAGAGGGGAAGAGGGAGAAGAGCCCAGAGGTCTCCATCTCCACCAAATAGAACCTTGTCAACACCTCCTCCTAGTAGGTCATTCATTCAATCACAAGGGTTCTTAGGCCAATCAGATGGCACAGCCAAATCCTTATGTCAATTTCACTGGCAGTAGCCCACTCACCCTTAATGCACAAAATCTAGTCCCAGTTGTAGCATTAAAGAGCATCCCATATTTCACTAGAGAGAACTAGACTTCTCCTAGTGACCACATTCAAGACATTGCAAATGTTTGTATGCAATTCATGAGATCACTGAGATGGACATTACAGTCAAGTTACTAGCCTCTTCACTCAAGGGTAAAGCTTCACAATGGTTCAGGAGTCTAACAACATAGGCTCTATTCAAACTTGGGACCATCTGTGTAGAGCTCTTCATAATCAATTTGGAGAAAAGGGAGATAATCTATCCTTGTTGGAGCAATTGAAAACAATCAAGAGGGCTCCTAATGAGTAGTTGATATATTTCAACCTTCAGATTTCAAAGGACATGGGATAGGATTCCATTGGCTTGTAAGGCCCACAGATGAAGGTGCTTTCTTATACTTTCTTAGAGCTCTAAATTCTGATATTGCTTTAATGATTCAATCAATGGGAGGCACCACCTTACCTATAGCCTATAACATTCTATAAGAGCTGAAAATTGTTTAATTCAGGCTGGAAAACTTGCTCCTAGGCCACCCATGCCTCTATACCTAGAACTATCAGATCCAAGCACTAGTCAAACACCCACATTAGCTCCTATACCTACTCCTAGGAATCAAAGTTCAGCTGAAGCCTCCACCTCATCTTCTAGCACTTCAAAAGAGCTTCAAGAAGTTATGAAACAATTGCAAAACCTAGGGAATGAGCTAGTGACTATCAAAAGGCAACAAGCTTAGAGTTCTAGGCCATATCAGCCTCAAGCTCAATATCAAGCTAGACCCCATATCAGTAAAATAGACCACCAACTCAACTTCAAAATCAAAACCAAAACCAAGGACAACCTCTATTAGGCCTTTCCGGTCATATGATCCAAACACAACTTCAACATCAAGGGCCTTGGTTCCAACACAAAACAATATGGCCCAAGAATATGATTGGTGTTTCCCATGCAATCAGCCACATAACCAATCAATGTGTTTTAATGGTGCACTAAACCAGGCCTTGATGGTACAGACCATTGGTGTGTCACAAGAGTCTAGCCAAGAAGAAAATCAGTAGCAAGGAGCTCAACAAGAAGCATCTCCAAGTGAGACTATGCTTGTCAATTGGCAGGATGAAGACTTATGTGGGATGAATCAAACACCTTCTCAAAGTGTAGCTACCAATACATGGTCCAAGAAAAGGAATATTGGAGAGGGACAATCACCAAACTTAGGTAATCCTCAACCCTCCATTACTCCACAAGGTATTGGCACTCAGAATGTAACTCCCAATATGCAGAGTCATTCCAAGCCACCTTCCAAACCCACTCAGGCACCGGTTGTAACAACCCATGTGCAAGAGAAAAATGTACCAGGAAAGGGGAAGAAAAAGGATAGCTCATTTAACATCATTGAACAAATGAAGAAGACAAATGTGAATATTTCAATGTGGGAGTCATTGGCCATTCCAGGACAGAGAGATCTATTGCAGACTACTATGGCCAATTGGTCAAGCTCAAATCAGCCCCCTAACTAGCAAGAGAAAGTGTTTACCAATGCAGCTTCAACTGGGGAAATCATGGAGGACAACAAGGTAAGAATATGAAGCCCCTCCATTTTATGTTTCATTGATCATTGGGACAAATTGGTACATAATTACATGATTGATTCGGGGGCAAGTAGCTCTGTAATGCCAAAACAAATAGCCGATCAGCTAGGTCTTCAATATGAAGTCATCTCCAGGGTAGTGCAATTGGATGGGACAATAGTGAAAATGTTGGAGTCATCAAATATTTGAGCCTCACACTACACACCTACCCCAATGTGACTGTGTTGCAAAATGTATCAATAATAGACTTGCCCACCACATTTTGCATTGTGTTTTTCAGAGACTTCACTTGCTAATATTGGAGGCTATTTTCTGTTGATTGGTCACACATGCTTTTTAGAACAAGGTATGGAGCTAAGGCCATAATCAGATCTGAGCCCATTGCATATTACCATATTGAGTCTTATGTACCCAACCCGATCAATGCCAATTGTTCAGCCTTTGATCAAGAGGATCTCCCAAGCACTTGTGAAGCAGATACCAAGGTGGGGTGTATCCCAGACTTGACCCTCAATGAGTGGGTGAACAAGAGGCATGATTTTGACCCCTATAAAGAGATGGAGGAATCTGAGCTAGGAGTCTACTATTTGCATGAGGAGAATCATCCTCTTCTTGACATCATTAAGCCAAACCAAAGATGATAATGAAGTATGGTAGTTGTTCTTTGATGGCTCAAGAAGTAGACAAGGAGCCGAGGAGGAGCTATGCTTGTTTCCCCCAAGGTATGAAATACTACTCAACTTTCCATTTCCAATTTTCTTATTCAAACAACACAACAGAATATGAGGCTTTGGTCCATGGACTTGCATTGGGAAAGGAAAAGGGGTATAAAGAAACTTGCAAGTGTTTGGTGATAGTGAACTAGTTTCTAATCAAGTCCGAGGACAAAATGCTGCCAAGAATGATCTATTAAAGAGCTACAAGAACTAGGTATGGGACCTCATTAAGGATTTTGAAGCATTCAACATCAATTCCATCCCGAGGAAGAAGAATGAAGTAGCAGATAGATTGGCAGCAATTGGGGCAACATTTGATGTTGTAGAGAGTATCAAGAGTGATAAATCTCAACCCCATATCAAAGTGGTTGTGAGACCAGCTTGTCCCTGATAATAACACAAGTTGGCAGGTCTTCAGAATGATCAACAAATTGTCAAATTTCTACAAGAAGAAGTTGAGTTCTCCTCCGAAACCAAGACAAACTGGAGCAGCAGTATGGCGATCAAGTGGTGTAGCTGAGGACCAACAAACTACCAAAGGGTCTTGTCACTTTGGAATCAATCTTCAACCCAAATGACCAATTCCAAAAGGAGAAGGTGAATATTCAGGTAAAGGGTGAAGATTCAGAGCCCATTTTCATAGAAGAAGGAAAAACGTTGCAGATTGGCAAGGTAAGCACTCAACAAGAAAAATATGAGTTTATTCAACTTTGTCAAGAATTCCTAGATGTCTTTTCCTGACTTACAAATATTTAAGAGGCTTCAACCCAAAGTTGGCACAACACACAATCGAGTTGGATCTAGGATCTAAGCCTTTCAGATATAAGAAAAGGCCAGTGAACCCTCACATAGAGCCTCTTATGAGAAAAGAGTTGAATAAGCTTATTGAGGCCAACATCATCTTCCCTATCAAGCACTCAAGTTGGGTTGCCAAACTTGGTGCCTGTGAGGAAAATAAGTGGAGAGATCAGACTATGTGTGGACTTCCATGATCTAAATAGAGCATCACTCAAAGATCACTACCCACTTCCATCAATGGAATAGATCCTATAGGTTGTAGCTGGCTCTAAGAGGTTTTCATTGCTAGATGGATACTCAGGCTATAACCAAGATAATGGTGAAAGAGGAAGATCAGTTCAAGATATTTCACCACCAAATGGGGCACATATGCTTATAAGAAGATGCCATTTGGACTATCAAATGTCGGAGCAACATTTCAGAGAGCTATGGACATGGCATTCAAAGGCTTGATCAACAATATAGTTCTGGTGTATCTGGATGATATCACCATTTTTTCTCAAAAAAATGTTGCAGACCATCTCTTCCACCTCAGACAGGTATTCCAGAGATGTAGAAGGTTTGGAGTGTCCTTAAACCCAAAGAAATGTGTATTCTTGGCACATGAGGGTAAATTTTTGGGCCACATTGTCTCTAGAGAAGGGTTAGAAATTGATCTTGAAAGAGTTGAAGCCATCCGAGACACTTCCATTGCCACAACACAAAAAGTCTCTCCAAAGCTTCTTGGGGAGGATAAACTTTGTTCACAGGTTTGTACCTGATTTTTCCACTCTTGTGAAGCCTTTAACAATGATGTTAAAGAAGAGTCTTGCATTTAAATGGACAATAGAAGGAAAAGAGAGTTTTGAGGCCATCAAGCTCACATATCACAAGCCCCAACTCTCATTAACCCAAGACTTCTCAAAAGACTTCATGTTGTATGCTTTTGGAGGGTTAGACACCATCTCAGCCATCTTGGTCACAACCCAACAAGGAAGGTTCAGAAAAACCCATAGCCTTCTTCAGTCAGAGCTTGGAGGACTACGAGGTAAAATACTCTTTCATTGAAAAACATGTCCTTGTTGTTATTAGGAGCTTGAAGAAGTTCAGACACTTGGTCTCAAACAATAAGATTCAACTACTAGTATCTCATGTTGGTGTCAAATATTTTCTCCTAAACAAGGACTTGAATGAGAAGAGAGCAGGTTGGATCACTCGAGTAATGGAATATGACATTGAGATCAAGGTGACCAAACTAGGTTTGTGGTAAGGGTATGTGAACAGCTCACTTCCAAGCAAACAAGTTGAGTCAGTGGATGAAGAAGAGGTTGTCCTATTACTATAAATGATCAAGAACAACTAGCTAATGATGCACCTATTCCATGTTGGACCCAAGCCTTGGTGCATTATCTCCAAATAGGTTTGTGCCCTCCAGAATGGAACAAAGCAAAAAAGGAGATACTTCAGACTACAAGCCATCCCATATGTGCTTGTTGGTGGTGTCTTGTTTAAAAAGGATATCAATAGTGTCCTATTGAGGTGCATTGGGACAGGCCAAATTGAGAGAGTGTTGCATGAGTTTCATGATGGAGAAGCAGGAGGCCACTTTTCTCCTCGAGTAACAGCTCTCAAGATCATGAAATCTGGTTATTATTGGCCTACAATGTTCGGGACTGCTACTCATGGATCAAGAAGTGCAAGAAGTGTGCATTCTTCATAGGAAGGAGAAGTTAGCAGCCCTTCCCCTTCACCCAATTTCAGTGGATCAACCATTCATTCATGTAATGGGGACTAGACTTCATTGGGGTGATTAACCCAAATTCAAGCCAGGGCCACAAGTGGATACTTACAACAATAAACTACTTCACCAAGTGGACTGAGGCAGTGGCACTAAAAGAAGCAAATGAATCCAACATCTTGGATTTCTATGAAGGAATAGCCACCAAGTTTGGAGTCCCTACCACTATTATATCAGATAATGCATTGGCATTCCTTGGTACAAGGATCACTTGAATGGGCATCAAGAATGGTGTGTACCTCAACACTTCATCAAACTATTACCCTCAAGGTAATGGCCAAGAAGAGTCCACAAACAAGAACCTATTAAGGATTATCAGAAGGACTCTTGATGAAAATCAGAGAACTTGGCATACAAAGCTCAAATCAGCTCTATGGGCTGATAGGATCACATCCAAAAGATCCACAGGTAACTCCCCATACAAGCTTGTATATGGAAAAGAGGTAGTATTTCCCATATCATTGGAGTTTCCCACTCTGGAGCTCATGAAACAGTTGGAACTGGCCGAGTTTGGACCCATGGAAATCAGGTATGCAGAGTTGATGGAAGTAGGAGAAGCAAGAGAGCATGCAATGCAGAGCATGGAAAAGGATCAAGCATTGATCAAGAAGAGTTTTGACAAGAAAGCAAGAACAAGGACCTTTCAAGAAGGGGACTTGGTTCTAAAGTGGGATGCAGATCGGGAAAATCTAGGAAAGCATTCCAAATTTGATGCCATTTGGAGTGGCCCTTACATGATCACAAGGTGCAAGAGTAGCAATGCCTTCCAGCTAGCTAAATTGGATGGTGAAGAATTACACATCCCAGTAAACATGGGATCCATCTCAAACATTACTACTAAAAGGAAGGTTCCACCCTTGTAAATATTAGCATAGAGTTTTTATTTCCCCTAAGTGCATATGCACATTGTTTTGTTGTAGCGTAGGTTTTATTTCCTAAGTGTTGTGGCACATAGTTTTTTTGCTCCAGGTTTGTGTTGTTATATAGTTCAACGTGCCTCTAGGTGAATGCACTAGGCCCTTCAGCATTTGCAATAGGGAGACCATAGTTTCCATAATAGTTGCTCATTTTCTAATAGAAAAATACAGAGCAACTAAAATCGGGTCTCAAAGTGTTCATTTCCAGAAGAACAGGACCAACACTAGGCCACCAACCATGACTCCATGCCCAATGGATACAACAAGGAAATTGATCTCTTCATCTAGCAGTAGAGAGACGTCCCCGAGTCACCAAATTTTTATCTCAATTTTTCCCCCGAAAAAATTAATCAAACATGACCCCATGCAGGAAGAAATCCAAGGGCGGCTTCCATCGCATGAAGCCCACATTTCAAATCCAACAAACAAGTTGCAGTGGGCTCTATAATGGAGTAGCAGGGTTGGGAAGGAGGCAAGCAGTGTCAAAGAAAACCAGAGGCCAAAGGAAAAGAAATGGAGAAAAAAATCAAAGTCTTTGGGCTCTGCAAATGATTCAGAATGAGCCCAAAATTGGCTAAGTATGGGAGAATCAGTGGAAGCCTCCACGTGCCTCATGGCACATCTCCAAAGATTAAACTCAAAAAGTAGACTCGAACAAGTGTCAGGCTTCCATGTGTCCCAGAGTCAAAAAAGGGATGGATTTTGGGCCCAAAATGATTAAGTATAGAGAGACCATGGAAGCCTCCACGTGTTCAAATGATGCACACCTTCAAGGGTCAAAGCAAAAGGTGATTCCCAGATGAGCATGCGGAGCTTCCACGTGTCTCAGGCCCAAAAAGATAGAGCCGATGGCATTGAAAATTCCAAACAAGTGTAAGGCTACCATGTGTCAGCTCAACGCAATTCCAAGATGGGAGCCCAAGGTGGAAACTCAAACTTGTGCCAGCCTCTCCACGTGGCCAGGGGTCAATAGAGGTCAAATGGAAAGTGGGCCCAAATTGGTTAAGTATGAAGTGCAGGCGGAAGGTGCCACATGTCTTAATGGTGCACATTCAAAGGTGCAGCCCAAAGTGGAGACGCAAAGGAGTGCAAGGCTTCCACGTGTCATCCAGCGCATCTTCAAAGATAGATCTAAAAGTGGGTCCTTAGACAAGTGCCAAGCCTCCACATGTGTCCTTAGTTAGATATACGGCCCCACCAAGCAAAAGGACTTAGTAAAAAACATAAAGGAACAAAGCAAAGCCATGGAAGAAGCCACATGTCATCTCGATGCAACTTCAAAAGAAAAATTCAAAAGCGTCCCCAAATGAGCACCAACCCTCCACGTGGCCATATTCCAAGTCAAAGTGGGATGGTGGGTCACCGGAGGTAATTTTAACTTTTTGGCTTTTTCCGATGCCCAAAAATGAGCCACCTCCTCCACGTCGGGAACCATATCATGAATGCGGGGCTGGGGGCCTTGGAGTGATTTTTTTCCCAAATGGAAAATATGGACCGATGGACCCGAAGATGGTTTTTTGGCAAAAAGTGAATTTCGGGCCCGTGGACCCATGTTCTACTAACTGGTTTCCACCATTTTTGTACGGACCCGATTCAAATATTCAAATGGACATATCTTTCGACCCAGTGCCAAAATTTGACAAAATTGGTACCATTGGAAAGGTCTCGACCTCATCTATGCCATGGAAACTAAAACTTTAATTTTGGCAAGGTTAGGTGGGTGAAAAATGGGAAAAATGTCTTCACACCATTAATACATGATCTGATTGCTCCAACAACCAGATCAAATTAGATTTGATCTACCATCGTTCTTCTTTCTTCAAAGCACCAAGTAGACATGGAGTGGTGGATTCGATAGATTGTGGGTGGATTTGCAGGAGCATTAATGGCGGTAGTTGAGTTTCAAATCAAGTTTTCCCCCTCTCTCTCCTTCTTCTCTCTTGTGTTGCATCTATAAAAGAAGGAGCTTGGGCTCATTGTAAAAGGTTGGACATTTTATTTTTTGCACTCTCCCTTCTTCCCTTGTCTATAAGTGAATTTGTGGAGTTTCCAAACCTCCCATTCAAGTTGTAATGCAAGATTTTTCCTCTTGGCCACTGTAATGCACTTGTATCAACTTTTGGAGCAATAATATATGTCTGTGGATGATTCTCAACCCTCTCATGTGTTTATTGTTCCTTCGATCTCTCATTGTAGTTTGGTTATCTATGCATGGCATTTTGTATTGCATTTTTATGGTTTGTGTTAGCTTGCAAAATGAGTGTTTAACATTCCTTTGGACTAAAAGGGAAATTTCTATTCACCCACTCTCCACCTACTTTTTGTAGGGATGAATCTCATCCCTTGGATGGATTCAATTTGGTCCCTTGATGAGGAAAAAGGGTAACCAACCCTAAAGCATCCTTATGAAGTCTTCTTTCTCATTTCATGTGTCTCATTGTTTCTATTTTGTTTTATAGGTTAAAGGAGGAGGAAGGGAAGCCATTGGAGGCACTCTTAAGCTTTTGGAAGTGGCCTACAAGCTCTAATATTTTTCTTATTTGTTGATGCCCTCCTTAGGGTTTACAAATGTATTTGTTTTTGTTTTATTTAGATCGTATTTCTTTGCTTTTCCCAAATGGGCTTGTGGGTTTTACTCTATTTTGATTGAATAGCTATATTTGATGAGTGATTTCATTTAGGTATGAGGATATATACACACACACACACACATATACATATATAAATGTATGTGTATTGGTATATATATATATATATATATATATATATATTTTAAAAGAAAAGGATAAAAAAAATCCGAATCACTTATTAATACAGTGATTTAAAACATTGTAAATCCAATAAAATAAATGCCTCTTGTTTTATGTGTGTGTGTGTGTGAGAGAGAGAGAGAGAGGCTCACCACGGATGGTAATAATAAACAATCTGCACAACAAGTAGTGCGTAGGGGGTAATATGCCAATAGATAATCTTTCATATGGTAATTAGTGGTGTATGGGGTGGTTAGATTTAGGTGGGTTATAAACCCATAGTTTGGAGTTTATTAAATTAAAATAATGGGGGTGGGGTAGTCGACCCACCCACCCCACTTTAAATCATAGGCCCTAATGCATAGGCCGCGAACCCATAACCAATTTTTTTAATAAGTTTCAAACTTAATAAAATCTTGTTTTATTCAATATGTATAAATATGTTTATTTAAATATGGTTTTATATATATATATATATATATATATATATATATATATCATATTGTAATATTGATATTATTTCTTTTGACTATGGCTTACAATAGAGTATTTTTTTTTATATTGAATATGCTAATATTAATAGTATATTGGTATTATTATATTATCTTATTTGTAAAACTTTCACTATTAGCAATTTTTTATTATTAATAAGGTTTAGGAAATTAGCATTGCTATCAACATGAAGGTGAAATGTAGCTAGTAGTATGGGCAAGTTAAAAGCTTGCATTAATACTTTCTCTTCTAGTCCATTTAGTGAACATTATATAGGAGGAAAGGAGAATTTCATTTCATTTCCCTTAACTAATTGTAGTAGATTTATAATAACTTTTAAATGAGGATAACATACTAAAGTTAGGACTTAGATTACTTCATTGGCCTATTCCAAGACTAATTAAAACTTAAGCAATTTCCATCTATTGAAATAAGGTTTTAAAATATATTTCCTCCACTACATGAAAATGAATCAATACAACTTACTTCACTACATGCCTTTAAGTAATATATGAACTTTAATATTTCTTCCTTCTCATCTCTAATAATAAAAATACAACAATGAAGACAACTTTCCTTTCCTACAATACAACTTTCAAACAAAGGTAATGAACTTTCTTTTCCATTTCACAAAACTAACTTTACAACACAAATATTTCTTCTTCTTTTTTGTTTCTTTCAACATACAATACAACTTTAATAACAATTATTTGAATGCAACTTTCCTTCACAAGATAAAAACAATTTCCTCCACTTGAAGTGGAAAAATCATACAAGAATGTGAGCTAAAATGGAATGCAATATTACAAGTTCCTCCACTCTAAGTGGGAAAAAACACTAAGGAAGTTTTATTACAAGAAGGATTTTCTTAGGGACTCCACCAAAAGATCCAAGCTTCACAATGCCAACAAGAGAGATCCTTCATGATTTTCTTGATCCACAAAAAAATGGGGGGAGAGGCAACACTCTCCACCCAACCAAAATATCCAATGAGGAGGAGAAGCCATCCTCCTCATTGGCCCCGAGCCTCAATCAAGTTATCTCAATTTTCCTTGGGAAAATTGATCAAACACAACCTTGTCCAGAAGAAATCCAAGGGACGGTTCCGTCACATGAGCCAAAATTTGAAATCAAACAAATAGGTTATAGGTGGGCTCTACAATGGAGTAATAGGGTCAGGGAAGGGCCAAACAATGTCAAAGAAAACTAGAGGCTCAAAAGAGAGGAATGAAGAAAGGCTCAAAGTCTTCGAGATTTACAAACGATTCAGAATGAGCCCAAATTGACTAAGTATGGAAGATTTCAATGGAAACTTCCACGTGCTTCATCGATGCTTCTCTAAAATTTAAACCCAAAAAATAGTCTCCAAACAAGCATGGAGTTTCCACATGTCCTAGGTCCAAAAAGGGAAAGATTTGACTATTGAAAAGTCCAAACGAGCAGAAAGAACCACATGTTAGCTTGACACAATTCCAAAAGAGAGAGCCCAAAGTAGAGACTCAAACTAGCGCCAACCCTGCACATGGCCAGGGTTCAATAAAATTCAAATGGAAGGTGAGCCCAAATCTATTAAGTATAAGGGTGTTGAGCGAAGGTGCCAAGTTTCTCAACGATGCACATTCAAAGGCATGACCCAAAGTGGAAACTCAAATGAGTGTGAGGCTTCCATGTGTCTAGGGTTCAAGAGAGGCATCATACCAAATTGGCTAACTATCATAGACTCACGGAAGGTGCTACGTGTCAGCCCGGTGCATCTTTAAAGGTAAATCTAAAAGAGGTTCCTTAGACTATTGCCAAGCCTCCACATGTCCTAAGTCAGATATATGGCCCCGCTAAATAAAAGGACTTAGTAAAAACATAAAGGAACAAAAATATGTGGAAGAAGCCACGTGTTAGCCCAGTGTAACTTCAAAAGAAAACTCCAAAAGTGGTCCCCAAATGTGTGCCATCTCTACACATGGCCATGTTCCAAGTCAAAGCAGGTCGGTGGGCTTGGGGAGGAATTTTTGCCCAAATGGAAAATGCAGACCAGTTGGCCTGAGGATGGTTTTGACATAATTAATTGTGAGGTTGCAAGGTGTTTTGTGCATTTTGGTATTTTTGTGCCAAAAGGCGCAGTGAATTTCGGGCCTTGTGGACCCGTTTTGCTAACTTCTTTTCACCATTTTGTATGGACCCATCTCAAACATTCAAATGGACATATCTTTTGATCCAAGGCCTGAAATTCAACAAATTTAGCACCATTAGAAAGGTCTTGACCTTGTCTATGCCATGGAAACCTAAAATTTAATTTTGAAGTTAGGGGTGAAAAATGGGAAAATTTCTTCATGCCATTAATATGTAATCGATTTCTCCCGACAACTAGATCAGATCCTATTTTATCTCGCCATTCTTCCTTCTTCAACATGCCGAATGATACATAGAGCGGTGGACTAGATAGATTTTGGTGGATTTATAGGGGTATTAATGGTGGTAGCTGAGATTCAAATCAAGTTTCTCTTTTATTTTGTCCTTATCTCTTCGTTGCATCTATAAAGGAAGAGATGGGTTCATTTACAAGGGTTGGATAGTTTTGTTTTACACCCTCCCTTCTTCCCTTGTCTACAAGAGAATTTTTGGAGCTTTTGAACCTCCCATTCGAGTTGTAATACAAATTTTTTTGCCTCTTGGCTAATGTAGTGTATTGTATCAACTCTGGAGCAATAATATATGTCTGTGGATGATTCCCAACCCTTTCATGTGTTTATTTTTGTCTTCTAATCTCTCATTACAGTTTGGTTATCATTACATGGTAGTTATATTACATTTCTATGGTCTATGTGTTAGATTGTAAAACAAGTTTCTAACATTCCTTTGGTGCATCACCTCATTATCTTAGGTTTATTTTCTCATATCTTCTCAACCCTGTCTCTTTGGTAAGATAGAGTAGGTTTTAGAGTAGATCCTCTGCAATTTATTTGTATGCACCTGAACAGAGTAATAAGAACCGAAATTTACCCAGAGAGCTCTCTCAATTTCAAATTCCCACAGTTTGAGAGATGCTCCATGTGGTGCAATCACACTGAGATTCTCATCTCATCTATTTGTAGGCAGTCAGGGGTGCTGTGATTCTACACTAACAGTTTTGGCATGCTTGGTGGGAGAAAGAGGTCTCCATTTTTACTACAGTAGGATTGATGTGCACTTGTTGCAATTTTTCATCTTTTAAGAAGCTCTAAAGTTGCACATATGGAAACTCCAAAAGATACAAAATCCACTGGTTTCAATAGTCTAAGCTTTTCAAGTTCATGAGAAGAATATAAACAAGGTCAAGAACTAGAGAGGAGGGACTATTTGTCTATCTATATTTATCCCCAAATAGATTAAGAAAGGGAAGAAGATCCTGAAGGTATCCATCTCAACCAAGTAGGATATTGTCAACACCTCCACCTAGTAGGCCATTCATTCAATCAACAAGGGTTCTTAGGCCAATCATAATGACACAACCACCCAATCCCTATGTTGACTTCATTGGCAGTAGCCCACTCGCTCTCAATGCACAAAATTTAGTCCTAGTTACAACATTAAAGAGCATCCCATATTTCACTGGAGAGAACCAGACTTCTCCTAGTGACCACATTCAAGACATTGCAAATGTCTGTGTAATTCATGAGATCACTGAGATGGAAATTGCAATCAAATTATTATCCTCTTCACTCAAGGGTAAAGCTTCACAATGGTTTAGGAGTCTAACATCATGCTCTATTCAAAATTGGGACCATCTGTGTAGAGCTCTCCACAACCAATTTGGAGAAAAGGGAGATAACCTATCCTTGTTAGATCATTTCAAAACCATTAAGAGAGCCCCTAATGAGAAGCTAACAAATTTCAACTTCAGATTGAAAAGGACATGGGACAGGATTCAATTGGTTGTAAAGACCATAGATGAAATTGCTTTCTTATACTTTCTTAGAGATCTAAACCTTGATATTTCTTTAATGATTAAATCAATGGGAGGCACCACCTTACCTTTAGCTTATAACATTTCCATTAGAGCTGAAAATTTTCTAATTCAGGTTGGAAAATTTGATCCTAGGCCACATGTGCCTCTATATGAAGAACTAGGAGCTCCAGCACTAGTCATACACCCACATTAGCTCCCATACCCACTCTAAGGAATCAAAGTTCAGCTGAATTCTCCACCTCATCTTCTATAACTTAAAACAAGCTTCAAGAATTTATAAAATAACTACGAGAACCTAGGGAATGAGCTAGTGAATATAAAAATGAAGAAAGCTCGAGTTCTAGGTTGTATCAACCTCAAGCTCAATGTCAAGCTAGATCCCCATATCACCAAAATGGACCACCAAAGCTCAGGCTATAAGTCAAAATCAAAACCAAGGAAAACCTCAAACTGCTAGCCCTTTCCAACCATATGACCCAAACAAATATTCAACATCAAGGGCCTTAGTTCCAACACAAAACAATAAGGAACAAGAATATGACTAGTGTTTCCCATGCAATCAGCCCCAAAATTAGTCAATTTGTTTCAATGGTGCACTAAACCATGCCTTGATGGTATAGACCATTGATGTGTCCCAAGAGCCCAGATTAAGAGGAAAATCAACAACAAGAAACTTTGTAAGAGGAACCTCTAAGTGAGACTATGCTTGTAAATTGGCAGTCAAGAATTTTATGGAGTTAACAAAGCCCCTTCTCAAGGTGTGGCTGCCAATACATGATCCAAGAAAAGGAATATTGGAGAGGGACAATCAACAATCTCGGTAATCCTCGAACCTTCTATTATTTCACAAGGTATTGGCACTCAAAGTACAACTCAAAATATGCAGAGTCGGCCCAAGCCACCTTCCAGACCCACTCAGACACCGGTTGTAACAACCCATGTGCAAGAGAAACATGTACCAAGGAAAGGGAAGCAAAAGGATAGCTCACCCCATTTAACATCATTGAACAAATGAAGAAAACAAATGTGAATATTTCAATGCGGGAGTCATTGGATATCCTAGGGTAGAGAGACCTGTTGCAAGCTATTATAGCAATTGGTCAACCTCATACCAACCCCCCAACCAATAAGAGAAAGTAATTACCAATGCAGTTCATCCCAAAGGAAACCATGGAGGACAACAAGGTAAGAATCTGAATCCCCCTCTATTCTATGTTTCATTGATCATTGGAGACAAATTGGTACATAATTGCATGATTGATTCGGGGGCAAGTAGCTCTGTAATGCCAAAACAAATAGCCGATTAGTTGGGTCTTCAATACGAAGTCATCTCCAAGGGCATAGTGTAATTAGATGGGACAACGGTAATAATGGTTGGATTCATCAAGGATTTGACCTCACATTGCATGCATGCCCCAATGTGACCGTATTGCAAAATGTATCAGTCATAGACTTTCCACCACATTTTGCATTATGTTTGTCAAGAGACTTCACTACTAAAATTGGAGGCTATTTTTCTACTAATTGGTCACACATGCTTTTTAGAACAAGGTATGGAGCTAAGGCTACGATCAGATCTGAGCCCATTGCATATTACCATATTGAGCCTTATGTACCTAGCCTAATCAATGCCAATTATTTATCCTTTGATTAGGAGGACCTCCCAAACATTTGTTAGGAAGATACCAAGGTTGGGTACATTCTAGACTTGACCCTCTATGAGTGGGTGAACAAGAAGCATGCATTTGACCCCTATAACAAGATAGAGGAATCTGACCTAGGATTCTATTATTTGCATGAAGAGAATCATCCTCTTCCTAACATCATTAAGTCAGAACACAAAGATGATAACGAGGTATGGTGGTTATTCTTTGATGACTCAATAAGTAGACAAGGAGCCAGAGGAGGAGCTATGCTTGTTTCATCTCAAGGCATGAAATATTACTCGGCTTTCCATTTACAATTTTCTTTCTCAAAAAACACAATAGAGTATGAAGCCTTGGTCCATGGACTACATTGGGAAAGGAAAAGACGGATTAAAAACTTACAGGTGTTTGGCGATAGTGAGCTGGTTACGAATCAAGTCCGAGGAAAAAATGCTTCCAATAACGATCTGTTAAAGAACTACAAGAACCAGGTATGGGACCTCATTGAGGATTTCGAAGCATTCAACATCAATTCCATCCCAAGGAAGAAGAATGAAGCGGTAGACAAATAATCGATAGCTATTAGGGCAACATTTGATGTTGTAGAAAGTATCAAGAGTGATAAGTCTCAGCCCCATATAAAAGTGGTTGTGAGACCAACTGTCCCTGATAATAACACAAGTTGGCAAGTCTTCGAGAATGATAAACAAATTGTCAACTTTCTACAAGAAGAAGTTGAGTTCTCCTCTAGAAACCAAGACAAATTGGAACAATAGTATTGTGACCAAGTGGTATAGCTGAGAACCAACAAACTACCAAAAGGTCTTGTAAATTTGGAGTCAATCTTTAGCCCAAATGATCAATTCCGAAAGGAGAAAGAAAGTGTTTAGGTAAAGAGTGAAGATTTAGAGCCCATTTCCAAAAAAGAAGGAAAAACTTTACGAATCAGCAAGGTAAGTACTCAACAAGAAAAATCTGAATTCATTCAATTTTATCAAGAATTCCCAAATGTATTTGCCTAGACTTACAAAGATTTAAGAGGTTTTAACCCAAAGTTGGCACAACACACTATCAAGTCGGGATCTAGGAGCCAAGCCTTTTAGGCAAAAGAAAAGGCCAATAAATCCTCACATTGAGCCTCTCATGAGGAAAGAGTTGAACAAGCTAATTGAGGCCAACATCATCTTCCCTATCAAGCATTCGAGTTGGGTTGCAAACTTGGTGCTTGTGAGGAAAAGAAATGGAGAAATCAGACTGTGTGTGGACTTTCGTGATTTGAACATAACATCACTCAAAGATCAATACCCACTTCAATCAATGGAATAGATCCTACAGTTGTTATTGGCTATAAGAGATTTTCATTGCTAGATGGATACTCGGATATAATCAAATAATGGTGAAAGAGAAAGATCAATTTAACACATCCTTCACCACCAAATGGGGAACATATTCTTATAAGAAGATTCCATTTGTACTATCAAATTCTAGAGCAATATTTCAGTGACCTATGGATATGGCATTCACAGGATTAATCAAAAATATAGTCTAGGTGTATAAAGATTATATCACCGTCTTCTCAAAAAATGTTGCAGACCATCTCTTACACCTTAGACGGGTATTTTAGAGGTGTAGAGGGTTCAGAGTGTCATAAAACCAAAAACGTGTGTTCTTGGCTCATGAGGGGAAATTGTTGGGCCACATCATCTCAAGTGAAGGGTTAACAATTGATCCTGAAAGGGTTGAAGTAATTGAACACTTCCATTACAAAAACACAAAAAGTCTCTCCAAAGCTTCTTGGGGAGAAAAACTTTGTTCATAGGTTTGTGTATGATTTTTCCACTCTTGTGAAGCCTTTAAAAATGATGTTAAAGAAGAGTATTGTATTTAAATAGACAACAAAAGGAAAAGAGATTTTTGAGGCCATTAAGCTTGCAATATCACAAGTCCTAAATCTTGTTAACCCAGACTATTCAAAATAATTCATGTTGTATTCTTTTGGAGGGTCGGACACCATCTTAGTCATCTTGGTACAGCCCAAAAGGAAGGTTCACAACAACCCATAGGATTATTTAGTCATATCTTGGAGGATTACGAGGTAAATAACTCTTTCATTGAGAAGCATGTCCTTACTATCATTAGGAGTTTGAATAAGTTCAGACACTTAGTCTCAAACAATAAGATTCAATTACTAGTATCTCATGCTGGTGTCAAGGATTTTCTCCTGAACAAGGAATTGAATGAGAAGAGATCCGGTTAGATCACTTGGGTAATGGAGTATGACATTAAAATTAAGGTGACAAAAATGGTTCTTGGAAAGGGTATGTATGGGCAGCTTGCTTCCAAGGAAAAACGAGTCGAGTGGATGAAAAGGAGGTTGTCCTATTACTTCAGAATGATCAAGAACAACCATCTAATGATACACCTATTCCATGTTGGACTCAAGCCTTGGTGCATTATCTCCAAACAGGTTTGTGCCCTCCAGAATGGAACAAAGAAAAAGGAGATACTTGGACTACAATCGATCCCATATGTGCTTGTTGATGCAGTCTTGTTCAAGAAGGACATCAATAGTGTCCTATTGAGATAATGTTGCATGAGTTCCATGATGGATAAGTAGGAGGAAACTTTTACCCTCGAGTAACACTCTCAAATTCATGAAAGATGGTTATTACTTTCCTATAGTGTTTAGGGACTGCTACTCTTAGATCAATAAGTACAAGAAGTGTGCATTCTTCACAAGGAAGGAAAAGTTAACATCCCTGCCCCTTCATCCAATTTCAGTGGATCAACCATTCATGCAATGGGGATTAGACCTCATTGGAGTGATTAACCCAAACTCAATCCAGGGCCACAAGTGGATACTTATAGCAATAGACTATTTCACCAAGTGGAATGAAGCGATGGCACTTAAGGAAGAAAATGAATCCAACATCTTGGATTTCTATGAGGGAATAGCCACCAAGTTTGGAGTCCCTGCCACTATTATATTAGATAATGCATTGGCATTCCTGGTACAAGGATTATTGAATGGGGTATCAAAATGGTGTATAACTTAACACTTCATCAAAAGATTTCCCTCAAGGTAATGGCTAAGCATTCCACAAACAAGAACCTATTAAGGATTATCGAAGGAATCTTGATGAAAATTAGAGAACTTAGCATACAAATATCAAATGAGCTCTATGGACTGATAGAATCACATCCAAAAGGGCCATAGGTAGCTCCCCATACAATATTGTATATGGGAAATAGGAAATATTATCCATATAATTGGAGTTTCTCGCTTTGGAGCTCATGAAACAATTGGAACTAGCCAAGTTTTAACCTATAGAAATCAGGTATACATAGCTGATGGAAGTAGGAGAGGAAAGAAAGCATGCAATGTAAGTTTAGAGAATGATCAAACATTGATCAAGAAGAGTTTTGATAAGAAAGAAAGAACAAGGACCTTTCAAGAAGGGGTCTTAGTTCTAAAATGGGATACAGATCAGGCTAAACTAGGAAGGCATTCCAAGTTTGATGCCATTTGGAGTGGCCCCTACATGATCACAAGGTGCAAAAGTAGCAATGCTTTCTAACTAGCTAAATTGGATGGTGATGAATTACATATTCTATTCAACAGGATCCATCTCAAACATTCTACTGAAAATGAAGGTTCCACCCTTGTAAATATTAACATAGAACTTTAATTTCCCTAAGTGCGTATGCACATTGTCTTGTTGTAGCATAGGTTTTATTTCCCTAAGTGTTCTGACACAGGTTTTTATTGCTCTAGGTTTGCATCGTTATACAGTTCAATGTGCCTCCAAGTGAATGCACTAGGCCCTTTAACATTTACAATAAGGAGATCCAAAGTTTCCATAACAGTTACTCATTTTCTAATAGAAAAAATATAGAGAAACTAAAATCAGGTCTTAAAGGGTCCATTTGTAGAGGAACAAGATCAATGTCAGGCCACCACCCACGACTCTGTGCCCAATGGATACAACAAGACAACTAATCTCTTCATCTAGCAAGAAGATGTCCCCGTGAGTCGCCAAATTGTTATCTCAATTTTTCCCCGTAAAAATTGATCAAACATGATGTCGTCCAGAAGAAATCCAAGGGACAGCTTCATCACATGAGCCCATGTTTTAAATCCAACAAACAAGGTTCAAGTTGGCTCAAAATGGAGTAGCAGTGTTGGGGAAGGGCCAAATAGTGTCAAAGAAAACTAGAGGCTCAAAAGAGAGGAATGGAGAAAGGCTAAAAGTATTCGATCTTTACAAACGATTCGAACAAGCCCAAATTGACTAAGTACAAAAGATTTTAGTAGGATATTCCACATGCTTCATCGACGCTTCTCCAAAAGTTAAACCCAAAAAATAGTCTCCAAACAAGCTCGGAGTTCACATGTATCCCAAGTCTGAAAAGGGATAGAGTTAGCCGTTGAAAAGTCCAAATGAGTGGAAAGAACCACGTGTCAGCTCGACGCAATTCCAAAAGAGAGAGCCCAAGGCGGAGACTCAAACTAGCGCCAACCCTCCACATGGCCATGTCTCAATAAAAATCAAATGGATGGCTGGCTCAAATTGGTTAAGTATAAGGGTGTCGAAGAAGGCACCAAGTGTCTCAACGGTACACATTGAAAGGTGTGACCCAAAGAGGAAACTGAAATGAACGCGAGCCTTCCACGTGTCTAGTGTTAAAGAGAGGCATCGGCCTGAATTGGCTAAGTATCGCAGACTCATGGAAGACTCCACGTGTCAGCCCAGTACATCTTCAAAGGTAAATCTAAAAGAGGGTCCTTAGACTAGCGCTAAGCCTCCATGTGTCCCGAGTCAGATATATGGCCTCTCCAAACAAAAGCACTTAGTAAAAAACATAAAAGAACAAAGAAAAGTTGTGGAAGAAGCCACGTGTCAACCCAATGCAACTTGAAAATAAAAATCCAAAAGTTGTCCCCAAACGTGCACCATCTCTACACATGGCCATCTTCCAAGTCAAAATTGGCGGCGGGCACAGGAGAACTTTTCACCCAAATGGAAAATGCGGACCAATACGCCGAGGATGGTTTTTTCAGAGAATTAATTGTGCGGCATTTTGTGCATTTTTTTATATTTGTGCCAAAAGGTGCAACTGAATTTTTGGCCATGGACCCATTCTCATGATTGGTTTTCACCATTTTTGTATGGACTTGACTCAAACATTCAAATAGACATATATTTTGATCTAGGGCCGAAATTTAACAAATCTAGTAGCATTAGAAAGGTATTGACATCGTCTGCAACATGGAAACCTGAGACTTTAATTTTGATAAAGTTAGGTGGGTGAAAAATGGGAAAACGTTCTCACACCATTAATATGCAATCTGATTGCTCCCAAAACTAGATCGATCTGATTTGATCTCGTTGTTCTTTCTTCTTCAACATGCTTTGAAAGACATAGAGCGGTGGACTCGGCCAGTTGTGGGGAAGATTTTCTAGGGTTTAGGCGGCTGGTAGGTGAGCTTCAAATCAAGTTTCCCACTTGTTTTCTCCTTCTCTCTTTGTTGCATCTATAAAAGGAGTTGGGTTCATTGTACAGGGTTATACGATTTTGTTTTGCACCCTCCCTTCTTCCCTTGTCAACAAGAGAATTTTTGGAGCTTTCAAAGTTCCCATTCAAGTTGTAATACAAAGTTTTTGCCTCTTGGTTATTGTAGTGTACTTGTATCAACTCTATAGAAATTGTATATGTTTGTGGATGATTCCCAACCCTTTCATGCGTTTATTGTTGTATTCGATCTGTCATTACAATTTGGTTATCTGTGCATGGTAGTTGTATTGCATTTCTATGGTATGTGTTAGATTACAAAACAAATGTCTAACATTCCTTTTGTGCATCACCTTGTTAGCTTAGGTTTAGTTTCTCATATCTTCTCAACCATGTCTCCTTAGTAAGATAAAGTAGGTTTTAGATTATATCCTCTGCAATTTATTTGTATGCACTGAATAGAGGAATAAGAACTAACCTTCATCCCGAGAGCTCTCTCGATTTCAAATTCCCAAACTCGAGAGATGCTCCATGTGGTGCAATCACACCGAGAGTCTCAACTCATCTAGTTGCAGTCACTCAGGGGTGTGATTCTGTACTAACACCAACCACATTATAATGAGAGGTGAATCCAACCAATGGCAACAACAAGCTTCCACAACACAACACCAAAACTTTCACAACCATTCCAAGCACATTCAACTCAACTACAACACAAGAAGGAAAAACAACCAAAATAAATAAGGCTTAAAAATTAAAGCCAAAGGAGCAAGAACCTATGGGGAGGCCACTTATGCCTCCCAATGGGAAATTGGTGCCCACCTTAAAATCCTCCAATACATGTCTCAAATCCCTTACATAGTCTTATGCCTTCCTCAAGTACCTCTTATTCCTCCCACATACTCTTATGCCTCCCTCATACAAATAAGTAAGAAATGCAAGTATTCCTTGTGAAAGGTGGGGCACCCAACCCAAAGTACCCTCAAAATATAAAATAACTCTTATGCCTCCCTACATGAATTCTCCCCATAGTCCCCTCCTACACCACACTTAGGCAATCTAACCAAGCACCCAACAAGAATGCCAAACACTCAACAAAACAAGCACACAACACAAAATAGAGGAATAACATAAGCAACAGTAAAGATCATACCTTTCCATAGTAGAGCTTCTTCCAAGAATCAAACTCCAAGCTCCTTCAATCCCATGAAATCACCAACAAGCTCCCATAATACCACAAGCTCTCCAAACTTCTCCCACTCTCAAAATGCAAGAGCACAAAATAATCAAGTAACCCCTAAACAAGAAAAAGAACTTGAATAAAAAGAAAAATGGAGGGAGGAGTGTTATCACCGAATCAAAACAACCTTATGTTTACATAAGTGCATATACTTGAACTCACGATGTGATTCGATAACATGGGTACTATCTCCAAGTTGTGGGACTTGCTACTTGAGATAGACCTCCAGAGAAAGCTGGTTCTTGCTCCTAAACTACTTGCCACAATCTACTCTAATGCAGGGTAAAATAACTATCCTTATATAACTTTCTAAGGGACCAAGGAGAGAGGATGCATAAAATGAAATCCTACACAAAAGTGGTGATACACCGAAAAGGACGGTGTGAGAGTAGTCTTCCAATGTGTGAAAACTAGGAGTAAAGTGCATACTAGAAGGGGTGATAACAGCTTCTCCACAATCTGAAAATGCATTGACAACAATGTTTCATGCATGCATAATGATAATATATCCTTGTAATAGTATGAAGATAGAAACAATAAACTTGTAATCAAGGTTGAAGGGGCAAGAATAATGCAGAAAACACAAAGTAGGGGAATATGCATCCACAAACTTATATTTTATTGCTTCATGATATGCACGCTCAATCTGCTTACAAGATGAGGGCCTGGATCACCATGCAAAGAGTCAACAACAAGGGCCTACAAGACATTGTCTTCACAAAGAAATTTTGGCGAGCTTTGCTACAAAACTACCTCCTCTTACAATGAGCCCAACACTCCAATTTATAGGAAAATGAGAAGAGAGAGAGAAGGGGAAAATGGAAATCCAGAAATATGTCCTTCAACCACTTGTAAGAGGCACTAAATGGAGTGAAATGATTGTATTTTACTTGCAAAAGGCTCCCCATACTGTCCCAGGTGCTGCAGCAAAGAAGGAATGATGACCATCCCTCTTAATTGTACTCCCAACTACCAAATAAAACACTGTTATGAACCCGGCCACGTTTTATAAAAATCCCTTCTATTTCTCATCAAATATAGAATTTATTGATTTATATGCATCGGGCTCGAGCCACGATTTCAACGGTACCAATTTTGTGTGATTTCATTGAGAATTGAAAAATTTATGACCTTTTGAGTGCGAGCAATCGCTTTGGGTCCTGGCAGCGTTTTCTGTCATTTGATGGGAAGGAGCATTAATTGACTGGAGCCGAATATGTTTATTTTATTTGAATATATCTACCCTCATTAAAATTAAGAAATCTATTTTTTTGGCGTAGAGGATTTCGTGCTCATTCCAGAAAGTCTAATTTTTTGGAAATCGGAGCTCAGAGTCAGAAGTTATGGCCGTTTGAAGTTTCAAGAGTCAAACATTGACTTTTCCTTTGAGTTGCGGGTATTGCGGAAAAATTGGGTCACGTGTCCTAGCTGTCCTGGACACATTCTTCCGCATCGATCGATTTCGGGCTTCCTTGTCCCCTTTGCGGCCTTTTCACCTTTGCACATCCCGCGCAAGCCCCACGCGTACTTTTGTCCTAACTGTCCTGCATTTAAAATCTTCGCACCGCCCGCAATTGACTGACTTGCTGAAAATCGGCCGATTCGCGTCCCATCCGTCCCCGACGTCCCAACTGTCTCGTGGAAAACCGGGACAAAAATGTCTGACATAGCTGATTTTCTTTGTATTTCAGCCCCAAACTTGGTACGATTTAACCTCGCATGATGACTGCGTGACCGTACGACCGACCTTTAGACCCGTAATGCATTAAAACAAGCCTGCGACTTCATTTTTGCATTTTTTCAATTTTTTCTAACTTGTTGGGATTTTTTCTTTGATGAGAGAGTTAGAGAGAAGTCAAGGGGCCCTAAAAACATGATTTTGGGCATTGAATCAATCTACTTGCTTGGGACTCAAGAATCTGATGTGTGTTATCAAAATTTACCTCGAGGGGTGAATTATGGATAACAAGGAGGATGAGGTGGCTCCATGTAGGATGCCACATCACTCATCCTCAAATCCACCTCACAAGTCAAAATTAAAACTCCAAAGCACAATTAATAAGTGGTTGAAGAAATGAAATTTTACTTACACACACAATCCATGCCCACACCCCTTAAGGACCAAAAGTAATTACATGTAAGAAGGTGCAATAAAGACTTACAATTTGTCTTCCCAAAACACATAATGGGGTCTAATTTTGACCCCCCAACCCATAGGTAGGGTTGGCATGGCAATTTAAGAGGTGTGGGACAAGTTTAACTTGTCCCACAAGCCTTCAAAATTGGCCCTTAAGGCCAAATTCGAATTTCCATGAGGGGGTAGAGTGTACAACACTCAAGGTCACAAGCACTCAATCTTACAACACAAAGCCCAAGAGCCATCTAGTCTAATAAATGAAAACTTTTGGTCAAATCCACAATTAGTTAATAACAAGATTAATTAACTTAAATAGGACACTAAAACCCATTAAGATAAAGGGGAAGAATATATCATTTGCTAAATAATTAAAACGTGAAATTGCATCACTAAAAATCACATACTACATTAAGTAAAGGAAACTAAAAAAATACAACACATAACCCTTGGTCACAATTTCCCCCTAACAATAATTCAAACACACACACACACACACAAATACATGTTTCCATGGTGACCCTTGTTGAATTCACCTAGAATTCCAAAGTGGTTGGTCTCCAATCCCCCGATGTTTGTTGTGACATGTTTACTTGAAAAACACATAACACCTCCTTCGGCCTCATGGCCACATCAAAAACATCTAGGATAAAATATACAATATAAATCCACAATCATCTATATACAAATCAAATATCATCTAGGCAAATATGATATTATTTACAATTTCTAGCAACATTTCTATTCTACATCTCATCCATGTCAAAATGATCACAACATTAGTTCAATTATCAAAGGTCTACTCAATATGATGAAATATCACATGTCCAAAAAACATATATATATATATATATAACCATGTCAACAACATATCAACATTAATATAAAATGTCTCTAATAATCCACATGCATCATATATGAATCAAAATCAACAACAGTCTAGTATATCTAACATCTAATCATCATGCTAAATCAAAAGCTACAATAATATCCATAAGTATAGTCGACAATATCATAATCAATAACAAAAAGGTGTCGAAGGGAAGTGGGCACTACAAAATAAGAGGAGGAAAATAAGGATGAAGAAAAGAAAGGGAAAGAAGAAGAGAAAATAAGGATGAAGAGGAGAGGAGGAAAGAATAGGAAAAATTGAAATAAGAGGAAAAAAGGACGGAAAAAGTGTAGAAAATAAAATAATAGGAAGAAAGAAAGAGGAACATGATAAATAGATCAAAAAGAAAAGAGAAAAAAATAAGAGGAATAGAATAAGGAGGATAAAATATATAGAGCGGGAGATAAAAATAAAAGAAGCTGCATCACTAGATATGGTACCAAATACTTCAAATATAGATACACTATTAGTATCCCATGGCTCCACTAAAACTAATACTCCGTGGGATCCACTAGAACTAATAAAACATGACATTTGAAAGATGATAGCAAAGACAACATCACGAGAAGATGTTGATTGAATTTTCATTCTAAAGTGGTGTATAAATATAAGGGAGAACTAGGAAGTTTGGATGGCTGCTAATAGGTTAGTTACCAAAATTACATACCTAACATCCAAATAATGTATTAACATTTTAATTAATGCTAACATTCCCCCTTATTACATTGTGTATATAAACATCATATTTCAAGATATTTGACCCCCTTATTTCAAATATTGTAAAAAGCTATTACACACACCATGTTTCTTTCTCACTTTCTTGGTGGCATTCCATCCTTGTGGCTTCATGTTCTTGGAGACACGTTTATTTTCTCTAGCAGGATTACCAAAATCCTAGAAGTCACACGAGTACATTTATCTACTAACAACTTCGATGGTTTCTTGGATTACCACAAACCAATATGGTTTTAAGTATGTAGGTTGACCACAAACTTGGAGGTGACAAGAGGTCTCAATTGTACACTTCAAGTGGTTTCTCAAAGTTAGAAAAACCATTTTTCAATAACTAAGCACTAATTTAGCACTTTTAATCCTTGTATTTTCTTCATACGTATGTACCATACTAGAATAATATTGCTTAACATTTTTATTCAAAAACACACTACATTAAAACACATTACACACAACATAAAAACACACTAACAAAAATTTCACCATAGAAATGATGTGACCCCATTGTAGATGACTGATGAGAGGACACCAATTGTCCTCTATCCTTCATGTATCATGTAGCCTCCAATTAGAATATATGTCTTTGAGGCTCATTATGATTCAAACAATCGCCACACATCTATGATCTCATAATCTTTTCTACATTCAATGGAAAATATCTTTACAAGTTGGGTTGCATATGATCAATTGAAATTCCCATCTTCATGAGGTATGCATGGCTAATTCATTATTTGTCCATATGCGGTAAGTCTGAAAACCACCACTGTGGTAAGTATAACCGACTCCAAAATTATCTTTCCGCTTGTTCATCCTTTCCACACGTATCTTTCCATTATGCTTTGAAATATTTCATTTCTTTAGTGACCTTGACATGTTCTCGATTTTATTTTTATTGATATATTGGCATATAATTACCTTGTACTTGGGTAGCACTGGCTAGCTCCTCAGGGTTAGAATCAACAACATTAATCTTGTGAACACATCTTGGGAAAATAACCAAATTTTCCTTATATTTCTTTAATCGTTGAACATAATCTTGAATACCCTCCAATGAATGATTCTTGTGATAATGATGAACTACAATACCTATTTTTGAGAATAACTTCATTGAAATTTTAGCTTCCTTGAGTTCCTCAAGAACAAAACTCCTCCCTCAAAGCAGAAAAAATTGGTAATCCCGCTACTATTTTTTAATGCACATGAATCCACTCATGCTCTAAATTATTCTCGAGTGGGAAAGGAAAATATTTTTACTCGAGAGATTAGTAGTCATTCATGGCGGGAAGATGGCTATGGATACCTTTAGAGAAACGATAGATCGCATGGGGCCCGAGGTTGTGATGTGGAGGCTATACCGAGACTATTGAGGATGGCGAGAGGATGTAGTTCTAGGTAGATTATGTTTCACAACAGCTTTTTATGGCCCACAATGTGCTCCCAAATCCATATGTATTGTTGAGGTCCATTAGGGAGGCCGAGGAGGGCCGGAGCCAAACCAAGGCACATAGAAGCATAACTAGTACCTCCTGACTAGACAAGAGAAATGTAGCGATAGAGATGATAGATGTGGATAACACCGAGTGTACTTGAGTTATATCATTCATGGTTCACATCACATCGGTGAGTATTTGTATTTAAATTTTGTTTTGGATGAGGCGGAAGCACCTCCAAGTGGAGGATTAGAGGGGAAAGCACATTCCCTTGATAACATAGCAGCAACACTAACATAGAATCAATGTTTGTATAGTGATGTTTGTGATTTATTATTTCATTGTGTAATTTTAGTTGTTGTCTAATGCATGTTGATATATGGATGCAGGGATACATACTATTCATTGATTATGGACACATGCATCCGTACATTGTTGCAAAAAGTGTCCATTTATGTACTCATACGTTATGGTATGCGAGAATGCATGGATGGTATTGTGGGTGAGCATTCATAGTTAGTTGATATTGTGGCACTATCGAGGGCTATGTGTATTATGTTATTGAGTGAGCACAAAGAGGCATGAGAGGATACATGATGAGCTAAAGAGGATGCTGCTGGAGGTCCCCTAACACAAGGTTTTTTTTTCGAGGTTTATGGAGTTGTAGTGTAATTTTACTGAGCATTCAACGGAGGTGACATTATGGCATAGGTAGGTAGAGAGATATAGTGGCTGAAATCGGTAGTACAGATTGAGTGGTGAATTTTCTAGTTCTAGAGTTGCCACAATTTTTATAGTGATAGTGATGATGAGACGTGATATGCGGTGTTGCAAGAATGTATAGGGACTTTCCTCTAGCATTGACATTGTTGGGCTGTGCTTTTAAATGATATATATATATATGGACTATTTGTGTATCTTTATTGTATTTTATGTTTATTGATATGTGATGTGATGATTAGTACATGTATGTTGATATATTACTTGTCGATTATTATTTTTATATTTGAGGTGTGATGTTTTGAGCATTGTTCATATTTGTTGATTTGATATAATTTTGTAGTTGTTGATGTTGACTAATAGATAATGATGTGTGACTTGATCATAGATAGATATGTGTTGAGATAGTGTATGTTATATATAAGGTGATCATATTATGTGATGGATAAATAAAGTAAAGATGATGAGTGGTCGTGTATGTATAAGATTAATGAGATGAAAAATTGTAATGCATTGTGTGTTAGTATGAAGAAGAGAGGGAGAAGGAGAATAAAGATGTCCTCAGTGTGTGGATGATAAGGTTCATGTTAACTCTTAGAAATGCACCTGGTTGATGGATAACAACAGGGTTTCTAATCTTTCTCTTACCTCACTTTTGTAGATACAATGGAAACACCTCAGGTTTGTGAGTATCCCTATGTTGAGATGTTTCTATAGGATTACAAGGTCGTATCCTTATTGATGTAGCCTAAATCTAATTTTTGGAGTTATAAGGGGAAAAATATGGTTGTAACTTAATTTAAAATGGGGTGATACACAAAAATTATTGAGGTATTTGACTGAGTACATGCACAATATTTGAGAACAGATTACAATAAGCATGAACCAATGGGTTTCAGTAAAATCCTAAGGAAAACACTTATGTGTTGAGGGATAAATTACAACAACATATCAAGCTAACATGCACACTAAGACTATGTAAAAAAACCAAATTTGCAGCAAGGTAAGATAATTAATTTAGGGAATTAACATTCACATAAGCTAATCGAAATATACACACCACTCAAAAAAATTTGGAAAGGCAATAAGTGGTTCTCATTCAAGTGAAAAAATGGAAAAAATATGCTTCAAAACTCCTATATCTAAAAAATCCTCCATTGTTCTTTGCCAATGCACACAATATATAGCAAAATAATTCACCCAACCCTCCTAAAAATAAGCTTTAGTTTGAAATTTCCCGTACATGATAATTTTAGCCTTTATCATGAATAAATAAAGGAGTAAAATAGTCACGCACTTTACAATGAGAAATAATATCCTTAGTTCCAAAATGCACTTTAGTCAAAGTGCAGTTGACTTCTTTAATTCTATTTCAAAAACTTTAAATGAATACTTTACCTAATTTTAGCCTTTGTTTGATGTGTAAGTATTCTTTTCTACATGCATGATCTTTATCTTCCTCTACATTATGTGACATATGCACTCTTCATCCACTTGTAATTGGTAATTTGTCTCATCTCGATCCGTTGTCTAGTGAATGACATGCACAAATCACACCCTATGCAAAATAATTACTTTGATTTCCTTTATTTAACAAAATACTCTATCTTTACTATGGGGATTGTTACCTCTCGAAAGTGCACCCTGTAGAGAGATGGCTACATGTGTTCTAAGCTTGAAAAAATTGATCTCTGTCTTTCGTAGATACAATGGAAACACCTCATGTCTGTGGGTATACCTATTTTGAGGTGAGTCTCTGTATTAAGGATGATTCCTTATTGATGTATCCTAAACTGATTTATGGGGTTTAAGGGTAAAAGATGACTGTAAAAAATGAATTAAAACTAAGGTGATACACCAAACTTGTATGAGGTCTTTGACTGAGTACATGCACAATTGATATGGAATGAACTTCTGATGCACAGGCCAACATATTTCTGAAGATAATTAAGGGTAAACACTTTGATGTATTGAGGGATAGAATCACAACAATACTACTAAGTTACACATACACATTAATATCATGCAGAGATTACTGAATTTGCAACAGGGTAAGATGATTAATCAGGGAATTCAACATTCACAAGATTAATGGAAAACATACACAAGACTGCAAATAATTGGAAAGGCAGAAAATACTTCACATTCAAAGGGCAAAACCAAAGAGAAAATTTATTCAGCACTCATGTATCTAAAATTCCTCCTTTGTGCTTTGCCAAAGCACACAATATATAGCAAATTTGATTTTCCCCCTCCTAAAAATAGACTAAGGCTTGATCGCCCATGCATCCTATTTTTATCCTTCATCTATTAATAAATAAAGGAATAAAATAGAACATGCAATTACAAATAGTAATTAATAGCCTTTGATTACATCTCAATCAAACCAAGTTGATTGTATATTTTTAAGAAAAGAATGGTGAATAATTTCATAATAATAAGCTTTCTTGCATGACAAGTCTCTTTCCTTGTGCATGTGAATTCGTCTTCTTATCTGTTTTGTCCCCTAGTGAAAGCATGCAAAAATTAACTCCCTATTTGTGAGAAAAATAATTACAACACTTGCAAAATTTGTAAAATAATCCATCCACTCATCCACTTGATGGGGACCACCTCCATGTGCACATGCTCAACTTTTCCTCTGTAGTCTATGGGGCCACCCTTGCACTTGATCACTAATCTCCATTTAGTTTGGCCACCTTTGTGGACTTAGCACATTATTGAGTTTTAGATGTATATGGGGGCACTTTTGTAAAAGACCACCATGTCATATTCGACCACCTTTGATTAAACACGACCATGTAATACTTGTCACTTTTGCATTTGGGTAACACTTGATTATAGTTTTATAACCCTTACCTTTTGGGTGATCATCGATGAACATGATTCGGTCGGCACTTTATATTATTTGAAGTTGGACTATAGTTGATCCTTTTAACATTTCAATGCAATGATTTTGTTTTAATCATGGGGTTAGCCCCTTTGCACGATGACTCACCCCTTAAATAGTTGGTCGGTGACATGACTAACTCAGGTAGAGTTTGATTTGATATTGGTGATCATTTTGTAATTGTTGATCTTTGTACTTTGAGATCTCAGGCCATCGATATTGAAACTATACTTAGGGTTTCGCTAGTATTGAATGTTATTGGTGGCATATTACCCAGGTGGTTAAATTTGAACTTGGGGATTGATCCTTTAGCATTGATTTATTTTTCTTTTGTTTTACGACCGTTGATCTTTGACCATGGTTGAGTTCGAACTAACCCAATGCTTGGGCTTAGGTGGTAAAGGGAAGCTCGACCCTAATGATCATTTCATTTGGATTTTTAGTATGTGGGCGAAGCCCTAGAAAATTTTTGTTGATGTCATTTTGGTTTTCTCCTTGAGATCCACCTTTACGCATAAATGGTTTCGAGCTTTGTTGCACTTTCATTCGTAATAAGTCCAAGCCATGCAATCTTGATATTTTTTTAGCAATTGGACATAAGATTGTTTTTCCTCCTTGCTGAGATTACTTGCACAACCAAATCTTTCTTGGTTTCTCCTTTGTGCCAAGGTCATGCTCCTTAATATTCCTTGAGGCTGTTATGCATATGTTAATAATGCGATCAACATTATCAAAGTTGGACTCAAGAGCAACCAACCCTCTAGGAATGGTATTAGTATTTAGTTGGATGATGCCTTTTCCAAACAAGGTTTCTTTACCCTATGCTACGCATACCATTGGATCTCAATCAATATTTTTATCGAAAAAATCTCCTTTATTCTGTAGAAATCTTCTGACTTGAGCATCATCATCAAAAACCTACCAATGCTTAATGTTGTCAGTGACAGATGGCCTTGTCAATACTTTAACATCATATTCACAATATGGGGACATTGCACAATTATCAAACCGAGATCCCAATACTGTAAGCTTGTCTAGCCAAATCATTAAACTTCCTATCATGATGCACAATGTTGAATGAATCAAACATCTCAATGAAATCCCAAATTGCATGCTTATATTGTTTCATTCACTAATTTTTTGTGGCATACAATTTTCTAACTTGTTTGACAATTAATTCTGAATCTCCTTGACAATGATGTCTTTAACACCATATTTCCAAGCAATCCTTAAACCTAACAACAATGCCTCATACTCAAAAATGTTGTTAGTGCACTCAAAGTTGAGTTTGAAGGAAAAGACAAACTCTTCCCGGCTTGGAGAGATCGAAACAAAACCAAAACTATTTCTAAACTTGGAGCAAGCTCCATCAAAAATAAATTCCAAGGAGAGCCTCGCTTGTTCAAGACACTTGCATTCTTCAATCTTGTGCTCTTTTCCATCAAAAAATACTACAAAGTTATCATCATCAACACTTGTGTACAATACTTCATATGATGCATTGTTAGGATCTTCAATAAGGTGCAACATCTTCTTTTATCCATACAACCCGACAAGGCTGCCCTCAATTAGGATGGTAGCATAGGACTTGTCCATTTGAACACTCTGACCAACACTTGTAGCCCATTTTCTAGATAACAACATACCCCACTTGGCTGGGTAATCAACAATAGCAACATCAAGAATCAGGTTTTTACCTGGTTAAGTTGCAAGTTGCACCACCAGACCTTTCACACATCCCACCACTGGCACTTCTCTGGAGTCCATAGCAGTGCACTTCCCATATGCTGTTGTTACCTTGATATTTAGTTTATTCATAACTTCCAGAGGCATAACATTACATGATGCCCCGAATCAAACATACAACAGTGCGTAAGTCTATCTTTAATGATCAGAGTGGTGAAGAATGGATCCACATTTAACTGATACTCCACCAAGGATGTCCCCAAATAAACCTTAGGTAGTTCACCTAGTTCCTCCAACACTGGTGGTGTCTCTAACTCTTCAATGACTGGTGGAGTATCCACAATGTTTATATTTCTACCTAGGGCTCTTCTCCTCTTTCAGCCCCAAATACTCAAAAGCCATTTTTTTATGCTCAGAATCCTAAGCAACTCAACAATTGGAACTGAGATATTGATCTAACTCGAGACTTGGGAAATATCATTCCAAGGAAGCATTGGAAAGGAAAGTTGACACACTCATTAGATGGCACATGATTTTGACACTTAGGCATAAGGAGGGGTATGATTTTTATTTAGGACAGTGAAGGCCACAGCATGCATCTTTCTTAGGAGGCTCTTTAGAAATATTTGAAAGCAATGGAGTTTTTGGCTTGGCCTGAGGCCTTGTACCTTTGACAACCCTACTTCTTGTGTTGTATTCATTTTCTTAAGCCACAACAACATTCATCAATAACTTCCTGTCCTCCTTAGATGGGATTCCTCCATCATACTTCTTTATCATTAAATATCTTAAATATTCAAATTCATTATTGGGAAATTCAAAAGATTTTACAGTATCTACTTCTAAAGTTTGAGAGGGAGGAAGAATAGGTACCCGGTGGATGCAATCCCAAAAATCGTGAGTGCTTCTAGCTCTTATTACCTCGCTTGAAGTTGCCCCTTTTTGTGAGCTCATGGAGTAACCCATCATGAAAACATCATCATCATTATCATCATAAGCTTCTTCTTCTTTCTTCAGTAGATCTTCCTCACATAAATCATGGGGCATGAAATATTTTTCACACCAATCAATGACATCCATCTCCTCTACAATAGCAACTCTAAGCCCAAAGGATCAGGAACCATTATGTTTTCCATGGCCTAGGACTATTTATTTCCAAATGCCACAGGTCCTTTTCCTCTTTCATTAGATATCTGATCATTTCTATGATGATTTGAAAACCTTTCTTGGCCTTTTTACTTGTGTTGACCTTGTGAACTCTGCCCAATTCCCTTTTCTACCCAGGCTAATTTGTATGATATTTCTTTGATAGCCCCTACCAAAGTTTTCACAACTTCCTCCAAATTAGTATCCTTACTTGTTTGAGTCATTTACGGGTTAAATATTTTTACACCCTCCCTTTTTGGAGGCTTTCCAATTGCCTTGATGTTGTTTTCAATTTGCAAAGCCATGGTGAAGGCCTGCCTCAAATTAGTAGGGTTTTTGTCCCTCAAGTAGTAAGCAACTTTTTTATCAAATGCATCTAAATATTTGATCAAACATGATTCATCACATGGCCTTAAGCTAACAGTAATCTCCTCAAGGTCTTGTTAAACCTTGTATTGAAATCATGTACTAACTCATTAGGGTTATTCTTGATGTTTTCAAATTCGATAGAAGAAACCTAGGGTCAGTTCTATCACCATACTATAGTCTAAATGCATTGTTTATCTCTCACAAAGAATCAATGGAATTATCCGGAAAATCTTTATACCAAATCCTTGAATCCTCTTCCAAAGTATGGATAAACAATTTGATATACACATCTTCATGTTCAATCTCAAAGTCATCCATCATATTGATAAAAAGCTTTAAAAGTTGATAACCAATTATAGCATTGTTTCCTTGGAACTTTGCTAATCTATTTCTTACATCCTAGGGAACCGCATTTGTATAACCAACCACCCCTATAAAATTTATAGGACCAAAGGTGTTTACAACAAAAGGAGGTCTCGGGTGGGGGCTAGGCCATGTTGTTTTGAGGAGGTGACCTGGAGGGGATACAAATTGATAAGGTATAGAGGGTATTTGAAACATAAGAGTATAAATTTAAAAATGGATATCCCCTAAAGGACTTATTTCTTGAAAACCCTATCAATTTTTTATAAGGTAGAGCAAAATGAGAAGTAAACTTTTCAAAATCAAAATAAGGCCCCTTTCCGGATGGAGAATCTAGTTCCACAAAAAGACTATTTGATTCCGAATCACTTAAATGTCAATCTTCAATGATAGGCTGATCAATTTCATCAATGGGGACTTCTTTTCTTGACTGCTGATCTCTAAAAAATCTCAAATATTTTCTTCCTTCTGAATTTGTTTTTCCTAGCTCTGGAAATAATGTCCTAGTAGGATCTCTAGCAAAGAAAGATCTTCTTCCTTCCAACTTTGCAAATATTAGTAACAAAACTCACTTGACAAAGGTTAAGAATCATATCAACAGGAGTCGCCACTAAGGATTTCCACCTTAGTTGTGAAAATGCACTAAAATATGATCTATCAAATGTCTGTCAATACTAGCAACTAGAAATGGAAAGACCCGACTTTTATTTATCTAGATTTATCAATGAAACTTAGTGCAATAACTGTAGAAAATGGAAATATTGCACATAAAACTTATAACTTTGAACACTTCTTATAGGATTGAACATAGGATGATGCCTAAAAATATGTATTAGCATTTTGAGATACAAGAAGTGTTTACTGTGGTCTTAATATGAACTCAGTAACCATTATGTCCCTAAAGAATAACGCCAAAAGCATATTGGTACCCAAATTTAATCTCATTTAATTGCCAAGTAGCATCATGGATTTGTCAGACACTCGAGGTAGATATATGATTATTTATGTCATTTTTTAGTCGGGAAGCAAATCTATCTCGAGTCTTTAGAACTCAGGCCTTGGAAGGAGTGAGTATCACCTTAAAAGGATGTGATCTTATCCTAACTATTTTAGGTTGTGCCTTGCAACCAAGGTAAGAAAACCTATTTTATAACCTCTCAAGTTATTGAATAATGTTGGTAAATCCTTCTTTTGCACTAATTTTATAGAGAAGACCTTGGGAAAATATTATCAACACACCAAATCTAACTCTCATGAGTTGTCACTTCCACATTATGGAGATATTTTCAAAACAAGCCAAATGTTACTAAATACATTGGAATCCTGATCATTATTTGCATGTTTTGGTGGTAGAAATTATGCATTTGCACACACATAGGACAAACAGGTAGTACAGGTAGGATTGGTTGTTTTTAAATGAATTTTTTTGTGGGAGGTGAGGCAGAATGAACTTGATTTGCCAGATCTTTGAGAGTTTTTACAAAATGGGAGCTTACACAACAGAATGCTTCAAGATAGCTAAAATGTTCCTTTAACCAGAATGTGTGCTTCAATGGAGGCCCAAATCAACATGTTTTCACACAAACTATGAGATTCTAGCACGAAGGCTCGAGTTAGAAGACTCAATAAAACATCAAAATCTAAGATCAATCATGCTTGAGGTACACCTAGAGGCTTACAAACAATCTCTATCAACAAATGAAAGAAAAGTGATTTTAAATCGTTTATTTCATTCCCAGATGAAAGCTCTTCTAAAAATGAAATTGCAGATGCCACTAAACTATCACAAGGATTGAGATCTGTGTGATTGAGAGGGATTTTGATACAAGATTGCAACAGGAACAAGAAAAACCATTTGCAGACATTCAGAAATGAAGCAGACACAATTTTTCCCAGAGTCAACACAAAATAACTCAAATTTGATTAAACTTATCAATAAGGGAAAGTTTCTAGAACAATCTCAGAGCTTTTCAATGGCTATACACTTGTAACCACCTTGACATGATCAAGTTTAACACAAAAGAGATATACAGAGTTTCTCAAATAGTCCCTCGGGAGACAGGCTCTATCAAGCTTTTCTCTTAGAAAATCAGTTCTGACCCCTTACACTCCAACCATTTACATGATAAATTCATGCAATTTATAACATTTTTCAACAAATTTTCCCCCAAAAATCCAAACATTGAGTGCACCGAAGGTGCTCATGCCATGATCCCGATCACAATTCCAAGAATCATATCTCGTAAAAAGTTAGCAGTGTTCGAGGGTGAATCTCTTTGAATATCTCGTGCATTCAACTCCTTCTTCTGGTATATCACTCTTCCCTCTACTCGCCAACCACTTCCACCCCTAATATGTCAAATCTGGCTCTTTATGTGCCCGGGAAGGAAAAATGGAAGATCGAGATCAAGCCCGAGGTCGATCTCGTCTTAATGGTAAAAGACATCCTCAAATCTTCCTCACCAAACTTAGATATCGAATTAAATCCCCTTCCCTATTTGGAATACAAGAAATATCGAGAAATCATGAAGACTCACATCTCCATGGAGCTCTAGAGTGAAAATGGTAGAAAAATCGATATAGATGCACAACTATTGTTGATTTCTATTTTGAACTTGGACCAACCGCGTGGGAGATCCACTTTAAAAATAGGCCTGTGGGATCCTTTTTTCCTTTTATAAATTTTGGAAAAATGTAAAATTTTAACATTTTGCTCCACACCTCCGCCATTGAGAAATGATCCTGACACGTGTCCTAAGGTGGGTCCCAAAGGAACCACGGCCAAATACTTCTATTTCACCTCTTTTTTGGAAAAGGTAAAATTTTCCAAGTTTTACCTGCAGCTTCGTCCTTAAGAAATGAGCCTGATACATGTCCTAAGGTGGGTCCCAAAGGAACCACAACCAAATACTGCTATTTCACCTCTTTTTTGGAAAAGGGAAAATTTTCCAAGTTTTCCCTACAGCTCCGCCCTTCCACTTCTAGTCTCTGATGTGGGTCCCAGCGGAACCACGCTTCCTTTTCACTTTTAACTCCCTTCTCCACAAAAGATTTTTTTTCCAAATTTCCCTCGAAGGTCTGCACTCCATTGTTGAATGGAACAAAATTTTGACTATCCTTTGTCGGTCTTGCAAGTCATTTTGATGATTTAATCCTTTTGATGATAAGAGGTAAAGAATCCAAGTTACCTCCAATGGTCCGCTTCGTTGCCCCCTTGACTTTTCAAACTACCATGTGTCACAATGACACATCTTGAGATGGTCCCCAAAATTTGAGACCTTGAATGAGCATAGGTTCACCACATGTCCTGGCCTGAAAAAATTTGTTTGAAGGCTTAAAGCTCAGAAGGTGCCATATGTCAGGGTCCAAGGCAATCTCCTTTGGCCATTGAAAAGTCCAAGCAAAATAAAAAGTGAGCGGAGGCCTCAAAGTGTCCTCCTAGCGCTTCTTTCAAATAAGACTCAGGGTTTGGTCCTGAAACATGTGAAGTACCTCCACATGTCCCAGGCCTCTCAAAACCTTTTGAAAAAAGACTAAGTATGGGAAGACTGACGGAAGCCTCCATGTGTCTTCATGGTGCAATTTCAAAATGGTGCCCAAAGCGGAGACCCTGAATGAGTGCGGGCTCACCACATGTCCCTATCCCACCAAATAGTATTGGCTATATAAAAAGTGTGTCTAGGTTCGGGCAGAGCAGCAGAAACCTCCAGGTGTCTTCCTAGCGCAACTACAAGGCCAACCCAAAAGGAAATCCTCAAATGAGCATCGTTCTTCCACGTAGACATGTTTTTTTAAGTTGTGGCGATTCACAAAATTTTTGAAGTACCTTGTTGAGCCTCGTACAAGCAAAAGAGGCCACATTTCCTATTGATGCAAGGATGTAAATTTGACCAAGAGAAAAGTATGTCAAACCTGTAAAATACAGAAAAATGACCATTTGAGTCTGGAGATGAAATTTTCTCCAAGGATAGAGAATTTAGAAATGTTACAAGGATAAAATATAGTCCTCCGAGATACATCCATTCAATTTTCTTCAAGTATTTAGGGAAAAAATGACAAGGACAACAAACCCCGACTGTGAAAAATGGAAACAACGGGACAGCCAGAGTTTTTACACCCAAATAAATACCTTTTAAGATGAACTGAGAAACAAGGAAACAATTTTGGATCTATACGTGATCCTTGGTGCAAGAAAGAACTGATTATGGAAACAAGAGGAAGGTGGAGACCTTTCAAGCACAAGATGACGGGAATATAAAATGTGACAGAGACTGTAAATTGATAGATTTTGTTGGAAAAATGGGGCGAGACTATTTTGAGCACCAACACCTTTTATAACTCTACTTGGAAAACATTCTTTGCAAGCTGAAAGTTTTTTTCCTTCATGACTTACTTGATCATTGTTGACTCTTATAATGCAAAAATGAAACTTTTATTTTCTTGATTGTAATAGGATGATATTCTCGATATTTTGTACTTAAAATATCATTCTTCCTTTAGCTCAATTTTGATGATTACTTAAGGGTTTTCTTTGCTTCAATTTTACCAATGATTTTTTTTTCCATACCCCGATCTGTATTTTTCAATTTAAAGTTCAAGATAGTAAAACCTGATAATAATGGTATAGATTTGATACCAAATGATAGAATAGAATAAGATTGCAATGACCAAAGAGGGACTAAGCCTCACAAATATTATTGATCATGAAATCAGATTAAATAATAATGCAAGAGCTGTAATATTTATAGATATTAGACAACCTCATATGGATAGACATGACACCCTAGCGAGAGACACCAACTACGAGATGATAAGACCCATCTCACATGCACATGTAATTACTACTAATACCAATATTGAATGTTATCCAACATAACAATATTGAATGCAAGTCACTAGACTAGAGTGCACATGTTGCACATTATTAAATAAAAGACAATGCAATAAAATGCAATAAATATGCCTATGCTAAATTATGCTAACATTCCCCCTTAATTTTGCATAGTTTCCAATGAAGTGGAGAGGAACTCTCTAAATAAAGGTGAATTTGTCACGTGTAAGTGACTTAGTGAAAACATTTGCCTTCTGTTCAGCTGTAGGACAAAACTGGAGCTATATGTTGTGCTTCAAGACATGCTCACGTATGAAATGAACCTATACTTCAATATGCTTGGTTCTCTCATGAAATACTAGGATTGTGAACAAGCTTCAGAACTCCTTCATTATCAACATATACTGGAGTAGATTTCTATTGTGGTAGACCAATTCCTTCCAGTATTCGGCGTAGCCATATTGCTTCACAAACAGCTTCACCTGCAGCTCGATACTCTGCTTCTGTAGAAGAGTGAGAAACAAAGTTCTGTTTCTTGCTTCCCCATGATATCGGTCCAGATCCCATAAAGAAGACGAAGCCTGATGTTGACTTCCTATCATCCATGTTTCCTGCATGATCTGAATCTGAATATCCTGTCAAGAAGAAATTGTTGTTCTTCTTGTACTCTAGACCAAGGTCAACTGTACCCTTTAGATATCTCAGTATTCTCTTTGCTGCTTTCCAATGACATATTTTTGGTTCTTGCATGAAGCATGATAAATAGCTGAATGCAAAGTTGATATCTGGTCTAGTATATGTCAGGTAAATGAGACTCTCGATCAACTGCCGATAGAGAGTTGCATTCACCGGTGGTGATGGATCGGAACAAGATAACTAAAGTCTCGCTTCCATAGGTGTAGCAATAGGAGTGCAGTCCATCATCCTAAATTTCTCGAGCGTTGTCTTGGTGTATTTCAACTGTGACACAAAGATATGATTCTCTTTTTGCCATACTTCCAACCCAAGAAAATAGTGCATGAGCCGAGATCTCACATGTCGAACGATCGATTAAAATCCTTCTTTGTTGCATCAATCATCTTCACAGAACTACCTGTAATGACTAGAACGTCGACATAAACAACCACAATGACAATCTCCCCCCCTTGTTTTTTGAGGTAGAGATTGGGGTCATAAGGATTCCTTTTAAATCCATGACTTATGAGATGCTCATAAATTTTGATGTACCATGCCTGGGGTGCCTGTTTTAGGCCATATAGAGATTTTATGAGTCTGCATACCATCATCTCTTTTCCTGGTATTACATAACCCTCTGGCTGAGTCATATAGACTTCTTCTTGCAAATATCCATTAAGAAAGGCACTTTTCACATCCATTTGGTGGACTTTCCAACCAAATTGTGCAGCTAGAGCAAAGATCATCCTGATTGTCTTGATCTTGGTTGTGGGAGAAATTGTCTCCTCATAATCAATGCCTTCTTTTTGTGCATACCCCTTTACTACAAGCCTTGCTTTATACTTTTCAATAGTCCCATCTGATTTGTACTTAGTCTTGAATATCCATCTACATCCAATGGGTTTCTTCCCTGGTGGAAGGTCGACAAGTTGCCATGTGTTATTCTTCATCACCGACTGATACTCTGAATCCATGGCATCTTTCCAAGCTTTTGATTGTAGGGATTCTGAACCGTGCTTGGCTCAACTGTTTCAACAACTCTACTCATTAGGGTATAATTGACCTCTTCACGAGCTTGACTGCGAGTTCTAGGTCCAGGATTGGATGATGTGCTAGGTGCTTCATCCAAATTTGCATCTCTTATTAATTGAGTATACCATTTAGGTAACTTCTTAGTTGTTCCATTGGTTTGTGGTGGATCCAAGTTTTCACCATCATCCAATTCATCACTATCATCTTCAGTGGGAACATCAAATTCTGTCTTCACAAGAGGTGTATTCTGCATGTTTGTTGAGTCATTGAGTGGAGCATCTGCTTGTTTCTTCTCAAAGAACTCAACATCCCTACTTGTGTATACTTTCTTTGCTTTCGATCCCATAATCTGCACTCCAAGTGCTTCTTCACTATATCCAATGAATATCGCTTTCTCATCTTTCATATCCAACTTGTTCCTGTTCTTCTTGGGTATGTGCATGTTAGCTTTACACCCAAATACTCTTAGGTGTGCAATTGATTGTTTCGATTTGACCATGCTTCTTGAGGTGTCACTCCTTCAAGAGCTACTGTGGGCACTCTTGCTCAACAAATAGACTCAGAGTTCTTGCAGCCTTCGCCCAAAATGTCTTTGTTAAACTCCAGTCGTCAATCGTACATCGCACCATTTCCATGATAGTATGATTCCTTCTCTCAACTATACCATTCTCATTGTGGTGTGTGAGTAGAGGAATTTTTCGACGAATCCCATCAGCTTCCGGTAAGTCTTGAACTCATTACTTGTGAATTCCCCCTTGATTTGAGTGGAGAGTTTTGATCTTGTGACCAACTTCATTCTCAACAAGTGCTTTGAACTTCAAATGTCCGAAAGGCTTGACTCTTGTTTCTTAGACAATATATCCACATCTTTCTTGAGTAGTCATCAACACAAAGAATGAAGTATTGACATCCAAAATGACTTGGTTGCATGGGCCCGCAAAGATTGATGTGCACCAAATCAAGCTTTCCCTTAGCTCTATATGTGTTCTTTTGGAAGGGTACTCAGTGTTGCTTTCTAGTTAGGCAATTGTGACACTTGTCAATGTTGTGCTTGAGTGTAGGCAATCCTTTCACCATGTTGCCCTTTTGAAGTGTTTGGAGATAGCCAAAACTGATGTGACCATATCTGCGATGCCATAGTTCTACAGATTGTGTGTCTTTGGCCACTAGAGCTTGATCATCCTTGTGGAAAAAATCAAGTTGGAACATGCGTCCCACATTGGAGGCTCTTGCTACAATCTTGGAACCTCTTGACTTATCTCTTATCAAGCACACTTTTTCTCCATTATTACTGTCAAAATCCAACTTCAAGTTGTGATCAAGGAGTTGACTAACTGATAGCAAATTCTTGGTCAACCCAGGTACATACAATACATTTGTGATTTTGCAGTCATGCTTTCTAAGAGGTGGTGAAATGTTTCCAATCCCTTGACATCAGTATGATGATTCATCACCTAATGACACATGGTTCTTGTTAGGTGAGTCACACAAAGTGTGTAGAACCAATCCTTACGTCCAGGTCATGTGTCGAGTTGCACCCGAGTCAACATACCGATATCTTGTGTGGACTTGGTTTCTTCATCAAATTGAGCGAATACATGTGGTGTCCTTCATCCGAATCATCCTCATGTTCGCAATGTACCCTTGTTGTTTGAGTTTTCTTTGCCAATTACCATTTTTCTACCCTTGATTGTTGTTGTTGTTGGACTTTCCTTTATTTGAATTATTGTTACCCTGATGATTATTGGGTTTTGAATTGCTTGATGAACCCTTTTTGTAGGAATTATACCAACAATATTTGATGTCATGTCCCCCTCTATTGCAAATGGGACACTTCTTGGTGTTGTCTCGTTGAATTTGGTTTTGTTGGGACTTCTTGTGATTGGACTGAAATTTCCCCTTTCCTTTATGATTGGAAGATAGTGCTTTCTCATCTTCATGATCTTTGTTGTTCATCGTCTCTTCTTGTTGGAGTAGATTGATCAACTTCTCAAAGGTGATTGTGTGTTCACTCATATTGATAGTTGTTACAAAGATTCTGTAGGAAGGAGGAAGTGCTCGCAACACAATTGGTACGCGGTCTTCATCACTTATCTCTTTTCCCAATGCCAATAGAGATGCCATCAAAGTAGCAACTCATCTCAAAAAAACTTCAACCTTCTCATTGTGCTTGAACTTGAGAGTATGCAATTGTGATAGTAGGTTGAAGATGGAATTCCTGTTCTTTTCCTCATAGACTCGTGCTCAACTTATCCCATACATCCTTGGCCAATGTGGCATCTCTAATGTGGGGTTGCACATCATCTCATTACGCTAAACAAGATGATAAACTTGGCCTTTTGATTGTCCCCTGTCAAATTGAACTTGTTGTCTTCCATCATCAAGTGATCTTGTTGTTTTTCCATCTACAACTGTCCATAGGTCTTCAAACTCAAGTAACACCTTGATCTTCGCTTTCCATACAAGCATAGTTGTCTCCTCTAAGCAAAGTTGTGAATCGGCAAGAAGAACTTTGGTGCTTGTGCACCCATTTCTCGCAATCTGAATTTCTGAAAATCTAAATTTCTCGACAAAGGGTAAGGCTCTTATCACTCCTGTGTTTATGGTCTCCCTCTCAATATACCGTCGACCGATATACCAAACCTTTCTATATATGCTCCCTTCCGAAATACACGTCGGCATGTGGAAGAAGATCACCCTTTCAATATACCCATCAAGACGGAAAGAGGTGTTAATGCACGTGAAAGAATTTAGTACGTGGTACATAGACAAGATGAGAGAGGGGTTTATGCAAGCACAAACGGATGGGAAGGCTCAAATGTGTGTGTATTGTGTCCTTATTACTCCCCGTCGATTTTATAGGTTCGATGCCCGCATAACGTTTAAGTAGTCATGTTACGAATTAAGTGCAAAGAGTAGTCGCGACGGCATCACCCGTAAGCGCTTCCCAGAGGCACCGTATATACCGAATGCTGCTATGAGATCAAAGATCTCGTGTGATAGAACCAAACATAAAATAAAAAATTTGTACTTTTTTTTTCACTTTATGCACCAAGATTAGTACAAAATGCTCCAAAATTACATCAAAATGAAGTTTTTGTGTCCCCCTCTTTACAAAAAAGGGTCTAGAATCACAAAATACACAATTTAGGCCAAAAATATTTTTACCCCCAATAGGTGTTTTTTCGCTAAATTTAGCGGTGGCTCTAAATGTGTTTGGTGAGCTTCTAAATTTGGAAATATCCCAAAATTTAGTAATTTCTCCAAATTTTCTAAAAAAAATAATTTAATAAAAAATATGGAGAGAGTGGGAATCGAACCGCTGACCTGTTTGTTCCCAAGATCCAAACAAACAATCTGAATATTGTTTTCAGCTTTTCTCACAAACCGTGATCTGGGTTTTTCTAAAATTTTGACAGCAACATCATACAATATTTTTGTTGAAACCCAAAAAATTTTAGAAGAATCAGAATCTTTGTTTTTGAGATCTTACCAAATTACCAGCTAGATCTGATTTTTTTTCGAAAAAAATGATCCAACTTGTACAGACTTTTCGTCATATGTAGAGGCCAAATCTGAAGATGATGTAAACTGCAAAGTTGTGCGCCTCCTTCTTATATTTCCAGAAAAAAATAGCATATCAATCTGACATTTTATGAAAAAGTTATGTTCTTTTTTCTAAGAGCTATCTGCTGGAATTTTGTTGACGGGATTGCTTCAACCTTTGCTCCCGAATTCTTCACACCTCCACTTTCAGATTTGATTTTTTTTTTTAGATCTGATCTTTTTTTTTTTTAGATCTGTAATTTTTTTCAAGATCTCTCTTTTTTTTAAGATCTCTTTTTTTTTTCACAAATCTTTTTTTTTTTTTTTTTTTTTTTAGATCTGCAATTTTTTTCAAGATCTTTCTCCTTTTTTTTTTTAAAGATCTCCAAATCTGAAATATTCCGCCAATATGTTAGATCAATTGGCTATACCAATGACTAATAAAAAAATTTACCTTCCAAATAAGTGGATAGGTCAAATTTTAGTTGAGGGATGCTTGGAAGGAATGGAGGTTGCAGATGAGATGCTTCAATGGCTCTCCTTTGATGCGATCTTCTTCTCCAATGGATCCTCTCCAATAGTGCTCCTCTCCAACCTTGTTTGGATGGAACCTACTCGATACCAAATGATAATAATGGTATAGCTTTGATACCAAATGATAGAATAGAATAAGATTGCAATGACCAAATAGGGACGAAAGCCTCACAAATATTATTGATCATGAAATCGATTATATAATAATGCAAGAGTTGTAATATTTATAGATATTAGATAGCCTCATATGGATGGATAGACATGACACCCTAAAGCAGACACCAACTACGAGATGATAAGACCCATCTCACATGCACATGTAATTACTTACTAATACCAATATTGAATGTTATCCAACATAACAATATTGAATGCAAGTCACTAGACTAGAGTGCACATGTTGCACATTCTTAAATAAAAGACGATGCAATAAAATGCAATAAATATGCCTATGCTAAATTATGCTAACAAAACCCAAATTTATGTATCTTTCCCTTAGCATGGGTACTAGAAATTACTTTACTTCATTTGATTATGCATTTTGTTCTAGATCTTAAGATTTCTTTGTACCTTGCATGTGGCTTTCTGGAAATTGTAAGTAGTTATTCATCCATGTAATACCATTCTCAGGCATAAGCCTTGATTCATATGCTTTGTTGAAATACTATAATCTTGTTTCTTTTATTTAGATGCTTTATTTCTTTGGTAGTAGTATTTCTGGCATGCTAGAAAATTTGAAATGTTGTTTTTCATGGCAAAGCCCTGGATATTTTTTTCCAGAATTCTCTCTTTCTTCCTTTTTTCAGTTGTAGTAGTTGTATTTTCTGATTTAGAATACAGAATGTAACACTTTTCTATTGAAGCTGATTTGTTGTTGGAAACTGAAACATAATAACTGTTATCTTGATCATGGCATGCTTTTCTGATTTTCTGTATCACTTAATTGATTTACATAAATCTTTTAAAGCATGTATTAGTAAAAAAACATGATGGAAAGATGTAAATATCCATTTTACATGGCGAATCCTTGTCAAAATTTTCCTAGAATCCTCTTTCTCATTCTAGTTTCAGTTGTAATCCTTTCTTTCTAGTTAACTTCAGCTTCTTGAAATTTGATTCTTCTTCTTTAGTTGTAATCCAAAACACATACTTCTATTTGTCAATCTCTCTTTTGTCTTCGTAGCTTCTTCTATTTGTATGACAGTTACTAAAACTTGAGTTGTATTCTTCCTTCATTCTAGCATGTACTCAATGACTTAACTGTTTTATGCCATAGGATAGAAGTCATTGAACTCGCAATCTTTTTGAAATACTTTATTTATTTCTTCTTGGTCGCAACCCGACTCAATACACTTAAGAAAATAGTTAGAAAATATTTAGGCTTTTGGCCTCTCTTATGTCCATGGTTTTTCTCTTCTTCTCCCTCCTTTACGAGTGAGTAAAAATGTATGTAGTTTGATCTTCAAGTAAACTATATATCTCGTTTTTAAGAGATTCATATGCATGAATTAGGACAATAAAGGAATATGGATTGATCCCTGAGCTCAGTAATCGATAGTTTTCTCTTCTCTTCTTTTCGTGCATAGTGATTTTAGCAAACGAAGATGAAAAAGGAAAAATATGGAAATGGAGATGTCTCAACCAAAGAAGAAACCCCAAGGCAATGATGGGTTCACTCATACTCCTTTATTTTCTCTTTAATTCATGTGTAGTTCTTATTTCAAGTAGTTGTACTTTACTTTTCAGCTTACATCCCACGGGTTGTGTGGGAACATTTGAAATTCCTTATGAATAAAACATTGAATTCATAAATTGAGTTGTGTATTTATTTCTCGCTTTTCAGCTTTCTCGTATGAATTGTATGATGAACTAGACAACTCATTAATATAATTGAATGTCTTAATCATGAAGGAAATAACATTAAAGAAACCCTGTAACATCTAGTAATGAACTCTGATTTCTGCAATCTACATTTATGTTTATTGTTCCAAAACTTAGCATTTCATCTATTCTGCAATTGGATGTCTTCATCAAGACAACACAACTATCCTTTGGGGCCTTGTGTTCTTTTTCTGAAGATAGTCATGAAATTGTAGACTATGTGATTTGTTACATTTTGTAACAACAAATATAACTATAGATTTCATGTAATCGTTAATTAATTCAGTAGTAACAATATATCTGAAAGAAACTCCCCTAGCTTAGGTATACTTCACCAATGCTATCCATCGTAATGAAGTTTCGAGTTTCCCATTTTGCACAAGTGCAAAATTGTCAACAGGGACCACCCGTAGCATATGCAATATAATTGTTCCTTTTTGCGCAGACAATATGGTATTGTTGTGAATATTAAGGTAATCTCTTAAAGTGTCTCTTTCATGATCAATGTGATACACTAATGTTGATCTCTTTCTATTCATTTTATGGTCTTGTGGGGACAACTTCACTTAGCTATAGTGAGACCCTCTTTGGAATTTGTCATAGTGTGTAATCTTTGTTTGAAACATGCTCCATTTGAATACATTTATTTGGTCTCCTTAGTCATGCCACCTATACTTTACTTTATCCATTTGGAGAAACTAAGGTAATTTTTCACATCCTAAGGTAATTTTGCAAATCCTAAGGTAATTATTTATAGTTCTTTGACTTGGGTATGACACGTATTATTATTGCCCCCCTTGATCTATATCATTGCATATGATATGATTTTAGTCACTTTTGAATATTATTAGGCATAATGATACTTATACCTTAGTAAGGTCAATGTAATGATATTTAAATTATTAGTTTTAGCCCCCCTCCCATGATAACTTGACCCTTAAATCAATTGTCTGTGGTGTTTTGAACCTAACTGTGGTTAGTGTTTTGCTAGAGGTTGACATGTGTACTACTTTCAAACCATGGTTGAGTTAAAAAAGAACCGCGAGTTTTCTTGGAAACTAGTGATCTGATCTTTGCCAGAGATATTTTGGTATTGTTTTCTCTCTGTCATTCATTCCTTAACCATTTGGGCAAGTGAGCATTTGGTTGAGTTTTCGATTTGGGCTGGTTGATGTTGTACCTTTTGATCTTGGATCATTGATCCTTAAATGTGGTTGAATCTTCGTAACTCATTACGAGTTGATAAAATGCTTGCGAACCCTAATCATTTGTAATTGTTTGTGATCATTCTCAAGCTAGTGAAGCTCAGTATAAATTTTTCATGGCTGCCATTATTGAGGGTTTCGAGCTTGGAACACTAAGAAAATTTAGCCTCTGTGAACAATTTTATTTTAAAACTACTTGAGCTTTTGAACTCTCTCCCATTTTTTTGCTTTTTGAGTTCCCCGTGAAGGCTTGCATACTCTAGAATTTTGACCTCTTTTATCATGTGGCACTTGGCCATTACTAGTAAGCAAGTGAGATTTATGGTTTCAACTTTATGTGAACTAATGATAATGTTTTCTCTTAAGTTTTTAACTCGATTTATGATAAAACACAAACCTGTTGTGGGTTCTTGTTTTCCTACTTTGTTATCCGTTTTATGAGCTCAAGATGGAGTGCTCATTTCTCGCTCCTTTGTAATCTAAATATCATGATATCTTGATGGTTTCAAGGGACTTCAACCTCCAACTAGTAAGTTTCCTTGGATTTTTTTCAAAATCTTCACAAAAATCTTGAAAACTCAGAATCGCCATTTGAAAATGGAGTTCTAGTTTAATCCATTTTGGGATTTTGTACTCTAAAACTACAAGGGTCTTCTCGGTACTTTTGGGTTCTCCACCATCCTTATTATGAAGCTCACGTAAGTTTGTTTTCTATTAATCTTTAGGCATCATTCTTTTGGAGCTCTGTTTTATTTTTGTAAGATATTTCCTCTATATTTCATTTTAACAACTAAATGTTTATGAGTTCGATTTTAGCTAAAACAAGACTTTTCTTTTGAGATCTATTCTCGTGTGCCATTATTGTTTTCTTTGATTCATTTTGAAGTAATCATGATAAACCCATTTCCAAATCGAGGTCAAGCTATTTAAAATTTACGGGTATAAAAATCTAGCCGTGTTTTTTTGAATTCTGGCTTGAGCTTATTTTTGTTATCACAAAGCCTACCTTAAGCCTCACCATTTTGTAAAACTAGTAAGCCCTGTTATCCAAAATTCACCCCTCAAGGTAATTTTGATAACATGCATCAAATTCTTTAGTCCCAAGCAAATAGATTGATTTAAGGCCCGAAATCATGTTTTTGAGGCCCCCTCGGCTTCTTTCTAACTTTCCCATCCAAGAAGAAAACCCAACGGGTTAGAAAAGGTGAAAAATTTGCAAAAACCAAGCTTGGGGCCGAAAAATGAAGAAAATCGGCTAAGTCCTAGTCCAGCAAATCGATCACGATTGGGACGTCGGGCGCGAATCGGCCGAAAGCCGCCAGCGACCACGCAGCAGCTTGGGACGTTGGGATGCGAAAGGGCGAACCGGCTGAAAAAAAAAAAAATTGACTAATCTGTTGAGCAGGCGATGGGGACATCTCGGGCGCTAGTACGCGAAGTACGCAAATCGGCCGAAAAGACTTAAGGCAGCCCGAAAAAGTTGGGCCGAAAGTACGCAAAGCACGCAGAGGACGCAAACCAGCCGATTTGGCGAAGCAGGAGACTTTTGTCCGAGGTAGTTTGGGACATCCGGGTCAAAAGTACGCGGAGGACGCGAAAAGCTGAAAGAGCCGAGAGTGAATGGAATCTCGCCACGTGTCTTCGCCGCAAAGAGGAACAAGGAAGCTCGAATCGGGCAGTTTGGAGATATTTGTCCCAGAGAGTTTGGGACATCCAGGCCAAAAGTATGCATGGGACACGAGGGACGAGACAAGCCGAAACGGCCGAAGGCGAGAGAAGAAAAAAGTCAACGTTTGACCCATGAAACTTCAAACGGCCATAACTTTTGACTCCGAGCTCCGATTTTCACAAAATTGGACTTTCTGGAACGAGCACGACGTCCTCTATGCCAAAAAAACTAGATTTCTTATTTTTAATGAGGGTTGATATATTTAACTAAGAGAAACATATTCAGCTCCACTCAATTAATGCTCATTCCCGTCAAATGATAGAAAACGCCTACCAGACCCAAAATAGCTGCCCGCACTCAGAAGGCCATAACTTTTGCATTTCTCAATGAAATCACACAAAATTGGTACCGTTGGAATTTTGGCTCCAAGCTCTGATGCACAACAATCAAGAAATTCTAGATTTGGTGAGAGATCGATGGATATTTTTATAAAACATGGCCGAGTTCATAATAGTGTTTTATTTGGTAGTTGGGAGTGCAATTAAGAGGCATGGTCATCATTCTTTCTCTGCTGCAGCACATGGGACAATATGGGGAGCCTTTTACAAGTAATGTATAATCATTTTACTCCATTTAATGCCTCTTACAAGTGGTTGAAGGACAAATTTTGGGATTTTCATTTTTCCCTTCTCTTTCTCTTCTCATTTTTCTATAAATTGGAGTGTTGGGCTCATTGTAAAAAGAGTTTTCAGATAGAAAATATCTGTCAAAATTGCTTTGTGAAGCCAATGTGCTACAGGCCCTTGTAGTGGACTCCTTGCATGGTGATCCAGGCCCTTATCTTGTAATAGATTGAACTGTGCATATCATGAAGCAATAAAATATCAGTTTGTGGATATATCTTCCCCTGCTATGTTTTCTTGCATTCTTCTTGCCCCTTTAATCTTTCTACAAGAATATTGTGTCTATTTTTATGCTCTTGCAGGGATCCATTATCATTGTGCATGTTTGAGATATTTTTGTGAATGTATTTTGCTAGATTGTGGAGAACTGTCATCACCCCTTCTAGTGTGCACTTTGCTTCTGTATTTCACACATTTGGAGAATACTCTCACACCCTCCTTTTCTGGTGTATCACCGCTTTAGTGTAGGCTTTCATTTTATGCATTCTCTCTCCCTGGTCCCTTGGAAATTTAGATTAGAATAGTTAGTTTCCCCTGCATTAGAGTAGATTGTGGTAGGTAGTTTAGGAGCAAGAACCAGCTTTCTTTGAGGTCTATCTCAAGTAGCAAGTCCCACAACTTGGAGATAGTACCCATGTTATCCAATCACACTATGAGTTCAAGTATATGCACTTGTATAAACATAAGGGTGCTGTGATTCGGTGATAATAAGCCCCTTTTTAGAATTCCGCTAATATGTGTTTTAACTAGGTTTGAACACATGATTTACAGGTCATTTTTGGGACAAAACTCGGTTATTGAGCTCTATGTGATATCGAGCTAGAACCCAACTCAGATTTACAATATATTGGCTATCTTTTCAATTTTTCTACATTTTCTTTGATTCCCTGTCCCTTTCACCCGGATTCACCCTCATGTAATAAAGCAATGCAGGTTTTATGTTATTGTTCCTCCAAATCCTTGGCCGTCATTTATTTGTTGTGGCATGGGTGTTCGTTGTTGATGTAACTCTAATTTTAGAGCTCCTTTCTCACATAAATGGTCATTGACCTATTGACATGGGTTTTTTTTTTCATGCCAAAGCCATCTCTAAGATTCAAAAGCCACCATTTCTGAGTTCTATTTGAGATTTAAATTCTTAAAATGGGACACCTCGTTGAGGGTTTCAATCTTCTTTTCTTCTATGGCGAGCTTTAGTATATTTATCGTCATAGCCGTAACTTCAACACAAGGGTTTGAGAAAATTTATGCTTTATCCTTCATTTGTTTCTGTATACATGATACTTTATGTTCATTGGAATTTCCTTATAGATCTTTGATTTGTTTCTTGCCCTTTAATAATGTATCTCTTTTGAAATATTTGTAGTAGATGTAATAATGCTTGTTTTATATAATGAGATATTATTTGGATTCAATTCTTTATCCGAAAAATGCTCTCTATGGATGATGACATCATGTACTTGAATATTTGCAATTCTTAAACTTTAAAAGTTGTTGATGCTACTTTTAATATAAACCTATGCAAGTGTAACTCCTTAGATTTAATGCTTGTATACTCAGTAATGTAATCATGGTACCCATACAAGTAGACGTGTGGGACCAGGTTATCGCTGTTATTATCATACATTTTGGTTGACACACTTCATTCTACTTTACTGAAGATTAGCATTATTTTTATCTTATTTGAAACCAAACTTGTCTATTGCTCATGGAAGATGTATCTTTGATTTTTCAAGCCTGCAAGTTGATTCTTCGAATGCATACTCTTTTGCATCTTGTGATTTCCAAGACTTTTTCTCACCAAAACTTGCATAATATCATTGAAGGTAGTTTATACTTGTAGAGTTTATTTCATGTAAAATGGAATAAGTATCATCCTCTCTAAAACATAAATCTACATCTTTCATGCTTTTGATCCTTAAATTGGAATTCAAATTTGATTGTACTCGATCAAAACCGATAACTCTTGCTTGTTTGGCTAAAAATATTTATTCAAGAGATCTTCATTAATCCAACTATGTTGCACAAATTTGTAACCTGCTCTTTATGAAGTGTATTTCATTACTTGTTTATATGTTTATCTTGCATACTTCTATTATAACCTATCCCGCACACTTAAGAAAATAGTTAGAAAATAAATAGGCTTTCAACCTCTCTTGTATTCCATAGTAACTATTTTTTCCCTTTCTTTTTCTGTTTGTCATAATTTCTCTGAATGTCATGAGCTTCGCGTATAGTAATTTCTCAATTCCATATCTGGTGCTTGATGTACCTTAAGCCTCTTAATTTTAGGAGATTTATTTGCCTAAATCTAATAGCAAAGGCATGCACACTTAACTCTAAACTCAAAATTTTCAACTCTTCTATTTTTCTTTCAGGTACACTGATGTAATGGAATGATGGAAATAAGATGAAGATATAGAGATAAAGCTAGAGACAATGAAGACCAAGAGGAAAAACCCAAGGCAATAATGGGTTCCTTCTACATTCCCTTTATTTTAGCTTTATACACATGTATCTCTTATTTCAATAGTTATAAGTTACATCCCACGACTTGTGTGGGAAACATTGAATTTCCTCATGAATAAATGATATTATTTTTGTAATTGAGTTGTGTACTTCCTTTTACTTTCATCTCTTATGATATGTAATGATTGTACAATGAATTAAACAACTCAATAACATACTTAATAACACTTAATCATAGGAAATGATCAAATTAAAAATACTTGTAACTTAATAATGAACATTTGCAACCTACAATCAACAAATTTGTTTGCTACTATGGGATGTAAAATCCCACATATCATGTGATTCCCGCCTTCATCAAGGTAATGCATTGGTCCTTTAGGGATTTTGTGTTTCCTTGTTGAAGACGAACATAGAATTGCAACCTATGTGAGGTGTTACATTCTGTAACAACACACATAACTTAGAATTGCATGTTGTTAATCAATTACTATAATAAAAAACACAATGAAAACTATATGAATTCCCCCTAGTTAGCTACATAAAATCAATTCCTTCCATCTGAAATGAAGTTTTGAGTTGAAATTTTTCCATGGGTGTAAAAATGTCAACAATTCATTTATAGAAGACCCCTCAATAATCAATAATGAATCGTAAAGAAAGAGTGCATCATCAAGAAGTGATATGATAGTGTATGGTAGATAAATATATTGATATAATGTGGATAGTGGAGATATGGTGATGTTCTTAATATAACAAAACCCTCAACAATCATGTAGTAACCATAAGAAAATGAGTACGTCATCGTGGTAAGGTTAGAAATACTCACCTAACGAGACCAAACAAATCCTGGAGTGGTGGAAACATGTGGAATGGAATAAGTATGACCGTATGAGCGAAACTTAATTCTAGTTGAAATGGTGATAATAATAGTAGATGCAAAGGTGGTGGGAAGTGCATATGTTGACGGATTAGCTAGCCAATGTGTACTAGTATCATGATGTAGTGGTGGATGAATAATGTACGAGTGTGTATGAATAATAACCTATGGCAAAGGACAAATAATTTCCTTAGAAGTAGACACATGATATAATTCAACTAGATTAATAGCTCGCTTGTGTGGAATTAGAGACATAGAACACTCACGAGAGCGAGAATAAAACCCTTGCCTTCTAACCGTTATAATTGATCATGAAGGACACAATAGTCATTATTGCGATGGTCATTGATATGATGATAGTTATTGTAAGCTTGATCATGCCGACGTTGCACGTTTTGAGGTGCATGATGTTGCTTAGAAGGTAAGTGAATCAAATTCTTGTCAAGTAAGGAACACAGAACATCTTGAGGTATAACATGATGTGAAGAGTGTAATGGCTCCCATGAAGGAAATGTAGAAGTTGAAGGTGGGGCCCGACATAGTGAAGGATATAAAAGATTCTTATGCGAATGGAGAAGACCGAACTTGCTTGCGAGGTGAAGGAGATGGAGACCTAAGAGGAAATTGAATAGATGGAAGTGGAGAAGAACTACATGGTGCAATAGTAGAAGTAATAGAAGGAGGATCTATGAAATGTGTAGCAACTAGATTCTACTCGAGATCGATGACCTTATAACATAAGAGTGTGAATGATTTACGTGTATCATATTTTGAGTGTTGTTTTAAAGTACTAATTAGGAAATAAAAAAATATTAATTTCTTATCTAAGTCAATGTGATTAAAGACTAATAATGTATGTAAGCATTGAAATGAAAAAATTTAATCAATGATAGGTTCTATTTTTCCTTGATGTTAGCTAGGTAAACAATCATGCATGACTCTAGGGCCATTTTAAAGTATGAAGTGATGAAGAAAAACTTATTCCATCTCACAATAGGTACTAATAGATCCAAAGGGTAAATGTGTGTACCATTGGAGAGCGTCATCGATAAGAATATGGAAAAATATTTTATCAATAATCCATCATTAGAATAAGAAGCCATAAGATGTAAATATGGATTTCCACTACCATCAAAGCATGAAAAGTTAGGAAGAATTAAATCCTTAGGGAATGTTGAATTGTGAATATTTTTTGGAATAAGGTTTGAATGAAACTAATTGTTATCAATAGAAACATAATAGGGTTTTAGTGCAAATAATTGTTATCAATAGAAGCATAATATGCCTTTCTTTCGTGTGTGATAAAATGGACATGAGATTATAACTGACAAACAACATGCATGAGCGATAAGATATCTTTTGATGGAATAGTAGGAGATGTAGATGGTGTATTAAGAAGTTGTATATTACCATTATGAGTGATCATAAAGATGAAAAGATGAGAAGTAGAATATTCGATGCTAAGGACACACTAGATATAGGTTCGATGAAGTAATAGGAAGTGAAGTAGTAGGACTAACATCATAAGTGTTATTAGGAGATGATGTAATAGAAGGAGATGAATCATGCATGTTACCGCAGACATTCTCGTAAGAAGATGAAATTGGGGTATAAAATTCACATTCAATAATGTGTAAAGAAGTAGATTCATTACTTTAATGTGCCTCATCAATATCAGAAAAATATTGAGATGCAAATATTTCATTAAGTGTATTATCAACATATAGTGAAAGAGGAGGAAAACTAGTATACAATGCATTATTAGAAACATTTAAAAAAATTAAAGGAGTATGAGATGAATGTATAAAATCATTCTTACTAGTAGGAGAAACAACATCACGCACATGTTTATTTTCATCCTATTTTTACCTAAACCCTTTTCATCAAGATTTAGCATAAAATTTATAATAACATCAACTTAAGTCTAGGTAGAAATTAAAGAAGGTAGAGTGTGGTTAATTGAATAATACAATATACAACTAGGAAATATTTCTAGATCACAAACAATGTTAATGCTATAATGGCCAAAGCTTGTAGGAACATTACATTCTTGACACAAAATTAGCCTTTGAGTATCATTTGGAAGAATAGTGATGTGATATAGAGCGCTAAGTTCAACTATGGTTGTTTCATAATAGATAGGATTAACACTCACATGAGGAATGACTAGCTTGAAGGAGAAGAGTTATCCTTTGCCATTAGGGTTTTAATGGATCCTAGGAAAGTACTTCTAAGCTACGGGTTCAATAAAATTATTTAATAAATTCAAATATTTTATTAAAATCTGAATGCAAAGATATTCTATAATTGATATATAATGAAATACAAGTGCTCGACAATTTATTTGATCTTTATATGAAATAAAATGTAAGAGATAGGGCACTTACCTTAAATTTTCTGATCATTAAGTGAGTCTAAACTAAAGAATGTGATGGAATAGGAGAAAAAACCTTCACAAACAGGATTAGAAAATGCAAAGATGCTCACAATACCTAGAATGGGTTCCCGGGAAAGGATATGGGTGCTCACAAATACCCAAGACCTCTATGGGGAACTGGAGTTTGAAGAAAAGGTCAAAACATGGTTTTGATGGCGTCACTATGATTTCACACTTATTTACCTTTGTTCACCTGTATGTCACACTTAGATCACTAATGTTCCTATAAAACGCACACAAATATCCTCCACTAAAACCCTTAAATAGATATCAAATCCTGAAAAAGAAAGATGCAAAATAAGGGGTCGATTTTCCTCGGTTGTCATAATGGCAATCTTATGACTGGGAACTACACTACATCTCATACCCAATGTAGTTCTATGTGTTTTATGTGCAATAGTACTCCTAGGTTACCCACATGCTAATGACACCAAGATATTAGGTGGTAGCTAGATAAAACGCAAATGTGTGGATGGAATAGAATGAACTCCCCTTCCCATGTAGTGTGTATGTAGAAAAATGTGGCCAAATGTAATTGCTTGAGATGTGTAGATATATATCCCTTGGTAAGAAAATTTTTACCTTATAATGGTATGTATGTTGTGCTTTTATAGGGATCTCTTGCTTGAATATCGATCTAATGACCTCGACATGCCAACTAGTACCTCAAGATATGAGTGATAAAATTGTAACGACCGAACAAAAATGTCAAAAATGTCAAAAATAAAGAGGGCATGGGTGCTTATAATGACCAAGAGAGCCTCAAGCTAGTGTCTAGAGTTAAATGATAAAAAAATATTGGATACCGAATGACATGGATTCATTTTCCCCACTGTAATCGGGTGTATGAGTGACAAGTGTGAAAGATAAAAACAATAAAAGAAAACAAAATCAAGGCGGATTGACTAGGGAATAGGTCACCAAAGGTGAATAATCTTCTTACACAAGATCCATATATAAAAAAGCATACTTGGCAAGATGATAAATAATAGTAAGTAAATGATTTTGTGTCTATTGCACGACATTTACATGTCTTCCAATCCTATTTTACACTACAAAACGGTTTCCTTTGTTATGTGGCTTTGACTAGTCTTGCAAATTTGTGAAGCAATACATCGTGAATTCCTTTCTTGCATGTCATTAACATATCTTTAAAACATGTTAAATAATACAAAATGGTTTCCTTTGTTGTGCAACATGCAAAATTCATTTTACCCTAATTTTTTATTGTTTCACATCATTCCTTTGACATCAATGAAAATATTTCCAACATCAAGATATTAATAACTTATATATCTTTAAACATCATTCTCATACCATATAAAGATACACTTTTCATACCTGTGCGAAGTTTCATTCTCTTATCCTTTGTGATATACAAATATTTTTTATAAAAAATAATATTAAGTTTCCAATAGATGAATTCTTTCCCATCTAATATTCTTACATGTTTTTATCATCCAACACAAATGTAGGTGACCTAATCACAAAATTACAAGAATAACCTCTACTTTATTCAAAAAGATATTTTCTAAGGTGGAATAACAAAACATAGTTAGAGCCTTATAGATCAATGTTCTTATCATTATTTAAGAAGGGGGTGAATATGTATAATACTATCTCTTACTTATTTAAAAACTTAAATCCATAATAAAAGAAATAACACAAGATATAACAATTATGAAACACAAGATTTATGTTAAATATATTTTTGAGAAAAACCAAAGAGGAAAGATTAGATGGATATACTATCCAAATATACTTACAATAAGATTTCTTATGGAAATTCGTAGGCATCAACCTACTAGATAAACCAATCCCCACTCCTAGTAATTTTTCAGTCACCAACATACTAGACACACACCAATCCCCATAGATAAGTACCAACAAAGCATAAGGACACCAACTTTGAGGAAGCAAAAGCATTAGATAATATTCTTCAATGACTAACACTACCATGAACTTCTTGAAAAGAATCTGATCTAGATTCCAACTTTCAAAATAAGTCTTCTTAATGATCTTCAATCAGTAAATATCAACCTTTTAATTAATTCCACACTCCACTAAGAAATTTGTTTCAATGAAATTGATCGACGCTTTATTACACACTCAAGAAAACTTCTTGAATGATTATCACTTTAGTTCACCATCTCAAGAGTTTTTAATGATTTCTATTTCATTCCACTTATAGTCATAAATATGCTCTTAATGATGTCTCGTTGATTCACTTGGATAAATATGTCTTCATCTCTTTGTTTCACACTTTTTCTTCTTCAATATTTAGCCTTTATTCACACTATTGATAATTACACATTTCCAACTATATGTTCTTGTTAGCATAAAGATACGTAGGATTTATTTTATATAATTAGGAGATTTTTTTTCTTGTTTATTCCATTATTCTCTCATAGATCATAATCTCCCCTTACATTGTGGAGAGTATTGTTAGCTATCCTTCCTATAAATATTGTATCCGCTTCTTGAATAATATAGAATAATAAGAGATAACAAATCTCTATTCTCTCTCCTCTATTTTTGCCTCACAATTCTTTTATACAATTTTCATCATATTGATGTTGATATACCATTGATTGACATGGTTATATTATGGATGTTGTTCGGACATGTGATATTTGATATTGTGAGTAGACCTAGAAATGGAAATTATTTGATGATGATATAATTGTTGAGTAAAATTACAAATGATCTTGTTGGTTGCTTGGATGTTGTTGTGATTCATATATCTAGATGATTTTAGAATTTTATTTATATTATTTTGGATGTTCTGATATGGCCATGAGGCCGAAAGGAGGTATTTGTGTTTTGCAGGTTAAAATATCACAACAAACATCGGGGATTGGAGACCAACCACATTGGAATTCTAGATGAATTCAACAAGGTCACCATGGCAACTTGTATTGTTTGTGTGTGGTTGTTTTGTTAGGGATTCCCATGGGGGATCACCTTTAAATGTGACCAAGGGGTTATGTGTATTTATTTATTTGGTTCTTTTGTTTAATGTTTTCATGTGTTTTATGTGGTGCACTTACCCCTTTCATTATTTAATTAATGTGGTGTTAATATTGTGAGTAATCATGTTGTTAAGTTAATTAATTAAAATATATCATGAGAATGTAATTAATATTGTTGTTGGTTATGATTTAAAGTGTTGTAAGAATGTGTAAGTAATATGTAAGTGATGTGTAAGTTAACTTTTGAGTGTGAAACACTCCACCTTCTTGGAAATTCAAAATTGTCCTTGGAGGCTGATTTTGGAGGCTTGTGGGACAAGTTAAACTTGTCCCATACCTCTTAAATTTACTTACCAACCATACCTATGGTTTGGGGGTTAAAATTAGACTTTTATAATGCTTTTTGAGAGAGACAAATTGTAAGTTTTAATTGCACTTTTCTTACATAGGTTTAATTTCAGTCCTTTGGGGTGTGGGTTGGATTTGAGTATGTAAGTAAACTGTCATATTATTCACCCACCTATTTATTATGCATTGGAGAATGAAGTTGAATTTTGGGTTGAGGTTGAGGATGTGTGATGTGGCATCCTACATGGATCCACCTCATCCTCTTCTCTTCCCTCTTCTATAAAATTTGAATTGCTTTCCTTGTTTTGGGTTGCTTCACTTTTGGAAACTCCTTTTGGGGTGAATTCTTTTGTTGTTTTGGAGCTCTTTCTTTGGAGAATTTTTGGGAGATTGTTGCATGCTTGTGCTTGGCTGATTTGGGTTGCTTGCATTGAGATAAAGCTTGTTGTTTTGGAACTTGGAACAACTCCATCATGGAGAGGTAGGAACTTGGCTCTTGAAATGCTTCTTTTTTTATGAAATTGTTTTTTGTTGTGAATGTTTTGGCATGTTTGTGGGATGTTGGGTAGATGGCCTAGGAATGGTGTAGGAGAAGACTATGGGGTTTATTTTGTGGGAGGCACAAGTGTTTTGGGGAGGTATAAGTGTGGAGGGAGTTGGGATTTGGGTTCCACCTTACAAAGAAATAGCTTGCATTTCTTTACTCATTATGGGGTGCCATAAGAGGTTGGGGAGGCATAAGGAAATGTGAGGAATAAGGGGTACTTGGGGGAGGCATAAGGGCATGTCGGGCTTTGATATACTATATTTTGGTGGTTTGAAATCAGGTGGTGATACCCATTTCCCCTTTGGGAGGCATAAGTAGCATCCCCCATAGTTTCTTGCTCCTTTGGCTTGCTTGATGAAGCCTTAGTTTTGTTTTTCATGTTTTAATGTGGTTACAAACTACATTCTATTTGACTGTGTTTTAAATGTGAAATTTACATGTGTGTTTGTGGAAGCTTGTTGTTGCCATGAGTTGAAACACATCTTTTATTACATTGTGGTTGGGGCTCGGGGGCCAATGAAGAAGGATGGATTCTCCTTGTCATTGGATGTCTTGGTTGGGTGGAGAGCGTTGCCTTTCCCTGCTCTTGTTGTGATCAAAATTGGAAGAATGATAAATCTACATGTTGTTGTTCTGGAGCAAAGGAAAAAAAAAAAAAAAAAAGTTTGATAGTCCCTTGTTGAAAAGAAATCTTATTGTAACCTTTCCCACTTGAAGTGGATGAACTCATATATGTTTTGTAATGGAAATATGTTGTATTGAATATGAAAGTTGTAATTTTGAAATGTAAAGGAGAGATATATACTTTTTTTTGTTTTGAAAGAAAGAGATGTATTTTGTATATTGTATTGTGAAAATCAACAGAAAAGAGAAGTTGTAAAAGAAGGAAATCTTGTCTTTTGAATAAAATTTGCATTCCTTTCCACAATTGGAACTATTGTTGTTTAAAATCTGAGTTTGAAATGTATTTGAAATCTCTGTTTGAAAGGAAGAAATGCGTGTGAGGAAAATACAAAACTCTTTCTTTTGAAATGTGTAAAATTGGAAATCAAAATTGCATTTTGGTTTTGAATAGTTTGATTTGAATCAACTAAATGTATTAGATTAGAATTGGAATGAATTCTAATACTTGGAAGATGAAAATGGCAAATAGATCCTTTAAAATTTGATCTCTGTTTTGTATTTTCAAACTGGTAAATACTTTATCCAAAAATGCACAGTTCGAACCTACAACAATGAAATAAAAAATTAAATGATTAAATTGAAGTAGTATGCCCTAAATGAATTCAATTGGACAAAAACACTTAAGGAATTTCTTAGAAACTTAGCAAAATCGGGCTCAAACCGTTTTGCTGTCATTTTTACTGTCAAAATTGTATTTTTTTTATTGGGAGTCAATCAAACAAACTTACCTTCCAAATCCATCCTAAATCCATCTAAGAACAATTCTCCATGTTTAATTGACATGTTGAGAGAGGAAGAAGATCAATTGATTAAAATTTCATAAGTTAAAATTTACCAGTTTGCCTTTTAAAATCCTACAGATTGTTTTCATAAAATTGACCCCTTAAACATTATCAAAATGAAATATTAATGATTCTTATGCAAGAGGACGTCGAGAGATTTCCAAAAAGTCCTCATTTGCAAAAAAAAGAGTTTCCAATCAAAAGTTATGGCCTTCTGAAGTTTTCACTTCATTTTGGCTTCAAAAATTTTCTAACTATTAAATTTAATTAATAAATTTTTTGGGAAAAATTTCTAAGTTTTCCTCATCTTTTTCCCCATGCCCAAATGCAAAAATCATTGAATGACACACATGGCTTAGAGGGCATTGGAGGAGGTGTGGATCTTTTTTTACCTTAGCAAAAAAATTGAAAAAAAAAAATTTGGAAAATTTTTCTAACTTCTCTCCTCTGAGCCCCGACCCACAACCAATGAATGGATGACACATGTCCCCACGATGCATCGGCGGAGGAGGAGAGTGTCTCCTTTAAAAAACTTAGCTTTAGAATTAACTTTTCCCAAATCTCCTAAGTTTTCTCCTCGACCCCAATCGATCCAACTAATGAATGGCTAATTTGACACATGGCATCACGTGGGCATCGGCGAGAGGCGGGGTGGATTTTAATCCCATGCTTTTTTTTAACCCTTAAGGAAAAAAATTTATTTGTTCTCCCACTTCCCGCCCGCTCCCGCATGCATGGGATTAGAAAGTGCCACGTGTCCCTTGGCAGTGGGGTATAATATCATTTTTTGGCATGGTCCCAGTGCCCTTTTGGCAAAAAGGATGGGGTTCTAAAAATTCTCCCAAAGTGGCCTTTTTTTTCCCCAAGCACCAAGAATCCAACTTTCCTCCCCGCTGTGCCAGGCCAAATTTTTTCCTTTGGGAAATTTTTCTTCCCACTGCCCATAAATGCAGGGAAAAATTTCTTCCCACCCCCCATGAGGCCTGCTCATGGGAAAAAATTTCTTCCCCCCATCCCGCCGCATGCCTCTGCATGGGAAAATTTTCTCCCTAGGCCCGCAGCCCGCTCTTGGGAAAATTTTCCTCCCAAGGTCCACTGGCCCATAACTTGAGAAATATGAGGAGTTAGGAGGACTTCTTTATATCACCGAAAAGGTGAGAAAATTTCCTATCTAATGGGAATGTTTTTGGGAAGTTTTGAGTGCATTAATTTTGAGAAAAATCAGGTTGAATCTTTTAAGCTTGTTAGAAAGTGGTATAGTGAGAAATTACCCTCTTAACCTAATTGATTAATCTAACCCTAAGTTTGGACCTTGTGATCTTTTATAATTGTCATATTAATAAAATATAAGCTATTAATAGTATATTGGCTTTGAAACTTTCTTGCGATAACTGTTGTCTTGTAACCTAGTTGTAGACTCTTTTAAAAACAACAAAAAAAATTTATTCCATAATTTTCCTAACTAATCCTAGGTTATTCTTGGGTCTCAAGTGGGTTGTTTTTAGTGGGCATTACACTTGGTATCAAAGAAGTGGTTCAAAATCTTGGGCCATTGGGCACACTAGAAAACTTGAGACATGAACTTTAAAACCTAGCACACTTTTAAATCTAGAAAACAACTAGTTTAGAAATTACATATTTTAGTAAACACGGAAACTAAGTAAGACCTAGAATAAGGAGCTAACTCTCATTTTGCTCTGTGTAGGAGGCATAGATAAGAAGATGAGGAGCCTTTTCACATAGACCTAGGCATACCACCTCCAGATCATGTTGTAGCAGCCATCCTACCACATATTTTTGCAGACTCTTCAGGATGTTAATGCCGCTCTACGCGGAGGGACCGTAGGGGCACATTCATCGGACATGATAGGGTGACATCCATTGAGGCTCATGCATCTCCTCGGCATAATGAGGAGCATAGAGGAGAGAAATCCCATGAGGAGTCAGTTAGAGCTGAGTCACCACAGAGGGGACATGGAGACCGAAGTTTCAGGGCATAGAGAGATAGGTCTCGAGCCCTAGGCTTAGGGATGAGCATGCAGAGAGGCCTAGAGGGCCATCAGACCACAGCTATAGATCACATCAGGGAGATCTTGAAGCTTCAACCATCACATTATTCTAGTGACACAAGTGGATTTCAGGAAGAGGCCTGGTTGGTGAGCTTGAGTGGATGCTTCAAGCTCTGTCCTTGTTCTAGCAACATGAAAGCTCATGTTGTGATCCATCTATTGAGGGATGGAGCTGGTGTCTGAGTGGTGGAAAGAGGAGAAAAAGCTCCATGTTGATTATGAGACAGTTACCTGGGAGCTCTTTGAGGAGTGATTCAGAGAAATATTTTGTCACGAGGTTCATACAACAACAGATAGATGAGTTTCATGACCTCCAGCAGGCATCTCTTACAGTAGCTGAGTATGAGAGTAGATTTCTAGATCTACTCCAGTATGTTGATTACATGTAGGATGAGTAGGTGCGGATCCACAGTTCATCCGGGGCCTGAATCTAGACATTGGAGGTGTAGTATGGATCCATTGTCCACAGACATTAGCTGAGGCCATTGAGAAGGCCTATATAGCAGAGGAGACTCGGGAAAGACCCAACAGGCTAGAGACCGAGTCCAGAGCCATATAGTAGATGCAGACAACAAATCGAGGGGGTCGTCAGTACCTCTTCCTCGTGGTGGATAGGGTTCAACACAGTCATCTTTTAGACCACAACAAAAGAAGCAGTCCCACCCCCACCTTATAGACCTCCACAGAGGTTTGATGCACAGAGAGGTCGGAGTATGGGGCCTCCTCCTAGGGTCCCATCAGGACACAGGTGCCCAGAGAGCTCACTCAGTAGGAGCTCACCAGTAGAGACCTCAAAAGACCTCAGGAGACCACAGTTAGATCATCAAAATCCACACCATACCTCAGTAGTACCGACTGGACTGCTACTACTCAGGGAGAGGATCAGGTGGTTGTTTTGGGTGTGGTGTTATTGGACATTTTTGGAGAGACTTCCCACATAACCCTAATAACAAGGGTAAGGCACAAATCTCAGAGCCTACTATTGGTGATATGGGGTGCAGTCATAGGATGTACGCAATAGTTGAGAACCACCAAGTAGAAGAGCATCATAGTACAGTTATTGAGACTACAGTAACATTGGTGGTATTCCTACCTCCATTTTGTTTGATTCTAGTTCTTCTGATTCTTTTATTGCACCATCTTTAGTAGAGTGATGTAGGTTGGTGGCAGTTAGGTAGGGTCATAGTTGGGATGTTGAGATGGCTTTTGGAGCCAAGATCTCTATAGACTCCTTAGTTAAGGAGTGTGTGGTGGATTTGGGACCTTTCACCACTACCTCGGATCTTCGTATCCTTCCTTTGGGCTCTATGGAGTCATCTTGGGTATGGATTGGTTATCTACACACAAATCCAGAGTGGATTGTTACCACAAGATCATATCTTGTATAGATGATCTAGGAGTTGAGGTTGAGTGTGAGCGGGGCGGAGACCCATTTCTATTCATTCACACCATCTCCGCTATGCAGCTTAAGCGGTGTGTGTGATGGGGTTGTCAGATGTTTGTTGTCACAGTTAGTGACCGATCAGAAGATGGGTCTAGTGGACCATCACTAGATGACCATCCCATTTTGAGAGAGTTTGCAGATGTCTTTCTAGGGGAGCTACCAGGTTACCACCCCACGTGAGATTTATTTTCATATAGATCTGGTTCCGGGAGCAGAGCCTATCTCACGAGCACCTTATGGATGACTACCCCTAACTCTGTGAGCTCAAGTTACAGCTTGAGGGCCTTCTGGAGAAGGGCCTAATTCATCCTAGCGTATCCCCTTGGGGTGCACCGGTGATCTTTGTAAAGAAGAAGGATGGATCCTTGCGGTTGTGTATTGATTACCACCAATTGAACAAAGTAACGATCAAGAATCATTATCCCCTTCACACATTGATGATTTGTTTGATCAGATGAAGGGAGCCACAAATTTCTCTAAGATAGACCTTAAGTCAGGCTACCATCAACTTGAGGATTTCGAAGGTGGACATTCATAAGACCACCTTCCTTCCATATGAGATATGGCCACTATGAGTTCACAATGGTACCTTTTGGGTTGACTAATGCCCCCGCAATGTTTATGAGTTTGATGAATGGGGTATTCAGGACTTTCTTAGATCACTTCATGCTCATCTTCCTTGATGACATTTTGATTTACTCATGTATGCATGAGGAGCATGAGGGACACCTTCACTAGGTTCTTCAGTGTCTTCGGGAGCAAGTAACTTTACGGGAACTTGGAGAAGTGTGCATTCTTTCAGATGGAGGTGCAATATTTGGGTCATATCATTTCTAGGGAAGGTATCACAGTTGATCCTTCCAAGATTAGAGCTATTATGGATTGGCCAGCACCCACTACTATGACAGAGGTGTGCAGCAGCTTCATGGGATTAGTAGGTTATTACAGAGATTTGTTCAGGACTTCTCTCGGATTACCCCATCACTTCCCTTCAAGTGGAAAGGGAAGAAGTTTGTTTGGTCAGACAGGTGTGAGTAGGCCTTCAAGACACTAAAGGAATGCCTCACTACAACACCTATTCTTGCAGTTTCGATCCATAGGGTGAGTTTTTCATATGCATGGATGCTTCTTTGGTAGGACTTGGAGGTGTGTTGATGCAGGAGGGTAGAGTAGTGGCTTTTGAGTCTCACAAACTCAAGGATTATGAGCTTAATTATCCGACTCATGATCTTGAGCTTGTGGTAGTTGTGCACACTTTGGTTTGATGGAGGCACTTTTTCTTGGTCGAAGATTCACACTCAGGACATATCACTTGAGTCTTTGCCACCTCTTCACACAACCCAATCTCAATGCTCATCAGTGGCGTTGGATGGAGTTTTTTTGTGAGTATGATATGGAGATAGAGCATGTGAAGGGGAAGGAGAATGTGGTGGTAGATGCTCTCAATAGATGGAGACATGTGATTATGGCCACTTCAGTGGGCACAGATTTTGGAGCAGGATTCTTCAACAGCTTCCTCTTGACAACTTCTACATTGTAGTTCGAGCAGAGATCGAGTCCCAGAGACCCCTTGAAGGGAATTTTGATGGTTTCTCACTAGAGGTAGATGGCCTTCTCAGGCACAGGTCAGATTTATGTTCCTAGAGATGGAGGCTTGAGGTAGGACATATTGATAGAGGCACATCATGCACCCTATTCAACCCATCCTGGGGTGAAGAAGATGCATGCTACTTTGAGATAGTTGTATCACTAGAGAGGACTTCACAGAGACATGGCTCAATTTGTGTCATGTTGTTTAGAGTGCCAGAAAGTGAAGGCCGAGCATCAACATCCAGCTGGCCTTCTCTTTCCTCATGCTATACTGGAGTGGAAATGGGACACCATTTCCATGGACTTCATTGTTGGGCTACCGATGTCGAGATATCACCACGATGCCATCATGGTCATGGTTGATAAATTGACAAAAGTGGCTCACTTTTCTCTGGTGAAGACCACTTATACAACTAGTGCAGTGGCATGGGTATATCTTGATGAGATTGTCAGGTTGCATGAGGATTCCGGGAAGATCATTAGTGACCGCGATCCTTTGTACACTTCCCATTTTTGGACTACCATGCAATATGCCCTCGGATGAGAATCAACTTCAGCACAACATATCACCCCAAGATAGATGGATAGACCAAGTGGGTGAATCAAATTTTAGAGGATATGCTCAAGGGATGTATGTGATGGATCAACAGTCTAGATGGGAGGAGTACCTATACTTGGTGGAGTTTTCCTACAATAATAGTTTTCAGAGTTCTATAGGCATGGATCCTTTTCAGGATTTGTATGGTAGAGAGAGTGCAGGACACCTCTTAGTTGGGACAGTTAGAGGACAGGGTTTCTCTTGGACCAGCTTTGTTGCAGGACATGGAGCAGTAGGTGGTTTTGATCAGATAGAGACTTTAGGGAGGCACATGACAGGAGAAGAAGTACGCAGATCAACATAGGACCAACCATAGTTTTGATGTGGGCATGAAGGTGTTCCTTCATGTCAGGCCACATAAGAGCCCTATCCATTATGGAAAAGGTTCTAAGTTAGCTCCTAGATTCGTTGGTCCTTTTGAGATCTTGGAGCGTATCGGCCCTTTGGCCTACCATCTAGCATTGCCACCTAGCTTGTCTCATGTACATGATGTGTTTCATGTTTCAATTCTTAGGAGATATATTATGCAGATCCTTCTCATGTGCTAGATTGGACCTCATTGCAGGTGCAAGATCAAGGGCAGGTGATGGTGGAGCCCATTTGCATTATAGATCATAGGACCCTGGGCCTTCGAGGCAGAGAGATTGATCACCAAGTCTGGGTGCAGTGGGACAGATATGATGAGACTACGTGCTACATGGGAGGATGCTACTTTACTACGAGTTCAGTTTCCACATTTGTTCCAGTGACTTCCAGGAGGAAGTCGAGTCTAAGGGGAGGGGGATGTAGTGCCCACTTCCCTTTGACACCTTTTGATACTGATCATGATACTGTTTGACATGATTATATTATGGACATGATTATGGACTTTATTATAGTGTGATGTTAGATGTTAGATCATGGATTATTGTTGACCTTGATTCAGTTATGATGCATGATGATTATTAGAGACATTTTGGATATTGATGTTGATATACTGATTGACATGGTTATATTATGGATGTTGTTCGACATGTGATATTTGGATATTGTGAGTAGACCTAGAAATGGAAATTATTTGATGATGATATAGTTGTTGAGTAAAATTGCAAATGATCTTGTTGGTTGCTTGGATGTTGTTGTGATTCATATATCTAGATGATTTTGGAATTTTATTTATATTATTTTGATGTTCTGATATGGCCATGAGGCCGAAGGAGGTATTTGTGTTTTGTAGGTTAAAATATCACAACAAACATCGGGGGATTGGAGACCAACCACATTGGAATTCTAGATGAATTCAACAAGGTCACCATGACAACTTGTATTGTTTGTGTGTGTTGTTTTGTTAGGGATTCCCATGGGGGATCACCTTTAAATGTGACCAAGGGGTTATGTGTATTTATTTATTTGGTTCTTTTTTTTAATGTTTTCATGTGTTTTATGTGGTGCACTTACCCCTTTCATTATTTATTAATGTGGTGTTAATATTGTGAGTAATCATGTTGTTAAGTTAATTAATTAAAATATATCATGAGAATGTAATTAATATTGTTGTTGGTTATGATTTAAAGTGTTGTAAGAATGTGTAAGTAATATGTAAGTGATGTGTAAGTTAACTTTTGAGTGTGAAACACTCCACCTTCTTGGAAATTCGAAATTGTCCTTGGAGGCTGATTTTGGAGGCTTGTGGGACAAGTTAAACTTGTCCCATACCTCTTAAATTTACTTACCAACCATACCTATGGTTTGGGGTTAAAATTAGACTTTTATAATGCTTTTTTGAGAAGACAAATTGTAAGTTTTAATTGCACTTTTCTTACATAGGTTTAATTTCAGTCCTTTGGGGTGTGGGTTGGATTTGAGTATGTAAGTAAACTTGTCATATTATTCACCCACCTATTTATTATGCATTGGAGAATGAAGTTGAATTTTGGGTTGAGGTTGAGGATGTGTGATGTGGCATCCTACATGGATCCACCTCATCCTCTTCTCTTCCCTCTTCTATAAAATTCAAATTGCTTGCCTTGTTTTGGGTTGCTTCACTTTTGGGAAACTCCTTTTGGGGTGAATTCTTTTGTTGTTTTGGAGCTCTTGCTTTGGAGAATTTTTTGGGAGATTGTTGCATGCTTGTGCTTGGCTGATTTGGGTTGCTTGCATTGGGATAAAGCTTGTTGTTTTGGAACTTGGAACAACTCCATCATGGAGAGGTAGGAACTTGGCTCTTGTAATGCTTCTTTTTTTTTATGAAATTGTTATTGTTGTGAATGTTTTGGCATGTTTGTGGGATGTTGGGTAGATGGCCTAGGTATGGTGTAGGAGAAGACTATGGGGTTCATTTTGTGGGAGGCACAAGTGTTTTGGGGAGGTATAAGTGTGGAGGGAGTTGGGATTTGGGTTCCACCTTACAAAGAAATAGCTTGCATTTCTTTACTTGATTATGGGGTGCCATAAGAGGTTGGGGAGGCATAAGGAAATGTGAGGAATAAGGGGTACTTGGGGAGGCATAAGGGCATGTCAGGGCTTTGATATACTATATTTTGGTGGTTTGAAATCAGGTGGTGATACCCATTTCCCTTTGGGAGGCATAAGTAGCATCCCCCATAGTTTCTTGCTCCTTTGGCTTGCATGATGAAGCCTGAGTTTTGTTTTTTATGTTTTAATGTGGTTACAAACTACATTCTATTTTGGACTATGTTTTAAATGTGAAATTTGCATGTGTGTTTGTGGAAGCCTATTGTTGCCATGAGTTGAAACACATCTTTTTTTTGCATTGTGGTTGGGGCTCGGGGGCCAATGAAGAAGGATGGCTTCTCCTTGTCATTGGATGTCTTGGTTGGGTGGAGAGCATTGCCTTTCCCCTGCTCTTGTTGTGATCAAAATTGGAAGAATGATAAAACTACATGTTGTTGTTTTGGAGAAAAGGAAAAAAAAAAAAAAAAAAAATAGTTTGATAATCCCTTGTTGAAAAGAAATCTTATTGTAACCTTTCCCACTTGAAGTGGATGAACTCGTATATGTTTTGTAATGGAAATATGTTGTATTGAATATGAAAGTTGTAATTTTGAAATGTAAAGGAGAGATATATACTTTTTTTGTTTTGAAAGAAAGAGATGTATTTTGTATATTGTATTGTGAAAATCAATAGAAAAGAGAAGTTGTAAAAGAAGGAAATCTTGTCTTTTGAATAAAAGTTGCATTCCTTTCCATGATTGGAACTACTGTTGTTTAAAATCTGAGTTTGAAATGTATTTGAAATCTTTGTTTGAAAGGAAGAAATGCGTGTGAGGAAAATACAAAACTCTGTCTTTTGAAATGTGTAAAATTGGAAATCAGAATTGCATTTTGGTTTTGAATAGTTTGATTTGAATCAACTAAATGTATTAGATTAGAATTGGAATGAATTCTAATACTTGGAAGATGAAAATGGCAAATAGATCCTTTAAAATTTGATCTCTTGTTTTGTATTTTCAAACTGGTAAATACTTTATCCAAAAATGCACAGTTCAACCTGCAACAAGGAAATAACAAATTAAATGATTAAATTGAAGTAGTATGCCCTAAACGAATTCAATTGGACAAAAACACTTAAGGAATTTCTTAGAAATCTTAGCAAAATCGGGCTCAAACCGTTTTGTTGTCGTTTTTATTGTCAAAATTGTATTTTTTTATTGGGAGTCAATCAAAAAAACTTACCTTCCAAATCCATCCTAAATCCATCTAAGAACAATTCTCCATGTTTAATTGACATGTTGAGAGAGGAAGAAGATCAATTGATTAAAATTTCATAAGTTAAAATTTACCAGTTTGCCTTTTTAAAAGCCTGCTTACAGATCATTTTCATGAAATTGACCCCTTAAACATTATCAAAATGAAATATTAATGATTCTTATGCAAAGAGGATGTCGAGAGCTTTCCAAAAAGTCCTCATTTTCCAAAAAAAGTTTCTAATCAAAAGTTATGGCCTTATGAAGTTTTCACTTCATTTTGGCTTCAAAATTTTTCTAACTATTAAATTTAATTAATAAAAATTTTGGGAAAAAATTTCTAAGTTTTCCCGTGGGGATGTTTTTTTCCCCACCACACCAGTCAAAAAAACCAATCAAGTTGAATGACATGTGGCTTAGAGAGGCATTGGCGGAGGTGGAGCGGATCTTTTTTTAAAAAATTAGCGCTTTGGAAAATTTTGGGAAAATTTTCCTAACTTTCCCACAGGCCCCCGCCCACCCACCCACAATGGATGACATGTGTCCCCCATGACGCGTTCATGGAGGCAGGAGTGTCCCTTCCCTTTTAATTTACTTCAAAATTCAAAATTTCTAAATCTCCTCTCAAATTTTTCCCCCCCTATGTTGTATTGAAAATACAAAACTTGTAACTTTTTAAAAGTGTAAAATTGGAAATCGGATATTGCATTTTGTTTTGTTTTGATCTGCAACCAATGAACGTGTCTGACACATGGCGTCGTGAGGCACCGGGGAGGAGGATTTTAATCCCATGCACCTTTTTAACCCTTAAGGAAAAAATGCTATTTTCCTCGCTAACCCACTTCCCCATGTTGGCTTAGAATGTGCCATGTGTCCCTTGTGGCCCGGGGTATAATATCATTTTTCGGGCATTTGAGTCCCCATAACCTTCGGGGCACGTGGGGGGGTAAAGTGTGCTTTTTGCCCCAAGTGCCAAGAATCCAACTTTCCTCCCCTGCTCCGTGTCCGACCTCCTTGGGGGAAAATTGTGCTTTCCCGGCCCGTGGCCCGAAAGAGTGCATGGAAAAATTTCTTCCCGGCTTGCTCCGCCACGAAAAAATTTCTTCCCACTGCCCGGCCCACATTCCTCCTCCGAGAAAAATTTCTCCCACGGCCCATAGGCCCGCACATGGAAAATTTTCTCCCCTAGGCCCATGACCCGCTCTTGGGAAAATTTTCCTCCCAAGGTCCATCGGCCCATAACTTGAGAAATATGAGGAGTTAGGAGGACTTCTTTATATCACCGGAAAGGTGAGGAAATTTCCTATCTAATGGGAATGTTTTTGGGAAGTTTTGAGTGCATTAATTTTGAGAAAAATAAGTTGAATATTTTAAGCCTGTTAGAAAGTGGTATAGTGAGAAATTACCCTCTTAACCTAATTGATTAATCTAACCCTAAGTTTGGACCTTGTGATCTTTTATAATTGTCATATTAATAAAGCTATAAGCTATTAATAGTATATTGTCGCATCTCATATTATTCTAAACCTGAATCGTTTAAATAGTCTTGTAAATCTACGAAAAATACAACATGAATTCCTTTTAACATATCTCGATATGTAATCCAATATCTTTGACATCATGATTCCTTTGACATCAATGACTATATTTTTACAACATCAAGATATTTTCATCTTCTATAGCCTTAAACAACATTATCATACCATACAAAGATACACTTTTCATACCTGCAATGAAGTTTTATTCTTTTATCCTTTGTGATATACATATATTTTTTTAGAACCAAATAATATTAAGTTTCAAATAGATGAATTATTTCCCATATAATATTATTATGGGGTTTTATCATCAACTCGAATGCAAGTGACCTAATCAAGAAATTATAATAATAGCCTCAAATTTATTTAAAAATATCTGTTCTAAGATGGAATCACTTAACACACTTAAAGCCTTATATATTAGTGTTCTTTTCATGAATTGTACCACTATATTATAAAATAGAGTATAAATAATTATATTTTTCCTAAATATTTTTTTTATATAAGGTAATAAGGATTTAGTTTTGAGGGGACCAAAAAATATCATACATAAAATGAAGCCGAGAAAAAGGACAAATCAAACCAAAAGGATTTTGTTATGAGATGTCTCTTCCTTGAAAACCCTCTCTTAAATCACTTGATGGGAACCATAACCCTAACAGTGAACCCCGTGGCTGAGTTGGGGAAATTTTTGTGCAGAGTGTTGTTGCAGGTAGCGGTGAGGGGGCTTGTGTGCAAAGCGGTTTTGGAGATGCCCTTGGTGAGCTCTGGCAGGCAAGCGATGGCGGCTTCCTATCTCCGGTTACGATGGTCCGCCGCCTATCCTTCCGGTTGATGAAGATGGAGGATCTTTTTGTGCCCGAAACATTTCTCTGATTCTTGTAGTGATCCTCACATCAATCCTAAATCCTGTCTTGCAGTGACGATGTGGTGCTCATCTCTCGGCCAGGGTCCTCTCGTCGGAACTTTTGGTGCTAAGCCCGCGATTTGTGTGGAAAGCTTGCCTAACTATTTTTCAAGTTCTATAGAATAAACCAATTCCTTAATATAATATTCTCTTCCATTATTTCTTGTGAAAAACATTTTTTTTTCCAATACTAGTTCTCAAAATTATGTTGAACATATTAAAAGTTGTGAATACCTCTTACGTTATCTTGATAAAATATAAACATTTCTCCCTAAAATAATAATCGATGATAGACATGTAAGATACCAAATTTCCATCGAGGAAAGCTTCTATGTCATAAATAAATTGATTTTTATGACCTTAAAATTTCCATTTCAACTAGTACTATAAGAGGGAAAGTTTAATCTTCCTTATTTTCTATAAAATAATGTTCGAGAAAAATAAAATGTTGAGTGACGACCCAATGTTCTTTGTTCCATACATTTTAAGAAATACATGGAGACCTTATTTAGTTAATATAGATAAATATTTCATGCCAAAGAATTTGTTCCTCCTCTGGAAGCAATTCTTTCTATTTTTTTCAATTATTATTGTCATGGTATTTCCCTAGTGGTTTTCATTGCCACCACCAAGATTTCTCGGTATGGTGGTATGTCATTCGGCCTCTCATTATTAAATTTTCACAAGGGAGAGAACTCTTTCCTCTTGTAACCATTGACAATTACATATCTCAACATTTGATGGGAAAAATAAATATTTGAAATTATTGTTCCTTTATACTTCTTTTAGATATCTCATTCATGCCATCATATTAGGATTCTATATGTTTTCTCAAAGATATGTATGGGGAAATATCATATTCATCTGCTTTGCTTGAGATTATTTGAAAAATATCTTTAAGGATCTTGTCTCAAGGGTGCTCATGATATCTCTATAGATAAATTGTAATGCCCGTAATTTTCTCAACAAGAACGCACGATAAACCTAGCAGCAAACTACGAAAATTATGGAATAATTTTTTTTTTTTAAGGTTACATGGCATTAGCGAAATTTACTCTAATCCGGATTATAAATTTTAAGCAACTACAAGGCATCGGAAACAATTATCGAGCAATTAAGATTGCCCCAATAATCAAAATCAATATTACGTTTATATTCATTCACCAATAATACTCCAAAATTTATTTAAATAATCTTCATTAGTTTTTCGTTATTTAACTCCATTAGTCCCTTTTGAAAATTTATTATTTAAATGATCAATAGAAATTTTAAGAATTTAATTAGACAAGGGTAATAATCCCCTAGTGTTAATGGCATGCACATTATTAAAATATCATTATCTCAAAAGTGGTAAGATGCACATCCAAGTCTAACCCCCTTAGGTCCCCTTTTAACATTACACACACACATATTCTTTAAAACATTCCCACCTAAATACCCCATCATTTAAGTGATGTAGGATTCATCCTACACCCTTAGATCTAATCTTTCTAAGCCATTAGATCTAGGTTGTCTAAAGGAACCCTAGGAATCCTTATAAGATCTCATATATTCATTTCTTAGACCATTTCTCTCATTTCTCTTGTTTTTTTTTTTTTTAAATTTTTTTTTTTAGTAGGTTGAGGAAGGAGGAGAAGAAAATGAAGCCATGGAGGCCATTGGAGAGGATTGGAAGCTTTCTTGATTAAACTTTGTGTTTGAGACATGAATTTGTTCATTTCCCTTTTGTGGTTATTATTGTCTCTTTCGTATTTGCTATTCCAAGGTATTTTACTTGTAAGGAATTGTGTATACCCATTTGGGCAAAACTAGAAACCCCATATATTTATTTTAAGAAAAATATAGGTATTTGTGTATATCTAGATATACAAATTTATGTATGATTGAATAATTGTGTATTTAATTTGACTCAACAAGAAAAAAATAAAAAAATGCAACTATATATATATATATATATATATATTGCCAAAAGAATGTGGCCGTGCCAAGGATAAAGGTGATTATCTATTTTCCATGGTTGTTGGGTTTGCAAATAGTGAGGTTCCCTGTGTCATTTTATTTGGTAATAGTGTTGGGGAGGGCGCCGACTCCACCCCCACCCCTTATAAAATATAAGGGTTGGGGGTGGGGTCGCGCCTCTCCCCCAACCTTTTAATAAAACAATTCCTAAGTCTAACAGGTTGCGGCCCAATCATGGCCAAAAACCTACTTTTCCCTTTTATTAACTATTTCTTCACTAAGACGTGAGATAAGAATATTAATTTAAAATACTTAAAGGCATTAATATTAAATATGTCTTAACTATGTCTTCACTTCTCTCTCTTTTTAATATTAATTTAAAATACTTAAAGACATTAATATATGTATGAATATAACCTATATATATATATATATATATATATATATATATATATATATATTATTAAAAGAACTTGTTAATATTTATTAATGATGTTTACTATATTTATTTATTTATTTTAAGAAAATAATTAGATATTTTATTATCTTATATATATATATATATATATATATATATATATATATATATAGTTTCCCACTGAAATTTGGGGATAACAAATAGAGGGAAACAAAATAACTATTGTAATTGTAAAATTGTAAGAGTATTTATTTTACACACACTTAAGCAATTATAGTAATGCATGAATTGACGTATTTATTAATTTAATCAATTTATCACTTTCGTTTTCATTTATATAACTATTTTTAAGGGTATAATTAGTTGTGGTTCATCCATTCACTCAATTCAAACCTTATTGCAACAAGGAGGGTCTATATTATAAAAACCATTCTATCTATTCCTTCTTATACATCATTTGAATAGGAGAAATAATAAGCATACCCAAATGAATTTGATCTCATCCAAACCGGATTACCAATAATTTCGAAAGATCAACACTCCCTTTTCATTCAACTTAACTAACATTCATACTTAAAGGACCTTTTATTTGCATTTCAAAATAGTTACAAAGTTTCCATTTTGATAAAGGGATGCAAGCCATAATAAACCATTTCCAAGCATGAATGAGATTACATCCAAAACCATTGATACAATTTATAAGTAGAAGGATCATAATAACACAAGGTGCAACTCTACATGTCTTCCTCCAACAAGAAAACTTCATCCTTTGAGTCCACCATCTTCATCAAGTCAAGCACACAACAAATATGGGGGAGTAGGCAACACTCTCCACCCAACCAAAATATCCAATGAGGGAGAGAAGCCTTCTTCCTCATTGGCCCCCGAGCCCCAACAAGGAAGCAATGAGGGCTATTAGACAACCATGGCAACTCAAGAATGGCTTCCACACACACATTCAATCAAGGCAACAATTAAATAACACAATACCAATTTATTTACAACCAATCAACAAATATCAAAACACAAAGGCTTCATGCTAAAGCCATTGAGGAGAAAGGAACATGGGGGTTCTTCTTATGCCTCCCAAGGGCTTGGGTATCCACCTAAAAGCCTCCAAAACTCCATCACAATACATACAACACTCTTATGCCTCCCTCCAAGAAGATACACAACTCTTATGCCTCCCTCACTCTTATGCCTCCCTCAAGAAAATAACAAGATAAATACAAAACATATTTATCAACTAGGTGGACATCCCAACCCAACTCCCTCCTAAGATACCCAATAAAATTTCTCTTATGCCTCCCTCAAGTTTTACCCCCATTTCCATTTCTCCCACAACCTAAGGATCAAATCTATTTCCCACAAACATAAGAAATATAACAATCATCAATTATACATATGAGCACAACCAAAATGGTAAGGTAAAATCAAGGGTGAAGATCTACCTTACAACTGAAGATTACCAATACACAACAAGCTCCAAGCCTTCCAACATCCTAAGTAAACACCATCCACTCCAAGTTCCATTCACCATTCTCAAGCAAGCTCTCCAAAATTACAAGCATTCCCAAAAAGAAATTAGTAAGTAACCCCAAATCCTCACACAAAATGAAATATATAAATAAAAGAGGGAGAGAGGGGTGATGTGGCTCCATGTAGGATACCACATCATCTCTCCTCCAACTCACATCACCAAGGTCAAACCCAAACCCCAAAGCATAATAAATTGGTGGTTGGTGAAAAGACCACCCTCTTACATAATCAACCCAACCCACACCCCTAAAGGAAAAAATTAAATACCCATGTAAAAAAGTGCACATAATTGTTATTTTTTTCCTCCATAAAAACACAAAATATGACCCAAAATAAGTCCCTCACATCATAGGCCTAGTGGGTGGGTCACTTTAAGAGGTGTGGGACAAGCTTAACTTGTCCCACAAGTCACCAAAATGGCCTAGAAAGTCAAAATCCGAATTTCGCATGAGAGATTGAGTACACACTACTTCAAAACAATTTAATTCATTCTCTTCCAATACACATAAAATATACCAACTCAAATTTATTTCCACCTTTGTCACATCCTAATTAACACTAGTTAAACAATAATAATAAAGTGACTGCACTTACTAAAAAAATATACAAAACTCACAAATAAAATAAAGTCAACAAGACAAAATCAAAAACTTACCCAAGGTCACTATTGAGGTCACCCCCAATGGGGACCTCAAAAAAATCAACAACAATACACAACATACGAATACATGAGTTGCCATGGTGACCTATTGCCAATACCCCACATTCCTTCGTTGTTGGTCTCCTATTCCCGTAGTTTGTTGTGCTATAATTTCCTACAAAATCTAACAATACCTTTTTGGCCTCATGGTCATATTAATGATGTCGAAATAATAAAACACATGCATGTATACATAATAATTTACATCATTGAATATCATAATTAAACCAATGTTAGAATGAAGTAATTCACCAATTGTTTAATTTTCTAACATTTCGATTATAACAATCCATCAATTTGCACTAAGATTGCAACATCAACAATCATCTAGAAATATCTGTAATTCACGTCTAATACATCCATACAGTAGTAATAGTTAGAACATCGAATACTGATATAGGAATCAAGCATATAAATTTACTGCAATAGTCACATCATGTCGCAAGTCTAACATGTATGTACTATCTATCCAATAAGTAAAACGAGTGTATCAATGTCCATCTATAAATGTCTAATTTTTATTACGATATCAAGGTCTAGGGATCCAATAAAGAGTGACCAGAGCCAAAACAATACAACAATAGTAATGACATAACAATCAGTCAATAACAAGGAAACTATTCTAGATCATCATCATCATATCCTTAAATTCCCATCAAGGTCCACAATACAACATAGAGTCAAGGTAATAATAATAACCAAAACACAATAGAAGTCCTGGTGTTCGCACCTTTTTATTTACATGCTAACTATAACACAATAGTCATGTTTACGATTATAAACAATTTGGAAAGGATACTCACGGTTCATTTAGTGTCGAAGGGAAGTGGGCATTATATAAATATTATTTATCTTCTCCATAACTTCTCTCGAGATATCTTTACATAGACATCTCATTTGTATCGTTTTCAAAAAGTGATCTAACATATCCGTGTAGGGATGTATTAGTTATTTGCTAATTCCTATATTTATCAATATTTTACATCGGTGAGAATTCCTTTCTTTATTATTTCCTTTGCATTTCTCATTATTGTGACTAGTAAATCTAACAATTTTTTTACCCTGGTCTAATTTTTTTGGCATATATATATATCTCCTCTAGATTTTAAAATGTGTGAGTTGTTTTCCACACACACCTCAATGCTCACATCAAGCTTTAATAAAGTTCTTTTTGGACTCATCTAAATAAAACTATGTAATCATGTACCATTTTACACCTATCTTTGTAAGTAGAGAGACTTGTACTCCAACATCAGTAATCTTGCTTACCAAAAAAAAAACATTCTTATGTGTCTTGGTATGCAATATTCTCGGTCCTCTCACATCTAAATTTAGACTTCATTCTTCATCTCACAATAATCATGTAGGTTTACTTATATCCTAGAGAAACATATCTCTAGAAGAGGATTAGGCCTTAGGCAAACTAGGTAGTTGCCTAGAGTGCTAACAGTTACGGGGCGCTTGAATCTAAATTTTTCCTTTTTGTTGATTAATTTTAAAATAATTTATTTGAAGAATTAATATTGATAAACTCATTTATAGATATTATTGTATAGTAACATAAATGTCACGCATACACATAAAAAAATTTGTAGTATTTTTGCAAGTAAAAGAAAATATCACATATTTATAAGCACATATGATTTTTTTGGTATTGTTACCCATTCTCTGATGTAGCTCCAGATTATGTAGGTGTGTAATTTGTTCTATAAAAAATTTAATGTATTTTTTATAATGTTGTTGGTGTATCTAGTAGAGGTGAGTATAATTAAAGGAAAAAAGTATTTAATTTTCTATTCTTAATTTTTGGAAAAAAATTTCTATTATTTTTTTATGGAGGAATCCGTAGGCCTAGTCCAAATACGACTCTTCACAAAACCATGGGAGCTACATAAACGTTTTTGTTTCTTTGCAAAAAAATGGTGCTTTATTTCAGGATAGAGTTCTTGTCACCTATTTGATATGGCTAAATCAAACTTGTAAGAATCATTTTATAAAATATTATATTTTTGCATTCGAACGTCTCCTACAATTATTTTTTCCATCCATAGAATATTTTTCATCATTCCATGATAATTTAATGATATATTTTTATTATTATTTTAGTATGGCCATGATGTAAATTTAAAAATACAAAAATATAGACAAATTTTATTTATAGACTTTATGAAAAAAATATTAAATAATTTTTTGAGGAGGGTGCCCACTCAAACAATTACCTAGGGCGCTCCCAACCTTTAATTTATCCCTACATATCTCCCATCACGAGTCTCATACTCATGAACTACCTTATATCAAGATTCATATGAATGGATGCATTTGAATGAATCATTGTAGACATGTGCACTCAAAGCTATAATTAAAATATCACCTCCATCATTTATGTTACTTCCTCCTTAAGAAGACACATTTTTTTGGTTGTTTTAATACGTTTTCTCCTATAATCCTTTGAACAATTATTTATTTTACAACACAGAGAAGAATAATAAACCACACATCATCATCCACTTTCACATTTTTATACACCAAGTGACTTGTGAAAGAATTATATCTATTTATGTTCTTTGCGCTTAACTCACCATAGTTCATCCACATGGATACATCATTTGATAAAAATATTCTCCACTAAAGACTTGGTTTGATATAATGTTGTTATATCAACCCACATTGCCTTTATTATTTTCTTAAGATTTTTAAAATAATGTAAAGTCCGAAAGACAACTTAATAATACTCTTTGAATTCCTATTAATCTTATCCCACTCATCCTATACCAAACTTCTAGGATCTGTTTTTCTAAAAAAATATCCGTAGAACTCTCTCTTTCAAAGCATCTGCCATTTAGAGTTTCCAAAAGCCAAAGGTTATTCTAATAAACCTATCAATCTCATTTTTTATGCAACTAACTAACATATTAGAAATTCCACATAAAAACTAGATCTACAAATCATTAAATTATTTAAATAACAAAAAAATCATGACCAAGTTTGAAACCTTGGCTTCGATAATAGATGCTTGGGATGAGGAAATCGTATAAGAAAAAAGTAAACCAAATATATAGATATAAATAGATATAAAATGAAATAGAACAAATATACTAATACTTACACATTGTTTATCCTCAAAAAACCATTTCAAGTAAAAAACCCAATAAAACGTCACTTGTTCAAACATTGAAAAACATGCAACTATAATAACCAACATTGAAAACTCTTAACTTCTTACTATTTAGCATTCTTGATCATTCCTCTCACAATAATAACATGCACTTTTATCAGCAAAACGCATCTTATAATTAACCTTAATAAACAAATTAAGGTACAAAAGTAATAGATAAAAATATAGCCACCTCTTTTCACAATAAACTCAAATAAAAAACAAACTAAAACATACACTAAACATAAACATAACTTCTTTACAATAACATCGACAAACTTTTATACATGACGATCTCATCATAAACATGGCCGTGGAGGGTTGGCTAGAATGGTCAGGTATAAAATGAACTGATGTTAATTCTAAATATTGGGGATGTTGAAACTTCTACTACAAAGACAAATTCACATAATGCCTAAAGCTTGTCCAAATATTCCAGTAACAATTAGTATATGCATCGGGATTCGGTGCCTTATTCAGCCACGCAAATCATTAGTTTTCTACATCACAGGTGTCATTGATGGTCATTCTTTAAAAGGTTAAAAATGAATAAATGTATCTGAAAATGAACACGGTGGGTTGATTTTAATATGAAAGAACGCAAAAGTGTAATGGTACTCAATCTAGAATTTTTTAGATACTAGAAGAGAGAACTCCGCCTCATGAGCATTTACCTTTGTCAAGAGAACGATATTGTTTCAAGTTTTATCAAGACGTAGGTTGACTCATCCAGCGTTTAAAACCCTTTAAATTATTTTACTCTTGATCGATGTTGTGTCAACGTCTTTGGCGCTCGTAGATTCGTTTCCCTGCTCCTTTATATTTTGTTTCCGGATATTTCTGATAGTACTACACTTTCCAACCAAAAAGTGGGTATCGAAGTCCTTTTCTATATCAAACAGCAAGACAAAGAATCCTTCCTGGCTAGTTATTGTGCTCCACAAAGTAGAAGCGTGCAGAGGATCGGCTCTGCAAAGGAAGGAAGCTGCAGAGCATTATACCATATTCTCTCCCTATCCAAAAGCATATACTCACTGGATATCCGTCTTTCTCTACCTATTAGAGCTCCCTGCGATTCCAGCACTCATCAAAGCTGGTTGTAAATAGTTGCAGAGGGTAATTACGGGGAATTCTTTTTGGCAGGTAACAGTTAAGTCCTCAACTAATAATTGTGGGTTCTTTCATTGATTCCTGCCAAAGGAGAGTTGCCCTGTAATTGTGGGCTGCTATCAAATTTGTTGTTTTCTAATATCTAATTACATAAAAACTGGCCTTGCAAATTTTCTGCTGCACTCGTATTAATCGATTTTATTTTTTATTGTTCGGAAGTGTACTAACTAGGTGCATTACTATTATATCCGAGGTTCATTCGATGATCTCCACTGTTGGGACATTAGTTCGTACCTTCTCTCTAAATTTAATTTCCTTAAACAATTTAGGTCAACCGGATTCATCTCAACGTGGGAAGACAGGGTGACCAAGTCTATGAAATTAGGGCAAGTGAAAGAGCAAAAATGTAAGAGTATATATTTGACTTATTATTTTGTTGGCTAAAATGATCCATTGTAATGTTAGCATTGTGTTAGTTGACTAAGCCTTACAAACAATCTAATATCCTTTTATGATTTTACTGCAATATTTGTGGAAATTAATTTAGAAACATATTTTTACATTTTCAAATCTCTCTATAAATTTAACAAGAGATTTTTTTTTTTTGGAAATGTGAAATCAACAGTTTAATAGTTCTTTCTCTTAGTTGACCAAACATATATTCATATCAAAACTTTTTTTTAACTAAAATATTGTTAATGTCATTCAAAGAACTATATGACCTTATTCATTTGACCATTATATTAGGTATTTAGAATAGATAGTCTTAAAATCATCATCCTCAACATTAATCTAAAAACCTTTCAATCTGATATACCCATGACTAAATATGGTATAACTCAACATCATATTAAGTCATTACCCATTAGATTTTAATATTTGGTTAACTGATTATAGAAGTCTAAAATATTGTTAGGAGACTTACAAAGATATAAATATTATTTTGGGGTTTTTATTTTCCAGAAACTAGGGCATTGAAAAAGTGAATGATTAAACATTAACGTTGAATAAGTGATAATCTCGTAGTGAAAATAAGGTTTGCTTTTCCCATTTTTATATTTTGAGTTATCTATTGATCAAATCGTCAAAGTTTGTTTTGAGTTATCTATTGACCAAATCATTTGAGTTAACTATGACTGGTAAAATCTATGGTGGCTCGGGTTTGGCAATTACTCTCTCACACCTACCTTGGAAAAGCGACAAATATCCGAAGTGGAGAGAAAGAGCTCTCATATGCCACCGTGCGTGAATCAAGAACATAACATTAGAACACACTTGAGCCCTTGAAAAATTTATAAACCCCATAGATCGTGTTTGAAATATAATCCCAATTACAAATATTTATTAAACTCGTGGACTTGATAGTTTACTCTCTTGCCATGACATTCTATATAAAAGAGCAAATACCAATGTAAATGTAGCTGTCAATTTGTTTAAGCATTTCCATTATTTAATTTTTTTGTTTGTTTAATATAATTTCTTGTGAATTTAATACAATCAGTGAATGACAAGGGGTAGCACGCTTGTAATATTTACATATCTAGAAGAAGTTTCTAGTCCATTGTAATATAAAATTTTCAGCAACAAAACTCTACCAAAATTTAAGCTCTGTATTTTGTTCAAGTTTATATATATATATATATATATATATATATATATATATATATATAATTATTTATTATCTTTTCTAATATGTGTTCTTCCATATCATTTCCCTCATCTAGTATATGTTTTTAAGGTTTAGAAAATACTAGTTTCATACATATAGTTATTTCGATTTATCTCTTCTAATGGCATCCACACATAGTTTGAGCCTCACTAACCCTCAAATAACAAAGTTCAATGGTTAGATCTATGAATACTTGTTTATCACTATGAATGTATGGCTTCTAGACTTTGGTTATAACAAGAACATGACTTCCAATGTTGATATGTAATTTTTTTGAACAAGTCTATAAAGTCAAATATTATTGTAACAAATGACAATCAAATGTCTATAATAAAAAGAGGGAGTGCCAATATTATAATTAAATATGAGGAAAAACAACTTCAAATGTATTTTAGGTGTCAAGCTTGAAGCACAATCTAAATACCATTAGGAAGTTAGTTTAATAAGTTTATAGAGTGTACTTGAAAATTAATGAATGCGTTATTTTTGTTCATTATCCAAGCAATAGTATGATTACAAAGTTTGAAATGATAATAATTGTATGGTTTTGTTAAGGATTAAGAGAATCTTGCAGGAAATTTTCACTCAAGAAATTCCTACAATAAGTAATCTAAATCCACACAATTTATGTCCTAATACTCTACAATGAATTCAATTTTAGACTGGTACACATGTATACAAAAATTACCTCACAAGTTTTCACTCCAATGAGATTTGTAGCTTATATAGAGCATGATTACATGTTTTTAACTATGTTGAATTCCCTCCTCAATTTCTAATAGAAACATGATCAAATCAATGCTACGTGTTGAAACCCATGATGAAATATTATTTCCACCCCTCACCACAGGAAGTTTCACTTTGGACCCACAAAGTGTATTAAAAAAACTTCACATGCTAGCGCTACATAGCTCCTACAAAGGCATGTCTTCTAAAAATTATTATCTTTCTTCTTTCCAAATATGCCTAGACCTTAGAAAAATGTTCTCCATAACACTTTCAAAGAAAAATCCTCATCTATAGTCCATGATAATGAATCAAAAGATACACGAACAATAGAAATTTAGATCATGTTGACTATATAGGAAAGGGTTGGTGACACAAGATCTCTACCATCCAAGGAAATATAATATCTTTCATGAGTTTTTAAATGTTTTCACTCTAACGATAGGTTCCCATTCAACCAACATGCAACTATTTTCACTAATCAAAATATCGATTTGTGAAGTAAAGTTGGATCTATATAAAGATTTTGCAAACTATCAATGGTGGAAACTAACAATGGTGGAAACTAAAATTCAAAAGTATTTATGAATTTATACAAGGAAAATGATATTCATTAATATTTGATTATTAGGTATAGTTATCAAGAACAATGTGGTGAAAAGGGAGACCTTAATCATTATGTTAATGGATATGTATTGTGAAAAATTAAGTTTTTTTTGTGTACATAATTGACTCCTCATGAGTAAGGGCCAACAAAAAGCAACATAGAAGATGATAAGGAGATTATTGGCTAGGGATATGGATGATGTAGAGATTACAAATAAAGGGAGATAAAAAAATCTAAAGCAAAGATTCTACCTAGGTACTCTTTGGTTGGTTAAATAGTTTTCCCCTCTCAAATAAACATTCAAACCCACATTTATTAAACCCTTATCCTTAGTTACCTTAGTTCCCTTAAATTATTAGCTTTAATGTCCATTGAATCATTTACTAAAACATACTAGGAGAGTTACATAACTAACTTAACATACTAGGGTACTAAGTGGCCCCATTCACCCATTTTCACATACACTTAAATTATTTAAAAGCCCATAATATATATATTCTCACCTAACAATTGTAGGGTTGATTCTTAACCCTTGGATCAAATCAATTGTGGCCACTAGATCTTAGAGTTCCAAGCTAACCCTAACCATCCTTATGAAATTTTATTAAACCTTTTTCCTTTTCCCTAGCCTCCTCATTTGGTCTCTTTTCTTTTCTTTAATTTACAGGTTGGAGGAGTGGAAGCCATGAAAGCAAGGAGGGAAGCCATGGAGGGATTCATTTGGATCTAAGCTTAGTTTAGTTTAGTTTATGGATTTATTATAGCAATGTCTTCTATTTGTTGATTGTAGAGATTCTACCCTAAATCTGGAGTAGTTATTTAGTTATTTCCATTTTTGAGTTCTTTATTTGGGAAAAACCCTATTTCCATTTAATCTATGAGATTTAATACATTTAAATGCCCATTCAAGGATTTACATGCTTAAAACAATGAGTTTATTCCCTTATGGTTTGTTGGTGGTTTCCTTTTTACATTTTATAGGCTCATATTTTAATTAAATCAAGTTCAAATTTTCAAGTCATAGTTGATTTTTAATTTTTTTCACCAAAGTGATGAAACCACCACCCTGAGCAAGGTCAAGGCGTCTCCTGACCACCGCCGCCCTACCTAGGTGATGATTCATAAACCACCACCTTACCTGGTGGTGGTTCAGAGACCACCACTTTGATCAGGCCGGTGGTCTAGAGACCACCACTCTGCACAGGGGGCGGTCATCCTGTTCTTCAAAAATAGAACCATCATTTCATCAATTTTTCCAAAAAAAATTTTACTAGGGTGATTTATAGTTTAACCTTAGCTTGAATTTATATGCCTAAAGTCACTAGTTGAAAGTTAAAACATTTATTCATTCCATGACTTAAATCACTAATTACATAGATTTTCTATTTCAATAACATATATAAGAAAAAAACAACTACAAGAATACTTTTCCAATAAAATTGCTTTCAAGCTCAAATGAAGGAATGAAATTCAATCTATTTCTAAGTATCATTTGCTTTCTTTTCCACAACAAGAATGTAATCCTTCAACAAGGTAATTCACTATAACTTAGTGCATTCTTCCATTACAACCACAACCATTTATTCAAAGAAAACACAAAAAACTATATTACATTTTAGATTTTCTAAGAATACATTCTCAATGATTTACAACTTCCAAGTTCTTCCTTTCATTCTTACAATAATGCAAACTCCTACAAGTAACAATGAAATTTCTTTTTTTTTTGAGCATAGCTCATTTTCTTACAATGCAAAAAATCTTTCTTTCCAACAATACATTACAACTTGATAAATAAAATATACAATACAACTTTTCTTTTAAATGCAAGACTACTAGCCTTCCACCTTAAGTGGGAACTACAAGAAAAGTTTTCTATGAAGGATTTCCTTTTTGACTTCTACAAATGCTCCAAGTCCCAAATCTTCAACAAGAGCTCCACCATTTTTTCACTTCAAATCAAAAAAAAAAAATGGGGAGTAGGAAACACTCTCCACCCAACCAATAATCCAATGAGGAGAAGAAGCTATCCTCCTCATTGGCCCCGAGCCCCAACCAAAGTGCAATAAGAAATGGATACAACCCATGAAACTAACACAATGCTTCCACATCACAATACACATTTTCACAACCATTTAACACACATTCAAACACAAGATAAAAATCACAAGAATGCAACTTTCAAAAATACACAAGGCTTGAAAACTCAAAGCCAATGGAGCAAGGAACTATGGGAGATCACTTATGCCTCCCAATGGGATTAGGTGCCCACCTTAAAACCCTCCAAAACACAACTCAAAACCCTACACAACTCTTATGCCTCCCTCAAGATCCTCTTATGCCTCCCACATTCTCTTATGCCTCCCTACAATCTCTTATGTCTCCCTCAAAAGAACCAAGTAAGAAAAGAAAGCATTTTTCTTATCAAAGGTGGGGCACCCAACCCAACTCCCTCCCAAAACATGAAACAAAACTCTTATGCCTCCCTACAATAAAAATCCCCATAGCCTTCTCCTACACCATACTTAGGCATTCTACCCATGATCCCAACAAGCACACAAACCATTCACTTACATGCAATACACACATATAAAAAAAACAAGTAAAACAAGGGTGTAGTTCCTACCTTTCCATAGTAAGAACTTGATCAAAGAATCACACTCCAAGATCCTTCAAGCTCAATCCAACTCCAACAAGCTCTAAAACTTCAACAAGCACTCCAAAAAACTCTCTAACTCCAAAAATACAAGTGCACAATAAAATGAAGTAACCCCAAACAAACAAATAAACTTTCATATATAGAAAAGAGAGAGAGGAGGGTGAGGTGGCTCCATGTAGGATGCCACATCACTTATCCTCAACTCCACATCACAAGTCAAACCTCAACCCCAAGGCACAATAAATTGGTGGTTGAGAGAAATGACAAGCCTCTTACACACTCAACACAAACCCACACCCCCTAAGGACATAATTTAAAACTCATGTAAGAAAAGTGCAATAAATGTCACCTTTTTCCTTACAAAACACATAATGGGGTCTATTGACCCCCAACCCATAGGTATAGTTGGTATATGAAATTAAGAGGTGTGGGACAAGCTTAACTTGTCCCACAAGCCTCCAAAAATGGCCCTTAAGCCCAAATCCGAATTTCCCAAGTAAGGTAGGGTGTACAACACTCAAAGTCAAATACACTCAACTTAAATCACAAGATCCAAAGGACCAACTACTCTAATAAATGGCCCCTTTTTTCACATCCCCAATTAACTTAATAAACATGATTAATCCACTTAATTAAGGCACATTAATCAACAATGATTAAATGAATTACATCACAAAATAAATCACATACTCCACAATAAATAAAAGAAAAGGAAAAATTACACACATAGCCCATGGTCACATTTGAGGTCATCCCCCATGGGGACCCCCTAACAAATAATAACAAAACATAAAACATTACACAAGTTTTCCATGGTGACCATCATTGTATCCATCCAAGTTCCATTGTGGTTGGTCTCCTAACCCCCTTTTGTTTGTTGTGATACAATTACCTACAAAATCACACAATACCTCCTTCGGCCTCATGGCCACATCAAATACATCAAAGATAAAATATACACACATCCATCAATAAACATCCTCATATAACTAAATCATCATCTAAACTAAACAATGCTATCATTTGTCTATAATTTCAACAACATCTCAATTCTACCATTTCATCGATATCAGTGAGATCACGAGATTAGTTCAAATGCTAAATCATAGTCAACATGATGAGAATTTCAAATGTCATAGTAAATATATATGCTAACAACACATCATCATCATCAATATAAAATGTCTCTCTATGTCTCTAAGAATCCACACAAATCATACTATGAATCACAATCCATCAATAGTCAAAATATCTCTATCATCTAACATCATGCTAAACCAAAATGATATGATAATATCCATGTCTATAGTCAACAATAATCAAAATCAAAAATATAATAAGTGTCAAAGAGGAGTGGGCACTACATCCCCTCCCCCCTTAGACTCACTTCCTCCTGGAAGTCACTAAATAGGTGTGGAAATTGGGCTCGTAACAATATAGCATCCTCCCATGTAGTAGCAGTCTCATCATACCTATCCCACTGGACTCACACTTGATCAATCTCTCGCCTCAAGGCCCAGGGTCCTACACTCTAAAATATGCATGGGCTCCACCATCATCTTCCCCTACTCCTGCACTACAATGTGGTCCAATCCAATACATGAGAAGGATCTAGGATATATCTCCTAAGAACAAATACATGGAACACATCATGCATGCATGAGAGAAAGTTGGGTGGAAAGGCTAGATGATAAGCTAAGGGACCGATCCACTCCAGGATCTCAATGGACCCACAAATCTAGGAGATAACTTAGAGCCTTTTCCATAATGGATAGGACTCTTATGAGGTCTGACACAAAGGAAACACCTTCATGTGCCCACCTCATAACTATGGTCAACTCTCCTCTGATCTGCATACTTCTTCTTCTTCCTATGTGCCTCCTAACCTCTATCGATCAAAACAACCTATTGCTCCATGTCCTGTAACATAAGCTGGCCCAAGAGATACTTTTCCTCAAAGTCTATCCCAACTCAAAGGTGTCCTGCACTCCCTACCATAAAGTTCCTAAAATGGTGCCATCCCAATAGAACTCTGGAAGTTGTTGTTTGTATGCAAAACTCAACCAAGTACAAGTACTCCTCCCACCTCAACTGATGATCCATGACATACATCTAAAGCATGTCCTCTAAAATATGATTCACCCACTCTGTCTATCCATCTATCTCTGGATGATATGTTGTACTAAAATTGATACTCATCCCAAGGGCCTACTGCATGGTAGTCTAGAAGTGTGATGTGTATAAGGGATCACAGTCACAGATGATCTTCTGCATGGAATCCCATGCAGTCTAACAATCTCATCCAAGTACACTCTACTACTACACTAGCTATATAGGTGGTCTTCACCAGAGAAAAATGAGCCACTTTCATCAATCTATCCACCATGACCATGATGGCATCATGGTGGTATCTCGATGTCGGTAGCCCTACTATGAAATCCATGGAAATGGTGTCCCATTTCCACTCCAGGTATAACATGTGGGTAAAGAAGGCCAACTGGATGTTGATGCTCAACCTTCACCCTCTGACACTCTAAACAACATGACACAAACTGAGCTACATCTCTCTGAAAAGACCTCTCCAATGGTATAGTTTTCTCAAGGTGGTGTGCATCTTCTTCACCCCTGGATGGGATGAATAAGGTGCATGATGAGCCTCTACCAAGATATCCTGTCTCAAACCTCCATCCCTAGGTACATAGATCTGGCCTCTATGTCTGAGAATCCATCTAACTAATGTGCAAAACCATCAAAAATTCCCCTCAAGGGGTCTCTAGACTCAATCTCTGATCTAGCTGCAAGGTAGAAACTATCATGTGGAAGTTGTCACAAAATCCTACTCCACAAATTTGTACCCACTGAAGTAGCCATAACCAAATGTCTCCATCTACTCAGAGTGTCAAAACAACAACATTCTCTTTCCCCTTCACATGCTCTATCTCCATGTCATACTCACATAAAAACTCCATCCAATGCCACTGATGAGCATTGAGATTGGGTTATGTGAAGAGGTGACATAAGCTCAAATGGTTTTCCTGAGAATAAATCTCCTACCCAAAAATGAAATGTCTCCAACACACCAAAGCATGCACAACTACTAAAGCTCAAGGTCATGAGTCAGATAATTGAGCTCATGATCTTTGAGTTTTCAGAGACTCAAAGGAAACTACATGGCCCTCCTGCATCAAAACACCACCTAATCCTACCAAGGAAGCATCCATACACACAAAGAAATCCCTCTGAGGATCTGGAAAACAAGAATTGGTGTTGAATGTTGAAAGGCATCCCTTCATGTATCAAGGGCCTACTCACATCCATCAGACCAAACAAAAAACTTCTTCCCTTTCTGCTAAAGGGAAGTGATGGGGTGTGTAATCCGAGAAAATCCTTGAAAAATCTCCTATAGTAACCTTTCCAACCCCATGAAACTATGCACCTCGGTCACATTGGTTGGCATGGGCCAATCCATAATAGCTCTAATCTTGGAAGGATCAATGATGTGATACCTTCCCCAAAAATGATGTGACCCAAGTATTACACCTCTAATTGAAATAATGCACACTTCTCCAAGTTCCCGTAAAGTTGTTTCTCTCTAAGACACTACAAAACCTTTCAGTCAAAGGTGCTCCTCATGCTCCTCACATGTGTGTGAGTAAATCAAAATGTCATCAAGAAATATGAGCATGAAGTGATCTAAAAATGTCTAGAATACCCCATTCATCAAACTCATGAATACTATGGGGGCATTCATTAGACCAAAAGGCACTACTTATGAACTCGTAGTGGCCATATCTCGTATGGAAGGTTGTCTTATGAATATCTACCTCCATGATCCTCAAGCTGATGGTATCTAGACTTAAGATCTATCTTGAAAATATTGTGGCCCCTCATCTGATCAAACAAATCATCAATACATGGAAGGGGGTAATGATTCTTGATCATTACTTTGTTCAATTGATGATAATCGATACACAATCACAAAGATCCATCCTTCTTCTTTACAAAAATCATTGGTGCACCCCAAGGGGATACACTAGGATGGATTAGGATTTCTCTAAGAAGGCCCTCTAGCTACAACTTGAGCTCACAGAGCTCAGGGGTAGTCATCCTATAAGGTGCTCGTGAGATAGGCTCTACTCCTGAACCAAATCAATGTGAAAATCTATCTCACGTGGGGAGGTAACCTGGAAGCTCCCCTAGAAAGACATCTAAAACTCCCTCAAGATATGATGATCATCAAGTGATGGCCCACTAGACTCATCCTCTGATCTATCACTAACCATGATAACATACAACTAAAAACCTCATCATGCACACACACTTAAGCTATAGTAGGATATGGTGCGAATAGAGGTGGGTCTCCTAACTCCCACTATCACTTGTCTCCCACTCCCAAATCATCTGCACATGATATTACCTTACTATAACAATAAACCCTAGCCCTATGTGTAGATAACCAATCCATGCCCAAAATAATCCCATAGGAACCCAAAGGAAGGATACGAAGATCCAAGGTCATGGAAAAGGGTCCTAGGTCAACTATGCACTCCTTGACTAAGGAGTCCACTATGAGCTTGGCTCCAAAAGCCATCTCCACATCCCAACTATGGATCTCTCCTAACTACCACCAGCCTACATCGCTCTACTACAAATGGAGAAATAAAATAATCTAAGGAGCCTGAATCAAATAAAATAGAAATAGAAATGCCATCAATGTTACTGTAGTCTCAATCACCATGCCTTAGTGCTCTACCTGGAGTTTCTCGACCACTACATATATATCATGTGGCTCCTAGCCATATCACCTATTATAGGCTCTAAAACTAGTGCCTTACCCTTGTTATTAGGGTTCTTGAGGGCACTCTCTCTAATGATGCCCAAGTACACCACCATAGAAACTACCAGGTCCCCTCCAATGAGAAGTGGCTCCTAGGTACTCTAGTGGTTTGTGTCATGGATCCTGATGATCCTACTATATGATTGTTGTCACTATGATGATGAGCTCCTATTGACTGAGCTCTAGGTGGTGCCTAGAGTCCTAACTGGTCCCCTAGAGGAGGCCCCATACTATGTGCCCTCTCGAGCATCAAATCTCTCTGTGGAGGCCTAAATGGAGGATGAGTCTGTTTGCTTGTTGCTTTGAGGTGGCTTTGTGGTGGTCTTGAATGAAGACTGTGATGAACCATGTCCACACGGAGGAGGAGCTGACCCCTCATCTGTTATCCTATATCTTTGATATGGCTCCACACTCTATCTCTATCGCTCTACTTGTGTCTTCCCCTATTCTCCTCTACAATGTAGGCCTTCTCAATGGCCTCTCTCTAATGTCTATGGAGATAATGAATGCACACTTCCCCTCCTAAGTCTAGGTTCAGGCCCCTGATGAACCTTGTGGATCCTCACCTACTCATCCTGCATGTAGTCTACATACTGAAGCAAGTCCAAGAAAGTGACTCTCATACTCTTGCCACCACTGTCATGGATGCCTGACGTAGGTCATGGAACTCATCTATCCTCTACTTGAATAAACCTCCTGATAAGTATCTTCTCTGAACACTCCTCAAAGAGCTCCCATGTAATTGTCTCAAATCCACATGGAGCTTCTACTCCTCGGTCCTCCACCAAACCCCAGCTCCATCTCTCAGAAGGTGGATGGAAACACAGCCTTCATGTTACTGGTACATGGACATAGCTTGAAGCATCCACTCAAGCTGACCAACCATGCCTCTTCCTGAAATCCCCCAGTGTCCCAAAAAAATGAGATGGATGGAGTTTCAAAATCTCTCTGATGTGATCTGCCATTGTAGACTGTCTTCCTCTCCTAGGTCTCTCAACATGATCATCACATGCTGCCTAGGGCTCCTAGATCTATCTCTGTGTCTTGTAGCCCTCTCCATGACCTCTCTGTGGTGAATCTCATCTAACTGACTCCACATGGGATTTCTCTTCCCTATACTCATCACTATGTTGGGAAGGTGCACGAGCCTCTACTGATGGCTCTCTATCATGTCTGCTAGGTCTCCCTCCTAAAGATCCTCCACATATAATGACATTAACATTAACATCATGTAGTGTCTGAAGTATCTGAGGCAATATGGCTACTACTTCTTGATCTAGGGGTGGTAAGTCTAGGTCCACATGTAAGAACCCCTCATCTAGTCCACACCTCCTACACCAAGGTGAGAGTTAGTTTATCATTCTAGGTTTTGTTTCATTTTTCTAGGTTTTCTACATTTTAAAATATCATGCAAAGTTGTGTGATCTAGGTTTAGAGTTGTGCTAAGTTTTCTTGTTATGTCTTATGTTTCCAAGTGTGCCTGGGGTCCAAGCATTGAACCCATGCTCTGATACCAAATGTAACACCCATAAATTTTGACGTTTTCTAAAACCACATTAAACCTTAAATAATTATCTAGAAAGTTGTGGAAATTTTTTTTTTTTTTTAAAATTGTAAGGGTGTCAACCCTATAATACATTTAATTAATTCCTACCAAAAATCTACTACATTACATTAAATGGAACAGTCTAGATTAATAATTAAATATTCTTAACCCATTTCTAAGGTCAATTTAATTACAATCCACTAGAAAAGTGTCCATTAATTCTTTTACTTGGTTAAATAGTTTTCCCCTCTCAAATAAACATTCAAACCCACATTTATTAAACCCTTATCCTTAGTTACCTTAGTTCCCTTAAATTATTAGCTTTAATGTCCATTGAATCATTTAAAAAAATACTAGGAGAGTTACATAACTAACTTAACATACTAGGGTACTAAGTGGCCCCATTCACCCATTTTCACATACATTTAAATTATTTAAAAGCCCATAATATATATATTCTCACCTAACAATTGTAGGGTTGATTCTTAACCCTTGGATCAAATCAATTGTGGCCACTAGATCTTAGAGTTCCAACTAACCCTAACCATCCTTATGAAATTTTATTAAACCTTTTCCTTTCCTAGCCTCCTCATTTGGTCTCTTTTCTTTTCTTTGATTTGCAGGTTGGAGGAGTGGAAGCCATGAAAGCAAGGAGGGAAGCCATGGAGGGATTCATTTGGATCTAGCTTAGTTTAGTTTAGTTTATGGATTTATTATAATGTCTTCTATTTGTTGATTGTAGAGAGTTTCCACCCTAAATCTGGAGTAGTTATTTAGTTATTTCCATTTTTTTGAGTTCTTTATTTGGGAAAAACCCTATTTCCATAATCTATGAGATTTAATACATTTAAATGTCCATTCAAGGATTTACATGTTTTAAACAATGAGTTTATTCCTTATAGGTTTGTTGGTAGTTTCCTTTTTACATTTTATAGGCTCATATTTTAATTAAATCAAGTTCAAATTTGCATAGTCATGGATTTTACTTTTTCCACCGAAAGTGATGATGAAACCACCACCCTTGAGCAGGTCGGCGGTCCTGTGACCACTTCCCTACCTAGGTGATGATTTGTAAACCACCACCTTGCCTAGGTGGTGGTTTTAGAGACCACTCTTTGATCAGATCGGTGGTCCAGAGACCGCCACTCTGCATAGGGCGGCGGTCCTGTTCTTCAAAAAAATAGAACCATCATTCATCAATTTTTCCAAAAAAAAATTTACTAGGGTGATTTATAGTTTAACCTTAGCTTGAATTTATATGCCTAAAGTCACTAGTTGAAAGGTTAAAACATTTATTCATTCCATGACTTAAATCACTAATTACATAGATTTTTCTATTTCAATAGCATATAAAGAAAACAACTACAAGAATACTTTTCCAATAAAATTGCTTTCAAGCTCAAATGAAGGAATGAAATTCAATCTATTTCTAAGTATTATTGCTTTCTTTTCCACAACAAGAATGTAATCCTTCAACAAGGTAATTCACTATAACTTAGTGCATGCTTCCATTACAACCACAACCATTTATTCAAAGAAAAACAAAAACTATATTATACATTTCAGATTTTCTAAGAATACATTCTCAATGATTTACAACTTCCAAGTTCTCCCTTCATTCTTACAATAATGCAAACTCCTACAAGTAACAATGAACTTTCTTTTTTTTTTGAGCATAACTCATTTTCTTACAATGCAAAAGATTTCTTTCCAAAATACATTACAACTTGATAAATAAAATATACAATACAACTTTTCTTTTAAATGCAAGACTACTAGCCTTCCACCTTAAGTGGGAACTACAAGAAAAGTTTTTACAATGAAGGATTTCCTTTTTGACTTCTACAAATGCTCCAAGTCCCAAATCTTCAACAAGAGCTCCACCATTTTCTTCACTTCAATCACAACAACAAAAATGGGGGAGTAGGAAACACTCTCCACCCAACCAATAATCCAATGAGGAGAAGAAGTTATCCTCCTCATTGGCCCCGAGCCCCAACCAAAGTGCAATAAGAAATGGATACAACCATGGAAACTAACACAATGCTTCCACATCACAATACACAATTTCACAACCATTTAACACACATTCAAAAAAAAGATAACAATCACAAGAATGCAACTTTCAAAATACACAAGGCTTGAAAACTCAAAGCCAATGGAGCAAGGAACTATGGGAGATCACTTATGCCTCCCAATGGGATTAGGTTCCCACCTTAAAACCCTCCAAAACACAAAAACTCAAAACCCCTACACAACTCTTATGCCTCCCTCAAGATCCTCTTATGCCTCCCACATTCTCTTATGCCTCCCTACAATCTCTTATGTCTCCCTCAAAAGAACCAAGTAAGAAAAGAAAGCATTTTCTTATCAAAAGTGGGGCACCCAACCCAACTCCCTCCCAAAACATGAAACAAAAATCTTATGCCTCCCTACAATATAAAATCCCCATATCCTTCTCCTACACCATACTTAGGAATTCTACCCATGATCCCAACAAGCACACAAACCATTCACTTGCATGCAATACACACATATAAAAAAAAAACAAGTAAAACAAGGGTGTAGTTCCTACCTTTCCATAGTAAGAACTTGATCAAAGAATCACACTCCAAGATCCTTCAAGCTCAATCCAACTCCAACAATCTCCAAAACTTCAACAAGCACTCCAAAAACTCTAAATCTCAAAAATACAAGTGCACAATAAAATGAAGTAACCCCAAACAAACAAATAAACTTGCATATATAGAAAAAAAGAAGAGGAGGGTGAGGTGGCTCCATGTAGGATGCCACATCACTTATCCTCAACTCCACCTCACAATTCAAACCTCAACCCCAAGGCACAATAAATTTGTGGTTGAGAGAAATGACAAGCCTCTTACACACTCAACACAAACCCACACCCCTAAGGACATAATTTAAAACTCATGTAAGAAAAGTGCAATAAATGTCACCTTTTTCTTACAAAACACATAATGGGGTCTATTTTTGACCCCCAACCATAGGTATAGTTGGTATGAAATTAAGAGGTGTGGGACAAGCTTAACTTGTCCCACAAGCCTCCAAAAATGGCCCTTAAGCCCAAATCCGAATTTCCCAAGTAAGGTAGAGTGTACAACACTCAAAGTCAAATACACTCAACTTAAATCACAAGATCCAAAGGACCAACTACTCTAATAAATGGCCCCTTTTTCACATCCCCAATTAACTTAATAAACATGATTAATCCACTTAATTAAGGCACATTAATCAACAATGATTAAATGAATTACATCACAAAAATAAATCACATACTCCACAATAAATAAAATAAAAAGGGAAAGAATTACACACATAGCCCATGGTCACATTTGAGGTCATCCCCCATGGGGACCCCTAAAATCTAATAACAAAACATAACACATTACACAAGTTTCCATGGTGACCATCATTGTATCCATCCAGTATTCCATTGTGGTTGGTCTCCTAACCCCCTTTTGATTTGTTGTGATACAATTACCTGTAAAATCACACAATACCTATCGACCTCTTCGGCACTCAAGATAAAATATACACACAACCATTAATAAACATCTCAATGTTATCATTTGTCTATAATTTCAACACCATCTCAATGGAGATCATGAGATCAAATAAATCATCAAAGATAAATATCACACATAAATCATCAATAAACATCTCTCATATAACTAAATCATCATCTAAACCATCAATAGTTATGTAGGATATTGTGAGTAGCTAAAGAAATCTCAAATAAGCTCGAAAATAATATCATCATATAGGTTTTTGGGTTCGAGTGGTGTTGGGACATGAGAATTTTTTTGAATCTTCCTTGGCATATTTTGTTACTTAGATTCATCCACAAAGTTGAGGTGAGATGATCATCATGTGGAGTGTATTGTGTTTGAGAGAAAAATGCTAAATTAGCCTGTCATGTTATGTTGTCTCAAAGTAATTCCAGGATAGGAATGGAGCCTTAGGAATGTCTTTTTTTTTTTTTTCAAGTATCACTTGTTGTCCTCTATATCAATAAGCTTCCTTGTTCCCATTTTTATTGTTCTTACACTTTAGAATATGTGTTTCTGCATCATGCTTGATTGCGAGTTCAACTAAATATCTTTTCGAGCTTGTTTGTGTTCACAACTAGATCATGTATGTGTGTTGAAGATAAATTTTATATTATTGTTCCTATTTGTTTTTTTTGAAATTTTATGATGTCCATTTGAGATACATTTAAATGCAAAATTATGAAACCAATAATTCGATGAACATGTATTATTAGGAGTTAAAATCATATTTATTGTGCATGTGTTTTGTTTACCAACTTGTTGGTTTATCTAGCTTGTTTCAATGTTTTCTTGGGAGACAAAATATTTATAATATTTTATAATGTAATGATTAAAATTAAAGAAATGAGGAAAATACAAAAAGGTAGTATGTTTCTACCATTATTAAAATATCTATGATAGAAGGAAAATTAAATACTTATGATGATATTCATACAAAAATGTACATCTAGCAATACTACATTTTTAAAAAACAAGTTCCTAAGTTTAAAACCAATTTGAACAATGAAAATTACATAACCAAAGGTCTTAAATCTAAAATAAAATTTAATCTAGGTTTTGGTGAGATTTTTCTAATCTAAACATTTAAATGCAAGTTTACAAATGTAAAAAAATTAACTATTTACATATTTTTGGATTTTTTTGTATTTACAATGGTAAATTTACCTAGATATGAGAATAGAGAAACAAAATCACCAATCTAAAGCTAATGATCGATATCATAGATGGGAAAACACTAGATAATTTTTTTTTTGGATATTTTAATCTATTTAATTTATCAAAATTGTAATGAAACAAATAATTTCTAAATTCAAAATTACAAAGACCTATTGACAAAAAGGAATCATTGGTTAGAGATCACGGTGTTGTCAATTATCATGTAATTACAACTTCAGGAAAAATAATTTCTAGATACACATACATACAATAATGCCTAATGAAAAATAAGAGGCCTGAATAGAAAAGTACATAAAATCATCATTCAAGAGCATTCAAGGATTTCCCAAGAAAAGAAGTAAAGAAGCTCATAGCCTTAACTTTTCTAATCATTGTTGTTTTTTAGTTGTGCAAGAACAACTAAATTTTGTCTCTTTTCTAAAGAGAAAGCATCACATTTCACATTTAGAAAAGAGAATAAAAATATGTAGGTGCACTACAAATATAACAACATTCAAATAAGGTAAAAATTTATATGAACATAGCTCATTTATTTAAGAGACACAATCATGATCAAAATAGTTAGGTTTCAGTAAGAAAACAAGTGTATCCACAAGGCATATTTTAAGGACACAAATAGAAAAATTCCATTACGCTTTAGGTCCTACAAAGGAGATAATTCGAACAACATTGAAAGGTTACTTCCAAGGTTTGGGTTTAATAAGCATCTTTTGACATATGGGTCTGTCTTCCAAGATAAATAATTTTCTCATGAGTTATTGTTGATAATTTTTGCACTTGTGCAAAATGGGAAACTTGAAACTTCGTTATGATGGATAGAATTGGTGAAGTATACCTAAGCTAGGGGAGTTTCTTTCATATATATTGTTACTGCTGAATTAATTAACGATTACATGAAATCTGTAGCTATGTTTGTTGTTACAAAATGTAACAGATCACATAGTCTACAATTTCATGACTATCTTCAACAAAAGAACACAAGGCCCCAAAGGACAACTATTTTGTCTTGATGAAGACATCTAATTGCATAATAGATGAAATGCTAAGTTTTGGAACAACAAACATAAATGCAAATTATAGAAATTAGAGTTCATTACTAGATGTTATAGGTTTTCTTTAATGTTCTTTCCTTCATGATTAAGACATTCAATTATATTACTGAGTTGTTTAGTTCATCATACAATTCATACAGAAATCTGAAATGTAGAAAGAAATACACAACTCAATTTCAGAATTCAATGTTTTATTCATAAGGAATTTCAAATGTTCCCACACAAGCCATGGGATGTAACTAAAAAGTAAATTATAGCTACTAAAATAAGAGGTACACATGCATGAAAGAGAAAATAAAGGAGTATGAGTGAACCCATCATTGCCTTGGGGTTTCTTCTTTGGTTGAGACATCTCCATTTCCATATTTGTTCCTTCTTCATCTTCGTTGCTAAAATCATTGTTCCTGAAAAGAATAGAAGAGAAAACTATTAGTTACAAGCTCAGGGATCAATCCATATTCATTTACTGTCCTAATTCATGCATATGAATCTCTTAAAAATAGGAGATATAGTTTACTTGAAGATCAAATTACATACATGTTTTACTCACTCATATTTAGGAGGAGAAGAAAAAAAACCATGGACATAAGAGAGGCCAAAAATCCTAAATATTTTCTAACTATTTTCTTAAGTGTGTAGGTACAAGTTACAACCAAGAAGAAATAAATAAAGTCTTTCAACAAAGATTGCAGAGTTCAATGACTTCTATCCTATGGCATAAAGCAGTTAAGTCATTATTTACATTCGAATGAAGGAAGAATACAACTCAAGTTTCAATAACTATCATACAAATAGAAGAAGTTACAGGAAAAAGAGATAATGAAAAATAAAAGTACGTGTTTTGAATTGTAACTAAAGAAGAAGAATCAGATTTCGAGAAGTGAAGTTAATTCGAAAGAAAGGATTACAAAAAAACATAATGAGAAAGAGGATTATGGGAAAATTTTGATAGGGCTTCACCATGTAAAATGGACATTTACATCTTTCCATCATGTTTTTTTTAACTAATACATGCTTTAAAAGATTTATGTAAATCAAGTAAGTGATACAAAAAAGTATAAAAGCATGCCATGATCAAGATAACAGTTATTATGTTTCAGTTTCCAACAACAAATCAGCTTCAACAGAAAAGTGTTACATTTTATATTTTGAATCAGAAAATACAACTACTACAGCTGAAAAAGGAAGGAAGAGAGAATTCGGAAAAAATTTGCTAGGGATTCGCCATGAAAAATCAACATTTCAAATTTTCCAGCATGCCAAAAATACTACTATCAAAGAAATAAAGCATCTAAATAAAAGAAACAAGATTATAGTATTTCAACAAAGCATCTGAATCAAGGCTTATGCCTGAGAATGGTATTACATGGATGAATAACACTTACAATTTCCAAAAAGCCACTTGCAATGTACAAAGACCTCTTAAGATCAAGAACAGATTGCAGAATTGAATGAAGTAAAGTAATTTCTAGTACCCATGCCAAGGGAAAGATACCCAAATCTAGGTTTTACTATCTCGAACTTTAAATTGAAAAATATAGATCAGGGTAAGGAAAATAATTTTTCACTAGTAAAATTAAAGCAAAGCAAACCCTCAAGTAATCATCAAATTCAGAGCCAAAGGAATAATGACATCTTAAGTACAAAATATCAGATAATATGCTCCTATTATAGTAGAGAAAATCAAAGTTTCAGTTTTGCAGTATAAGAGTCAACAATGATCAAGTAAGTCATGAAGGAAAGTAAACTTTCATCTTGCAAAGAATGTTTTCCAAACAGAGGTACAAAAGGAATGTGCACACAAATTATATTCAACTATCAAGTTTGAGAAATACAGAACTACATAATTTTTATGCTCAAAACATGAAAATCAGAGTTTGGTAACCTTCTGAGTAGTACCATGTTGCACCCAGATGGAGATTCATATAGATTAGAACTTCGAGATAAGAAAATGACAATGATTTCACAATGTAACGGTCATTCAGGGAACTCCTTAGAAAAAAATTCTTTGAAATAAAAATAATGGTGACATACAGTCAAGAATGAATGCATATTGCTAAATCTCTAGATAGATAATCATGGCTACAGTGAGAAAACAAAGAAGTTATAGAGGGCCTAAAGGAAATGTTCATGACATACTTTCTTGTTTGTTGCATGCATAAAATCTCAAGAATGCTATAGAACTCAAGTCACAACAAACAACTACAATCACCAATTAAAAATCAGAGAAGTCAAGGTACAAAGATAACGCAAACCCATAAATTTTTCCACAATTTTACGGAATCACTAACACACTACGGGCAACAAAATTTGATCTTGAATGATCTCAATAAACAAAGACCATATTCGAGTGCACAAAAACCCAAGCCCACAAATATATTTATAGAGTAACCTAGATGGAAAATATCACTCAGATTTATTCTCATTTCAAGAAAAGCAAGGAGATGACAAAACTAAATACCCATGTCTAGGAAATTATAGTTTCCATATTTAATCGTAAAACCCATTAATGAGTATCAAAATTAGAGTAAGAAACATGTACTTACTGGTATTGAAGTAGAGTAAACCCTCACGAGATCATTTGATTTAGAGCTAAAGAGGAGCAAGCTCAGAATGAGCTTCAACTTGAAATGACCAAGGTCGAGCCACAAAACCACAAAAATGCAAATAAAGAATGGATTATCAGTATTTTTGAAAGTCAAGATGGCAAAGACAAAGTAACGGCAGTGCCCAAGAGATAAAAACTTACCATTATTTGTCAAACAATATGACAGTTACACAATCCTAAGCTCAAAGGACTTCAACAGAGTGAATACAACTCAAAGCCTTGAACTCCAACCAAGGTTTCGAAGCCAAATCCATAGAGCTTGAGTGCAAAGAATGGTGTCTACCAAGAATCCTCACATAAACTCACAAGACATAGAGATCTTTTGAGAAAAATTAGAGCTCGAACCCTCAGAAAAATTTGAATAGAGAAGATCCATAAAAGATACAAGTGCAACCAAGCTTAGAAACCATTTATGCAGAAGGTCCGAGCTCAAGGATAAAACAACAATGGTATCAACAAAATTTTTCTAGGGCTTCGCCCACATACTTAAAATCCAAATGAAATTATCATTAGGGTCTAGCTTCCCTTTACCGCTTGAGCCCAAGCATTAGGTTAGTTTGAACTCAACCACGGTCAAAGATCAATGGCCGCAAAACAAAAGGAAAATAGATCAACACTCAAGGATCGATCCCCAAGTTCGAAGCAAACCACCTAGGTAATATGCCACCGACAACATTCAATGCTAGAAAAACCCTAACTATAGTTTCAAGATTGATGGCCTAAGATCTCAAAGTGTAAAGATCAACAATTACAAAATGATCACCAATATCAAAGCGAACTCTACCTGAGTTAGCCATGTCACCGACCAACTATTGAAGGGGTGAGTCATCGTGGAAAGGGGGGCCAACCCCATGATTAAAACAAATCATTGCATTTGAAATGTCAAAAGGATCAACTATAGTCCAACTTCAAATAATATAAAGTGCCAACCAAATCATGTTCACCGATGATCACCCAAAAGGTAAGGGTTATAAAACTATAATCAAGTGTTACCCAAATGCAAAATCCGACAAGTATTACATGGTCATGTTTAATCAAAGGTGGCTGAATATGACATGGTGGTCTTTTACAAAAGTGCCCCCATATACATCTAAAACTCAATAATGTGCTAAGTCCACAAAGGTGGCCAAAATGAATGGAGATTAGTGATCAAGTGCAAGGATGGCTCCACAGATCGCAGCACGAAAAGTTGAGAATGTGCACATGGAGGTGGCCCCATCAAGTGGATGAGTGGATGGATTATTTTGCAAATTTTGCAAGTGTTGATATTATTTTTCTCATAAATAGGGAGTTTATTTTTGCATTCTTTCACTATGGGACAAAACAAACAAGAAGATAATTCACATGCACAAGGAAAGAGACTTTCTCAGGCAAAGCAAGCTTATTATTCGCAAATTATTCATGATTATTATCTTAATAATAGAATAGTCAACTTTAGTTTGACTGAGATGTAATCAAAGGATATTAATGCCTATTTGTAATTGGATGTTCTATTTTTATTCCTTTATTTCTTAATAGATGAAGGATAAAAATAGGATGCATGTGCTTGAGTACAAGCCTTAGTCTATTTTTAGGAAGGGGGGAAATCAAATTTTCTATATGTTGTTTGCTTTGGTAAAGTACAAAAGAGAACTTTTAGATATAGGAATGCTAAAGCAATTCTTTGCAGCTTCACCCTCTCGAATGTGAAGTATTTTCGCCTTTCAAATTATTTGCGCTTTTTGTATGTTTTCATTAATCTTGTGAATGCAAATTCCGTGGTTAATCATCTTACACTCATTGCAAATTCACTAATCTTTGCATGATAAATGTGCATGTTTAGCTTAGTAGTATTGTTATGATACTTTCCCTCAATACCTCAAAGTGTTTTTCCTCGTTGGCGAGAAAATTTGTCGTGTGGACAAACTTGTGGATTTCCCGACAATGCTCAGGGAATCAAAGTGCTTCTATGTAACCGAAAGTAGCTGCCATAGGTGCATGTGAGAGAAAGTGTGGATTTTTTTGGTGGTCTTTCGACGGGATCCAACAAGGGCACTCTAACCCTATGACAAAGCTAGCAATATCTTGCTAACAAATTCTTCATCTATAGAGTGGGAAAGGGAGTGAGAATAGACGTAGGAGAAATAATGTTGTAGGTATAAAATCAAATCCCCGCACACACACTAGTTAGAAACTTTAACACATGCATTTATAGGAAGAAACAACTCTATGAATAACAACAAGACCAAATAGAATTCACCGATCACCAAGTATCAAGAAATCCCTTAGTCAAAGAAAGCTAGAAACTCCTTCTTCTTACATTGATTGCTCAAATCAAAGTTGTACATAATGTGGGAATGGAGGAGATTTGGAAAAGGGTGAAATAGAAGAAATGCCTATCTCGTTTGCTTTCTCTAGGTACAATGCACTCTTGAGTATACAAGAATAATTTCCAACCCTTTGCAATGGGAATGGCGTTACAATTTATAGAATGAGAGGTGACTTATCATCTTCCTCATGACCTTTCAAATACCTTAATATGACTTAAGACTATTCATATTCCACTTTAAATATTTAAGTCCCTTTTATAATAGTAAGGCAACTTAATTTACATTATATTTCTAAAGTCATTTAAGTCATATTAAAAAGTGCAACCCTCAACGCAAAAATATAACATTGAAGAGAGAGAGAGTGTCGTATGAGGAGCGAAGAGAGAGAGATAAAAGAGGAAGAAGAAGAAGAAGAAGAATTATGCCGAAGGATGAGTTGCTATAGTGGACTTGGCTCCATTCTCCAACTGTTCTCCACTTCGTAATCCTGAGAAGGCTTCTAACCCATCCACTTTGGCTTCATATCTCCCTTATAAAAATCAACTTACTATTTTTAGTAAGTATGAGAAATCAAGTTCCGGTATTCAATTGATGTTGCGGCTTAGTTTTCCTCTTTCTCCCTGCGTTCCTTGTTCCTTCTAGATCAAATTTCTATTTTTAGTAGGTGCTCGAGGGCACACTTACTATTTTTAGTAAGTGCCAAAAATGTTCGTTCTAGTGGATTCTCAGCTGTAGTGCACCTCTAATGTCTTTGTCTTCTTCGCAGGTTCTTCTATCGATGACTTTCCCAAAATAGTAGTTCCTATGTAGTAGACCTACTATTTTTAGAAAGTTTTCCTCTGGGAGTCGGATTGACGTGGAAAAAAAAAATTTATATGGGTTTTTATAGTTTTATAGTTTTTATAGTTTTATAGTTTTTTTAGAAGATTTTATAGTTTTAATTTTCAAACCTAAGCAGTTGTTTCTAGGGTACAACAACCATTAATGGACCTCAAAATTATAGGTCTATTTTTCTCCTCTATTTTTGAATAAAATTATATTTTTGATGTGGGTTTTTTCTTCTGGTGCTTCACATGCAATCTTACTTTGATCCGGTAACCGGTTTGACGGAAATCCCACTTCTTTCTTCGTTGAGCCGGAAAGGAGATTTATTCGTTGTGGATGCTCTGTCACACATGGGGGGAGTTTGAAGGTGTCTTATTGATGGCCTTTGGTAGAGGAATGAGAAGAAAAATATATCTTTTTGTTTCATGCATCCATTTGGGAGATTTCTTCAACTTCTCATTTCATGGCTATGGAGTTTTCTCTGTTTTCTCCTTCTGTGCTCTGTGCTTCTCCTTCTGTGTTTGATGAGGATTCCTTCTGAGACCTACATTATTTCATGGAGTGGGAGGGGAGTGAATTTTTATCATATCTAGTTTTATTTATTTTAATGGTGGAGTGATGGAAGAAAGTTGCAGAGGAAGTATGGAGGAATGAAGTGCACATACAATTGTTAGAAGTTAGAAGCGGAAAAAAGCGGCACTTGGAAAAATTTCAAAAAGATATGCATGTAGGGCTTGGGTGCATTTTTCCATGCTTTATTTCCTTGACCTTAGGTATGTGAGGGACATAAAAATCCATGGTGGTCAAGAGCATGACATGTGGCGTTTGATCCAATGACAGGGAATGAAGGAGGAAAAATCTTATTTAAAGAATTGGGAGATGAAAGGAGGTCACATGGGTGTCCAAAATACTCTCTCTGGGGTATGGGCACATTTATAAAGGTATTATGTCCCCCACCTCAGGTAAATAAGTAACATCAGTTTCCATGGTTGTCCCGGAGGTGACACGCGGTGCCCGATCCAATGGCGAGGAATGTATGCTCCAAAAATGCAACTTGGGAATGAAACTCGGTCACGTGGGTGTCTAAATGACTTCCCATAGGGTATGGGTGATTTTTTTAATGTATAACGTCCCTCACCTCAGGTTAATAATGGAAATCAATTTCCACGGTGGTCCTGGAGCTGACACGTGGCGTCCGATCCAACTAGGGGAATGGATGCTCCAAAAATGTACTGGGGCTGAACTATCGAGTTTAGAGGTTACATGAGGGTCCAAGAGGTAATATGAGGGATGATAAGGCTTCAAGGTGTCGGGGTTAAAGTTTCAAATATTCATGACTCGACCTTGGGGACGTGAGGGACATAAACTCCCGCTCGACTTCTCGGTGCCGACACGTGTCCTCCCAAAAATCGGGCTAAGTCCTAAACTTGTAATGATGATAACTTGAGCTCCCGATGAATTTTTTTGGAAATTTTTTATATGATACTAACTATGAATGGAATTATTAATCTAATGGCGGGGTTTCATGTCTTGATTATTCCATTTGATCCCCGAAAATTGGATTTTTATTTTGTACTCCACCTATGCTTGAGTAAAACCGCATGCGCACTGATGCGCCAAAGTGTTGTGAAAATTATTATTTCATCATCATGTAGATCTTGGAATCCTCTTTATTTACATATATATTTTTTTCCTAACTCCATCTAGAGCACCCAGAATCTTCTTTTGAAGCCCAACAACTGTTTTAGGCTTGTGTACCACCTAGGCTTGTGAACCTTGTTTTTTACTTAGACTGCTTGAAGTCTTGCAAAACTTTCCCAAAACTTAAAAATAATTTCCATGATGTTCCAAGGTCTTCCATTCACCTCCATGTTGAATTTTGGCCCTTTTGTTCCGCTCCATGGTGGTTGATCCAGTCTTGGGAAGGCCAATGATAACCCTTCCCAATACTGCCAGAAGATAGTATCTTTTCGAAATCCCTAAAATCACCTAGGGAGAATGAATATACTTCTCTAAATCACCTAGGGGATGAGATAAAATTATTTAGGAGGTCATTTGGACTGACTGGATAGACTTGGGGTGTCTTGAAATGATAGGACTTGAAAAATTCGACATTGGGGTATAGTTGTCGTGCTCAGAAATTATCAATTTCCCTGTTGCACATTTGCATGAAAACAACTAGCTCTAGCTTGGGGACATGACATGGACTGAGCACAATGAAGACATGGCATGGGAATCTAGAATGTCAAATTTAGACCATATAATTCGTTGACCAGTGCCTTATCCATTGGGCCCTATGAAGTCATGTACAACTTCTAGAAAGGAAGATTAGAAGGAAACACACACACACACAAAATGAAGGAAAGGAAACACACAAAACACAACAAGAAGGGAAACACATGCAATAGAAAGGGAAACACACCTATCAATCACCTATGGTACAAGGTGGGGGATAACCCACTTTCACTGAAATACTTTTCATTTCTCAAAAGTTACCCCTGAAGAGGTAACACCAAATGATGATGTTCTATGAAGCCGTTGATGGGTTCTAGAAAGTATCCTCCCTTCCTCAACTACTTATGAAAGCTAGGTGATTTCAAAATTATCCTTTTACTTTGTAGGAGTGAGTCCATATAAGCTTCTTGATGCTTGAGTCCTTGCTTGGAAATTCCACTACCTTCATGCTCTTTGAAATTGGTTTCATCGTGCCAGTTTCCTTCCGTGTTTATCCATATAGCCGATTCTCCATCAAGCATATCATCGATGCCCCAATGCTGATTTTCATTCCAATTTTCTTGATATTCTGAGTTACTTTATTTCTCATGTCTATGCTCATTAACATATTCTTTATGAGAAACATTTGTTTCATCCTTTTCCTTCACTCCACTACGAGGTGCTTAAGTACTGACGGAAGGATTAGATGCAAACTCATACTTGTCTTGTATGTCCATGACACTAATGAAGAGATCAAGAATCAGCTCGGGATCTTCTGCAACTTCTACTGCATCTAAGATTTCTTGCACGGAGTAATGTTTCATCATTTCCTGTAGTTCCTCTTTGTACCCCTTTGAAGAATCTTTATCTTGCAACTCAAAGAAACTATCTGGAGGGATTACCTCATCATCTCAAGAATCACTACACTCTACCAATCCTTCATCAAAAAGAGCTTCATCTTTAGAGGTCTTGAAACTCCTTTCATTTAATTTCTTCATCACGGGAAGAGTCTTCATCTTCAAATGGGAAAGAAAATATATTCGTTTTGGTATTTCATCCATCAATCATTAGCTCAAGAGTGACATCATATGTTTCATCTTGCCTTATCTCAATATGGCCAACCTTCACATTAGTTAAGGCTTCCAAATAAACTTCACACTTGTCTTGTAAATTTGTGGCTTGCATCAGGAGCTTGAGACTAAGCTCAGGATCTTCAATTTTTTTTGTGGCTCTAAGCATTTCTTGTACAGAAATTTCTTTCAAACCTTTCACGGGCTCATCACAAGATGATTTTGTCTCTCCATAGATGGCCTGACTGAGATCATCCTCATCCCCAAATGGGAATGAGAATAACTCCTCATCTTGTAAAATCATATAAAATGATTTTTCTTCTTGAAAATCATCAAGAACCATCTCCTCTTCCTCATGGTTTGCATCATCTAGTGATTTGGGGCTGTCCTCTTGTAACTCGAATCTCCTCAATATTCTTCAAAATCCAAATCTCTTCAGGAAGGCATGTATGGGCCTATCAAGATGTGGATATCCTCTTCCTCCTCGGCTTCCACAAAGTGATTCACCTTCCTGCTACCTTGATATAAGATGTTAGCTTCGGGCTTTCAGACTTTCATATCATGTACCTCATTTTCTTCTCGGGAAGCAATTTCTCCATGTCTCCCTTCATTGGTATGGTTGCAGATGACCAATTCATCTGAATTTTCCCTCCCAAGTCTTGGCAGAAAATTCTACTCAACAACATTCTGAATGAGGCCGGACATCGGCTACCAAAATCATCGCTGAAATTTTCTTGTTTGGAAATTTAGCGAGAGACACTTGTGCATCTTTGACCTTCCCTACAAGTGGGACCTTTTTTGACTCCAAAGAGTAATAAGAGCCACTAGGTGGATTCATTGTAATTTTAAGAGCCTTGACGACCTTTAAAGGCATCACATTGTCTGAGGCACCAGAATCTATTATGAAATTGTTTAGTACATATTATCCAACAAGAAGGGAGACATAGAAAGGTTATACTTTATCAGTCTTTGATGCACTCAGAGAAAGCATGTTCTGTGAGGGAGGTGTAGGTGAGTTTGGTAGCATTCCTTTGGAACTAGAATTTACAACATTGGGTGTTAGACTACCACTCTTGATGTATCGGATGAATCTATCGAATTGTTTAGGATGATTATGCAAATATTTAGTTTCACTAATCTGCACTTTGGATTTTTTAGCATATTCTATGAAGTCAAAGGGAGCAGATGCAGAGAAGGGAATGAAGGGACTGATTTTGGGGTTTGGATAGGCTTAGGAGAAGGATTTGATGTTTGAGGAATGGAGGGTATTTTAAAAGGTACACTAGGAGATTTCAAGTTATTAGATTTTGTAGGAGAAAATTTGGGTTCATAAATGGAAGAGACATTGGAAGACTTACTTGGGATTTCAGGAGTCTTCTTACTTGCTACGGGATCAGGATCCAACAATACAAACTTCATGGAAGATGGAAGTGGGGATCCTCAACTAATTATTTTATTTTTGGAGTCACCATAGGAGGATCATCAACCTTCTTTTCTTTTACAAAGCAGGGAAGAAGATTCTCTTTTCTTGAAATGAGAATGAGTGAATACTGCACATGAGAAATTGGGTGCATCTTCTTCATCTTCTTCATAACCTATAGAATACTCACAAAATCTGATTTTTGCATCATTCTCAAACATCACTTTCTAGGAAACTGCCACCTTCACCTTCTTGTTCAAGCTCTTCTTCATCTTCTTCAAATGTGCAATTTATGTTCATGGGTGGGGCCTCCAAGGTGAGCCTTTGGGGTGCTCCCACAATCTGATTTCTGTTGCTTCTTTGGGAAGAAACATGTTCAAATATTTCCCTCTTCAAATATGTTATCTTATTTGCCAACTTTTGCAATGATGGATTGGTTCTCTCATCTTCAAGATATTGGGCCTTTCCCTTTGATGGATTCTTTATCTTTCCAGAGAGGATGAGATCATCATCCAATTCAATGACCCTCCTTTGTGCTTCTACAATGTTCCTTGGTTGAAATCTTCGTAGGAGAAAGCCTACCTCTGGTGATTGAGCATTTATGATGAATCTTTTGATATTGTTTTAAGAGGGTGAATATTATATGGATATCCTACAAAGAAACCATTGGAAATGAGCCATGAAGTCTCTCATCGTTTCATTTTCTCCTTTCCTCATTTGAGCCAATTGCACTAAGAGGTCATGACAATCTTTAGTTGATTCAAATCTATTCTTCAAGGAAACCTTGATGTCATCCCAACCAGTGATGGATCGGGAAGGTAGGAGGTAGAACCATTCTGCTACTTTTTCTTGGAGGGACTCCATGAATAATCTTATAGCAACATCTTCATGTTGGACACCAAGAATTCCACATGATGTCGTGAAAGTAGCAATGTGTTCTTCAGGATGTTGTGTGTTGTCACCTTTGAAATTTGGAAATTTCTTGTGGGAACCCATTGGTAGATCGTGAAGAGGAGGTTCAAGAGCAAGCGGGCCTGTATTCCTTCCCCATGGAACAATGGGTTGAGGTCTTTGTTCTTCATCTTCCATTGTTGTTTCTGATTCTATTTCAGCTCTTTCTTCTACAAATTATTCTTCTTCCATGAACTCGATGTTCAATGGTGGTTGAAAAATGGGAGAATTTGAAGGAGTTTGGACAGGATTACTAGGTGAACTTCTCAAAGTGCCGGATGGAGAGGAGGCTTGAGAGAAGAAGTATGGATTATCTCTAATTTGTTCTCGTTGATTTTTCAAAGCTTCAAAATTGGAATCAACAACACCTCTCAACCTGCTCAACTTGGTGTATCTTCTTTCAGCCAGCTTTTGAAAACTTCTACAGTTGGAACACGAAAGGGCACTGTGGAATGTGAAAATTCATGTGTAGAAATTAGTAGTGTATCTTTCCAAAATAGACTTTCATGAATCATGTTTGTTTATATTTTCAATATTTGATTTTTTTTTGTATTTTGAGACCTTGCGTTCATATTTTGGGTGTAGATGCTTTGCTAAATTTTCCTCACAAGGTGCAAAAAAATTTGGTGAGAAAATTTGTCAGGTGGACAAACTTGTGGATTTCTTGCCAATGCTCTAGGAATATAAGTCCCTCTACTTAACCAAGACAGCTATTGTATGTGCATGTGAGAGAGAGTGTGGATTTTTGTGGCGGTCTTTGGACCAGGGATCCAACAGGGGCAATCCACTAACCCTACTAGCAAAGCTAGAAATCTCTTGATAGGGAAGTCTTTGTCTATAGAGAGGGAAAGGGAGTGAGAATAGAGGTAGGAGAACTAATGTTGTAGGTAGAAAATCAGATTCCTGCACACACACTAGTTAGAAACTTCAACACATGCATTTATCGGAAGAAACAACTCTACGAATATCAACAAGACCAAATAGAATTCACTGATCACCAAGTATCGAGAAACCCTTAGTCAAATAAAGATAGAAACTCGTTCCTTTTGTATTGATTGCTCAAATCAAATTTGTACATAATGTAGGAATGGAGGATATTTATAAAAGGGGGAAATAGAAGAAAATGGCTATCTCCTTTGCTTTCTCTAGGTACAATGCACTCTTGAGTCTACAAGATCAATTGCCAACCCTTTGCAATGGGAATGGCGTTACAATTTATATAATGAGAGGTGACTTATCGTCTTCCTAAATACCTTTCAAATACCTAAATATGACTTAAGACTATTCATATTCCAATTTAAATATTTAAGTCCCTTTTATAATATCAAGGTGACTTAATTTACATTATATTTCTAAAGTCCTTTAAGTCATATTTAAAACTGTAACCCTCAACACAAAAATATAACATTGAAGAGAGATATTGTCGTATGAGGAGCGAAGAGAGAGATATAGAAGAGGAAGATGAAGAAGAAGAATTATGCCAAAGGATGAGTTGCTATAGTGGATTTGGCTCCATTCTCCAATTGTTCTCCACTTGTAATCCTGAGAAGGCTTCTGACCCATCCACTTTGGCTTCATATCTCCCTTATAAAAATCAAATTACTATTTTTATTAAGTATGAGAAATGAAGTCCCTAATCTTCAATTGGATGTTGCAGCTCATTTTTCCTCTTTCTCCCTGTGTTCCTCGTACCTTCTAGATCAAATTTCTATTTTTAGCAAGTTCTCGAGGCACACTTAATATTTTTAGTAAGTGCCAAACTTTTCGCTCTGTGGATTCTTATCTTTAGTGCACCTCCAATGTCTTTGTATTCTTCGCAGTTCTTCTAACGATGAATTTCCCAAAATAGAAGTTCTTATGTAGTAGATCTGCTCTTTTTAGAAAGTTTTCCTGTGGGAGTCAGATTGACGTGGAAAAAAAAATTTTGATATGGTTTTTTTCCCAATATCTTCCCTATACAATTTCAGCCCACCCGCTTAATAGTCAAATGTCCAATGTCCCCCACCTCGGTACATAATGGATATCATTTTACACGATGGTCCCGGAGGTGACACGTGGCGCCCGGTCCAACAACAAGGAATGGATGCTCCAAAAATGCACTGGGGTGAAACTCGACCACATAGGTTTCTAAATGACTCTGCATAGGGGTTGGGCACATTTTTAAAGGTTTAATTTCCCCCACCTTAGGTGCATAATGGTCATCAAATTCCACGATGGTCTTCGAGCCGACACGTGGCGTCCGATCCAACGGTAGGGAATAGATGCTCCAAAAATGTACCTGGGGGTTGAACTATCGAGTCTGGAGGTCACATGAGGGTCCAAGAGGTCATATGAGGGATGAGAGGGATTCAAGCGGTCTGGGAGAAATTTTCCATCCTTGATGTCCTTGACCTTGGGGGACTTGAGGGACAAAAAATCCCACCAGGCTCCTGGTGTTGACATGTGTCCTCCTAAAAATTTAGCTAAGTCCTGAACTTGTAACAGTGATAACGTGAGCTCTCAATGGACATTTAAAAAAACTATATGATAATGACTAGAAATGGCCTTCTTAATCCAATAGGAAGGGTATTATGTCTTGAGTATTCCATTTGATCTCTCAAAACATAGATTTTTGATTTTGTACTCCACTCGTGCTCGAGAAAAACATCCCAGACCTAATGCACCAAAGTGTTGTGAAAAATATTATTTAACCATCATGTAGGTCTTGGATTCATATTTCTTCGTAGATATTTTGTTTTTCCTAACTCCATCCGTAGCTCCCAAAATATTCTTTTGAAGCCCAACGATCGCTGCTTTAGGCCTATGTACCGCCTAGGCTTGTGAACCATGTTTTTACTTAGACTACTCTAAGTCTTGAAAAACTTCCCCAAACCTTCAAAAATAATTTCCATGATGTTCCAAGGTCTTCCATTCACCTCCATGTTGAATTTTGGCCCTTTTGTTCCACTCCATGGTGGTTGATCCAGTCCTGGGAAGGCCAGTGATAACCCTTCCCAATACTGCCAGAAGATAGTATCTTTTCAGAAATCCCTAAAATCACCTAGGGAGAATGAATATACTTCTCTAAATCACCTAGGGGGATGAGATAAAATTATTTAGGAGGTCATTTGGACTAACTGGACAGACTTAGGGTGTCTTGAAATGATAGGACTTGAAAAATTTAACACTGGGGTATAGTTGTCGTGCTCAGAAATTATCAATTTCCTATTGCACATTTGCACAACAACACGCCCTTAACATTATGTAGAATTTTTTGATTCATGCATCAAGAATCCTTTCATATATTAGTTGTGAATATACTCAGTCAAAGCCCTTATATAAATATGGCGTATCACCTCGCTTTAATCAATTTTTAGTCATCTTTTACCCTTAACGTCTCGAAAAATCAATCTAGGATACATCAATAAGGAACCATCCATGATATGAATAATCACCTCAAAATAGGTATACGAATAGACCTTAGGTGTTTCCATCGTATCTCGTGAAAGAGAGAGATAAATTTTTGCAAGCTTAGAGCACCTACAACCATCTCTCTACAGGTTGCAGTTTCGAGAGATAACAATTATATAAACAAAAATCTCTTCATGATACATTTTTCTTCAAATTGTACAAGGATTATACATTTGCATGAATCCATCAATCAAATGGATTTAGTCTTATTCAGTACACATAATGGAAGTACAATTTTGCATCAAGAAAAAGGAAACAATCTATCAAGTTCAAGAATAAACATATTTTGTAGATTACAATCTTCAATGTAAATTACGCTTTTAAGATAAGAAGAGATTCAATAGTGTCATTACTCTAACAATAAAAATTTCTACAATTTAATATGTATGTAACAACTTATATAAATCCATCAAACAACGCAATGGAAATGGAGCACACAAGTGAACTAGATCAAAAGGGACATCCAAGAACCGAGGAATCATCAAACATAAAATAATATATCCTTCCAAGCTAAAACCTAAACAATGTATTGAGGAAATCATAAATCACTTCATATAGATGAAGATAAATCCAAAGATGATAGAATGATAACACAAAATATAGATTTACATCCAAATACTTTCAATCCAACAATTTAGAAAAGAGACAAACTACAATCACCATCAAGTTTCATCAAAAGTAAAAACTCCCAACCTTCATAAAACTTTATGCTTTAAAGTGTTCAAAAACCAAATCAGAGCTATGATGTCACATTGAAGGAGTAGAGTCCTAAAAATATTGAGAATAATGAACTCTTGATGTAGAAACTAAAAAGTGACGTAGCTAGGTGAGTTACAAATGAGTTAAGTATTTCACAATGCAAAGAAAGCCATTTTGCACAAGCCGAGACATAAACCAAATGACTTAACCGAGAAAAGTTAAAAATAAGTTTATAGATCACATTCCAATGAATAAAATAGTCTATCAGTGCAATAATATAGAGTTAGTGTTTCATAAAAATAGTACAAGTATGTTCGAGATCAAAATATGAATTTGCAAGAGCATAAAAGTTAATTTGTTTCGATCTTACACTGTACATTGTTTAAGTATTGTTGAGGTTGGTTTTCTAGACCATGGAGAAATGAAAATTTGATGGGGTTATCTTTGACATTGGAATGTGAACAAAAATTCTATCGTAAAGAAAATGAAGAACAAAATTAGGCTAGAATCATTAATCAAACTTTCAAAGCAAAAAAACGTAGGTTTCAAACAATTTCGCCCTTAACAACAAATAAATATGAATTCACTAAGGGAAAGAGAAAAATTTAAGCCAATAAACCTTGGCTAAAAAAACATGTTCTATTACACCACCAAACATGAGATTGGAACAAAAGGTGAAAACAAAAACCAAACCGAATAGATCTCGCATTACTCAAAGCAAGGCATGGTTTTGGTAACATCACAACAAATATATAAAATCTATAGCATGAAAGACCACGGATATGTGTTAGAAGGAGATTATAAAAATATGGATCCTTTCATTCACCGAATGGGTCAAACCATACCAACACAGGAAACCCCAAACATAGAAACTGAGTGACAAATACCAAGAAATCAATAACATTGAGTATTAATTTACACATAGAGCGTAAGAAAATGATGATTCATACTCGATATAAACATTAAGAGAAGAAATACGAAAGGGTTTTCCAATTTTTCATGGAGAGCCTTAATTATTTCCTTCAAAAACATAGAATCGAGCTAAAATTGACCTCCAACATCTAACCCATTACATATCAAGTGAGCTCAAGCGATACAATTGTGGTTGTTCAAATTCCCTCCAAACAAATATCACCTTTTCGAAAATAATAAAACAAAAATTATAAGGGAATAACAACCCAACGCAATGAAAAAAGGGAAAAAAGGAAATTGCAGAACTTCTCATTATTTCAAGAAAGGAAGAAACTCTGAAAATGGTGACCATTGTTATACATTCCTAGTAGCACAATGGACTCATAAGAGAATAGTTTCAACCCGAAGTGACTAGATATCGATCTCAAAATGAATGAAAATGGCGAGCTTGAAATTTCCATACTTTCCCCTCTGTGGAAGTCTTCGATTCAAAGCGCAAATGAAATATTTTTAGGGTTTCTTACCCTAATTGCCCCAAAATGTTAACCTAGGTTAGCCAAGTAAGGTTCTAATAATGATGGGTCAAATATTTTTAAAAACCTTATCCATTAACCAAGGTTCATGGTGGGTATATTAAAAAAATTAATAATTTTTTGTTTTTCATGAGAAGGGTAAACAAATGAGACCATGTTATCCAAAGTAAAAAAATCAAGTCTAACACCTTGAATAACAAATCATGCCTCACCATGTTGGGTCATGCAGAGATAAATGCAAAATCACCGTAGTTGTACCCTTTCTTAGCCATGTGTTCTAGAATAAGACAAGTAATAAATTACATGCATGGAGCAAAAGCTAGAATAATTCCAAAATTAGACTTTTACACGAGAGAAAAATAGACTTCTGGGAGTTAAAATAAGGATAAGCTGGAATAATTATCAGCTCTTATATCATTCATCAAGTGTTTTTGTGCAAGTTCTGTCCCGAATTTTTTTAGAGTATCACCTTTATCCGTTTTTAGTTTTACATTTATTCTAGCCCTCAACCCAAACAAATTTAGAAATATAGTGATCCTCAAGGGAACCAACCCTCTCTAGAGGTTATCCTCGCCTAAGGCACCCACAACATGGAGGAGATCCCATTGTACTCAGATGAAGTCATAGTTAAATTGCACATCTAGCATAGAGATGTACTTTGGACCTAAAACAATTTTCTCGCATGTTTGGTGGGACAAGAACCTATTTTTGAAGTTATTTATAGAATGTAGTTAATGGTGATGTTCTCACATGGATGTTTCTAGAGATTTAATTGATCAATATCAACAACCTGTTTTAGCAATAATCAACACACAACACAATATAAATGAAGATTTAAGATTTGCTATTAGCCAAGAGTTTCTCACTAGTATCAATTTCTTACTACCATCACCATTTTGGATGAGGACGTTGATAGATCTTCCTTTTTTATCTTGTGAAGGTTAGCTGCATAGCTAGAAGGGTATAATAGTATATTTTGCTATGTTTCATCCCTAAGTCTAGAACCGCACCAGAAAATGAGGTATCCCCTTGATTTTATTCAATTACGTAAAATTTCAGCTAGGAAAAGAATAGTTGGAAATACTACACCCTATAATAGGCCCAATATTGCCAATCCTCCTTCCCAAAACTTGAATCTTGTGATCCATATCCCTATTTTTCCAATGGCTTCCCCAACAAGAAACATCCTTTTATGCCTTTTAATAATGGTATCCCTTTTACAAATTGTTTTTTATCATGACATACCCACTACTTATTTAAAGTTCCTTCCATATTTCACTTTGTGGAAACTAGGTTTCTCTTACCGAGCACATTAGAGATGTTGGAGCCCTTTGTTGTGTGCATAATATTACTCATGAAAATATTTATCTAAGGATGGTAGTTGCTTATTTTAAAGGACAATCCCTTCAATGGTATAGGATTTTGGCATTAAGAGCAATCACTACTTAGGATGGATGAGTGAAGCCTTGCATAAATACTTAGAAGAAAAATCGACCATTTATCCCCGATTAAGCAACTTACTACCACTAAATGTATACCCCAAGAGTTCATAACCAATTTTAATTTTAGATTCACCAGGACTTAGGAAAAGATTCTAATTGCATTTATGCCTACTCTTGAACATGGTTTTCTATATTAGTTGTGCACACATTAAATAGTAACATTACTATTATGATTTAGTCCATGGGTGGTAATACTCTTACCGTAGTCTTTGACATTACAACAAGCAATAAATACAACCTTATAAAAGATGGAAATTTATCACCTAGACCGTTTATTCCCATTTATGATGAGATAGCTCCCATTCCACCAAATTTGAAACCCACCATTAGCTCCTACAATACAACCTAGTTATATAGATGACGTGAAAGGGGATTTTAAAACCTTATCAAATAAAGTCATATAACTTAATAGAAATCAAGCTCAAGCAAGTAGGCCATATCAACCACCTTTTCCAAATTATAATAACTATAGGCCTCCTGCTCAATATTATAGACCATATAAAGCATAAAAATCCATTACAATATATGATCCTAATTCCACTACAACTTCAAGAGACTTGGTTCCCGTGCAAACAAATATGGTGCAAGACTCTAACATGAAACCTAACGAGTAAATTACAACCTTATAAATGGTATGAAATGGGTTTTCTATGCCAAATATGACTAAAGAGAAAGCATTTAACCATTTCTAGGAAAGTGTACTTCTTGCAGCACATGCAAACCAAATTTTGGCACAAGACCAAATAGGACAACCAAATAAAACAATTGTAAATTTTGAAACAACTAATCATGTGGTTGTAAATCATGAAATTAGAGCCCAAGAGAAGGACTAATTTTTTGTAGTTGTTACTAGATCAGGAAAAAGAACAATGGAGGAAAATTTAAGTGATCAAACTATTGTACTAGCTCGTGAAAATCAGATTATTGCTGCTGGTAGGAGTTCTGTTTCACCTAATGTTCAAGAACAGGTGTTGTAAAAAATTAGTTTAAGATAGGAGTTCATCCATTCAATATTACTGATCATATGAATAAATCTAATATCACTATGAGAAATTGGGACACATTGTCTATTCCGGGATAAAAATACTTTCTAGACCAAGAGCTTACAGTGTCTAAAATTACAATCAAAGGAGGTGACCATGTGGAAAAAAAAACCAACATAGTGATGGAAATTATAGGTCAACAAACCAAATGATCAAAACAACAAGTATCTAAGGTAAAAAAATAGTTAAAGAGGTTAAATTGGTTAAGCCACCTCCTGTATATCTTTCGTTGATAATTGAGGATTTGTTAGTTTATAATTGCATAGTCGATGGTGAAGCTAGCAGAAATGTTATGCCAAATTTAGTGGTTGAAAAGTTAGACCTTAAATACAAACCAAGTACTAAAGGAATGCTAAAGATTGATGGTTAATCAAATATGACCATTCTAATAATCAAATATTTGAATCCAACCTTGCATGCATATTCAAGTGTTATAATTTCAAAGCATGTGATTGTGGTGGATTCTCCACCTTATTTTGTCATGTGCTTATCTAAAGACTTCACATAACAAATTGGTGGCTATCTTTCAGCAAATTGGACATATCTAGTTTCTAGAACCCGATATGGAGCTAAGGAACTATAATTTCAGTTCTCTTATCAAATTTTCATATTAATACTTTAACACCTAATGTTGTTAATGCAAATTATACTATAAGTGAAGAGAAACTAGGTAAGTCAGAGGCTGAAATTGGTTATGCCTTAGAAGGTGTCCTAGATATTTTCAAGGATCAAAGAACTGATGAAGATCATGAATATGACATGTGGAAGATCATTGAGGAGAAAATAATTGAGGTGAAAGGCCTTGGATTTTATTGCATCCATGAGGACATCGATGTAACACCATTTATGGAGAGGGAAAATCGGCGAGATAATGATTTATGGAAAATTTATTTTGATGGCTCTAAAAGCTAACATGGTTCACAAGCTAGTTTTACGTTGATTTCACCTTCAAAACAACAATATTTTGTAGATATTATGTTTAATTTTGCTTGTTATAACAATGTTGCAGAATATGAAGCTCTTATTCCTGGTTTGGAGTGGGAAAGAATGAAGAAAATGAAATATTTGTAGATTTTTGGGGATAGTGATCTCGTTATTCACTAGGTTAGATGTTCCGGTACATACAAGAACCCATCACCGAGAACTTATACACATATGTTGTGGTACTTGTTTACTTATTTTCTTGCTATTAATATCCAACCTATCCCTAGATATAGAAATAAACATGCTAATAGACTTACTACTATTGGTTCTCAATTTGAAAAACCTCGCTAACATGGGAAGTTACAAATTATAGCCTCATATAAATGTTTTGGTAAGGCCATCCATTCCAAATATTGACATGCATTGGCAATTTTTTGATAGTGATGCACACATAATTAGATATCTGTAGGAAGAGGTAAAATTTTGTGTTGAAACTCAAGGAAAACCACGAAACAAATTACAAGATCAAATAGTGTAACTCAAAGTGAACAAAATTTAAAAAGTCCTTGTTACTTTTTGAATCCATTTTTAGTGAAAATGATGAAATTAAGAATGAAAGACATGTTCTTGATGTAGGTATAGATCAAGATGAAAAACTTACCATTATTGATGGTAAGAGTCTCAATCTTGTTAATATTTGTTTGTAGACTAAAAAATATTCATTTATTGAGGTTTGTAGAGAGTATGCAATTTTTTTTCTTCGCATTACATTGATTTGAAAGGTTTTGATCCCTCTTTAGTTTAACATACTATTGAATTACAGGTTGGTTCTAAACTGGTTAGATAGAAACAAAGGCCAATTTATCCTATGTTAGAGCCCCTAATGCGGATAGAGCTTTAAAATCTCATTGAGTCTTCCATTATCTTCCCCAAGAATTACTCTACTTGGGTGGCTGACCTTGTAACAATGAGAAAGAAACATGGTGAAATCAGGTTATGTGTTGATTTCCATGATTTTAATAAGGCTTATCTTAAGGATCATTATTCTTTTCCTTCCATGGAAAATATCTTCTAGTTAGTTGATGGTTCAGAAATATATTTCTTTCTTGAAGGATATAACAGATACAATCAAATACTCTTCAAGGAGGAATATCATTAGAATACAAAATTTACTATCAAGTGGGGCACTTATTCTTACAAATAAATGCCATTTGGTTTTTCCAATTCTAGTGCAACATTTACATGAGATATGGACATGCAATTTTAAGGTATTATTAACAATTTTTTCTTAGTTTATTTGGATGATATCACGGTGTTTTCAAAGCTTGCAAGTGACCATCTACCATAGCTCAAAGCGGTCTTTGAAAGGTGCAGTGAGTTTGTTGTGTCACGTAACCCTAAAAAATGCATGTTTTTAGTTCATGAAGGTAAGATCCTTCGCCAAATTATTTACAATCATGGTATGATGATTTATCCAGAAAGATTGAGTGTTATTCTTGCTTTAGCTTTGCCAAAACATAAAAAGGCACTTCAAAGTTTCCTTCGAAAAATCAATTTTATAAGAAGGTGTATTGCTGATTTTACTTCACTTTCAAAGCCTTTAACCAACATGCTTAAGAAAATCTGAATTTCAATTGGTCTAAAGAAGGAGTTAGAATTTTTGAGACCATTAAACAAGCCATTGCTTCTACACAAACTCTTATAGATCCTAATTTTTTGAAATATTTCACATTGTATGCTTATGCTAACTTGGATACTATTGCAGCAATGTTAGCGGAGTAGAATAAAGAAGAATTGGAATAACCAATTACTTTTTTAAAGTAAAATTTTGATGGAGTACAAAACAAGGTAATAATTAATTGAAAACCATGTACTTTTGATTGTTATATCTTTCAAAAAATTCAGGCATTTACTCTCTAACAACCAGATTAATCTAGTGGTTGCACATTCAAGCACTAAAGAGTTTTTGTTGAACAAATATATATTCGAGAAAAGAGAAGGTTGGATCACTAGATTCATGGAGTATGACATAATCATTAAAGTGACCAAAATTATTAGAGGAAAAGGATTGTGTGAGCACTTGGCTTAGGACTTACATGAGAGAAAAGAATCTATTTATTTGCTACAAATTGAAAGTGAAAGTACAGAAAATGAGTAACATAAAGATTGGATTTTGAACATGTAGAGGTATTTTAAGCATGTCATATACCCCCCACGTTTGGACAACTTGAAAATGAGGTATTTTACACTTCATTCCATCACTTTCTTGTTGGTAAATAATTTTTTATTTAAGAAAGATATTAATGGTGTCCTATTAAGGTGTGTTGACTCAAATCAATCTCAAAGGTTACTTGAGTAGTTTCATGACAGCTTAAGGAAGAGGATGATATTTAACAAAGAATACGACCCTCAAGATTATGAAAGGATGTTATTTTTGGCCTACACTCTTCAAAGACATCCATGAATGGGTTAAAAATGTCATAAATGTGTATTATTTACTAGAAAAGAGAGGCTTGCGGCCTTACCATTGCATCCAATTACAACCGATTAACCTTTTGATCGGTGGGGTTTGATTTTATTTCGTGAATAAATCCACCTTCAAGATTGGGTCTCCACCGCAACTTATTTCTTCACGTGGTGGATTGAAGATGTTGCTTTGAAGGAGGCTAATGAGACAAACATCTTGGACTTTTTGATTGAAAGGATCCTCACCGAGAAACACCGATGTAACATCTTCTCATAATAAGTTACAATCGGTTTTAAGGTGTGCGAAAAATTAGACGATTATGTCAATATCTTGTTTGTAGAAAACAAAGCTCGTTTTCAAAATTTATGGCCAACTGAAATTTTTAGGAAACTGGCAAAATTTGGGACTACGTGCAAGTTGGATGGATGCATGCTTGCAAAAGTGGATCAATGGGATTGTGACACATGGACAATGTAGGTGAAGGAGAAAAATTTGGGTTTAGAACACCGGTCTTGGACACTCGTACACGGACAGTGGACCCCACTATTTACTAGTTGGGGCCCTCAACCAAGTTCAACACACTCAATTATGAAGGGGTGTCTTGGCCTCCTTCACTTCACATTACATATCAGATATCTTACATATATGTATCAATAATGTGCTATACACCATACATGTGGGACTAATCCATTAGTGTAATTAAATATTGCAACTAATTCCTATTTATTTCCACTAATATAGGTTTAGCTCAATGCATATTTCATACCAAATATACGTAATAATTTTTCAGCTAAACATTAGCATAAAAATTCTATCCTTCCCACACATTTCCATGAAATTAATTCAAACCAAGCACCCAAATCAAGGTGGACCAAGTCAAATATCTATGAATAGCCACCGTACATCCGTAGGCCACCCATACTTAAACGCTCTCTCATCCAAAAGAACCATGAATGTGAGATCTTATCCCTACACAAAATACGCCCCACATGGAATGAAATTTTATACTTTGGGCTACTTGGGTAAAAGGAAAAGGCTTTGACTGTGGTGCCATGCCTTTGGAAGCATTATAAAAGGAGCTTTGTTTTACTAGTATGGACATTGGAAAGCGACGTGATATTGCTTTTGCTTGTAACTTGAGCTAGAGAAGGAATTTTGAGGTGATGTAAAAAGTTACTTTTGTTATTGTTAGGTGGAACATGATGAGAAGATAATATTCTTTTATAAATATTTTTAAAGATTTATTTTTGAGATTTTAATAGATCAATCCCATTCAACTAGACTTAGAGACATAGGCCACAAGCGCCAAACTCCGTTATCAATTCTTGTGTCAATTTACTTGGTGATTCATCTTTGTATTTTCTGATTTTACACAATACTTTCGCTTTTATTTCCTTTATTAAAAATACAAAAGGTTATAATAGTCACTTTTTATATCGAAAATCAATTAAAAAAATTTAAGTGTGTGCACAATTGCTAGTTAAAATTGATTGGAAAGCATTAAGACAAACTAACTCGAAAATTGTTCAAGAATACACACATGAATTTATCAAAAGGGATCTAATTCTAGGAATTTCCCTAAACATAGAAGAAACATTGATTAAATATATTGGTGGATTGCATAGTTATGTAGGGCATATGATACTTGTTTTAGGTCCCACTAATATTGATGCAGATGTGTTCAAGAAACCCATTTGGAAGCACAAGGGAAAATGAAAAGGAGTCCTCTTTCCTTATTTGAAATAAAAGAAAAAGCAATCAAGGAAAAGGTTCAAAATAAAAATGAAAAGGAAAAGGAAAAGGTAAACAAAAGATAAACTCTAGTGTTAAGAAGGAATATGAAAAACCATTTTCTAGTCATTGTAAAAAGAACCATGATGAGTCTAAATGTTGGAAATTACATCTTGAAATGAAACATAAATGGATGGTTAAGAAAGGAAAGGAAAAGAAAACAAACACTATAGCTCATGATCTTAGGTCAAATTCTGGTCATGAAACCAAGATCACAGCTATGAGTTTTCAAGGTAAATAAACTCTTTCAATTTCCAATAATAGTACTTCAATGTTGCATCTTCTTCTAGTAAACAAACTATGCATGGTGATAAGAAAAGTAATGAGCTTTTCCACATTAGAGTAATTTCAAAGCATAAAAAAATTTATACTCTTTTTATAGTGGATCTGAAGCTAATCTAACTTCTAAGGAGGTTGTTAGGAAATTAGGACCCAAAAGTAATCCATATCCTAAGCCTTATCCTTTTGGATGGGTCGAGATGATGCTAAACCTGAGTAACTAAAACTTTTACTTTCAGATTTTCCATTACGTAAAAATTTTATAGATGAGGTTGAATTGGATGTAGTTCCTTTGGATATTTGTGGGGTGGTTTTGGGAATTCCTTATTTGTATGATTGTAAAGAAATCTTCTATAGGGAAGAAAATATATATTTTTGTGTAAATGATGGAATTGAATTTATTGTTAGAGCTCACCGTGAAAATGAAAAGCTATCCTTGGTACCTACAAAAGTCAAATGAAAAGGATTGTAAACTCAAGAAAAAATTTTGTGCTCATGGTGGTCAAAGCCAAAGAGAAAGAACATGAGATGGATTTTGAGAATTGTGATCTGAAACATAAGGATGAATTGGTAAAAGAAATCTGATTTTGATTATGTTTTTTAGGATCCACAAGGTCTACCTCCCAAAAGGGGGTTCAACATGAGATATTGTTGCTTCAGATGCACCTCTTGCCAATATCGGAATATATAGGTTGTCGGTAGTAGGGAATTACAAAATCAAGAGACATGTAATGGAACTTTTGGCTCAAGGTATAATCCGTCAAGTACATCCCCATGTAGGTCACCAATTATTTTGGTTACTAAGAAGGATGGAACTTGGAGAATGTGTGTTAATTTCCATGATTTAAACAATATTACATTAAATAATCGTTACCCTCTTCCTAGAATAGATGATTTACTAGATCAATTAAAGAATGCAATTTATTTCAATAAGTTAGATTTAAGAAGTTGTTATCACCAAGTAAGAATCACAGAAGGTGATGTTTGGAAAAATGCTTTTAAAAAGAAACAAGGATTGTTTGAATGGTTAGTGATGCCTTTTGCTTTGTGCAATGCACCAACAACATTCGTGAGAGTTATGAATGATATCTTTAGACCATTCATTGGTAATTTTATTGTTGTCTACTTAGATGATATTCTTGTTTTCAAGTAAATCATGGATGAACATATTAAACACATCTAGAAAGTCTTAGATGCACCGAACACATTCATGAGAGTTATGAATGATATCTTTGGACCATTCCTTGATAATTTTGTTATTTTCTACTTAGATGATATTCTTGTTCTTAGTAAATCATGGGATGGATATGTTAAACACACCAAGAAATTCTTAGATGCACTAAGGAAAGAGAAATTGTATTTGAAGATTTTGAAATGTGAATTCGGTAAAACATCTTTAATTTACTTGGGTTATGTTGTAGGAAATGGAGAATTGAGAATTGATCCTAAAAAATATAGGTTATTGTAAAATGGCCTAGACCCACTATTGTGACAGAAGTTAGGATTTTTATAAGTGTAGTTCAATACTTGGAGGAACTTCAAACTTCTCATAGATTGTATCTCCTTTGCATGCTTTGATAAGTATTGAAAAAATATTTTAGTGGGGAGGAAAACAACATAAATCCTTTGATACACTGAAAGAGAAGATAAGTACCACTATGATGTTGGTACTTCTAGATTTACAACATTCATTAGAGATTGAGACAGATGCTAGTGACTATGCAATGGGGGTAGTTTTGATGCAGAACAAACAACTAGTGTGTTACCATTCAAAAACCTTTACAAGTGTGGTAAGAAACTATCCAACTTATGATAAAGAGTTGTATGCTTTGGTTAAAAGTGTTTAAAAGTGGAAGCATTATTTAATGGGAAAAGAAAAAATTATACATACTAACCATCAACCACTTCAGTACTTACAAACACAAACCAAATTACAGTAGTCTAGACATTTTAGGTGGATGGGATTTTTGCAACAATTTCATCTTGTAATCGTGTATTAAAAAGGTATTCAAAACAAGGTTACCGACATGTTATCTAGACCACCAAAGGTAGTAGCATATATTATTTTAGAACATAGTTCTTTAGATCATGTTAGTTATAAGGAACAATATGTTAATTATGTTGATTTTTGAGAAGTGTATGAGGATCTATTTAGTGGGAAACAAGTAGGAGAGAAAGCTTATCATTTGCATGAAGAATTGTTATATCATTCTGTAAAAATTTTATTCCAGAAAATGAACTTGTGCATATGATTAGGGAAGCACATACTTCTCTTATTTTGGGGCATTTTGGTTTTAGTAAGATAGTTGCACATTTACGTAAATATTTTTATTGGCCTAGAATGCATTAACATGTAAATAGGTATATTAAGGTATGTGTTCTTTGTGCCATAAGAAATCCAAGTAAAAGGAAATTTTGACTTTACACTCCTCTTCCCATTCCAACAAGGCCTTGGGAAAGTGTTTCCATAGATTATGTAGGAGGCTTTCCCATGAAACGGAAGAAACATGATTACTTATATGTGGTAGTGGACAGATTTAGGAAAATGTGTGTTGGTTCCATGTACTAAATAGATAACTAGTGAGGGAACTACATATTTGTTTTTTCAATTTGTTTGGGTTGACTTTGTATTACCTAATTCAATTATATCTGATTGGGATTCTAGATTTCTTGGGGAATGTCACCAACATCATGCGGGGTTAATGGGCACAAAAATGAAAAAGAGCACATCTTTTCATCTATAGACCGATGGTCAAACGAAGGTTGTAAACCGCAAAGTAGTACATTTTCTTAGGGGCTATTGTGGAAAACATACTAATTTATGGGATGAACATCTATATTATGTGCAACATGCTTATAATCTTGCCTTACATTATTCTACTTTAAAGTATCAATTTGAGATTTGTTATGGATATCTACGCAATTCTATTTTAAATGTATATTATGGACATGAAACTATTGTTAATGGTTTAAGTGATTTTTACAAGGCTAAAAGATTTATGCAGAGAATGAAAATATACTTAGTTGTAAATGTTTGTAATTTAATATTGTATGAACTGCCTATGATCGTTGATCATGATGATGCTAACATAGTGCCTTCCATTGATGATTTTTCTCCTGAGTATCTTGATGAGTCAGTAGGAAGACATAATTTTGGATAGGAAGTTTAGAACTTTGTGAAGGGATAATATTGAGTATCTTCAAGTTGGGTTCAAAGGAATGCATCCAAATAAGACTAAATGGATGGAATCTGAAAGGTGAGGGAGAAATACCCTCACCTATTCACCAATTAAGTTGACTTTTGGCATCCAAAAGTTTCTCGGTGGGGAGGAATGATCCATAGGATCCTCACCTAGAAAAACTGATCTAATATCTTCTCATAATAACATATAGTTAGTTATAAGGTGTGGAGAAAAATTAGAAGATTTTGTCGATATCTTGTTTGCAAGAAACGAAGCTCGTTTGCAAAAGTTATGGCCCACTAAAATTTTTGGGCAACTGGCAAAATTTGGGACTGTGTGTAAGTTGGATGGATGCACGCTCGCCAAGTGGATCAATGGGATTGTGACATGTGGAAAATGTAGGTGAAGGAGAAAAAGTTGGGTTTAGAACACCTCTCTTAGACACTCATACACATGCACTGATGGACTCCACTATTTACTAGTTGGGGCTCTCAACCAAGTTCGACACACTCAATTACGAAGGGGTGTCTTGGCCTCCTTCACTTCACATTGCATATCAGAGCTCTTGCATATATGTATCAATAATTTTCTATACACTATTAATGTGGGACTCGATCCATTAATGAAATTAAATATCGCAACTAATTCCTATTTATTTCCACTAATATAGGTTTAGCTCAACGTATATTTCATACCAAATATATGTTATAAATTTCCAGCTAAACATTAACATAACCATTCTATCCTTCCCATGCATTTCCATGAAATTAATTCAAACCAAGCACCCAAATCAAGGTGTACCAAGTCAAACGGCTATGAATAGCCATTGCACATATCTAGGTTGCCCATATTTAAACCCTCTCTACTCCAAATGCACCATAAATGTGGGATCTTATCCCTATAAAAAATGTGCCCTCATGGAATGGGATTTGAACCTGGGTGGCTTGGGTGAAAGGATAAGGATTTGACACTACTTCATGCCTTTAGAAACGTTATAAATAGAGATCTGTTTTACTAGTATTGACATTGGAAGGTTACTTTGATATTGTTTTGCTCATAACTTGAGCTAGAGAAGGAATTTTGAGGTGATGTAAAAAGTGAATTTTGTTATTTTTTGTAGAGGAACGTGATTATAATATCATATTATTGTAGAAATATTTGTATATATATTTTTTCAATATCTTAATATATCAGTCCCATTTAACCGGACCAAGAGATGTAGGCCACAAGCGCCAAACTCCGTTATCAATTCTTGTATCAATTTTCTAGTGATTAATCTTTGTATTTTCTGATTTTACATAGTACTTTCAGTTTTATTTGCTTTATTAAAAATAAAAAGGTTATAATAGTTAATTTTTATATCGAAAATCACTACAAAGTAAAGTTAAGTGTGTGAACAATTGCTAGTTAAAATTAATTTTTAGATCACTTTTATGAAGCCATAATTAGAAGGTTTGGTGTTCCATCCACTATAATTTCAGATAATGCAAAATATTTTATGGGTATGAGAATTGTTGTAAGGGTACTTTAGAATGGCATCCATTTGAGAAATTCATCCAATTATTACCCACAAGGTAATGGATTGGTTGAAAACACCCAAAAAAAAATTACTTAGAATAATTTGGAGGACCACGATGAAAAACATCAAACTTGGCACACCGGGTTGAATGTAGCCTTGTGGTATGATTGAATAACTCACCTTTTAAGTTGGTTTATGGACTAGAAACAAAGTTGCCCATTTCTCTTAAGCTTCCAACTTTAAAATTGATACATCAAGTTAAACTAATGGAGAATGATCCTATCAAGTAAGATATTCGCAGAGTTATGGACCTTAAAGAGATAAAAATCAAGCTAATCTATCTATGGATTTGAATAAGGATCAAATTAAAATAACATATCATAAGAAGACCAAATTAAGATTATTTAACGAAGGTGACTTGGTTTTAAAGTGGGATGAAGAAAACGAAAAGTTGGGTACTCATACAAAATTTGATTCATTATCAAGTGGACCCTACATCATCATTGGATGTAAGCCACATAATGCATTAAATCTTGCATTAAAAAATGAAGAAGAGGTTCTGATCCCTATAAATAGGATCCATTTGAAGCATTATTTTTTTAATAAGATAAGTTGATGTTGTATTAGAGTTTCCCATGCTTTCCTCAAAGTGTTTAATAAACACATATTTTCAATATTTTTCTTCTTTCAATAATAGATTCAATATTAAATGGCATGCTCCGTAGAGGTTTTTCTTCTTTTGGTGTGGATTTGCATAGGTTTTTGTTGTTGTTATTCATTTTATGAGAGGGATTTCAAGTCTTTATCAAAGATTATGCAACCTTTGGCATGAATGTTCAGGGCTTAGTACAAGTTTTTTAGTTGGCATTCATGGATGGAAAGGTCATTTTCATGGGTTCTAGCTGGTTATTATGAAACCAAATCAGAAAAGTCACCATAAATGTTTTCCATTTTGTTCAATCATCGAGTGGGGTACTAAGAAAAATTGAAGCTATAGGTACTATTGTAGGGTGTAAAACCTTGCATATGCTTCCTTTCCAAGTGTCATCTTCAAGGGAGTCACACGAAGCCTTGGAAGAATAATGCATGACCTTGGTGAAGGTAGGTACAACAACATACATAAAAAATTGTGCCTTATAGTAGAAAAAATAGTTGTAGTTTGTGCGATTTAGAAGAGGTTATGGTTTGCAATCAATGATGTTTCTCATGTTCTTACAAATCAAATGAAGTACAAGTGCATTTATTTCTTATTATTTCTTTATGTTTAAATGATATTACTTTATGTGTTGAGTTTTTAGTTCATTCCACATTTACAAGTTACATAAATGAAATTTAAAAGATAATGAAAAAATCAATTATAAAAATAATTCAATTTATTCAAGAACAAATAAAGTTTCCCAGCACAAGCTATGGGATCTAACTTACGTGTAAAAACAAAATAAATACATATACATAAATTTATAAGTAAATGAGGAGAGTGGAAACCCATCATTTCCTGAATGAGTTGGTTTCCCCATGGTTTCTCACTTGCAGGTTGCATCATCTTTGTGATCCTCTTCAAGAATCGTAAAACCTATTGATAAAAAGGGATCATTGGTTAGAGCTCTAATTGTTCTCACTTATAATGTACTTACAACTTCAAGTAGATGAATTTCTAAAAAAAAGTACATACAAGAATCCTTAATGAAAAATCACAGATTCAATAGAAAATTATATAACATTGTCATTTAGGAAGAAAGAAAGAAAGTGTATCCACATCATGATAAAAAGAACAAGTTTTAGGAAGAAATAAAGTGTATCCATAAGGAATATTTTAAGGACATAACTATATAACTCCCATTAGAGTTCGGGTCCTACAAGGGAAATAATTTAGAACAACATTAAAATGTTACTTCCATTGATCAGTTTAATAAGCATCTCTTGAAAGGAGGGTTTGTCTTCTAAGAAATAGCATTTTTCATCACCTATACAAAAAAATGTCTTCCAGTGATACATTTTTTCAACAAATTGGAAAAGGACTATACATTTGCTAGCACCATCAATTGAATAGATTAAGTATTGTTCAAGTACATATAATGGAAGTGCAAGTTCTCATCAAGACCAATGCAACCATCTATCAAGTTCAAGAATAAACATATTTTACATATTACAATCTTCAATGTTCATTACACTTTCAACATAAGTAGAGATTAAAAATTGTTATTGCTCCAATGATACAGATTATTGGGATTTAATATGGATAGAAAAACTTATAGAAATCCATCAAACAATGCAATGGAAATGGAGTGCACAAGTGAATTATATCAAAAGGCATAGCTAAGCATTGAGGCATCATTAAGCGAGAAAATGATATATCTTTGCAAGCTAAAACAAAAATATGTCACGAGGAAAACATGAATCACTTCATATAAATGAAGATAAATCTAGAGATGACAGAATGATAGCACAAAATATAGATTTACAACCATCTACTTTCAATCCAACAGGTTTAGCAAAGCAACAAGCTACAACCACCATCGGGTTTTCATCAAAAGTAAATATCTCACCCTTCCTCAAAATTAATGCATTAAATAGTTCAAAAACCAAATCGAGTTATGATGTCACATTAAAGGATGAGAGTCCTGATAACATTGAGGAGAATGTGCTATTTTCCTACAAAATAACAAGTGGTGTAGCTAGGTGAGCTACAACCGAGTTAATTACTTCACAATATAGTAAAGCCACCATGCACAAGTGAGTAAACAACCAAATGACTTAACCGATCAATGTTGAAATAAATTTTTAGAGAACATTCCAATGAATAATGTAGAATTAGGGTTTCATTCAAATAGTTCATTTATGCTCGAGATAAAAAATTTCAATATGCAAGATCATCAAAGTTTATTTGTTACTGAGCTTACATTGTACACAATTTAAGTATTTTTAGGTTTTTGTTTGAAGCATGTAATAATCAAATGTCGATGGGGTTATATTTTAGATTGGCATGTGAACACAAATTCTATCGAAAGAAAACAAAGAACCAAATTAGGGAAGAACCATTAATAACACTTTCGAGCAAAAACATAGATTTCAAACAATGTCGACCTTTAACACCAAATAAATATGAATCCAACAAGGAAAAAAGCAACATTTTAAGAAAAAAATCCATGACTAAGAAAAACATGACCTGTTACACCACTAAACCATAGATTGGCACAAAAGTAGATAATAGATAACCAAACTAAATAGATCTACATTACCCGTAAAGGTAGGGTTTTAGCAACAACACAAAAATCTATAAAAGATACAACACGAAGGACCTCGACTAGGTGATATAAGGGAGATTATAAAAATTTTGGAGCCTTTCATGCACGCACTAGGTCAAACCATACTGATATAGAGAACCCTCAAATCCAAATACTGAGTGAAGGCTACGAATAAATCTAAAACATTGACTATCAATTAGTGCATAAAAAAAAAAAAATTGATTCATACTTAGATATAGACATTAAGAGCAGAAATACGAAATGTTTTAACAGTTTTGCATTAATACCCTTGACTATTTCCTTTGTAAAGATAGATTTAGAGATAAAATGCACCTCCAACAGCTAACCCATTACAAATAAAGCAAGCTTGAGCCATACAAAGGGTGGCTTTACAAATCCCCTCCAAACACAACTCACATTTTTGAAAATAAAAGAACAAGACCCACAAGGGAATCACAACCCACCATAACAAAAAAGGGAAAAAGGAAAATTACGAGCTTCCCATTATTTCAAGAAAGGGGAAAACCTCAAAATGGAAACCATTGTTGTACCTCTATAATATCATGAGGGAATCACCTAAACATAGTTCAAACCTAAAGTAGAAATATATCTAATCTCAAAATGAATGAAAATGGTGGCCTTGAAATTGCCATTGTTTCCCCTCTGCGGAATTCTCCAGATTTGAAGTGCAAATGAAATATTTCGGGTTTCTTATCCTAATTTCCCCAAAGGTTTACCCCAGTGTTAGCCAACTAAGGTTAACACTAATCATGATAGGTCAAAGCTTTTGACAATAATTGTCCACTCACCAAGGTTCTATGGTTGGTGTATTACAATGTTATCCAAAGTTTAAAAAATCATTCTAACACCTTGAATAATTAGCCATACCACTCCATGTTCGGTCATGCAGAGATAAGTGTGTAATTAGTGGAGGGGTACCCTTTCTTAGCCATGTGGTCCAAGAATTAGAAAAAAGTAATCAATTACATGCATAGAGCAAAAGATGGAATAATTCCAAAATTATACTTTTGCATTAGAGACAAAATAGACTTTTGGGAGATAAAAGAAGGATAAGCTTTACTTTTATGCCGCCATAATAACATTAATATCCCCAAATAGGTCTATACACATGCCTTGATATAGTAAAAAATAGTTGAATGGATGAGTTGTACTCCATGCACCCTATTTTAAGAAATTTATTCATTTTAAAATTGGATTTTGGGACATCTATTAGAGATGCATGTATGGGAGCTATAACTGAGTTGCGTGTTTTTTTTTTTGGAGGGGTTGGATGAGGACCTTTCTTATATATTTTATGCTTTTATAAAAAGAAAGGGGGCCTTATTTTTTACACTTTGTTATGCTACAAAATCGTATTGTTAAGCCTTCATGACTTAAATAAGACTAGTTTATTCCTTAAAGTTCATATTTTTTCAGTGTGTTACAAAGAGGGTTCAATGTGTATAACAGTGAATTTTCTAATTCCTTTACACACCAAAAATTTCACAACACTTGATTTTTCTTGTTTGGAACATTTTCTTAATCAAATGTTTTTAGATGCCTTTGTGAGTGCATGGTTTGTTATACATAGATTAAAGTGAAGTTATCAACTCTTGTATCATTCATCAAGTGTTTTTGTACAATATAAGTCCCACAAAATTTTTGGTGTATCACTTTCACAAGTTTTCATTTTTACATTTCTTCTAACCCTAAACCAAGAAAAATTTAGAAATTTAGTGATCTATCAAGGGAACCAACCATCTCTATAGGTTCTCCTCAATACAAGGCATCCACAAGCTAGAGGAGATCCCATTTTTCCGGCCAAATTCAGAGTCGGATAACCAATCTAGGAAAGAGGTGTACTTCAAATTGATAACATCAAATAGATTCAACCTCTCTCCTATAATTGAGATTAATTTTTATTTGTTTAACACCCGTAATAAAATACTCCAATTGATATTGTAACAATATCTTATTGTTGAAGTATTTTTATGGCAAAAATATGGAGGTTGATGCACTCGGGAGGAGGAAAATATGTTGAGATTTGGTTGGTGTAAGGGGATGAAGATATATTTTCTAGTTACCCTTATGCTTTCTCACTTTGGTGACAATGGAACCTCACAATTATAGGGTTAGTTTTAGTAGACAAAATTCCTTTGAATGATTTATCTCTCTTTGATTCAAGATGCAATATGATACAATATTAATTATCTCTATAAAATTACAAAAAAATATGGGTGGTATAAAATGAGTTTACACTTATCTTGATATCCATCCTCTAACCATTTTTCAATCACAACTCAAGATCAAAAGTCAATAAAATTCTTAGAATAAATCAACTAGGAAGTAAACACAATTAATGGGGGATAGAAAGGGTACACTACACATTACAAGTTCAATTAAAAAATTATTTTACCGTAAGAAAAGATAAACATTCATGAACTAGAATTTAAAGTTTGACTAGATTTTTTCTTGTGATGGAACCACTAGTTCCTATAAGTAACAATTACAAAATCTCCATGGAGGTTTACATAACATGCTGTAAAATTAAGGAAATATCCACAACAATTACATAACTACCATTTTAGGGAATTAATACACTACAAAATTTTTGTAACCATTGTAGCAATTGCAGCATGGAAATCCTAAAAAATGATAAGGGGAAAAGTTGGGATAGAGGCCGAGAAGGGTGCATGAGAGATAAAAATGGGCTAGGAAAGGGTCCAACAAGTAGGATGGGATAAATAATTATTGCTAAGCTTTCAAAACTTCTCATCATGGTTTTTAGATCCTCTTCCTCATCATAAGGCATTTTAAACCAAGCACCCTATAAAATATGATGCATAAAAATCACCCCTTCAAGTCGAATCCCTACGATGAATTGACTAGGGTGTGATGCATATGAAGGACCCAAAATAATGTAAAAATTTAAATGCTTACATTAATTACCTAGTTACTTGTATGAAACAATGAAGCCAACTATATCTTACATCCATCTAACAAACTAAAGAACACATAATCAATTAAATTACATAGCAATTAGAGGAAAAGACTATGTAATAAAAGCATAAATAAAAGACTAATGTTTTTAGTAGTGTTTAGGGATAAGAAATTTTATGTTATGTGTATATATCACATGTAAAAGGTATGAGAACACTAATATACAATAAAAAAACATGAATATAGTACAACCATTTTGAATTAAAAAAATTTCAAACCAACAGATTACTTAAATAAAAAATTAAATCATTGAATTAAAACTAACCCCTATATATGAATTTTTTTCTAAATTTAGAATTCATTTGTGAAAGTGAGAGTGTAAATTTTATGGGCTATATAGAATTGGTAAATAATTAACTAACAATGATAGAAAATAGGAGGGTCTTGAGATTATCATGGAAATAAAAAGGGTGGGGCATCAAGATAGGTAAGTTATTATCATTTGTTTATTTTGGATGGAAATCTTATTTGTACTACGATCCACAAATCATAGATATTTCTTTCCATAAAATTAATGTTGAAACTTTTGGTAGGAAAGTTAGATAAGAAAAATGAAGAAAATTTGCTTTTTTGTGTGTCTAAGGTAGTTTGGTTTTTCATATTACTTGTTTTTGTTTTTGCAAACAAAACCACCGCTAATGTTTAGAATTTAGAAGCTGCTGCTATGAGAAAAATATTGATTACATAACTTCAATGATAGGTACCTTACCTCCCATATGTAGTTACACATTCATCAATGACGAGTATGCAACTGATGCAGTGATGATACAATAACCATAGTAATTATGTATTCACCATTTTCAAATGCATAAATGTCATGGAAGTTATGTAACCACCGATTGAGATTTATAAAGTAATGCCTACAGGAAGTGGTGGTTTCATCATAACACTTTGATATTTTATTTTGTTTTTAAAATTAGATAGTCCATTTTAAAATTTATTGTAACTCTTGTCTTATATTGTTTCATGTTTTACTAGTTTGTTATGTCATGTGGAGTACGGTATTTGTAAATTAGGACACTGGGATGGGGGTGAGTCACACTCTAATACCAAATATATCTAATAATAAATATATCCGATAAATATAAATATAATTCCAATGCCACTTGATGATCATTGAGATTGGGTTACGTAAAGATGTGACATAAGATCAAATGGTATGTCCTTAGAATAATCCTCCTGCCAAGATTGAAATGATGCCAACGCACCAAAACATGCACCACTTCCACAAGCTCAAGGTCATAACAATCCTGCATCAAAACACCACCTAATCCCACCAAGGAAGCATCCGTACACACAAAAATCCCTCTGAGCATCTGGGACAACAAGAATCGGTGCTAATGTAAGGCATCCCTTCAGTGTACTAAAGGCCTACTCACATCTATCGGACTAAACAAACTTATTCCCTTTCTACTAAAGGGAAGTGATGGGGTGTGCAATCCAAGAAAAGTCCTGAACAAATATCCTATAGTAACCTACCAACCCCATGAAATTACGCACCTCAATCACATTGGTTGGCCTGATGCAATCCATAATAGCTCTAATCTTATAAGGATTGGTAGTGATACCTACCCCAGAAATGTTGTCACCCAAGTCGCACCTATAATCGTAAAAATGCACACTTCTCTAGGTTCCCGTAAAGCTACCGCTCTTTAAGAAACTGTAAACCTGGTGAAGATGCTCCTTGTGCTCCACACGGGTGCGTGAATAAATCAAAATGTCATAAAAAAATGAACATGAAGCGATCTAAAGAATTCTTGAATAATCCATTCATCAAATTCGTGAATACTATGGGGTCATTCATCAAACCAAACGATGCTACCGTGAACTCGTAGTGGCTATATCTTGTACGGAAGGATGTATTATGAATGTTTTCCTCCACGATCCTCAAATCATGGTATTCAAACTCAAGATATATCTTGGAAAATAATATGGTACCCTTCATCTGATCAAACAAATCATTAATATGTAGAAGGGGGTAATGATTCTTAATCATTACTTGTTTCAGCTGACGATAATTGATACACAATCATAAATATCCATCCTTCTTATATACAAAAATCACTAGTGCACCCCAAGGGGATACACTAGGATGGATTAGGAATTTCTCCAGAAGGCCTGTAAGTTGCAACTTGAGCTCACAGAGCTCAAGGGTAGTCATCGTATAAGGTGCTCATGAGATAGGATCTGCTCCTGGAACCAAATCAATGTGAAAATATATCTCACATGGGGGAGGTAATAATGGAAGCTCCCTGGAAAGACATTTGAAAACTCCCTCAAGATATGATGATCATCAAGTGACATCCCACTAGACTCATCCTCTTATCTATTGCTAACCGTGTTAGAATACACCTAGAAACCTTGTCTCACACACCACTTAAGCTACATAACAGATATGGTGCGAATAGAGGTGGGTATCCTAGCTCCCAATATCACTAGTATCCACTCCCAAATCATCTCGCACATGGTATTATCTTCCTGTACCAATCAAATCTAACCCTTTGTGCAGATGACTAATCCATGCCAAAAATAATCCCATAGGATCCCAAAGGAAGGATACGAAGATCCAAGGTCATGGAAAAAGGTCCTAGATTAGCTATACACTTCTTAACTAATGTGTCCATTGTGAGCTTAGCTCTAGAAGCAATCTCCACATCCTAATTATGGATCTTCCTAATTGCCACTTGCTTTGCGTCTTTACTACAAAAAGAGAAATAAAAGAATCTAAGGAGCCTGAATCAAATAAAATAAGATTATAAATGATATCAATTGTACCTATCATTTCAATCACCATGCCTTTGTACTCTACCTATTGGTTCTCAACTTCTGCAATCATGTGGCTCCTAGCCATATCTCCTACTATAAGCTCTGAAATCAGTGCCTTACCCTTGTTATTTAGGTTTTGAGGGCACTCTCTCAAATGATTCCCAAGTACACCAAACCCATAAGAATGACCAGGTCCCCTCCAATGAGAATTGGCTCCTCTAGGTACTCTAGTGGTGTGTATTGTTGGTCTTCATGATCCTACTATGGACTGTTGTGGTCCCTACTGACGAGCCCTTACGGACTGAGCTCTAGATGGTTCCTGAGTCCTTATCAGTCCCCTTAGAAGTGGCCCAATACTACATCCCCTCTGAGCATTGAATCTCTCTGGATGTCTAAATGGAAGATGATTTTGTTGTTGCTATTGTTGAGGTGGTGGCTGAGGTGGCCTTTGAATGAAGACTATACAAAACTATGTCTAGCATGAAGAGGAGGAGATGACCCCCTTGATCTGTTATCCTCTATCTCGTGGATACAGCTCCACACTCTATCTCTGGCCTACTACGTCTTCCCCCTTATCTCCTCTATAATGTAGGCCTTCTCAATGGCCTTTGCTAATGTCTATGGACAATGAATGTGCACTTCCCCTCCTAATTTTAGGTTTACGCCCTAATGAACCTATGGATCCTCACCTACTCATCTTGTTTGTAGTCAATATACTAAAGTAATTCCAGAAATTGACTCTCTTACTATGCCACTATCATGGATCCCTAGCGTAGGTCATGGAAATCATCTATCCTCTGGTGAATGATCCTCCTGGACAAGCATCGAATCCTAAAATGATCCTCAAAGATCTCCCATGTAACTATCTCAAAATCCACATGGAGCTTGTACTCCTCGGTCTTCCTCTAAACTCGACTCTGTCTCTCAAAAGGTGGATGAGTACATGAGCCTTTATGTTACTAGGTACATGGACATAGCTTGAAGCATCCTCTTAAACTCACCAACCATTCCTCTTCCCGAAATCCCCAGTGTCCTTAGCGAATTAAGATGGATGGAGTTTCAAATTCTCTTTGATGTGATCTTTTGTTTTAGACTCTCTACCTCTATGTCTCTTAACACAATCATCACGCTGCCTAGGGCTCCTAGGTTTATCTCTATGTGCTCTAGGTCTATCTCCATGACCCTTCTGTGTTAAATCTTGTCTGACTGACTCCACATGGGTGTTCTTTTACCTATACTTATCACTATGTTAGGAAGGTGCATGGGACTCCACTAATGGCTTTCTATTCTGTTTTCTAGTCCACCCTCCTAAAGATCCCCCATGTATAGCAGAATTAACATCATGTAGTGTATGCAGTATCTAAGGTAATATGGTTGCTACTTCCTGATCTAGGGGTGGTAAGTCTAGGTCTACGTGCAAGAACCCCTTGTCTAGTCCGCACCTTCTACACAAACCAAGGCGAGAATTATTTTATTATTCTAGGTTTTGTTTCAATTTTCTAGGTCTTATACATTTTAAAATATCATGCATGTTGTGTGATTTAGGTTTAGAGTTGTGATAAATTTTGTTTTTATGTCTTATATTTCCATGTGTACCTGTGGTCCAAGCATTCAACCCTTATCGATACAAAAGGTAATGCCCACAACGTTAACATTCTAATACCATATTAAACCTTAATAATTATCTAGAAATTTGTGGAAATATTTTTTTTGTTTTAAATTATTGTAAGGGTATCCACCCCATAATACATTTAATTAATTCCTACTAGCAATCTGCTGCATTCCGTTAAATGGAATAGTTCTAGCTTAATAATTAAATATTATTAACCCATTTCTATGTTCAATACAATTACAATCCGCTAGAAAAGTGTCCATTAATTCTTTTACTTGATTCAATAGTTTTTCCCTCTGAAATAAACATTCAAACCCACATGTATTAAAACCTTATCCTTAGTTACCTTAGCTCCCTTAAATTATTATCTTTAATTTCCATTGAATCATTTACTATAACATACTAGGAGAGTTACATAACTAACTAAACATACTATGGTACTAAGTGGCCCCAATCACCCATTTTCACATACATTGAAATTCTTTAATAGTTAATAATATATATAGTCACCTAACAATTGTAGGGTTGATTCTTAACCCTTGGATCAAATCAATTGTGGCCAATAGATCGTAGATGTCCAAACTAACCTTAACTATCCTTATAAAATTTTATTTAATCTTTTCCCCTTGCCCTAGCCTCCTCATTTGGCCTCTTTTCTTTTCTTTAATTTGGAGGTTGGAGGAGTAAAAGCCATGAAATCAAGGTGGGAAGCCATGGAGGGATTCATTTGGCTCAATCTTGTTTTAGTTTATTTTATGGATTTGTTAAGGCAATGTCTTCTATTTGTTGATTGTAGAGATTCTACCCTAAATATGGAGTATTTACCTATTTATTTCCTTTTTTGAGTTCTTTATTTGGGTAAAACCCTTTTTCCATTTAATTAGAGATATTTAATACATTTATATTTCCATTCAAGGATATACATTCTTAAAACAATGAGTTTTTTCCCTTATGGTTTGCTAGTGGTTTCATGTTTACATTTTATAGGCTCATATTTTAATTATATCAAGTTCAAATTTGCACAGTCGCGGATTTTACTATTCCATTGTGATCATGAAACTGCTGCAGTCTGAGCAAGCCGGCGGTCCTGCAACCACTACCCTACCCGGTGATGATTTGGAAACCACTTCCCTACTTAGGTGGTGCTTAATATATCACCACTTTGATCATGTTGGTGGTCCAGAGACCACCACTCAAGCCTTGTCAGGTGGTGGTCCTATTCTTTGAAAATAGAACCATCAATTAATTAATTTTTCAAAAAAATTTTACTAGGTTGGTTTATAGTTTAACCTTAGCTTGAATTTGGGTGTCTAAAGTCACTAGCTGATAAGTTAACAACAATTATTCATTCCATGACTTAGATCACTAATTACATAGATTTTCTATTTCAATAGCATATAAGAAAACAACTATAAGAATACTTTCCAAATAAAATTACTTTAAAGCTCAAATGAAGGAATGAAATTCAATCTATTTCTAAGTATTGTTGCTTTCTTTTCCACACAAAATGTAATCCTTCAACAAGGTAATTCACTATAACTTAGTACATGCTTCCTTTACAACCAAAACCATTTATTCAAAGAGGCAAAAACAAATATATTACATTTCATTTTTTCTAAGCATACAATCTGAATGATTTAAAACTTCCAAGTTCTCCCTTCATTCTTACAATAATGTAAACTCCTACAAGTCACAACAAACTCGTGTTTCCTTTTTTTCCTTTCCTAAGTATACCTCATTTCTTACAATACAAAAATATTTATTTCCAACAATACATTACAACTTGATAAATAAAATATACAATACAACCTTCTTTTAAATGCAAGACTACTAGCCTTCCACCTTAAGTGGGAACTACATGAAAGGTTTTTACAATAAAGGATTTAATTTTTGACTTCTACAATAATTCAAGTCCCAAATCTTCAACAAGAGCTCCAAAATATTCTTCACTTCAATCACAACAACAAAAATGGGAGAGTAGGAAACATTCTCAATGCAACTAATAATCCAATGAGGGGAAGAAGTTATCCTCCTCATTGGCCCCCGACCCCAAACTAAAGTGCAATAAGAAATCATGTCAACCCATGGGAACTAACACAATGCTTAAAAATCATAATATACATTTTCATAACCATTTAACACACATTCAATCAGAAATATGCAACTTTAAAAAATATGCAAGGCTTGAAAACTCATAACCAATGAAGCAAGGAACTGTACAAAGATCACTTATACTTTCAATGGGATTAGGTGCCCACCTTAAAACCCTCTAAAACACAACTCAAAACCCCTACAAAACTCTTATGACTCCCTCAAGATCCTCTTATGTGTCCCACATTCTCCTATACCTCCCTCTAATCTCTTATGTCTCCCTCAAAAGAAACATGTAAGAAAAGAAAGCATTTTTCTTATCAAAAGGTGGGGCACCCAACCAAACTCCCTCCCAAATAATGAAACAAAACTCTTATACCTCCCTACAATAGAAAATACCCATAGCCTTCTCCTATACCATACTTAGGACTTTTACCCATGATTCCAACAAGCACTCAAATAATTTACTTGCATGTAATACACACATATAGAAAAAAACAAGTAAAACAAGGGTATAGTTCCTACCTTTCCACATTATGAAATTTATCAAATAATGACACTCCAAGCTCCTTAAAGCTCAATCCAACTCTAATAAGCTCTAAAATTCAACAAGAACTCCAAAACTCTTTAACTCTAAAAATACAAGTACATTGCAAATTTTATCTCTCCCTTTCCTAGATACAATAGAAACACCTTAGGTATGTGGGTATACTTATCTTGAGCTGAGTCTCTAGTATCAAAGTTGGTTCCTTATTGATGTATCCTAAACTGATTTTCTTACGCTGTAAAATGAAATTAAAATTAAGGTGATACACCAAACTTGTATGAGGTATTTGACTGAGTACATGCACAATTGATATGGAATGAATTTCTGATGCACATGCCAACAGTTTTCTAAAGATAATTAAGGGTAAACACTTTGATGTATTGAGGGATAAAATCACAACAATACTGCTAAGTTACACATACACATTAATATCATGCAGAAATTACTGAATTTGCAATAGGGTAAGATGATTAATCAGGGAATTCAACATTCACAAGATTAATGGAAACATACACAAGACTACAAATAATTGGAAAGGTAGAAAATACTTCACATTCAAAGGGAAAAACTGGCAGAAAATTGCTTCAACACTCTTATATCTAAAAATCCTCCTTTGTGCTTTGCTAAGGCACACAATATATAGCAAAATTGATTCACCCACCCTTCCTAAAAATAGACTAAGGTTGTACTCATGCATTCTATTTTATCCTTTATTTAATAATAAATAAAGGAATAAAATAAAGAAACTAATATAAAGAGGCATTAATAGCCTTTGATTACATCATAGTCAAACTATAGTTGATTCCTATTTTTAAGAAAATCATGGGTGAATAATGCTAAAATAAACCTTGCTTGATGAGCAAGTCTCCTTCTAGGTGCATGCAAATTTGTCTTCTTGTTGTTGATGTGACATCTAAAATTCTGATCCACTTGTCCCCTTGGATGCACATGCAAAATTTGATCTCTGTGTGTGAGTAAAGATAATCCATTATTTACAATATTTTACAAAAATAACTCACCCAAGTATCCATCTTGATGGGGACCACCTTTAAGATCAGGCTCTGATATTGACATTCCTTTTTCCTCTAGTGTGGTAACATGATTTCTTTTGCCATATTTTAAATATATCATTTGCAAAATACAATACCTTTTTTTCTACTAACTCCATGTGGGGACCACTTTAGATAGGTGCACTTGTCTTTGTTGATTTTGTCCTTCTTGTAGACTTGGGACATTGCCATGGTTTTAAACATATATATGGGGGCACTTTGTAAAAGGCCACCATGTTATACTAGACCACCTTTGATTAACACATTTGACCATGTAATTACTTGTTTTTTTCATTTTGAAGGGAATAAGGTAAGGTTTAACCTTTTTTATGGTGATCATTGGCATTGGCATGTATGGTCTTGCCCCCTTTAATCATTTAGGATGGATTGACTATTGTTAATAATTTTAAATGTCAAATGAAATTATTTTTGTTTTAAATGTAAAGCTGGCCCCCTTTCCATGATGACTCACCCCTTTAATTGATTTTCGGTGGCATTTTGTGATTTTTAAACTTGATTATTTTTTGAACCATTTTGATCTTGATTTTCCACATTGATTGTTCTAACTATGGTTTTATGGTTTTTCATGGTGATGATTTATATAATTGAATCTTGGCTGGCCATTGATCTTCACATGCTTATTTTTAGATTTGTCGATCTTGATCTTTGATTAGGGTTTTTGATCTGCATTGAATGAGTGATTGAGTATTTGACCCTTGTATTGTTTTCTTGAAATTTTGTGAATTTCTCATTTGATTCTCACTTGGTTTGATCTCTTTGAATTTGATCAACTCTCATCCGATTTAGTTTTTGAGTTTCATTGATAAAACCATTAAAACCTTTTTTCTCATTTTCATTACATTTTTTACATTTTTTTAAGGGAAGCTCCTTGGAAAAATTTTTTAGGTGGCCATTTTTTGATTTTGAGTTTTGGGTCTCAAAAACTTGGCTTTTTTGAGTTTGTGAAGCTTTGAGTTCTTTGAATTAATTTTTTTTGATCACCATTTTCTTTTTGAGCTTGGTTCAGATTTTTCTTTAAGGAAAGTTTTTTTTTGAATTTTTATGGATCTGTGGTGAAAGTATTTGATGATTTTCAATTCTTTTTAGAGTTTAATTTTTTGATTTCTTCTTCTTAGTGCTTCTTTTGAGGTGGCCATTTTTTTTACATTTGAGTTCATTTGAGTTTCTTTGAAAACTTTTATTCAAGCAGCTTTTATTTGTTCAAGCCCTCTTCCACTTTGACTTTGAGAACTTTTTTTGAATGCTTGAGTGGAAGGGTGAGTTTTTTTTTCTTGACACAATTATTTCATTTTCATTATTTTTGTTTGACCTTTTGCATATTTGATAAATTTATTTTCTTCTTTTTTTGTGTTTCTCTTGGTTGACTTTGAGTTCGAAAATCACTTTGTGGGCATTGGATTTTTTAAAACTTTGAGGGTTTTAAAAGATTTTTTATTAAATTGATTATTCTTTCTTGTTTCTTTATCTGATTTCTTTTGATAACACATTAATGGGTTTTATTCCTTCAAGATATGTACCATTTTTATTCTATATTTACTACTTGAAACTGATTTCAATGGGAATAATAATTTCTGAAATACTTGAATATTTCTTTAACTTGGATGTGTATGCATTTTTTATTCAAATCTCTTCTATTTGAGTTTTGTTTTTATGGTTTTGTAAACTAAATCATGGAAGTATTTTTTTTTTCACTTAAAACCTCTAGATTATTCTGTTTATTGATGTGGGTATTCAAACTCCTTCATTCTTTTTTATTCTTGAATCTATTTTTTTTTTGGTTTGGTTTTTTTCTTAAAAGTTTAAAATTGGAATTAAAACTTGACCATGAGTTTAAAACTTGCCTGTATTCTTTATTTCTTGATATTCTATATTGCTCGTGCTTTTGGGTTTTCTTTTAAATTTTTTTTTTATTAGGAATAAAACTCGGCTTCTTGGTTTGATATTTACTTCTTGTAATTGCCTAAGTTTTGTTTTCAACACTTCTTTGAATAAAAGATGGGATTTATTTTTTTAAAACTCATTTTTTCCCCATTATGCTTTTAAGTTAGCTTGTTTTGATCTTATCCTTTTCATTTTGATCCTAATTTTACAACTTTGTAAGTTTGTAAATTTTTCATTTTTTTTAAATTTTTTGGGCTTCCATTGTTTTTCATATGTTTGGGAATTTTGATTTAGTTTTCCTTGAAATATTTGATAATCATTTCGGTATTTTTGATGATTTTTTGAATATTCAAACGTTTTTCATTTTGACATTCTTTAATTTAAAATGATAGTTGTAACATACTTAAAATGTTTATTTAAATCCTTGATACGTATAGCTTCTAAATTTTTAATACAATTTTTGGATTTCTTTTGTTCAACACTCTCATGGTCTAGTATTTATTTTACATCTATTTATAGAAGGATCTCTTGCATTTATTTTAATACTTTTGATTTGATGATCAAAATATGGAGGTTTTCAGTTGAATGTTGTTTCATTAGATCAAGAATACCTAGATATAAGTGCTATCTTTGTATGAACTCACTTGGTGACTATGATGATTCATAATTTTTATTTTGGCATATGAAGTTCTAATACTGTCACTTTTCTATTTCATATATGTTCTTGTTGAATCTTAGTTCTTTTTAGAACTTTTTTGTATTTGTATTCTCTCATGCACTTATTGGCCTTCATAGAGCTTTAAAACCTCATTGATTTAACATGTACTTGCTTTCCTCAATTTTAAAACTTTAATTGATCTCTTTTTGTCTGAAACTTTTAATTTCTTATTTTTAACTTCATCATTAATTCAGTTGTTAAGCTATAATGAATGCTCCAAAGTACTTCAATTTGATGAATGAAAGTGCAGTCTATTTCTTTTCTTTAAATACTGGCATTTCCTTTTTATTACAGCTTTGATATGCATGCTGGAAAATTTAAAATGTCCATTTTACATGGCGAAGCCCTATCAAAATTTTCCTAAATTCTTCCTTTTATTTTTTTTTCAGCTATAATAGATGTATTTTCTGATTTAAAATACAAAATGTATCACTTTTCTATTGAAGTTGATTTGTTGTTGGAAACTAAAACATAATAACTATTATCTTGATCATGGCATGTTTTTCTTTCTCTATATCACTTATTTGATTTACATACAACTTTTAAAGCATGTATTAGTTAAAAACAACATGATGGAAAGTTGTAAATGTCCATTTTACATGGCGAAGCCCTATCAAAATTTTCTCATATTTCCTTCTCATTTTGTTTCATTGTAATCTTATCTTTCTAACTTCAACCCTTTAAATTTTGATTCTTCTTCTTCTTCTTGATTTAAATTTAAACATGTACTTTTGTCTACAATTCTCTCTTTTTTTCTATACTACAACTTCTTTTATCCCTAGAATAGCTTTGAACTTTGAGTTGCATTCTTCCTTCATTCCAGCATGTACTTATGACTCATCTATGCTTCATGTACCATAGGATAGAAGTTATTGAACTCTGCAATCTTTATCTATAGTGAGGACTGTAAGATATGATTTATTTCTTCTTGGCTACAACCTATACCTACACACTTGAGAAAATAGTTAGAAAATATTTAGGCTTTTTGGCCTCTCTTATGTCCATGTTTTTCTTTTCTTCTCTTTCCTTCTTTCTGAGTGAGTAAATCATGTATATTGTTTGATCTTCAAGTAATCTATATCTCTTATTATTAAGAGATCCATGTGCATGAATTAGGATAGTATAGGAATATGGATTAACCCTGAGCTCATAACTGATGATTTTCTCTTTTCTTTTTTTAGGTATAGGTGCTTTCAGCAATGAAGATGGAGAGGGAACAAAGTTGAAGATGAGGATGCATCAACCAAAGGAGAAACCTCCAAGGAAATGATGGGTTCACTCATACTCCTTTATTTTCTCTTTCATGCATGTGTACCTCTTATTTTAGTAGTTGTACTTTACTTTCAGTTACATCCCATGGCTTGTGTGGGAACATTTGAAATTCCTTATGAATAAAACATTGAATTGTGAAATTGAGTTGTGTATTTCTTTCTGCATTTCTACTTTTTGATATGGATTGTATGATGAACTAAACAACCCAATAATATAATTGAATGTCTTAATCATGAAGGAAAGAACATTAAAGAATACATGTAACATCCAATAATGAACTCTGATTTCTATAATCTACAGTCATGATTGTTGCTCAAAACCTAACACTTCATCTATTCTATAATTTGGTGTCTTCATCAAGGCAACACAACTATCCTTTGGGGCTTTGTGTTCTTTTGCTTGAAGATAGCATGAAATTGTAGGCTATGTGATCTTGTTATGTTTTGTAATAGCACACATAGCTACATATTTCATGTAATCATTAATTAATTCAATAGTAACAATATTTTCTGAAAGAAACTCCCCTAGCTTAGGTATACTTCACCAATGCTATCCATCATAATGAAGTTTTCAAGTTGCCCATTTTTGCACAAGTGCAAATTCAACATTTCTGGTGATCCTACGGGGAAAGCTTCTGCTAGCTTGTAAAACCAGTGCCTTTCTCTTTTCCATTGGGCATGGAGTCTAAAGCATGTAACCAAAATCTTCCTTCCTTAAAGGTCCAACCCTTCCAAAATGAACTAAAACTAGGAAAGGATCTGGTAAACTAGATCACATGCATGAATGCACTTATTGAATTGAAAAAAATTACAATGTGTAGAACTACACTTATTGAAGGAAATCCTACTCTAAACAGACACTATAGGATTTTCAATAACAATGTTTGAGAAACATACCATTCATAGGAATGGGAAGTTCCTCTCCATTCAGCCTCGAGAGTTGAAAAGCATTGTGTTCTTTGCAAGCTGAAATCATGTAAGGACCACTCCAGATTGTATCAAACTTTGTGTGTCTTCCTAGATTTGCACAATCAACATCCCACTTTAACACAATATCTCCTTCATTGAAGATTCTAATTTGGATTTCTTATCAAAAGTCTTCTTCATCTGTTTTTGATTCTTTTCCATGTTTAAATGAGCTTGATCTCTTAGCTCTTGTAATTCCATTAATTCTACATAACGAACCTGCAATGGTTCATTTTCAAGAAGCTCCATTTGATGCAGAAAATCTAATGTGGGTAACTCAACTAAAATAGGCATTCTTGCTTCTCTTCCATAAACAAGCTTGTATGGTGAATTGCCAACTGATCTTTTAGGAGTCACTCTATCAGCCCAAAGTGTTGAATTCAACATTAGATGCCAAGCTCTCTGGTTATCTTTGAGTGTTCTTTTGATGATCCTTAAAATATTCTTGTTAGTACTTTCAGCTAACCCATTACCTTGTGGGTAATAATTAGATGAAGAACTTAGATAAATTCCATGGTTAACAACCTATATTTACCTTTGCACCAAGAAATGCTAAAGCATTATCTGATATGATAGTTGTTGGAACACCAAATCTATAAACTATACCTTCATAAAAGGATAGTATCAAAGTTTCATTAGCATCTTTCAAGGCTATTGCTTCATTCAACATGTAAAAGTAATCTATAGTAGTCAAAATCCACTTGTGTCCTTGTGAAGAAAGGTGGGTTTATCATGCCAATAAAATCAAGGCCCCACTGCATAAAAGGTTGATCAACTGAAATAGGTTGTAAAGGGCAGCAAGCTAAACATTCTTTTCCAACAAAGAAAGCACATTTCTTACACTTTCTAATCCATTCAAAATAGTCCTTGAATATGTTGGGCCAATAGTAACCAACTTTCATAATTTTTAAGGTTGTGGTACGTGTTGAAAAATGACCTCCTGCAGGTCCTTCATGGAATTCTGATAATAATTGCTGAATTTTATCATAGTCAACACATCACAACAAGATTCCATTTATATCCCTTTTGAATAATACACCATCAATGAAAACATAGGGTATAACTTGTAATCTGAAATACCTTCATTTATTCTTGTCCATACCTTCCGATAGATGTCATGTTGTAGATAGTTAACTAAATCAGTCATCCATCTTGATTCTTGAACTTCTTGAGCAAGTTCAGGTTGCTGATTTTCTGGCTGAACCATGATGTCTGATTGTTGATACATAATTTCAGCATGTTGTTTTGAATCTTTTGGTTCTACGCTTTTTTTTTTTCCATATCAGCAATTAGATGTTCACACAAACCTTTTCCTCGAACTATCTTTGTAACATGAATATCAACATCATATTCCATGACCTTCATTATCAACCTTCTTTTCTCATTCAATTCTTTATTTAACAAGAAAGCTTTCACACTTGGATGAGAAACAAGAACATGATTTTGTTGTTTGAAAGCATGTACTTAAAATTATTTAGTCCCTCGACTACTGAAAGTACTTGTTTTTCAAGAAATGTGTACCTTGTTTCATAATCATGCAAGCTCTGTCCAAAGAAAGCAATTGGTTGCTCAACATTTTCATCATTAACTTGAGTTAATATGGTTGATATTGTTTCAGCTCCTGCAAGTGCATACATTGTAAAATCTTTATCAAAATTTGGATTTGCAAGAGTAGGAGCTTGAGAGATGGCTTCCTTAATTGATTCAAACCCTTCTCTCCTTCACTTGGTCAAGAGAAAGTTTTCTCTTTCTTTAACATAGTTGTCAATGGTTTCACCAATGCTTGCAAAATCTGGAACAAATCTTCTAACAAAGTTGATTTTTCCAAGAAAAATCTGTAATGCCTTCTTATGATGAGGTAATGATAGTTGTGATATGGCTTCGATCTTGAAAGGATCAATTGCTAAACCTTGTTTAGAAACAATATGACCAAGTAATTTACCTTGATGTACTGAAAAGATAGACTTTAGCGGATTCAAAGATATTCCACTTTCTACATAACTAAAAAGTCTACCTTAGATGTATTAGATGTTCTTCTAATTTTTTGAGAATACAGTAACATCATCTAAATAAACAAGGATGCATTTATTTAACAAGCTATGAAAATCCATGTCCATTGCACGTTGAAATGTTGCACCAACATTTGAAAGGCCAAAAGGCATTCTTTTGTAAGCATAAGTACCCCACTTAGTGGTGAAAGTTGTTTTGTACCTATCTTCTTCTCAAACTAAAATCTGATTGTATCCACTATAACCATCTAGAAGAGATAGTCTATCTTGAACCAGAAACTGTTCTCAAAATCTGATCCATATTTGGAAGTGGGTAGTGATCTTTTAATGAAGCTTTATTAAGATCTCTAAATCCACACATAATCTGATTTCTCCATTCTTCTTCCTAACAGGAACAAGATTGGCTACCCAACTTGAATGCTTAACTGGAAAGATAATACCTGATTCGATCAACTTAGATAACTCTTTCCTCATTAGAGGCTCTATTTTGGGATTTACAGGCCTCTATTTTTTCCTAACTAGCTTGGAATTTGGTTGTAATTCAATAGTGTGTTGTGCTAAACTGGGATCAAACCCTTTCAGGTCTTGGTATTTCCAAGTGAAAACATCTTTAAATTCCTTGCAAAGATTAATAAAAGAATGTTTTTTAGCTAAAGAACATACCTTTCCAGAAACAATTTTTTTCCTTCATCAACTGAGATCTCTTCATAGTTATCAACATGTGTTGACATCTTAGTCTTTGACCTTCCTTAACTGATCGTCAGTGTTAAAGATGTCTTCTAATGTGACCAGACCTCGAGGTAGTTTATTTGTCTTTAATTGAACAATCTGGTCACCATATAAGTGTTGTAATTTATCTTGATTTACTACAGAAAATTTAGCTTCTTGCTTTACAAAAACCTATAGATTTGATCATCACTTTCAAAAACCTGCCAATTCAAGTCATTATCAGGTATCGAAGGCCTACAATTAGCTTTATATGAGCTGAATTTTGCTATTTTCAATTTGTTCCAACACTTCAAAACTAGCACCAATTGTTGCAAGTCTATCTACATGCTTATTTTTTTGTTCTAGGAATGGACTAGATGTTAATAGCTTTGAAATATTCCATTAAGTCTAAAACTCTATGTCTGTAAGACTTCATTAATGGATTCTTACAAACATTAAAATTTCTTACTTGATTGATAACCAACTCAGAATCACCAAAAATCTATAGCATGCTAATACCTCTCTTTCTGGCCCAAAGTAAGCCATGAATTAATGCTTCGTATTCAGCTACGTTACAAGTGCATGAAAATTGGAGACTCAAAGCTGAGAAATACCTTTCATTTGTTGGGGAAGTGAGCATCAAACCTACTCCTTGTCCTTTCTTGTTTTTAGCTCCATCAAAATGAAGCTTCCAAATCCCTTCCGCTTGCATTTTTGTTTTGGACAACAAGGGAATTGGTGTGTTTTCTTCATGCAAAAATACACACCAAAATGTTCTTCAAATTCTTTGAAAGGATCATGAGCATGTTCTTCATGTGTCTTTTCATCCATAAACAGTTAGAAACACCATCTAATGCTGAAATATGAGTTGTATTATCAAAATCAGACTGGTCTAAGGCTGCATAATTAGCTACTGCATTAGAAGCATGAGGCTCAATGTGAAATCTGGCCAATGGTTCTAAATTGATAGTAACCTTGGTCCCATAATGTGTAGTGAAAAATAAGAAAGACCAATCTGAAGAGAGATAACCTCCTATTTTTGTTGTGAAATCTCTTGATAAACATATAGCAAAGTAAGGAGGTAAATCTACAATAGTAATATCTTGTAGAATGGAAACATTTGGGCAAGCATGCAATGTTACCTCTAGATTTCTGATGACACCAACTTATATTAGTTGTAGTTCCATCCAATTGTAGGACACTCTTTTCTGTAGGTTCATACTACTAGACCCAATTTTTCTGCAATTGCTTTTGGCATAACTATGCTACTTGCATTGTCCACCATATAGTTATGAACAAGATGTTCTCCAATAATCAATGATAGATAAAATGGTGGTGGCTTCTTGATGTCATGAGCATTTAAGAATTTCTAACCATCCATTTAACCTCTTTGATGTGGTCTTGTTCCATTGTTCCAAGGACCATGTCTTTTTTCGACTTCCTTTTCTATTGTTTTAGAAGAAATCTGCAGCTTAGCTAGTTCATGAGAAAGTAAATCTTGTTGTCTAGAATACTTAGAGCATCCCACATTGAGATGTTAACATTATGATTTTTCATTACATCAACAATGTTAAAAGAAGCAACAATTTTAGAGACAGATTCTACTGTTTTAGCATAGGCTTTGGTGAAAAATGATTCTTGCTTCAATTTGCTTTTGATATCTGAGGTATAAATAACCTTCTTGGATCAGGTTGTAGTTGTTTTTGCTGTTCTTTACCAGCTGTAACACACTTGTTGTTTTTTGAGGAACAACAACATTGTTAGCTGGTTTTGGGCTTATAGTTGTTGTTTTATCAGTGATAGTAGGTAGAACAGGCCTATTCTACTATTTTTTACTCTCTGTAGCCTTTTCTGAGCCCTAGTAGTAACTGTAATGAAATCATCCTCACTAAAACTGACTAAGTTCTATTCAGGTGCCTTTTGAACCTGAGTATCTTGCTTCCCACCCTCCATTTGAGGCATGAACAATGTCTCAGATTGAGGTTGTGCAACAAGACTTATGTTCAGAAAAGCATTTGGGCAACTTGTAGTTGAATGAGGTTGATTACAAGGTTGACACCACTCTTCCATAGCCATATTAACTAGAACTAAAGTGTTAGATGAACTAGGAGCCTTTGGGTCAAATTGCCTTTGCTGATAAGGCTACCTATAATTTTGATTCTATTGGTAAGGCTACCTATTTTGTTGGTTTTGCTGATTTTGCTGATAAGGAGCCTGATAAGGTCTAGGTAATGCAAGCCTATTCTCGATTGAAGTCAGCTTGTTCCCCATAGTCTACAAAGCTTTAAAAACATCATCTGATGGGGCTGCAACAACAGGTTCTATAATTGTGATAGGTTGTGGGATAGGTGCTAAATCTACCAAAAAAGGCATTGAAGGCCTTGGTGCTAATTTTCTAGCTTGAATAAGGCTATTTTCAGCTCGGATGGCAATATCATAGGCTCTTTGGGAGAGTCTCTCCTCCCATAGACTGAATCATAGTTGAAATATCACTGTTTAATGCTCTAAGATAATAAAGAAAAGCATGATCAGCTTGAGGCTTGACACTTGCTGGAATTCTTTCCCAAGTTCTGGAAAAATGGATGTTGAAACTAGACATAAATTCATTAGGAGCTCTTTTAATGGTAGACAACTGTTCTATGAGAGATAAATGATCTAAATTATCTTGAAATTGTTTCAGCAATTTATCACCTAAATCATCCCAAGTTCTTATGCATCCAATCTCTAGATTTCTATACCATTGCAAGGATTTCCTTTAAGAGATGCAGCTAAAAGTCTCAAAGCTACATCCTCATGAGTGATATTATGAACTACACATAAGGTTGCAACATCTTTAATGTGCTCTATAGGTGTAACCTAATTTTCACCAGTGAATGATGGAAAAAATTTCATGGCAGCATTAGGGATGTCATGATAAACTAGGATTACTAATGGGCTGCCATTAGTAAAGGTCACAAAATTCCTAGGTGGTTGAATAGCCATTTGAAAAACTGGGATCTAAATAGAGAAATTGATACGTGGTGAAGGAATATTAGGAGGAGGGTTATCAAAACTAGGCCTATTATAAGGTAAAGTATTACCAACTCTTCTCCTTCTTGAAAATTCAAAGGTAAAGAAATAAACTCAAGAAGGAATTCCTCTTACCGATGATCTTGTAGTCACTTTAGGCATGGAACATGCTACAATACTGGTCTAAAATCAGCCTACACGAGTCACCAAATAGATCTTTAAATCTTTAGAATAAATTGTTGTAGCTTGTTGTCCAAAAGTAACTTTTATCTATTGTAAATTTGTCATAGATCTGTTGTGAATATCTAACTTGCATGCATCTGATTGATTCATTCCCCCACCGGGCATGCCAAAAAAATATTTATCTCTCAAAGTGCACCTATAGAGAGATGGTTGTAGGTGTTCTAAGCTTTACAAATTTTATCTCTCTCTTTTCATAGATACAATGGAAACACCTCAGGTCTGTGGGTATACCTATTTTGAGGTGAGTCTCTGGTATCAAGGGTTCCTTATTGATGTATCCTAAACTGATTTTAGGGGTTTAAGGGTAAAAGATGACTGTAAAATGAAATTAAAACTGAGGTGATACACCAAACTTGTATGAGGTCTTTGATTGAGTACATGCACAATTGATATGGAATGAATTTTGATGCACATGCCAACAATTTTTTAAAGATAATTAAGGGTAAACACTTTGATGTATTGAGGATAAAATCACAACAATACTTGCTAAGTTACACATACACATTAATATCATGCAAAAATTACTGAATTTGCAATAGGGTAAGATGATTAATCAAGGAATTCAACATTCACAAGATTAATGGAAACATACACAAGACTACAAATAATTGGAAAGGTAGAAAATACTTCACATTCAAAGGGAAAAACTAGCAGAAAATTGCTTCAACACTCTATATCTAAAAATTCCTCCTCTTTTGTGCTTTTTTTAAGGCACACAATATATAGAAAAATTGATTCACCCACCCTTCCTAAAAATAGACTAAGGTTGTACTCACCCATGCATCTATTTTTATCCTTTATTTAATAATAAATAAAGGAATAAAATAAAGCAAACTAATACAAAGAGGCATTAATAGCCTTTGATTACATCACAGTCAAACTACAGTTGATTGTCTATTTTTAAGAAAAAGCATGGGTGAATAATTTGCTAAAAATAAATCTTGCTTGATGAGCAAGTCTCCTTCTAGTGCATGCAAATTTTTTCTTTTTGTTGATGTGACATCTGAAATTCTGATCCACTTGTCCCCTTGGATGCACATGCAAAAATTTGATCTCTGTGTGTGAGTAAAGATAATCCATTATTTACAATATTTTGCAAAAATAACTCACCCAAGTATCCATCTTGATGGGGACCACCTTTAAGATCAGTTACGATATTGACATTCCCTTTGTCCTCTAGTGTGGTAACATGATTTATTTTTCCATCTTTTAAATATATCATTTGCAAAATACAATACCTTTTTTCTATGCTAACTCCATGTGGGGACCACTCTTAATAGGTGCACTTGTCTTTGTTGAGTTTGGCCTTCTTGTAGACTTGGGACATTGCCATGGTTTTAAACATATATATGGGGGCACTTTGTAAAAGGCCACCATGCCATACTCGACCACCTTTGATTAACACATGACCATGTAATTACTTGTCGGCTTTTGCATTTTGAAGGGAATAAGGTCTAGAATTTAACCTTTTCGGTGATCATTGTTTGGCATGTATGGTTTTTGGCCCCCTTTAATCATTTGGGACATGGACTATAGTTTAGATCATTTTGAAAGTCAAATGCAAATATTTGAAATGATTTTTTTTTTTAAATGATGGGGTTGGCCCCTCTGATATGATGATGACTCACCCTTTTAATCATTTGGTTGTTGGTTGACATTTAGAACCTGACCATGGTTAGGGTTTTATGATGCTTTTGCATTTGGTATTTTTTAACTTGTATTGATTTGTGGTTTTGATTTTGATATATTAATCTTTGATTGCCATTTGATATTTTGATCTGCTTTTTCTGGTTCTTTCATTATGATCTTTCTTTGATTTTGGGTCGATCCAACTGGTTGATCATTGAATAAATTGAATGAGTTGAATTGATTTTATTTGATTTTTTTTGAACGATTCTCAACCTTTTATTTCAATGTTATTGATTTTGATCTTTTGAATGTTGATCATCTGAATTTGGTTTTGAGTTTAAACAAACATTGAACCACTCAAACCTAGCTCATTTCACTTTTCATTTTCATTTTTTTGAGTGAATCCCTATTCCCTAAAAATTTTTTAGTTAGCCATTGTTTTGATTTTGAGTTCTTGACTCTTTGAAAACTCGGTTTCTGTGAGTCTATGAAATTAGTGAAAATATCTATTTATGATCTTTTGATCATTTTTTCTTTCTTTTGAGCGTAAATCTGAGATAACTTGAGAAAGGTTTTTTGAATATTGAGCTCTTTTAGTTTTGTATTTGATTTTTGTTTTTTTTTTTTAATTTCTCTCTTGGGTTTTGAAAGGTATTCCTTTTGAGGTGGTTTCCATTTCTTTTCTTTTGAGCTTTTTTATGTTTGGATTTGTAAATTTTTGGAGTCATTTTTCTTCAAAAGGTTTGAAGCCTCTGACTTTGATTTTGTTTTAATTTTCTTTTTAGGGTTTGAGATTCTTTATCTTTAACATGAAAATTATTTTTTTCATTGTTTTATGTGAAATTTTATATTGATACATTTGTTTTTTCATCATTTTTTCATTTCAATTTTTACTTTTTGTTTGAAAATTACTTTGACTTGGTTTTAAATCTAAAATTTTGAGGGTTTGAAAAATTTCAATTGCATCGATTTTTAGCTTATTTATTCTATTCTGATACACATTAATTTTCTTTGATTTTTGCTTCTCAATTCTCATTTATTTTCTTATATTTTTTCAAATTGTCCTTTTTTCAATTTGGAATAATAATTTTTTTCTTAAAATACTTGAATTTATTTCTTTAACTCGATTGTATTGCATGTTTTATTCAAAGCTTTTATGTTTGAGTTTTTTGAATACTAAATTAATCTATTTCCTTAAAATTTTGATTCTAATTTTTCTTGATTGATCTTATTTCAAACTCTTTCTTTTTTTTTTAATGGCTATTTTTTATTACATTAGCTTTTTTGATTTGGGTTATTTGATTTGGTTTTTTAGAAAATTTCAAAATTTTCTTAAGTTTTGAAATTGTGATTTAAGCATTTTGCTTTAGTTTTTTTGTATTAGCTTTGATTTTTTTTTAAAACATTGATTTTTGGGTTTTGTTTTTATTTAAATTTTTCATTATTTTAGAATACCATTCTAATTTTTGATTGACTAAGAGTTGATTTTTATTATAATTTTGAGGGTTTTGAATTCATTCCCTTGAGTAGATGGGATTGTATTTTTATTAAACTCATTTCTTCTTTTTTCTATGTTTTAGTAACCATTAATGGGTTTTTTTGATTACAAACTTATTCTTGATTCACTTTTCTCTATACTAGAATTTTCAATTTTTGATTTCATTTTTGAATGTGGTTTTTTTTCCTTGAATATTTTTGAGCTCATTACATGTTTTTTTTATTTTAAGCATTTTTTTGTTTTGTATTTGAAACTGGGTTCTTCTTTTATTTGAAATTTCTCTATTTCTAAATTTGATAGTTTAACATACATACTAGAATGTTTACTTTCCTTTTACTTATTATAAATTTTTTAATTAATTATATACAATTCCCATTTCTATTAGAACATTGTGATGTTTATTTACTATTTACATTTGGTTTGTAGAAGGAAATTGCATTTATTTGATTTATTTCTTACTTTTTTGTTTGTATGATTTAAAAAAATTGAAGGTTTTTTTGAATGTTGTTTCATTAGATCAAGAATATTTGTTGGATATAAAGTGCTACTTATTCTCACTTTGACTATGATGATGATTAATAATTTCTTTCACATATGAAGTTCTAATATTTTCATTTAATCTATTTAATTTTCATTAAGATTATAGTATTTGGTTCTTTTTAGAACTTCTTTATTTGTATTATTTAAATTTTCTTATTGGCCTTAATCTTTTGCTTTTTAACACCTGAAACTTTAAATGATTTTTTTTTCAATTTCATTTTTTGCTTTCTTTGATCTCTTTCTTTCAAATGGTTTTAATTTGTAATTTCATATTCTTATTTCTTTTATTTAATTCAGTTGTTAAGCTATAATGAATGCTCCAAAGTACTTCAATTTGATGACTGAAAGTGTAGTCCATTTCTTTTCTATTTAATACTACATTTCCTTTTTATTACAACTTTGATATGCATGTTGGAAAATTTAAAATGTCCATTTTACATGGTGAAGCCCTGTCAAAATTTTCCTAGAATTCTTTTTTTATTTTTTTTTTTGTAATAGATGTATTTTCTTATTCAAAATACAGAATGTATCACTTTTCTATTGAAGTTGATTTGTTGTTGGAAACTAAAACATAATAACTATTATCTTGATCATGGCATGCTTTTACTTTCTCTATCACTTATTTGATTTACATACAACTTTTAAAGCATGTGTTTAGTTAAAACAACATGATGGAAAGTTGTAAATGTCCATTTTACATGGCGAAGCCCTATCAAAATTTCCTCATATTTCTTTCTCATTATTTTTCAACTATAATCTTATCTTTATTTAACTTCAACCCTTAAATTTTGATTCTTTTCTTCAGTTGTAATCTGAAACATGTAATTTTGTCTACAATTCTCTCCTTTTTTGTATTTGTAACTTCTTTTATCCCTAGAATAGCTACTTGAACTTTGAGTTGCATTCTTCCTTCATTCCAACATGTACTTATGACTCATCTGCTTCATGTACCATAGGATAGAAGTTATTGAACTCTGCAATCTTTATCCATAGTGAGGACTGTAAGATATGATTTATTTATTCTTGGCTACAACCTATACCTACACACTTGAGAAAATAGTTAGAAAATATTTAGGCTTTTTGGCCTCTCTTATGTCCATGTTTTTCTTTTCTTCTCTTTCCTTCTTTTTTTTGTGAGTAAATCATGTATATTGTTTGATCTTCAAGTAATCTATATCTCTTGTTATTAAGAGATCCATGTGCATGAATTAGGATAGTATAGGAATATGGATTAACCCTGAGCTCATAATTGATGATTTTCTCTTTTCTTCTTTTCAGGTATAGTGCTTTTAGCAATGAAGATGGAGAGGGAACAAAGCTGAAGATGAGGATGCATCAACCGAAGGAGAAACCTCAAGGAAATGATGGGTTCACTCATACTCCTTTATTTTCTCTTTCATGCATGTGTACCTCTTATTTCAGTAGTTGTACTTTACTTTCTAATTACATCCCATGGCTTGTGTGGGAACATTTGAAATTCCTTATGAATAAAACATTGAATTGTGAAATTGAGTTGTGTATTTCTTTCTATATTTTTGCTTTCTGATATGGATTGTATGATGAACTAAACAACCCAATAATATAATTGAATGTCTTAATCATGAAGGAAATAACATTAAAGAATACCTAACATCCAGTAATGAACTCTAATTTCTATAATCTACGTCATGATTTCTTGCTCCAAAACCTAACACTGGGGACCCCTAACAATCTAATAACAAATCATCAAACATTACACAATATGCCATAGTCACGAAAATGTCGTTGTATCCATCCAATATTCCACTTATGCCATAGTGGTTGATATCCTAATCCCCTTTTGTTTGTTTTGAGAAAATTACCTACACAATCACACAATACCTAGTTCGGCCTCCTATCTACATAAAAGATAAAATATACGCACAAACATCAATAAACATCCTCATATAACTAAATCATCATCTAAAGCAAACAATGCTATCATTTATATATAATTTCAAGAACATCTCAATTCAACCATTTCATCAATATCAACAAGATCACGAGATTACTTCAAATGCTAAATCATAGTCAACATGATGAGTACTATGAATGCCAAAATATATATGGTAACAACACATTATCATCATCAATATAAAATGTCTCTTTGTGTCTCTAATAATCCACATAAATGATACTATGAATCACAATCCATCAATAGTAAGAATCTCTCTATCATATAACATCATGATAAAACAAAATGATATGATAATATTCATTTCTATAGTCAACAGATAATCAAAATCAAAATATAATAAAAGTCAAAGAGGAGTGGGCACTACATAATTCTATAGACAATTTCTTGATTTTTATTACAACCAAGCATGATAATCTTGACAAGGATACCTAGGTATATGTCTTGGACTCATGAATGAAAGGATAATATTTGTTCTACTTGGGTAAAATGGAAGCTAAAGGTAAGCCATCCTTGGTTCGGTAATTTCATGTAGAAGGAAAATAATGGATGGTGTATGGGCTTGAGAGAAATCAAGTTTGTAATGGAAATAAGAGTCTAATTAAATTCTGATTATGATTTTATATTACATTTTTTCACCATCAAGGAAAATAAGTTATAGGATAATTTGTGTAGGATATTGTGAGGAGCTAAAGAATTCTCAAATAAGCTCAAAAGTAATATCATCATAGAGATTTTCGGTTCAAGTGGTGTTGGGACATGAGGAAAGTTTATGAATCTTCCCAAAGATTTTTTTACTTATATTCATCCACAGCTTGAGGTGATATTGCCATCATGTGGAGTGTATTGTGTTTAAGAGAAAAGTGCTAAACGAGCCTCATGTCATGTTATGTTGTCTCAAAGTAATTCCAGGATAGGAATGGAGAATTGGGAATATCTTTTTTTTTTTTTTTTTTTTGAAAGTATCACCGTTGTCCTATATATCAATAAGCTTCGTTGTTCACATTTTAATTGTTCTTACACTTTAGAATATGTGTTTTTGTATCATGTTTGATTGCGAGTTCAACTAAATATCTTTTTGATCTTGTTTGTGTTCACAACTAGATCATGTATGTGTGTTGAAGATAAATTTTATATTGTTTTTCCTATTTGTTTGTTTTGAAAGTTTATGAAGTCCATTTGAGATACATTTAAATGCAAAATTATGAAACCAATAATTCGATGAACATGTATTATCGGAGTTAAAATCACATTTATTGTGCATGTGTTTTGTTTATTGACTTGTTGGTTTATCTTGCTTGTTTCAAGGTTTTCTTGGGAGAAAAATATTTTTAATTTTTTAATAACATGTGGTGATCAAACATAAAGGAACGAGGAAAATACCAAAAAGGTATTATGTTTCTACCATTATTAAAATATCTATAATATAAGGAAAAGATAATACTTATAATGTTATTAATACAAAAAAATGTAGATCTAGCAATGCTACATTTTTAAAAAACAAGTTTCTAAGTTTAAAACCAATTTGAACAATGAAAATTACATAACCAAATGTATAAAATCTAAAATAAAATTTAATCTAGTTTTTGGTGAGAGTTTCCTAATCTAAACATTTAAATGCAAGTTTACAAATGTAAAAACCGTAACTATTTGCATATTTTTGGATTTTTTTCGTATTTACAATGGTAAATTTACCTAGATATGAGAACATAGAAACGAAATCACCAATCTAAACCTAAAGATTGATCTCATAGATGGGAAAACACTAGAGAAAGATTTGTTTTTATATTTTAATCTATTTAATTAATAGAAAGTGTAATGAAACATGTAATTTCAAATTATCTTCTTCTTTTTTATTTGATTTTTGATTTTTAGATTACTAACAAAGCAATATAAATCAAATTTGGTTTATGAAGCCAAACAAATCATTGAAGGGTGGCACCAAATTTTTTTAGTTGCAGTTCTAGGCATTTCTAGGAAGAATTGAAAGCAAATTGGAAGTTGCAGGTACTATTACAGGGTGAAACATCTCACATACGCTACCATTCCAAGTGATTTCTTCAACAAAGTCATGTAGAAGCCTTGGAAGACTAATACATGACTTTTGTGAACGTGGGAGCAAGAATATACATTGTAAATTATGCCTAGTAGAAAAAAATATAGTTGCAGTTTGTGGAATTCAACAAAGGTTATGGTTTGTAATCAGTGATGTTGCTCATGTTATTACAAATAAAATCAAGTATAGGTGCATTTATTTCTAATTCTTTCTTTATGTTTAAATGAGATTACTTTATGTTGATTTCTTTAGTTTATTCCACATTTACAAGTTCCAAAAATGAAATGAAAAATAAAAAGGACAACTCAATTGAAGAAAAAATGTCATTTATTCATTAAGAAATAAAGTTTCCCACACAAGTCGTGAGATCTAGCTTATGTGTATAAGAAAAATAAATAGATATACATACAAATATAAGTAAATAAGGAAAGAGGAAACCCATCATTTCCTGAATGATTTTGTTTTCCCCTTGGCTCCTTTCTTACAACTACGCCATGTACGTGCTCCTCTTCCAAAATTGCAACACCTATTGTGAAAAGGAATAAGTGGTTAGAGATCATGGTGTTGTCAATTATCATGTAATTACAACTTCAGGAAAAAGAATATCTAGAAACACATACATACAAGATTTCCTAATGGAAAATTAGAGGCTTGAATAGAAAAGTGGATAACATCATCATTCAAGAGCATTCAACAATTTCCCATTAAAAGAGGTAAAGAGGTTAATAGCCTTAACTTTTATAACTATTGTTTTTAGTTGTGCGAGTACAATTGAATTTTTTCTATTTTCTAAAGAGAAAGCATCACATTTCACATTTAGAAAAGATAGTCAAAATATGTAAGTGCACTTGAAAAGATAACAACATTCAAATAAGGTAAAAATTTATATTAACATAGCTCATTTACGTAAGAGACACAAGCATGATAAAAATAGTTAGGTTTCGTGAAGAAAATAAGTGTATCCACAAGGCATATTTTAAGGAAACAATTGTTGATGCAAAATCACAAAGCACCCCCAAATGACCTCGGTTTGAGTGGGGCATCTGATGTGATCTACATAACATGGGACCATCTCTCAAGCTATGGAACTTACATACTTGAGATGGCCCTCCGAAGAAATTCGGCTTCTTCTTCCCGATCCTAATGCTAAAGTACTATTAATGCATAATCGACGCCAAACTAAACCTATCCTAACAATGCCAAGGAGACAAAGATAGAGAAAGTGTGTAAAGAGGGAAATCCTACACTAATGAGGTGATAAAAATGATAAGGGGAGTGTTGGTCACAATATCAGCTGCTTGAAATGGAGAGAGGTGAGAAATTGAGAGGATGGATAGATGCATCACGATCAAATATGAATTCCGCATAGAACACCACTTCAACCCATTAAACATAGCTCTCAAAACCTACAATAGACACCAGAAGTATGCACAGTATACCCTGAAATGATGAGAGGTGAGAAGAGACAATAAAATAAGAAAGGATAGACAAAATACATCACGAAACAAATTTTATTGCTCCAAAAGTTCACAAGGTACACCATCAATGGGAAAGAGTCAAGAAAAAGAAATTATAGAGCCATGAGAGGTGGCTTAAGCTCCACATTCCACCTGAGGGAAGAAAGAGAGAGGGGGAAGGAGAGAAAAGATGACCAACCCTTTGAAATATGCCCCTCATTTACAATATATAGAAGAATAAGTGAAAGAAAAAGGGAAATTTTTAATCATGCTCCAACGATCCCTGTAATGCATTGAATTCTACCTGTAAAAATGGTGAGCATCAATGTGAAACCCATGCACCCATCACTATCCCTTGTTGGGAAAGAAAAGAGGCCCATTCTTCATCATGGAGGTAGGTGGGAGACTTGACAACCTTGAAAATGGTAGACTGGATCATTAATGGTGGAAAGTGAGTAGCAAGCGCTAAGAGCTTTCCAAAACATCCCCTCCCGATAAAATCTAAGCTCCCAATAAAAGTTATGGCTGCCTCAAGGTGCTTCGTGTTTGGGGAGTATTCGTATAGATCCTCATGGCATCTTTGTGCATCTTAAGATTTCGCCCCCTCCATTTTCACTCTTATTGTTGTGCCGAATTGACACATGGTATCATCTACGGGCCTACTCTTGTTTCCTTTGTGGTTTTTCCGAGTCCCTCCTATTCGGCGGTACTATGTCTTAACCTAGATATGTGCATGCTTTGCACTCATTTAGGGATGCTCCTTTTATTGCACCTTTGAAGCTATGATGATTGGACAATTACGGACATTTGTTGGCTCTTCTATACTTAGCCAATTCAATGGCCAAATATCTCCCCTTTTTGACTCGACCACGTCATGAGCCCACACTCATTTGGGAACCCGCTCTTGATTCTTCCTATGAAGTTGCATCGAGCTGACATGTAGAGGCTTTCATTGGTCCTTTGAGATTCTTTCTTTGGGTTGCTCCTTTGAAGTTACATGGATGAGGTAAGTGCAGGCTTCCACTAACCTGTTATACTTATCCAATTCAACTGGTCGGGTCTGCCTCCTTTTGACTTCTTGCCACGTGGTGAGCTTGTGCTTGTTTGGGCACCACCTCTAGATTTTCACTTTGAAGATGTGCCAAGCTTACGCATGGAGGATTTTTGCTCATTTGGAAACACTTTTTATACCTAACCTTCGAGAGGTGTGTCAATTGGACATGTAAAGGCTTTCGCTTCCATGAGACTTTTAAACTACCAACTCTGTCTCCTTTTCAGACTTAGGACATGTGGAAAGCTAGCGCTCATTTAGGGACTATCCCTTATGTCTCACTTCTAAATTTTCACCAAGGTGAAACGTGGCACCATCCGTTGGCCTTAGAAATTTCAATGACCGATTCAACTTTTTGAGGCTCTTACCATGTGGCGTTTTGGCACTCGTTGCGGACCATATTTTGGGCTTGAGATTTGAATATGTGCCAATTGGAAAAGTCAACACTTCAGTAGGTTTTGTTCTCTTGAACTGATTCAATGGCTGGCTCTGCCCGTCTTTTTGAGTCTAACCACATGCATGGCCTACACACATTTGGGACCTTTCCTTGATGCACCTTTTGGAATTTCGTTGAGATGACATGTGGTGCCTTCAATGAGTCTGTTTGCTTGGCCAAGAGTCGATTCATATGTGAAATCAAAAAAATTCAAGCCCTTCATCCTGTTCTCTTTCCCGATGATCCTGTGGTCTCTTTTAACATTCTTGGCATCCTTTTCTAACCATTCTCCTCCATTATCAATCCCACCTACCCCTTTATTCAGATTGATTGTGAGCTCACATGTTTGAGCCGACCCTTTGACTATCTCCTGTGCAAGGTCATGTTTGATCAATTTTTCCTCAGGGGGAAAAATTAGTATAATAGTTTGTCAACTCACGGGGATATCTATTTGATAGATGAAGAGACTAGTAGCCTAGGAAGTATCCATTGTGCATGAATTCACGAATGAGAGCCCAGGTACTAATCTTAACCCTAAAACCATGAGCCTGACTACTTACACTTGGTGACCTTGAACATGGCCCACTATGTGCACTCTCAATTTTCATAAGAAAATATTAGAAATGAGGTTTTGAGAGTAGAAAAATATCTTAACCTGGACCTTCACGTATCTCGAAAATGTACTATTAGAATATTCACCCTGGAGGTATACTAAATCCGTATAGTGATACAACCCTAGAGCAACAAATCACCACAACACCACTATGTAAAAAAATTAAAATCATACATATCTCAAGTGGGATATGCAGAGTGTGCAAGGGCACTTACTCTACTCAAAACAAATATACTCCTATTCCTACACTAACCCTATAAAATAAAATGGGAATGACCACCGTGGTGAACTGGTGGGGCACTTATCTTGTCGAACCAACAACTTAGGTTCAAACCCGGTCCTCAGGATTTCATATCTTGATTTACCCGCAACATGTGGAGTGGGCCATTTTCATGTCACCTTGGGGGTTGGGGATGACCCTATGGTGAATTGGTGGGGTGCTTAGCTTTGTATATCCAATAACCTGAGTTCAAACCTAGCCTCTTCGATTAATTTTGGGTGGAACAACACTTAAATTAGAAAAGCTGATAGATAGTGGGAGAATGGATGGAAAGAATGAAAAGCGGGAGTCGGGGAAAGGATAGAGGTAGAGGTAGGGAGGGCTTGCGGACCATGGCGGGGAGGGAAAGACCACATTCTAGCAATGTGGGATCTCCAGTAGGTGGGGGTGAGCATGATAATGGTGGGCGGGGTAAGAAAGGGGAGGAACAATACCCTAATCCCAGGGTTTTAAAATTCACTGGGACTTCATTATAGATAGGTGGGAAAAATATTGCAACAGAATTAGAAGCAACGGTTCTATAGGTCATCATGGTCTAGATATTTCCCGGAAGACTACCTCTTTCAAAGATATACTCAAAACAACAACGGAAACGATCCCCAGGAAAACAAACAACAAGTAATATGGCCTACTTGGTTGATTTGGCCGAGGATATTCCCTTTGTAACCATCGAGAACCCTGAGGTGGAGGAATATTTCAAAAATTTATCAAAAGATGTAGTGATGATTAGGTTTAATGGGTTCTAGCCTTCCTCATCCACTTTGTACCTGTGGGTATTCAATACTTGGACCAATAAGTGTGAAATATCCCTCTATTCTAAGGGATTTTTTGTTGTCCATTTTAGAGAAGCTGAAGATTATCAGTGATGTTTGACAGATGGTTTGTGGTTCTAGGGACATGTGAGTTTATTTATAACTCCATGGTTTCCAAATTTTGATCCAAACACATATTTGGTTTCCAAAACACCTATTTGGGTTAGGCTCCCTAATCTCCCCTTGCATCTGTGGTATGCCCTGGAGGATATTGGTAATGGTTTGGGAAATTTTATCAAAGAAGACTTAGATAGAACACATTTGGGTATGTGTACTAATTCTTGTATGTGAGTTGAATTTGATTTGAGAAAAGGAATACCAGATTGGATCAATCTTAAATTTGGTGATTTTAAGCACCTTTAGATCTTAGACTATGAGAATATTGCATTCCGGTGTAGATTATGCAGAAATATGGGTCATCCACAAGCCTCTTTTCCCTTCAACAAAAACTACAAATCTACAAAAAGAATGGATCAACCTCTTCTAGTGGTTGGGACTCGTGTAACCTTGATTTGGTATCTACTTTGAATTTTAAGGATGCTCCAAATAATCCAAACCCCATAAATAAAGTAGACACGGGAAGGAGGACTCGAGATGGGAATTCGGAAAATCACACAGGCTGCAAGTAGAACAAAAATAGGATATTATTCAGAAATTTTGAAATCAGATTAGGATTCCATGTTTGATAAAATTATTGCTTCAATGACCAAGGCAAGTGGTTCAAATTAAAAAAGTGAAAAAACAAAAAGGGTAGAATGGGCAGCATTGACGATTATTTTCCATCGCAAGGTGGGACGTAATTTTTTATTTTAGCTTGTTTTGGTTTTCCTTATAATTTTTAAGTCGTTGTTCAGATGTAGTTTCTTTACCTTTGGCTTCAAAATCCTGTTGCTATCCAAAGGATCTAGCCTCTGCTTTAGGAATAAGGAATGGGTCCCTTCGACCCTCTTTATCAATAAAAAAAAACCTAGCAAAGAAAAGATAAACAAAGCCTGCTACATGCAGGGAGAAATAACTTCCCTTCTTTAAAAAATGTGGCCATGTATATGATTTAGCACTGAACATGGATCTTATTATGATTGAGAAACCGATAAGAGGCCGATCCTCCACCCAAATCATCAAGGTATCAACATCAATAAAAAATACCTCCTCAAGCTGATTGACATTGGAATTTTAGAAGTGTTAATGGTGACCCTTGGTGCTTTGATACTCATCCTCATGCCCTGGAGTGGGCATGACTGGTTTTTTCTTCTCCCTTGCCTCCAATGAAGCCAAGTACCTTATAGGGCACAACCTAGTCCTTTGAATGTACCAATGGTTATGAATTTCAAATCTGAAAATGGAGTCTTCCTATGGACCTTCTTGGGAGGATGGTGTGGGAGAGATGGGATCCTCGTGCCACTTTCCTTCCTCCATCATTTCCTAAAGAATGAATTGCTCTTGGAAAACCTCTTCATCTAGCATGAATTTTTTCAAATCAAAATCTTCTATCCACTTCTCTAGAGCACTATTTTGAGTAGCAAGTTCTTCTTGAAAGATCTCCTCTGTCATGGGTTCGTCAATCAAATCAAGCCCTTCAAATGAAAGAAAAAAATCTTCAATGATGCTTTCTTTATCAAGTGGCTTCAAATCTAATTTTACCTCTTGCGATTGCTCCTCTTCAATGGTAATTGGAGCTGGTTTTGCTTCCTCTTCCCGAACTAGTTGTGTAGCCTGGATTAGATCAACATTCCCTTCGGATAAAGTTCCATTAGGAACACCGCATTCGAGATCATATAGACTATTGATATTCTTCCTATTGTTCCTATTCTTCTTCTCACATTTGCAAAGCTAGCTTCCACCACTTATGGTCCGACCACGACCTCCTCTCAAGGTTTAACCATCCAGGGATTTTTGTAATCCTAAATCGAGATCCAAGGTTACTAAGTTTTTGATCATTCCTTCTCCATTTTTCTCTCCTTCTTATTGCTCTGCTTGATTGGTTTTTGGATTTTCTCCCTGACATGGGCTCGAGAAAGTAGGAGGAGTGGCAAGTGGGTTCTCCACTAGTTGTTACTTTATTCGTGGTGGAGGGGAGAAATTACTTTTGGTTCCCGTGGACGGGAGTTGAATTGGGAAGGGAAAAGGAAAGAGGAAATGAGATGCGTTGGAATACTATGGGATGGAAAAGGGAAATCAACACTTGGGGCAGCAGATGGGGAGCTAAACTCATGACACTACTGCGATGATACCGATCGAGAAAGAGGAAAAGAAAAACTATGAGATGGCAGACCTACCCATTGAAAAGGTTGTCTTGTGTCCAACTCATAAGCCTCAATCTCCTCAGTCCATTGCACAAGTTGGGGCAGCATCTTAACCATGAAGTCAAGCTTCTCCTACGGGTTGTAGTGTCTTGGAAAAGGGCCTTTCCATGGACAAAGATCCCTACAACCAATCCTGAATGCTTTCATTTGTGTTATAGCCTTGGATTGCACCATGCTAGCCTTCATTCTTTAGATCTTCTCCAGTAGATTAACATTCTCCATATAGTTGTTATCATTATGTGTGTAACCTTTCTCTTGATAAGATTCATGGCCAAAATGGTTTTGAAATTGCTCATAAGGGTAAGCATAATGATTTTGGATCTGATCATAATGCTGATCTAGAGGAGTTGGGACATACATTGGAGGTTGATTACACTGTTGTTGCAAGTGTGAGTTCCAAGTTGGGAATGAAGTCATGACCACAAAAATTCATGAAATGGAAGAAAATGAGAGACATGGAAAGAGGAATGGGTTGAAATGGATGGGAATAATGTTTGTAACTTCGAGAGATGTGGGTTGTTGACAAGATGGAGTTGTTATATGTGCTTGAAAGTGCCTCGAAATGTTGAGATCTTAACCAAGAGCACATCAAACCCGATGAAGTGAAGTGGTAAGGTTTTTCATCTTGGTCCCACTTGGCATGTAAAAGCTGTTAATGCAAAATCACAACACCCCAGAGTGGCCTCATATTTGAGTGGGGAATCCAATGTGATCTGCATAACAAGGGACCATCTCTCAAGCCGTGGGATGTGTGGACTTGAGATGGCCCTCCGTAGAAAGCCAAATTCTTCCCGATCCTAATGCTAAACTACTCCTATTGGAGAAATGATGCCTAACTACACATATCCTAACAATGCCAAGGAGACATGGAGAGAGAAAGTGTGTAAAGAGGGAAATCATACACTAACGAGGTGATAACACCAAGAAAAGGGGAGTTCTGTCACAATCTCAAGGTGACCTTAAAATATGAGAAGTGAGCAATGGAGAGGGTGGACGGATGAATCACGGACCAAAGATAAATGTCACACATAACACCACTTCAACACATTAAACACATCTCTCAAAAATTACAATAGACACTAGAAGTATGCGTAGTATACCCCGTAATGATGAGAGGAAAGAAGAGACAATAACATAAGCAAGGATGGAAAAAATGCATCATGAAACATATTTTATTACTCCAAAAATTCACACGATACACCATCGGTGGGAAAGAGGCAAGAAAATGCCATTACAGAGCCACGAGAGTGGGCTTAAGCTCCACATTCTACCCTAGGGAAGAAAGAGAGGGCGATAGGAGAGAAACGATAACCAACCCTTTGAAAATTTCCCCTCCTTTACTTTATATAGAAGAATGAGAGAAGGAGAGAGGAAATTCAAATCCTTCTCCAACCACCCCTACAATGCATTGAATTCTTCCTACAACAATGATGAGCTTCAATACAAAACCCATGCCCCCATCATTGTCCCTTCTTTGAGAAAGAAAGGTGGCCCATTCTTCATCATGGCAGCACATGGGAGACTTGATAGCTTCGAAAATGGTGGAATGGATCATTAATGGTGGTAGATGAGTAACATGCACCAAGATCTTTCCAAAACATCCCCTCCGCTCAAATCTAAGCTCTTGGTCGAAGTTATGGCTTCCTCGAAGGTGCTTTGGGTTTGGGTTCTATTTGTGTAGATCCACGTGGCATTCCCTCACATCTTAAGATTTCACCCCCTCCCTTCTCACTCTTATTGTTTCGCCAAACTAACACGTTCCATTGTCTTTGGCCTCCTCTGGTTTCCTTTGTGTTTTTCCCGAGTTCCTCCTGTTCGGTGGGGTACTATGTCTTACCATAGACACTTTGATTCTTCATACTTATTTGGGGACACAACTTTTGTCGCGCCTTTGACTATCTCTGTGCAAGGTCATGTTTGATCAATTTTTCCTAGGGAAAAATTGGAATAACAACTAAAAACTTTGATTAGATTTTATGTCCTATAAAGGAAATAATTGAGAACAACATTGAAAGGTTACTTCCAAGGTTTAGGTTTAATAAACATATTTTGACAGTGGAGTCTGTCTTCCAAGATAAATAATTTTCTCATGAGTTATATAAAAAAATCTCTTCAGGATACATTTTTTCATAAAATTGTAAAATGATTATACATTTGAAAGAATCCATCAATAGAACGGATTCATTCTTGTTCGATACACATAATGGAAGTACAAGTTCGCATCAAGAACAAGGAAATAGTCTAGAAAGTTCAAGAATAAACATATTTTGCATATTACAATCTTCAATTTAAATTACGCTTTCAAGATAAGAAGAGATTCAATAGTGTCATTGCTCCAACAATACAAGTTTCTCGTATTAAGTATGTATGTAACAACTTATATAAATCCATTAAACAATATAATTGAAATGGAGAGCACAAGTGAAATAGATAAAAAGGTACAACCAAGAATTGAGGAATCATCAAGCATAAAATAATATATCCTTGCAAGCTAAAACATAAACAATATATTGAGGAAAGCATAAATCACTTCATATAGATGAAGATAAATCCAAAGATGATAGAATGATAAAAATATATATATATTTACGTCCAAATAATTTCAATCCAAAATTTAGAAAACAAACAAGCTATAATCACCATCAAGTTTCATCAAAAGTTAAAGCTTTCGACTTCATCAAACTTTATGGTTTAAAGCGTTCAACAACCAAATCAAAGTTATGATGTCACATTTAAGGATGAGAGTCCTAACAACATTGAGAAGAATGAATCGTTTACATATAAAATAAAAAGTGATGTAGCTAGGTGAGCTACAAATGAGTTAAGTATTTCACAATGCAATAGAGCCATTGTGCACAACCCGAGACATAAACCAAATGACATGACTATGAAAAGTTAAAATAAGTTTGTAGAGAACATTCTAATGAATAAAACAATCTATCAATGCAATAATATAGAGTTAGTGTTTCATATAAATAGTACATGTATGCTCAAGATCAAAATACGAATATGCAAGAGCATAAAAGTTAATTTGTTTCAGATCTTACACTCGTACATTGTTTAAGTATTTTGAGGTTGGTTTTCTAGAGAATGGAGAAATTAAACTTTGATGGGGTTATCTTTGAAATTGGAATGTGAAAAAAATTCTATCATAAAGAAACCGAGAGAACCAAATCAGGCGAGAATCATTAATCAAACTTTCAAAGCACAAAAAGTAGGCATCAAATCATTTCGATGCTTAACAATAAATAAATAAAAATTTAGTAAGGGAAATAGAAACATTTTAAGCCAATAATCCATGGATAAGAAAAACACGTCTTGTTATAGCACCACACACCAAATTGGCATGAAGGGTGAAAACAAAGAACCAAATTGAATAGATCTACATTACCCAACAAGGCGGGGTTTTGGTAACATCACAACAAATATATAAAATCTACACCACGAAAGACCACGGATATGTGTTATAAGGAGAGTATAACAAATATGGATCCTTTCATTCACCCACTTGATCAAACCATACTAATACAGAAAACCCCAAACCCGGAGACTGAGTGACGAATACCAAGAAATCAATAACATTGAGTATCAATTTACACATAGAACAAAAGAAAATGATGATTCAGACTTAGATATAAACATTAAGAGAAGAAATGTGAAAGGTTTTACCAATTTGGCATGGAGATCCTTAATTAGTTCCTTTGAAAAGATAGAATCAGAGCTAAAATTGACCTCTAACAACTAACCCATTACGATCAAGTGATCTCGAGCCATACAATTGTGGTTGTTCAAATCCACTCCAAACAAAGATCACATTTTTGAAAAGAACAAAACAAAACCTACAAGGGAATAACAACCCAACACAACAAGACGGGGAAAAAGGAAATTGCATAACTTCTCATTATTTCAAGAAAGGAAGAAACCTCAAAATGTTGACCATTTTTGTACCTTCACAATAGCACAATGGACTCATGGGAGAATAGTTTAAACTCGAAGTGACTGGATATAAGAGCTCGAATGAATGAAAATGGCGGCCTTGAAATTTCCATAGTTTCCACTCTGCGGAAGTCTTGATTCAAAGTGCAAATGAAATATTTTTAGGGTTTCTTACCCTAATTTCCCCAAAAGGTTTACCTAGGTTAGCCAAGTAAGGTTAATGCTAATCATGATGGGTCAAGGATTTTGAAAAACCTTATCCACTAATCAAGGTTCCATGATGGGTATGTTACAAATTTTTAATAATTTTTTTCTTTTGCATGAGAAGGGTAAACAAATAAGACCATGTTATCCGAAGTAAACAGAATCAATTCTAACACCTTGAATAATAAGCCATGCCTCACCTATTGGGTCATGTAGGAGATAAATGAAAAATTAGTGTAGCAAAGACCCTTTCTTAGCCACGTGTTCTAGGAATAAGACAAGTAATAAATTACATGCATGGATCAAAAGTGGAATAATTCCAAAATTAGACTTTTGCACTAGAGAAAAAATAGACTTATGGGAGATAAAATAAGGATAAGATTTACTTTTATGCTTCCATAATTACCTTAATATCCCCAAAGAGGTCCTTACACATGCCTTTAGATAGTCAACATCGAGTTGAATGGATGATTTGTACTCCATGTACCCTATTTTTAGCATTTTATTCATTGTAAAATTATATTTTGGAAGATATATTCAAGATGCATGTGTGGGATAAATAAATGAGTTGCATGTTCTATTTTTTGAGGGGTTGGATGAGGACCTTTCTTATGTCTTGTATGCTTTTAAAAGAAAGAAAAGGGGACTTTTTTTTCATTGTTATGATGTAAAATTTTACCGTTAAACCTAGTTGAAATAAAGAAGACTTTTTTATTCCTTCAAATTCAGATTTATGCAGTTTGTTAATGTAGGTTCAAAGTGTATAACAATGATTTCTATAATTCCTTTACATACTTGACAATTTCACAACACCTGCGCTTATCTCATTTTGACATTTTTGTTAATCACATAAGTGTTTTTAGATGAATTTGTGAGTGCAAGATTTGCTAGACAGATATGGAAGTGAAATTATCATCTCTTGTATCATTCATCAAGTGTTTTTGTACAATTTATGTCCCATAGTATTTGAGTGTCACCTTTACCAATTTTCATTTTTACATTTCTTCTAGCCTTCAACCAAGACAAATTTAGAAATATAGTGATCAACCAAGGGAACCAACCTTCTCTAGAGCTTACCCTCGATCTGAGGCACCCACAACTCGAAGGAGATCCCATTATGCCGGATTAAGTCATAGTTAGATAGCCCATCCAGCACAGAGGTGTACTTTGGACCTATAATAGTTTTTGGCACACTTGGTGGGACAAGAACCTATTTTTGAAGTTATTTGTAAAATGTAGTTAATGATGATTTTCCCACATGGTTGTTTCTAGAGACATAATTGATCAATATCATCAACCTATTTTAGAAGTAATCAACACACAACACAATTTAAATGAAGATTTACGATTTACTATTAGCCGAGAGTTTCTCAATGCTCGAATTGCTTACTACCATCAGCATTTTGGATTATGATTCTGATAGATCTTCTCTTTTACAGTGAAGATTTGTTGCGAGATAGAAGGGTATAATCATAGATTTTTCTATGTTGCATTCCTAAGTCTAGAACTAGACCAACAAAAGAGGTATTCCGCTTGATTTTATTCAATTACCTAAAAATTAAGCTAGGAGAAGAATATTAGGAAATACTACACCCTATAATAGGCCCAATATTGTCAATCTTCCTTCCCAAAACATGAATGTTGTGATCCAGATCCCTATTTTCCCAATGACTGCCCCAACTAGAATTCATAGTTTTGTGCCTTTTACTAATGGCAGCCCTTTACAAATTGTTTTTTATCATGACATACCCACTACTTATTTAAAGTTCATTCCATATTTCACTGGTGGAAACTAGGTTTCTCTTACCGAACACATTAGAGATGTTGCACCCCTTTGTTTTATGCATAATATTACTCATGAATATGTTTTTGTAAGGTTGTTAGCTGCTTCTTTTAAAGGAAAATACCTTTAATGGTATAGGATTTTGGCATTAAGATCAATCAGTACTTGGGATGGACTGGGTGAAGCCTTACAAAAATAGTTAGAAGACAAATCTGATCATTTATCCCTTATTGAGAAGCTTACTACCATTAAATGTGCACCCCAAGAGTTCATGACCAATTTTAATTTGAGATTCACTAGGACTTGGGAAAAGATTCTAATAGTAGTTAAGCCTACACTTAAACATGCTTTTTGTATTATTTATGTGCATTAAATAGTGACATTATTGTTATGATTTATTCCATGGGTGGTACTACTCTTCTTGCAGCCTTTGACATTGCAATAAGAGCTGAAAACAACCTTATACAAGCTGGAAAGTTAGCACCTAGACACTTTATTCCCATTTCTTAGAAAGTGTACTTCTTAGCACAGCACATGCAAACCAAATTTTGGCAAAACCTTATACAAGTTGGAAAGTGATGGTGGTGGATTTTCCACCTTATTTTTCTATGTGCTTATCTAGAGACTTCACATCAAAAATTGGTGGCTATATTTCAGCAAATTGGACATATCTAGTTTTTAGAACCCAATATGGAGCTAAGATAGCTATCATTTTAGATCCCTTATCAAATTTTCATATCAATCCTTTAACACCTAGTGTTGTTAATGCAAATTATACTATAAGTGAAGAGCTACTAGGTGAGTCGAGAGGCTAAAACTGGTTATGCCTTAGAAGGTGTCCCATATATTTACAAGGATCAAAGAACTGATGAAGATAATGAAAATGACATGTGGAAAACCATTAATGAGAAAATCATTGAGGAGAAAGGCCTTGGAGTTTATTACATCCATGAGGACACCGATGTAACACCATCTATGGAGAGGGAAAATCGGCGAGATAATGGTTTATGGAAAATTTATTTTGATGTCTCTAAAAACTAGCATGGTTCACGAGTTGGTTTTATGTTGATTTCACCTTCAAAACAAAATTATTTTATAGATATTAAGTTTCATTTTTATTTTCTAACAATGTTGTAGAATATGAAGCTCTTATTCATGGTTTGGAGTGGGAAAGAATGAAGAGAATGAAATATTTGCAGATTTTTACGGATAGTGATCTCCTTATTCACTAGGTTAGAGGTTCCAATAATTACATGAACCCATCACTGTGAACTTATATCCATAGGTTGTGGGACTTGTTTTCTTATTTTCTTGCTATTAATATCCAATCTATCCCTAGAGATAGAAATAAACATGCTAATAGACTTACTACTATTGGTTCTCGGTTTGACAAACTTGCTAACATGGGAAGTTACAAATTATAGCCTCATATAAAGGTTTTGGTAAGGCCATCCGTTCCAGATAATGACATGCATTGGTAGGTTTTTGATAGTGATGCACACAAAATCAGATATCTGTGGGAAGAGGTAGAATTTTGTGCTCAAAATCATGGATAACGACGATAAAAATTACAAGATCAAACAATGCAACTCAAAACAAACAAAATTTAAAAATCCTTGTTACTTTTTGAATCCATTTTCCATGAAAATGATGAAATTAAGCATGAAAGACTTGTTCTTGCTGCAGTACGATCAAGATGAAACAATTACCATTCTTGATGGTAAGAGTCTCAATCTCGTTAAGATTTGTTCGCAAACTAAAAATATTCATTTATTGAGTTTTGTAGAGAGTATGCAAATGTTTTTTCTTGGCAATACAATGATTTAAGAGGTTTTGATCCCTCTTTAGCTCAGCATACTATTGAATTAGAGGTTGGTTCTAAACTAGTTAGATAGAAACAAAGGACAGCTTAATCCTAAGTTAGAGCCCCTAATGCGGAGAAAGCTTCAAAATCTTATTGAGTCTTCCATTATCTTCCCCATTAAGTACTCTACTTGGGTGGTGACATTGTAACAATGAGAAGTAAAAATGGGAAAATTAGGTTATCTGTTTATTTCCATGATTTGAATAAGGCTTATCTTAAGGATCATTATTATTTTCCTTCCATGGAGAAGATCCTCTAGTTATTTGTTGGTTCAGAAATATATTCCTTTCTTGAAGGATATAACCGATACAATCAAATACTCTTCAAGGAGGAAGATCATTATTAAACAACATTTACTACCAAGTGGGGCACTTATTCTTACAAATAAATGCCATTTGGTTTTTCTAATGCTAGTGCAACATTTACATGAGATATGTACAAGGAATTTGAAGGTATTATCAAAAAAAAAATTCTTAGTTTATTTGGATGATATCACAGTGTTTTCAAAGCTTGCAAGTGACCATCTACCGCAGCTCAAAGTAGTTTTTGAAAGGTGTAGAGAGTTTGTTGTGTCACGTAACCCCAAAAAAAGTGTGTTTTTAGTTCATGAAGGTAAGCTCCTTGGCCACATTATTTCCAAGCATGGTATGATGATTGATCTAGAAAGAGTGAGTGTTATTCTTGCTTTAGCTTTGCCAAAACATAAAAAGGCACTTCAAAGTTTCCTTGGAAAAATCAATTTTATAAGAAGGTATATTGCTGATTTTGCTTCACTTTTAAATCCTTCAACCAAAATTATTAAGAAAAATCAGAATTCAAATTGGTCTAAAGAAGGAGTTAGAAGTTTTGAGACCATTAAACAAGCCATTGCTTCAGCAATAACTCTTATAAATCCTGATTTTTAAAATATTACACGTTGTATGCTTATACAAACTTGGATACTATTACAACAATGTAAGTGGAGTAGAATAAAGAAGAATTGGAATAACCAATTTCCTTTTTAAAGTAATTTTTTGATGGAGTGAGAAAGAAGGTAATCATTCATTGAAAACCATCCACTTTCAATTATTATATCTTTCAAAAAAATTAGGCATTTACTCTCTAACAACTAGATTAATCTAGTGGTTGCACATCCAAGCATTAAATAGTTTTTGTTGGAAAAAGATATATTCGAGAAAAGAGAAGGTTGGATCACTAGAGTCATGGAGTATGACATCATCATTAAATTGACCAAACTTATTAGAGGCAAAGGATTGTGCGAACACTTGGATTAGGATTTAGATGAGAGAAAAGAATTTGTTTATTACTACAAATTAAAAGTGAAAGTACCAAAAATGAGCAACATAAAGATTGGATTTTTAAAATGATGAGGTATCTTAAGCATGGCATATACCCCCAAGTTTGGACAACTCGAAAATGATGTATTCCGGACTTTTTCAATCTCTTTCTTGTTAGTAAATACTTTTTTATTCAAGAAATATATTAATGGTGTCTTATTAAGGTGTGTTGACTCAAATCAAGTTCAAAGGTTACTTGAGTAGTTTCATGAAAACCAAGGAAGAGGAAATTATTTAACAAATAATACGACCCTCAAGATCATGAAAGGAGGATATTTTTGGCCTACACTCTTCAAAGACATCCATGCATGGGTTAGAAAATGTCATAAATGTGTATTCTTTATAGGAAATGAGAGGCTCGCGGCCTTACCATTGCATCCAATGACAACCAATTAACCTTTTGATTAGTGGGGTTTGGATTTTATTAGTTGCATAAATCCACCTTCAAGATTGGGTCTCCACCGCAACCGATTACTTCACATGGTAGATCAAGTCATTGCTTTGAAGGAGGCTAATAAGACAAACATCTTGGAATTTTTGATCCAAAGGATCCTCACCAAGAAACACTGATCTACAATCTTATCATAATAGGTTATAGTAAATTTTAAGGCATGGAGAAAAATTATATGATTCCTTCAATATCTTGTTTGTAGGAAACGAAGCTCATTTGCAAAATTTATGACCCACTAAAATTGTCAGGCAACTAGAAAAATTTGGAACTGTGTGTAAGTTGGATGGATGCACGCTCACCAAGTGGATCAATGTGATTGTTACATGTGTAAAATTTAGGTGAAGGTGAAAAAGTTGTTTTAGAACACTGGTCTTGGACACTCGTACACAGATATGTGGACCTTACTATTTACTAGCTGAGAGCCCTCAACCAAGTTTGACACACTCAATTACGAAGGCATGCGTTGGCCTCCATTACTTCACATTTCATATCATATATCTTGCATATATGTATCAATAATGTGCTATACACCATACATGTGGGACTAATCCATTACTGCAATTAAATATTGCAACTAATTCCTATTTATTTCCACTAATATAGGTTTAGCTCAACACATATTTCATACCAAATATATGTAATAAATTTTCAGCTAAACATTAGCATAACCATTCTATCCTTCCCACGCATTTCCATGAAATGAATTCAAACCAATCACCCAAATCAAGGTGGACCAAGTCAAATGGCTATCAATAGCCAATGCACATCTCTAGGCCGCCCATACTTAAACCCTCTCTCCTCCAAATGCGCCATGAATGTGGGATCTTATCCCTATACAAAATTTGCCCGACATGGAATGGTATTTGATCCTAGGCCACTTTGGTAAAATGAAAAGGCTTTGAACATTGCACCATTCCTTTGGAAGCGTTATAAAAGGAGATTTGTTGTGCTAGTATGGACATTGGAAGGTGAATGTGATATTGTTTTTCTCATAACTTAAGCTAGAGAAGGAATTTTGAGGTGATGTAAAAAGTGAATTTTGCTATTTTTGGTAGAGGAACGTGATGAGAAGATTATATTCTTGTATAAATATTTTTCAATATTTATGTTAAAGTTTAAATAGATCAATCCCATTCAACTGCACCCGAGAGATGTAAGCCACAAGCGTCGAACTCCGTTATCAATTCTTGTGTCAATTTGTTCACGATTTATCTTTGTGTTTTCTAGTTTTACGCATTAATTTTAGTTTTATTTCCTTTATTAAAAATACAAAAGGTTATAATAGTCAATTTTTATATCGAAAATCAATACAAAGAAAAGTTAAGTGTGTGCACAATTACTAATTAAAATTGATTGGAAAACATTAAGACAAACTAAGTGACAAAATGCTAAAGAATACACATAGGAATTTATGAAAAAGGCTCTAATCGTGGGAATTTTCGTAAACACAAAAGAAACACTTCTTTAAAATATTGGTGGATTGCATATTTATCTAGGGCATATGATACTTGTTTTTGGTCCTACTAATCTTGATGCGATATGCGTTCAAGAAACCCATTTAGAAGCATGAGGTAAAATGATAAAGGATTCCTCTTTCTCTTAGTTTAAATAAAAGAACAAGCAATCTAAAGGAAAAGGTTCGAAAGAACAAGGAAAAGGAAAAGGTAAGCAAAATAAAAATCGAGTGTTAAGAAGGAAGATGAAAAACCATTTTTAGTAATTGTAAAAATAACCATGATGAGTCTAAATGTTGGAAATTACATCTTGAAAGAAATAGAAATGGATGGTTAAGAAAGGAAAGAAAAAGAAAACAAACACCGTAGTTCATGATGTTGGGTCGATTCGTGTCATGAAACCAAGATCAAAACTATGAGTTTTCAAGGTAAATCAACTCATTCAATTTCCAACAATAGTACTTCAAATGTTGCATATTATTGTAGTAAACAAACTATACATAGTGATAAGAAAAGGAATGATATTTTCCACATTAGAGTAATTTCAAAGCATACAAAAATTGATACTCTTTTTAATAGTGGATCTCAGGATAATCTAATTTATGAGGAGGTTGTTTAGAAATTAGGACTCAAAACTAATCCACATCCTAAGCCTTATCCTTTTAGATGGGTTTGTGATGATGTAAAATCACAGTAACTAAAAATTGTACTTTCAGATTTGCCATCACAGCATAATTTTATAGATGAGGTTTAATTGGATGTAGTTCCTTTGGATATTTGTGGGGTGGTTTTTGGAAGTCCTTATTTATATGATGCTAAAACAATCTTCTATAGGGAAGAAAATAAATATTTTTTGTGTAAAGGATGGAATTGAGTTTTTGTTAGAGCTCACCGTGAAAAAATAAGCTATCCTCGGTAACTATAGGTCAAATGAAAAGGCTTGTAAACTCAATAAAATGTTTTGTGCTCATGGTGGTCAAAGCTAAAGAGAAAGAACATGAGATGGATTTTGACAATTGTGATCTCAAACATAAGGATGAATTGGTAATTTTTTTTTCTAATTTTGTTGATGTTATTCAGATCTACAAGGTCTACCTCCCAAAAGAGGGGTTGAACATGAGATACAGCTTGCTTGAGGATGCACCTCTTCCCAATATTGGAATGTATAGGTTATTAGTAGTAGAGAATGACGAAATCAAGATACAGTAATGGAACTTTTGGCTCAAGGTATAATCTATCCAAGTACATCCCCATGTAGGTAACCAATTATTTTGGTTTCTAATAAAGATGGAACTTGGAGAGTGTGTGTTGATTTCCATGATTTAAACAAGATTACAGAAAGAATCGTTACCCTCTTCCTATAATAGATGATTTATTGGATATTTTAAAGAATGTAATTTATTTCACTAAGTTAGATTTAAGAATTGGTTATCAACAAGTAAGAATTACAAAAGGTGATGTTTAGAAAAATGCTTTTAAAAAGAAACATGGATTGTTTGAATGGTTAGTGATGCCTTTTGGGTTGTGCAATGTACCGACAACATTCATGAGAGTTATGAATGATATCTTTAGACCATTCATCAATAATTTTATCGTTGTCTACTTATATGATATTCTTATTTTTAGTAAATCAAGGGATGAACATGTTAAACACATCCAGAAGTCTTAGATGCACTAAGGAAAGAGAATTTTTCTTTGAAGATTTCAAAATTTTATTTCAAGTAAAACATCTTTAATTTACTTGGGTTATGTTGAAGGAAATGGAAAATTGAGAATTGATCCTACAAAAATAAAGGTTATTATAAAATGGCCTGGACCCACTAATGTTATGAAAGTTATGATTTTTTGAGGTGCATTTTAATATCAAGGAAATTCATTTCTAACTTCTCATATATTGCATCTCCTGTGCATGATTTGATAAGTATTAAACATGTATTTCAATGGGGAGGAAAACAACGAGAAAGCCTTTGATACACTCGAAAGAGAAGATAAGTACCACTCTATCTTGGCACTTCCATATTTACAACATTCATTTGAGATTGAGACAGATGGTAGTGACTATGCAATGGGGCAATATTTATGGAGAATAAACGACCGAGTGTGTTACCATTCGAAACCTTTACAAGTGTGGTAAGAAACTATCCAACTTATGATAAAGATTTGTATGCTTTGGTTCAAAGTGTTTAAAAGTGAAAGCCTTATTTAATGGGAAAATAAACAATTATACATACCGACCATCAACCGCTTCGCATTTTACAAACACAAACCAAATTGCAGCAATGTAGACATGTTAGGTGGATGGGATTTTTTCAACAATTTCATCTTGTAATAAGGTATAAAAAGGTATTTAAAACAAGGTTTCCGACATGTTATCTAGACTACCAAAGTGGTAGTAGCATATATTCTTTTATAACATAATTCTTTGGCTCATATTAGTTAGAAGGAACAATATGTTAATGATCTTGATTTTTGAGAAGTGTATGAGGATCTATTAAGTGGGAAACAAGTAGGAGAAAAATATTATAATTTATATGAAGGATTGTTATATCACTCGGTAAAATTTGTATTCCGAAAATGAACATGTGCATATGATTAGTGAAGCACATAATTCTCTTATTTTAGGGTATTTTTTTGTTAGTAAGATAGTTGCAAATTTACAGCAATATTTTTATTGGCCTAGAATGCATGAACATGTAAACAAGTATATTAATGGATGTGTTCTTTGTGCCACACAAGCAAGCCATGTAACAGAAATTAAGACTGTACACTCCTCTTCCAGCCCGAAAAGACCTCGGGAAATTGTTTCCATGGATTATGTAGGAGGCTTGCCCATGACACGAAAGAAACATGATTACTTATATGTGGTAGTGGAAAAAATTAGCAAAATGTGTATGTTGGTTCCATGTGCTAAACATATAATTGGTGAGGGAACTACACATTTTTTTCCAGCTTTTTTGGGTTCACTTTGGATTACCTATTTCAATTATATATGATCGGGATTCTATATTTCTTGGGAATTTCGGTCAATATTGTGGGGGGTTAATGGACACAAAACTAAAAAAGAGCATTGTTTTTCATCCATAGATAGATAGTGAAACAGAGGTTGTAAATCACACAAGAGTACATTTTCTTAGGGGATATTGTGGAAAGCATCCTAAGTTATGGGAGGAACATCTATATTATGTGCAACATGCTTATAATTTTTCCTTACATTCTTATAATTTAAAGTCTCCATTTGAGACTTGTTATGGATATCTGCATAATTCTCCTTTAGATTTAAATTATGGACATGAAACTATTATTAATGGTTTAAGTTATTCTAACAAGGCTAAAATATTTGTGCATAGAATGCAAATCTAATCATTGTAAATGTTGATAATTTTATATTGTATGAATCGCCTATGATCGTTGATCATGATGATGCTAACATATTTCCTTCCATTGATGATTTTTCTCTTGAGTATCTTGATGAGTTGTAAGAAGACATAATTTTGGACAGAAGGTGAGAACTTCGTGAAGGGATGATACTAAGTATGTTTGTGTTGGGTTCAAAGGCATGCATCCGAATAAGACTAAATGGATGGAAACCAGAAAGGTGAGGGAGAAATACCTTCACCTATTCACCGATTAAGTTGACTTTTGGCATCCAAAAGTTTCTCAGTGGGGAGGAATGATCCAGAGGATCCTCATCAAGAAATACCAATCTAAGATCTTATCATAATAAGTTGCAATCAGTTCTAAGGTGTGGAGAAAAATTAGAAGATTTTTTCGATATCTTGTTTGCAAGAAACAGAGCTCATTTGCAAAAGTAATGGCCCACTAAATTTTTCGGGCAATTGGCAAAATCTAGGACTACATGCATGCTCGCCAAGTGGATAATTGGTATTGTTACATGTGTAAAATGTAGGTGAAGGAGAAAAAGTTGGGTTTACAACATCGGTCTTAGAAACTCATACATGGATTGGTGGACCCCACTATTTACTAGTGGGGCCCTCAACCAAGTTCGACACACTCGATTACGAAGGATTGTGTTGGAATCCTTCACTTCAAATTGTATATTAGAGATCTTGCATATATGTATCAATAATGTGGTATACACCACACATGTGGGACTAATCCATTACTGATTAAATACGTAACTAATTCATATTTATCTCCACTAATATAGGTTTAACTCAATGCATATTTCATACCAAATATATGTAATAAATTTTAAGCTAAAAATTTGCATAACCATTATATCCTTCCCACAAATTTCCATGAAATTAATTCAAACCAAACACCCAAATCAAGGTGGACCAAGTCAAATGGCTATCAATAGCCAACGCATCTCTAGGCCACCCATACTTAAACCCTCTCTCCTCCAAATGCGCCATGAATGTGGGATCTTATCCCTATACAAAATGTGCCCCACATGGAATGGGATTTGAACCTGGGCCGCTTGGGTAAAAGGATAAGGCTTTGAATGCTACACCATGCCTTTGGAAACGTTATAAAAGGAGCTCTGTTTTACTAGTATGGACATTGGAAGGTGACTGTGATATTGTTTTGCTCATAACTTGAGCTAGAGAAGGAATTTTGAGGTGATGTAAAAGTGAATCTTGTTATTCTTTGGAGAGGAACGTGATGATAATATCATATTCTTATAGAAATAAGTGTAAATATTTTTTTTCAAGATTTTAATATATTGGTCCCATTCAACAGGACCCAAAGATGTAGGCCACAATCGTCGAACTCCATTATCAATTTATTGATGATTCATCTTTGTATTTTCTATTTTACATAGTACTTTTGGTTTTATTTCCATTATTAAAAATATAAAAAGGTTATAATAGTAAATTTTTATATCAAAAAACAATAAAAAGCAAAGTTAAGTGTGTGCACAATTGCTAGTTAAAATTTATTTTTAGATCACTTTTACGAAGGCATAATTAGAAGGTTTTGTGTTCCTTCCACTATCATTTAAGATAATGAAAAATATTTTGTGGGTATGAGAATTGTTGCATGGGTATTTTAGAATGGCATCTGTTTGAGCACTTCATCAAATTATTACCCAAAAGGTAATGGATTGGCTGAAAAAACCAAAAAAAAATTACTCGTAATAATTCGAGAGGACCACGGATGAAAACCAAAAATTTGGCACACCATATTGAATGTATCCTTGTGGTATAACCAAATAAATCATAAAAGGTGAATTTAAATCTCACCTTTTAAGTTGGTTTATGGACTAGAAGTAAAGATGCCCATTTCTCTTGAGTTTCTAACTTTAAAATGGATACATCAAGCTGAATTAATGGAGAATGATCCTATCAAGTAAGATATTCATAGGTTATTGACCTTAAATAGATCACAAATGAAGCTAATCTATCTATGGAGTTGAATCAAGATCAGATTAAAAGAACATATCATAAGAAGACCAAATTAAGATTCTTCAACGAAGGTGACTTAGTGTTAAAGTGGGATGAAGACAAAGAAAATTTGATTGCTCATTAAAAAATTTATTCATTATGGAGTGGACCATACATCATCATTGGATGTAAGCCACATAATGCATTAAATCTTACGAACAAATGAAGAAGAGATTTTGATCCCTGTAAACGGGATCCATTTGAAGCATTTTTTAACGTGATAAGTTGATGTTGTATTATAGTTTCCCATACTTTCCTCAAAGTGTTTAATAAACACATATTTTCAATATTTTCCTTCTTTCAATAATGGCTTCCATCTTAAATGGCGTGATCCTTAGAGTTTTTTCTTCCCTTGGTGTGGTTTTGCATAGGTTTTCATTGTTGTTTGTCATTTTTCGATAGGGATTTTAATTCTTTATCAGCATTATATAGCCTTTGGCATGAATGTTCACGCTTAAAACAAGTTTTTCAGTTGGCATTCATGGTTGGAAAGGTAATTTTCATTGGTTTGAGATGGTTATTAGGAAACCAAATTAGAAAACTCACCACAAATGTTTCCCATTTTGGTCAATCATTAAAGTGGGGTACTAAGAAAACTTAAAGCTATAGGCACTATTGTAGCAGCATGCAAAATCTCGCATATGCTTCCATTCCAAGTGTCATCTACAAGAGAGTCATGTAGAAGCCTTGGAAGACTAATGCATGACCTTGGTGAAGGCGGGAACAACAACATACATTAAAAATTGTGCCTTGTAGTAGAAAACATAGTTGTAGTTTGATGTATAGAGAAGATGTTATGGTTTGTAATTAGTGATTTTCTTCATGTTCTTAAAAATCAAATGAATTACAGTGCATTTATTTCTTATTATTTCTTTATGTTTAAATGATATTACTTTATGTGTTGAGTTGTTTAGTTCATTCCACATTTACAAGTTACATAAATGAAATGCAAAAGAAAATGGACAAATCAATTACAAAAATAATTCAATTTATTCATGAACAAATAAAGTTTCCCACACAAGTTGTGGGAGCTAACTTATGTGTAAAATAAAAATAAATACATATACATACATTTATAAGTAAATGAGGAGAGAAGAAACCCATCATTTCTTGAATGAGTTGGTTTCACCCTTAGTTCCTTGCTTGTACTTGTATCATCTTTGTGATCCTCTTCAAGAATTGTAGAACTGTTTATAGAAAGAAATCACTAGTTAGAGATCTGGTTGTTCTCACTTCTAATGTACTTACAACTTTAGGTAGATGGATTTCTAGATAAAATTACATGCAAGAATCCCTAATGGAAAATCGAAGGCTTGAATAGAAAAGTGAATAACATCATCATTCAGAAGAAAGAAAGAAAGTGTATCCACATCATGATAAAAAAATAGGTTTCAGGAAGAAATAAAGTGTATCCATAAGGCATATTTTAAGGACACAACTATATAACTTCCGTTATATTTTGGGTCCTACAAGGGAAAAAAATTTAGAACAACATTTAAAGGTTACTTCCATTGATCAGGTTTAGTAAGAATCTCTTGACATGAGGGTTTGTCTTCCAAGCAATAGCATTTTTTCATCAGCTATATAAACAAAAATTTCTTCAAGATAATTTTTTTCATAAAATTTGAAAAGGAATATACATTTGCAAGCACCATCAAATAAACAGATTCACTTGTTCAAGTACATATAATGGAAGTACGGTTTCTCATCAAGATAAATGTAACCATCTATCAAGTTCAAGAATAAACATATTTTACATATTACAATCTTCAATGGTCATTACACTTTCAATATAATTAGAGATTCAAAATTGTTATTGCTCTAACAATATATATTTTTTGGGATTTAATATGGATAGAACAAATTATAGAAATCCATCAAACAATGTAATGGAAATGGGGTGCACAAGTGAACTATATCAAAAGGGATGGATAAGCATTTAGGCATGATAAAGAGGAAAATGATATATCCTTAAGCTAAAACACAAAAATTTCATAAGGAAAACATGAATGACTTCATATAGATGAAGACAAATCTAGAGATGACATAATGATAACATAAAATATAGATTTATAGCTAAATAATTTCAATCCAACATTTTAGCAAATAAACAAGCTACAATCACCACTGGGTTTTCATCAAAAGTAAATTTCCCACCCTTCATCAAAATTTATGCGTTAAATAGTTCAAAAACCAAATCAGAGTTATGATGTCACATTGAAGGATGAGAGTCCCGATAACATTGAGGAGAATGTACTATTTGCATACAAATTAATAAGTGGTGTAGCTAGGTGAGCTACAACTGAGTTAATTACTTCACAATATAGTAAAGCCACCATGCACAAGCTGAGTAAACATCCAAATGACTTATCGATCAACATTGAAATAAATTTTTAGAGAACATTCCAATGAATAGTGTAGAGTTAGGGTTTCATTCAAATAGTACATGTATGATCAAGATCAAAATTTCAATATGCAAGAGCATCAAAGTTAATTTATTATAGATCTTACATTGTACACAATTTAATTATTTATTAGGTTTTTGTTTGGAGCATGGAGTAATAGAACATGGGTGGGGTTATATATTACATTGGCATGTGAACAAAAATTATATCAAAAAGAAAATGAGCAACCAAATCAAGGAAGAACCATTAATTACACTTTCAGAGAAGAAAAACATAGGTTTCAAACAATGTCAACCTTTAAGAACAAATAAATATGAATCCAAAGAAGGGAAAAGTAAAATTTTAAGCCAAAAATCTATGGCTAAGCAAAACATGGCTTGTTACACCACTAAACCCTAGATTGGCACAAAAGTAGAAAATAGATAACCAAACTAAATAGATCTATATTACCATGCAAGGGAGGTTTGTAGCAACAACAGAACAAATCTATAAAAGATACAACACGAAGGACCTAGATTAGGTGATATAAGGGAGATTATAAAAAATATGGAGCCTTTCATTCGCCACCGGATAAAACCATATTGATATAGATAAACCTCAAATCCAGAGACTGAGTGAAGGCTACGAAGAAATAAAAAACATTGAGTATAAATTTTTGCATAAAACAAAAACAAAACATTTATTCATACTTAGATATAAACATTAAGAGAAGAAATACGAAAGGTTTTACCAGTTTTGGATCGATACCCTTGACTATTTCCTTCGAAAAGATAGATTTAGAGATAAAATGGGCCTCCAATAGCTAACCCATTATAGATCAAGCAAGCTTGAGCCATATAGTGGTGGCTATTCAAATCCCCTCCTAACACAACTCACATTTTTGAAAAGAAAAGAACAAGACGCACAAGGGAATCACAACCCACCACAACAAAAAAGGAAAAAAGAAATTACAGAGCTTCCCATTATTTCAAGAAAGGGAAGAAACCTCAAAATGGTGACCATTTTTGTAACCTATAATAGCATGATGGAGGAGCATAGTTCACACCCGAGGTGACAAGATATCGAGATCTCAAAATGAATGAAAATGGTGGCCTTGAAATTTCCATAGTTTCCCCTCCGTGGAATCCTCCAGTTTCGAAGTGCAAATGAATTTTTTTAAGGGTTTCTTACCCTAATTGCCCCAAAAGGTTGACCCGGGTTAGCCAACTAAGGTTAACACTAATCATGATGGGTCAAAGCTTTTGAAAAAAAAATTCCACTTACCAAGGTTCTATGGTGGGTGTATTACAATGTTTTAATAATTTCCACTTTTGCATGAGAAGGGTAAACTAATAAGACAATGTTATCCAAAGTCAAAAAAATCAAGTCTAACACCTTGAATAATTAGCCATGCCATGCCATGTTTGGTGATGCGGGATATAAATGTGTAATCAGTGGGAGAGTACACACTTTTTAGCCATGTGGTATAAGAATTAGAAAAAGTACTCAATTACATGCATGGAGCCAAAGATGGAATAATTCCAAAATTATACTTTTGCACTAGAGACAAAATAGACTTCTAGGAGATAAAAGAAGAACAAGCTTTACTTTTATGCCTCCATAATTACCTTAATATCCCCAAATAGGTCTATACACATGCCTTGATATAGTCAAAAATAGTTAAATGGATAAGTTGTACTCCATGCCCCTATTTTAAGAAATTTATTCATTGTAAAATTGGATTATGGGAGATTTATTAGTGATGCACGTATGGGAGCTATAACTGAGTTGCATGTTATTTTTTCGAGGGGTTGGATGAGGACCTTTCTTATATTATGCATTTTTATAAAAAAAAGAAAGGGGGGCTTATTTTTGCATTTTTATGTTACAAAATTGTATTGTTAAACCTTAATGAATTAAATAAGATTGGTTTATTCCTTAAAATTCATATTTTTGTAGTGTCTTACATTTGTTCAAAGTGTATAATAGTGAATTTTCTAATTCCTTTACACAATGACAATTTCACAAAGACTTTGTTGTTTCTCGTTTGCAAAATTTTCTTAATTAAGTGTTTTTAGATGCCTTTGTGAGTGTACGGTTTTTGGACATAGATTGAAGTGATGTTATCAGCTCTTGTATCATTCATCAAGTGTTTTGTACAAGATAATTCCAACAAATTTTTGGCGTATCACTTTTACAAGTTTTAATTTTTACATTTCTTCTAACCCTCAACCGATTTTTTTTTATAAATTTAGTAATCCATCAAGGGAACCAGTCCTCTCTAGACATTCTCCTCAATCTGAGGCACCAAAAATTGGAGGAGATCCCATTGTATTGACCGAAGTCGAGTTAGATAGCTATTCTAGGAAGAGGTGTACTTCAAAATGATAACATCAAATAGATTCAACCTCTCTCCTATACTTGAGATTAATTTTTGTTTCTTTAATGCCCTTAATAAAATAATCCAATTGATATTGTAACATTATCTTGTTGTTGAAGTATTTTTATGGGAAAAATATGGAGTTTGATGCACTTGGTAGGACAAATATATGTTGAGATTTTGTTGGCGCAAGGATGAAGATATCCTTCTGGTTACCCTTATGCTTTCTCACTTTGGTGACAATGGAACCTCACAATTCTAGGGTTATTTTTACTAGACAAAATTCCTTTGAATGCTTGATCTCTCTTACATTCAAGATGCAAGATGATACAATATTAATTATCTCTATAAAATTACAAAAAATATGGGTGGTAGAAAATGAGTTTACACTTATCTTGATATCCATCCTCTAAGCATTTTTCAATCACAACTCAATATCAAAAGTCAATAAAATTCTTAGAATAAATCAACTAGGAAGTAAACACAATTAATGGGGGACATGAAGGGTACACTACACATTACAAGTTAAATTAAATAATTTATTTTACCATAAGAAAAGATAAACATTCATGAACTAGAATTTAAAATTTGACTGGATTTTTCTTGTGATGGAACCACTGGTTATTATAAGTAACATTTGCAAAATCTCCATGAAGGTTTACATAACATGCGGTAAAATTAAGGAAATATCCACAACAATTACATAACTACCATTTTAGGGAATTAATACACTATGAAAGTTTTGTAACCATTGTCAGCGATTGGAATATGGAAATCCTAAAAATGATAAGGGGAAAAATTTGGGATATAGGCTAGAAAGGGTGCATGAGAGTTAGAAATGGGATAGGAAAGGGTCCAACAAGTAGGAGGGGATAAATAATTATTTCTAATCTCGTAAAACTTCTCATCATGTTTTTTAGATTCTCTTCCTCATCATAAGGAATTTTAAATCAAGTACTCTATAAAATATGATGCATATGAATCATCCCTTCAAGTCGAATCCCTACAATGAATCGACTAGGGTGTGATGTGTATGAAGGACCCAAAATAATGTAAAACTTGAAATGCTTACATTATTTACCTAAGTTAATCTATGGAACAATGAAGCCAACTATATCTTACATCCATCCAACAAATTAAAGAACACATAATCAAGTAAATTACATAGCGATTAGAGGAAAAGACTATGTAATAAAAACATAAATAAAGGAATAATGTTTTTAGTAGTGTTTAGGGATAACACCTTTTATTCTATGTGCATATGTCACTGTAAAAGGTCCGAGAACACTAATATACAATAACAAAACATGAAAATAGTACAACCATTTTGAATTAAAAATATTTCACACCTCACATGGTTTTGAAACAATACAAATTACTTCAATAAAAAATCAAATCATTTAATTAAAAATAACCCCTATCTATTGAATTTTTTTCTAAATTTAGAATTCCTTTCTCGAAAGTGAAAGTGTGAATTTTATGGGCTATATAGACCTGTAAATAATTAAATAATAGAGATAGAAAATAGGATGTTCTCAACATTGTCGTGGAAATGAAAAAGGATGGGGCATCCAGATAGGTAAGTTATTATCATTTTTTATTTTAGATGGAAATCTTATTTGTACTCTAATATAAAAATCGTAGATATTTCTTTCCATAAAATTAATGTCAAAAATTTTTGTAGGGAAGGTATATAAGAAAAATGAAGAATTTTTTTTTTTGTGTCTAAGGTAGTTTGGTTTTTCATGTTACTTGTTTTTGTTTTTGGAAACAAAAACCATTGCTCAATGTATGAAACTCGCTTCTATGAGAAAACTATCGATTACATAAATTCAATGATAGGTACCTAACCTACCATATGTAGTTACACATTCATCAATAAGGAATATGAAACCAACATGGTGATGATACAACAACCAAAGTAATTACGTATTCACCATTTTTGAATGCATAAATGTCATGGAAGTCTTGTAGCCACCGATTGAGATTTATAAACTAATGCTGTAGGAAGTGGTGGTTTCATCATAACACTTTGAGATTTTTTATTTTTTTAAAATAGATATTCCATTTTTAAATTTACTATAACTCTTGTTTTATATTGTTTCATGTTTTACTAGTTTTTATGTCATGTGGAGTATGGTAGTTGTAAATTAGGACACTGGGATGGGGGTGAATCAATTTCTATTAAAACACCGACAAACAATTTGATTCACTTAATTTGTGACATTAAATCCAAACTAACATTAACAAGCAAAATCAACATGAGAACAAAATCAAAGAGGAAATATTTAATGTGGGAAAAACTTCAAGGGAGAAAAACCCACTTAAATTAAATCATTAACATGGACCGAATGTCCTATAAATATTACAATGATCTCATAGTTGAGCGTCTACTCAACATCGAGTTGCAGCTCCAAAATTTAACCAAATAGCTACCCGATCTTTAGAAAGAATCTAATTTCATGGAAGCTTCAATTCTCATATTTATTCAAGAACCTACTAACCTTCTCGTAAGCTTCAAATTATAAGGAAACTTCCACTTCCCATTTGTTAACCCGCTAGTTATAATTCTACAAGGTTTTTATCACTCTAAATTTGTTATCGGACATAACAGTTATGACCACTAAATCAACTCGTTCTTCTTCTAATTTTACTTCTAATTCACCCCTATTATAATCACCTAATTAGCTACAAGGAACTACTATACAAGGATCAATTCATATAAACCTTCATGTCACACTTTACTCCTTGAATCACCTTTCTAAGCATTCACTCTTCATATGTTTAAGCATTCATTCTCATACATCACACCTCCTTCCTCAACTAGGTCTCACACATGCTCACAAGCTTTGTCTTCATCAATTCACCACATAACTTATATCTAATTAAGATATCTGATATAAGGTATTGAAAAGTTAATTAAAAAACTAATAATACTTTCTCATTCATGAGAATGAACCTCTCAGAGTAAATCAACCAATCTCTATGATAATTTCATCTCCCTTTCTTCACACAAAATCACCTAAATATTCTATACTCTTCTCTTCATTTCAAATATTATAGAAAAACATTATCATACTGAAAAAATAAGTTTTATAGACAACAAAAAAACTCCTACATAAGACTTTTCACATATTATTCAATAAATTTTCACTTTTCACCCTTGATTTGCACGTAAAAGGAAGATGAAAAGGTTTCAACCATAACTTTCTTAAGGGGTTACAACCGACACTTACATGCTTAAGACAACCCTTGACATTTTGAAAGCTCTTACAAGATTCTTTGATGATAAATGATGAGATATGAATCATATTCAACTACCTAACAATTTTTCATAGCTTTCATAACCCTCTTCCGACCTCTATTCTCTAACTTGAAACATATTCTCAAACCTCATCCATATTATATATCGAATAAAGTTTGTATTCTATATTAAAGAAAAATCCATGAGTGTTAACATTGAGCATAAGTATTACAAATGCATATATAAAATAATTATGACTCCTCAACATACCTCAATGTTGTGCATTGAGTTTAACTCCTTCATTTGAGCCTCATGTGTATGTACACTAAGTGTTAGAGCTAACAGCTGATGTAGTCTTAACCCTTAAAAATATTTATGGGCTCATACAAGATCATACAGTCATGAACATATATCACATACACATATAAATCTCCAATACAAGATATTTGAATAATGGGCATGACATGAGTCATTTTATTCAACATTTTCTTTGCATGCAAGATGCTCAAAGAGTTGAAGACCTTCAACACAATCGAGAGGTGAGCTTATTCATGCATATAGGGAAGGTATTTTATATTTTTCACATCTTGGAGAAAATCTTTCAATCAACCACAACCATTCTTCATAAATCATGTACTTAAACAAAGCATAAATTAATTTTCCAACTAAGATTTGCAACATGAAAGGGTTTGGTCGATTTCATGTACAATCTTAGTCGATCATAACTATAAAGAAAATTTTAAGCTAGAAGAAGACATTTTCATAACTCCCAGACAAAGGTTTTGAATGAAATAATTCTCACTAAACCAACTTAACTTGATCTTAAACTCTTTGGATAGTTAGGGTTTCTAGATACAAACCCTAGTCATATGTTTTGAAGCTTTATACACATTATTCTTACTTTTTGTGCCAAGACAAGTGAGTAACACCTTCTTCAAAGGATATCTTAACACTTTCAAGATTTTTCATTCATTTGTTGAAAGGAGAACTTCATGAATTAAGACTGAATCAAAGTCTTTCTTTATTGGCATAAATCACTCGAACTTGGTCTTCAAGATAGAGAAACTCACCAATGCAAACCTTTTTCCTTTTGTAAATATTGAAAATCTTGAGATTTTTCTACGTTTAGTTACCAAATTTATTTCAATCACCAATGAAGCAAGCTTTCCATGAGAAATAAGAAATTTTGGGTCGATTACTGTCATTAAGCAAGCACCACATGAAAAACTAGATTCGTAATATTTTTGCTATGACTAATTCACTCATATGATCATATATGGAAGGACACTTCAAAATAAGAATATACACTACCTCTAACTCCTTGAGTTTAGATTTTTTAAAGGAAAATTTACAAGTACAACTCAAAGATTAGTCCTCTTGACTAAAGTTGTATAAGACAGTTGAGGAGAAACCAAAGTTATTAGGAGCTCCAAAAAACTATTTTAGTCCTATAGAAGGTGACCACAACCATTTCTCATCTCAAATCTCAGGGTAATGCACACATACAACCTTTAAACAACAAGTAACCATTCATGATTATATTCTCATGAATGACCTTTAATGGTAGGAGAAGAATAAAGACTGATTTTATACCAAATTACAAAGAAGAATTATTGAAAATATTTGATAGCATGGATTAAAAAAAATGAAACCTTTCACACATGGTGGTTCACCTTGGATCATTCAAAGGAGAACTATATATAAAAAACTTCAAAAAAATAGAGGAAACTACGTACAATATTGTTATGCTTGGATAGCTAAAATATAACCATTTTGACCTAAAAGGATTCTTATATAACCCGGAGAGTTTTAAAAGACACGCATAAGTGAATTTGTGACCAAAAATTTCATTTCTTACCTATCCCTTTAGGAAGGAGATTTGGAGAGAGAAGAACACTAGTATAAAAAGGAGTAGAACTTTTTTGTTCCTCAACCATCTGTCCTCAAAATTTTGCAACATTTCAGCCTTGAAGCTCTCTTAAAAATTACTATTATCATTTATCTAAAGGAGGATTGATAATTTTTTTGATTTCCAAGAAGAGAAGTCACTATTTTATCCCTTCTCACTTTACCCTATTTTGGACAAAATTGAATATATTAAACATTATTATTCAAATTTTGATGAAAATTGGCCTAAAGAACTAAAAAACCTCCCTCTACATGATACATATCTTAGTTTATCATAATTTTTTCCATTCGACCAAGACTAATCTCATTTTTCCAAGCCTCCATTGTTATTTATCAAGGGTAATTTTAGTAAAAACTCCAAATTTACCTCCATAAGGTAAAGTAAGCCTTATGAGATGGTATTTCTATTTATATTTCCTAGCTAATGCATGAAACAATGTATTAATTCCAACTAGATATGTGTTCATGGCCAATCCCAGATATATGATATATAGGGCGTCTGGGTCCTTCGCCATTTCATTCATGGTCGGTGTATCAGAGATAAGATATAGATAGGGCATGGAGACCCACTAGTAGATTCTACCTCTATAAATTGTTCCTAGGCTCCTACCATGCTTACATAAAATTTCCACATCCTTATTTGTCCTCATACACCTCATTGGGCTCTAGAAATAGGCCTAAATGAGCTAATTTCACCTGTGAATTGTAACACTTGACCAAATGCTCACCCTAGAAGCTCTTAAACATCCTTATAACATCATTTCTAACTAGTGGGATACCTAATCATGCTACATCAGGCTTCTCCATGCCTCATGTGGGCACCCACCTCACTAACCATGCTTGTAACACCTTGAAATCATGAAATCATCCTGAATGTTCAACAAAAGTTACTACCACCATTGAGAAGGAACTATCAATAAAACTTCATGACCATGGCTGATCCTCACTTCACCACTCACACATTTACCATTAATTCCACCCGAGATTAATGATAACACCAATGCTCCAGTGGTTCAACAATATCCTCATTTTTCATTCATGGAAACAAACTCAAAAAATTTGATGGAAAAAAACACACCAAAATATTTAAAGAATTCATACCTTGTTTCTAAAATCACTCTCTTTCCCTTTAATATATATGATAAAGTTTCATACAATCAACAACATAAATAACATGTAAGCAATAAACTTAACTAAAGAAGCTCCCGCTTGGATTTTACTTGCTACCTTGTTATAAATGGATTTTATATATGTATATATTTCTTCACCAATCAACCCCAATGCTCCCCCTCAACCTATTTTCATTAAACTTAGACAATTAAGTTATTTTCCTAATCTTTTATTTTATCTTCACAACTTGTGCCTTGAACAAGTGAAATAGATCCCCTTTTAAAATAATTTCATGTTACATACGAAAGCCTTTCTCTTGAGTATTTGAACTTGATAAATTCCTTATGTCTTATTAGAGTATCTATTTCAACTTAAGGTTTACGAATGTCGTTGATTTATTAACATTCAAATTGTTTTACTAATTTTAGGACTTAGGTCCCTAATCAAGATATATATTGAACTTTGTCTGAACTTTGGCCATCAAAATAAACTTCAAAATTGCATGAAATAATCTCCATATCCATTTTCCTTGTTATGAATGGGTTATACCTAATACCTTTTCCTTGAAGCATGCAGAGGGGTTCACATTATTTCCTCTACCATGAGTTGTCTTGTCAATAAACATAGCCTCCTTTGTATGAGATAACAAATATCTTGAATTTTCACCTTGCTCCCCTTGTTAAGGAGCTTTTCACATCACTTATCATTCTCAACAATCTTCTTGATCACCTATAATACTTAAGCAAGGACAAATATGAGATCCTTCTCCTATATTATGTCTTATCAAATCTATAGGCCTATGTTTCAGACTTAAAAACACCCTGCAATACCTTGTGATGGATCATTATTCAAAATCACAAGATCTATAATCCTTTTGGTTCCTATTTATTAGGCTAATAAGCATGGTAGCTTATTTTTCATCTCATATACCAATGTAACAAGTCACTATGATTTTTCAAACTATTGTTAAGTTCCTTAAAGATTGATTTAACTTCAAGAACAAACTTTAGAGTTAAGAAAATCCTACAAGTAATGTTGTATAATATACATGGAGGTTTTTCATGATCAGATCCTTTAATATGATCTTGTATGTCATCCCATTTTCCTTTTATAACTCCTAACATTGAAATAAAAATATCAAAACAGACTCGACTTGTATTCTATAGATATGACATACCGTACATTATCATTTTAGTGTATTGTATATTACATGTACTTTAAAATAGTCAAATTCACTAAGAATATACCACACTTCTAAATCCTCTAAAAAAATTTTGACGTAGAATCTTCCATTTCCATCCCTAGAAAATTCTATCTCACCCTAATTTATGATATGTATAGATGGTATTCGTCTTCAACCTCTCAGAACCTATAATTTATGGATGGATGACCATCATATTTCACTTGGATTAATATTCATAAAATTTCATTCTCCTAAATACTTTAGATGAGTCTTTAATATTAGGTTATGATAGGAATTGACTCATGAATTTGGAAATCAAATTCAACCTCAACCAATTTTCCTTAAGAGATGACTATATTTGTCTTGGGTTCTCCTAGATATATTTTTCGGCCCTTAAATCAACTTTATGGCTCAATGTTTCATCCTTTAATTTATACAAAAACCTGGAAAAAACCATACTTTTCCTTTTAAAATTAGGTATGACACTAGAAACTTGACTTGTGGCTATGTGGAGACATATTACAACTTGTATGATTTGACCTTTCACAACACTTTTTCATAGCAGGAACATCTAGCAAAGACTCATAACTTAAGACCCATACATACTTTACGTGTGACTCGAGCACCTCTTCTTCACTTGTGACTACAATATTTTGAACTTTCTTGGATGATTTAAATTTTGAGGACTATTCCACTCTTTGTGTTTTCATGATACTTTATCTTGGATTAATAAGACTAGTTGTAGAATATTATAACTATTCATGAAACAACTTATGAACTAGCTAGGATCAATTTTATACATGGGAATGGGAACAAAGATTGATAATTTTCAACAATATTTACATTCGCTTGAAGACCTTTCCTACCATTGTAAAAATTTAGAATCGTGACTCATCCATGAGTCAAAGTTGTCATCGTAGATGAAGAGAAGATTTACCTAGAAACCTATTGACCACACTCTTCTTACCTCAATATAAAAGAAATACATTCAAGAAATTCAAAGGCACTAGTACTTCAAAAGAAATATAAACAAACATTCTTTATAATAACTTTGCAACATAATGAAGACTCCATTTAGCAACCAATGATGGAATATTTCTTTCAAGAACATGATTTTGTCTATTAAATCAACATCATTGTTTTGAAGAATTTGATTGGCATTTTGATGGCCTAAGGATGAAAAAATCTTGCTTCATTCAGCTGATACATACCTTCTAGAATCATAGATAATTCACACAACCTTATGACATCACCTCAAAATAGTAGATAATCATCAAAACGACATGATGACTTAATTCCTTCCCTTATCCTTGAGATATTTTCAATCTTCATGGATGTAATCCTTGTTGTGACAACCACATGTCCTAAACCATCTCTTTCATATTGAGTTCATAATAGACATACATGTTTCATCTCATATACTTTATTTAACATGGCTTGAGGTAGAGATTCTTCATAATTTGTAGTAGAGTTGTCTTTCATTTTGTTGGATTTTTCATCACTTCCTAGTGTCCTTTTTGTACTTGAATCTCCCATTAATTTCATTTGTTTTTATGTCTCTTCATCATCTTCCCATGTTAGTTTCATGTCGACCTTTTCTTCTACAACTCTTTCCTTGACCTTGTATACCCATTTTACATCCTTATTTTCAGAGGTTGTTCTAGGCATAGTTGAATTTATCTCATTTATAGGATTGGTCTTCATGTTGGAAACCTTTTCAACATTTCCTTTGAAATTATAATGCCTACTAATGTGGTTCAATTTCTCATTTTTCTAGATATTCGGTGCAAAATTCCCAAAATCATAAGATTTATAGCACATGACACTAATCTTACCTATGACTTGGTGTAAAATCTCATTCCAGATCTAAAGGTAAACCTTAAGATCATGAAATATCCTATCATAGTGTCTAAACATGTTACAATTATAGCATACTACCATGTTCATGCCTTTCGTTTACTTCTTTCCAAAAATGACTTGATGGTTCTTCTAATCAAGTATTTGGAAATATGAAATTTTTCTTGGAAGTTGAATAAAACTAATTTCCTTTCTTTCTCACTTGCATTATCTCTCTATGGGTATTCATCTATGACCTACATCCTGCATTCCTTATCCCTATGTCCATAGTTATGAAAATAAAAAAATAGCCATTCAAATTCATTTCATACCTAGATGTGTTTTATTGCCTAATCGACCTAGGATTTATTTTTCTTGTCTCCTTTTTGATCCTCATGTTTGTTTGCATTCTTGAACCAACCTTGAGCCTTGTTTTCCTCACACATCTTCATAGGATCTCATTTTAATCATAATCCTTTTTGTTACGCTCTTTATCTATCCAAAATTACATCCATATTTTTGTATCTCATTTCAATTTTCTCATATATCCTTGGCTTGTTATTTTCTTCTTCTAGTTAAAATGTCAAAATTATCAATTCTTATCAATGTTTAAGACATGCACCTTTCTTAAATTTCAGATATTTTGACACATTATAATCAAATGAATCCATTTTTGTGAATAACTAGCCATTGGCAACTTCCATGATCTTGATTTCCTTCTTCAGTCCATCAATTTGTGACTAATAAATCTCATACCCCCTCTCAAAATTTTTTTAGCTACAGTACGCATGCTTGATCCTTTTGAATCTCCTCCAAGTTGTTAGATTTGATTTAAGAGGAAAAGGATGTGATACAAATTAATAAAATTAAGTACACCGAGAGGAGGGGTGAATCAATGTCTATTAAAACCTTGAAAAATGATTCAAGTCACTTAATTTGTAATGATAAAGACAAACAAACATTCGCAAACAATCAACTTGAGAGAAAACAAAGAGAGGAAGGATTCAATGTGGGAAACCATTAATGGGAGAAAAACCCACTTGAATCAAAGAAGTAACTTGGATAAGAATGTCGTATAAGGATTACAATGATCTCCTAGTTGAGCATCAATTCAACATTGAGCTACAAGTCAAAAATTCTACCAGAAACTACATAATCTTTATGAAACTTCTAATTGCATGGAGGTATCAACTCCCAAATTTAGTCAATAACTAATAACCTTTTGTAAGCTTAAACTTATAAGGAAGCTTCAAATACCCATTTTCTAAGCTGCTACATATAATTCTTTAAGGTTTTGATCACTTTGAATTTGTTGTCTCACACAACAATGTGGTGACAACTAAATCTGCTCATTCTTTTTCTTAGTTTTAATTCTAATTGACCTCTTATGATTACATAACTAGCTTGCAAGGAACTATTACACAAGCCTCATTTCATGCATGTCTTCATGTCATAATTTAAACATTTAATCACATTTCTAAGCATTCACTCTTCATATGTTTAAGAATTCAATATCATACATCACACCTCCTTCCTCAAATAGGTCTCACACATTATCGCAAGATATGTCTTCATCAATTCAACAACTATTTTCTCTCTAATTAACACATCGTGTATCAGGTATTAAAAATTATATAAAACACTAAGTCATACTTTCTCCTCCATGATAATTAACCTCTCATACCTCAATTGCTATCTATACTGATTTCCTATCCCCTTCTTCACACAAAATCACCTAAATCCTTTATATTCTTCTCTCGCATTTCACATAAATCACCAAAACCATTTCATTCTTAAAAAGATTTATAAACAACAAAAAATCATACATATGAATTTTCACTTCATATTAAAGAACTCTTCAATTTTAAATCTTGATCTACATGTACAAAGAAGATGGAAAGGTTTTAACAATAACTCGTCTTAATGTGTTATAAGTGCTATCGACATGATTAAGTTAAAACTTCATATTTTTAGGATCTTATAAGATTATTTTGTGGAAATTGATGAGATATTGATCCTTATGAACTTACCGACAATATTATAGAGCTATCATAACCCTCTTATGACCTTTGTTCATTGATTTGAAATGTATTCTCATACATCTTTCATATTCTCCATCCTATAAAGTTTTTTTCTAACTTAAATAAAACTATACCAAGTGTTAACAACGAGTACAAAAATTACACATGCATATGAAAATTCCTTGTGATCATTCAACATATGTCAACCTATTCAATTGATTTTCACTCCTTCATTTGATCCCATGTAAGATCACTAAGTGTAAGAGCTCATTGATATAATATTGAACCTTGAAGAAATGAGATTTATGTGCTCATAATAGATTATACATTCATGAACATAACACATATAGGTATACATCTCCACTACAATATCTTTGAATAATGGGTAGGGCATGAGTTAGTTTATTTAACCTTTTCATCTCAGTCCAAAAATCTCCCGAAGTTGAAGACCTTCAAAAAAATAAGAGGTGAGCTTGTTATTGTATAAAGGGGAGGTATTTAATATTTTTCAAATCTTGGAGATAAGATTTGGATCGAACACAACCATTCTTCATGAATCATGGACTTTAACAGAGCATACACTATTTTTCCAACACATATTTTCAACATTTAGAAGTTTGGTTGATTTCACATAAAATATCAGTAAATCATGACTATAAAGTCATTTTTAAGAGAGAAGAATGAATTTTCATAGCTCTTAGACCTAGGTTTTGATGGATAAAACTCTAACTAGATAAACATAGCTAGATCTTTAAACACTTGCACAATTATGGTTTCTAGACACAATCCTTAATCATTTGTTTTGAAGTTTTCCACACATTATTATTTCTTTTGTGCCAATACAAGTGATTAAAACCTTCATCAGAGGTTATTTTCAAACTTTTAATATTTGTCACACATTTTTTTGAAAGGATCACTTCATGACTTAAGAAAAAATCACGCTTTTTCTTGACTATCACAAATGACTCGAGCTCAATATTCAAGATAGAGATGGCCTATCAATGCAAAAAAAATCCATTTTCACCTAAGGAAACTTTTAAAAAGATTATGTATTTAGAAAACTTACTAACATAATTTCAATCACCAACTAAAGAAAATGTTTCATCAGAAATAGGTAATTTTTTGGTTTGAGTTCACTGTTTCTTGAAGCACAACAGGAAAAACTGAATTTGTAAACTTATTGTTATTACTAATTCACTCATATGATCATATGTGGAAGGGAAACTTCAAGAAGAGAATATACACTACCTCTAACTCCTTGAATGAAAATTTGGTAGAGGAAAATTTGCAAGAATAACTCGTAGATCGTTCTCTTGACTAAACTTGTACATGACAATTGAGGAGAAATGAAATACATGACTACACATTACTTCACCACAGCTTATAAGGATATACAAAACCTATTTTTATCTTGTAGAATGTGACTACAAACATTTCTCATCTCAAGTGTTAGACCAATGCACATAGACATCCTTCAAACACCTTGTAACCCTTTGTGATTATATTTACATGACTACCATTTAGTGGTAGAACAAGAATAAATATCAATTTCATACCCAATGACAAATAATAATTCTTGAAACTCTTTGATAGGATGGATTAAACATAAAATGAAACCTTTTACACATGGTGGCTCACCTTGGATCCTTCAAAGAAGGACTATATATACAAAACTTGCAAAAATAGAGGAATCTTTGTACAGAATTTTATGCTTGGTTAACTAAAATACCATCATCTTAAACTACAAGGAGTCTTCTACAACCCTAAGAGGTTTCTACAACTTAAACAAGTCAATTTATGAAAAAAATTCATTTATTTCCTATCACTTTAGGAAGGATATTTGGAGAGAGAATACTAATGATAGAAAAATGAATAGAATTTTTTTGTTTCTTAACCATTTGTCCGTAAAAATTTTGTAAATTTTTAGTGTTGGAGTTATATTCAAAATTTCCTATAATGTTCATCTGAATGACGCTTGATAATTATATTTGAGTGCAAAGAAGGAAAGACACTATTTTATCCCTTTTGATTTTGCTAAATTTGAATATATATGCCTAATTTGAATGCAAGATTTCATTAAATTAATAAGAAATTGAGTATCACTATTTACCAAAGTAAATTAATCAATAAATTATAAAACCCTAGTAGTAAAATAAATGGAATAACATATCTGATTTATAATATTCCCAAGGGTATATCAAGATGGAAAAATGGTAAAATAGAATTGCATAATGTCACACTCATACTAGGAAAATTGTGTGGTATCACAAATGAGGCACGTGATGGGCACCCATGGAAGTTATAGGAGCGTCTGCCACTTCTATAGTTCTGATTTTAGGTTCTAGAATTTTGGAAATTTCTCAAGATCTAAATTTTTCTAGGTTAGAAAAGTATCTCAAATATTCACTTGTGATCACTCGAGGTCGCACCAAGATTTTCAAGGTCGGTGTAAACCTGCAATGAAGAATGAACCTATAAAACCATCACATAGACATCAAATCCTAAATAAAAATATGAAAAATGAGGGATCAAAATGTCCTCAATGGTCACAATGGTGAACTTATGACTAAGTGCTACACTACATCTTAGACCCAATGTAGTTTTGTGTGTGTGTGTGTGTGTGTGTGTGTGTGTGTGTGTGTGTGTGTGTGTGTGTGTGTGTGTGTGTGTGTGTGTGTGTGTGTGGAATTGTGCCCTAGGTTTCTCTTATGCAAGTTAAAATATTATAGTGATGGAAAACACACACCTATCATAATATTCCCAGATTAGAAGATCCCATTTCATGTACATGTGAATTTTTAAAGAATAGCAGTAAGAAGAGTCCTTGCATAGCCATAGTAAAAATGGATTATCCCATAGCATTTCCAAGCCACAAATTAGCCAAATTAGAAAATAACTACTCTATAATAGATAGAAGCTCTAATCATGGTCTATATACTCCCAAAATTTAGACATTAATTATTGGAAACACCATTTATATTTATATATACCATGCACTAATGAGGTACCTTCCAATCAAGCCATTCCTATAAGGAAGAATATACAAATTGCTGATTATATTCTAGGAATTTTAATTCACTATTTAGGTCAAGCCACTGAAGCTAAATAATGGGCCATATTATCTATCAAGGATTGAAATGGTAGAATATATAGAAATAATAGAAGATGATTTCTTAGGAGCACATATATTCAATATAGAAAACATACCTAAAGAACTTGATGACATAACACAACTGCTAACTAGAGGAGAGTTTCCCGTGGACTATAAAATAGAACAAAAAGAACCTACTAAGTGATTCATTTCCATTTACAATAACCAAATGTTGTAGTTATGAAATAACACAAGTTACTAAGGAAAAAAGGGAGAATGATGGAGAAGAAATCAAACCCATCTAGGGTATAGAATAAACAGATAGGAAACAAGGGAAAAAGGTGACCCTATCATAGTTACACAATAAGAACTCCCAAAACCCAAATTCCAGAAGCATACATTGAAATCCATACTCGCACACCCTATGAGAAATTTATCCCACATCCCATTTAAGGTCACACATGCCCATGAAACACAATAATATATCCATTCAAATGTTCTATAATAGTACCACACCCAACTTGAGGTTGATTTATAATTACATCTTCAAAATAATAAATAAATAGGAACAAAAGAGTACAAAAATAACATGAAGGTAATGACAGATGTTGAAACCTGTTCATTGACGTTATTAGTGATTTTTAGTGGAATTGATGGAAAATGAGTTAGTAGTGAAGTGAGTATATTTAAGGGACATGAAGTTTGACTAATAGTGTGCCATCAATGGTGTTTTGAGCATTCAAGTCAATTTCAGTGTGGTCTTAGAGTGATACAAGCTTAGACGGTGAGATTGTTGACCAAAAGGTAGAGTACAGGGGTGGTGTGCTTTAATAAGAGGTTCTACATGTCATATATGATGATGTTAGAATAAGATAGAACTCTTGGAGTGAGTCTCAGGTCATCTTGTGGAGATCTCTATTTAAAATGGATCATTTAGGTATAGTTCCAATAAAAGGAATGATAACCGAGATCATATCAAGCTAAGAACACAAATGCTAATCAAACACCATGATTAATAAGATGAAAGTAATTTTACAAAATAACTTTACATAAACCTTTTGCAAAAAAATGAGAAACAATATCATATATTATTATGGAACTCAATGAAATATAATGAGAATGATCCTTGCTTATAAAGGAAAGGAATAATAATCTAAGAACCAAATCAAGGTCGTAGATCAAGCCATAAATCAAGAAAATAACTAGTCATCAAAGAACTAGTCAAGACCATAGATTTAGGAGTGAACTAGACATAAAGGATCTAGTCAATACTGTAGATCAAGGAAAGAACTATACCTAACAAATAGATAATATACCTCTAATATCTAAATAAATAAAAATAAATATCATCATACATAAGTGGGTGAGGATAAATAAAATAAAGGTAAATAATGTACCTAGGTTAACATGAGCTAAGGTAAATACCTACTCTAACATCTAGAGCCTAATGAGGTGTGAAAGTATTATATGGGTCATTACTAGACCATATAATCATGGGATGAGCATATGTATTTTTTTCTAGGGTATCTATGAGAAACAACAAGGTTTATTTTAGTTCTGGAGGAAAAACTCGAAAGTACATCAAAACTACCTTAGAGGAATGACATTATAGGTTGATGCAAATGAGATATGTCTGAGTTTTACAAGAACAATTATAGATAACCAAAACATAGAATTTGTAGAGGGGTGTCTGTAAGTACTTCATGTAAAATTTAATCAAGTTTTGAATAGGTATGTCGATGTTATGCGAGTTCTTCTAAAACTAGTTCATAGAGAAATGAAAAGTAAAATTCTTATATTATTTGCATGAAAAAATATATGGAGCCTTCTTGAAATAAATCATAGAAGTATATTTTGTATAGAAATATAAGCCTAAAGTATTGCAAAACGTTTTAAGAAAATTGGATAAGTATCAAAAAGTTATCAACATGTTTCGCCTATGTTTTTCTCTCTCCCAATTAATTTCATGAGTCAGAATAGAAAAAGTTATTTGTTACCCCCAAAAAATTGGATGAAATTCTTTAAATCTTTCCATTGTCTATTAATGATGTCTAAGTGTTATTTTTGTGGTCAAGGTTTTCAAGCTTGTTAGAATCAGTACAAAATCTCTCAAGGTATGTAGGGTATGTGTTTACATGTGTGCTATGAGTGTAGTCATCCTTGAAGGTGTCATTTCATATAGTGTTGAGATTACAAAACGGATTTTTTTCCCTCTTCTAGTATTTGGTAAGTGAGAAATGATCATTTGAGTGCTATAAAGGTAGTGTGAAGAAAAATTTACTTCCTTGTCCATGCCTTAACTATTATGCCAAACTTATGGAATGCACTCTCAGTGAAAAATGTGTCTCTCACCTCATATGTTAATGATTGTCATAGAATTGAAATTTGTGAGGTAATATATAGTTTTCCAAAGAATGGTATCAAGATGGTGAGGTTGTGTAGAAGACTAACATCAAGGTTCTAAAACCCACTTATAGACATAGTGCAAACTATATTTCACTTTAATTGCACAAGATTGACAAGTGTTGGTGAGATTTTTATTTGAATTGCGATCATCTGAATTTGGTATAGGATGTACATTCCTCTAATCAGGCCATTTGAGTTAGGAAAATATGCACTATTTGATTAAATGGAACCTTTTATTTTTAAGAAATTCTCTGTTGCTTCTTAATTTGTATGTATTATGCACACATTTTGTGAGTTATGGGAGTAAAATGTAATGTTTCAAACAAATTTATTACATGGAAGAAATGTATATAAATCTCAAAACTCCACAAGATTTGGAATTTTGAACTTCATTAATAAATGAGAGATAAATTTGTTTTTAAATCCCCTCGGGCTTACAGAGTGGGTAAAACCTCTTCGTAGTGTTTGGAGGAAAACAAAATCAAAACACAAAAAATAGAAAATGAAAATTCCTAATTGTTTGAAGGAATTTTTATATGGAGGGTATATCGAATTCATTACAAGTGGAAATAATATTTTTCATTTCAAATTGAGAGACAATTATATGGAACTCTATGAGTACAAATCGTGTCAAGCGAAATAGACTAAGTTTGTCAAGTTTTTAATAGACATTTGAAAGTTTTTTCTTCATTGTGTTAACTCCAAGAAGTATGAAGGAAGCTAATAAATCCTTTTAAATTTATTAAAAGATGGTTGTATATTTGTTTTCTTATGACAATTATGTAAATATGAAGAAAATCCTCTTCTTTGAGTGTCTCGGTTAAGTAACCAAATACAAATTCTCTTTAACATGAGTTTGAAACAGTGGAACATGACTTATTTGAGATCAAATGTATTTTTATTGAGTGCATATAGAATCCTTATCACTTAACAATTTTGTTTGTTGGTTGATATTCAGTCTTGGTGCCTAAAACATTGAAATGCCAATTTTTATTGAATTGCTAGAAATAAAAATATTTCTTGATTTAAGTATTGATGCTCATGGGAAGGTGCAATATATATCTAAAAGTTAAGAATCCTAAAATATATGGGACATGAATCATCCTACTTGAGGTGAAGGAGCTCATGGAGAACTTCAAGGGTCATGAAATAATGTCACAATGTAAAAGATGCAAACTCAAAAAACCTTGCACAATTAAAAATTTGGAAACTATTTCATCCTATCTCGAATCACTTTAGAGATGAAGAGTCACTTAAACAAAAAAAAGGTCAGGAATCTAGTATGGAAAATCTATAAGAAAAAAAAAATAAGAGAGATGATAAGGTTGTTTTAAAAGGGAGTCTAGTGTTGTGTGTTTAACATATATTGTAAGAAGATAAAAAGTTGTAAAGTGGATTAATATACAAAAATTAGTGTGGTGGAGAAAAATCTGATGTGAGAGATAATAATGAGAAATTAAATAATAATGTTGGAGGTATGAAGAATACATAGAGCTAGAAAAGTGTAAGGCAATATATGTGAGAATGCATGAGAGAAGAGTATATAGATGACTATGAGCTAAGTGTATTAATTGAGATAGAATGTGAGGAAAATAAAATAGAGAGATCAAGGTGTGTGATGAAGCATTTTTATCCTTTTTCAAGAAAGGAAAGATGAGTTGGTGCACACAAAAGAGATGAATGAGGCTGAAAGCACTTTGTCAACACCAATCCGGCACTATGATAATTCTTCACCAGAACTCCTCGTGCTATGATTATTTACTAATGCATAGCCTTTAGTTTGGTGGATGTAATCTAGAAAGAAAAAAACAACATAACACAAGAATACCATCGATTATGATAAGACAGAATGATGACAAATCTAAAATATCAAAATAAATTATAATATTAACATGAAATCATACAATCTCACCCATGAGGTACTTCAAGTGTTATTGAATTCACTTGCCTTTCACCAAGACTATGGGAGAAACTTTACAATTACACCTCTTAATGGCTTCTTCAACAAACCTTTTAACTGATGGCTTCCTTCGCACACTTCCTACAATATATCTCACTACTTCCTTCTATGCTAAATGAGGGGGTGGCCTCTCTTTATATAACTTCCGGATTATCCATCTTATCTCTAAGATAGGATAAGAAATCCACTCTAACGAATCATATTCCATACCTTAACTCTTATCTCTTCATGTAAGCTTATCTGTTAAGATAAGATAAACCTTATCATTTTACATGGGTTCCACATTTTTAGACTTTTTACAAATAAAATACACAAAATATTTATGACCTCACTCCTTGTCCTTATTACCAATATAATATTTCTAATTCCTAATCATGTAGACCCTACTTCTCTAATTACCCAAACTTTGAAATTTTAACATTACCGGACCACTTACGACAAATATTTACTTTTTACAACATTCCTATTGTACTTTGACTGTTACCATACTCCACATTATTGGTGGCACCATACTGATGACGCCGTTATCTTCTATCAGACGCTACTACTAATTATACTTAACAACATCCTATTCCTAATACATACATTAATGAAATAGAAATTACGGAGGAAAATTTTAGTGTCGACATCTTCCCCCTTCCTAGCTTCTACTCCGTCCTCAGAGTAGACTATTCAGTGCTTGAAAAATCTTCAACTTGTCGTGGTTGACCCATTTCGTAATGGGAGTGCCATCTAATTCCTCCAATGGTCAGTACGTACCATTTTCATGCACAATGCTATTTTTGTAGGGCCCCATCCATTTCGGAAGAAATTTTCTCTGTCTTCTTTTTTTGTATCTCGGAATCATATACTAGAACCAAGTCATTCACATGAAATGGAGACCATTGGATCTTTTGATCAAAGTATTCCTTCTCTTCATTTTCTTCTTATGGCTTGTATCCTTTGCTATTTCTCTCATTTCCTCCAAAGAAATGAAGATGTACCAACCTTTCTTTTCTTGAATCACTTTCATCCATCCTTTCATTTTTCATAACTCTCACAAAGTGGGAATATCAAACTCAATAGGAAGAATCGGATCAATGCCATAGGCCAACCGAAATGAGGAGTATCCTGTTGCTGACTTTGATGTTGCCCTATATGCCCACAATGCTTTGCATGAATCATTTTATCCCATTTATGTACCTGCGCAAGGCTACATCTTTTGCTAGAATTTGACACAACACAAAATTTGTTCGTCCACCTGTCCATTTGTGCTTGGCTTGTATGTTGTTGCCTTCCCCGTGCTTAATAGAAAACTTATTGACTAGGGCTTCTACCACCTCATTAATGAAGTAGCTTCCTTGATCTCACAATTTCTAATGGGAAACCAAATCGGTGACAATGCGTTCATACATGAACCTTGCCACTTCATCCATGGAAGTTGTTTCCAATGGCCTAGCTTCAACCCACTTGGTTAAATAATGTGGCAACTACAATATACTTATTTTGGCGTGATGTAGTTGAAGTGAACCTACAATGTCTATTCCCCACTTTTGAAAGGGACCAAGGGAAGAATAGGACATAATGGAGCTGATGAAGTCTTACGGTTACCATGTGTTTGTCAAATATCACATGTCTTACAATAATTATAACAATCTTTAAAAAAGTGGGCCAAGAATAACTGCATCCAAGATCTTTCTTGTTGTAAGTTGTCCAGAGAAGTGCCCTCCACATGTACCATTGTGAAATTCTTCTAGCAGCTTCCTTCCTTGATCACGTCCAATCGCCTCTTGATCGTCCATCGTCCTATTCGAAATAATACTCCATGCATAATAGAATATGGACGACTGGATTGAGTAATATTTCTCTTAGTCTTTGCATTGGCACCATCAAGAAACTTGAATTCATTTAGATAATTCCAAATATCTATGTATTCACTAGGGATTGTGTCAAGGGATAACAATGCTGCATTGGGGAAATCATCATCATCACAAGATGATCCTAAACCATCATAGGATCGAGAGAGTGCATCTGCATTGACATGCTTCTTTCCCCGGCCTATCTATAATATCAAATTCAAACTCTTGTAGCAAAATTATCCATCTTCCTATCCTCCCCGATGGGTTAGGCTTATTTACAATATATTTTAGAGCCTCGATGATCTGCATACAACTAGAAATTTTTTCTCTCTAAAGCAAGTAATTTCTAAACCTCTTTATAGCAAAAATAATAGCCAGAGCCTCTTTTTTAGTTACAGTATAATTTACCTCAGCACTGCTCATTTTTCTACTCCCAAAGTAAATTGGATGTTCATTCCCATTTTCATCCTTTTGGCTCAAAGTACTTCCTAGTGCTGCATCTGAGGCATCAGTGTACACAATGAATAGCTTGCTCCAATCTGGATTCTTCAAAACAGGTGAAGACACCAGGCTTCCTTCAATTGTCCAAAATCTTCATGCGCCTTATTTCCTAGTTCATAAGTAACATCCTTCTTCAAGAATCGGGTTAGTGGTCAGGCAATCTTTGAGAAATTCTTGATGAACCTTCTATAGTAACCCACATGGCCTAAAAATGATCTCAACTTACTTCTATTAAGAGGAAATGGTAAATATTTGATTTTGATACTTTATCGGATCAGCACCAATACCATCTTTGGATACAACATGCCCTAACAAAACGCCTTTAGAACATCCAAAGACACACTTTGTAGGGTTTAGTGAGGCTTGTGGTTCATCTAACCTTTGAAATGCTTTCTCCATTTGGTGCAGGTGGTCCAACTTGCACCCATAGATGTAAAAACATCCGAAATACTCGATGAACGTCCCAATGTAGGGTTCGAACACCCTATTCATCAAACGCTGGAATGTTGCTAGAGCATTACACAACCCAAAAGGCATAACTCTATAAGCAAACGCTTCCCAAGGAGTGGTGAACATGGTCTTCACTGATCTTTCTCTCTATACGAACTTGGTTGTAGCCGTTATATCCATCAAAGAAAACTATAGCACTCCCGCCAGCCTACTTCATCCAAGATCTGATCTGAAAATGGAAGAGGGTAATGATCCTTCTTTGTTGCCTTATTGATCTTCTTGTAATCAACACAAATGCGTAGCTTCCTATTCTTTTTTATTGAGATCACAATGGGAGAAACCCATTCTGAATTCTCTACAAAGAAATATTAATCCTGCATCAAGCAACTTATCTATTTCTTCTTTTACCTTGGAAAAATTAGGATTCATTCTATATGGCATTTGCTTTATGGGCTTAGCACCATCTACCACTCAATACAATGTTCTACCCAACTTAATTGATGGAGTTCCTTGTAATCAAAAGTGAATAGGTGTATGTACTGTGCAAAAGAGCCGGAGGTAGGATTCCTTCTCACTCTCCATCATAGCATCACTAATCTTTATTTGTTGAGACAATCATCAAATTCTTCTTCGATAATTTTATGGGGTCATGAGTTGGTGTGATCGGGAAGGATATCTATGACTGAAACATCCACCTCACTTTCTTCATCTTCATGTCCACTTCATTGGTACTAGAGTAATCGAGAGGATGTCCAATCATCGCCATCATTACTTGAATCCACAGTGTTCGCTTTATGATGTCGAGGATCACATTTATCTTCACCCTCTCTCTACCACGTCCAAGTGTCATGAAACCTTCATTCCAGTGAGTTTCTTGCATGAAATCTCCTTAGCCATGGTCTTCTCGGCAGCATTGGGTATGCAACAGCATACCATTTTTCATCACCCGAAAGTCTACCACACATACCACACCCATAATGATATTGCCACATTTGAAACTACACCTTCTCGTTTAGTTTTTCCTTTTTTAATGACCTTAACATAAGTGTTGAAGGGCGATCAATTTTAAACCCAACATATTCATTACTGCACTGGTCATTACATTAATCGCAGCACCTCCATCAACTAAGACATCATGAATTGAAATACCATTACATAATACCTCACTTGTGGAGCATAGGGATCTACCTTTGCCTCCAAAACAGGGGACCTCAACCTCCTTCCTTCTTCGAGCATTGAGTCCACCTCGCAACTCCCACCTCTTCTCGAAGACATAGCCAAGAGTTGACCATATGTAATATTTGCAGCCTTTTGGACAGATCTTCCAAGATGGAGTATGGTCCTTGCCCCGTGAAATCGAAAAAATCCTACACACCCAACTTTCTTCTCCTATGTTTCTTACTAGTTTCTTCTTTCATCTTCTTAGGATCATTTCCATCTTGATTATCATTTTCTTTCTTTCTTTTTGTTACAAACACATCTACTTCATTATTTCTGCTCTTATCTACTACATCAAAAGAATTCACAGGTGCTTTTCCTTTATCATTATCTCCTTTACCAGATGTAGAAGCTCTATCTAGATAATTATACTTATAATGACCCTTTTTATAACAACCATAACATACGACTTCAGAAATATTTCTTTTTAGACTTCTATCTCCTCCTTGAGAACTAAATTCTTTTCCTTGAAGAAGATTAATAGTTAACTGACCCATCTTTTTGAGCAGATCTTCATACTCAGTAGATGTACTAGGAGAAATATTTGTGCTCACCGGGAGTGGTTGTGGATTCTAGACCAAAGGTGCTGGTGTAGGCTCTACTTTAGCCACAATTTCTTTGGGCTCCTCTTCCATGCTTTCTTCTTGCCTTCTTGCAATCTCCTTTGCTTGTTCAATGGTAGCTGGGCGGTCATACTTCACTCGTTGTCTAATCTCTGGCTTCATCCCAAGAATGAAGTGCTTACAGAGGAGATTATCCACGCCATTCATCAACCCATCCGCTAATCCTTCCTTCCGAATCTGGGCATCGAGCTTCCTCCTTAGCTCTAGAACACGAGCATGATAATCCCTTATATTCTCCTTCTCTCCTTAGGATAGCTTTGTGATCTCGATCATGAGATTTGCATATTTCATTGTTCACCAAATTCTTCAAGAAAACTTTCAGTTAATAAATCCCATGAATTTTTCACATTATCACCTAGTGTTTCAAACCACCTAAGTGCTGAACCATCCAAAAAAGTAGGGAAAAATTCAGTCCATTGTTCCCTTCTTATAAGGCCATTACAAATACAAGATCGCTTAAACTCTTGAATGAAAGAAGAAGCATCTTCATTAGATTGAGCTGAAAAAATAGGAATCTTTCCCATTTTCAAAAGTAACCACCGTGAAATACCAACTCACAAGTACAATCAACAAGACTTATGTGTACAAATAATTGGAATCACTATACTAGAAAGTGACTTTACACCTTTCTACAGTAAAATAGAAATGACCACGGTAAACTATGGTAAAACTTGACTTACTGTGGTAAAAACTGACTTTACTGTGGTAAACACTATTCACGGTAAAAAGTGAAGTTACTGCGGTAAATACTATTCACGGTAAAAAGTGAAGTTACTGCGGTAAATACTATTCACGGTAAAAAGTGACTTTACTGTGGTAAATACTATTCCAGCAAAATGACTTTACCATGGTAACTACTATTCATGGCAAAAATGACTTTAAAATGGTAACAACTATGCACGCATGTAAAAACAAAGTTACCCTCTAATTGATTTTTGACTAAGTGGGAATATCTCTCCAGAAAATCCACCAACGAGGAATGGTCCTGCAACGGAACCAAAATGTCAACACCAATCCGGCACTATGATAATTCTCCACTGAACTCCTCATGCTATGATTATTTACTAATGCACACCTTTAGTTTGGTGGATGTAATCTGAAACAAAACAACAACATAACACAAGAATACCATCGACTATGATAAGACAAAATGATGACAAATCTGAAATATCAAAATAAATTATAATATTAACATGAAACTCATATAATCTCACCCATGAGGTATTTCAAGTGTTATTGACTTCTTTGCCTTTCACCAAGACTATGGGAGAAACTTTACAATTACACCTCTTAATGGCTTCTTCAACACACCTTTAAACCGATGACTTCCTTCGCACACTTCCTACAATATTTCTCACTACTTCCTTCTATGCTAAATGAGGGGGTGGCCTCTCTATTTATATAACTTCCAGCTTATCCATCTTATCTCTAAGATAGGATAAGAAATCCACTCTGACGAATCATATTCCATACCTTAACTCTTATCTCTACATGTAAGCTTATCTCATTAAGATAAGATAAACCTTATCATTTTACATGGGTTCCACATTTTTAGACTTTTTACAAATAAAATACACAAAATATTTATGACCTCACTCCTTGTCCTTATTACCAATACAATATTTCTAATTCCTAATCATGTAGACCCTACTTCTCTAATTACCCAAACTTTGACATTTTAACATTACCGGACCACTTATGACAAATATTTACTTTTACAACATTCCTATTGTACTTTGATCATTCATTGTACTCCACATTATTGTGGCACCGTCTTGTGGCGCCGTTATCTTTTAGCAGACGCTACTACTAATTATACTTAACAACATCCTATTCCTAATACATACATTAATGAAATAGAAATTACGAAGGAAAATTTTAGTGTCAACAAAGACCTCGAAATAACATCCAAAATAAATTTAGTCCAAGGATGAAAGTAAGTACTATATACTATATACTATCTTTATGTGTGTATAGAAGAAAAACTTGTTATAGCTTGATGCATGAACTAAATCTTGTGTGAGAAATATACATAAAAATCTTGTAGAAATAAGTGTATTTAAGATAAAGGATATTTGATGAAACTTGATGAAGAGTCAACTAAAAGCATGAATATATGATTCTCATATAGGATATTTTATTGGTTGACATGAGAACATCATTCTCTAAGTCTAGGTGTCCGACTTGAAGACCATTTATATAGATAGAACTATTCATGAAGAGAAAATATTAGTTGAATGAAAGAGATGTGAATGATAATGAGCAGATACTTGTAATAGATTAAAGGGAGTAAGAATTAAATATACAAATATTGGTTTCCTACTAGGTGATTTAGATAAAAGGTGAATTGGGGGTAAATACGAGAAGTAGAAGAGCTGATTTAGATTTCATTATCAATTGATTAAGACAACAAAATAAGCATGACAAAAATTATTGAACAATTCTATGAGGCAAATTAAGAGTTGGGGAGTTATAGATTCCATATGAGTGGAAGATCACTAAAGATCAGTTGTAGATAAACCAAACATGGGATTTGAAGCTTCAAGATGGGTTGAATCATGTTTAAGAATAAGTGGTAGCTTGGTCAAACTGTTGGAGTTGGAGCTTTAGGTTGGGTTGAAGATCAACCACGAAATCAATGTAACTAAATCAAGACAATTTTTTCCTTAGCATAGTTCTTAGTTTGAGTGGGTTTTTTCTAGTTTGGATTTCCCACATTAATTATTTCTTTGTTTTATTAACCCTCCTTTTGGGTGCTTATGAATTATTTTTTTGTATTGATGAAGAAAATTGAATAAACTGATTTATGGGGTAAAAATTATTAAGACACTAGCTCACCCCACCTCTTAATGTCCTCGTTTCCAATAATTGGTATCGGACTGGGTCCTCTTGAATAAATCCTAATATATTGGAGGTTTTCCTGATGACACAAACATGGATTCATTAGGAGAATCAATGTTGAAAAGGAAGTATGAAATTTCTCAAGCTCTTCTAAATGATTTAAAGACATAAATCAAGGTCAAGGATGTGAGAGATTAAATGTAGATCTAAAGACCCTCAGAGAGGTAATGGAACAATCAAAGAAAAGGGAATGGAAGGTTGAATCAAGTCATCTATATTTTTGATGATTTTTAAAGACCAAAAAGGACAATAAAGTACATAAGAAGACCGTTAGGAAGCCAAATTCTACAATATTATAAGTTAAGTTTAATGAAATTTTATTTTCATGCAATGTGTTTGGGAATAAAGCTAGAAATTGTAAAAGAAGAGTGGATGAAGAATATCCATGGAGGGATTTTAGGACTGAATATAGGAAGAATATAGTATGTTTAAATTGAAAAGAAAAATGAAACATAGCCAAGTACGCCTAAAAGAATCCTTAAGAAAATTTTCGAAGAAAAGGACTTAAGGAATAAGAACTACGTTGTATGCTTCAACTGTCATGGGAAAGGGATTTTTGCAAAACATTGTTATGATATCCATAGATATAGCTACAAGATGAATGTATTAAATAGGTAGGACAAAAATATACTTATAGAAAATACAAACTCCTTAAGTGAGACCAAGTCAACCATGGTTGAGATAGATATTGGGAAGAAGAAATCAAAATGGATATAAAAGGTCAAGAAAGGAAAGGAAGAAGTTGAGATGATGAAGAATAATAAGATGATACCAAGGGAATATGCTTAAGAAACACAAAAATCTAAGACAAGAAAAGTAGAAACAAGTCAAACAAGACATCAACATGTAATATAAAAGGAAATAAGAAGGAAGACAATTCTAGTGTAAAGAATAGACAATTTCTTCCTAAAGAAGTGTTGGAACTAGTATATGACCTACGACATGTGTTATTACCAGGTACTCAATAAAAAAGTGATAACTCATGTGATGTGGTAGTCATACCAAAGAATGAATTAGAGGAGACTAACAAGAGAAAAAGGACAAGGAAAGAAAAATTGAGTCATCAGGGTGTTTGGATGTCTTCCTCTTGTCTTGAGGTGACATGTCAAGATGGTATGCCTTCTCTAAGCTATTATAACGTATAAACTAGTTAAAATAAACACCAGCTGAGGCTGATTGCTACATCTATGAAGTTTTCAAGGTATTTTATTTTCAAAATGTTTATTTTTCTCCATTTTGAAAGTATTTCATAAGTTTAAGTCATTCAGTGTCTTCTGAGAAGTCATAGAGGAGAATACTTCTATTAATAGGATCCAAGGCTTGCACTTTTCTTTTAAATGTTGTCATGGCTGTCTTCAAACAAGAAGTGTGTTAAGAGAGTGTCATGAGTTTATAAACAAGTTGACTATCTTGTAGAAATATTCATCAGGAAATTTTTGAGCTTGACTATGAATGTATGGCTAATCATGAACACAATATGAAAATTTTCCCTATTCCAAGTTAAATGTAAGTACCTAGGTAAAAACAATCCAAGTCTCATCAATGTTTTGTAAATAAAAGGTCTGATGTAAACAAGGGATTTTCAAGTGTCATAGTCAAGTCAAGTTTTGAGTTGAGGTCTCTAATCAATTAGTTGTATTAAATGAAGAAATGAGATGAAAAAAATAGCTTTATCTATATGCGAAGTTCATTAGGGGTAGAATATATAAGTTTAAAAATGCAAAATAAATGTTAATGTAATATAAGTCAATTGATGTCTTTTATTTGGTCATTGATGTCTAAAAGATGAGTTAATAAGTGTGATAGAGATGGGTCCCACCCTACTAATAAAATTTAAAGAAAGATATTCCCTCAAAACTAGTCAAAACTATGTAATATTGAATCATAAATCTATAAGAAGGAATTGCTGATATTGTTGTCATGAGATGCTTCAAGATTGCATCAACCACAAAGGTCATAATTAACAAGAATAAGGAACTAAGGATGATTGACTATGGAACATGTTTAAAATATGTATTTCTTATTATAGTAGATATTCGAGGAATTTGAAGTTCTCTACGTCCTGGATTTGATCTACATATTGAATTCAAGGATTATATGATGAATAAAGTTTGTCATGATTATGCAAGATTGTAAAATCATTACCTACAAGAATGTGCACAATACTTTACAAAAAGGACATGGTCATAATCTCATTAAAATTTAAAACAAATGGTTTCTTACAGTGTGTATTGTTACATGAAGTCATGTTGTAGTCTTTGAATGAATAAAAATATTTTAATATTCTCTAAGGAGTATGTGTAATGTGTTAACTATTCTGATCGTCAAATTTGGAAATGTACATAATTCTATAATGTCTTTAGAAGTTCCTTTTAAATCTTGAGATCATAATGCATCAAGGATAATGAGAAAGAATCAGTATCCTACAATGTGTTGAAAAAATGAGAACTAAGAGTACACAGGTTAGGAGATTCCAAAATGACACAACTAAACTAAGATGAGGAGAATTGCGAAGATAAGAACTGGGAACTACTAAAACATACAAGTTCTAAAGTACAAGTACTCATGAATACTACAGTGACTTGAAAAAAGTGAAGTTCCATAGACATGGTGTGGGAGCTGTGTTCTAAAGTTAATGACTTGTTCATTGGTTCTTGATTTTGAATGATGTGTGTAAAACTGCGATAGACATATGAAGGAAAGAGAGAGACCTCAAAAATAATGCTAATGGCCTTTACATTATGAAGTGATATGACTCGAGAGGATAGTTTTTTTCAACTACGGGTATGGGTAATGACATGATGCACCTTATGATGTGCCATAGCCTCGGGAAGTTGTATATTCTTGAGTGAATGTGATTAAGTTCTTGAAAATATCAAGGAGGATGTTCTTATTTTTACATATGGTGGAAGTAATAACAAGGAGATAATGTAAATCCAATCAATTTTATCAAAAATATATTGGTCTTCCTTATAGTGTATGGATGCTATATAAGTCCGAAAGGAAGGGGAAGATTTTTAAACTTCTCAAATTAGTTGTATAAAGGATCGAGAAGAATGTTGAGGCCAAAATAAGTTGTGTTTCTAAGTGAAATGGATTGAGTAACAAGAATATTTTTGAAAGGAGTAAAACAATAAGTAATGTGTAAATGACTAAAAGAGTTTTTCAAGGTTGTGGTAAAGTTTTTAAGTATTCCTCATGACTCATTTGGAAGGTATGTAGCCTATATTTTGAATTTTATAATAGAATAGGGTATATCAAACCCAATGGATCATTTGGTTATTGGATTGCATACTTAGTTTTCTATTATCCCTCTCGGATGTTTGTTCGGACTACATTGAAGGATAGGTTAAGGGACATTTATCTAGACCGGTGTTTATGCTTGCTATGGAGATAGAATTGATAATTTGAGAATGGTGAAGTGATATTCCTGATATGGAGAGGTTAGGATTAGGGGGAGATATGACGTTGATTGGGTGCAAACACTCTTTCTTCTAGTAAACACATAGGTGGCAAGATGTTTTGAGGTAATATAATGTGTTGTAAATAATGATCTGATTATTGTTTTCCTATTTAATACATGAACCTCTTTCATAGATGTCAAAGGGGAAGAGAGTGTTGTCAAAAATAGGAATAGTAATTAAAAGATGATAGTGTATGTATTTTCTATCAAAGTTTATAATCTTGTGGCCATCAAATGACAAATGAGGAGATTGTTAAACCTTGGTCATTGGTGTTCTCATTGATTTCAAGTGGCATTGATGGAAAAAGAGTGAGGGGTGAAGTGAGGCTCTGTAAGGGATATGAATTTTGATGGGTAGTGCCTCATCAATGGTATTTTGAGCATTCATGTTGGTTTTATAGTGGTCTTAGAGTGATACGGGCTTAGGCGGTTAGATTTTTGACTAATAAAGGTAGAGTGTACGTTGGTATGCTTGGCTCTAAGGTTCTACACATCAAATATGATGATGTCGCATGAGAAAGAATTCTTGGAGTGAGTTTCAGGTCATATTGTAGAATTATTTGTTGAAACTAGCTCACTTTGGCCTAGTTATATAGCATAATGAGGTGTGTAAGTTTGATATAGGTAATGAATGACGGTACAATAACAAATTTACACAAAAAAAACTATTAATTTCTTCTCTATATTTCTCTGTATTCACCATTACAGATATATAAGAATATGCAACTCCTATAAACTAGGAAGTTGCTCTAACAATAATCCTATTTAGTTGTGATTGTTACTCACATAACAATACACAACTCAAATCATACTGAGTTATTAAAACAAATCCAATAATATATTATTGTTTATATAACAATAATATAGCTACTAAAATTTATACTTATTAAATACACAAGTATAATGTAAACATTAATATCCTAACATTTCCCCCTTAATATTTACATGGTAATAAAAGAAATTTCACACTTCCTCTGCAGCTTGCCACTCATGCTTGCTCATGATCTTGGTACAAAACTCGAACTAAAGATAGAAGAAGAAACAAATCAATTTATTATCAACCATGCACCGTCGAGAACACATCTAACCAAAGAGGTTGGGAACACGTTCAGAAACATCCGCTATCAACCAGTCACTCTAGGGAACACATATGACCTAACAGTGTGGGAACTCAAGTAGGAATACATCTAAATAGCCTTCAATGGTTTTTAAAATGCTAACCAAAAAATTAGGTATGAATAAGAAAACATCTGACTATTCAACCTCATCAAGACTCATTATGTTTCATTACACTATACTATTTTTTCTTCACTATGTTCTAGCATTGGTGAATTATGTAGGAATAGCCACATACCAGTGAACAAGAACATACCACATCTGTTCTTATTTTCCACACCACACAATAATTCTGAAATCCACTCTATACTACAAAAACAGTACTATGAAATTGAAGCACACAACTCAAAGTAAATCCACACCATAAAATTCCACCACACTGACTTTGTGTGGCCATGTCGTTGTGACTTGAGAGAGGCCATTGGTTTTCCTCCATCCTCCGGTGCCTCCATCCTCCAATAACATGTTGCTAACTTAACAGATTTGGATATGAAGCTCAATAGTTTCCACATTGTACTTTATTTTGTCTTCCCTCCCGCAATGTGAAACACTTTATTTTCCGGATGTCGGGTAACACCGAAAATACGTCCGTAAGGCAAATTTTTTTAATTTTATGTAATTTTACAAAGACATAAAAATTACTCAATTTGATAATGAGAATACTTTAAAAAATTTAATACAAACATAAACACTACAATTTCATAAAGGATTCTAGATGACATAACACATTAACAAGACAAATTTTTTTTTACTAAAAAAAACTTTCAAATTGACAAAACCAAATGGGTTAGACTAACCATTCTTGACTTTTAATATGTATTGCTTTTAACACTATGAATCTACTCGAAACTAAACCATGAATAAAAAAACCTTTAGACTTAAAATGCATAAGAACAACTAAATTGATATGACACACTAAAATATTTTTAAAAATATCACACCTTTTGCTTTGAATCCTAAGGAAAATGAATGGAATAAAAAAATAAAATTCCAACCTCATAGGTATCTCCCTAACACCAAACGTGGATAGGAAGATGTGGTCAATGGAGTTTCCAGTCCAAAGGATCTTCATGCAATGTCGACTCAAAATAGCCAAATCCAAGTCGATAAACCCAAAATATACACCAAACATGAATGGAGGATATACACAGCCCCCAAAGACAGGCACAGATCTCAACAAAATGCTTGCAAGAACTAATGTCGTCGCTCCAATGAAGCTGCTTGAATACTTTAAACACATGCGAATCAAATCTCAACTGCCAATGTTACAAGGTAGTATTTTCATGAGACTGTGAACAGAGATATACGAGCGAGGAAGGAAGCTTCCATAAAATAAATCAACCAGAGTCCTGGTCAGATCTGTACATACGTGTTGATGGGTTTGATTGATGTCATTGACCCATTACATGCATAACCATCCACAAGGTAATTATTCATGATTTAAAATTTATTTTTTTCTTCCCAAATGCAAATATCTAGAAGTCTGTATTGAATGACTATTTCTTTCGCCAGAATACCGTTGTTTCTTTTGCAGACCAGATACACTGAGAAGAGACTTGTGGGTCAGAATAGGACATTGATGCTCCATCTAATGCATGCATTTTTAGATTGTGATAGATGATTGTTACATCGATTCAGCAGGCCGTGTGCCAAGGTGACTCTCTCAACGTTCAAGTGCTGACCAAAAGATATCCACATGAAGCTTTATTACCTAGATAAGGAACACTATAATACGATTTCCAATAAATCTGTATAAATCTAGACAAGGAGAATAACTATAATATTATAAAATAATTGCGCATGCCAAAATTAGATTCTCATTTACATGGCAATCAAGCAAATTTAATTGCCCCTTGCTAATCAAAACATTTAGCTCTAATACTTAATGACGGTACAATAATATATTTATACAAAACAAACCATTAATTTCTTCTCTATATTTCTATGTATTCACCACTACAAATATATAGTAATATGCAAATCCTATAAACTAGTAAGTTTCTCTAAAAATAATCCTATTTAGTTGTGATTGTTACTCACGTAACAGTACACAACTCAAATCATACTGAGTTGTTAAAACAACTCCAATAATATATTATTATTTATATAACAATAATATAAGTACTAACAATTATACTTATTGAATACATAAGTATAATGTAAAAATCAATATCCTAAGAATGAAAATACCACGTAAGCATGGGAGGATTTTACTGATTCTTTCTACAAAATTTATGAACAACAACAAGGTTTATTTTAGATCCTCGCAAAAAAATTATAAAGTTCACCCAAAATACCATTTAGGAGTGGAAGTTTAGGTTGATGCAAATTAGATAGGTCTTAGCTTTACACAAAATACTATGCCTAACCAACACATATAATGTGTAGGGAGGTTTTTGTTAGTGATTCATGCCAAATTTCATCAAGTTTTGAAGAGGTCTGTGGAAGTTATGCAAGTGTTTTTAAAACTTGTTCATTGAGAAATACAAAACAAGTTGCCTATCTTCTTAGAATCCAAGAAAACTATGGATCCTTCTTCAAATAAATCATAGAAGGATTTTTTTAAAATAACTCTAAGTGTGAAGTATAGCAATATATTTTAGAAAAAATGGATAAGTATTAGAGAAGTTGTGAGCATTTTTTTGGCTATGTTTTTCTTTCCCAAGACTTTCTTGAGTCAATAATGGAAAAAATTATTTTTAGTCCTCAAAACATTTGGATGATATTATTTACATCTTTCCATGGTATAATGATGATGTATAAATGTTCCTTGTGTGGTAAAGGTATTCAAGATGGTCAAACTTAGCACAAGATCTCTCAAGGCATGTAGGGTATTTGTTTAAAGGTGTGTTATGATTCGATTTATCCTTGAAGGTGTCATTGAATCAAGTGACGAGATTATAAAAAGGAGTTTTTTCCTCTTGAGTCTCTAGTAAATAATAAATGATAATTTGAGTGCTATATAGGAAGTGTGAATCAAAAGTTCCTTCCTCATCAATGCCTTGCCTACTATGCCAAATTCATGGAATGAACTCTCCAAGTGAAAAAAATTGAGTCTCACCTCATATGCTAATGATATTTGGAGCATTGAAAGTTTTGAGGTAATCTACAATTTTGTAGTAATGTTCTCAAGAAGGTGGGACTATGTAGAAGACAAACATGAAGGTTTTAAAGCCCACTTATAGACATACTACAAATTGTATTTGACTATACTTGTGAAATATTGACAAGTGTTTTTGAGTTTTGATATGAAAGGGGCTCATCCAACATTGCTACAAGATGCACATTCCTCCAAATAGATCATTTGATTTTGGAAAAGATGCACTAATAGATTAAATGTAAGTTTTCTTGCTAAGAAACTCTCTGTGACCTATTTGTATATATTGTGTATTGTTTTTGTGTGTTGTAGGAGTAAATTGGAATGTTTAACACAAATTGAATGCAGGTAAGATATGTAGGGAGCTTTGACAAGTATACAAGAGGTGGAATTTTTACATATATCCAAAAATGATATAGAAATTTGTTTTTAAACCCCTTGGGCTTGCAGAGTGGGTAAAACCCTCTTCCTAGCATTTGGAGGACCAAAAATGTCAAAACACAAAATCTTGGCAATGAAAATTCTTATTTTTTTGAAGGTGTCTATGTATGGGGGTAAGAATGCATTCCAATAGTAGTTAATATTTTTCATTTCAAATTTAGAGAGAATTTTATGACATTCTATGTATACAATCGTGTTAGAAGAAATACACTATGTTTGTGAAATTAAAGTTTTGTTTTACATTGTAGAAAAGCTCGTATTCATTTCATTTACTCAAAGAAGTATGAAGGAAGCTGAAAAATCCTTTAAATTGATTAGAATATGGTTGCATATATTTCTTCTTATGACAATGATGTAAATGTCAAGTAAATCCTCTTGTTAATCAGTATCGATTTAGTAACCAAATGTAAATTCTCCTCAACAAGAGTTTGAAATAGTGGAACATGTCTTACTTGATCTAAAAAAGTTTCATGGAGTGTAACTATTATCCTTATCACTTAACAATGTTTTTTATTAGTCGAAATTCCAATGTTGACTGACTTGCTATCAATAAAAATATTCTTGATTGAAGTATTGATACTCATGGGAAGGTGTAAGGTCTAGCTCAAAGTGAAGAATCCTAAAATACATGGGACAAGAATAATCCTACTCAAGGTGAAGGAGCTCATGTACAAGCTTAAAATTCATGGACTAATGTCACAAACTAAATGATGCAAAACTGACAACCTTGGATAGTTACAAACTTGAAAAGTCTTGCATCCTATCTTGAATCAATTTGGAGATGAAGAGTTAATTTAAACCAAAAAAAAGGTCAAACATCTAGTATGGAAGAAGTCTAAAAATGCAAAATAAGAGAGATGATAAGGTTGTTGCAAAAAAGAGAGTCTAGTGTTTTGTGTTGAGAATATATTGTAAGAAGGTGGATATTTATAAGGTTCATTAATTTACAAAAAGTAGTGTGGTGGAGAAGATGATGATGTGAGAGATAAGAAAGAGAAAGTAGAAAATAATGTTGGATTTATGAAGAATACATGGAGTTTTAAAAGTGCAAGGGAATATATGTGATAATGCATGAGAGAATAGTATATAGATGAATGTGAGGAAAATAAAATAGAGAGCTCAAGGTGTGTGACGAAGCATTGTCATAAATTATGTGTGTGCAACTAGGGAAGACATATGAAGGCTAGAGAGAAACCTTAGAAATATTGGTAATGACATTTGCATTATGAAGTGATATGACTCAAAGGACATTTTTATAGACTATAGTTATGGGTAATGGTATGATGCAACTTTTGATGTTCCATAACATTAAAGGAATTTGTATATACATGATTGAATGTGATTAAGGTGTTTAAAATATCAAGGATGATGTTCTTATTTGTTTCATATGGTAGGAGGCATAACAAGAATATAATGTAAATCCAATCATGTTTATCCAAAATAGATTGGTCTTTTATATAGTGTACGGCTCATATATAAGTCTCAAAGGAAGGTGAAACTAGTTGAGCTTCTAAAATTAAGGGTATAAAGGATTAAAAATAATGTTGACACCAAAATAAGAATTATTTCTTAGGAATCTCTTTCCAAAAGATCCAAACACTATGTAAATAAGGTATACATGTATGAAAGAGTCTTTTATGGATGTGGTAAAGTAATCAAGTCTTCCTCATGACTCATTTACAAGGTATGTGGCCTAGATTTTGTTTATTCTACTAGAATGGGGTGTATCAAACCCAGGGGGAGGATTCAAAGATTGTCTTGCATACTTATATTGATCTTACCATTTTGAGAATTTTGTTTGGACGACAGATAAAGGAGAGGGTGAGGGACATCTGTCCTAAATGGTGTTTATGTTAGCTATGGAGGTGGATTGGATAATTTTAGCATAGTGAAGTGAGATGCCTGATATGGAGAGATTAGGTATAGGGGAGATATGAACAATTTTTAGTGAAAACAATATTTTTATAATCAAGACTCGGGTGCCAAGATAGTGATATTAATCTAATGGGGAGCTTTTTGAGGTAATCTAGTACATTGTTTGTAATCATCTCCTTTCTTTTTCCCCTATTGAATGCATGGTTTTTCATATATGTCAAACGGGAGAGAGTGTTGTCGAAACTTGGAATAGTAATTTAAAATTATTGGTGTTTATATTGTTCATCAATGTTTCTTAGCTTGTTGCCATTAATGACAAAGGCAGAGACTGTTAAACCTTGGTAAATGTTTTTGTCATTTATGTCAAGTGGAAATGATGGAAAAATAATGGTGTGTGAAGTGAGGCTCTATAAAGGACATGAAGGTTTATTGGTAGTGTCTCATCGGTGATGTTTTTAGCATTCAAGTTGGCTTCAGAGTGTTATTAGAGTGCTACAGATTAGACAATGACATTGTTAATGAGTAAAGGTTGAGTGTAGGTTTGTATAATTGTCTTAGAGGTTCTACAGGTTATATATGATGATTTTAGCATTAGAAATAATTATAGTAATGAGTATCGATCATCATGTGGAAATCTCATTGAAACTAGCTCAATTAGGCCTAGTTCTAGAGCCCAATGAGGAGTAAAATTCTGATATAGGTCATGAAAAGACCATATAAGAATGGGAGGATTATAGGTATGTTTTATATGGACTGGATGATCAACATAAAAGTTCATTTTAGATTCTAGAGGAAAACTCGAAGTTTCGCCATGAGGACTAGAAGTGTAGGTTGATGCAATTGAAATAGGTATGATATTTATAGGAAATATTATGGCTAACCAACACATGGAGTGTTTATATAGGTTTCGTTAGTACTTCATGCCAAATTTCATCAAGTTTTTAAGAGGTATTTAGAAGTTACACAAGTTCTTCTAAAACAAGTTCATTGAGAAATGCAAAATGAGCTTCCTATCTTCTTAGCATCCAAGAAAAAATATGGATCCTTATCTAGATAAACCATAGATGTAATTTTTATAGAGAACACTAATCCAAGTATTGTAAAAATTTTGAGGAATAATAAATTAGTATTAGAGAAGTTATGATCATTTTTATGGCTAGGTTTTCTCTATCCCAAGCAATTTCTTAACTCAAGAATAAAAATAGTTGTTTGTTATTCCTGAAAACCCTTGGATGAGATTATTTATAATTATGTATACATTATTCCATGTGTGTTCAAGGTCTTCTGTGGTCGAATTATTACAAGATCTCTCGGGGTATATAAGGTATGTGTTTGTAGGTGTTCTCGTGAGTGGATTCAACCTTGAAGGTTTTATTGAATTAAGTGTTCAGCTTACCAAAAGGACTAGTTTCCCTCTTCTAGTATCTGGTAAATGATAAATTATCATTTGAGTGCTAAATAGGAAGTGTGAAAAAAATTCTTCCTTTTGCATGCCTTTCCCACTATGAAAAACTTGTGGAATGTACTCTATAAGTGACAAAATGTGAGTCTCACCTCAACTTCTAATTATTTTAAGAGCATCAATTTTTTTAGGTAATATCCCCTTTTATAGTAATGGTCTCAATAAGGTGGAGCTGTGTAGAAGACTAACATGATGGTTGTAAAGTCCACATACAAACATACTACAAAATGTATTTCAATTTACTTGTGAAAGATTGAAAAGTTTCGATGAGTGTTTTATAGGAAGGGGCATCATCTGGGATTTGTATAGGATGTAAATTCCTCCAATTAGATCATTTGAGTTAGGAAAATATGCACTATTAGACTAAATGTAACTTTTTCTTGTTAATAAACTATCATCACGAGTTTGTATATATTCTATGCATTATTTTTGTGAGTTTTGGATGTAAATTGGAATGTTTCAAACAAATTGAATGCATGGAAGAAACATAGGGAACTCTAACAATTCCACAAGAAGTTTAATTTTCAAACTTCATCTAGAAATGAGAGATAAATTTATTTTTAAAGGCCATCTAGCTTCCACAAAGAGGTAAAACCCTATTCCTAGGGTATGGAGGACCAAAAACTTCGTAACAAGAAAAATATCCAATAAAAATTCCTAATTTTATGAAGGAAGATATGCATGGAGGGTATGAATGCATTGTAACATGAATTAATCTATTTCATTTTAAATTGAGAGAATTTTATTCCAATCTATGTGTATAGTCTTGTCGGGTTAGAAATATATGAAGTGTTTTAAATCAAATTATTTTTGGACATTGGAAAGCTTTGTATTTATTTTCTTAACTCAAAGAATTCTTAAGATAGATGATAAAACCTTTAAACTGATTAGAATATGATTCAATATTTTTTTCTTATCATAATGATGTAAATGTGATGAAAATCCTTTTGTTAATTGTCTTAGTTTAGTAACCAAATGCAAATTATCTTCAACAAGAGTTTAAAATAGTGGAACATGACTTATTTGAGAAAAAATGTAGTTTTATGGAGTGTATCTAGTATCCTTAGCACTTAACAATGTTTTTTTTTTGTTGAAATTCAGTCTTGGTACCTAAAAAGCGAAATGTCAATGCTAATTGAGTCGCTAAAAATACAAACATTGCTTTATTAAAGTATTGATGCTCATGTGAAGGTTTAAGGTCTAGCTCAAAGTGAATAATCCTAAAAGAAATTTTATATTATTCATCCAATTTGAAGCTCCAACGTATTGGAATAATGTCAAAAAGTAAATGACACAAAATTGACAACCTTGGATAGTTACAAACTTTAAAAGTCTTTCATCCTAGCTTCAATCACTTTGGAGATGAATAGTCAGTTTTAAAAAAATGGCATGTATATAGTATGGAAAAATTCAAAAATGGAAAATAAGAGAGATGATAAGGTTGTTGTAAAAGGGAGTTTAGTATTGTGTGTTGAACATATATTGCAAGAATGTGAAAAGTTATAAAGTTGATTAATATACAAAAATTTGTGTGGTGGAGAAGATGATGATGTGAGAGCTAAGAATGATAAAGTAGATGATAATGTTGGAGGTATGAAGAATATAAGGAGCTAGAAAAGTGCAAGGGAGTATATGTGAGAATGCATGAGAGCACAATATATAGATTTCTATGAGCTAAGTGTATAAACTGAGATAGAATGTGAGGAAAATAAAATAGAGAGGTAATGGTGTGTGATGAAGCATTTTTTATACTTTTTAAAGGAAGTATAAGCTAGTGCATACAAAATACATGAATGAAGAAAATCACATTGAAATTTCATGTGAAATAAATTCAGTCCGAGATGAAAGTGAGTAATATATATTCTCTTTATGTGTGTAGAGAATAAAAATATGTCACAACTTGATGCATGAACTTGAAACTTGTATGATAAATATACATAAATTCCTTATAGAAATAAGTGTATTTTAGAAAAGGATATTGGATGAAACTTGATGAAGATTCATCTAAAATAATTAATATATGAGTCTCAAATATGAGATTTTTTTGTGTGACATGAGTATATCATCCTTGAATTTTAGGTATCATACATGAAGACCATTTATATAGATTGAACTATTCATGAAGAGAAAAGGCTATTTGAATGAAAGAGAATGTTCCTGCGAATGAACAATGACTAGAATATCTTGAAGGGAGTTAGGAATTAAATATACAGAGATTTGTTTCTAATAAGGTGATTCAAAATAAATGTAAAATGGGGAAAATATTGATAAGAAAAAGAGTTGATTTAGAGGTCATTATCATATGTATAAGACAAAAACTAAGGGTGACCAAAACTATTGAATGATTCTAAGTGACAACTTAGCAATTGGAGAATTGTATCTTCCTTGTGATTTGAGTATCACTAAAGGTCGATTTAATGAACCAAAATTATGTGTTGAAGCTTTCAGATAGGTTAAATCTTCTCAAAGACTAAGTGGAATGTTGGTCAAAATATTGGAAATACAGCTCCAGGTTGAGTTTAAGCTCAACCATGAAATCAATGTAACTAAAATAGGACATTTTTTTCCAAAGCATAGTTCTTTGTTTCGGTGAGTTGTTCCCAGTTGGGTTTCCACATTAATTTTGTCATTGTGTCTTATCTCTCCTTTTTGGTTGTTATGAATTTTTGTTTGGTATTGATGATGATAATTGAATGAAATAATTTATGAGGTAAGAATTGATAAGACATTAGTTCACCCCCTCTCGGTTGTCCCAATTTATAAAAAAATATTTAAATTTTTATGCATGTATTAGGGTACTTTACTTTTCAATGGATGACAATACCATTAGATTTTTCCTTAGCTAGTTGCATAACAATATGTTATATCTGGATAGACCATATAATTATTTTTAAGGATAAATGTTATTTGATTAAGGCCCCACCCAAGGATAATGATTTCCTAAAATCCCAAATAGAAACAATGACAAACTAGGATACCAAAAGAAATAGCTTCCCACAATAGCGAGAGAAACTAGCTAAAAGAAACTATTTTCTTGTGAAAATGTTTTTTCTTATATTCTAATGTTTTCCATCTATCTGAATCCTCATCAATAGGAAGAATAAATTCAATATCATCAATCAAAAGGTACATATTATAACACCTAAAAAAGTCATTGCACGAAACCCAAGACAAATCAACAGTTGATTTAGAAAAATTGATGAATAATTTATTTATTTTTAAAAATGCAGCATTTTCTTATTCCTCGCTTAACACATGATCACATTAACTAGAAATTAAATCCTAATATTTATTTTCTAGTTTGGTTTAAAATTATCTATTTAAATAATCCTTATTTAATTAATAGAGTGGTTTAAAGGCCATTTAATATTTCATTTATTTAGGGATAAGTTTAATTTTCCTTCCATTGACTAAATACAATTAAATTAAATTCCTAGAATAAACATTTCCTAATAATGAAGGAGTAATTTGGCTTAAATTATTACCTGGGTCATGAATTTTATTACAAGACAACAATTAATCAAAAGGTTATAAAAAAATTTAACTCCTACACCACTTAAGTAGCCCCATTCAAATTTGACCCATCCATTTCATTTTAAATATTCTCACCTACCCCTCATCTAACTTTTGTACGGAACATTCCTAGCCATTGGATGGGATCAATCCAAGCTAATGTATTTAAGGAATTGGAAACAACCGTAATTATATTTATAGAGTCTTTTGTTCATTCATTTTACTCATTTCCTTCATTTTGTTTTGCAAGTTTAAGGATGATGGAAGAGAAGGAAGCCATGGAAGAGGAAGATGGAGCTTGGGGATGAATACACACAACCTCAAGTTTATTTTGTTTTGCAAGGAATTTGTAGGATTAGATGACAAATTCATTTATTGTGAATCCATTTCCATATATTTTCCCTTCTTGGGCATTTGGGTATTTTTTAAATTTTCTTTGTATATTTCTTTATAAAATATTCTTTTACAAAATATATAAGTGTATATACACAAGTATATGAGTGTATATATATATATCTTCCAATCTTTCACAACAAGGGTCGTAATACAAAGGAAGGGGGAGTAGGAAAGGCTCTCCACCCAACATTTAATCCATTAAGTGGAGAATCGACCCCTTAATGCCCCCACAGGCCTCAACCAAAGAACTATGAGGGATCTTGTGCAACATTTGACAACTTTCAACAAATATTGCTTCCACAACAACATACATTCAAATATTCAACACACTAAAATGAAATACTCAAACAAGTTATATAACTTTAAAAATAATACACATGTTTGATACCCAAATAAAATGGAGAAAGTACTATTGAAACCACCTCCTTTTTCCTCCCAATTGAAGTGGGAGTTTCACTCTAGACCTCCAAATGCACAAAACAATCAACACAATATCTTTATCTATCTCTTTCAAATATGCAAGAATATGACAATGATTTCCTTTTCACTCCCCATAGGTGAAACTTCCAACCACACTCCCACCAAATACATGCCTAAAACAACTCCCTTTTCCTTCCCCAATTATCCCATAAGTACATCTCCCACATGCAACTTAAGGCATATTACCCAACCACACAAAAACACATTCACAAAACTCAAACAAACTTAAAAGCATAATATTTAAAAATCAACAAACATAAAAACAAAACAATAAAGGTGGAGAGCCTACCTCTCAATCAAGCTTTAAGGAAACTTCACAAGTATTTCACACCTCCAAGCCAAGTAATTCCCAAAAGCAATCCAAGAAGCTCACAATTTCAGAAATGACCAAAGAAGAAAATGAACAAGTAACCCCCTTTCCAACAAAATCCGTCAATAAATAGAAATGGAATATGAGGATGATGAGGTGGATCCATGTAGGATACCACTTAATCATTCCTCCATCCCCACACTCAAGTCAACACACCATGTCCAATACAATAAATTATGATGTAAGAACTATGAGAACCCACATGGCATACAAACTTGCAAACCATGCCTTCTAAGGAAAAAAACTATCATGAAAATAATAAGGTTGAATTATTTTCACCCTTTACAATCCAAAAAGGATAAATAAGTCAAAATCAAACTCCCCAACCCATAGGTAGGGTTTGTTGGATAGATTAAAGAGGCATGGGACAAGCTTAGCTTGTGCCACAAGCCTCCAAAAAGGCTTGCTAAGTCAAAATGAGAATTTTGATGTTGGGGTGGAGTAAAAACACACAAACCAATGTAAATCTCACTCACAACAAGGACCACTAAACCCCACTATCTATTTTTCACATCCCAATTCTAGTTTCTAGTTAATAAGTTAAGTAGGATTAGCTAATTAAGACACAATTATAAATGTTAATAAAGTGACAACCATTACCAAAAATTAAATACATAAAACAAAATAAAGCACATACAAAAATTAAAATAAAAAGGAAAACATATCACCCCATGGCCACACATGTGAGGTCACCCCCCAATGGGAAACCTCCTAACTAGGCATGCAAAACACCACAATATAACATTACACAAGTTGTCAATTTTTGCCACGTTGCTCAACACCCAACATCATTTTGTGGTTGGTCCCCTATCCCCTTTCGATGTATGTGATAAAATGTCCTGCAACACAAACAAAATACCTCTCTGGCCTTTTGGTCGTATTAACAACATTGAGACAATATACATATAAAATCAATAATCATCATTCGACATTAGAAATTCTATTATCTAACATCATACAATTAATTCAATTTTGGCATCCTAAAAATCATAATTCTACTCAAAACATCCAATCATATGCAATGCATATGTAAAATACGACATGTTAGTAGAAAATAAGAATACCGAAATCAACATATATAATTTTCTATCATTGCCATCGAGTGCATCATAATAAAAATGTAAACAACATAATTTCAATAGTCTAAATAGTTGCATAGTCCGTAATATACCTATCAATGTATCATAATGATAATGCCTAAGTATCATTCCAAAAGAAATAACATCATAATGCAATAGTGTCAAAGAGGTGTGGGTACTAAATCCCCTCCTTAGACTTGACTTCCTACTACAAGTCACTAGAATAACTGAATTAAATAGGATCAAAATAAGGTGACATCCTCCCATGTGGTTGCATTCTCATCATACCTATCCCAATGGAACCGCACCTATTCAATCTCACGGCCTCTAAGGCCAAGGGTCCTCATAGCTCTACATGATGTGCACGAGATCCATAGAAACCTATCCATACTCTTGCACCTATAATGCAATTCAATATAAAACATGAGAGGGATCGTGAATGTATCTCCTAAGTACATAAACAAAAATAACATCGTGCGAGATGAGACAAGTTAGGTGGCAATGCTAGATAGTAGGCGAATGGACCGATATGCTTGAAGACCTCAAAGCGGCCCAAAAATCTAGGAGCTAACTTAGAGCCTTTTCCATAACGAATAGGCCTATTATGAGGTTTGACATGATGAAACACCTTCATGCCCACCTCAAAACTACGATATTTCCCCTCGATATGCATATATCTTATGTCTATATTGAGCTTCCTATAGTCCTTGTCGAATAAAGAAAGAATACTACTCCATCTCTTGTAACAATATTGACCCAAGAGAAACCATGTCCTCCAATCTATCCCAACTCAGCGGTGTCTTGCACTCCCTACCATACAATGTTTGAAATGGAGCCATGCTTAATTGAACTCAAAAACCGTAGGAAAACTCCACTAAATACAAGTACTCCTCCCACCTAGACTAATGGTCCATGACATACATCCACAACATATCCTCTAAGATCTAATTCACTCACTTTTTCTATCCATCTTTCTCTGGATGATAAGCTATACTGAAGTTGATACTCATCCTAAGGGAATGTTTCATGGTAGTCTAGAAATGAGAGGTGAATAAGGGATTCTGGTCATAAATAATATTCCATGGAATCATGTGCGTCTTACAATATCATCAAGGTATACTTGCACCACTTTAATAGTTGTATATGTGGTCTTCACTAGAGAAAAATGAGCCAATTTCTTCAATCTATCCACCATGACCGTGAAAACATTGTGAAAGGTATCTCAACGTCAGTATCTCTACTATGAAATCCAAGGAAATGGTGTCCCATTTCCACTCCAGTATAACATCCGGGTAGAAAGGCTAGTTGCATGTTGATGCTCATCCTTCACCCTCTCGACACTCTAAATAGCATGACATAAACCGAACTATATCTCTTCGAATACCTCTCCAATTGTATAGTTGTCTCAAGGTGGTGTGCATCTTCTTCACCTAGGGATAGCTTTGAATAATGTGCACGATGAGCCTCTCCCAAGATATCTTGTATAAAACCTCCATCTCTAGGTGCATACATCCGACCTTTGTGTCTAATAAAACCATCTACCTCTAATGAAAATCCATAAAATTCCCCTCAAGGGATCTTTGAGAATTAATCTATTGTCTAGATACAAAGTAGAAGCTATCATGTGGACACTGTTGAAAAATCCTACTCTGGAAATATGTACCCACTAAAGTAGCCATAACCAAATATCTCTGTCTACTCAGAGTGTCTGCAACCAAATTATCCTTCGCCTTCACATCCTTTATCTCCATGTCGTACTAAAAAAGAAACTCCATCTAACATCGTTGATGAGTGTTGAGATTGGGTTGCGTGAAGAGGTGGTGAAGACTTAAATGATCGAGTCTTGAGATTAAATCTCTTTCCTAGAAGGAAATATCCCCATCAAACCAAATCGTGCATAACATTTGTAAGCTCAAGGTCATCATTTGGGTAATTGAGCTTGTAATCCTTGAGTTTGCAACACCGAATGGCTACTACATGGCCCTCCTACATCAAAATACCACGTAATCCCACCAAAGAAGCATATCTATATACGAAGAACTATCCTCGAGGATCTGTGACTAAAAGAGTGGGAGATATCGTAAGAAATTCCTTCGCTTTCCTTAAGGCCTACTCACATCTATTTGACCAAATGAAATTCTTCCCTTTCATCTTAAGGGAAGTGATGGGGTGCATAGCTAGAGAAAAGTCCCGAAAAAATATCCTGTAGTACCTTCAAAACCCCATGAAATCGTGCACCTTGGTCACACCGGTAGTTTATGGCCAATCCATAATGGCTCTAATCTTAGAAGGATTAGATGCAATACCTTCCCAAAAATGATGTGACCTAAATGATGCACCTCTAACTGAAAGAATGCACACTTCTCCAGGTTCCTATAAAGTTTCTTCTCATGAAGACATTGTAGAAGCTAGCAAAGGTGCTCCTCATACTCCTCATGGGTACGATAGAAGATAAAAATATCATCAAGTAACATGAGGAAAAAGTGGTCTAGAAAGGTCCTAAACACCCCATTCATCAAACTCATGAAAACTGCAGGGGCATTAGTCAAACTGAATGGCACAACCATTAAGTCATAGTGGCCATATATCGCACGGAAAGTTGTCCTATGAATATATGCTTCTTCAATGCTCAGCTGATGCTAGCATAACTTAATATAAATCTTAGAATACATAGTTGCACCTTTCATTTGATAAAAAAATCATCAATGCAAGGAAGGGGGTAACAATTCTTGATTGTTACTTTGTTTAGTTGACAATAGTCCACACACAACCGTAAGGATCTGTTTGTCTTCTTCTACAAAATCACCAGTGCACCCCAAGGGGATACACTAGGATGGATTAAGACTTTATAGAGAAGCCTTTATAGCTTCAAATTGAGCTCACATAGCTCAGGTGTGGTCATCCTATATGGAGCGCATGAGATAGGTTCCGCTCCTAGAACCAAATCAATGTGAAAATCTATCTCATATGGGGGAGGCATCCCTGGAATCTCACTAGGAAAAACATTAGAAAACTCCTACAAAATGGGGTTATCATCAAGTGAAGGTCCACTAGCCCCATCCTCCAACCTATCACTAATTGTAATATCATACAACTGACAACCCTATCGTGCACACCGCTTCAGCTACATAGCAGAAATAGTGTGAATAGAGATGGATCTCCTAACTCCGGCTATCACTGACTCCACACCCAAATCATCTACACAAGATATAATCGTAATGTGTGACAAATAACTTTAGCTCTATGTGTAGACAACCAATCCATGCCCAAGATAACTCCATACGAACCCAAGGGAAGGATACAAAGATCCAAAGTAGTGGTAAAGGGTCCTAGGTCCACTACACACTCCTTGACTAAGGAGTCTACTGAGATCTTGGCTCAAGCCATATCAACATCCACTCAAGGACCTGCCTAACTGCCACAAGCCTGTAATGATCTACTAAAGATGGAGAAATGAAATAATTTGATGAGCCTGAGTCAAATAAGATAGGGGTAGAAATACCAGCAATGCTAAAAGTGGTCTTTATCACTATGCTCAGTGCTCTACCTAGCATTTATCAACCGCTGCATATATCCTTTAGCTCCTAGCCTTGTCACCAAATGTAGGCTCATACACATGTGCCTTACCCTAATTAGCAGGGTTTTTAGGGCACTCTCTCTAATGATATGCATGCACATCGCATCCATATCAAGTACTTGGTCCTCTCTACTAAGCAGATAGTCCTCCAGGGCGGCCCAAGAGTAGTACATGATGAAGAACCTAATGATCATGTAATAGAACTCGGTGGATGCTACGGTGGACGTAATCCTACCGAATGTGCTTGAGCTAGAGCTAGTGTCCTGTTGGCCCCCTCACTTTGGAGGTCCCATACTATACCCTCTCTAAGAATCATAGCATTCTGGAGGTCAAAAGGGTGGTTGAGTCTACTGCTTCTACTGTTGAGGTGGTGGAGGAGGCTGGAAGAAAGACTACGATGAAGTATGTCAGCCATGAGGAGGAGGAACTGATCCCCTTGATATACTATCATGTAACTACTGTATGTGGCCCATCACTCTATCATGACCTTGTTGAGTCTATCCCCATATTCCTCTACAATATAGGCCTTCTCTACGGCCTCTTATAATTTATGTGGGTGGTGAATGCATACCACCCAACCCAAGTCTAATTTTAGGCCTTAGATGAACCTATGAACTTTGAACTGCTCATCCTACATGTAATCAACAAACTGAAGTAGATCTAAAAAATTCCCTCATACTCTACCACTATCATGAAATACTGTTGAAGATCATGAAACACATCGATTCGTTCTTTGGATAAATGTCCCGAGATATGTATCTACTCCTGAAATTCTTCGAGAAGATATCACAAGTAACTATCTCTTAATCCATATGGAGCTTCTACTCCTTAGTCCTCCACCAAAATCCATATTTGTCTCTCAAAAGGTGGATGGAAACACGAGCTTTCATGTTTCTAGAAAAATAACATAGCTTGAAGCATCCACTCAATCAAACCAACCATGCCTCTTTCTCAAATCCCCTTGTATCTCTAGAAAAATGAGGTAGATGTAACTTCCTTATCTCTCTAATGTGATTAATTACTATCGACTATCGACCCATAGGTCTCTTTGCATGATCATCTCTTGGCCTAGTGCTCCTAGACATGTGCCTTTTTCCGATAGCTCTATCTCTTTCCTCCCTAGGAGGTGACCCATGTCTAACTGAATCCATGTGGGAGTTCTTTTTCCTATCACCAACACTATGATGTGAAGGTGCATGACCCTCCACTGATGGCTCTCTGTCCTCTCTGCTAAGTATCCCTCCTAAATATCCTCCGCGTATAATGTCATTAACATTCTTTAGTGTCTACAATATTTGAGGCGAATAACTACTACAACATGATCTTGTGGTGGTGGGTTTAAGTCCACATGTAGGGAACCCTCATCTGGTCCCTCCCTCCTTCACAAACCAAGGCGAGTGTTATTTTTCAACATCTAAGTTTTTTTTGTTTCAAATTTCTAAGTTTTCTACGTTTAACAAAATATCATACAATGTTGTGTGTTCTAGGTTTAGAGTTGTGTTAGGTTTATTTGTTTATGTTTCATGTTTTCAAGTGTGCCCGGGTCCAAGCATTGAACCCTCATCTTTGATACCAAGTGTAACACCCACAAAATTCACTGCATGAAAACCAAGACAAACAAAAAATTGATTTAGAAAAATTACTAAATAATTTTTTTATTTTTTTACAAACAAATGCAACATTTTCTTATTCCCAAATTTAACACACGATCGAATTAACTACCAATTAAATTACACTATTCATTTTCCAGTTTGTTTTAAAAATTATCTATTTCAATAATCCCTATTTAATTAATAGAGTGGTTCAAAGGCCATTTAATAATTTATTTTAGGGCTAAGTTTAATTTTCCCTTCCATTGATTAAATACAATTAAATTAAATTCCTATAATAAACATTACCTAATTACTAAGGATTAATTTGACTTAATTTATTACAAGGGTCATGGATTTTATTACAAGACAACAATTAATCAAAAAGGTTATAAAACAATTTAACTCCTACACCACTTAAGTGGCCCCATTAAAAATTGTCCCATGCATTTCATTTAAAATATTCTCACCTACCCCTCACCTAAATTTTTTAGGGAACATTCCTAACCATTGAATGGGATCAATCCAAGCTATTGGATATAAGGAATTCCAAACAACCTAAATTATCTTTATGGAGTCTTTTATTCATTCATTTTACTCATGTCCTCATTTTAGTTTTACAGTTTAAGGAAGGACGAAGAGAAAGAAGCCATAGAAGAGGAAGATGGAGCTTGGGGATGGATACACATAACCTCAGGTTTATTTTGTTTGCAAATACTTTGTAGGATTAGATAACAAATTCATTTGGTTTGAATCCATTTCCATGTATTTTTCCTTCTTTGGGCATTTGTTTTTTTTTTTTTTTTTCTATAGATCTCTTTAAGAAAAACATTTTTACAAAAGATATAATTGTATATACACAAGTATATGAGTGTATATCTATATATACATCTTATTTGTATACACACACACACACTACATGTTTAAACCCAACAAAAGTGGTCATGGATCAAGAAATTACAATGGTCGATTGTATTTCAAAGTGTAGGTTTAAGAAGAGGTGGGTGGGGGCTCGGCCCCACCAAATGGCTTATATTAAATGCAAAGGGGAGGGGTCACTTACTCCACCCCCATCCCATATAACAATGTAGTGGGGGGTGGGGTCAATGGCAAAACCTCCCACCCCAAACCCATATAAATGCGAGACCATGACAACCCGTGTCTTCTTTAACAACAAAACAAATAATTTTTTTATCAAACTTATTTAATATAATGTTTTACTAACATATAGATATTTTAATAAATGTTTTAATATTAATAATATATATATATATATATATATATATATATATATATATATATATATCATTTTCATTATTAAATTTCAATAATATTAATATATTAATAATAATAAAATAATCATGCCTAAATATTAAGTTACTTATTTATAAAAAGGAATTTGTAAAACATTCCTTTGTAATTAACTTAATCATAGTTTACATATAAGTAGGAATAGGTATATTTGCTATTTGTTTCATTTATTCCATTTAAAAACTAAATTTGAAGGAATAAAAAGGAATTCTACCAATATATATAACATTAAACTTGGGGAAAATTTTAGTAGAACTTTCTTATTTAGTCAAATAAAATTTTTTTGGGGAAATTTTCCCTCAACAAAGATAGAATAGATATATAGTTTAATAACCGTAATATGTATTTCATTCAAAAAAACAAGAGCTCTACTCCATTTCTATCACAAGACGTAAATGATAAACATTTCCAACAACAATGAGTTTTAACAAGATTCCCATTTATTTTACAATGAAACATATCACATTTTGGAACTAATGAAATAACTTAATTTCAATAGAGATGCATTACTATTTCTATTCATTTTAATTTTTCTATTTCATTTAACCAATGCAAATATTTTGTAGTTTCCTTTCACAAACTAACACATTTGAAAATATAAATTTCTTATACAAAAACTCTTAAAAGAGTTTACAAAATAAAGGGATTTCCAAGTAAAATACAACTTTCTTACAAGAATACAATTTTTACACTCTTCCACTCAAAGTGGGAATAATGGAATGAACAAATGACCACATAAAAGTTTGCAGCAAGACCAAAATACAAGTCTTCTATTTGCATGTCTTCTTCCCAAATGTAGCTCCAATTTAGCACTCTCCAATATTTCACAACAAGGGTCACAATACAAAGGAAGGGGGAGTAGAAAACCCTCTCCACCCAACCTTTAATCCATTAAGTGGATAATCCATCCCTATAATGGTCCCCGAGCCCCAACTAAAGAACCATGAGGGATCTTGAGCAACATTTGACAACTTTCAACAAATATGGCTTCCACAAACAACATACATTCAAATATTCAACACACTAAAATGACATACTCAAAAAAGTTTTATAACTTTTGAAACAATACATACATTTGATACCCAAACTAGATGGAGTAAGGATTATGGGAAACAACCTCCTTTTTCCTCCCATGTGAAGTGCAATTTTCTTATCTTTGGAGCAAAACTTGCAGAGACCATAACCTTTGTTCCGATTTGTTGGATCATCTTGAAATTTTACAGGTGGTAGATATACATTACTATAATACTAAAGTAAAGATTTTTTGCAAGGTTTTGGACATTGTGCACATTTTTCAGATTGGATTCCTTCATCTAGTGGCCTAAAATTGGCTCAACATTTTTAATCTTTTTACTAGGTCTTAGAACTTTAATAACTTTTGTTGTGCTTATTAGAGTAAGTCAAAATTTCTTATGAGAATTAATTTATGAAGTAATATTTAGCATGAAAATTTTGGGTTCCATTCGAGTTCTTTTTCTAGTAGGTAATTTTTGGCATTTTAGGGTTTTTTGGCAATTTAGGGTTTTTGGCATTTTAGAGTTTTTGGCAATTTAGGGTTTTTGGCATTTTAGAGTTTTTGGTGTTTTAGGGTTTTAGAGTAGATGTGAAATAAAATTTGTATTTTAATGATGTAAAAGATTATTGTAGATTCTATAATGAGAAAAATTCCATTTGAAACTCCTTTTTTATTTGCATTGTTGTTTATGTTAGGAAATTAATGTGTTAGTGTGAATATTATTAATGTTTGTAGAATTATATTATCTACATGATAATATAATATTGTAATAGTTAAGTGAGTGTGAAATATTATTATATATTGTGTGTACGTGATTTTGAAAACAACTCACTATTAGATAGCTAGCTACGAAAACAAAGGTGGAGAGAATCATGTTGGAGAGATAAGTGGGGATTGGGTAATTGATATGGTTTGATCCTTATTATAATGATGTCATTTATGTTAGATAACTAATACATTTGTTAGTATTTGTTATTGATCGGTTGTAACCGTCTCCCTCACGCACAGTCTCCCTATCAGCCTATATAAAGGCGTTCATTGTATTCATTTGAAGAAATAGCAATATATATTCTTCTTCCAGCGTCCATCATTGGTATCAGAGCGTGGTTGTGCGTGAGAGGAAGAGAGCAGACTCCCGCGTGAGTTACCTGTCCCTGGTTTTGGAAGCTTTTGCTGTGCGTGCCCTGGTTGAGGCGTGAGGAGGAGGAACCTGTGTTTTTTTGGCTGTGCGTGCCCTGGTTGAGGAGGTATGTGAAGGAAAAACGTTGCTTGCTGGTGCAGTTTCCCGTGAATACGTGAAGGAGTGTGCCTGTTGGTCTGGTGCGTGAAGAAAACGTTTTTGCTGGTGCTTGAGGAGGGTGCAAAGTTGCCTGTTCCCGCGTGGAAGTGCCTGGAGCATTTCTTTGCTGCTGTGCGTGAAGGAAGTGCCTGGAGCGTTTCTTTGCTGCTGTGCGTGAAGGAAGTGTCTGTCCCGCTCACGAAGACTGTCCTGTGCGTGCGTAGAGACTGGAGAAAACTCTGGTGCGCTGTGTGTGAAGGAAGTTGCCTGTCCCTGCGTGCCTGTCCCTGCGTGAAAGGAAGAATTGCCATTTCTTTTGCTGAGGAGAAGAAGACTGAGCTGTCCCTCGCCTATCATCTGGTGCGCCTTCTTTGTTGGCTGTACGTGGAGATTCAGGAGAGGAGACTCATTGCTGGAGCAACTGTCCGTCCTCTACTCACGAAAGGAGGTGTATGTCTCAGTTTTCCGATGCACAAAGCACTGCAAGCAATGCACCAAATATTTGGGCATTGAATGACAACGAGGACACCACTGGGCTATTCTTTGCCTTGGTCAACGAGCTACACAACACTGGTAACATTCTCTTTGACGAGATTGTGCGCCAAGGACTGTTGGAATACTTCTGGTTCGACGTTCGATGTCAAGCACGGCAGATTCGTGCAGAACTTGAACGTGGTTATGATGCAGATGACGAACGCGAAATAGAACACCCACAGGAGCGTCGGCGTCTCACTGCACGAGCCTATAGAGCCCATCTTCGGGACAGATTCCTTCAGTAAGCATTGTAGCCATTTTGAAAAATAAATAAATAAATAAAGATACATTTTTGAGTTTTTTGCAAAATGTCTGCTCCAAAAATATTGCTATCGATGCCCAACTCTTGAAAGGGCCAAATTTCGCCGCATGGAAAACCAAAATGCGGACGATTCTTCAATTCGAAGATCTTTGGGGGATTGTCTCTGGCAAAGACGCCCCTCCCGCAGACGATGATCTGTTGGAAAAATATGAAAAGGCTGATGCGAAAGCACTCATGCTCATCACCCTCAGTCTTTCTGATGAGGTGCAGCCATACATTCGAGAAGCAACTGCTTCTTCTCAGGCTTGGAGCACATTGTGTACCATCTACGAAGCTAAGAATCTGACGACAAAGTTGCAACTTCAGACAAAGCTTCATACGATGAGTATGCATGAAGGCGAATCAGTAGAAGCCTTCTTGCGGCGTGTAGCTGAGTTACGTGCAGAACTCTCTGCACTTGGAGAACCAGTGGACGACAAGTTGCTTGTCCCGCTCACCCTGCGAGCTCTTCCGTCACGGTTTCGGACACTGATCACCACGTTGACAATTACTCAACAGGAGGTGAGTTTTGCAACCCTGGTGAATTATCTCCAGCAGGAAGAAGCCATGCAAAATGTACAAGAAGCCTTCGAAGATAAGGCTCTTATCACGAGGCAAAAACATAAGCCTCGGAAAGGGCAATCAGCCCCCAAAATCAGAAGCAGCATGCTCAGCAGCCATCTTCACATCGGCCACCCCAGAAGCAGCATAATCACAAGGCGGATCGGTGGTGCCACATTTGCTCCACGGATACGCACACGACTGCGAACTGTTATTACAACGGTCGCAAGTATGGAAATTCTGGCGAAGAGAGCACTTCTGGCCGAGGATATTCCAAGAAATCCCGATGGCATGCTCGTAATCAGAAGCAGAAGGGCCACATTGCTGCTCAGCAGGAAGCCACCTCAGATGAAGAGGTACCAGATACAACTCATTCTGACATTGTTCTAGTCTCACAGACTTCGCAGCCGTCAGAAGATGTCTGGTTGATTGATTCAGGTGCCAGCAAACACATGACTGGCAACAAGAAGTTGTTCCATACTCTGAGTGACCGGCCCACAGGAGATCGGATCACCATTGCGAGGCAATCAAGTATATCTGCAGCGGGATTGGTGATGTCATCATTCCTCTTGGAACACGAAGATGTACACTCGACAAAGGTGCTCTATGTTCCGGTTTGACTTCAAATCTTTTGTGCAGTAAGTCAACTTCTTAACCATAGAATGCGGGTTGAATTCTTTGTTGAAAAAGGGTCAAGTCTGCATCATTTCCCGGGAGAGTCGATCCTTGCTCAAGCATTTACGAAGGGCCGTCTATTTGCCTGGATGTGGTCACTTCATCTAGCATTGCTCTCTCTCTGCATCAACGGCGATTCCACTTGCACTTTGGCACTTTAGATATGGTCATCTTTCTGCCGGGGCTCTGCATCAACTCAGTGCGAAGGAAATGGTAAGAGGGCTTCCTCCACTCTCCCATTCCTTACCTGTTTGCTCGGGATGTCTTGCGGGCAAACAACATAGAGGTCCATTCAAACAGAGCTCTTATCATTCTACAGAGCATCTTCAGGTCGTTCACACCGATCTGTGCGGACCCCTGCCAGCTAGCTTTCAAGGTTTTGTGTACTTTCAGCTCATCATTGATGATTACTCACGGAAAATGTGGGTATATTTCCTTCGGAAGAAGAGTGAGGCACTTGCAAATTTCCAGACCTTCTACCAGCAAGCCACCAGGCAGTCTGGGAAGCCTCTTCTTCTCCTCCGCTCAGATCGAGGGGGGGAATTTGTGTCAAAGAAGTTCTTAGCATACCTGAAGCAGCATGGCATTCAACAACATTTGACTGCTCCCTATACGCCCCAACAGAACGGGATTTCCGAGCGCCACAACAGGACTGTCATGGAGATGGCTCGTTGTATGCTCTCGACCGCCAAGTTGGAGGATCAGTTTTGGGCAGAAGCAGTCCAGACAGCAGTGTATTTACTCAACCGGGCACCCACGAAGATCTTGCAGAACAAGACACCGGAAGAGGTATGGACTAGTCGTAAACCTTCTATTCATCATTTAAGAGTTTTTGGTTGTACTGCATATATGCATGTTCCAGATAAAAGAAGGAAGAAGATCAATCCAAAGACACTGCCATGTCTTTTCTTGGGGTATAGTACTACCTCAAAGGCATATCGTCTCATGGATCCTGAGACGAAGAAGATCTACGAGAGTCGAGATGTGGTATGTGATGAGTCGTCCTTTGACTCCTTGCCACACAATGGAGATCCAGTACCGACCTCGTCACATAGATTGCTCACACATCCAGATGATGAGCAAGATGATTCTTCTCAGAGAGAAGAAGAGCTGAGTGGAGATTTGTTCGTTGATCTTGGCACACTAGAAAACACATCTTCACATCAGCAGCGCCAACGTCCGAAATGGGTCCAGAGTACTATCAGGGATGCACACCTGAACTCACTTCCTGGTACTTCTACGGGAGTTAGAACACGAAGTCAAGCTAGACATGAGGTAAATTTTGCACTCATGAGTTCAGTTGTTGAGAGCACCAAACCTGACACTGTTCGTGAGGCATTAGACCAACCACAGTGGAAACAAGCTATGGATGTTGAATATGATTCCCTGATTCAGAATCGGACGTGGGAACTTGTCGATCTGCCTCCAGGTAAGAAATCCATTGGCTGCAAATGGATTTTCAAAACAAAATATAAAAATGCGAGATGGTTCAATCGACAAACACAAAGCATGACTTGTTGCAAAGGGTTATGCTCAGCAAGAAGGAATTGACTATGACGAGACCTTTGCACCCACTGCGAAGATCAAAACCATCAGAGTTGTATGTGCACTGGCAGCACAAAATGGATGGAAACTTCAGCAGATGGATGTCAAGAGTGCTTTTCTAAATGGTGATCTGCAAGAAGAAGTGTACATGGCCCAACTTTGAAGGGTTTGTAGACGAGCATCAACCACACAAGGTATGTCGTCTGATAAAGTCTCTTTATGGACTTAAACAAGCACCTAGGGCATGGTATATAAAAATTGATGATCACCTATTGCAGCATGGATTCACTCGTAGCCCCTCAGATACAAATTTGTATATCAAGAAGGTAGGAACAGAGATTGTCATTACGGTTTTGTACGTAGATGATCTTGTGATCACGGGAAGTTACGACAATCTTGTTGATGATGTAAAGAATGATCGAAGAAATCCTTGACATGGTGATTTGGGGCTACTTCACTATTGTCTTGGCTTAGAGATATGGCAGAAGAAGAATCATATCTTCGTCTCCCAGATGAAATATGCCAAGACACTCCTGGAAAAGTATGGGATGTCAGATTGTAAACCAATGTCCACACCTATGGAAAAAGGTTTGCAACTATCTAGATTCTAGGATTCACCACAGGTAGATGGCACTCACTACAGGCAGCTTGTGGGGAGTCTCATTTACTTGACTTATACCAGACCAGATCTTTGCTTTGCGGTGAGCTATCTCTCCAGATTTATGCAGGAGCCGAAGAAATGTCATTGGATAGCAGCAAAGCATGTGTTGAGATATGTCCGAGGTACAGTTGACTTTGATGCAGGTATCGAAGAACACTCGAGTTCTTCTTACGAGGGATATCTGAGACTCGGACTATGCAAGATCCGTTGATGACGGGAAATCCACTTGGGATATATTTTCATCTCGGATCTGGACCTATCTCGTGGATCAGCAAGAAGCAAATTGTTGTTGCTCTCTCATCCACTTGAGGTGAATACCACGCTGCACGAGGAGTCGTGTGCGAAGCAATTTGGTTACGTCGCATTCTTGCGAGATATAGGGATTCTGAAGAGAAACCTCCCATCATTCAACTGCGACAATCAAGGTGTGTTGAAGCTTGTGAAGAATCCTGTTTTCCATGAACGAACAAAGCATATTGAGGTCGAATGTCACTACATTCGTGAACAGGTCTTGAACCACCAAATTGAGATCGCCCTCGATTCTCGTTGCGAGTATTCTCACTACCTCTCGGCGAGGTGAAGTTTGATTTATTTAGGGGTACATTTGTAAGAGCAATGTATTGAACCAATGTTAGATAACTAATACATTTGTTAGTATTTGTTATTGAGCTCTCCCTCTCACGCATCTCCCTATCACCTATATAAAGGCGTTCATTGTATTCATTTGAAGAAATAGCAATATACATTATTCTTCTTCCACCCATCAATTTACCTATTTATATGTAATCTCTTCATAATGAAAATCATCTTGAATGATATATATTCTAAAATATATATGTTAGTCTTATTGAAGTTTGAAATTTCATTTACATTTGTAAGTCTGTTAGATAACTAATACATTTGTTAGTATTTCTATTATTGATTGGCGTAATTTCAAGAGCCATCAATTATCGGAAATCAGGTTAATCAAAATCCTGTTAGAGCGCTTATGAGGGCATGTCAATATGATGCACATAAAGGTGTTGTGACATGAGTTATAGAAGATCGAATCAAAGGTAGATTCCATTTACATTTGAACCGCTTCAACATTCTGTAACACGTGTATTCTACACAACCATCGATTATCTACTTATTTATCTATTGCACCATTCTCATCCCTCTTGCACTTAGTTCTAGCCATCGACCACTAAATTTTGGTTTAGCATGGAAAGTATTTTTTTGAATATTGGTTCATTGACACGCCTTGTCAAGACCCTACACTTGATGTTACATTCTCATTCATTTAACTTGATCTCATTCAAGTTACATTCATCATTTAGGTGATCATTAGGAAAAGTGTAAATAAAAAAAAGGTTTGCTTTGCATTTCTCCTCGGTCACATTTTTGCTTGTATGCAATAACCAATAAGGTACAATCCTACTTACATCATATAATTAATTCAATTTTGGCATCTTAAAAATCATAATTCTACTCAAAACATCCAATCATATGCTATGCATCCAAAATACGACATGTTAGTATAAAATCATAATATCGACATCATCATATATAACTGTCTATCATCACCATCTAGTGCATTATAATAAAAATGTAAACCACATAATTTCAATAGTCTAAATATCTTCATATTCCATCATCCACTTGATCAATGTATCATAATCACAATGCATATGTATCAGTCCTAAAGAAATCACATCATAATGCAATAGTGTCGAAGAGTAATGGGTACTACAAAATTTTTTTAAAGAAAAGATAAAAGAGATATTTTCTTTTCTTCTTTATAAGAATTTGATTGAATTTTTTTGGTACTATTTTCTGCATTTAATTTCCCCTTATTTCCATCGGCAAAAATTTCACTAAGAGGAATTTATGAAAGTTCTTCCGACACTTCTTCCCAATATTCATTTCAAACAAAATAATCTCTACCACCAAAAAAATGTTTTGCAAGGGCATATAAAATCAACCATATATAAATTAATACAATAGTGATGGAGAGAACAACATAATTATCATTTAAATGGCACTCAATGATACACAAAAAAAAGATCCGTATGTAACAAGATGCAGAACTGATGGGTCTTAAAATGTCAAAAAATGGGTTATGAATTGGAATAATTAAGAGAAACATTATGAGTTATGCAGTTAAATCAATTTTCTTGAAAGTGTATAATACTAATGTGCAATAGTATTCCCATGCAAATTTTTTAAAATAGCATTAGAAATGATCATGAGCCAATATGAGTATAATCTGTTTGGGGTTATCATGGCCAATTTTTTTGAAAACAAAAGAAACATTAAGGAGAGGACATAAAATTTCTGTTACGAGTTAGTCCTGTCATGTATTTCACCAACACTCTACACAAAAAAATAAAGCAAGTTTAATTGGACTAAAACATACGCATAACAAAACAAAAGTTTTCACATATGAATAGAGAGTCTCATTTAGACTAGATAACTTCATTAATTAGGTGGAAAAATAAATACTAGGAATTTTTTTAGAAATAAGGCTAGGGTTTCGTAAAGAAAAAAATCAAAATATGAGAAGGAAGATTTCATCATAGAGAATAGTGACTATATATTGCTTCAGTTATTCCTCCAAAGGGTTACCTATATAAGGACCAAGAGAAAATAGCACCAAACGTATCTAAGAAAAAGAAAAAAGTACCCAAGAAAACATCCTCCACCAAAACAAACTAAAAAAACAAAGGATATCGTCTTAAGGAAATTATTGTTACAACAAGAAACAAGTGAAGAACATGATTATTTGGGTGAGGAGGCCATGAAAATCACATATTCACATACTAGAGGACTAGAAAAAGAAATAACAACACCATAACAATAAAATTAAGAAGAATGTATCAATCTAGAGTTCACATGGGAAAATGAATCCCTTTAAGAGGCATAAATTACACAACCTACGTACAAATTATATAAAATTTACCTTGAACACAAAAGTATATCAAAAATGGCCCAACAATTTGATGTATGTTTTGTGACATAATAAATTACCATACTAGAAGCAATCATTCACTATTTGAAAATGTTTTCACTAGTACTAGAAGATATCATTGACCACCTCCCACAATCCTTCCTAAAGGATATAAAAAAATATTCCTTAGGGAAAATATTATACTAGAATAGTATGTAGGATAACCACAAAAATTAGAAAAAAGAAAAGAAGACATTTGTGGAAAAAATATGCATAAAATAAATACATGAACTAAGGACAATATCATAAAAAGTCAGCAAAATAAGAAAACAAGAAAGAGAGAAAAGTGAAAAATGATAGAATATAAGAAAGGAGAAGAAATAAAAATATAAAAGGATAAAGAGAAGGAAATCAACAAATAAATGGAAAAGAATAAAGAGGTAGATAAACAGTAATAACACGATGAAAATAAAACGTAAGAGGATGAGGAGAAGAAGAAAAAGAGTAAGTAGAAGACACAGTAAAGGGAAAAGAGAAAGATTAAAAGAAGAAAAGAAGATGGAAGAAGATGGAAAAATAAAATAAGAGGAGAAAGCAAGGAATGACATCATAGGATGAAAAATATATAAGTGATCGAATACATTTTTAAGGCTCAAGATGCCAATAAATATAAGGAGAAAATAGTTCGAAAGAATTGTAAAATAGTTTGAGGTAATCTATGACTAGGTCAGTTTACATAAATAATATATTAGTGATTATTTTTTCCAACATTCAGGTCCTTAATACATTGTTTTAAACAAACATCATATTTCGAAAATAGTAGAACACCGTTTATTCCAAAACCAATAAAAAAATTATTACACTCTTTGTATAGCCTAGTCACCTTCAAGGTGGCATGCCATCTCTCGTGACTTCATGGTCTTCATGTCACATTGGTTTTTCCCTACGGGATTACCAAAACCTTGAAGTGACTTGTCTACATGTCCCTTAGAACACCTTGGTAGTTTGTAGTTTCGATGATTAGCACGAACCCCTATGGTTTTTCGACCGGGTTTACCACAAACCCGGAGGTGATCGATGTCTCAACTATACACTTCGGTGGTTTTCATATTTCTCAAAACCCTTTACAAAAGAAGCAATAAATACTTCATTGCTTTTTCTTCTCATAATTTCCTTCATTCGGGAGGTACAAAAATGGAAAACTCACCGCATTTTAATGAAAAACACACACATGCAACAAAAGTACATCACACTCAACAAAAATAAATACTATCAAAACTATCACCCAAGCAATAATATAATCACATCTTAGGTTATTGAAAAGAGGATGATAAATTTCCTCCAACCTCCTTTTATCCTCCAAACTCCAGTAAGTTACTTAATTGGTAGTTATGGCTTTGAGGTTAATTTGCAAACGATTAAAAACACTTCTAAACCTCCTAATATTTTATATATTCAGTGACGAATATCTTTGGGATGAATATTTCATATGCTCCATGGAAATCCCCATATCCACATGGTCTACATGTAAAATTACTTCTTTGTACATACGTAGGAAGAACTAAAACCATCACAATGGTAATTATCATTTCCCAAGTAAAAGCACAAGACAAGCCCACAACAAAACTAAGGGTCACGGTGAAAAGAATTATTAAGATAAAATTGACAGGATGTTTCTGGTGGTAATAATATAGAGGACATAACAAGATAAATGGCAGAATAATGATGGAAATGTAAATTCTCAATATAAGGCCCGTGGAGACAAAGAAAAGAGCCACTAGAAATACTAAAAAAATGACACTTCCAGTGGCAACCACATCATTTTTCTCCAAGACAACCTAGTTAAGTATAGTCACACCCATGCCTCCAAATTCTTCATCCAAAATAGTGCACAACAACATGAGAAATGGTAATGTTACTGATGATAATAGTCGGAAGATCCTTTCCACCAAAATTTGATTCTCCAACATGCACATGAGTATTGTTCTATATATTTGTATCAAAACCAATTGTTATGATATTCACATATCCTCTAATAATACTTCCATACCAAATTAATGATCTTCATCCGAATTTGAAATCCTCAAAAATAGCTTCAAATGGAGCGACAGAGTACATCTTTATATAGCATCACATATTTTTCAAAGTTGTTCATCAATGTCTTGTGCCTCGATAATTTTTCTTGGAAGTTACGATTACCCCGATAAAGTGATCACAGCTGATCAATGGCCTATTGTGTCTCTTAAATAAATGAGCCTACTGTGTAGGTTAATTTTTCTATCGTGCTCTATTCCTTCCAATTGTTATAAATACAAAATACCAGTTATACGTGCCCCAAATGATTGATGTTAGAAATTAGAGGTTTGTAGAGCTCTCTAGACATGTCTTTGTTGCTTTCGATAACTTCTGTCAACGCTAACAAAGGAGAAATAGTTAAACTGCTAAACCCAACTTCCATGCAGGAGGGGAAGCATTAGTTTGAAGCAGGTCTTCACCCATTTTTGGCATGATCCCACAATTACTCTTCCAGTCTGCTCAGATACGAATGGCAATACATTGCAAAGGAAAAAGATTCCAATAAATATAGGAAGGAAAAACAGTTCAAAATAATTTTCAAACAGTTAGATGTAACCGACCAGGTTAGTTTACATAAACAATGGATAAGTGATTAGTTTTTCCAACATGAAGAAGAGGATTACTAGAAATAAGAGGTGTAAAATAAGGATGAAGAGGATAAAGGGAAAGAAGAGGAAAAAAGGAAAGAATAGGAAAAAGGGAAGGAAGAAGATTAAAAAAGAGAGGAAGAAAGTAAAGAGGAAACAACATCAAAATACTTCTGCAGACCAAGATAGTGATACTGAAGAAGTACCTCTATTAATGAATGAAGGAGGAAATGAAGAATAAAATGAGAGAGATGAAGAAAGCATGAATGAGAGACCATTTCGGAGAGATTAATCCATGCTTTAGAGGGGAAAATTGATGGTATTAAGATTAATGTTCCTGATTATGGAGGAGGATTATGACTAGAGGAGTGTATTTACTAGTTTTATCACATGGAAAAATTCTTGTGAGTGGAAAAACCTTTCGAGTAGAAGAAGGTTAAGTTTATATGGAATAAGTTGGCCGCACGTGCACTAATCGGTGGGATCACGTACAAAATGAAACACAAAGGAATGGAAAGGCCAAGATCTGAAACTGGAATAAAATGGTTAAGAAGCTCAAAGAAATTTTTCTTCATGTAGATTATGCTCAAGCACTCTTTCAAAGGTTCAAAAACCTAAGACAAAAGGACCTCAGCATTGATGAGTATACCAATAAATTTTACAAGTTTTCAATCGAGTGGTGAGAGAGAGTCCGAAGAGGGGCACAAAGCTTTGGAGTGTCCGAAATATCCTAAGTAAGATAGATGGCAATGAGAACAACCATGAGTAAATCTTGTTGAAGTTGAAGATGAACAAGAAATGGAGGTTTTTGTTGACATGGGTGAAACCCTCATGATAAGGAGGATGATGATTGCCCCATGGAAGGAGAAATAAGAGGATGTTGTTGGTGCTAATTCGTGGCTGCAAACAAATATATTTCAAACAAGATGTACATCTGGAGGAAATCTATGTAAAATTATTATTGATGGTTATGGTTGTGAAAATATGGTTTCAACTGTGACAGTTGATAAACTCAATCTGAAATATGAGAAGAACCCATATCCCTATCATATATAATGGTTCAAGAAAGGGAGTGAGGTAACCATAGAAAAAGATGCCTTATAAAGTTTTTGATTGGGAATACCTCAAAGGATGAGGTGTGGTGTGATGTTATCCCAATTGATGGATACAATATATTAATGTGAAGGCCTTGGAAATATGATAGAAACGTTACACATGATGAAGGGAAAAATACATATAATTTTTGGAAGGATGGTGTAAAGGTGGTCTTGTTACCCTTCAAGAAAGAAGAGAAGAGAGAAGGATTGTTGGCTATAAAAGAGTTTATTCCAGAAATGATAGAAGTTATCTAGTATTATGCAATGATGTCAAAGAAGGTGGAAATATAACATTTTAATATACCTATTTTTGCGGTAAAGGTACTAAACGAATACAAATATGTCATACGAAATGAGCTACCTTATGGGTTACCTCCAAAGTGAGATATTCAACACCATATTGATTTGATCCTGGGAATGGCCCTTCCTAACCGAGAAGCCTATCGGATGAATCCAACACGAGTGAAGAGGTGAATAGACAAGTGACGTGATCTAATACATAATGGGTTAGTGAGAGAAAACATGAGTCCATGAGCAACTCAAGAACTATTGACTCCCAAAAATGATGGAGAATGGAAAATGTGTGTAAATAAGATCACAATTAAGTATAAAATCCAAATTCCAAGATTGGATGATATGATGGATGTCTTTGGGAGCCCAATCTTTTAGCAAGATTGACCTATGGAGTGGGTACTACGGATCCGAATCCGTGAAGGGGATGAATGAAAAATGACTTTCAAAACAAAAGAATGATTATATAAGTGGATGGTGATGCCATTTGGGATATCTAATTTCTACGCAGTACATTCATGAGGTGATGAGCAGTACTCGAGAACATAGTTTTAAGTTTGTTGTTGTCTATTTTGATGATATTCGATATATAGTAAGATAGTGGAAGAACACTATTTAAATATGAAATTTGTGTTAGAATTTTTATGTAAAGAGAGTCTATAGGAAACCTTAAAGAGGTGTATATTTCTTCAAAATATTCTTATGTTTTTTTGGTTTTTCATATTGGAGGATGGGGTGAGGATGGAGGAGGAAAAAGTAAAGGAAATTTTAGAATTGCCTATTCCAAGGAATGTGATAGAGGTTTTTATTTTTCATGGATTGGAAAATATTTATAGGAATTTCGTCAATAATTTCAAAAGAATTGTTGTACCCATAACAAAGTGTACAAAAGGGAGGGACTTTGTATGGACATAGGCGAAAGCAGAGATAGTGTTCGGTTGTTGAAGAAGAAAGTGTCAAAAGTACATGTTTTGGTATTGCTAGATTTTAGCAAGGTATTAGAAGTTGATTGTGATGCCTAACATTTCTTGATTGGAGTTGTACAGAGTCAAGAAGTATGACCTATGGCATTCTTCGGTGAAAAGGTAAATGAATTCGGGAGGAAATATTATACTTATGATGTGGAATTTTATGCTATTGTTCAAGTTCTAAGGCACTTAGAGACAAATTACTTAGTAGCAAAATAATTTGTACTCTTCACTGACCGTGAAGCCTTGAGGTATGTAAACACACAAAAGAAGATAAATAATAGGCATGCAAAACAGGTTTCAATATTGTAAGAATATACTTTTGTCTTAAAGAATAATTAAGCTAAGCGGGATCAAGTTTTTATTCCCTGAGTAGGCATGTAACACTTTTGAAAACAATGAAAAAAGAAGTAGTAGGGTTTGAGGCGGTTGAGGAATTGTATGGTGGTGATCCATATTTTGGTGATGTTGTGGGACGAATTAAGGACCCTATAGTAGGTAGAGGTTCTTTATAGTATTTTATTCGGGATGGTTATTTGTTTATGGGGAAACAATTATTCATCCCTACTAGTTAATTGAGAGAAAATATTAATAAGAGAATTGTATATTGGGGGATTGGATGGACACTTTGGAATAAGTAAGAAAATTTCTCTTGTTGTGGAAAATTATTGCTGGAAAAAGGTAAAGAGGGACATAAGTAGGATTCTATCAAGATGTAGAGTGTGCCAAAATGGCTAGGGGGAAATCATAGAATAGTTGGTTTTATATGCCATTACCCATCCCTATAGTGCCATGCATTGATTTGAGTATGGATTTCATGTTACGACATCCTAAAAAACAAAGAGGGAATGATTACATATTATTTATGGTTGGTAGATTATCTAAGATGGCATATTTCATTTCTTGTAAAACATTTAATGATGCTTCTTGAGTTGCAAATTTGTTTTTTTCAGAAGTGGTTAGATTTCATGGAGTTCCAAGAACGATCACTTCATATCATGAGATGAAGTTTTTGAGTCATTTTGGAAGGCTCGGGAGGAAAATGGAGACACAACTATAGTTTAGTAGTGCATATCACCCCCAGACTGATGGGAAGATAAAAGTAGTGAAAAAAAGCTTGGGAAATCTCCTACGTTGCATAGTTGGAGAAAAGCCAAAACAATGGGACTTAGTCTTACCACAAGATGTGTTTTCCTATCATAGTTTAGCAAACATATCAACAAGGATATCTCCTTTCCATATTGTATATGGTAGGAATCCGAAGGGGTTCCCATATTTTATTGTGCTACCTGGTGAAGATTAAACTAGTGATGATACAAAAGCATTAGTAGAACACATTCTACAATTAGGATGAATTTAGGGAAAAGGTAAAAGTGAGTAATGCAAAATATAAAGTAGTTGTAGATGCCAACAAGAGAGTTAATGATTTTGAAGAAGGGTATATGGTGATAGTTCATGTTAGGAAGGAGAGGTTTCCAAAAGGGACATATAATAAAATCAAGTATAAGAAGATTTGGTCGTGTAGGATTCTGAAGAAAATGAGTGATAATGCCTACAAGGTGGAGCTACATGAAAAAATTTCTATCTCACAAATTTTTAATGTTTATGAATTATATAAGTTTCCAGGTCATGATGAAAATGCTGTGGAGGAGGAAAAAATAAACTGGGAGCAGCAGATGTCGAAGAAGAAAAAGGAAAGGGTAATACATGTCTTGGACCAAAAGAAAGACACTACTATACATGGGAACTACATCATATATTTGGTGAAGTGGGAAGGTTTTATGCAAGAAGAAAATACTTGGATTCTGAGTGGGAGTTTAGGATGATTTTAGTTGAATTTTGTCAACTTAATTTGTAGGAGCTGAATCCTTTTCAACTAGGGAGAGTGATGCGGGAGCATAACTTGCGGAGACCATAAATTTTGATCATTGTTGGATCCTCTTGAAATTTTACACGGTGGTATATATACATTATTATTATACTTGAAATTTTTCGGGTTGATTCCTTCTTCTAGTGTCCTAAAATTGGCTCAAACTTTTTTCACTTTTCACCGGGACTTAGAACTTTAATGAATTTTGTTGTGCTTGTTAGAATACGTCAAAATTTCACGTGAGACTTAATTTATGAATTTATGTTGGGCATGTAAATTTTGGGTCCCATCCGATTTTTTTTTCGTAGTAGGTAATCTCTAGCATTTTAGGGTTTTGGCAAGTTAGGGTGTTTTGGCATTTTAGAGTTTTTAGAGTAGACGTGAAATAAAAGGTGTATTATAATGATGTAAAATATTAGTGTGGATTCCATAGTGAGAAGAAATCTATTGTGAAACTCCTGGTTTTATTTTTAAACTTGTTTATTTGTGTTTTTGAGGTATTTCAACCTCTTACAGCTGGATCCAAATCATTTTCACCCTAAAACTCCAAGTGCACAAAACAATCAACACAATATCTTTATCTCTCCCTTGAAATTATGGAACAATATAACCATGATTTCCTTTTCATTCCCCATAGGTGAAACTCTGAATCACACTCCCACCAAATAAATGCCTGAAAATACTCCCTTTTCCCTCCCCAATGGTCCCATAATTCCATATCTCACACCCAACTTAAGGAATACTATTAAACCACACAAGAGAAAACTCACAAAACTTGAACAAACTTAACAAGCACGATATTGTGACATCAACAAACATAATAAAAAAATAATAAAGGTGGAGATCTACCTCTTCATCAAGCTCCAAGAAAACTTCACAAGTCTTTCCAACCTCCAAGCCAAGTAATTCAAAAAAGCACTCCCACAAGCTCCCAATTTCAAAAATGACCAAAGAAGAAAATGAACAAGTAACCCCTTTCCAACAAAAAGATCAATAAATAGAAATGGAATGTGAGGATGATTAGGTGGCTCCTTGTAGTATGCAACTTCATCATGCCTCCATTCCAACACTCATGTCAACACACCATGTCCAAGACAATAAATGAGCATGTAAGAACTATGACAAATCACATGGCATACAAACTTGCACACCATGCCTTCTAAGGACAAAAATATTGTCGAAGAAGAAGGTATAATTAGTTTCATTCTTTTACACTCCAAAAGTAATAAATAAGTTGAAAATACACTCCACAACCCATAGGTAGGGTTGTTGGGTAGATTTAAGAGGTATGGGACAAGCTTATCTTGTCTCACAACTCTTAAAAAGGCCTCCCAAGTGAAAATCCTTATTTTGAATTTGGGGTGGACTAAAACATACAAAAACCAACATAAATCTCACTTATAGCAAGGACCACCTAACCCAATAATTATATATTTTTCATATCCCAATATTAGTTTGTAAGTCTAGTAAGATTACCTAATTAAGACACAATTATAAATGTTCATAAAGTGACAACCATTACCCATAAATTAAATACATAGAAAAAAATATAGAAAATACAAAAATTACAAGAAAAAGGAAAGCATATCAACCCATGGCCACACATGTGAGGTCACCCCCAATGGAAAACCTCTTAACTAGGCACGCTAAACACCATAATATAACATTACACAAGTTTTCTATTTTTCCCCATGTTGTTCATCACCCAAAATCATTAGGTGGTTGGTCCCCTATCCTCTTTCGATGTATGTGATAAAATGTCTTGCAACACAAATAAAATACCTCTTTTTCCTTTCGGTCATATTAAGAACATTGAGATAATATACATCTAAAATTAATAATCATGATTTAACATTAGAAATTCTATTGTCTAGCATCATACAATTAATATGATTTTGGCATCCATAAGATCATAATTTTACTTAAAACATCCAATCATATGCTATGCATCAAGAATACGACATTTTAGTAGAAAATTGGACTATCCAAATCAATATATATATATATATATATATATATATAAAACTATCTATCATCACCATGTTGTGCATCATAATAAAAATGTAAACAACATAGTGTCAATAGTATAAATATAAGCATATTCCATCATCTACTGATCAATTTATCATAATCACAATGTTAAAGTAGCATTCCTAAAGAAATAACATCATAATGCAATAGTGTCAAAGAGTAGTGGCACTACCAATTTTTTTGAAAGGAAAGATTGGAAGGATATTTTCCTTTCTGCTTTATAGGAATTTGATTGAATATTTTTCTTCAAATTATTTTCTTCACTTAATTTCCCCTTATTTCCATTGGCACAAATTTCACTAAGAGGAATTTTAGGAACTTATTCGACACTTCTTTTGAATATGCATTTGAATCTAAATAATTCCTACCACCAAAAAGACAAAAAAATTAGGGCATACAAAATCAACCATATAAAATTAATACAATAGGTATTGAGAGAATAATAGGATTATCGTTAAAAGGGAACTCAATTTTACACAAAGAAAGATCTGTATGCAACAAGATGTAGACTGACGGGTCTTAAATTGTCAAAAATAAAGTATGAATTTGAATAATTAAGAGAAACATTATGAGTTATGTAGTTAAATCAATTTTCTTGAAAGTATACAATACTAATATGCAATATTATTCCCATGCAAAAAGTTTAAAAATAGCATTAGAAATGATCATGAGCCAATATGAGTACAATATTTTTGAGGTTATCATGGCCAAGTTTTATGAAAAGAAAAGAAATATTAAGGAGAGGATATAAAATTTATGTTATGGGTCATTCCTCTCCCGTTTAGCTATGTATTTCACCAACACACTATCCCAAAAATAAAGCAAGTTTAGTTGGAAAAAAACATACCCATAACAGAACAAAAGTTTTCACATATGAAAAATAACTTCATTAATTAGGTGTATAAAGAACATTAGGATTTTTTTACAAATAAGGCTAGGGTTTCATAAGAAAAAATAGCAAAATTTGAGAAGGAAGATATCATCATAGAGAATATTGAGTATACATTGCTTAAGTGATTCTTCCAAAGGGTTACCTACATTTCCTAATTAGCACATAAAGCATCAAACGATCTTGTGGCAACAACAATCCATGTAATCAAAAATATTCTAGTCGATAAAAATAATCAAGTGTCACCAAATATTTATGATGTAATTGTTAAAACATTAAAGGCGTTAAAACAAAAAATAACCTAAATAATTCACTCAAGAAGGAGGATAATAATCAATTCCATTAGAAAAACCAACATGGAAGGAAAAAGTAAAATATAAGGACCAAGAGAAAACAACACCAAATGTATCTAAGAAGAAGAAAATAGTACCCATGAAAAAAATCCTCCACCAAGACAAACTAAAAGGACAAAGGATAGAGTCTTAAGGAAATTATTGTTACAACAAGAAACAAGTGAATATATTGAGTACTTCGTGAGGAGGTCATGGAAATCACATATTCACATACTTGGAGGACTAGAAAAAGAAATAACAACACCATAACAATAAAATTAAGAAGAATGTATCAATCTAGAGTTCACAAGGAAAATGAATCCCTTTAAGAGGCATAACTTACAATGCCTACATACAAATTATATTAAATATACCTTGAAAACATAAGTATATCAAAAATGGCCCAACAATTTGATGTATGTTTTGTGACATAATAAATTACTGTACTAGAAGCAATCCTTCACTATTTGAAACTTTTTCACTAGTACTAGAAGATATCATTGACCACCTCCCACAATCCTTACTAAAGGATATTAAAAAAATATTCCTTGGGGCAAAAATTATACTAGAATAGTATGAAGGATAACCCCAACAAATTAGAAAAAAGAAACATAAGACATCTGTGGAAAAAATATGCATAAAATAAATACATGAACTAAGGACAATATCATAAAAATACAACAAAATAATAAAACAAGAAAGAAAAAAAAAAGTGAAAAATGATAGAATACAAGAAATTAGAAAAAATAAAAATAGAAAAGGATAAAGAGGAGGAAAACAAAAAAATAAATGGAAAAGAAGAAAGAGGTACCCAAAAAGTAATAACACGATGAAAATAAATGGTAAGAGGATGATGAGAAGAAGAAAAAGAGTAAGTAGAAGAAAAAAATAATGGGAAAAGAGAAAGATTAAAAATAAGAGAAGAAGATGGAAGAAGAGGGGAAAATAAAACAAGAGGAGAAAACAAGGAATGACAACATAAGAGGAAAAATGTAGAAGTGATCGAATACATTGCTAAGTCACAAGATGCCAATAAATACAAGGAGGAAATAGTTTGAAAGAATTGTCAAACAATTTGAGGTAACCGAATACGTTAGTTTACATAAATAAAGGATTAGTGATTAATTTTTCCAACAAATCATGTCCTTAATACATTGTTTTAAACAAACATCATATTTCGAAAATAGTAGAACACCGCTTATTTCAAAAACAATAAAAAAATTGTTACACTCTTTGTGTAGCCTAGTCACCTTGAAGGTGGCATGCCATCTCTGTGACTTCATGGTCTTTGTGTCACATTTGTTTTTCCCTACAGGGATTACCAAAAACCTTGAAGTGACTGTCTACATGTCCCTTACAAGATCTTGGTAGTTTGTAGTTTCTGATGATTAGCACGAACCCTTATGGTTTTTCAACTGTAGGTTTACCACAAACCTGGAGGTGATATGATGTCTCAACTATACACTTCGGTGGTTTTTCAGATTTCTAAAAAACCGTTTAAAAATTCCCAATAAATACTTTAGTGCTTTTTATTCTCACAATTTCCTTCATTCAGGAGGTACAAAACTAGAAAACTCACTGTATTTTAATGAAAAACATACACATGCAACAAAAATACATCACATTCAACAAAAATAAATACTACCAAAAATATCACCCAAGCAATAATATAACCCAAGTCGTAGGTTACTTGACAAACAGATGTTAAATGTCCTCCAACCTCCTTTTATCCTCCAAACTCTAGTAACTTACTTAATCGACATTTATGGCTTTGAGGCTCATTTGTAAATGATTAAAAACACTTCTACGCCTCTTAATATTTTGTACATTCACCGATGAATATCTTTGGAATGAAGATTTCATATGCTCCATGGGAATCCCCATCTCCACATGGCCTACACTAAAAATTCCTTCTTTGTACGTACGTAGGATGAACTAAAACCATCACAATGGTAATTATAATTTCCCAAGTAAAATAACAAGACAAGCCCATAACAAAACTGAGGGTCATGGTGAAAAGTGTTATTAAGATAAAATTGACACAATGGTTTTGGTTGTAATAATATAGAGGAGATAACAATAAAAATGGCACACTAATGATGGAAATGTAAAGTATCAATATAAAGCCCATGGAGACAAAGAAAAGAGCCACTAGAAAAACTAAAAAAATGACACTTCCAGCAATAACCACATCATTTTTCTCCAAGACAACCAAGTAAAGTATAGTCACACCCATGCCTCCAAATGCTTCATCTGAAATAGTACACCCATGTAGTACAACACCGTGAGAAATGGTAACGTTACTGATGATAATAGTAGGAAGATACTTTCCACCAAAAATTGATTCTCCAACGTGGACAATAGTATCGTTCTATATATTTGTATCATAACCAATTGTTATGCTATTCACATATCCTCTAAAAATATTTCCATACCAAATTGATGATCTTTAGCCGACTTTGACATCCCCAAATATAGCTCACATGGAGAGACAAATACATCTTTCTGTAGCATCACATATTTTTCAAAGATGTTCATTAATGTCTTGTGTCTCTATAAATTTTCTTGGAGGTTACGATTACCCTAAAAAGTGATTGCAACTGATCAATGGCTTGTCATGTCTCTTAAATATATGAGCGTAGTGTGTAGGTTAATTTTTCTAGTGTGCTCTTTTCCTTCCAATTGTTATAGATGCAGTAATACCAGTTATACATGCCCCAAATGCTTGATGTCAGAAATTGGAGGTTTCTAGATCTCTCTAGATATGTCTTTGCTGGTTTCGATAACTTCTGTCAATGCTAACAAAGGAGCAATAGTTAAACTGCTAAACCCAACTTCCATGCAAGAGGGGAAGCATTAGTTCGAAGCAGGTCTTCACCCATTTTTCGCACGCTCCCATACTTATTCTTCCACACTGCTCAGATACGAATGGAAATACGAGATGAAAAATGTAGAAGCGATCCAATACATTGCAAAAGAAAGAGTTTCCAATAAATAGAGGAAGGGGGAAATAGTTCAAAAGAATTATCAAACATTTAGATGTAACCGATTAGGTCAATTTACATAAACAATGGATTAGTGATTAGTTTTTCCAACATGAAGAAGAGGATAACCAGAAATAAGAGGTGTAAAATAAGGATGAAGAGGATAAAGGGAAAGAAGAGGAGAAAAATATGGAAGAAGAGGAGAGGAGGAAAGAAGAGGAAAAAGGAAAGAATATGAAAAAGTGAAGGAATAAGATTAAAACAAATAAGAAGAAAGTAAAGAGGAAACAAAAACAAAATACTTCTATATACCAAGATAGTGATATTGAAGAAGTATCTCCATTAATGAAAGAAGGAGGAGATGAAGAATAAAATGAGAAAGATGAAGAAAGCGTGAATGCGAGACCATTTGAGGAGAGAGTAATCCATGCTTTAGAGTTAAAAAAGATGGTATTAAGATTAATGTTCCCGATTATGGTGGGGGATTATGACCGGAGAGGAGTTGATTGACTAGTTTTATCGCATGCAAAAATTCTTTTGAGGGGAAAACCCTTTGAGAGGAGAAGAAGGTTATGTTTACATGCAATAAGTTATCAAGCCACAGTATTGATCTGTGGGATCACCTATAAAATGAAACACAAAGGAATGGAAAGGCCAAGATCTGAAACTCGAATAAAATGGTTAAGAATCTCAAAGAAATTTTTCTTCAAGTAGATTATGCTCGACACTCTTTCAAAGGTTCGAAAACATAAGAAAAAGGATCTCAAGCATTGAGGAGATTACCAATGAATTTTACAAGTTGTCAATCAAGGTACAATAGAGAGAGTTTGAAGAACATAAGATTGCACGGTATATAAATGAGTTGAGTTACACCATACAAGATAAACCGAGTATGCTTCGGATTCATAGCTGGATGATGCTTATAAACTCACATTAAAGGAAGAAGAAAACGAGATGAATAATTTTAGAAGAGGTAGGGGTAGATTTGAATCTACAAAAGGTGAATCCTCTAATGCAAAAGGGCATGAAGATTCTAGTCAAATCCATGATAAGCGCCAAAAAGTGGTACGAAATTTTAGAGGGTACGATGTTGTAATGGAGGATGGGACTAGAATAGTACCCGAAGTAAATATACATGTTACAAATGTGGTTAAGAGGGGGACAAAGCTTTGGAGTGTCTGAAATATCCTACATAAGATAGATGGCAATGCGAAAAACATGAGTAAATCTGGTTGAAGTCAAGAGGAAGAAGAAATGGAGGTCTGCTACTAAATTATGTGAAACCCTCATGATAAAGCGGGATGATGATTGCCCCAAGGAAGGAAAAAAGAGGATGTTGTTAGTGATAATTCATGGCTGTGAGGAAATATATTTCAAACAAGATGCACCTCTGGAAGAAAGGTGTGTAAAATTTTTATTGATGGTTATGGTTGTGAAAATATGGTTTCAACTGTGATGGTTGATAAACTCAATTTGAAATGTGAGAAGCACCCATATCCCTATCGTATATCATGGTTCAAGAAAGGGTGTTAGGTAACCATAGATAAAAGAAGCCTAATAAAGTTTTCGATTAGGAATACCTACAAGGATGAGGTGTGGTGTGATGTTATCCCAATGGATGCATGTCATATATTACTAGGGAGGCCTTGGAAATATGATAGAAAGGTTACACATGATGGAGGGAAAAATACATATACTTTTTGGAAGGATAGTGTAAAGGTGGTCTTTTTACCCTTCAAGGAAGAAGAGAAGAGTAAGGGCTTATTGGATATAAAATAATTTATTACAAAAATGGAAGAACTTTGGATGTCAAACAAGGTGGAAATATAGAATTTTAATATACAAATTGTTATGGCAAAAGTACTAAATGAATACAAATATGTCATACCAAATGAGATACCATATGGGTTACCTCTAAAGTGAGGTATTCAACACCATATTGATTTGATCATGGGATCGGCCCTTCTAAACCTAGAAGCCTATCAGATGAATCCGACACAAAGTGATGAAGAGAATAGACAAGTGACAGATCTAATACATAAAGGGTCAGTGAGAGAAAACATGAGTCCATGAGCAACTCCGAACTATTGACTCCCTTAAAAGATGGAGACTGGAAAATGTGTGTCGACAACGGGTCCATAAATAAGATCACAATTAAGTATAAAATACCAATTCAAAGATTGGATGATATGATGGATGTGATAGCAGGAGCTCAATATTTTAGCAAGATTGACTGTGAAGTTGGTACTACTAGATCCGGATCCATGAAGGGGATGAATGGAAAATGACTTTAAAAAAAAAAGGATTGTATGAGTGGATGGTGATGCCATTTTGGCTATCTAATTTACCTAGTAAATTCATGAGGCTGATGAAAAAAGTACTCGAGAATACAATTTTATGTTTGTTGGTGTCTATTTTGATGATATTATGATATATAGTAAGATAGTGGATGAACACTAGTTAAATATGAAATTTTGTTAGAATTGTTACGTAAAGAGAGTCTATATGCAAACTTAAATAAGTGTATATTTCTTCAGAATAATCTTGTTGTTTTGGGGGTTTTCATATTAGAGGATGGGGTGAGGATGGATGGGGAAAAAAGGAAATTTTAGAATGACCTATTCCAAGGAATGTGACAGAAGTTCGTAGTTTTCATGGATTGGAAAATTTTTATAGGAAGTTCATCTAGAATTCCAATAGCATTGTTGCACCCATAACAAAGTATACAAAAGGGAGGGATTTTGTATTGACCAAGGAAGAAATAGATAGCTTTCAATTGTTGAAGAAGAAAGTGTCAGAAGTACATGTTTTGGTATTGCTCGATTTTAGCACGGTATTCGAGGTTGATTGTGATGCCTCACATTTCTAGATTGTAGTTGTATCGAGTCAAGAAGGATGACCTGTGGCATTCTTCAGTGAAAAGGTAAATGAATTTAGGATGAAATATTATACTTATGATGTGGAATTTTATGCTATTATTCATGCATCAAGGCACTTTGGAGACATTACTTGGTAGCAAAAAAATTTGTACTCTTCATTGACTATGAAGCCTTGAGCTATGTAAACACACAAAAGAAACTAAATAATAGGCATGCAAAATAAGTTTCGGTATAGCAAGAATATACTTTTATGTTAAAGAATAATTCGGGAAGCAAAAACAAGTTTTTATTCCTTGAGTAGGCATGTAACAATTTTGAAAATAATGGAAAATGAAGTAGTAGGGTTTGAGGAAGTTTAAGAATTATATGGTGGTGATCCACATTTTGGTTATGTTGTGAGGCAGAATTAAGGACCCTATAGTAGATAGAGTTTCTTTTGATTATTTTATGCAAGATGATTATTTCTCTATGGGGAAACAATTATTCATCCCTATTGGTTAATTGAGAGAAAATATTAATAAGAGACTTGTATAGTGGGGAGTTGGATGGACACTTTGGCATAAGTAAGACAATTTCTATTTTTGTAGAAAATATTATAGGAAAAAGGTAGAGAGGGACATAAGTAGGATTGTATCAAGATGTAGAGTGTGCCAAATGGCTAAGGGCCATGCACGAAATATTAGGTTTTATATGCCATTACCCATCCCTATAGCATCATGGGTTGATTTCGTATGGATTTTGTGTTTGGACTTCCTAATAAACAGAAAGGGAATGATTGTATATTTGTTATGGTTGATAGATTCTCTAAGATGGTCTGTTTAATTTCTTGTAAAACAATTAATGATGATTCTGAGTTGTAGATTTGGTTTTTTTAGAAGTGGTTAGATTGCATAGAGTTCTAAGAACGATCACTTCATATCATGATACAAAGTTTTTGAGTCACTTTTGGAAGGCTCGAGGAGGAAACCTGGGACACAACTATAGTTTAGTAGTGCATATCACCCCCAGGACGATGGGAAGGAAAAAGTAGTGAACAAAAGCTTGGGAAATATCCTACATTGCATAGTTAGAGAAAAGCCAAAGAAATGGGACTTAGCTTTACCACAAGCTATGTTTTCCTATCATAGCTCGGTAAACATGTCAACGGGAGATCTCCCTTCCATATTGTATATGGTAGGAATCCCAAGGGGTCTAAAGTTTTACTATGCTACTCGGTGAAGATTAAACTAGGGATGATACGAAGCATTTGTAGAAAATATTCTACAAATTACAGGATGAAGTGAGGGAAAAGTTGAAAGTGAGTAATGCATAATATACATCAGCTATAGATGCCAACATGAGAGTTAATGTTTTTTAAGAAGGATATATGGTGATAGTTCATCTTAGGAACTATATTTTTCCTAAAGGGACATATAATAAAATCAAGTATAAGAAGATTTTGTCATGTAGGATTCGACAAATATGAGTTATAATGCCTACAAGGTGGAGCTACATGAAAAAATTTCTATCTCACCAATTTTTAATGTTTTTGACTTATATAAGTTTCCAGAGTCACGATGAAAATGGTGTGGAGGAGGAAGAAATAAACTTGGAGCAGCAGATGCTCAGAAGAAGAAAAAGGAAAGGGTAATGCGTGTCTTGGACCAAAAAGAGTCTACTACTGGACATGAAAACTACAACATATATTTGGTAAAGTGGGTAGGTTTTACTCAGTAAGAAGAAAATACTTGGATTCCCGAGTGGGAGTGGAAGATGGTTGATAGTGTAAAATTAGTTGAATTACTGTAAACTTAATTTATAGGCCGAATCCTTTTCAACCAGGGAGAGTGATGCGGGAGCATAACTTGCGAAGACCATAACTTTTGATCTGATTGTTAGATCATCTTGAAATTTTACACGTCGGTATATATACATTAGTATTATACTTGAGATTTTTCGGTCCAGATTCCTTCATCTACTATCCTAAAATTGGCTCTGAACTTTTTTCACTTTTCACCAGGACTTAGAACTTTAATGAATTTTTTTGTGCTTGCTAGAATAAGTAAAAATTTCACATGAGCCTTAATTTATGAATTTATGTTTGGCACGTAAATTTTAGGGCCCATCCGAGTTGTTTTGGTAGTAGGTAATTTCTGGCATTTTAGGGTTTTTGGCAATTTAGGGTGTTTTTGCATTTTAGGGTTTTTAGAGTAGACGTGAAATAAAATGTGGATTGTAATGATGTAAAATATTAGTGTGGATTCCAGAGTGAGAATAAATCTATTTTGAAACTCTTGGTTTTTATTTTTGAAGTTGTTTATGTGTGTTTTTGAGGTATTTCAACCTCTTGTAGCTGGATCCAAATCATTTTCGCCCTAAAACTCCAAGTGCACAAAACAATCAACATAATATATTTATCTCTCCCTTGAAAGTATGGAAGAATATGACCATGATTTCATTTTCACTCCCCATAGGTGAAACTCTAAATCACACTCCCACCAAATACATGCCTCACAAAACTCCCTTTTCCCTCCCTAATGGTTCCATAAGTCCATCTCTCACACCCACCTTAAGGAATACTACCAAACCACATAAGAGAATATTCACAAAACTTAAACAAAATTAACAAGCACAATATTGCAAGATCAACAAACATAATAAAAAAAAATAAAGGTGGAGATATACCTCTCTGTCAAGCTCCAAGAAAAATTCACAAGTCTTTCACACCTCCAAGCCAAGTAATTCCTAAAATGACTCCCACAAGCTCCCAATTTCAAAAATGACCAAAGAAGAAAACGTACAAGTAACCCCCTTTCCAATAAAATAGATCAATAAATAGAAATGGAATGTGAGGATGATTAGGAGGCTCCATGTAGTATGCAACTTCATCATTCCTCCATTCCCACACCGAAGTCAAGACACCATGTCCAAGACAATAAATGAGCATGTAAGAACTATGACAAATCACATGGCATACAAACGTGCACACCATGCCTTCTAAGGACAAAAATTATTGTCACAAGAATAAGGTAGAATTATTTTCATTCCTTTACACTCAAAAAATTATAAATAATAGAAAATAAACTCCACAACCCATAGGTAGGGTTGTTGGGTAGATTTAAGAGGTATGGGACAAGTTTATCTTGTCTCACATCCCTTAAAAAAGGTCTCCCAAGTGAAAATCCTAATTTTGAATTTGGGGTGGAGTAAAACACACACAAATAAACATAAATATCACTTACAACAAGGACCACCTAACCCAATAATTATATATTTTCATATCCCAATTTTAGTTAGTAAGTTAAGTAAGATAACCTAATAAAGACAAAATTATAAATGTTGATAAAGTGACAACCATTACCCATAAATTAAATTCACAAAACACAAATATAGCAAATATGAAAATTAAAAGAAAAAAGGAAAGCATATCACCCTATGTCCACACATGTGAGGTAATACCTAATGGGAAACCTCTTAACTAGGCATGCAAAATACCATAATATAACATTAGACAAGTTGTCAATTTTTGGCCATGTTGTTTAACACCCGAAATCCTTCTGTGGTTGGTCCCCTATCCCCTTTTAATGTATGTGATAAAATGTCTTACAACACAAATAAATTTACTTTATTTCCTTTTGGCCGTATTAACAACATTGAGATAATATACATATAAAATCAATAATCATCATTCGACATTAGATATTCTATTATCTAGCATCCGTAATGCCCTGTTTGATATTCCCCATTCCCTCTGGCATGACAACTTGTCGCTAAGCCCGAGAGACCGGTGTTCGTGTGTTTTCATTGATCAAGTTGTTGATCGGTGTCCAAGTCGCAGTGAAGACTTTTCACCTTCCCTCTCCTTCTTTCCTTTCGGGTCGTTGTCGACACCCCAAACTGTGGACCCCGTAGCGTCATGGACGGTTATCCGGTTAAAGGAAAATTTGGTTCTTAGCTCTTCGAGTTTGTTAGGTCGTCGACATTAATAGGGTTAATAATTATTATCATTATTAAGCCATAAAATTATTAAAATAATGTTTATAATACTATTATAACTCATATCACCGACTTCGATCAGTCTTGTGTGTGTCGAAATTTCACCTCTGGTAATGGATTGACTTTAAGTTATAGTTGATTTATTTGTCTACTTCGTTGTAGGGTTTTATGATGTTTTTGATTAAAACAAACAAAAGAAATAGATAAATAAATATAAAAGGAATTAAAAATAAATAAAATCGAAAAGCCCGTAAAAGGGGTGGATTAGGGCAAAGGGGAGGAAATAAAAAAACACACAGCTTAGTGTTTTGTCTTTTTGGCTTTTAGAATACATTGGGTTAGGAGGTTGGGCGGCTTGGTTTGGGGGTGCAGGGATCTGCACACAAAAATGAGTTTGTTGAAATGGCCTTGGAAACCTTCAAGCAAATGCAGTGATTCATGCAAAGCCAGACTCCACAACCATTTCAACATCCTCCCAGGCTGCGCCACACACCCCTGCATGGGAAAAATGAGCACATTGGAGAGAGAACTTTGTCAGATGTTGCAGTCACAAGTGCCCTAGTCGATGCATATGTAAAATGTGGAAGCATGCGACCTGTTTGACTAAATGCATGGAAGAAATGCGGTTCCATGGACTGCAATGATTTGAGATATGCACAAAATGGTTTTTTTGAAACTGTATTGGAACTTTTCCAAGCAAAATACTATTGGCAGTGGAAGCCACACCCCATAACCTTTGCTGATAACCTCCCATTTGTTGTAAAAATGGGAGATTTAGAACTGTGCATGGACATCCATCAAAGCATCATGGGGAGATAATATCCTTTAATGTCTTGTCAGGTACCCAGATCAGCTTGTATGCAAAATGTGAAGGCATACACAACGTATGTGAACTATTTGAAAAAATACCTGAAAGATATGCGGTCTCCTGGACTGCAATGATAGCAAGATATGCAAAAAAAATGGGTCTGTTAAAAGGCATTGGACTGGTTGTCAGAATGCCTCAAAGAGATGTGGTCTTATGGAACCTACCCTGACCATCAACCTGTGGCGGTTGTGAGGATGTTTTTTCTTGGTTTGAGTAAAATAAAAATGTGATCTCAAGGGCTTCAGTCAGGGCTGGGACATTTGGCAGATGCTGTAGTTACAGGTGTTATGGTAGATATGTATACAAAAATGTCAACTGTTTGACAAAACGCCTCAAAGAAATGTTGCCTCATGGAATGCCAGGATTGCAAGATAGGCACATAATGGATCTGTTCAAAAGGTTTTAGAAATGCTCAAGCAACTACTTACTCTATTGGAAAAACCATCAAGGCATAGAAAACAAGATGTTTTCATTTGCAATGCAACTTCCCTGGTAGACGTGTATGCAAAATGGTGGAGCTGAGGATGCTCGTGATCTGGTTGATGAAGTGCCCAAGCAAGAGACTGAACCCAAGCCTACGGCTTCGACCGACTTCGTTCTCTAGGCATGGTTCTTCTTCCCTTACCTCTCATAATTCTTGTGTTTTAGTTCTCTTTTACAACTAAATAGAATTTTAAATTATTAGGATTTTTAAATATAGTTAAATGTCTCTTCAACTCATTTGCAAAACAATATAAGTTGTCAAGTGGTAACTCTCGAAGTCGTTATAACTCGTCTACTTTAAACCATGATCTATCACCCTCGCTTTGAGATGATTTAGAAAACTCTTACCCTTCTTGATCACTCCAATATCATTTTATCGACCAGATGAATTTGACTCCCCATTGATAAAGTTCACCTTCTCCTTGTTTTAAATAGTTAAATTTTGCAATTTTCGGAGACTCACTAAGTACCCTTCACAACTCTGGAAACGAGATGTGAAGTTTCATTCGTGTACCTTGGTATATGAGGAGTCACCCTGACCTTTGGTTTGACCCGAAACAAACATATGACTTCCTTTTGACGCTCTTATAGGAGCCCTGTTACACTGGTTTACAGCAGTTGAAAGTTGTTAAATCTAGAAAGTTGGATTTTGTTTTGAACTGTCATTTGAAACCTGGATGGAGAAATTTCTTCCCGTCTTCACAAAACTCTAGTGTTTATACTAGACAAATGCATGGAACATTCAGTATAGGAAAGAGCACTTTTCAGGATAGTTTGGTGAAGCCGTTTTGTAGGCCTCCGGTTGTAGTTTAACAAGGTCAAACTGGCCCAATTTCATCTTGTCACTCCAGAAAACTTGTTGTCATTTAAAAATGGTTCTCTACTTCTCAGTCCTGTCGACTCTCATGAATTCTCTTCATATAGGGGAACTAGTAGGAGATGTCTCATTGTGTTTTTCCTCCATCAAACATTTTTTTGATGCGGTTTTACAGGCCCTTGAGCTAACCTTTGTCAGTTTACAACTGGGTGAACAACGACCAGTGGCCCCCTGGAGAGAACTAACCGTAAAACACAAACCATTCACTCTTTTTCAATTCATTAGTTGCTATGAACTCCTCGTATATCTGGGGACATGTAGAAAGTTAGTCGTGGTGTGCGTATTCATTGGAAGATAACCTTTGGAAGCATTTTCTTAGCCTTCGAGCCCGTTGTTTATGTTTTTGTAGCTAGTGACAAAATGTAAAAGTAGAAAGTCATGGACCCTCGTAGGGTTAACAAATCACCCTGAAAAAATTTAAACACACGTAAATAATTGTTTAAAACACTATAATGAAACTTCTCAAAGTGTGCATTAGAACTTTTGACAAAATGATGTTTTCTCTCTCTTCCTTTTTCTTTCTCTCTCTAGGTTTATAAAATGAAGAAAAATGAAATGCAATGAATACATGTTTCTATATTTTTTTATTTCGATTGCAAATTGTAATTATTGTCAGATGTAAATGGGAAATTGAAAAATGATAATTATGATTGATTAGGGTGGATTCCATGCCGGTGATTTATCAACGATATCATGCTCACGTGGGTTTTGAAGGATGGAAGAATGACAAGGAAAAAGGTGATGTGTAATTTAATTATTATTATTGTAATTTTTACAGGCCATTGTAAAATGAATAACTGTCTAATGTAGTCTCTTGTTACAGAAAAGTATAATTGAAATTTGGTAATACGCATGAGATGCTAGTTTTAGGGATACTTAGGAAATGTGCATCTAATCTCTGGTTCAATTTGTTTCTTAGTTGTGTATGGCAAAAAAAGGGTTTGATTTATACATAGTAAATTGAAATTGAAGTTAATATATTATAGTACTTTCTCAGTATTCCATAAACGATTAAATTAATTACTGGGTTATCTTCTTACCTTGTAAACTTAATAAAGAGTTTTAATGGGAACACTCGACCTTAATAAAATATTCGTACATAACTCCCCTACTTGTGTGATCCTTTTTACCTTGTAAGAAAATTAAGAGTGTAGAAACGAACTTAAGCTTTACACTCGATGAGACCTCCTAGGTTAGCTAAATAAAACCCCTTGTTGGATTTTGTCGTCTTAGTCATTAGGTTTAGCGACATTGTCGTGAACCCATATTTTAGGAATGACATGGTCCAACTTTATTTAGAGTATGCGGTTCCCTTCTAGTTTTGTAAATCACAAGAAGAATGTCCTCTCTTTGGACCGACACCAGTGCTAAGTGGTGAAGACCGCCTTAGAAGTCACCTTATGATTCCTTGTTAGAAGGAATGAACAAGTGGTGTAACCTTCCCATTTGTGGTGTAGGTAGAGATATTACTCCCTTATATCTTATTGGATTTCGTGGCCTTACAAAATTAGATCTAGAAATTAACTTCATCGGTGAATGGAATCCTGTTGGATCCAAACGACCTAAATGAAGGTAGTGATATAGTTTTTCTATGTCTTGCATTTTCATTAGTGAACACTTTTGTCCCTCGTAGATAAATGTCTTGTCTTGTGCTTGTGAAAATTTAGTGCCTTGATCTTTCACAAAAGGTTATAGGGTAAATACATTTTAACCTTACTCACATCTATGATAGAGATGTAAGCCCAAGTGAAACTGAATTAAGCTTAACCATGTGCTTCTTTAATATGTCAAACAAGTACTTCAGTAACTCTTACATTTAAAACGATGGTAATAATGAGACCCTAGTGTGACACAAAAGTAAATCATATGAGAGTAATACCAAAATTTTAGGTTGGGAATAATGTCACCTGGGAGTCCTTAAGACTTAATTTAAACATCTTCATGTGTTACAAAGAATATGAATTGTCAAATGGTGTGATCAAACTTCGAGAAAACAAAGGATGAATATATATATAAAAATCAAAATTGGAATTCAGCAAGTTATTGTACTATAATAATAATTGTAGGGAAATAACTATTTTGTGATCGAAGGATGTTCTTGGGAAAAGGCTATCTTGAATCTATGTCTTCCTTAATCCCAAGATTTCATCTTAACATCACGTTAGATTTTCTTGTGTAGCAAGAGTAAATTTTATACATTAAATAAACGTTTGAGAAGAAAAATATTAACATAAGAATGAGAGAATTAGAATCTTGTAGGCATTTTGAAATATGGAAAAATACTTATGTAAGTTATGAAGATTGTCATAAGGGTAAAGAGCAAAATTAAATGGTTGAACAATAAGTGAATTGTGAAACGAATTTTTAGAACATGTAGGTGGAAAAAGGGAGAAAAATTTTCTTACATAATAATGTTATGGGATGTTTAATGTACTATAGATGTAACCGTGGTAATGTTGTGTTGTGGGTTGTCAATCCTTAAGTCCCTTTTATTGTGGTCGTGTTATGGCTAGTATTTGTTCATTGGGAAAAGTGTGGCATCGACATGCCGATGTCATCTGCATGTGTCTATGTGAGTCGATGACTTATGTGATTGTCACATGTGAGTCAAGTTTTGTACTTGGAGCCCTTACGGTGTTGTGTGTAGTGAGCAATGTAAGTCAAAAAAAAATTATCCTAGTATTTTACTGTTGTATTTGGGTGTGTAAAATGTGGGCACTACATATGGTATCAGAGTAGAGGTTCATGCTCTCGAACCTCTAGGACAGATTGGAGTTGTGATGATTCTGCATGATGGTGGTGGATAATGGAAGAGTAATGTGATATATGTTGTTATGTGAAACTATGTCGTGATTGTGACCTTACGAAAGCACATGTGGTGCATGTCACTTAGTGCGTATTTGTTGTCATGTTGATGTGCTTGTGATGAGAGTGTCAACTCTCATTTTTGTGGATTCAATGAGGAATCCGTGTGTGATGTACTGCCTTGTTTTGTGTGAAAGGGATGATATTGTGAGTTACGGAGTGTTGAAGCATTTTGACCTTATGTGATGTGAATATGTAGTGATGTATTGCATGAAGAGATTTATGTAAAGTGAATTTCAGTTTATCGTGATGTCATCAAGTATTGTGATTAGTTGTGTGCTTTGTCATGTTGTTTTGCAATTGACTATATGCCGTAATGTTAGACATTGTGTTCCTCATACGTATAATTCATGTAATATGTGATGGTTCATATCATGATTTAGGGGCATATGGTGACTATGATCCATAGTGTACAATTATTGCACCTTGGGTGTAGGATGTGGTAATGTGATGTATCGTAACCCATGAAAGTAGTGATTGTGTTATACCCGTATATATATATATATATATACACACACCATGTGTAATACGTTATGGTTTTTGTGTGTGAATTACCATTGTGTTAGTGATGTAGTTATGTGTATGTCGTGGACCCTACACTAGACGACCCTAAGGGGATGAACTATCAAGAGTGTATGTGTGGAGAGAGGAGGTGTGGACCAGGTTTTCATAATCTTGAGCCGAGTACGAGTGAGGAAGTGGAGTCTTATATAGACTGAAAATCCACTTCTATCTATTTAGTATACTTCGAGCTTGCTCAGTATATTGTGGGTGTGCACCACCTTAGGCTCAACTTATGCAACCTTGTGTCCCCTACTCTTTCCTATTGGATTGTTCATTGAATAATCCTATGTGATTTTGACTATGTTGATCCTTGTGGGAGTATGGAGGAATGGTTCAGCAGAGATGATGACAGTTACATTATTTGATATACTCATTTCTGGTTACATGTATATTTTCACGAGTTGAGGCTCGATGTCCGAGTGCCAGCAACTCGATGAGTACCCCTTTGGTGGCGGTATGAGGCCACATAGTGATTGAGATGTGCTATTTTCTCATTACGTATTTTATTCATAAATTAATCTTTCTCTTTTGACAAGAACCAGCCATTTTCTTGATTGACTTGTTCTTATATTTTTGGCATTTATTTGATTGTTGCATTAACATTTGGATTTTGCACTAACCAAGGCTAATTAGCCATTCATTTTTCTTGGTTTTAAAACTTTCTTTTCATATCTGAGAGTTTTGTAGCCTAGTCCAAGGCTTTTGATTTTGCCACTTGGCATTTGATTGGATTGTTATGTTGGTTCTAATGTCATAATGTGTTGGCTTAGGGTCATGGGATTAACCACGGAGTGGTTGAACCTATGGACCCGCTTCGTTGTATGGGGGTATGCCCCAAGGAGTTACAGATAACTAGCGGGTTGTTAAACCACGAGTTATTATGTCACTTGGGTTTGGGGGTGACGGGGCTCTATGTGCCTAGGGCCATAGGGTGACCCGGCCTCATTTAAAAGGAGAAAGGAGATGGGCCTCTATGGTTGAGTGACTTGTTATTCCTTATGGTGCTCTATGGTTGAGTGACCTGATATTCTTGATGGGGCTCTATGGTTGAGTGACTTGACTTGGTTTTGACACTATGTTTCTTTCTCTTTGGGAGGCATATGGAGATTATCTGGTGATGCTTTGGGGAGTATATGGAGTTTCTTTATGATACTTCAGGAGATATATGGAGTTTTACCTGGTACTTTTGGAGATATCTGGGGTTTGTTTCGTGATGTCTTGTTATGTGGGGAGTTGGTATAGTGAGTTATGTATACCTGTGTGAGTCTTTTTGACACCTTGTTATGTATGAGGCTTGACTCTCCCCTTGGTTGGTATGGACTATTGGATATTGTCTTGGCACTATGTTGGTGCAGTCATGGATTGTTTTGGGTCGGTGATACCCGTTGTATATGTATCAACGTGTTGATTTTGTTTGTTAGTCATATGTGTGTACTAGATCTATGTCTAGGACGTAATTGTTGGAAATTAATTGTTATGTGGTCTACTCGTTGTCATTCCATGGTTTGGTGAAACCCTTGTGTTGTGGTATGGTCATGAAAGTATGTAAAAGTATGCTTGTGAAATTTTAGTGTTGTGTATGACCCTGGTAGGGTGTTGTGACTGTAGTTCATGATGGGAATCCATAGGAATGAATAAACTAAAATTCGATAAAAATGAAATTTTAAAGGACTTGAATTAAGAATAATGTTAATGGAAAGAGATTAATGAAATAATGAATAAGAGAGAACTGCCAATCTTCACAGAACCTTGAAAGTTGAAATTTCTACCTATTGTTCCTAGGGCCACCCCGTGACCGTGCCTTTGTGTCTGAAATCTTAACCCTAGCGCGCTTCGTTGCCTTATTCATTCCCTGTTGTTTACCATTTCTCCTTCTTCATTGTATGTCGCATCGAGGACGATGCTTTCTTAAGGGGAGGAGGATGTAATGCCCCATTTGATGTTCCCCCAGTCCCTGGCATGACGACCTTGTTGCTAAGCCTGGGAGACTGGTGTGCATGTGTTTTCGTTGACCGTTGTTGACTGTGTCTAGGTTGTAGTGAAGAATTTTCACCTTCCCTCTCCTTCTTGCCTTTCGGATCATTGTCGACACCCTAAATTGTGGACCTGTAGCATCATGGATGATTATCCGGTTAAAGGAAAATTTGGTTCTCGGCTCTTTGAGTTTTTCGGGTCATGGACATTAATAGGGTTAGTAATTATTATCATTATTAAGCCATAAAATTATTAAAATAATGTTTATAATACTATTATAAATCATATCATCGACTTCGATCAATCACTTGTGTGTGTCAAAATTTCACCTCTTGTAATGGATTGACTTTAAGTTATACTTGATTTATCTATCTATTTAGTTTTAGGGTTTTATGACATTTTTATTAAAACAAACAAAATAAATAGATAAATAAATATAAAAAGAATTAAAAGTAAATAAAATAAAAAAGCCGTAAAAGAGGTGGATTAGGGCAAAGTGGGGGAAATCAAAAAAAAAAAAAACACTTAGGGTTTGGTCTTTTTGGCTTGTGGAATGCATTGGGTTAGGAGGTTTGGCAAATGGTTTGGGGGTGCGAGGATTTTCACACAAAAATGAGTTTATTGAAACGGCCTTGGAAACATTCAAGAAAATGTAGTGATTCATGCAAAGCTAGACTCCAAAATCGTTTCAACATCCTCCCGTGCAATGCCACACACCCATGCATGGGAAAAATGAGCACATTAGAGAGAGGAACTTTACCAAATGTTGCAGTCACAAGTGCCCTAGTCGATGCATATGTAAAACATGGAAGCATGTGACCTGTTTGACTAAATGCGTGGAAGAAATGCAGTTCCATGGACTGCAATGATTTCGGGATATGCACAAAATGGTTTTGTTGAAACTGCATTGAAATTTTCCAAGCAAAATATGGTTGGCAAGTTGGAAGCCACACCCCACAACCTTTGCTGATAACCTCCCAGCTACTGTCAAAATGGGAGCTTTAGAACTACGCATGGACATCCATCAAAGCATCATGGGGAGATAATATCCTTTAATGTCTTGTCAGGTACCCAGATCAGCTTGTATGCAAAATGTGAAGGCATACACAATGCATGTGAACTGTTTGACAAAATACCTGAAAGATATGCGGTCTCCTGGACTGCAATGATAACAGGATATGAAAAAATGGGTCTGTTAAAAGGCATTGGACTGGTTGTCAGAATGCCTCAAAGAGATGTGGTCTTATGGAACCTACCCTGACCATCAACCTGTGGTGGTTGTGAGGATGTTTTTGCTTGGTTCGAGTAAAATAAAAACGTGATCTCAAGGGCTTCAGTCAGGGCTGGGACATTTGGCAGATGTTGTAGTTGCACGTGTTATGGTAGATATGTATGTAGAAATGTCAACTATTTGACAAAACACCTCAAAGAAATGTTACCTCATGGAATGCAACTTCCCTGGTAGATGTGTATGCAAAATGGTGGAGCTGAGGATGCTCGTGGTCTGGTTGACAAAGTGCCCAAGCAAGAGACTGAAACCAATCATGTGGCTTCAACCGACTTTTTTCTCCGTATTGTTCTTATTCCCTTACCTCTCATACTTATCGTGTTTTAGTTCACTTTTTTAACTAAATAGAATTTTAAATTATTAGGATTTTTAAATACAGTTAAATGTCTCTTCAACTCATTGTAAAACAATATAGTGTCGAGTCACAACTCTTGAAGTCGTTATAACTCGTCTACTTTCAACCATGATATATCACCCTCGCTTCGAGATGATTTAGAAGAATCTTACCCTTCTTGATCACTCCAATATCGTTTTATTGACTAGAAGAATTTGACTCGCCATTGATAAAGTTCACCTTCTCCTTGATTTAAATAGTTAAATTTTGTAATTTTCAGAGACTCACTAGTAAGGTACCTTCTTAACTTTGGAAACGAGATGTGAAGTTTCATTCATGTACCTTGGTATACGAGGAGTCACCCCGAGTTTTGGTTTGACCCAAAATGAACATATGTCTTCCTTTTGACGCTCTTATAGGAGCCTTGTTACATAGGTTTACAAAGAAATGAAAGTTGTTAAATCTAGAAAGTTGGATTTCGTTTTGAACTTTCATTTGAAACTTGGATGGAGAAATTTCTTCCCGTCTTCACAAAACTCTAGTGTTTATATTAGAAAAATGCATGGAACATTCAATATAGGAAAGAACAATTTTTACGATAGTTTGGTAAAGCCATTTTGTAGGCCTCTAGTTGCGGTTTGACGAGGTCAAACTAGTCTAATTTTGTCTTGTCACTCCAAAAAACTTATTTTCATTTTAAAATGGTTCTCTAGTTCTCACTCCCATCGACTCTTGTGAATTCTCTTCATATAGGGGAACTAGTAGGAGATGTCTCGTTGAGTGTTTCCTCCATTGAACGTTGTTTTAGATGTGGTTTTCGGGCCCTTGAGCTAACTTTTGTCGGTTTACAACCGGGTGAACGACAACCAATGGCCCTGAGAACTAACCACAAATGTAAACCGTTCGCTCTTTTTCAATTCTGTCAGTTGCTATGAAGTCCTGGTATATCTAGGGACACATAGAAAGTTAGTCATGGTGTGCATATTCATTGGAAGATAACCTTTGGAAGCAGTTTCTTAGCCTCTGAGCCTGTTTTGTATGTTTTGTAGCTAGTGAGAAAATGTAAAAGTAGAAAGCTGCGGACCCTCGTAGGGTTAATAAATCACCCTGAAAACATTTAAACACACATAAATAACTATTTAAAACACTATAATGAAACTTGTGGTGTGCATTAGAACTTTTGAAAAAATGATGTTTTCTCTCTCTTCCTTTCTCTTTCTCTCTCCTAGGTTTATAAAATGAAGAAAAATGAAATGCAATGAATACATGTTTCTAGACTTTTTTATTTCGATTGCAAATTGTAATTATTGTCAGATGTAAATGGGAAATTGAAAAATGATAATTATGATTGATTAGGGTGGATGCCATGCCAGCGATTTATCACTGATATCATGCTCACGTGGGTTTTGCAGGATGGAAGAATGACGACAAAAAAGGTGATGTGTAATTTAATTATTATTATTGTAATTTTTACAGGCCATTGTAAAATGAATAACTATCTAATGTAGTCTCTTGTTACAGAAAAGTATAATTGAAATTTGGTAATACGCATGAGATGCTAGTTTTAGGGATACTTAGGAAATGTGCATCTAATCTCCAGTTCAATTTGTTTCTTAGTTATGTATGGCAAAAAAAGGGTTTGATTTATACATAGTAAATTGAAATTGAAGTTAATATATTGTAGTACTTTCTCAGTATTCCATAAACGATTAAATTAATTACTGGGTTATCTTCTTACCTTGCAAACTTAATAAAGAGTTTTAATGGGAACACTCGACCTTAATAAAATATTCATGCATAACTCGCCTTCTTGTGTGATCCTTTTTACCATATAAGAAAATTAAGACCATAGAACGAACTTAAGCTTTGCACTCGATGAGACCTCCTAGGTTAGGTAAATAAAACCCCTAGTCAGAGTTTACGATCTTAGTCATTAGGTTTATCGACATTTTCATGAACCCATATTTTAGGAATGACATGGTCCAAATTTATTCAGAGTATGTGGTTCCCTTCTAGTTTTGTTAATCACGAGAAGAATGTCCTCTCTTTAGGTCCGACACTAGGCTGAGTGGTGAAGACCACCTTGGAAGTCACCTTATGAGTCCTTGTTAGAAGGAATGACTAAGCAGTGTAACCTTCCCATCTATGGAGTAGGTAGAGATATTACTCCCTTGTATCCTATTGGATTTCCGGGCCTTACGAAATTAGATCTAGAAATTAACTTCATCAGTGAATGGAATCCCTATTGGATCCAAATGACCTAAATGAAGGTCGTGATATAGTTGTTCTATGTCTTGCATTCTCGTTAGTGAACCCTTTTGTCCCTCGTAGATAAATGTCTTGTCTTGGGCTTGTGAAAATTTAGTGCCTTGATCTTTCATGAAAGGTTATAGGGTAAATACATTTTAACCTTAATCACACCTATGATAGAGATTGAAGCCCTAGGTGAAACTAGAATTAAGCTTAACCATGTGCTTCTTTAATATGTCAAACAAGTACTTTCATAACTCTTACATTTAAAATGATGGTAATAATGAGACCCTAGTGTGATGCAAAAGTAAATCATATGAGAGTAAAACCAAATCTTGAGGTTGGGAATAATGTCATTGGGAGTCCTTAAGACTTAATTTAAACATCTTCGTGTGTTACAAAGAATATGAATTGTCAAATGGTGTGATCAAACTTCGAGAAAACAAAGGATGTATATATATATAAATCAAATTTGGAATTCAGCAAGTTATTGTACTATAATAATAATGGTAGGGAAATAACTATTCCATGATCGAAGGATGTTCTTGGGAAAAGGCTATCTCAAATCTATGTCTTCCTTAATCCCAAGATTTCATCTTGACATCACGTTAGATTTTCTTGTGTAGCAAGAGTAAATTTTATACATTAAATAAATGTTTGAGAAGCAAAATCTTAACATAAGAATGAGAGAATTAGAATCTTGTAGGCATTTTGAAATATGGAAAAATACTTATGTAAGTTATGAAGATTGTCATAAGGGTAAAGAGCAAAATTAAATGGGTTAACAATAAGTGAATTGTGAAACGGATTTTCAAAACATGTAGCTGGAAAAAGGGAGAAATTTTTCCTTACATAATAACATTATGGGATGTTTAACGTACTCTAGATGTAACCATGGTAATGTTGTGCTGTGGGTTGTCAATCCTTAAGTCCCTTTTTATTGTGGTCATGTTATGGCTAGTATTCATTCATTGGGAAAAGTGTGGCATCGACATGCCGATGTCGTCTGCATGTGTCTATGTGAGTCGATGACTTATGTGATTGTCACATGTGAGTCGAGTTTTGTACTTGGAGCCCTTACAATGTTGTGTGTAGTGAGCAATGTAAGTCAAAAAAAAATATCCTGGTATTTTACTATTGTATTTTGGTGTGTAAAATGTGGGCACTACAGATCATACCATTAATATGATTTTACCATCCATAAGTTCATAATTCTACCCAAAACATCCAATCATATGCTATGCATCCAAAATATGATATGTTAGTAGAAAATAAGACTATCCAAATCAACATATATAACTATCTATCATCACCATGTTGTGCATCATAATAAAAATGTTAACTACATAGTGTTAATAGTCTAAAAATATGCATATTCCATCATCTACTTATCAATGTATCATAATCACAATGTCAAAGTATCAGTCTAAAGAAATAACATCATAATGCAATAGTGTCGAAGAGTAGTGGGCACTACCAATTTTATTTTGAAAGGAAAGATAGGAAGGATATTTTCCTTTTCTTCTTTATAGGAATTTGATTGAATATTTAACTTCAAATGATTTTCTTTGTTTAATTTCCATTGGCACAAATTTCACAAAGAGGAATTTTTGAAACTTATTCGACACTTCTTTTGAATATGCATTTGAATCTAAATAATCCCTACACCCAAAAAGTAAAATGTTTTGTGAGGGCATACAAAATCAACCATATAAAATTAATACAATAGTTATGGAGATAATAATAGGATTATCATTAAAAGGGCATTCAACACTACACAAAAAAAAATCCCTATGCAACAATATGTACAATTGATGGGTCTTAAAATGTTAAAAAAGGAATATGAATTGGGATAATTAAGAGAAACATTATGAGTGATGCAATGAAATCCATTTTCTTGAAAGTTTATAATACTAATATTTAATATTGTTCCCATGCAAAAAGCTTTAAAATATCGTTAGAAATGATAATGAGCCAATATGAGTATAATCTTTTGAGATTATCATGGCCAAGTTTTATGAAAATAAAAGAAATATTATGGAGAGGATATAAAATTTATGTTATGGGTCATTCCTCTCCTGTTTAGCCATGTATTTCACCAACACACTACCCCAAAAAAATAAAGCAAGTTTAGTTGGACCAAAACATACCCATAACAGAAGAAAAGTTTTCACATATGAATAGAAAGTCTCAATTAGACTAAATAACTTCATTAATTAGGTGTATAAACAACATTACAAATTTTTTTACAAATAAGGCTAGGGTTTCGTAAGAAAAAATAGCAAAATTTGAGAAGGAAGATGTCATCATAGAGAATATTGACTATACATTGCTTAAGTGATTCTTCCAGAGGGTTACCTACATTTCCTCATTAGCACATAAAGCATCAAATGATCTTGTGGCAACAACAATCCATGTAATAAAAAATATTCTAGTTGGTAAAAATAAACAAGTGCCACCAAATATTTATAATGTAATTGTTGAAACATGGGAGGCGTTAAAACAAAAATAACCTAAATAATTCACTCAAGAAGGAAGATAAACATACATTCCATTAGAAAAACCGACATCAAAGGAAAAAGTAAAAATAAGGACCAAGAGAAAATAACACCAAAGGTATCTAAGAAGAAGAAAATAGTACCCAAGAAAAAACATCCTCCACCAAGACAAAATAAAAGGACAAAGGATAGAGTCTTAAGGAAATTATTGTTACAACAAGAATTAAGTGAAGAACATGAATACTTGGGTGAGTAGGCCATGAAAATCACATATTCACATACTCGAGGAACAAAAAAGAAATAACAACACCATAACAATAAAATTAAGAAGAATGTAACAATCTAGAGTTCACAGGTAAAACGAACCCCTTTAAGAGGCATAACTTACACGGCCTACATAAAAATTATATAAAATATACCTTGAACACATAAGTATATCAAAAATGGCCCAACAATTTGATGTATGTTTTGTGACATAATAAATTACCGTACTAGAAGCAATCCTTCACTATTTGAAAATGTCTTCACTTATACTAGAAGATATCATTGATAACCTCGCACAATCCTTACTAAAGGAGATAAAAAAATATATTCATTGCGAAAAAATTATACTAGAATAGTATGTAGGAGAACTCCATTAAATAAGGAAAAAGAAAAAGAAGACATTTGTGGAAAAAATATGCATAAAATAAATATATGAAGTAAGGACAATATTACAAAAAGATGAAAAAATGAGAAAACAAAAAGAGAGGAAATTTAAATATGATAGAATAAGAGAAAGGAGAAGATGAAAAACAAATATAAAAGGATAAGGAGGAGGAAAAAAACAAAGAAATGTAAAAGAAGAAAGAGGTAGCTAAAAATTGGTAACACGATGAAAATAAAAGGTAAGAGGATGAGGAAAAGAAGAAAAAGAGTAAGAAGAAAACAAAATAAAGGAAAAAGAGAAAGAATAAAAAGAAGAGAAGAAGAAGGAATAAGATGTAAAAGGAAAGAAGAAGAGAAAACAAGGAATTACAACACGGGATGAAAAATGTAGACGTGATCGAATACATTGTTAATGAACAAGATGCCGATAAATATGAGGAAATACTTTGAAAGAACTGCCAAACACTTTGAGGTAACCGCCTAGGTTGGTTTACATAAACAATGGATTAGTGATTAGTTTTTCCAACATTCATGTCCTTAATACATTGTTTTAAACAAACATCATATTTCAAAATAGTAGACCACCCCTTATTCCAAACACAATAAAAAATTTATTACACTCTTTATGTAGCCTGGCCACCTTTGAGGTGGCATTCCATCTATGTGGCTTCATAATATTCTTTTAACCTTTATTTTTACCTTCAGGATTACCAAAAACCTTGAAATGCCCTGAATACATCTCTCTTAGAACACCTTGTTGGTTTCTGGTTTCCCATGATTAGCATGAATCCCTATGGTTTTCTTATTGCAAGTTTACCATGAACCTGGAGGTGATTTGTTGTCTCAATTGTACACTTTGGTGATTTTTAGATATCTTAAAACCCTTTACAAAAGAACCAATAAATAATTTAGTTATTTTTATTCGCACAATTTCATTCATTTAGGAGGTACCAAATTGGAAAACTCACTGCATTTTACTGAAAAACACACACATACAACAAAAATACATCACACTCAACAAAAAGAATTACTATCAAAACTGTCACCAAAGCAATAATGCGACCCCGTCGTAGGTTACTGACAAGCGGATGCCAAATGTCCTCCAACCTCCAATAATTTACTTAATCGATAGTTATGGCTTTGAGGCTCATTTGCAAATGATTAAAAACACTTCAACTCCTCCTAATATTTTTACGTTCACTAAAAATATCTTATGAACAAATATTTCATATGCTCCATGGAAATCCCCATATCCACATGGTCTACACATAAAATTCCTTCTTTGTACGTACATTTCAAGACTTAAAACCATCACGACGGTAATTATCATTTTCCCAAGAAAAGCACAAGAGAAGCCCTTACCGAAACCTAGGTTCATGGTGAACAACGTTAGTAAGACAAAATTGACATGATGTTTCCGTGGTAATAATATAGAGGACATAACAAGATAAATGGCACAATAATGATGGAAATTTAAAGTCTTAATATAAGACACAAACTCATATGGTTTTCTCACTACGGGTTTACGACGAACTGGAGGTGATATGATGTCTCAATCAGTACACTTCAAAGTGGTTTTTAGATTTATAAAACCCTTTACACAATAACCAATAAATATTTTAGTGATTTTTATTCTCACAATTTCGTTCATTCTGAGGTATGAAATCGGAAAACTCACCGCATTTTAATGAAAAACACACAAATGCAACAAAAAAGACATCACACTCAACAAAAAAAATACTATCAAAACTATCACCAAAGGAATAATGTGACACTGTCGTAGGTTATGACAAGCGGATGCCAAATTTCCTCCAGCCTCCTTTTATCCTCCAATCTCCAAGAAATTACTTAATCAAAACTTATGGCTTTGAGGCTCATTTACAAATGATTAAAAACACTTCTACACCTCCTAATATTTTGTACGTTCTCTGATGAATATCTTTGGAATGAAGATTGCATATGATCCATGGAAATCCCCATATCCACATGTTCATGTAAAATTCCTTCTTTGTATGTACATAGGAAGACCTAAAACCATCACAATGGAAATTATCATTTCCCCAGTAAAAGCACAAGACAAGCCTACAGTGAAACTTACGGTCACGGAGAAAAGCCTTATGAAGATAAAATTGTCAGGATGTTTCTGGTGGCAATAATATATTGGGCATAACAAAATAAATGGCCCAATAATGATGGTATTGTAAAGTCTCATAAGGCTTGTGGAGACGAAGAAAAGATCCACCAGAAAAAATAAAATTATGAAACTTCCAGCGGAAACCATGTCATTTATCTCCAAGACAACCCCATCAAGTAGAGTCTCACCCATGCCTACAAATGCCTCATCCGCAATAGTACACCCATGTAGCATAGCACCATGAGCAATGATAAATTTATTGATGATAATAGTAGGAAGATCCTTTCCACCAAAATTTGATTCTCAACTGTTATGCTATTCACATATCCTCTAACAAAACTTCCATACCAAATTGATTATGTTTGGCCGACTTGGACATCCCCAATCATAGCGTCACATGGAGCGACAAAATACATCTTTCTTTAGCATCAAATCTTTGTCAAAGATGTTCATTAATGTAATGTGCCTCAATAAATTTTCATGGAAGGCATGATTACCCTGAAGAAGCGATCACAGCTAATCAATGGCCTGTCATGTCTCTTAAATAAATTAGCCTACTATGTACGTTAATTTTCCTAGCGTGCACTTTTCCTTCCAACTGTTATAGCTACAGAAATGCTAGTTATACATGCCTCAAATGCTTGATGTCAGAACTTGGAGGTTTATAGTGCTCTCAAGACATGTCTTCGTTGGTTTCGATGACTTCTATCAACGCTAACAAAGGAGTAATAGTTAAACTGTTGAACCCAAATTCCATGCAGGAGGGGAAGCAACCAGTTCAAAGCAGGTCTTCACCCTTTTTTACATGCTCCCATGCTCACTCTTCCACGCCTCTTAGATATGAATGACAACACGAGATGAAAAATGCAGAAGTGTTCCAATACATTGCCAAAGAACAGGATTCCAATAAATACAGGAAGGGGGAAATAGTTCAAAATAATTATCGAACAGTTAGATGTAATCGACTAGTTCAGTTTACATAAACAATGGATTAGTGATTAGTTTCTCCAACAGGAAGAAGAGAAGGATGACAGGAAATAAGAGGAGGAAAATAAGGATGAAGAGAAGAAAGGGAAAGAAGATGAGAAAAATATGGAAGAAGAGGAGAGGAGGAAAGAAGAGGAAAAAGGGAAGGAAGAAGATTATAACAAATAGGAAGAAAGTAAAGAGGAAGCAAAATCAAACTAATGAAGAGGAAAAGAGAAAAAAAAGAAGAGGAAGAGAAAAAGGAGGATTAAATATTTATAGCAGGAAATAAAAATGATAAAAAGCCACATCAATGAATATAGTGCGAAATACTTCAAATACATATACACTATTGGTATACCATGGATCCACTCAAACTAAGCTTTTACGGGATCCAATAACACTAATAAAACATGAATTACAATAATTGAAAGATGAAAACAAAGACAAGAGTGCAGAAGATGTTGAATGAATTATTCATCGTAAAGAGGTGCATAAATACAAGGGAGAACGAACCATTTCGGACAGTTTCAAATAGGTTAGTTACCAAAATAGCATTCTTAACGTCAAAAAAATATAATAACATTTTAAATAATGCTAGCATTCCCCCGCTTATCACATTGTTTATACAAACATCATATTTCCAAATAGTGAACCCTCATTTATTTTAAACATGCTAAAAAAATTGCACTCTCGAGGTACCCCCCACCTTTGAGGTGGCATGTCATCTTTGTGGCTTCATGGTCTTGGTGACACCTTGGTTTTTCTTTGTAGGATTACCAAAAACCTAGAATTTACATGAGTTCATTTATCTGCTAACACCTTCCATGGTTTCCCATATTATCATGAACCCATATGGTTTTCAGTTTGTAGGTTGACCATGAACTTGGAGGTGATAGGAGGTCTCAAATGTATACTTCAGTGGTTTCTCATATTTTCACAAACCCTTTTTCAAGAACCAAGCGCTACTTTAGTGATTTTTATCATCAAAATGTTCTTCATCTAGAGGGACCATATTGGAAAAATAATGCTCAACATTTTTTTATTGAAAAAAACACTACAACAAAACAAATTACGTACAACATAAAAAAATAGTTACAAAAATGTCACCATAAAAATGATGCAACCCTGTCGTAGGTGATGGATCAGAGGATACCATTTTTCCTCCAACCTCTGTATCCTCCACCCTTGAGTTAGTTGTTTCTTAGTTAGCGGATATGGATTTGAGGCTCATAATGATTCAAACAATCTCGATACATATATGATATCCTAATATTTTGTACATTCAATGGCATATATATTTACAAAGTAGGTTGCATATGCTCTATTGAAATTCCCATCTTCATGAGGTCTACATGTATAAGTCATTCTTTGTATGTATGCGGTAAGTGTCAAAACCACCACTATGGTAAGTATAATGGACTCTAAAATTATCTTTCTGCTTGTTCATCCTTTCCATATGCAGCTTGCCATTATTATTTGAGAGATTTCATTTCTTTAGTGACCTTAGCAAGTTCAAAAGTTGGTTTTACTTGATAGATTAGAATGTATGTACTCTGTATTTAGGTAGCGTGGCTTGCTCCTCAAGGCTTAAATCACCAAACCTTAAGATTGCAATCACTTCTTGAGTAAAATAACCGAATTTTCCTTATATGTAATAATCATTGCACATTATCTTGAATACCCTCAAAAGAATGATTCTTGCGACGATGATCAATTCGAATACCTATTATTGGTGCCAACTTCTTTGCTATTCGACTTCCTTAAGTTCCTCAAGTGAAAACCCTCCTGCCAAGACAACATCATTGTTGTCCCTCTAGTATTTTTAACACACGTTAATGCACTCACACTCAATTTTTTTAGTAAAGATAAGCCATAGAGTCTTCTATGCATGTTATAAATAAACATCAATTAAAAAAATAAAACCTAAGAAAAGAGTTGTCAACAAAATGCCAATGTCTTCTTTTCCGCAGGACGATGTTGCTTTGAGTTGGTTGTAAACACAACAAGTGTAAATTTTTATCCACACATATAGAGGTTTCAAATCCAAAAATTTCCTTCCAATATGTCCAAATAGGTGTTTCTCACAAACCACCAATGTAGTTTATTGATAACATTGATAAGTCCCTCTACTATTTTTTTAATGCACGTTAATGCACTCACTCTCCGAAATTTATCGGTAAAGATAAGCCCCGAGTCTTCTATGCATGTAAAAATAAACATCAAATAAAAAAGAAAACCTAAAAAAGATTTGTCAAAAAAAAAAAATGTCTTCTTTTCTAGACCGATGTTGTTGAATTTGTTGTAAACACAATAGGTGTAAATTTTGATCCATGCGTAGAGAGGTTTCAAATCCAAAAGAGTGCTCCAAACATATCCGAATAGGTGTTTCTTATAAATCACCAACGTAGTACACGAGCATGGCAAGCCACTCAATCGAATGGTCTTCTTGCATATTTTTTAATACTTGTCACCACACTCCAACAACCACACCACTTTGATATCAATGAAAACAAAGAAAACAATGCGAAGATGTTGAATGAATTATTCATTGTAAAGCGTTTCATAAATACAAGGTATACCAAGGCAATTTGCATGGTTGGAGATAGGTTACTTACCAAAACTATATACCTAACATCTAAAAAAAGTGAGAAAATTTTTATTAATCCTAACAAACGAGGCATAAATCCTCAAAATAAAACATGGGGTTATGTAGATAATACATGATGGGTACACTATAAACTTAGTAAAACTCACACCCTTATAAAAATCTACATGCGGACACTCTTGGAACAATATCAAAAACATGATTGGATACGAGAGATGTGTGAACTTAGAGGAGGAAATGGATAAAATGATAAACTCCGTGAAGGTGGCTAAACCCAAAAACATTGTAGATTCCACAATTCTAGTTGAGAAGGAATCAAATCAAAAATTAAAGTAAATACAAGAATAAAAATCTAGTTGTGATGAGACTACAAAGAGAAATAGTGGTGGTGAGGTAATGGATAAATATTACACACAAAATCATATAACCAAAAATTATAGAAAACCAACACATAGAAACTGAAATGTCATTAAAACATTTTGAGACAAAAATAACAAATGTGGCCGCATAGGCTGGCTAGGACTCACTCAAGAGGAAAAAATAATTTACTCAAGCTAGAAACAAAACAATATAAAAAGTCTTTTGAGTACGATGTAACAAAAGACATACATGGAAATAAAAGACAACATATGAAGGAATTAGCTAAAAATATAGCATAAAACAACAACACAAGGTTAAGAAATATGAGGAATTCTAAGAATACATCAAAACTATGAATAGATCCATAATAAGGATCAAGAGCTAATAACGTATCATATATATATATATATATATATATATATATATATATATATATATATATATATATATATATATATATATATATATATATATATATATATATAGCTAAAGCAAAACCCATAGAGATAGGTGTAGTGCCCACATTTTTATGGCATCAATTATTTTTGACTTCTTTATGCATGGATATGATTTGACAAGGATTTCATATATTTTGGACATTACGTTATGTATTTGATCTCCATGGACATGTATGGTGATTTGGGCGCGTGATGCCAATTGAGATTGATTAGTATGTTGACACATTTTACTTGATGATTGTGGATACTATATATTGCGATGTTATCTCAACCTAATTGATAGATGTTGGATACTTAGTTTAGTCACATGTCTTAATGTTATAGATTATTCGATTTTGATGAGGACACATGGTTGCATGGATGTATGTCATTTATATTTATCTCTATGGCTAACTCATGGTGAATTGTGTGTGATTGTGCATGCTTTCACATTTATGATTTCATGATGATGTTAGCATATCATATAATCCATTGATCATTCATAGAGTAGTGATTTACACCGTATTGACAGTGCATTTAATGTGTGCATTGAGTGTGTAGGTGATAGGTCACAGGAGAACATGGGTTTCAGGGTGGCTACACAAATTGTGCACAAGCAGCCCACGGGGCTAAGTCCTAACCATGTTAGTTGTATGAGGCCTTAGAATTATATTTCATTATTTTGGGCACCATGAGTGACCCTCATTTGTAATGTAGTATGTCATGTAAAATTAATTTTGTTTAGGTGTTTATTTTGTTAAGTAAATTAGGTTTGGGGACTTAATGGTCCCCACTTGCATTAAGATTTGTATTTGGGTAAGTGTGGGTTAATTAGAGAGGATTAGGGTCACATGTGAACCCTTGAGTGGGCCCCACATCCTCTACACTTGTGCCCAAATGTGCCAAACCTGAAATTGGGTTATTTATGGCATTTTAAGTGACCCATATTAATTTTGGGAGTTCACATAGCATGAAAAAAGCCCTTCGACCCTACCTAATATGTAGGGGGCTTAATTTCAAGGCATAAAGATAGTTTCCATTCCCATTCTACCTCTCTATGGTCACCATCCATGTAATATGGATTGGTATGTGTGTTTTGTAGAAAGTTGCACAATCTTGTTTTATTTTCATTTTGGGTATTTTGGGAAGGGAGTGTTAAAAGTGAATTTATCTTTTCTTCTTTTATATTTGGAATCTTTTACTTGGAGGGAAGAGAGTGGTGACACATGTCACCCCCTCATTGGTGAGGAAATTTATTGTCGTATCTTCAAATTCTCCCTCATGGGGAGAAAGAGGACTATTTTCCGGGAGCTTTTTCTTAGTGCTTGGAGACTTTGGGGAGCTAGATCTTGCTTGTTTCATGTGTGTTTGTTGATTGAGAATGCTTTTATGTTTTGTTTATTTTCCTGCATCCATCATATGGCTTGATGGATTTAAAATTTTATCAGAAAGAGAGGGATTTTCCTCTCAAACCTCATGGCTTGATGGGCAAGAAATGTAGGTTCTTTTACTCCCCTCATATGGTTTGAGGTGGGGAAGGTGGTTCATTTGATTTGAACCCCTTCCCCATTCTTAGAAAGGAAACCTAATGGGTTTGAAAATCCTCCCAAGAAGGATTTTAGCGAATGGGTAGAGCAATAAGGAGGGTTTGATTTATTGGAGGAATAAGGAGGTTGTGAAGATTCTTGTTTATGTGCATCCTACATTTGGGCCACACATTTGGCACCTTGGATATCTCATCTTCTCTTCCCTATTTTGGAAGAAAAATATGGTTTTCTCCTCTTTCCTTTGTTTACAAATTTTGGTGTTTTTATTAGTGTTTGTATTGTCTTGAATTTGAATATTTAATGTCATTATGTCTCCCTATATATTATGTAAAAATTGTGGAATGTAGCTCTCTCTCCAATGGGCTTGGGGAGGCTAGCATATCTTCAAACCTTGGAAATGAATGTAATGATGCCTAAAGGTTGGCTGGTTAAACAAGCTCTTTCTCCTTGTGTTGGTCTCTTGGAAGAACATTCAAGTTGGATCTCTAGTTTGGAAGTTGACAGGGAGTTATTTTTTTATCATGGCTTTTCAATGTCTCCTTAAATTTTTGTGAACATTACTCTCATTGTATCTCAATGAATATGGCTATGTGAAGGGCTTTTCCTTGCCTTGTAATGTTTTTTTTTTTTTGAGTTGGAGTTTTCTTGTGATTTAGTGTTGTATTAGTTTAGGAATTCCCATTTTATCTTACAAATAAACTTACAATATGTTCCTTGAGTAGCCTAACTAAAAAAAAATGTATTTGAGTGCTTAGACCCATTGTAAAAGAAACATTGTAAGATAGTTAATTACTCTAATATGTATTGACTTGAAACTCAATTTTGGAAGGAAATTTTTTTTATTGAAAGACTGTCTCTTGAAAATAAAGTATATTACTTGTTGGATATCCTTCTTGTTTAAAAATCTGAAATATGTATTTTGTTAGAGCATTAGAAAGGAAATCTAGTCATAGCATTGAGCCTTAGGATTATCATTGAATGGAAATACTCTCGTTCTTGCAATATATCTCTTCTTGTAATTGTTGGTAATATAAATAAATAGAATGAAATTTAGTTTTGGTTTCCTTTCCATGAGGAGTTTAAGAATTTATTTTATTAAGTAAATCTAAATGTGGAGTTAGCTTCTCCCTTACAAATTTTTAAGCAAATTTCAAAACTCTTCCCTACTTCAACTATTTTATTACATTTCCTTTTTATCACCTTAATGAGTAAATCATTTTAATATAGCCATATTTCAAAACATTGAGTTTCTTACTTCTCATGAATAACGAAAAATAAATAAATAATAATCATTACTTTTACAAATGGTAACATTTTTATCCCCATAGGATATAAATATAATTAGATATAATTTATATAGTTATATTCTCAAATATAACCTTACAATATGATAAATAAATTCATTATTTAATACATATTATTTAGTTATATATTTCATTTGTAATATTTACTAATTATTATTATATATTTGTATACATAATAATAATATATTAAATAGACAAACAATATTAAATATTATATTATATATTAACAAATATAAAACAAATAAAACAAAAAAAAAAAGTAATAAAGATTGGTGGATATGTTATGTTTTAAACAAATACAAAAAAATTCATTTAAAAAAACTACGGTGTAGTTTTAACCAAGAAAAATAATATTGGGGAGGGGCCGAACCCTCCCCACAAACCACGCACTCACCAACGCTTCCACCCTCCACCTATGTAGTCACTTCCTCACAACCCCATGTAAACCTAATCCCATACCATATCTACCTCTCTACAAATCTGTGGTTTTCTTGGGTAAAAATGGGTTTCGGTTTTATTAAATGTTTATTTTTATGTAAACACACACACACACACAGTGTGTGTGTGTGTGTGTGTGTGTGTGTGTGTGTGTGTGTGTGTGTGTGTGTGTGTGAGAGAGAGAGAGAGAGAGAGAGAGAGAGAATTCTCAAGCATATTTACTTCTTTTAATAAATGAAAAATTTGTGGGTATTTTACATACCCAATAACCCGAGTTTTCGGGTTAGAATTTTTTTTTTTTTAAATGTATAAATAATTAAATATTTACAGATGATAGAATAAGGAGTGTTTTCATCAAAATCTCCATGAAAGTAAACTTCAAGCTCCTCTTCAAGATGTACCCGCAAATGACAAAACAAAACAAAATGAGAAGAGGAATGGAGAAGATAAGAAAATAACATAAAGATGATTAGGGAAACTTTAGGGTAAGATTCAAATTTAGGGTCAAGATTAGATCTATCCTAGGGCTCACATTTAACCCTACACACTTTAAGTTATGGGAATTTGATGGGAATGGGAAATAAATTATATGAAGGGGTGTGGGAAAATTAGTTGAAAAAGGGGAAAACTAATTAAATTATAAAGGGGTGTAGGCTTTTATTTGTGACCCTAGACAACTTAATAGAATAAAATAATTAAGTTGTTATTGGGCTAGTGCTTATTTAATTTTGGGTAAATTAAATTAGGATAAATTAAGTTTAAATAGGAACGACTAAATAAATGGATCAAGATTAATTATCCACCTCCAAAAAAAAATTACCCTAATTTTTTAGTTACACTTGGGTGTGGTTTATAGTGTCCTAAGGTGGGGCATTACATTTGGTATCAAAGCATGAGGTTCGTACACGTGGACACTCTGGGTAAAATATTTAATATTTAATTAATACTTAAATAACATTAAAAAAATAATGAAAACATTTATGCAATCGTTATAAATTAATATTCATTTTTTCTTACCTCAATCACACAATTGTACCCATGAGACGATGATCGGTTAGGGATTTCAGACATATTTTTCCTAGGCCTAAATCAGGGCACCTGAGTTAGGACCTCAAATATTAGAGGATATTCAATAATTGTTCGGTGTTGTGAAACAACATCTTCCACCACCACAAGAGGCAAGAGAGGAGGAAATCGGTCGGAGATGAGGCACCGATAGGTGAGGAAGCACACTTGGAGCCACCGAAGTACAATATTCTTAGGTGGGAGAGGTCGCATAGCCCTTCCATTAACCTCCCGATCCGTGGTTTCATACCATCGTAGCCATTCACACAACTTCGAGGGACCATTTGGAGATAGCAACCGTATTCACCTACTGGACCGCATCCCAAGGATTGTGAAACAAGAAATGTGATTAGATATCATCTTCACTTGAAGCCACCTACATACACTAGTTCTATAGATGGTTTTGGGGATGAGTGTTGGCTCCTTAGCCTTGGTAGTTGCTTTGGATTGCACTCTTATGACAACAATGTCAAAGCCAAGTTCAGCATGAACCTTTTTGAAGAGGCAAAGCAGGCATTTGGTGGAAGAATGAGGAGCAGACACTTCATTTGACTTGAGATATTGTGACTGGATTTGTTAGAGGAGCATTTCAGGATCCCTATATGTCATAGCATTTCATGCGAAGAAGAGGATTGATGAGTTTCTTGACTTTCGATAGGGCTACAACACCGTGGCACAATATGAGAGCAAGTTTTGGATCTTCTGCAGTATGTGGACTACCCGCAAGATGAAAAATTCCATGTTGACATGTTTATTCGAAGCCCTAATGACCACATAGTAGGAGCAATTAGGATGTTATATCTTCCCATACTTGATAATGCCTACTTAGCCGAGGAGAACAGGACCAGACATAGGAACACCGAGATAGAAACAAGAACAAGTTTTAGGATAGGATATATGCCTTTCACATTCGTGAGGTCATGGGGTACAAGACACCACCCCTAGAGGAAGATTCTTTCCTCCACCAAGCAATATTGAGGGCTCCATGACATCCATAGCACCAAACACATCATTAGGGCCACCAAAGAATAGAGGTTTAGAAAGACTCGGAGCTTAGAGAGAGGTGGTACTAGAGGTTTTGGTGGAGCCAAGGATTAGAGACTAGGTACTTAAAAGGTACAACTTTCCCGCACGAGTCTACTAGGGTTAAGCCGACATGATCAGTTCACCAGATTACAAGAGGGGACACCATCTCAAAAGGGTATAGGAGGATGTTTCATTTGTGGATCTCTTGATCACTATGTGCTTATGTGTCCACAAAAACCTACTACCATAGACCATCAATGATCGATCGAGAGCACTCAAGAGAATTCACCCTTAGACGATCATACAATTTTGAGGGAGTATGCAGATGTGTTTCTAGGTGAGCTTCTAGGGTTACCACCTTGCAAAGAGGTGGATTTCACCAATGATTTAGTTCCAAGATCCTTACCAATTTCTAGGGAACCCTATCGGATTATGACTCCAGCTTCATGAGCTCGGGATACGAGTAGAGGAGTTGTTGGAGAAGGGATTCATTTTTCCTAGTGTATCTCCTTAGGGAGCACCAGTCATATTTGTGAAGAAGGATGGTTCTCTTAGACTTTGTGTAGAGTTCAAAGCTCAACAAAGTCATAATAAAGAACCGTTATCCACCCCTTAAGATTGATGACTTGTTTGATCAAATGCGGGAGCGAGTGTTTTCCAAAATTGATCTTAAATTAGGTTATCATCAATTTTGCATATTAGATGGAGAAATTCATAAGACATATTTCCACACATGTTATGGACATTATGAGTTCACGATTATTCCTTTTGGTTTGACCAATGCCTCACAGCTATCTTCATGAGGCCACATTAATGGAGTATTTAGGACCTTGCTAGTGTTCCTAGATTATTTATTGATCTATTCTCGTTTTGAGGAGGAACACAAGGAGCATTTGAGAAAGTACTATAGGTTTTGATAGATCAAAATTTGTTTGGGAACTTGGAAAATGTAGCTTCTTTCGGATAAATATATAGTACTTGGGACACATGTTATCGTGAAAGGGTATCTCTATAGTTCCCTCTAAGATACATGCTATTATGGATTGGATAGCGCCCACATTAGTCACGACATGAGGAGTTTTAGGGTGTAGCATGTTACTACCGTAGGTTTATGCAAGACTTTTCTAGGATTGCTCATCCTATTACTTCCCTCTAGAGAAAAAGGAAAAAGTATGATTGGTCAAAGAAGTGTGAGCAAGCCTTTAAGTTGCTTAAGGAAAGGTTAACCACAGTGCTTATCTTAGCAGTTTTAGACATAATAGAGGATTTTTTTGTTTGTATTGATGCATCACTAGAGGGTTTGGGAGTAGTTCTTATGCAAGAGAATCAGTTTATTACCTTCAAATCACGTAAGCTCTAGGATTACGAGCTTAAATATTCTACCCATGATTTAAAGCTTACAACATTCATTCATGATCTTGTGTGTTGGCATCATTTCCTTTTGGGTATTCCATTCTCTTTGAGGAAAAATCCTTACAGCTTGCAACATATCTTCTCACACCAAACCTCAACACTTTTCGGTGGCGTTGGATGGAGTTCATAAAATTAAAAGTAAATGTCATCACGGATGTACTTAGTAGACGACGATATGTGCTTGCATCATTGACACTGCGCAGTCAAATTTTAGAGGCAGGATTCTTGAAAGATCTTTGAGAGGACAAGTTTTATGAGAGTGTTAGACAGATGTTGGAGTCTTAGGTTTCATTAGAGGGTAGATATTCGGGGTACATTTTAGAGGTAGATTCTTTACTTTGGTTCCATAGGCACATTTATGTGCCTAAGTTAGGTGATTTATGTAGCTTCATCCTTACAAAGGCTCATCGAGCCCCGTATGCAAAATATACAGGAGTGAAGAAAATGCATGCCAATATTAGGGAGTTATATTATTGGTCGAGGTCTATGACGGACATAGCAGATTTTGTTGCACGTTGCCTTAAGTTGAAGAGGGTCAAGGAAAAGCATTATCATCCTACAAGACTCTTACATCCTCATGATATCCTTGACTAGAAATGGGATGTGATCTCCATGGATTTCATAGTAGGACTCCTTATATCTTCTTATCATCATGATGCCATTATGGTGACTATGCATAAGTTGACTAAGATTGCGCATTTCTTGGCAACGAAGGTCACTTATAATGCACAAAGCTATCGCCAAAGTATTTATGGATGATATTGGTATAGTGCATGGGATTCAAGGCCATTATCAATGATAGGGATACCATTTACACTTTCATTTTCTATACTTCCTTTTAGGCCGCTCCGGGTATACTGATTAATTTCATCTCAACATATCATCCAGAGACATATGGATAAACAAATAGGGTTAATAAGGTATTGGAGGACATATTGAAGATGTATGTGATGGATCAACGGAAGAAGTGGAAAGATTATATTAATTTAGTTGAGTTTTCCTACAACAACAACTATCACAGGCCCATTGGTATGGGTCCCTACAAGGATTTTTATGGTTGAAGTTGTAGGACACCTCTCGAGTTGGGAAAAACTTGATGACAAGATTATTCTTGGACAAACTTACCTACAAGACTTAGAGTAACAGTTGTTCTTATTAGACAGATTATTCAACAGCTAGAGCACGCCATAAGGTATATGCGGACACCTAGAGGAATGATCATCACTTCTCGATGGGTGATAAAGTATTCTTGAGAGTTTGTCCATATAAGATCCCAATCTTCTATCGAAAGGGTTATAAGATTTCCCATCGTTTAGTGGGGCCTTGTGATATTTTATAAGTCATCGGTCTAATTGCTTTTTGCCTAGCTTTACCACCATGCATTACACGAGCCCATGAAGTATTTTTGTATTTTTGTAGTATATAGATATGTACCTGATGTCTCTCATGTATTTGAGTGCTTAGACCCATTGGAAAAGAGACATTATAAGGTAGCTAATTACTCTAATATGTATTGACTTGAAACTCCATTCGGAAGGAAAATTTATTTATTGAAAGAACGTCTCTTCAAAATAAAGTATATTACTTGTTGGATATTCTTTTGTTTAAAAATATGAAATATGTTATTTTGTTAGAGCATTAGAAAGGAAATATTGTCATAGCATTGAACCTTAGATTGTCATTGAATCAAAATACTCTCGCTTCTTGCAATATATCTCTTCTTGTAATTGTTGGTAATATTAATAAATGGAATGAAAGTTAGTTTTTGGTTTCCTTTCCATGAGAAGTTTAAGAATTTATTTTATTAAGTAAATCTAAATGTGGAGTTAGCTTCTCCTTACAAAATTTTAAGCAAGTTTCAAAACCTTCCCTACTTGAACTATTTTATTACGTTTCACTTTAATCACTTAAATGAGTAAATTATTTTAATATATCCATATTTCAAAACATCGAGTTTCTTACTTCTCTTGAATAAAAAATTAATAAATAAATAATAAGCTGTTATTTTTATAAATGGTAACAATTTTATTGTCATAGGATATAAATATAAGTAGACATAATTTATATGGTTACATTATCAAATATAACCTTACAATATGATACATAAATTCATTATTTAATACATACTATTTAGTTATATATTTCATTTGTAATATTTACGAATTATTATTATATATATATGTATATTTAAAAATAATATATTAAATAGACAAACAATATTAAATATTAAAAATTATAAAACAAATTAGAAAAAAAAAAAAAAAAAGTCATAAAGATTGGTGGATATGTTATGTTTTAAACAAAGAAAAAGTTTTTTCATTTAAAAAAACTACGGTGTATTTTTAACCAAGAAAAATAATATTGGGAGGGCCGAACCCTCCCCACAAACCATGCACTCACAAACGCTTCCACCCTCCACCTACGCAGCCACTTCCTCACACCCCCATGTAAACCTAATCCCATACCATATCTACCTCTTTGCAAATCTGTGGTTTTCTTGGGTAAAAATGGGTTTTGGTTTTATTAAATGTTTATTTTCTATGTGAACACACACACACACACACACACACACACACACACACACACACACACACGTGCGTGTGTGTGTGTGTGTGTGTGTGTGAGAGAGAGAGAGAGAGAGAGAGAGAGAGAGAGAGATCGGTTAGGGATTTTGGATGTATTTTCCTAGGGATTATAAATTAATATTCATTTTTTCTTACGTCATTCACATGATGGTACCCATGAGGCGACGATCGGTTGGGGATTTCGACGTATTTTCCTTGGCCTAAATTACAGACACACTGAGTTAGGACCTCAAATCTTAGACGATCTTCAAGAATTGATTGGTGTTGTGTAGCAAGCATCTTCCACCACCACGGGAGGCGAGAGAGGAGGAAATTGAATCGGGAGATGAGGCACCGATAGGTGAGTACACACACTCGAGCCACCGGAGTACAATATTCTTAGGTGGGAGAGGTCGCGTAGCCTTTCCATTCACCTCAAAAGAGTGGTTTCATACCTTCATAGCCATTCACACAAACTCGAGGGACCATTTGGAGATAGGTGACCCTATTCACCTCTTGGACCACATCCCAAGGATCGTGATACAAGAAATATGATTAGAGATCATCTTCACTTGCAGCCACCTATGTACACTAGTTATATATAATTTTGGTGATGAGTGTTAGCTCCTTAGCCTTAATAGTTGCTTTGGATTGCACTCTTATGACAATAATCTCAAAGCCGTGTTTGACTCGCACCTCTTTTGAGAGGCAGGAAGCATTTAGTGGAGAAATGAGGAGCGGATGCTTCATTTGACTCGAGATATTGTGACTGGGATTTGTTAGAGGAGAATTTCAAGGCTCACTCTATGTCGAGAATTTCATGCAGAGAGGATTGATGAGTTTCATGACTTACGACAGGGCTATAACACAGTGGCACAATATGAGAGTAGGTTCTTGGATCTTCTCAGAGTATGTCAACTACCTACAAGATGAAAAATTTCATGTTAATAGGTTTATTCGAGCCCTAATGACCAAATAGCGAGAGCAATTAGGATGTTATCTCCTCCCAAACTTGAGAAGGCCTACTTAGCTAAGGAGAACAGGACCAGGACACAGGAACACTGAGATAGAAACAAGAACAAGTTTTAGGATAGGATATATGCCTTTGATTCGTGAGATCACGAGGTACAACACCACCCCTAGAGGAAGATTATTTCCTCCACCAAAGCAGCGGTATTGAGGGCTCCATGACATCCATAGCACCAGACACATCATTAGGGCCACCAGCAACAGAGGTTTAGAAAGAATCATAGCTTAGAGAGAGCTGGTACTAGAGGAGGTTTTGGTGGAGCCAAGGATTGGAGACCGGGTACTCAACAGGTACAACCTACCCACACACAATAGTCTCTGCTAGGTTTAGGCCAGCATGATCGGTTCACCAGAGTATAGGAGGGACCCCATCTCGAGAAGGGTATAGGAGGATGTTTCATTTGTGGATCTCCGATCACTATGTGTGTATGTTACCACACAAATATACTAGCGTGGACATGTAGAGAGATCCTAGATCCAATCGATAATGGGTGATATAGGGCATACCCATTATGTATATGCGGTGGTTGACAACCGCCGTGCCAAGCATCAAGGCACGATTATTGATATGACAGATTACTATTAGGGGTATTTTTGTCTTAGTATTCTTTAATTTAGGTGCTTCAAATTATTTTATATCTCCTTCTATAGTGGACCAACAGGTGGGGCTAGTGGTGGCTAGGTGACTAGATAGTTGACAAGTTGAGTTGGCTGTGGGGCCAAACTCACCATAGGCGCGTATGTGGAGAGTTGCGCGCTTTATTTGGGAGTCTTCGCCACTACAATTGACCTTTAAGTTATTCCTCTAGGATCCTTTCAATTTTTTTAGGTATCCATTGGCTCGAAGCTCATCTAGCTAAGGTGGATTGTAGAAATAAGGTCATTGAATTTCATGATGATCTTAGGAGTGTAGTTGCGATATTAGGGATGCAAATGTCTATCTCTTTTCACATGATCTCGCCTAAGAAACACAAGCAGAGCATACATAAATGTTATAAGTTGTTTGCATATCACCATCAATGATCGATCGAGAGTATTCAAGAGAATTCACTCTTAGATGATCATACGCTTTTGAGGAGTATGCAAATGTGTTTCCAGTGAGATTCTAGGGTTTCCACCTCACGAGAGAGGTGGATTTAACCATTGATTTAGTGCCAATATCCTTACTATTTTCTAGGGAACCCAATCGGATGACGAATCCAGAGCTTCATGAGCTAAAGATACGAGATAGAGGAGTTGTTAGAGAAGGGTTTCATTTTTCCTAGTGTATCTCCTTGGGGAGCACCAGTCATATTTTTCAAGAAGAAGGATGGTTCTCTTAGACTTTGTGTAGACTTCAGAAGCTCAACAAAGTCACAATAAAGAACCGTTATCCACCGTATAAGATTTATTACTTGTTTGATCAAATGTAGGAGTGAGAGTGTTTTCCAAAATTGATCTCAAATCAGGTTATCATCAATTGTGCATATCGAGATACATGTGTAAATTCATAAAACATCTTTTCGTACATGTTATGGGCATTATGAGTTCAAAATTTTCCCTTTTGGTTTGACCAATGCCTCAGTTGTCTTTATGAGGCCTCATTAATGGAGTATTCAGGACCTTCCTATATTTCTTTTTCCTAGTGTTCCTAGATGATATATTGATCTATTCTCGTTCTGAGGAGGAACACGAAGATAATTTGAGATAGGTACTATAGGTTTTGATATAGCAGAAGTTATTTGGGAACTTGGAAAAATGTAGCTTCTTTCAGAGAGAGATTTAGTACTTCGGACGCATGTTATCGGGAGAGGGTATCTCTATAGTTCCCTATAAGATACGAGGCTATTATGGATTAGATACCACCCAAATAAGTAACTGGCGACAGGAGGAGTTTTATGGGTCTAACATGTTTCTACCGTAGGTTTATGTAGGACTTTTCTAGGATTTCACACCCTATTACTTCCCTCTAGAGAAAAAGGAAGAAGTGTGAGCAATCCTTTAAGTTGCTTAAGGAAAGGTTAACCATGGTGCCTATCTTAGTAGTTCTGGACCCAACAGAGGATTTTGTTGTTTGTACTGATGCATCACTAGAGGGTTTGGGAGAATTTCTTATGCAGGAGCATCGGGTTATTACCTTCGAATCATGTAAGCTCTAGGATTACGAGCTTAACTATCCTACCCATGATTTAGATCTTACAACATTCATTCATGCTCTTGTGTGTTGGCATCATTTCCTTTTGGGTATACCATTCACTTTGAGGAAAAATCATTACAGCTTACAACATATCTTCTCATAGCTAAACCTCAATGCTTGTCAATGGCGTTGGATGGAGTTCCTATGTGAGTACGACATAGAGGTGTAGTATATAAAAGAGAGTAAAATGTCATTGCAGATGCACTTAATAGATGACGTTATGTGCTTGCATCATTGACATTGCAGTCAAATTTTAGAGGCAGGATTCTTTAGCATCTTTCAGAGGACAAGTTTTATGAGAGTGCTAGATAGATGTTGGAGTGTTAGGGTTCATTAGAGGGCAGATATTTAGGGTACATTTTAGAGGTAGATGGTTTACTTTGGTTCTATAGATGCATTTATGTGCCTAAGTTAGGTGATTTTTGTAGCTTCATCCTTACAAAGGATCATTGAGCCCCATATGTAGCACATACGGGAGTGAAGAAAATGCACGCCAATATGAGGGAGTTATATTATTGGTCGGGTCTCGCAAGGGGACATAGAATATTTTGTTGCACATTGCCTTAAGTGCAAGAGGGTTAAGGCAAAGCATTATCATCCTGCAAGACTCTTACATCCTCATGATATCCTCTGAGTGGAAATGGGATGTCATGTCCATGGATTTCATAGTAGGAATCCTTATATCTTCTTATCATCATGATTCCATTATGGTGACTATGCATAAGTTGACTAAGATTACATGCGCATTTCTTGGCAACGAAGGTCACTTATAATACAGGCTATCACCAAAGTATTTATGGACGATATTGGTATAGTGCATGGGATTACAAGACCATTATCAATGACAGGATACCATTTACACTTTAGTTTTCTAGACTTCCTTTTAGGCCTCTCTGGTTATACTGATTAATTTCAGCTCAACATATCATTCAAAGACATATGGATAAACAAATAGGGTTAATCATGTATTGGAGGACATGTTGAGGATGTATGTGATAGATCAATAGAAGAAATGGGAAGATTATCTTAATTTAGTTGAGCTTTCATACAACAACAACTATCACAGTTCCATTTATATGGGTCCCTAGTAGGATTTGTATGGTTGATTTTGCAGAGTTACCTCTTAGTTGGGATAGATTGGATGACAGGATTATTCTTAGACCAACTTACCTACATGACTTAGAGTAATAGGTTGTTCGATTAGACAAAGTTTTTAGTAGGATAGAGCACACCATAAGGTGTGTATGCAGAAACCTAGAGGAATGATCATCACTTCTCGGTGGGTGATAAAGTGTTCTTGAAAGTTCATCCACATAAGAGCCCAATCCAATATCGAAAGGGTTATAAGATTTCCCCTCGTTTAGTGGGGAATTTTGATATTTTATAAGTCATCGGTCGAGTTGCCTATCCCCTAGCTTTACCACCACGCCTTGCATGATCCCACGATGTATTTTCATATTTTTATACTATGTAGATATGTACCGATGTCTCTCATGTTTTGGGTTGGTTGACATTACAGTTAGAGGATGGAGGATAGTGGAGGCTCGAGCCCGTACATATACTAGAGAACTGGAGGTTGGCCCTTTGTGGTCGATACTTAGACTAGGCTAGAGTGTAATGGGATAGATATAATCGACAACAACTACTACTCGGAGGATGTTACACCATTGAGGGCTAGATATCCCTATCTCTTTCAGTGACTTCTAGGAAGAAGTCTAGTTTTAGGAGAGAGGGATGTAGTGCCCACAATTTTATAGCCTCATTTATCTGTTGAATTCTTTATGCATGGATATGACTTGACATGGATTTGATATATTTTGGACATTATGCTATGTATTTTATCTTCATGGACATGTATGGTGATTTGGGCACATAGTGTCAATTTATCTTAATTAGTATGTTGAAACATTTTACTTTATGATTGTGAACAAAGTAACATATTGCGATGTTATCTGGTCCTAATTTATAGATGTTGGATACTTATTTTAGTCACATGTCTTAATGTTATATATTATTCGATTTTGATAAGGACACATGGTTACATGGATTTATGTCGTTATATTTATCTCTATGTCTAACTCATGGTGAATTTTGTGTGATTTTGCATGCTTTCACATTTACGATTTCATGATGATGTTAGGATATCATATAATTCATTGATCGTTTATTGAGTAGTGATTTACACTACATTGGACATGTGTTTTTAATGTTTAAATTGAGTGTGTAGGTTACAGGTCACAATAGAACGTGGGTTTCATTGTGGATACGTAGATTGTGCACAAGAATCCCACGGGGCTAAGTCCTAACCATGTTAGTCATGTATGAGGCCTTAGAACTATATTTCATTATGTTAGGCACCACGAGTTACCCTCATTTGTACTATAATATGACATGTAAAATTAATTTTGTCTAGGTGTTTATTTTGTTAAGTAGATAAGGTTTGGGGACATAATGGTCCCCACTTTCATTAAGATTTGCATTTGGGTAAGTGTGGATTTATTAGAGACGATTAGGGTCACATGTGAACACTTAAGTGGGCCCCACATCCTCTACACTTGTGCCCAATTGTGCCAAACTTGAAATTGGGTTATTTATGGCGCTTAAGTGATCCATTTTAATTCTGAAGTTCACTTAGCATGAAAATAAACCATTAGACCCTACATAATAGGTAGGGGGCTTAATATCAAGGCATAAAGGGAGTTTCCCTCTCATTTTTCCTCTCTTTGGTCACCATCCATGTAAGATTTGTTGGTATGTGTTTTTCGTAGAAAGTTGCAAAATCTTGTTTTATTTTCATTTTAGGTATTTTGGGAAGGGAGTGTTAAAAGTGAATTTATGTTCTCTTATTTTTATTTTATAATCTTTGACTTGAAGGGAAGATAAAAGTGACACATGTCATCCCCTCATTGGTGAAGAAATTTATTTTCTCTTCAAATTCTCCCTCATGGGGGAGAAAGAGGAATTTTTTTGGGATCTTTTGCTTTGTGCTTGGAGACTTTGGGGAGCTAGAGCTTTCTTAGATATCGAAGTGAAAAATCTTAGAGTGTTAGAGATATTTTGGAGGTAGGCTCCTTGAGATCATTTATGTTTAAGTTATGTTAGATCTTAGCATTGTTTTGTTTGGAATATATGTTTCGTTTCATGTGTGTTTGTTGATTGAGAATGCTTTTATGTTTTATTTATTTCTCTCCATCCATGATATGGCTTGATTGATTTTGGATTTTATGGGGGAAGAGAGAGGGGTTATCCCTCTAAAACCTCATGGCTTTATGGGAAATCCATGTAGGTTCTTATTACTCTCCTCATATGGCTTGAAGTGGGAAGGTGGTTCATACGGTTTGAACCCCCTTCTCCATTCTTAGAAAGGAACCCCAATGGGTTTGAAAATCCTCCCAAGAAGGATTTTGGTGAATGAGTGGAGAAATAAGGAGGGTTTGATGATTTTGAGGAATAAAGAGGTTGTGAAGATTCTTATTTTTGTGCATTCTACGCTTGGACCACACTTTTGGCACCTTGGATATATCATCTTATCTTCCCCATTTTGGAAGAAGATTATGGTTTTCTCATTGTTCCTTTGTTTGTAAATTTTTGTGTTTTTATTAGTGTTTGGATTGTCTTGAATTTGAAAATTTAATGTCGTTATGTCTCACTATATCTTATCCACAAATTGTAGAAACTAGCTCTCTCTCCCATGGGCTTGGGGGAGACTAGCATATATTCAAACCTTGGAAAGGAATGTAATGATGCCTAAAGGTTCGCTTGGTTAAACAAGCTATTTCTCATTGTGTTGGTATCTTGGAAGAACATTAAGGTTGGAGCTCAAGTTTTGAAGTTGGCAGGAGTTATTTTTGTTATCATGGCTTTTCAATGTCTCCTTCATTTTTTTGTGAACATTACTCTCATTGTATCTCTATGAATATGGCTATGTGAAGGTCTCTTTCTTTCCTTTTAAATTTTCATTATTTGTGAGTTGTAGTTTGCTTGTGATTTGGTGTTGTATTAGATTAGGACTTCCCATTTTCTCTTGTAAAGGAACTTGCAATATGTTCCTTGAGTAGCTTAAGTAAAAAAAAATGTATTTTAGTGCTTAGACCCATTGGAAAAGAGACATTGTAAGATAGTTAATTACTCTAATATGTGTTGACTTGAAACTCCATTTTGGAAGGAAAATTTATTTATTGAAAGAATGTCTCTTCAAAATAAAGTATATTACTTGTTGGATATCCTTTTGTTTAAAAATGTGAAATATGTATTTTGTTAGAGCATTAGAAAGGAAATATAGTCATAGCATTGAACCTTAAGATTGTCATTGAATTGAAATATTCTCGTTCTTGCAATATATCTCTTCTTGTAATTGTCGGTAATATAAATAAATAGATTGAAATTTATCTTTGGTTTCCTTTCCATGAGGAGTTTGATAATTTATTTGATTAATTAAATTTAAATGTGGAGTTGGCTTCTTCCTTACAAATTTTTAAGCAAGTTTCAAAACTCTTCCCCGCTTTCAACTATTTTATTATGTTTCACTTTAATAACTTAAATGAGTAAATTATTTTAATATATCCATATTTGAAAATGTCGAGTTTCTTACTTCTCTTGAATAACCAATAAATAAATAAACAATAAACTGTTTATTTTATAAATGGTAACAATTTTATTCGTCATAAGATATAAATATAATTAGATATAATTTATATGGTTACATTATCTTACAATATGATAAAGAAATTCATTATTTAATACATATTATTTAGTTATATATTTCATTTGTAATATATATATATATATATATATATATATATATATATATATATAAACAAAAGTAGTAAAGATTGGTGGATATTTTATGTTTTAAACAAAGAAAAAGAAATTACATTAAAAAAAAAAAAATACGGTGTTCTTTTAACCAAGAAAAATAATATTAGGGAGGGCCTAGACCATGCACCCACAAACACTTCCACCCTCCATTTGTGCAGCCACTTTCTCACACACCCCACGAAAACCTAATCCCATACCCCTCTACCTCTCTGCAAATTTGTGGTTTTCTTGTGTAAAAATGGGTTCCAGATTTATTAAAATTTTATTTTTATGTAAACACTTATATACGTGTGTGTGTGAATTGTCAAACATATTTACATCTTTTAATAAAAGAAAAATTTGTGGGTATTTTACATACCCAATAATCCGAGTTTTCGGGTAAGAGGAATTTTTAAAAATGTATAAATAAATAAATATTTATACATGAGAGGATAAGGAGTGTTTTCATCAAAATCTCCATGAAAGTAAACTTCCAAACTCCTCTTCAACCTTACTCGCAAATGACAAAACAACACAAAATGAGAAGAGGAATGAAAAAGGTAAGAAAAGAACATAAAGATGATTAGGAAAACTTTAGGGTAAGATTTAAATCTAGGGTAAATATTAGATCTATCCTAGGGCTCACATTTAACTCTACACACTTTAAGTTATGGGAATTTGATGGGAATGAGAAATAAATTATAGGAAGGGGTCCTGGGCAAATCATTTAAAAAGGGTGATAACTAATTAAGTTATAAAGGGGTGTAGACTTTTATTTGTGACCCTAGTGAACTTAATAGAATAAAATAATTAAGTTATTATTGGGCTAGTGTTTATTTAATTTTGGGTAAATTAAATTAGGATAAATTAATTTTAAACGTGAACGAGTTAATAAATGGATTAGTATCAATTGTCCACCTCAAAAAAAAAAATTACCCAAATTTTTAGTTACACTTTGGTGTGGTTTACGGTGTCCCGAGTTGAGGCATTACAATAGGTCTTATAATCCAAGAGAATACTAAAATACAAATGTGGGTTGAAGAAATTAAGGAAAACTTATCAAAGCATGTTATAAATTTCAAAGAAAAATCACAACAAAGTATTAAAATATATTATAGATATGGCTCCTTAGAAACATTAGTGGGAAGCCTTAATGACCTGTAAATATAGTCGGGTGAGTCAAGTGAGGAAATATCTCCTTACGCCATAGGTCTATGTTGTGCTAAGTTGATAATTTTGTTTTCGAAGACTAAAATGATGGCATAAGTGAATTAAGTAAATAATAGGGTAGAATTCATTGATGTCCCAAAAAAATAAAAAAATAAGTAGACATGCTTCCTCATCAGGTTTGTTATCTCAAGTTTGAGTAAATGTTTGAATTTCGAGGAATGATGTTGATAGGGTTCTTAATTGACTTTGAAGACTAAGGTAGAAATAAAGAAGAAGCCACAAAATACGTAAAAATCCACATAAAATCTATGGAACTCTATAAGATATGTAAAACACTATAAAATATTAAAAAGACGGTAAAATATTAAAAATACTATGAAAACCCATGAATGCCTACTAGAATCCATTAAAAGAATGAAATTCGATCCTACATAGTCATAACCAAAAGAAGTGAATTTTGGATGATTATCATAAGTAGATAGTTATTGTAAATGAATGTAATATATATATAGTGAGATAATAAGAATGAGAATGAGATAAGAAGAGAGAAAGGAAATAGAATAATAATTAAGTAAATGATGTAATAAGAGTGTGTTCGATGGATGTGAAATACATATGTAACATTTATGTTGAAAGAATAATGAAAAATATTTGTTGGAATGAACAATATGTATTTTGTATGATTTATTTTATAATCTAAGCCACACTCCAAAAACATCCTTAATAAGAGGGATAACTACTTAGCCCTCACACTCGCATTGAGGCTTACAATCAACATCATGGAATAATATAGCTAGCTATTAATTTTTCATGTTCATGAAAGGCCAAATTTGTCTCAAAGAAAATAAACATAATATAAAATATTTAAACTTCATAAATATAAATTGCATAACATAAAAGCAAAAATTCATTAAAAAATACTACCGAAATCAACCAAAAACGTGCTTTTGATATTTTTATCACTACTTTATACATATGATTTCATTATATAATGTTGAGAACGTAGATTTTACTTCTTGATCATACATTTTAGTGAATATTACATCTCAAAATAAATATAGTGCTAGTGCATTTAAAAACACATTTAACTTTATATTAAAATCTTAATACTATTTGTAGTACCATTAAATTGCTATAGGTTGTAAAAAAACTAATCAAGAAGATTTATGTACCTTGACTTGAAGAAGAGGAGATGGGATGATAAGTTTCAAATCTCCTCTTGAATAATTATAGTCAGAATGAGAGAGTACTTTTTTATAACTAAAAGACATATAAAAATTTACCTTGTTTAGCTAGAAAGATTAACAAAAAAACGTGTTAGTGCATAGATACTATTTTTTACAATGTAATCAAGTAACCTAGTAAACTAATGATTATAATAAATAAATGTATAGCCTTTTGTATGGATGCTTGAGAAAAAAATATCCTAACACCCCCGTGGATTTTAACATATGTTAGGAGACTACAAACAACCTCCACATTCTTTTTACTCTAAATATGTAGAATATAACCTTATTACTTAGAAACTTTGGGATATCAATCCCATTAATTCCCTGCATTAGGTAAACTTCTCATTTATTACTACTTGAGTCAACCTTTCTGAAACATTCATGCATGTATCCACTTTTTCCATCATTGGCCTCCTTTCTTCTATAGTTTAATTAAAAAAATTATAAATAAAAATGCTTTGTTCTTAGCATTATACTTGAGGGTATTCACCAAATAAATTAGACTTATAATCATAAATCATTTCTATTTCATTCCACTTATAATCAGAAATCTTCTCTTAATGATCTCTCATTGATTCATTTGTAGAGATATGTCTTTATCTCTTTCTTTCACACTTCTTTCTTCTTCAACAATTCACTGTTTTTCACACTATTGATAATTACAAATTTCTAATTATATGTCCTTTTATACCATTTTCATCTCTTGAAAGGGTGTGATTTCTTCCCAAGGGTCAGCCCAATAACATTCTTTTGGATGCAAGACATGAGTTGGCCTTTTCAGACTGATATTTGAATTTCTGAGTGTTTGTTTTAAATTACTAAACTTACTATTTTTTCAACTTGTTCTACAACTATCAATGACCTCTGCAGACTTGTTTTATCATTCTCCATGTTTGAAGGATTTCCTGGTCCTCTGAAAGACCCTTTTTATTTCGTCTTGTTCCGTGTCCTTTCTAGACCTCTACATCCCTTCTTTGACCTTTATATATTTCCTTGACCTCTATGGATTTCCATGAAAAAATCCATTTTCACATGGATAATTTTACTTGTTAGGACCCATGGAACACTATATTGCACCTACTTTGTTCCATAGTTCACATATAAAACCCCATGAGACACTAAAATTTCCTCCCTATGTTATACGACATTGACATGTCTTCCAAACCCACAAAAAAATTATACATAATGATTTCCTTTGTTACATGGATTTGACTAGTCTTCCAAACCCGAGAATTACTACATCAACAATTACTTTAGTGACTAGCATTATCATGTCTTACAGCGCCATGAAACACTACAAAATGGTTTCCTTTGATTATTATTCCTATTGCTGTGAAGTATTATATCATGACTTCATTTTTGTGTGACATTGACATGTCTTCCAAACCCGTTTTACACTACAAAATGGTCTACTTTGTTTTTCATCTTTGACTAGTTTTATAAATTTGTGAAGTAATATATCATGAATGAATTTCTTGCATGTCATTAACATATCTTTAAATCCTCTTGAAACGTAAAAATGGTTTATTTTGCTATGGGACATGCATAATTCTTGCTACCCTATCTTTTTCTTGATAAAAAAATTATTCCTTTGACATCAATGATAATATTTCCAACATATCTCGACATGTAATCCAAAATATCGTTTACATCATCGCTCCTTTGACATGAATGACAATATTTCTAACATCAAGATATTAATATCTTATATATCTTTAAACACCATTCTCATACCATACAAAGATACACTTTTCATACCTAAACTAAATTTTTATTCTCTTATCCTTTATGATATTAAATTTTTTTAGAAACAAATAATCCTAAGTTTCTAATAGATGGATTATTTCCCATATAATATTATTATGGAGCTTTATCTTCCAAAACCAATGTAGGTGATAGGGAAAATTTTAGTGGCGATTTTTTTGTAAACTCATGAAAATCGAGGAATATATAAATTTGAGTTGGCGAATATTATGTGGTTTGCAGCAGACTTATTCACTGAAAAATTTGACCAACATATCCCTTATAATATTTGTTTCACCTAGATTTTACACATATATAAAAGCTTATGAATATAATTCACCATAATTTTGAATCATATCATGCGCATATTCACCGAAGTAAACATAAAAAAATTCAAAATCCGCAGTCGTCCAAATATGAGATGTCCAACTCTGAGTTGTCTAAATCTGAGCCATCTAACTCTGAGTCATCCAACTCTAAGCCATCCAAATCTGAGCCATCCAATCGTAACCCATCTAACTCAAAAATTGATCTGTCCAACCTCTTCGCCATCCAAATTTGATCCACCCAACACTGATCCATCCAATACCTAGTTGTCCAACCCCTTAGCCATCTAACCCTTAGCTTTCCAACACCTAGCCATCTAACCCCTTAGCTGCCTAACCCTTAGGTTTCCAACACACGGCCATCCAACCCTTTTTTCTCCAATGGTTAGCACTTACCTATCCAGCCCATTAGTCATCCAATAGTTATCCGTCTAACCCCAAGTCATGCAACCCTGCGCCATCCAAACCCTTAGTCATCCAACATTGAGTTGTCTTACCCATAAGGATAAAATCATCTAATAACTTAGGTGTCCAACCCTCTGTCATGATCTATCAAACCAAGTAGTGACTCGGTCGTGCCTAACACTTGATTGTCCAACCCTAAGAGCCTAAGAAGTAAGAACTCATGGATACTAGAAATTAGGGCAAGAAGATAACAAATTCAGCCACCCAAAAAAAGGGTGCAAATAATTTGCTTGGGTATTTTTGAAAATCACAAAAATGAAGTTCATTTCTACATCAGCTTAAAATATCAAAGATGTGGCACTTGTTATTTAATAGTTATTTAATCTTACATAATTTAATAATTATGTTTATTATACTCTTATTGGAACTAATAAATAATAATAAATAAGTAGCAATTTTATAGAATTATTTGCAAACATTTCAGAAATACCTTCCTAGAATAATAAATTTATAGATATTGATGATCCATTATATGTTGAATAAAAAAATTTGTCCCTTAATGAGTTAGAAGTACATGAAAATTCGTCAAGTTCTCAAAGTACACTAGTAGAGGAAGCTTGTACTCTGAGTTCTATTTCAAGGAAAAGGAGACATGAGAATCAAAATATTCCTGCATGATGACTTAGATGTAGAAGTTAAACCCCAGGAAAAAAAAAGAAAAATGTCGGAAGAAAGAGTGAAAACTCGGACAATTGGAAGAAACTTCCATTTCAAATGGGCTACAAAATATCCTTTTATTCTACTGTGTACACTAAAAATTGTAATGTTGTTCCAGCACAATGTCGATGTAAAAGATGTGGTTTGAAACAGGGGAAGAAGCACACGATGGAGTTCTTATTGGACACAATTGAAAAGCACTTTGTGGGAAAATGTACATTTCCCAAAATCTAAAGGATGAAAGCATAGTCAAAAGACATAAATGGAAATATGCAAAAGATATTATACAAGTCAAATATGAAGAAGAGAATGAAAAGGAACTAAAATGTATCAAATATATAAATGAAAAAGGTGGGACCATTGTAGCTAGATTGAGAAAAGCTATGGAGGTAGAAATGCAAGCAAAAGGTATTCGATTTACTACGATTTTCATATAATGAAAAGGGGAAGACCGATGTCGATTTCAAAGAAAATTAAATGTTGTATCAATTTATTGGTCTAAATAATGTTCCTCAATCTCATTGGTTAGATACCCTTGTAATGGGGAGATTACAAAATGTTTATCTATAGTAGAAAAGGAGGATCTGAAACTGTGTGTTTAAAAGGAAAAGTATATTTCCCTTTCCTTAGATGAGGTTACTGCAATCGATAATACTTCATGGATATGTATTCATGTTTACACATTTTCTAATGAAATAAGGACTCCACACCTCTTACAAATTCATAAAATGACTGAGAATTGTAATTCTAAAGATATATAAAAATTGGTGTTGTCATATCTGAAGGATATCACTGGAATGGATGACTTTTCCATTAGAAAAAAATTAGTTTGTGTCGAAACCGATGGTGTAGTTGTAATTTAGGGAGGAAGAAATGGTTTGTGTGTTAGACTTCAGAAAACTATTGCTACATATATGGTTGTTGTCCACTTTGCATTTCTCATAGAATGAATCTCACGTACAAAATTGTGAGCACATTTGAAAATGTAGCTAAAGTAGAGGAATTGATACGTGATCTTCATGCCTATTATTCTAGCAGTTCGAAGAGAATTTTAGAATTTCCAAAAATTTCTATTAGACTAACAGAGGGAAAAAAACATCTCAAAGATGTAGATACCAGATGGATATCTATGTATGAACCTACATGTAGAACATTTGATGAATATCCTTCACTAAAAATATTTTCCTTTAAATACCGCAAGGATGTAAATAAAGCTAAAGATTTATTATGTCATCTAACTAACATAGAAACTTTACTCACACTCTGCGTATTTTTCCCATGTTGAGGGAGCTTAATATTTTATTGAAGCATGCATAATATTGTTCTTTCTACATTACAGACTTCATAAGATGCAAAAGACATGTTTGCTAGAGATAGAAATTTTATATCTTTCTAATGATTGTTTTTAGGGTGTTGCTTTTGAAAAATGGAATGCATTAATAGATTTGAAAAAAATCCAGTGCTTCTTAAAATTCAATATACATGATCATTTGTGTATAACATCACATGGAAGAGAGATTCCATTTCATACGTTCCAAAAAGAGTTGATATGCCTAACTCAGAAATAGAATAAGTACAAGTGACACGAAATTTATATGATGCAGTATTAATGGAAACTAGGAATAAGTTGAGAAAGATCTCTAAATCATTAGCTAAAGAGATCCAAGAAAGATTCAAAAATGATAAAATTCTTGAAGCAATGGGATTGGTAAATCCGTTGTTCTTGAAATTGTCAGAAGCAAACCACACACATCTATTAGTCATTTATTTCTCAAAAATATGGGTGGTCTAACTGATTATTTCTCGACATTGTAGAGATAAATGGAGTTTTTGTAGAAGGTATTTTGAAAACAAAACTACTTAGTTCACAATCAATGGATTTTTTTAATACTACGATAGAACAAGTTCAACTTCTACAAAACCCATAGGATTATAGTGCCATGAAAAGGATTGGAAGGATATCTGCTTCCACTAGTATTCTAAGTGAAGATTTGAGCAAGTATATAAATATTCATGATATTTTCCAAACAATGATCCTAGGTTTGGTGGAAGATGAGAGGTTTTTCATTGCATTATCCTTTTTAAAGTCCAAAGTTAGAAACAGATTGGATAAGAATCTAGATATTTGTCTTAGATTGTATGTTTCACGTTACTCAGTGGAGTCTTTTCCTTATGATAGAGCACTGGCATTGTGGAATTCACTTGTAGAAAGAAGAGGAGTTAGTAATATTTTTCCTGACCCAGGGGATCAAGAAAATCACCAGATCATGCTACAATTGATTTCCAAGACACAAATGAAAGTGTTTCTCTAGGACTATTCCAATTCACCTAGATTACAACTTTTCTATTGGAACAATGTCATTATATGTTTCAATTATCCCATTTGTGTTTTATATTTAGTTATCAATTTCAGAGTGAAATAAGTACACATTTGTCTTTTATATCTATTAATTGATTTAATTTACATGTGCAACAAATTAGAAATGTAAATATTTAAAAGAAACAAAATCAAGTAAATTTAAGCAACTTTCAATAAATTTAAATATTGATGTATTTCATATAGAGATTAAAAATTTCAAAAAATGAACTATTATATTTGTCTTTATTTTATCCTTTGCAATTTGAAACGTAAACATTTTAAAGAAACAATATCATGTAAATTTAAACAAGATTGACATAAACAATAAAAAAGAAACACAATTTGTATTAACAACATAGAATAACATTGTACAATTCTAATTTCAAAAGTTCTTTTGAAATATATCTCTCATGTGGCCACTAGAGCTTGGCGGATTACTTTATGAAGAAAATTACAAATTAATAAAGCATTTTCAGCCAATGTAATTACAAAAAGGGGTTTCCATAACATATCAAAGATTCTAGACAAGTTCTCATCATATAAGGACACATTATGAGGTCATCATCTTTTCTACCTATGATTCAAAATCATAGTTGTCCTTATGTCTTCCACATGGAATAAAAAAATAAAAAGGGGTAGGCCACTATATTTTAACTCCTACGCTAGTGTCGAATTGTGACAACACACCACACATGGTGAACTTTACTAACATATCTTATTTTATGTTGCAGTGAGACTTGTTATTTTTCTTGCATTAAAGGTCGAGAATTCTGCAGCATTTGTGTAGAGCTATCAACTATAACTCTTTATGCCTATAGATTGCGTGCTGTAGTATTGATATTCTCTAGAATATTCATCTCCTCCCTCACTATACATGTTGTAGACAAAAGTGTTGCATACGCGTCTATCTTTTCTTTAGAAAGACCTATGAATCCATCTTATGCTCCATTTATTATCCTTCTTAATGTATTGTTTTGTTTATTTATAACAATGATTTTTTTCCATCAATTGTGCAAATGAATTGAGGATTTTGTGGGCATTCTTCAAATGTGCTTCAAAAACAATTACTTTTTTTTTTAATTTTCATATTTTTCCTACAAAACACAAAATTATTAATTATTAGTGTATTAGATAAAATGAAAAAATATATTGTAGTGCATATAAGATAAGGATTTTGGCAATTTGCATATAAAACTAAAATCCCACTCACAACAGCTTTTTCTTTTTCAGCATTTTCTATTAAGACATTTGTCTTGTCTTTAGCCCATTTATTGTAGTAAGCATGTGCTTTGGCATTGAGATTCTCCAACCTGTTTAGCATTATGTCGATAATTTCATCATTGTAGTCATTACTATATGAAATAGTCCCTGACTGAGATTTGTTTAGAAAAACATCCTACCATGCTGGTTGGCTCTCTATGGCAGTGAACAATGAATGCCTTTGAGCATGATTATGGTATCATGTATTTATTTATTTTATCAAAAAAATTGCTCTCTTCTCCCAAGACTGCACCAAATCCACATCAGACATTACAACATCTTCAATTATTGCCCCCATACTATCTGCTATAAGATTTTCTAAAATAAAATGTGTCTTTTCGTCATCATTTTGTGGAGATTTTCTTGGAGGAGGAGAAGAGTCACTGCCCTATATTACATGCACATTTTGTTGTGGTTGAGGCAAAGTAGATTGAATCTTATCATGGGTGTCAAAATAGTTACCCTTGTTTGCATCGCCACTTTAAAAGACAAAATACTCCTCATCAAGGATGTTGTTGTTGAAAAGTTGTGTGGATGTTACACTTAAAACACCACATAGTGACAACCCAGGAAATTTGTTGGTAGTAGGATGAACTATTCCTACTGACTCTGTAGGAAACCTTATATTCTTTCCTACAATTCTTCTTTTTGTTTGGAATGGACATGTTGGAGGTATTGGTGGCCTCCTTGCAAGTGGAATGTGCCCAGACGCCACATTACCTACATAAAGAAAACAACAAATTGTTAGAATATTATGATTGCGGTTTGTAAATGCTAAAAAATTGTAAGGAAACAAAACATGCTATATATTATACATTAAAATATACCTTACATAGATGGAGACACAATTGTGACATTTCAATCTTCAAATCTGGAATGATTTTGATCTTCATCATCAAACTCGATAGTTTCTGAATACAATAAATGTATAAAAGAATAGTAGAAATATTAAAATATAGTAGTACATACAAAATATATATTAATTGTTTGAATTAGTTATTTATAAAAAGATAATTTCATCCCTGAAGTTAAATGTGATGGTAAACGTGTTACCCATATCAACCCCTAAGGTCACTTTTGATGAGGAGGTCTTACTAGTGTTAATTCTACTAAATCCATGTAAGAGTCACCAAGACCTCTAGAGGGGGCTTTACCTCTAGCAATTGCCTCCTTATGAGATGTTGCGCTTATAATTTTTATCCGCAAAACAAAATCACACATTTATTATTTTATCCAAAAATTTGAATTTGAAATCCTTAGAACAAGTAAAGATTAAAAGTAATTGTTACTAACTTACCCGTTGTTCTTCAAGAGTAAGACAAGTCATTTGATCATTGATTGTAGTTGGAATTTTATTTTACAAAATTTCTTAGTATGCTTCATAATAAAATGTAACAATATAATTGCAACAAGAGAATACAGTCCTAGATTTATCAGATTGGTTGGATTTGCGGGCATGGGAGATATCTCGATTTCATTCTGGCTGGACAACAATAACTACACCAATCGAATTGTTTCCCTGCTAGTGTCTGCAGTAAAATATTGAACTGTCCAATATGGAATGTCTACGATCTTCCTTGAAAATCAATCCTTTCCCGAAAAAGTGACACAACTACAATAAAGAATTTATTTGCAATACCTTTTAGAAGAAGGCCTCTTGATGAACAATTAAGAGGAGCTACGATAAAAGTGAAGAAACGTTAAAGCCTTTGGTGTTCCAAAGTAATGTTAAGAAAAAATCATTTAAAAACAATAAACTTACCATCAACCTGTACATTGTAATGTGACTCATAAAAAGAAATTCTTCGTATGTAAGAACAACCTTTCTAGTAATGACCAACTTATTTTCAAATGGTAAACCAGTTAACCGATGTACATCCTTAGGTTCAATTGAGAAAGAAATTTAACGATGTCTCGGATGCATGAGGAAAATAGAAACTTTACCATCAATCTCATTGTAAGAGGTGAGAAGGTAATCAAGGACTGAAGTATTAATATTGAATTGGGGCATGTCCACAAGCCTGGTAAATTCTGATTTTTTGACCCAATCCTTTTTTGCATCTTTTGCTCTTAGTAGAGCTACAATTTGTGGGCACATAAGGTTTTTCTATTGAAATTTGGGTGTAGGAATAGATGTGGTGTTGGCCATTGCCTAAATTTGGGAGACGTTTGAAGATTGGAGAGCTCATAGAGTCGAGAACTGGATATTTTCGTTAAAAGTGAATATTTCAAAGTTGAAGGGGTATTTATAGGGGTCAGTATGGTGTTCAAAGGATACGTGGCAAAAACTATTGGCTAGCGGGTAGCCCAACCCTTACTCACCTAACCCATGTGACTAAACATCAAATGTCCAACCCACCCGCAGAACCCTTACATATCCAAACATATACCGTCCAACCATAAGCCGACCAATGGTTTGCTATCCATCCCACATGACCAAACATTAACCGTACAACCCCTAGTGCAACCAACCCACATAGCTAACCCTCAACCATCGATCCATCAGCCATCTAACCACCCACCCATCCAACCCACCACCCAACCTTTGGCCTTCCAACCCTTAGTCGTCTAATCCTCACCCGTCCAACTCTTAGTAATTCAACCCCTCTTCCGTCAAACACATCGTCCAACCCTTGACCGTCTAACCCTCACCCATCCAACCCTGAGCCATGCAACTCTTAGCCGTCTAAACCCTCTCCCACCTAACCCACCGTCAAACCCACCATCTAACCCTTGACCATCCAACCCTCACCGTCGAACCCTTAGCCATTAAACACATCACCCTTCCGACCCCTTGTCTAACCCTTTGTCATCCAACTGTCACCCATCCAACCTAGGCGTCTAGCCCTCCATCATCCAACCCACCATTCAACACTTGATTGTCTAACCCTAGCTGTCCAACCCACTGTCCAACCCCCGGCCATCTAACCCCTAACCATCCAACCCATGTCCGCACGCACCTTAGCCATCTAACACCTTTCCCATCCATCCCATCCGTCCAACCTCCGTCATCCACCCCTCTCTCGTTCAACCCCACCCATCCAATAGCCACTTAACCCCTCTCTTGTCCAAACCACCCACCCAACCATTGGTCGCCTAATGACTAACCCTCACCCACCTAACCCCCTGCCAATCTATTTGACAGACTTCCCACCCAACAAAACTCCATAGAAACCTACCCGAATAACTTTACAAAATGGGGAAAAATGCTCTCTATGAGATCGTCTTTTCCATTTGAAGTATTTTCAAATATTTTCCAATGACTAGAAAGTCAATTTTTGAGATTTGTTAATGTTTCAAAAGTTTTTTTTTAGAGGGGTATTGTTAAAATGAACCCGAGTATGTGACCTAATAAAAACATTACAAGAATAGCCTTTTCTTTATTCAAAAAAATCCTGTCTAACATGGAATCACTTAACACACTTAGATCCTTATCCATAAGTGTTCTTTTCATGAACTCTACCACTATATTCTAAAGTAGAGTACAAGTATGTAATGCCCACTAAAATCTCCCTCTTCAGACCCATGAAAAACCTAGGTTTAGTTACAAAATTATGGAATAATTTTTTTTTTTAAGTGTTAATAAAAAAACTCTCAAGGACAATTAAATTCAACTGATAACTTTTCCCATTATAATAATTACTGATTCCACATTATAAAGCAACAAGTGTAATAAGTCCACACCTAGCTCAAATCTCCTTAGGGATTAATTTAATCACTGATTACATTGACATTTTAGCTAAATATTCCCTGATCAAAATTTTAGGGTTAAGGGACCAAAAATTAAATACCCAAGGTATTTAATTCCATGAAGATCTAAGACAAGAGCAAGGTTTAATTACAGTGGGGGAAAAGAATACATATTAAAATCATCAGAGTAAATTCTTACTTACCCACTCCTAGAACTCGGTTAAAGATTCAATTTTATTTTTCCCATGATTAACGCAATTAAAACTTCCTGAAAACATTCCCATTAGATAGGGAATTTCCTCACCTTTCCGGTGATATAAATAAGTCCTCCTAACTCCTCATATTTCTCAAGTTATGGGCCGACGGAACTTGGGGTGAAAATTTTCCCAAGAGCGGGCTTGCGGGCCTGGGGAGGAAAATTTTCCCCAACTCGGGCTTGCGGAATTTAGAGAGAAAATTCACCTAGAGGAGAAAAGTAGACCGGTGGAGTGGGGAAGAAAATTTTTCCTAGACACGGGCCGGTAGAGCGGAAAGGCATTTAGCGCTTTTTCCCTTTTAGGACAAAGTGAATTTTATACCCGCACCTTCGCCGACACCCAAGGAGACCACGTGGTAGCTCCTTATTGGTTGTGGGTCAGCAGGTTAGTGGGGAACATTTGGATAATTTTTCCCAAAAGTTGTTTGAAGTGTTAAGGCTTAAAAAGATTCACTCCTCCGTTGACACCTCGTGAAACCATGTGGCGCACTTTGATTACCTATGGGTCGGTGAGGCTATGGGGAAGACTTTCGAGTTTTTGCAAATTTATTTGTGAAAGCACTTAAGGTTAAAATCAATTGAGGCCCCGCTAACACCCAATGAAGCCATGTGTCATTCAATGATTAGCCACATGGTGCGGGGTCATGCAGAGGAAAAATTGCCAAATTAACCTTTTGGACTTAGATCATTTTTGACAAAATGAAGGCTTGCGGATTAGCGGAGCGGCAGGAAACTTCATGAATTTATTCCTTTTGCAATAAAATTGAAAAATAAATTTTTAGCCGGCAGGTCTACCCAAGAATATTTTAATAATTAAATTTGACAGTTATAATATTTTTGAAGCCAAATGAATTAAAAACTTCATAAGGCCATAAATTTTGATTGAGAACTCATTTTTGGAAAACAAGGACTTTCTAGAAATATCTCAATGTCCTCTTTGCACAGAGATCTTAAGAATTTGATTTTGATAAATTTTAAAGTGTAAGTTTTGAGAAAATGTCTTTTTGTCACTTAGAAAGTGAACTGGTATTCTAACTCGCAAATAAGTTTTCAAATCCGCCATTAATTATTTCTCAACATGTCAAAATGCAGGACATGGAGGATTTCACTTGGAAGAATTTAGGATATTTTTCAAGGGTTAAATAATTTTCAATTGAAGATCAATTCAATTTTCCAAATTTAACAAAAAAACAATGAGAAATTTCTTGAGCCCGATTTTGAAAGGTTCTATGAAAATTTCTTAAGTATTATAGTTGTTTTGGGATTGTTTTGATATTTCTTAGCTTGTATTAATGTTTCAAATGTCTTTCCTAGTCTGCGTGGGTTGTTCTATGCATTTGATAAAACATTTTCTAGTGTTGAAACATCTAATGAGATTTAATTCAAAAGAATATATTTTCCATTTATCATCTTCTAAGTATTAGAAATCATTCTTGATCCAATCTAACTCATTAATTTGATTCAAATAAATGTATTCAAATGCCAAATTACAATTCTGATTTTCAAAACTTTCATTTCTAAAGAACAAAGCATTATGACATTTCTTCATACGTATTCATTTTTTCATCTTTCCAACAGATATTTCAAATTACATTCAAAAATCAAACTTCCAATGAAAGCAATATCATTTGAACAAAGTAAACACTTCTATTTATATAGATCAAATACAACTTTACAATCACAACTCTTTCTCATTACATTTCTTTTTACAAGAGGAAGAAAGAGTATATTTCTTTCACATTCAAATGGGATTTATTTTCCAAAACATAGTAACTCTTCAGCACAAAATGTATATTAAATTTTCATCCACATCAAGTGTGGAAATGGTTTAAAAAGTAGTTTCACAAGGGACTTTGTCAACTTTATCTTCTCGCCTCAATTAAAATATATAGAATATAATTTCTTCGACATTTATTCAAAAATATATAACATATTATATCTCTTTCACAATTGAATTTACAACTTTCATAACCCATGCAGACCATCTTTCCATAAAAATAATATTTCAAGTGAGAAAAGGTTACATTAAGAAATGATCTCAGCAAGGAATGTCAAACTGTCTTCTTTCTCAGTTCGAGAACAACAATATGAATTTCCATCGTTCTCCAGTTTGGTCACAACAAAACAGGGAAAGGAAACACTCTCCACCTAACCAAGAAATCCAATGAAAAGGGAGAATCCATCCTTCTTCATTGGCCCTTGAGCCCCAACCACATTGAAATACAAAAAAAAAATCAACTCATGGAAAAAACATGCTTCCATAACACAAAATAAATCTTTCACATTCAACACACAGTCCAAAACATAATGTAGTTTGCAACCACATGAAAACAACAAACAAAACTCAGGCTTCATCATGCAAGCCAAAGGAGCAAGAACTATGGGGGAAGCTACTTATGCCTCCCAAAGGGGAAATGGGTATCGCATGTCAAAGGAAAGCAATAAAATATATATCATTTCAAATCCCTGACATGCCCTTATGCCTCCCCCTAGTACCCCTTATTCCTCACATTTCCTTATGCCTCCCCAACCTCTTATGGCACCCCATAACGAGTAAAGAAATGCAAGCTATTTCTTTGTAAGGTGGAACCCAAATCCCAACTCCCTCTACACTTATACCTCCCCAAAGCACTTATGCCTCCCCACAAGAATCCCCATAGTCTTCTCCTACACCATACCTAGGCCATCTACCCAACCAACCAACAAGCTTGATATCAAAACATTCACAACATTTACATATGCATAAATAAGAGAAGAGCATTTTAAAGAGCCAAGCTCCTACCTCTCCATGATGGATTTTGTTCCAAAGTTCCAAACAACAAGCTTTCCAATGTAAAACAATCCAAGATCAATAATCCACAAGCATTCAACAATCTCCAACTTTCTCCAAAAATTGCAAGAGCTCCCAAAACCAAAATAAGTCACCCAAAATGAAGCAATGCAAGGTGAAGTAACCCCCAAAACAATATAAGAAATTATAATATATAGAAGAGGAAAGAGAAGAGGATGAGGTGGATCCATGTGGGATGCCACATCACACATCCTCAACTCCAACTCATAAGTCAACTTCAATCTCCAAGGCATAATAAATAAGTAGGTGAATAAATGACAGTTTACTTACACACTCCAAAACAAGCCCACACCCCAAAGGACTGAAATTAAAAGCATGTAAGAAAAGTGCAATAAAAACATTCAACTTGACTTACAAAAATGAATAAAGAAGGGCTAAATTTAACTCTCCAACCATAGGTAAGGTTGGTATATAAATTTAAGAGGCATGGGACAAGTTTAACTTGTCCCACAAGTCTCCAAAATTAGCCTCCAAGGACAATTTCGAATTTCAAAGAAGATGGAGTGTTTCATACTCCAAAATCAACTTACACATCACTTACACATTTCTTACAACACTTTAATTTTAGGCCAACAACTCTAATAATTACTTTCTTATGACCCAATTTGATTAATTAATTTTTAACAATATGATTACTCACATTAATTAACACACCATTTAATAAATAAGGAAAGGGGTCAAAGCACCACAAAATAAACACATGCAACATTAAACCAAGGAAAATAAATAAAAGAAACATAAAACCCCTTGGTCACATTTGAAGGTGATCCCCCCATGGGAATCCCTAACAACAATCAAACACACACAAACAAATAAAGTTTCCATGGTGACCTTGTTGAATTCATCTAGAATTCCAAAGTGGTTGGTCTCCAATCCCCCAATGTGTGTTGTGATATTTTAACTTGCAAAACACAAATACCTCCTTCGGCCTCATGGCCATATCAGAACATCCAAATGAATATAATATAATTTCAAAATCATCAATATATATATATATATGAATCACAACAACATCCAGACAATCTACAATATCACTTATAATTTCATCAAAGCAACTACATAATTATCAATTTTAAATTCAATTTTCTCGGTCTACTCAATATATTCAAATATCACATGTCCTAATAACATCCATAAATATATATATAACCATGTCCAACAAAGCATGTCAACATTTATATAAAATGTCTCTAACAATCATCATGCATCATATATGAATCGAGTCAACAATAATCCATGATCGACATCTAACACCATACTAAATCAAAACTATAATAATGTCCACAATATAGTCGGTAGTATCATGATCAATATCAAAAGTTTCAAGGGAAGTGGGCACTCCAAAGTAATTATATTTTTCTAACTATGTTTTCTTAGATAAGGTAATAACGATATGTTTTTGAGGGGACAAAATAATATCATACATGAAATGAAGCTAGGCCAAAGGAAAGTCGAACCAAAAGGATTTGGTAATGAGATGTATCTTCCCTGGAAACCCTCTTTGAAATCACTTGATGGAAACCCTAACCCTAACAGTGAACCCCACGGAAGGGATGGGGAAATATTTTTCCTAAGTGTGGTTTCACGTAGCGGTGAGTGGGATTGTACATAGAGTAGTGGTGGAGATGGCCTTGTTGAGCTCTGTCTTAGGTCATGGCAGCTCCCTATCTCTTGTTAAAATTGTCTCCTTCTTATCCTTTTGGTTGCTTTGAAGATTGAGGAGTATTGTGTGCCTCAAGCATTTTTATGATTAATGTGCCAAAATGACCCTTAAATCAATCCCAAACCCCCGCAGTGATGATGGGGTGCTTGTATGCTAAAGGGGGGGCTGCTCTAGTCAACACGTTTGGTTCTAACCCCACAATTTGTGTGGATGGCTTTCCTAACTATTTTTCAAGTTCTATAGAAGAAACCAATTCCTTAATACTATATTCTCTTCCATTATATTTTGTGAAAAACATTTTTTTTTTTATACTTGGTTGTCAAAAATATGACAAGCCTATTAAAAGTTATGAATACCTCTGACGTTATCTTGATAAAATATAAGCATTTTTTCTTAGAGTAATAATATATGAAAGACATGTAAGATACCAAATTTACATATGAGATAACCTTAGATGTTATAAATACATTGATTTGTATAACCTAAAAATTTCCATTTGAACTAGTAGTATAAGAGAAAAAGTTTAATCTTCCTTATTTTCCAGACAACAATGTTTAGAAACATCAAATTTTGAGGGACAAACCAATATTCCTTGTTCCATGCATTTTAAGAAAGACATGGAGACCTTTTTGTTAATATAGATAAATAATTCATGCCACATAATTTGTTCGTCCTCTCGAAGCAATTATTTCTATTTTATCAAATATTATTATCATGTTATTTCCTTAGTGGTTTTCATTACGACCACTAGTACTCGATATGGTGATATGTCATTCATCCTCTCATTATTCAATTTTCACAAGGAGAGAACTCAAAAATTTCCTCTTGTAACCTTTGACCATTACATATCTCAACATTCAATGGGGAAACTAAATATTTTAAATTAGTGTTCCTTTATGCTTCTTCAAGTTACCACTTTCATGTCATCATATTAGGATTATATATCCTTTCTCCAAGATATCTATGGGGATATATCTTATTCATCTACTTCCCTTGAGATTCATTGAAAAATAGATTCAAGTATATGTTTTCAGAACTTGTCTCAAGGGTGCTCTGATATGTCCATAAATATCTATTATTTATCTTCTCCATAACTTCTTTGAGATGTCTTTACATAGATATCTCATTTCGATCGTTCTCAAAAGGTGATCTAACGTATCTATAGAGAGATGTATTATTATTTTCTAATTCCTATCTTTAATATCAATTTTTACATTAGTGAGAATTACTTGCTTTATTATTTCCCTTTGAAAATCTCATTGTTATGAGTAGTAAACCTACAATAATTTTGTTTACCCTCGCCTAAAATTTTGTGGCATATTTATCTCCTATAGATTCTATAATGTATGAGTTGTTGTCCACACACACCTTCATATTTACATCAAGATTTTTAAAAAAAAAATTATTAAGTAAATAGTTTTTTGAAAGGGACTATACCCTTGTACAATAGGACTCAAAAGCCAGATAAAACAATATCATCAAATCAGAAAGGGATCAAAATCCAGATGTGAACAAAAAGCCCATCGGCAACAAACAACCTGCCATGAATAAGACCAACAACCAGCAAACCAATAGCTACAAAGTAGCATATTAATTACTACTATTTTCAATTCGAACAGTTTTCTTCTTGTTACGAACCGTAATCCATTCATCCACAGATTTGTGTAAAGGAATGAGAACTTCAAAATCCTTAATTGGCTGAAAAGTATTGTATGAGCAAGGAGATCGAGGAATATTCTCCTTATCCACTGCGAACTTTCTTGTTTCAGTGATTCCGATACTCTGTGTCTCCTCCCCAGATGACTCTTTATTTGCATGGTTTGTGAGCTCGTTCAAAGGAGTTTCAGGGACCGACTCCAGCATGTCTTCCTTCTCAGCAATAGGGATATTCTGAGGTTCGAATCTCAAATGTTCTGGGAGGGCATTTTTCCACCAGTTAGCGTTCTCCTTTTTGTGTTTTATCATCTCACAATTAACAGCAGAATGTCCCAAAGAGAAAAAATTTCCTATTTACTTCAAGATTTAATAGAGTTCTTGTTTATAATTATCTAAATAAAACTATGTATTCATGTATCATTTTACACCTATCTTTCTAAGTAGAGACTTGAACTCCAATATCGTAATGTTTCACACCAATTTTTTTTTTTATTATGTGTCCTTATATGTGAATAATTAGTGGGATATTTGCAATCCTCCCATCTCTAATTTTAGACTTCATTCTTCATCTCCCAAGAATCATGTAGGTTGAGTTATCTCCTAGAGAAACATATTTTCCATCATGAGTCTCATACTCACCGAACTACCTTATATCAAGATTCATATGAAATGATGCACTTGAATGAATCATTGCATACACGTGTACTCAAAGATAAAATTAAAATAACACCTCCATCATTTATGTTACTTCCTCCTTAACAAGAATGTTTTTGGTTATCTTAATCCTTTTTTGCCTATAATCCTTACAAAATTTATTTATTTTACAAGATAAAGGAGAGTAATAAACCACACCTCATCATCCACTTTCACATTTTTCTACACCAAGTGACTTATGAAAGAAATATAGCCATTTATGTTCTCTAGAATTGACTCACCATAATTCATCCACACAAATACATCATTTGTTAAAAATATTGTTCACCAAAGACTTTACTTTGATATAATGTTGCTATATCAACCCACATTTCCTTTATTTCTTTCTCATGATTTTTAAAACAATATAAAGTCAAAAAGAGAGAACTTAATATTGCTCTTTGAATTCCTATTAATCCTATCCCACGAATCCTATATAAAACTTCTAGGATCCTTTTATCTAAAAAAAATTAATAGAACTCTCTCTTTCAAAGCGTCTGCCATTTCAAGTTTGCAAAAGAAAAATTTTATTCTATTAAACCTATTAATCTAAATTTTTATGCAACTAGCTGAAAAATTAAAAATTCTACTTAAAAACTAAATCTGCAAATAAAAAAACCATTTAAATAAAAGAAAATAGATCATGACCGAGTTTGCAACGTTGGCTTCGATAATAAATGCTTGGATTTAGGAAATCATGCAAGAAAAAAGTAAACCAAATATATAGAAATAAATAAACATAAAATAAAATAGAACAAATATATTAATACTAACACATTGTTAAGTGGTCTTTTCCTGAAGATATCACACAAGCCTAGTTGCAATGGAAGCCTCCTTTTAAACATGTTTTTCTTTGTAGGTTGTGGAAAATTATTTTCCCTCACACCATCTGGAGAATCTGAAAGCCCAAAACTCGATCATCTTCAGAGATACTAACAAGAGCATCAAAAGTATCCTCAATGAAATCACAATGGCTGTGAAAGAAAATATCTTGAAATTTAAACCTCCAAAAAAAAGCCACATATCCCCAAGAGGAGGTCAGATATCTTAAGGCATGGAATATTGATCTACAATAGTGTACCACCCCATCCAAAGCATTGACATGTCTATTGTACAATGGATTCCCCCTTCTAAAGGCTGGTATAAGCTGAATTTTGATGGTGCCTCCAAAGGCAACCCTGGTCCAGCTAGAGGAGGTGGTTTGATCAGAAATCACAAGGGTCATCTTATTATAGCATATGCCATTCCCGTGAGTACGAAAACTAACCACTACTCGAGGCTCAAGATATACTCGGGGAATCGGAATTGCTAAGAATCTCAACATGGGAAACATCATCATCGAAGGTGACTCAATGAATATTATCAACATTCTCACTAAATCCTTAAATCCTAGTTGGACCATCAAGGATTTCATTAATGAAGCTCATAACTTATGCAATGGTCTTAACATCATTTTCAAGCATGTGTATAGGGAAGGGAACAAATCTACGGATTTTCTTGCAAATATTGGAGTTTGTAGCAATGATTACAAAGAGTGGCATGATATCAATGAAACTCCTACTGAAGTTAGAAACATCATTTCAAATGAAATGAATTCACTCATTAGTACACCTTAACGATGGGGAAAACATGTGTGCAATCCCAAAGCTAGATCTCAATGGCATTTCGGGCATGCCTGAATTTATTCTTCCATGTTCTCGAAAATTGATCACACTAAATTTTTCAAGGAGAAAGAAGTGAATTTTATTTCTACTTTACACAGCATACACTTTATCAAAAGGCTACTGGAAATTTTATTGTTCACAACTTTCAGTTCAATTCTATGAATTCTTAGAGGGTTTTTAGAATGGGTGGTGCCCCTTGCCGTGTGGAACCTAAATTTGATCCCCAATGGCAAGAACAAATTGAGCTTTGGGAGACCATTAATATGGATGGCTTCACTAATTTCATCCAACACATAAAAGGTCACGACCAGTACATATCCATTCAGTTCTGGTGAATTCGAAATACTATAATGTATCCTTTGGAGATAAGAGCTTCCAAATCACTGAGGAATTCATCTCTTTTATTACCGGTCTTAGCATGGAAGGGAATAATTTTTTTAGGAACAAAATGGATAAGTAGAAGAAAGGTTGTTTTTGGATGACGGAGAAATGCTCAACATAAAAAAGGAGGGAATTCTATTTTTTTCTATCCCGCATTCGTATGATGAGGTGACACGGATGATGGTACGCTATGTCACTTTAGAAGGGAGATTCTCCACCATTCTGTAGTATCATCTAGTCCTACTCAACCACTTTAGGCATGAGGTGAAGGTAAGCCTCTCCTACTACATTCTGAATTCAATGGAAAAATCCATTCTTGAAGTTCAGGGCCATAAGAGGACTATCCCTCTCCATCAGGGTGTCATATATCTCATTAGTCAGTACCTATCTAGTGTTGTTGGCAATGACCCATGCCTTGTTGTGGTTTCTCCCCTCCCTAAGCAAACTCGTATCTGGTCTAAAAATCCAATGTACAAAGACTTTGTCTTAGAGCCACCCCCAAAAAGGGTTCTCCATAGCAACAGTAAAGGTAAGGAAGTTGTGGGCTCTAACACAAAGGGTGAAGAAATTGTGGTAGATGATAGCCCCCCCTTTTTTTCCCGATATTGATGTTGGCACCAGTTTGGAAAATAAATTTAACATACAAACTAATGTTGTTAAAACGCTTAAAAAATTGTAGATTTCCTGCTTAAGTCTACTATTAAAGAGCAAGCCTCGAACCCCAACACAAGCCTCAAAGATGAAATTTCTACTTTGGAAACCAAGTTTAAGACTTTTGAGGACAAATACAACAATTGCTTGGCTATGCACAATGCTATAATGGACCTTATGTAGGTACACATCTGGCGAATCTATGATTTCATAGGCATCCTGGATACGGATTGGAAGAATGGAAAGATTACAAGAAAGTTTAAAGCTTTAAACTAGGATCCCACCATTGCCATTGCCCTGAAACTCTACCATGCTTTTAGGGTGGTTGTCAAATTTTTTAACATGTTTGATGGTTCTTTGTTCTAGGTACAATAGTTTTTGTGTTGTTGTATAGCTACTATTTTGCTATCTATTTGTTTTTTTGGGCTCTTTGTAGGTAGTTGGCCCCTACCTTTGCTTTTTTCTCTTTTGCTTGGGGTGTAGACCCCATGGATCAAAAAACCACATTGTTTTACTTTGCTTATCTTGGTTGTTGAGCCTTTTGCTGTAAACTTGGGTAAGGTCCCTCCAAAACATTTTACCAATAATAAAAAAACACATTGTTTATCCTCAAAAAAACTTTCAAGTAAAAACCCAAGAAAATGTCATTTGCTTAAATATTGATAAACTTACAACTATAATAACCAACATTAAAAACTCTAAACTATTTCTATTTATCATTCTTGATCATTCCTCTCACAATAATAACATACACTTTTATCAACAAAATACATCCTATAATTAACTTTACTTAATAAACAAGATAAAGTATAAAAAAACTAGTTATTAAAACTATAGCCACTTCCTTTTACAATAAACCCAAATAAAAACAAACTATAACATACACTAAATATATAGTTAACTTTTTGTATGAGGATAGGCACCCAAAATAACCCGACATCCGTTTCAAGCACGTGACTAACAAAAAAACCCTTTTAATAAATATCTTCATTTAAATACCAAATATATCTTTAATGTTTAGATTAGATTAGTGTTCTTTCAGATTTTTGCTGTGGAATTCATTTCTTTTCTCCTTTAAAATTTCTCCGCTGATATTTGTAAAGGTATTGCATTTTCCATCTAAAGAGCAGGTACCCAAGTTGTTTCTTATATCAAATTGTAAGTACAGTTTTAAAATTTGCATATTTTACTAACAAAGAATCCAAACCAATTAACGTACTAGTAACTAAAGGTTTAAAAGGCGTATCTTAAATAAATTGTTACTTGAGTTCGGCCATTTAAATGTGCATCTAATAACATCGACAACCTTTCCTACATCATGATCTCACCAGAATGTTGTGTCAACGTCTTTGGCGCTCCAGAGATTCGTTTCGCTACTCCTTTACGTTTTATTTCCGGATATTTGTGATATTACTTCACTTTCCATCCAAAAAGCAGGGTATCGAAGTCCGTTTCTATATCAAACAGCAAGACAAAGAATCCTTCCCGGCTAGTTATTGTGCACCACAAAGTAGCAGCGCGCAGAGGATCGGCTTTGCAAAGGAAGGAAGCTGCAGAGGATTATACCATATTCTCTCCTAAGCAAAAGCATATACTCATTGGATATCCGTCCTTCTCTACCTATTAGAGCTTCCTGTGATTCCAACACTCATCAACGCTGGTTGCAAATAGTTGCAGAGGGTAATTACGGGGAATTCTTCTTTGGCAGGTAACAGTTAAGTCCTCAACTAATAATTGTGGGTTCTTTCATTGTTTCCTGCCAAAGGAGAGTTGCCCTGTAATTGTGGGCTGCTATAAAAGAAACGTTGTTTTCAAATATCTATTTACATAAAAATTGGCCTTGCACATTTTCTGCTTTTATCTTCTGAATCCATTTTATTTTTTATTGTTCGAAAGTCTACCTAACTACATGCATTACTATTATGTGTGAGGTTCATTCGATGATCTCCAGTCTGGGACATTAGTTGGAATTTCTGTTACAGTTTAATTTCCTTTACTAATTAGGTCAATAGGATGCATCTCAACGTGGGAAGACAGGGTGACCAAATCTATGAAATTAGAGGCTAGCGAAAGAGCAAAATGGAACAGTATATATTTGACTTATCATTTTGTGGCAAAAATGATCCAATTTAATGTTACCATTGTGTTATTTCGGATTTTCCTGTAATACTTGTGGAAACTAATTTAGATACATATTTTTAGTAGTTTAAAGATATTTCTGATAGCGTATTCTTTTTCCCTGAAAAATGTGAAACCAACCATTTCATATTTATATAACTAGTAAACATATATTTATATCAAAACCATTTATTCGTTAAAATATTGCTAATGTCATTCAAGGAACTATCCTCTTTTAATAGGGTGCTCAGCTCATGAGGAGACCCTCCATCGCTCCATATGGTATGTGACCTTATTCATTTGACCAATGCATTATATATTTTTTAAAAATATTATCTTACTGAATAGTTTAAAAATCCTCATCATCATCAGTATGCCATGTGAACTGCAAAATTCTTTGAATGCATTAGAGGTGAATTCTCCACCTCGGTCAGTTCTTAAAACTTTCAAATAGAAACCTGATTCCTTCTCAACAAGTGCTTTAAATCTTTGAAAGCAACTAAAAGCTTGAGACTTCTCACTTAAGAAATAGACCCAAGACATCCTTGAAAAATCATCTACAAAGAGAAGAAAATATTTGTTCTTTCCAAGAGACAAAGTTTGCATGGGACCACAAATATCTGCATGTACTAAAGCCAAAGGCTCATGTGCTCTAAAATGATGATTAGGAAAACTTTCTCTATGTTGCTTCCCTATTACACAACCTTCACATACCTTTTTTCTGGCTTTATGAAAGATGGAAAACCTCTCACCAAGTTCTTCTTTTGCATGAACGAGAGAGATCCAAAATTAAGATGCCCAAACCTCTTGTGCCAAAGCCAAGGATCATCAACAGATACCTTCAAACAAGCTACATCAGATTCCATTTTTAGCAAAAACATCCTATTATGTGTCATAGGAGCTTCAACAACTAGTCCATTGTTGTTAAAAATCTTACAAGACTTTCCTTCAAAAACAGTCTTGTAATTTTTAGTATTTAGCTTCCCTATGCTAATCAAATTATGCTTTAAACTTGGAACAAACAAAGTGTCATGTACATACATAGTACTCCCATTCTTCATTTTTAAAGCAAGAACACCTTTTCCCATTACTTCTGCTTGATTATCATTACCAAAATTGACTTTCCCCTTCACACTCTCATCTAACTTTGCAAACAAAATTTTATTTCCAGTCATGTGATTTGAACAACCACTATCTAAATACCAAACAAAATCATCTTCAGCTTCAAAGCTATTTGATGTGAAAAACAAATTTTGAGATTTCTCACCTTCATCTTTACTAAAATTTTCTTGAGAGGTGTTTCTTTTCTTTTTGAAACAATATTGTTCAATATGACCATCTTTACCACAATAGCTACAATGAAGGTGGCCTCTCCTAGGGTTGTTGCTTCTTCCTCTACCACGACCTCCTCTATATGATGAGAAAAAAATAGAAGCCTCATTCATGGAAGATTGTTTTTTCTTGTCATCAACCTTCAACTTGGTTTGGAGGGCTTGTTCCGGGGCTCCTCATTCCTTTTCAACCTATTTTCATGTACTTGAAGGCTTCCAAATAAATCACTAAGAGTTAGTTGTGATAAATCCCTTGACTCTTCTATAGCAATGGTAATGGGATCAAAAATTTTAGGAAGACTTCTTAACACTTTTTCAACAACCCTCCTATCTTCAAGAGATTCACCATGGGCATGAATAACATTCACAATATTTTGAACTCTAGTAATAAAAGCTTCAACACTTTCACTTTCTTTCATAGAAAGAGACTCAAAATCTCTTCTTAACATTTGGAGTTTGACAATTTTTACCTTGACGGAACCTTTATAGGCCTTTTCCAAGGATTCCCAAGCATCATGTGACATCAAACATTCTGCAATCTTTGGAAATATTGAGATGTCAACTCCTGTTTGAAGAATGAACAAAGCTTTGGCATCTTTTTTTCTATTCTCCTTCAACTCTGTCTTTTGATCAGAAAATAGAAGATTATAGGTGGCTTCATCAGCTAGCTCTGAATAGCCTGAAGAAACAAGCATCCATAGTTCTTGTGAGATTATCGAGTTCTCATCTTCACACTCCAATACTCATAGTTCTCCCCACTGAAAAGAGGAATCTGATACTACACAATATTGTTAGTCTGGGCCATTATACTAGCTTGCAGCAGTCAAATAAACAACTTATATATGCAGCTCTGATACCAATTGAGAAACTGAACAGGGACTTAAATGAAATGAATTCACAACCCAAAAAAGAACAGTTCCAGAATGATAAAAAATAGAATTGATATTATATGTTCAGGTAGAATAGCTACAAGAAAAATAACATTCTATACAAACAAAAATTGAGATATACTCAGAACAGAGACTCTCTATTTTATTTTTTAAAAACCACAATTATATTGTTGTGTACAAACAAATATCTTCTTTATTTTGCTATGTTGTTGCATTTAGACCCAAACTAAACAGATATTTAAAGGAAATAAAAGACTCGATTAAGCCTCTATTGTGGCAAACTTTAATTGACACTTGGAAAATTCAGTTTTGGATCTGTAGTTTGACTGTGTTAAAATTGACAAAGTGTTGATTTCCAAAAACTTAGTCATCATAGCTTTCAAATTTAGATACAATTTTTTAGTAGTTAAAAGATATTTTAGATAGTGTTTTTTTTTCCCAACAAAATGTGAAAGCAACCATTTCATATTTTTATAACTAGTAAACATATATTTATATCAAAACCATTTATTCGCTAAAATATTACTAAAGTAATTCAAGTGTCTATCATCCATTTATAGGGTGCTCAGCTCATGAGGAGACCCTCCATCTCTCTATATGGTATGTGACCTTATTCATTTAACCAATACATTATATATTTTAAAAATAAAATTATCTTACTAAATAGTTTAAACGATAATCATCATAATTATTAATCTACAACCTTTTCAGTCCTATATACATCTATAACTCAAGATTACCATATTTAGTCATTACCCGTGATGTAACGACCGAAAACACACACACAAACAACACAAAGTGAAATACATGATAAAAAATTTTTTTGACTTCACATGCTTGGCACATAACATGATGCAACCATGTCGTCACCAAGGATACAACTAACACTGTGAACAACTTGATACAAGGACGGCCATAAAGGCAGCACGGAAACGATCACACCTTTCAAGGACAAAATACCCTTTTGACAGAACAACATAGAAGCCCAACCACATGACACTCTCACAGCTAGGGCAAGCCACAGTAAGAAATGATTAGGGGTTATTTATTTTGATAAGACACCCTTTAGCTCATGACTAAGTTTTCAGAAGGATTCAATATATGATTCGCTCAAATTCATCTTACCAACTGAGTTAATTTCTTATACACTGTAGAGTAGTTCACTTAAAGTCTTCTCCTACTTGCTAAATCTTATTATCTTCCGAAACTAACCATTGTTTTCCTTAAGCTTGTTTAAGAGTTCATCCAAAAGGGTAGTGTTCACTAGTTTAGCTAGGATATCAATTTATAAAAAAAAAAATTTACTTCACAAAGGATGGTTTCATTTTGATCACTCATGGAATTATTTGATTTCAAATAGATCACCTCTACATTTATTTGTTGAATATAAAATTATTATTTTTGTTTAGCTTCTTTAAGGGTTAACCGACCCATTTTACTTTACTTATAAAATATTGCCACTAAGTCTTAGAAAGATTTAACTTAACAATTTATTCTCAAAATCAAAGTTTTACAATACTCATATCAATGTAAAGATTGAATACCATTTCTCACAAAGGTAAGTTACCAGTTTACCTACAGAAGGACAAGACAACATCATCACGAAATTTCAAAACAACCCAAGGCAAGAGGTCTTCTAAACTCCTTTGCATGCACTATTACAAAATTTACCTCACATTGGACATTTTTACAAGGAACCTCATAAATTGCACTGATGAAAACTTTACAACTCTTTCCTTTAATCTACTCACATAATCCATCTCGCACAAATACTAGCTAGAATCGGTTCACGAACTTTGCATGTTAAGACTACCCATAAAGCAACAAGTAAGCTAACATTTTATAATATCATGAAGGTAAAATTCTAAACTCAAGAATGGATCAAATCACAAACCACTAATCAATATGTTTCACAAGATGACGAGATTTATACCAGCCAACAAGGAGGAATCCCAATATTCAAGAGAGAGAGATATTCCAAAGACAAACAAGGTGAGACCTTATTGGTGAAGACAACCAGCCGAGAGTATTGAGATTTTCAGTCATGTAATCCTATGGATTACGTGATTGAAATATAACACCCAAACATCATTCTAATATTATTAACCAAAGATAAAGATCACCAAAAGACTTCACATATTCAAAATTCCTTGTTAACAAGACTACATTAACGCACATCCATGTTTTAGGAAGAATATAGGTCCCAACCATATATGAACACAAATCAGTCAAAGATTAAAGTTAACTTCACTCGGCTGAATAAACCAACATACATATAATACTCACAACATTATAACTAGCTATCTAAGGTTCAATATACCAAGCAATTCTCACCGAACCTAATTATTTTTCATCAAGAAGTTAAATAAATTAGATTCTATCCAATTAAAATTACATACAACAACTATAGTTGGATTACACAGTAAGGATCAAGAAGACGCGTCTTTTCACCAAAGGTTGTTATTATCTTACATCACATAATTAGTAATAAACCCGTAATCCACCCCTCGTATGATCATTGTAAGAGTTAAGGACTTAGCTCACTAAAATATGTAACTGAGTCGATTCATACCTTTTCCATTTTCATACAAGTCTAACCCAATTCGAAGAAAGATAACCATTCTATTTTCACACATGCCTCAGTCAACACTTACTCAGAAGGTCCCTACCTGAATTATTGAAGGTTTGCTAAGCTACCGAAGGGATTTAATAGAAACCCATTTCATTCGATACTTGAATTTAAACAAGCAAGGGATAGTCATTAAAAAGATAAGTGAATCGACACAAGATCCTCTACCGTGATCCAACACGAGTCACCAATCACAAGGTTTACGGTCAGGGAAGGAGGAAAGCAAAGCAAAATACTCTTCTTACAAACTAAGCCTTCTCCTCCGTCTCTAAATCAACATATGAATAGCTTGGGCATACCCATCTATCTCACGACAGTCTACTCGACCTACCTCATAGTCACTCCAAAGGAAACATCTCACTACTACAGAGTTCGTTTCACAAGGAAAAATAATAATCTACATAGAACGTCTATAACATCATACACTTTACCAAGAGAGAGAAAACTCTACAATTTTAATTTCTACCTTTCACTATTACATCCATTTAGAATACAAGCATTATCAGGCAGTCATAAAGCAACCTAGCCAATTTTTTTAAACTGGAATTAGAATTGTAATCGGTTTGAGATAGCTTTTCATAAATTACCATTATTGATCAGACAATTGCAGTAACTAATAACATAACAAAGGTTAAGTTTTACTGTTTACCTAGTTCATTCATTTTGTCCATTATGAAATAATTTTATGCTACAAAAAAACCATTTTCGAAGCCAGAGAGCAATTATTTGAGGAGCAAGGAAAAAGTAGAAGCTCATTCTAAATGCCATAACAGATAAAAGAAAATAGAAGGACATTCAATTCATGACATAATAAAAAGGATAGCAGAAGATTGCAAGGGCAGGTTTAACATGCCTGGTTTAAAATGCCATCACCATATGCATATGATTGTTTCAATGCAGCGGCTTGCCCTTAACCCGAAGTGCTCTGTGAGCTCGTGCTAGCGCCCCAAACATGCGGTGAAAAACAGCTACATAACCAACCCCATGATTTGAAGCTCGGACACAAGACATAATGATAACATCACGCTCCTGGATCTATGTTTTTCCACATCAACTAGTTATCAGGAATCAAAACTATTGAACCGCTTGTCTTCCTACCCTCGAGGTCGGCATGAGCCTTTGCAGCTTCTACCAGTGGTTATGTCTTTGTCACACGGACTTTTAGAACACCAGATGCAACATTTGCAAATAATTCTCCTGTAGTTTCCAGGAGCTCTTCTCGAGTTGCAGTGTATTGCATCATGGAAGGCCATGTCAAAAACAACGATTTTGGGGCAAGGGCTGACAGAGGAACACGATCAATTGCACCTGATGACTGACCAAAGCTCACCATGTAACCTCTAGAAGCCAAGCACTCCAAAGATCCCTAGAATGTGTCCTTGCCCACAGAATCAAAAACGACCTGCACACCTTGTCCTTTTGTAATTTCTTTAACACAATCTACAAAATCTTCCTGGGTATAGATAATGGGATGATGGCATCCATCTTCAATTGCTTGTGCGGCCTTCTCCTTGGTCGATATAGTACCAATGACAGTGGCACCAAGGGCATTACCCCATTGACATAACAAAAATCCTACTCCTCCAGGCACAGCGTGCACAAGAATTGTATGCCCGGGCTCCACCTAAAAGCAACGCCGAAGAAGAAACTGAGCAGTCATACCCTTCAGCATAATTGCAGCACCCACAATAGGATAAATGGTAGATGGCACTGGTACAACAAAACTTGCAGGAAGAATCTTCTCCTCAGTGTATGAACCCATAGGATTCCCCGCATATCCAACTAAATCACCAACCTTTCTCCCTGTTAGTCCTGGTCCTACTGCAGCTTACCGGTCCCCACTTGCTTCTCTTCCGAGAATGAAAGGCAGCTCAGTTTTGTACACGCCTTTGCGGAAGTATACATCAATAAAATTCACACCAATAGCTTTGTGTTTAACACATATTTCTCCTTCACCAGTTTCCCCTACCTCCACGTCCTCCCACTTAAGTACCTCGGGACCTCCCATGGAGATAACTGTACTACTGATGGCCTTTACCATGGTTATCAAATGTTGTGCAAGATGTGATGCGTTTTCGGCTTCATATGGAAATTAGCAAAACCCATGAGTGTGAGAGGGTAATAAAATGAACACCCTCGAAACTTGTATAAATGACAATGCAACACCATTTTTTTCTGGAGAGATGCCTTCGACGTCATCTTTTCTAATTTGAGGTGAGCCTTCAAGTTCCTTTTAAATTCATCAAAACTTCAAGGTTCCATGTATGAAAGGGCAAGATAACTTGCAATAAAGATTTATCTCCAAATTTATTCAAAACTCCACCAATGCACCACTTAGGCAATGTTCATTTTTTTGTATCTTCATATCAATCCACCATATCAACCCATGGGCTAGGCGTTGGAATAACATTCCATACCCATAACTAGAATACGCCTTGTGAACGCAATCTCACACATAACTCTCTCTCAACTTCACAAAACTTGGAGGAAGATTTGATCGAGCTTCTTCCATGTTAAATACATCAAATCTAAACACGTGGCTAAATTTCCAAAATGAAAGGGCAAGAATAGCTCAACAAAAACTTTATCTCATGCCCCATTCTTCTACTACACGACAACAAGATTTTACTACAAACACCTTTCAACACTTTGGGAATCACGTGCAAACATGGAAATCCATCAAAAAACACCCACGGCTCAAAGGGATTGCCTGTGTGCTAGGCCTCACGCATTTACTCATTTCATCTAACGATTTAAAGAGGCTAGGGCTTCTCTACCACAGCTAAGTGGTTTAGGAACCACTGTTTCACGGCACTTTGGCGTGAAGATGAGGGACAGTGAGCTCCACAAATAGAAGCACTTGCCCTTAAAACAAACTAACCCACGATTCTCACCCACTGCCTTTACTCCCCCCATTCTTTCCCATTGAATGAGATTCATTCACGAGATTTTGGCGAATGAAAAATACGGGCTCCACCCACTCCCGTTCCCTTACGCAATCGGATTCTATAAATGCGGTTCAATTGTTTAAAAATTTTACTTTCATTATTAAGGTGGCCATTAAAAATATTTTTATTCGATGCCCTTCTATTTTATTTTTATTTTTCATCTCACGAGGCAAAGGGGCACCACAAAAAGTGAAGTACACGAGACTTAATCATGCAATTTCATGACTAATGCCTCAAGGCCACCTTTAGCATGTTTATGTGCATACAAATGTATATCTCCTCAGCTCTATTTAGCGATGTAAAAGAAATATTTACAAAACGCCAATCCTTTTCTTTATTTTACTTTGCAAATAATCTAGGTGCCTCATAATGGTTTTCAAAAAGATATAAGGAAAGTAGGTTTACATTATCAAACTTACAATTAACCACAAACGCTCCAACGATTCATATCTAAACAGATGATATTCATCTAAAAAATCGAGAAACCTAGGTAATAATAAAATAATGCTCTTGAAGTAATAATACTTCATAATAAGAAAACTATTTGAATTTGTAAAAACAAAATTTCTTTACCCTTTCAAGAGGTTAAAGTCCCCATGGTAAAACCAGAATTCAAGCACATAGAGGAAACTTGATTTAGTTACTAGCAATAATCAGGACCTTCAAAAAGGGTTTAGACACACGAGTTGCATTACATTCTCCTCCCCTTAAGAAAGCATCGTCCTCGATGCGACATTACATGGAGGAAAGAAATGGTACGTAACAACAAGGGATAGATAAAGAAGAAAACACACCCTATGGTTTAAAATTTTAGTTGATTAAAGCACGGTCACAAGGGTAGCCTTAGGAACATTTGGTAGAAATTTTAACTTTCAAGGTTCTCGTGAAGATTGGCAATTCTTTCTTGTTCATCATTTCATTAGTCTCTTTCCATTATCATTATTTCTAGTTTAATTTCTTTTTAAAAAATTCATCATTGAAGAGTTTTGGTTATTCCTTATTGTGGGTGCCCAACATGAATTGTTAACACAACACCCTATCGGTTCACAAGACCCTCTGATTCACAAGCACACAAGTATATACTTCAAGATTGTATTACACCACATAAAGGTTACTCAAATACGGAATGGATTAGGCACACCCACATAACATAGTACATGTTAAACATCTATGAATGACATATAAAATACTCAAACAAAAGAGTACTACAATCCACCAGACATTTCCTCAATTTGCATCAATGAAAAACTCACATAACACCAAACCATGCTACAGGTACATAGTGTCCACAAGGGAATCAATGACATATCTACAACATCACAACACATATCCATCTGACATGAGTAACACATACATCAAAATACCACTACCAAAACATCACAATAACTCAACATATATCCCATCAACATCACACAAATATCATAACAAATATCATGCCTCCCTCAAGTCTCTTATGTCCCCTCAAACTCTCAAACTCTTATGCCTCCCTCAAGTCTCTTATGCCTCCCTCAAACTCTTATGCCTCCCTCAAGTCTCTTATGCCTCCCTCAAACTCTTATGCCTCCCTCAAGGAGGCCGGTTGACCCTATGGTCCAAGACACATAGAGTTCGAACACTCCTAACCCAAGTGACATAATAACGCGTGGTTCAACAACCCGCTAGTTATATGTACTCCTTGGGGCATACCCCTATACAACGAAGCGGGTCCATAGGTCCAACCATTCCATGGTGCATCCCATGACCCTATTCCACACATCACGACAATAGAACCAGCACAACAATCCAATCAAAGTGCCAAGTGGTAAAGTACAAGCCTTGGGCAAGGCGGTAAAAATTCCAAATTTAAAAGAAGACCCCAATCAAGCAAAATAAATGGCCAAATAGCCATAGTTAGTATCAAAATCCCCATGTTAGTGCCACAAACCAAGGAAATGCCCAAAATTGTAAAGCATGGCAATCAAGAAAAGTTGTTGGTCCTTACAAAATAAAGTAAAAGAAAACAAATTTACGAATAAAATCAACTTATAATAATGTCACATTATGATAACTGTGTGGCCTTATCTAGCCACCAAAGGGGTACTCAACGAGTTGCTAGCACTCGGAACATCGAGCCTCAGCTCGTAAAATACATATCAATAATACAACTGTCATCACCTCCATCTGAATCATCCCGCCACCACTTCGACAAGGCTAAACATAGTCATAGATACACTAAGGTTGCATACATACAACCACATAGGGAGAGAGGAAAGATTCACATGTTATCTACTAAACCGAATTTCGGCTCAAGTTATTGACCCATGGTACACCATTCCTCACTCTCAACATACACTTCTACCGATTTCCCTCAGGGTCGGTTAGCGTAAGGTTCACAACATAACATACAACAACATCACTAACATAACGGTGGCACACACATAACTACCATAACGTCTCACGTATGGTATGTATATAGGGTAGATCACGATTATACATTCACTGAGTGTAACACATCACTTTACTACATTCTGCACCCAAAGTGCAATCACCATACGATAGGGTTCATACACTCACCGTATGACCCAAAATCACAACATGAAGCATTACATATTTGCACAAATCATACATACGATGAACATAGTACATCTCAACATAACATCCATTACTACATAACAAGGTGGTACACACATTTCTTCAAAACATGGTAAAACATCATGATACAACTCATTTCTTTTAACATCAATCTAGTCATACAACACATTGATACACCTACATATCACAATATGTCACAAAGTTCCAACACTATGTCATCCACTTTATAATTCTTTTCACACATCACAAGTAGTAATTCACACGTGAACTCTTCATAGAATCCACAAGAAGGAGAGAGAATACTCCCATCCCCAACATATCAACATGATGACAAACACGCACTAAGTGACATACACATCATGTGCATTCACAATATCACAATTACGACAATAATCACATCACGTTTAAAGCACATTACTCTTCCAATATCTACCACCATCATGCAACATCATCATCATCATGCAGTATCATCATGTAACACCACCACCACCATGTAACATCATCATATAACACCAATCCGGCCCATAGGTTCGAGAGCATGAACCTATGCTCTGATACCAAGTGTAACGACCCAAAACACACACACGAACAACACAGTGAAATACAGGATAATTTTTTTTTTTTTTTTGACTTCACATGCTTGACACATAACATGACGCAACATGTCGTCACCAAGGATACAACTAACACTGTGAACAACTTGATACAAGGATGGCCATAAAGGCAAAGACGGAAACGATCACACCTTTCAAGGACAAAATTTTCTTTTGACACATGACAACATAGAAGTCCAACCACATGACACTCTCACATTAGGGCAAGCCACGGTAAGAAATGATTAGGGGTTATTTATTTTGATAAGACACCCTTTAGCTCATGACTAAGTTTTCGAAGGATTCAATATATGATTCGCTCAAATTCATCTTACCAACTGAGTTAATTTCTTATACACTTTGTAGAGTAGTTCACTTAAAGTCTTCTCCTACTTGCTAAATCTTATTATCTTCCAGAAACTAACCATTGTTTTCCCTTAAGCTTGTTTAAGAGTTCATCCAAAAGGGGTAGTGTTCACTAGTTTAGCTAGGGATATCAATTTATAAAAAAGAATTTACTTCACAAAGGATGGTTTCATTTTGATCACTCATGGAATTATTTGATTTCAAATAGATCACCTCTACATTTATTTGTTGAATATAAAATTATTATTTTTGTTTAGCTTCTTTAAGGGTTAACCGACCCATTTTACTTTACTTATAAAATATTGCCACTAAGTCTTAGAAGGATTTAACTTAACAATTTATTCTCAAAATCAAAGTTTTACAATACTCATATCAATGTAAAGATTGAATACCATTTCTCACAAAGGTAAGTTACCAGTTTACCTACAAAAGGACAAGACAACATCATCATGAAATTTCAGAACAACCCAAGGCAAGAGGTCTTCTAAACTCCTTTGCATGCACTATTACAAAATTTACCTCACATTGGACATTTTTACAAGGAACCTCATAAATTGCACTGATGAAAACTTTACAACTCTTTCCTTTAATCTACTCGCATAATCCATCTGCACAAATACTAGCTAGAATCAGTTCGCGAGAACTGAGCATGTTAAGACTACCCATAGCAACAGTAAGCTAACATTTTATAATATCATGAAGGTAAAATTCTAAACTCAAGAATGGATCAAATCACAAACCACTAATCAATATGTTTCACAAGATGACGAGATTTATACCAGCCAACAAGGAGGAATCCCAATATTCAAGAGAGAGAGAGATATTCCAAAAACAAACAAGGTGAGACCTTATTGGTGAAGACTAACCAGTGTGAGAGTATTGAGATTTCAGTCATGTAATCCTATGGATTACGTGATTGAAATCTAACACCCAAACATCATTCTAATATTATTAACCAAAGATAAAGATCAGTCAAAACTTCACATATTCAAAATTCCTTGTTAACAAGACTCGCATTAACGCACATCCATGTTTTAGGAAGAATATAGGTCCCAACCATATATGAACACAAATTAGTCAAAGATTAAAGTTAACTTCACTCAGCTGAATAAACCAACATACATATAATACTCACAACATTATAACTAGCTATCTCAAGGTTCAATATACCAAGCAATTCTCACCGAACCTAATTATTTTTCATCAAGAAGTTAAATAAATTAGATTCTATCCAATTAAAATTACATACAACAACTATAGTTGGATTACACAGCTAAGGATCAAGAAGACGTCTTTTCACCAAAGGTTGTTATTATCTTACATCACATAATCAGTAATAAACCCGTAATCCACCCCTCGTATGATCATTGTAAGAGTTAAGGACTTAGCTCACTAAAATATGTAATCGAGTCGATTCATACCTTTTCCATTTTCATACAAGTCTAACCCAATTCAAGAAAGATAACCATTCTATTTTCACACATGCCTCGATCCAACACTTACTCGTAAGGTCCCTACCTTAATTATTGAAGGTTTGCTAAGCTACCAAGGGATTTAATAGAAACCCATTTCATTCGATACTTGAATTTAAACAAGCAAGGGATAGTCTGTTAAAAAAGATAAGTGAATCGACACAAGATCCTCTACCGTGACCCAACACGAGTCACCAATCACAAGGTTTACGGTCAGCGAAGGAGGAAAGCAAAGCAAAATACTCTTCTTACGAACTAAGCCTTCTCCTCCGTCTCTAAATCAACATATGAATAGCTTGGGCATACCCATCTATCTCACGACAGTCTACTCGACCTACCTCATAGTCACTCCAAAGGAAACATCTGCTACTACAGAGTTCGTTTCACAAGGAAAAAAAATAATCTACATAGAACGTCTATAACATCATACACTTTACCAAGAGAGAGAAAACTCTACAATTTTAATTTCTGCCTTTCACTATTACATCCATTTAGAATACAAGCATTATCAGGCAGTCATGAAGCAACCTAGCAAATTTTTTTAAAAACTGGAATTAGGATTGTAATCGGTTTGAGATAGCTTTTCATAAATTACCATTATTGATCAGACAATTGCAGTAACTAATAACATAACAAAGGTTAAGTTTTATTCTTTACCTAGTTCATTCATTTTGTCCATTATGAAATAATTTTATGCTACAAAAAAACCATTTTCAAGCCGAGAGCAATTATTTGAGGGGCAAGGAAAAATTAGATGCTCATTCTAAATGCCATAACAGATAAAAGAAAATAGAAGTACATTCAATTCATGACATAATAAAAAGGATAGCGAGAAGATTGCAAGGGCAGGTTTAACATGCCTGGTTTAAAACGCCATCACCATATGCATATGATTGTTTCAATGCAGCTGCTTGCCCTTAACCCAGAGTGCTCTACGAGCTCGTGCTAGCGCCCCAAACACGTGGTGAAAAACAGCTACAAACCAACCCATGATTTGAAGCTCGGACACGAGACATAATGATAACATCACGCTCCTGGATCTATGTTTTTCCACATCAGCTAGTTATCAGGAATCAAAACTATTGAACCGCTTGTCTTCCTACCCTCGAGGTCGGCATGAGCCTTTGCAGCTTCTGCCAGTGGGTATGTCTTTGTCACACGGACTTTTAGAACACCAGATGCAACATTTGCAAATAATTCTCCTGCAGTTTCCAGGAGCTCTTCTCGAGTTGCAGTGTATTGCATCATGGAAGGCCGTGTCAAAAACAATGATTTTGGGGCAAGGGCTGACAGAGGAACACGATCAATTGCACCTGATGACTGACCAAAGCTCACCATGTAACCTCTAGAAGCCAAGCACTCCAAAGATCCCTGGAATGTGTCCTTGCCCACAGAATCAAAAACGACCTGCACACCTTGTCCTTTTGTAATTTCTTTAACACAATCTACAAAATCTTCCTGGGTATAGATAATGGGATGATGGCATCCATCTTCAATTGCTTGTGCGGCCTTCTCCTTGGTCGATACAGTACCAATGACAGTGGCACCAAGGGCATTACCCCATTGACATAACAAAAATCCTACTCCTCCAGCTGCAGCGTGCACAAGAATTGTATGCCTGGGCTCCACCTTAAAGCAACGCCGAAGAAGAAACTGAGCAGTCATACCCTTCAGCATAATTGCAGCACCCACAATAGGATCAATGGTAGATGGCACTGGTACAACAAAACTTGCAGGAAGAATCTGCTCCTCAGTGTATGAACCCATAGGATTCCCCGCATATCCAACTAAATCACCAACCTTTCTCCCTGTTAGTCCTGGTCCTACTGTAGTTACCAGTCCCACTGCTTCTCTTCCAAGAATGAAAGGCAACTTAGTTTTGTACACGCCTTCATGGAAGTATACATTAATAAAATTCACACCAATAGCTTTGTGTTTAACACATATTTCTCCTTCACCAGTTTCCCCTACCTCCACGTCCTCCCACTTAAGTACCTCGGGACCTCCCAGCTCGTGTACTCTGATGGCCTTTACCATGGTTGCAAATGCTGTGCAAGATGTGATGCGTTTTGGGCGACGATGGAAATTAGCAAAAGATGAGTGTGAGAGGGGTAATAAAATGAACGCCCTTGACTGGTATAAATGACAATGCAACACCATTTTTTTCCTTGGAGAGATGCCTTCGACGTCATCTTTTCTAATTCGAGGGTGAGCCTTCAAGTTTCCTTTTTGCATAAAAAAAACAACTGTTACAGCGACTGGCATGGAGATAACTTGCATTAAGGATATCAACAAATTTATTCAAACTCCCACGATGCACTTCAATGTTCATTTGCTCTGTATCTTCATATCAAACCACCATATCAACCCATGGGCTAGGCGCTGGAATAACTTCCGGCCAGAACTAGAACAGTAGTGAACGCAATCTCAGCCTCACTTGCAAAACTTGCCTCAAGATTTGATCGAGCTTCTTCCATGTTAAATTCATCACCTGGACGGAGCGACTTTCCAAAATGAAAGGGCAAGACAGCTCAACAAAAACTTTATCTCGTTCTTCTACTACAGCTGCAAGATTTTGCTACAACTGATCACGACTGTGTGGTCGCGTGCAAACAGAACATCAGGATCAACACCCACGGCTCCTTGGGATCGCCTGTTGTTATAGCTGTCGCACTTACTCACTCTGGAGGCCACTGATTTCCTGAGATAAGTTTACTTCTCTACCCTGTAGCTGCTGCAAATAGCGAACCACTTCCTCACGGCACTTTCCAGGTGAAGATCAGTTCTGCGCTCCACTGAAGCTGCCTGTACAGCACGATTTTTGGAGACCCGCACCCACCTGCACGCATTGAAGGAGAATCAGCACGAGATCTTGGCGAAGAAAAATGGGGCTCCACCCACTCCCGTCTCCCTCACGCAAGGACAGAAAAGAAAACGCGGTGGTCAATTATCTGCAGGCCGGGGTGGTTGGGAGGAGGCCAAGGTGGCAAAAATAGGATTCGATGCCCTACGAGGCATTACAAGTACACAGACTTGAATCATGCAATTTCATGACTAATGCCTCAAGGCCACTTTTAGGTGTTTATGTGCATATGAAATGTATATCAAGGAAGCTCTGCATTTCACTGCGTGCCATAGACCCAAAACCCAATCCTTTTCTTTATTACTTTGCAAACCTAGGTGCCTCATAATGGTTTTCAAAAAGTAGATAAGGAAAGTAGGTTTACATTAACAATGCACTTACAATTAACCACATACGCTGCAATTCAGATCTAAACAGATATCAATCTGAAAAATCAGACCTAGTTGCATACAAGAATGCTCTTGAAGTAATAATACTTGTTAAGAAGAAAACTATTTGAATTTGTAAAAGCAAGAAATTTCTTTATTTCAAGAGCATTGCCATGGCAAAACCAGAATTCAAGCACATAGAGGAGAGAAGCTAGTATTTATTTGCTACAATAATCAGATGATTGAAGACACACGGGTTGCACAACCTTCACATACCTTTTTTGGCTTTATGAAAAAGGAAAACCTCTCACCAAGTTCATCTTTTGCATGAACGAGAGAGATCTAATATTAAGATGCCCAGACCTCTAGTGCCAAAGCTAAGAATCATAAAAAGATACCTTCAAACAAGCTACATCAGATTCCATTTTTAGACAAAAACATCCTATTATGTGTCATAGGAGCTTCAGCAACTAGTCCATTGTTGTTAAAAATCTTACAAGACTTTCCTTCAAAAACAGTCTTGTAATTTTTAGTATTTAGCTGCCCTATGCTAATCAAGTTATGCTTTAATCTTGGAACAAACAAAGTGTCATGTACATACATAGTACTCCCATTCTTCATTTTTAAAGCAAGAACACCTTTTCCCATTACTTCTGCTTGATTATCATTACCAAAATTGACTTTCCCCTTCACACTCTCATCTAACTTTGCAAACAAAATTTTATTTCCAGTCATGTGATTTGAACAACCACTATCTAAATACTGAACGAAATCATCTTCGGATTTAAATGTATTTCATGTGAAACACAATTTTTGAAGATTTCTCACCTTCGTCTTTACTAAAATTTTCTTGAGAGGTGTTTCTTTTCTTTTTGAAACAATATTGTTCAATATGACCATCTTTACCACAATAGCTACAATGAAGGTGGCCTCTCCTAGGGTTGTTGCTTCTTCCTCTACCACGACCTCCTTTTCCATGAAATCTTCCATGGCCTCTACCTCCTCTATATGATGAGGAAAAAATAGAAGCCTCATTCATGGAAGATTGCTTTTTCTTGTCATCAACCTTCAACTTGATTTGGAGGGCTTGTTCTGGAGGCTCCTCATTCCTTTTCAACCTATTTTCATGTACTTGAAGGCTTCCAAATAAATCACTAAGAGTTAGTTGTGATAAATCCCTTGACTCTTCTATAGCAATGGTAATGGGATCAAAAATTTTAGGAAGACTTCTTAACACTTTTTCAACAACCCTCCTATCTTCAAGAGATTCACCATGGGCATGAATAACATTCAAAATATTTTGAACTCTAGTAATAACATCTTCAACACTTTCACTTTCTTTCATAGAAAGAGACTCAAAATCTCTTCTTAGCATTTGGAGTTTGATAACTTTTACCTTGACGAAACCTTTATAGGACTTTTCCGAGGATTCCCAAACATCATGTGACATTAAAAATTCTACAATCTTTGGAAATATTAACATGTCAATTCCTAGTTGAAGAATTAACAAAGCTTTGGCATCTTTTCTTCTATTCTGCTTCAAATCTGTCTTTTGATATGAAAAAAGAATATTATAGGTGGCTTCATCAGTTAGCTTTGAATAGCCTAAAGAAACAAGCATCCATAGTTCTTGTGAGATTAACAGAGTTCTCATCTTCACACTCTGATACTTGTAGTTCTCCCCACTGAAAAGAGGAATTTGATGCATCACAATATTGTTAGTACGGGATGTTATACTTCCTTGTAGCATCAAATCAAAACTTATATATGCAGCTCTCATACCAATTGAGAAACTGAACAGGGACTTAAATGAAATGAATTCACAACCAAAAAAGAACAATTCCGAATGATTAAAAATAGAATTGATATTATATGTTCGGTATAATAGCTATTGGAAAAATAAAATTCTATTCAAACAAAAATTATGATATACTCGGAATCGAGACTCTTTGTTTTATTTTTTAAAAACCACAATTATATTGTTGTGTACAAACAAATATATTCTTTATTATGCTATGTTGTTGCAGATTAGACCCAAAATAAACACTTATTTAAAAAAATAAAAGACTCGATTAAGCCTCTATTGTGCAAAATGTAATTGACACTTGGAAAATTCAGTTTTGGATATGTAGCTTTCTTGTTTAAAATTTACAAAGTGTTGATTTCCAATAACTTAGTCATCATAGCTTTCAAATTTAGATACAATTTTTAGTAGTTAAAAGATATTTTAGATAGTGTATTTTTTTCCCAACAAAATGTGAAAGCAATCATTTCATATTTTTATAACTAGTAAACATATATTTATATCAAAACCATTTATTCGCTAAAATATTACTAAAGTAATTCAAGTATATATCCTCCATTTATAGGGTTCTCACTCATAAGGAGACCCTCCTTCTCTCTATATGGTATGTGACCTTATTCGATTAACCAATACATTATATATTTTAAAAATAAAATTATCTTACTAAATAGTTTAAAAGATCATCATCATCATTATTAATCTACAACCTTTTCAGTCTTATATACATCTATAACTCGGTACCATATTTAGTCATTACCTGTGGTATTCTAAAACATGGTTTTATTGGCTGAGCAGATTACAGAGGTCTAAAATATTGTTTAGATGTTTATAAAGATATAGTTTCGGTGATCCTAAATTTATTCTGGGATTTTAATTTTGCATGAAACTATGGTGTTGAAAAAGTGAATGATTACATTAACTTTGAACGAAGGATAATCTCCTGGTGAAAATGATGTTTATTTTTCCTTTATACGTTTTGAATTAACTATTGATCAATCATTTGAGTTCATATTGTAACTTTCTATATCAATGAGTGTACCACACCTAAAATTATTAGTTCTTCCATTTTGCTTGAAGATACATTAGGCACGAGCATAGATTTTCTATGATAAAATAATCATCCGATGTATAGCCACAGGAGATATGTGGCAGCCTCACAACATATGACTACCAAAAAATATGTTGAATATAAATATGAACAGCTTCCACATGCCAACATGCCAACAAATAACTGAAAAGGAATATCAAAAGAGAGGCCCATCCTTTGAAGAAGCCATCGTCCCTTAGTTGTTCAAGAAAACAATTTTTAGGATGTCCAGTACAACAACAATCAACTTCTCTATGGCTTGTAAAATCTGCAGTCCGAAGGTTGTGTAGAGTTCATACAATTTCTATCTATGGCTTGTAAAATCTGCCAGTAATTAGATACCAATTCCATCTAATTATTTTACATAAATAGCGAGCAACAAAAAAACAAAATAAAACATTATTCGTAAAAATAGAGTATTCAACCCAAACGAAATACTGTGTGTAATTTTTATTAATCCTTTTACTTCTATAGAGTTTCAACTCTTTACATTCATATCTGTTTGTGTACAACACTCTTCCTACATCTATATATATGGCTTTTTTATTCATCTACAACAATCACAATTGCTACAAAATATATAAAAAAATAAATTCTCCTAAAATAACTTCAAAAACTCTAAACAAAACATTCTAAAAATAAAACTGTAGACTCTAAAACCAATGTATGTTGTGCATACTTACAAAAAAACTCTTTTGTTTTATTTTACTTTTCTTAAGAATAAGATTGAACTATACTTATCTAAAATATCATCGCATGTTAAAGTTAAATTTAGATTTCCTAAAAGGTACGAGAAAAATTACACATGCATATTCCAACCCCTCTCCTTAATTTCGACCTTGAAGCTTTCATTACTATAAAGCTGATTTTGAATTTCCAAATGGGACATTCCTAAACACAAACTACCAAACAAGCTCTTAAATACTCAAAAACTTCATTTTCTAAATCCTTTGTAAAAATATCATAAATAGATCTTTCATACTACAAAAATGAATACAAATTTCTTTTTTGTTTACCAACTCCCTAATGAAATGATACCTCATTTCAATATGTTTACTCCTCTTGTGAAAAACATGAATTTTGGACAATGATATTGCTGAATATTTGTCACAAAAATATGCGCAACATTTTCCTAATTCATGTCTCAAATCATCAAAACTCTTCTCATCCACAGAGCTTCACATGTTGCTCATATTGCTACTACATACTCTTTCTCTCTACTGAAGATAATGTGACTATAGGTTGTTTCCTTTATGCCTATGAAACCACTCTTGTTCCAAAGTGAAAATTATAGTCAAATGTTGTTTTCTTGTCATCTATACTATCGGCACTACCACTTTGTTTTTGTAACCTATTAGTTTGAACTCATCTAAAGTTGAATACAAAATTTTACGATTCTTATTTCCACATACATAACTAAACATCTTATTTCCACCTTGCCAATGTGAATCTTTAGGATTTTAGGTGAACCTTTATATGAGTCTCTAACCATACATAATATCAGGCCTTGTGGCCATAAAATACACGATACTTCCAACTGACCTTTTGAACAATGTTGTATCCATATATGATTTGTTGTCTTCTTTTCTTGAATTCAAACATACAACAACTGGTGTTGCCACTGAGTTTCAATTCACCATGTAAATCTCTTCAAAACATCATTAGCATATTTTTCTTGTGAAATAAAAACCTCTAACTTCTAATTGTTCATCTTTAATACACAAAAATTAATGCATAAGACTTAGATATGTAATCTCAAATTCTTTCTTTATGGCTGATTGAAATGGATTTTTAGATAGATTTAAAGGAATGATTAAATCGTCGATATATAAACAAATAATTAGAATCTTATGTTTCTCTTTTATCTTGATGTATAAGTTAGGATCACTACTGGCCCTATTGAAACTATCCTGAATCAAATAAGAATCAATTCTATTGTACCATACTCTAGGTGTTTGCTTGAGACCATAAAGTGTTTTTCTCAACGTATATACCCTTCCTTCATGACCTTCAATCTCATAACCTTCTAGATGGTTTACATGAAATTCCTCCTAAAGAAAACTATTCAAAAATGTTGATTTTGTATCCACCGATACATAAGCCATTTGTTTTGAGCTGAAATTTCTACAACCATACTTACCATGTCTAAATGTGCTAGTGGTACGGATGTTTCATTATAATATACTCCATATTGTTGTGTAAATCCTCTTGTAAATAGCCTGTTTTATATTTATGTAATTTAACATTGGCACTATACTTGGTCTTGTAGACCCATTTCACTCCTATCACATCCTTTCCTTTTGGAATATCCACCAACTCCTTGTTTGATTCTTCTCTATGCCATCAATCTCATCATCGATGTCTTGAGCCCAAAATTCATTTTGTATATCCTCTTAAAAGTATATTCGATCTGGAGCTTGAGAAAACCATGCAAAAAAAAAAATAATTAGTTGTATCGACATTATAAATCTCACTAAGAGTCCTTGTTTTCTATTGTAATGCAACATCTGATGATGAATAGTTTAGTGGTGAAGGAGTTGCTTCTAGAGTTGTTATTGGTGTCTCTTGCATGGTTGAATATGAATTAAATCTTGGTTACCTCCTAGTTGTAGTTGGAGGTGTTACTTGTGCTACAACTTGTGATGCATATCAAAGATTTGAAAAGATGCAATACCTTGTTGTTATATGGTTTCATCTTTCATATTATCACGATGAATAAATTCTTCTATATTGATTGTTCTCTCTATACTTCCATTCCATGACCCATTTTAAACAAACGTAACATCTCTAGTTATCATAACCTTTCTAGTAACTCTATTAAACAACTTGTATACTTTTTTATTCTCTCGAATATCCGACAAACACAAACTTTCCTCATATTTTATCCAACTTCTTCCTTAGCTCATGATGAACATGTGCATATTCCACATAAGGAAAAATACTAAAAACAAAAACAATGTATTTGATGTTAGTTTAAGCTTGATGAGAAACTATGTTTCTAAACAAAATGTTGGACACCTTTTTAAAAGGTAAACATCAGTTCCTACAACTTCAGTCTAATACTTATTTGTAAGATGTTTTTCCTTTATCATACTTCTTTCCATTTCAAAAATGGTTCTATTATTCCTTTCTTCTACACTTTGTTATGTTGTAGTTTATACCTTGTAGTAAATTTATCATGGATTCCATGATATTTGGAAAAGTTTATAAATGCACTTTGAAACATACTAATGTCTTCTATATGTCCTAAGAGCTTTTATCTTGTATCCACTTTCCTTTTCCAATAATTCTTAAACTACTGGAATATATCAAAAACATATGATTTTTACTCCAAAAATACACCCACATCCTCCTTGTGTAATTGTTAATGAATGTTATAAAATATGAACAACCTACAATAGAAGTTGTTTAAATAGGTCCATATAAACTTGAGTGAACAATCTCAAGTGGTGCACTTTCTCTTGTTATTCTTCCCACTAGTAAAAACTCTCCATGTTTCCTCACCAAAATAAAACCTTCACAAACACTCTCTTGTTTCGAATAAAAATATATATTTTACGATATTTTTCCTATGTAAAAAACTCAAGATTCCAAAATTTAAAGGTATAAACCTAAGATGTCAAGCTATGGTTCATATTTTATAACTAATTCAAAAGATTATTAGGTTCCTTGAGTACAGAATCAACTATATTAGCGAAAGAATAAGCACATGAATGAATTGTCTTAGCACAAGAATCATTTGCATTGGTGTTGGACTCAGCGCGTGCCAAATTTTGTTGAGTGAGGGACTCCTTTACACTTGTCTAAGACTTTTTTCTTGAGCACATGACTTAATGCGGGACTAATTTGGTTTATCATAGGACTTAGATGCGGCCGAGCTATTGATTTGGCTTCAAGTAGATCTAATTTTATCTTTTTCCGAGTTGTCATATAAAGGGAACATTATATTGTTGTTCATATTCACTTTTACAATTAAATAAGTGCCAGGGATTTGTCCATAATTACACATTCATTGTCTAAAATATAAACTATGTACCCAATCTGTATAAATTGTCTATTACTCTTAAGATTGTGCTTTAAATTTGCAACATAGTAAACCTCATCCATAATTGTTTTCAACCCTTTTGGGTTAGAATAATTATTGTTCTTTTCATTTTATAGATATCATAATATTATTCCCCAATGTAACATGACTCTTTCTGACTCATCCAAACTAGAAAATAAATTTAAGTTACCTTACCCGTGTGATTACTTCAACTAGAATCCAAATACAATGCATCACATGGACTCATTTGTGATAGATTTCACTCAATAGGAAATAAAGAAGGTATTTTTTCATTAACACTTGTGCATACAATAAACATGGATCTTAGAGTATATCTTCCAACATTATTTTGATTTTTCCTTTTCTTATCATATTGCCTTTTCTTGCATTCATAAGCACAATGCCCATACTTATTGCAATAGTGACAATGGACACTTGATTATAATCATGTTTTCCTCTTCCAGTTGAGTTTGATGAACTATTTTTCCATCCCCTATATGATAGTATTCCTCTACCTCTATGTTTGAACCTTCATCTTCCTATACCATGAATTCCTGATGTCTAAAATGTAAAATCTTGATCTAAAACTGCATTTTATATATTCAACCTTTTTCATGATTTATTAGTGATGTATGCAAATTATAATTGAAATATGAATTATATTCTTAGTTTCTTCAATAACAACTACTAAGGGATTATATTTTGAAGGAAAAATCCAAAGTAATTTTTTAATAATCCTTTTTTCTTCAATAGTTTCATTGGTGCTCAAAATTGTCTCGCCCCATTTGTGCCTATGAAAACTTATTGATTTATGGCCTCTGTCATTTTCTCCTTCCCGTGTTGAGCTTGGTTAGTATTTGTTGCTATTTTTAGTCAGTTCCTGGGTTGAGGATCATGTATGGGTCCATGGTTTGCTCCTTGTTCCTTTTTTCCTCTAGAAAAGGTCTATAATTTGGGTCCCCCATTCTCTGTTCATCAAATACTCAGGTTCCCCCATGTGTTTTGTTCTCCACAGTCAGGATTTGTCTTCCTTATCATTTCTGCCCTAAGTACTTGAAGAAAATGAATGGATGTATCCCTGAAGAATGTATTTGAGCCCTATAACATTTCTAAACTTTCTGTCCTTGAAGAAAATTTCATTCCCAGGCTCAAATGGTCATTTTTCTATATTTTATGGTTTGATGGGCATTTCTCCTAGTCAAATTTGCATCCTTGTATCTACAGGGACGTGGCACCTTTTGGTTGGATGTGGCTTAGCTGGGTACTTAGAAAAATTCATGGAAATCCTTAACTCAAAATGTGTCCATGTGGAGGCACGACACTCATTTGAAGATATACTTTTGGGTTTTTCCTTGGAGTAGCACCAGAGGACACGTGGTGGCTTCTACTATTTGGCCCAGACTTAGACAAATTTTTATGCAGTTGGAGCATTTTGGTGGAACAAGACACATGGCGAGCTCATGCTCATTTAGGGTCTTTGCTTTGGGCACCATCTTGAAGTTGCGCCATGGAGACATGTGGAGGAACCGCACATGTTCGAGGACCGGCCCTTGAGTTTCATTCTAAAGGAATGCCAAGATGACACGTGGATGCCTCCGCTCACTTTGCATTTTCTTAGACTTTTCAATGACCAAAAGGAGACAGCTTCAAAGCATGACACGTGGCGCCTTCTGCTGAGCTTCAAGCATTCAGTCAGACTTTTCCAAACAGGACACATGGCGGGCCCTCATTCATTCAAGGTATCAAATTTTTGGGACTGCCTCAAGGTGCACCATGGTGACATGTGGCAGTTTGAAAATTCAAAAACGTAGGGAGGTAAACCATAAAAGGAAAATTGTATTTTTTTCCTCCTTCGAGATTAAAATTTCAAAATGGAACGCAAGCTTTGATGAGGGAAATAGTCAATGTTTTGGCCCGCTCAATGGCAGAGGTACAGGCTCTCGGGGGAAATTTGGAAAATTTTCCTTTTGAGAAAAAAGACTCAAAAGTAAAAAGGAAGCGCGGCCCTGCTCCTATCACATTTGGACACGTGTCGGGGTTATTTTCCAAGGGAAAAGTTGTGGGGAAAATTTGGAAAATTTTCCCTTTTCCTAAAAAAGAGTGTAAAATGGTAGAATCTGGGCATTGATCCTGCTCAATCACATTTGGACACATGTCGGCTCATTTCCCGAGGGTGAAGGTGCGGAGAAAAATGTTTTTTTTTCCATTTTTCCAAAAATTTGTAAAAGTCAAGGAAGCCCTGGGTCTATTCTAAGGTTTTAATCCGCCACATGGATGGACCAAATTGAAATTAAAGATCAACAACAATTGTGAGTTTAAATATGATTTTCCTCCCATTTCTCTCAAACACATTTAGAAGTGCGATTGTCCATGATTTCTTGGTCCTTTTTACATACCAAATAGAGGAGGAAGTTAATGTTGATATCTGGAGTCTAGTGGGAAGATCTAGATGACATCTTTCACCATTAAAATGGTCGACTTTCGTGCCCAATCGAATTTTCTGTTTTTATCCTCCCAAGCACAAAAGGAGTCAAATTTGAAAGACTAGGGCGAAAGTGGTTGGAAAATTGAAAGAAGAGTGATCTACTAGAGCAAGGAGTTGAATGTGGGAGGCATTTGATGAAATATACCCCCTCGAGCACTTAGAGACTTCTGTATATTTGATTTTGAGAATCACGAAAGAATCATGGAAAGCACTAGTGTCTTAAATGTTTTTTGTTTTACGAGGAAGAGGGTCTATTGTAAATGCTATAAATGGCATGAATTTTTCATGCAAAAGGGTTGGAAGTTGGAGGTAAGAGTGCTAGAGGTCGAAGAAAATTCCCAAGAGGAAAATTTGACTAAGCTTGTCATTTGAGAGTCCATCTGAGAAACTAGGTTATGTATTTTTGTATTAAGCTTTATTGTGTCAACATGGTTGCAAGTGTACAACCATTAACAAGCTTTGAGATTTCTCTAGATACTTTCACCTACTAATAGACTTAATCAAATTCAAGTTTTTTTGTGTTGTCTTGAGCAAAATGTGTTTGTTTTATTTCTGGATGTATGCAAGTAGTTTTTCTTGTTTCTATTGCAATCTTGTATTAAAATCTGATTCAATCACACAAGCCTCAATCCTTGTGATAGTTTAGTGGCATCTACAATTCCATTTCTCAAACGAGCTTTCATTTGGGATTGGAATAAATGATTTAAAATAACTTTTCTCTCATCTATTAACAAATATTGTCTATAAGTCTTTGGGTGTACCTTAGGCGTGATTTGACTCAAATCTTAATGATTTGTTGGATTTTTCTAACTCGAGCCTTTGTGATAGAATCTCAGAGATTGTGTGAAAGAGTGCTAATCTGGGCCTCCATTGAAGCACATTTTCTAGTTGAAGAGACATTTTAGCTATTCTGTGGCATTCTGTTGGTCTGACTTTCCATTTTGTAAGATTCCTCAAGGATCTGGTGAATCTAGTTTCACCCTGCCCCACCTCCCACAAAAAATTCATTTAACAACAACCAATCCTACCCATACTACCCATGTTTGTCATGTTTGTACACAAATGCATAATCTCTGTTACCAAAACATGCAGATGCAATCAGGTTCTCAAATGTCTTTAGTTACCTTTGTCTTTTTGTGAGTGAAAGTATCTCCATGATCTTGAAGTGACAACTCGTGAAAGTCAGATCTGGTGTGTTGATCATATTTTCCCAAGGTATTCTCTATAAAATTTATGCAAAAGAAGGATTTATCATTGTTCTTCAATAAATAGAGGTTACAAAATAGGTTCTCTTACCTTGGTTGAAAGGCACAACCTAAAATAGTTAGGATGAGATCATATCCTTTTAAGGTGCTACCCACTCCTTTCAAAACCTGAGTGTTAACATGCTAGATAGATTGCTTCCCAGCTACAAAATGACATACATGATCATCTATTTGCCTCTGAGTGTCTTGTCAAATCCATGATGTTGTTTGGCCTTTGAAGGAGGTTAAAGATGGGTACCAACAATTTCTCCATGGGATTTAATTTGATTTACAAATCCAATGAAAAATTTAATGAACATTTCTATAGAATTTGAATTTGTTATTGGCATATTTTGAAAATATATTCAAGTAATTGTAGTTTGGTCATTTTTAGTTCTCCTTATCCCGATAAACACCGTGTCATGCAATTTCTTCTTAACTAGTTTTTTCCAATATAAGAAGGATTCTTTCATGCATGCCTTGATGAATATTAAAAAGATACTTTTTATCTTTCTTTCGTAATTCTTGTTATCTCTCGAAGTGCACCCTTTTTGAGGGATAGAAATAGGTGTTCTAATATTTCTCTTCCTCACTTTTGCAAATACAATGGAAACACCTCAGGGTTGTGGGTATCCCTATGTTGAGGTGAGTCTCTAGGATTACAAGGCCGGTTCCTTATTGATGTATCCTAAACTTTTTTTTGGGTTTTTAAGGGTAAAAAGATGGTTGTAACTAAAATTTAAATGGGGTGATACACCAAAATTATTGAGGGATTTGACTGAGTACATGCACAATTTACTAAGAAACAAATTAAAGGAGCACGAACCAATGGGTTTCAGCTAAATCCTAAGGCAAAACACTTATGTGTTGAGGGATAAATCACAACAACACAACAAGCTAACATGCACACTAAGACTATGGAAAAAAACTAAATTTGCAAAGAAGGTAAGATAATTAATTCAAGGAATTAAAATTCACAAGAGCTAATAGAAAGATACACACCACTATAAATAATTGGAAAGGAAATAACTGGTTCTCATTCAAGGGAAAAATTGACAAAAAAATGCTTCAACACTCCTACATCAAAAAATTCCTCCTTTGTGCTTTATTAATGCACACAATATATAGCAAAAATAATTCACCCAACCCTCCTAAAAATAGGTTGTAGTCTGAACTCGCCCATGCATGCTAATTTTAGCCTTTATCATGAATAAATAAAGGAATAAAATAAACATGTTGTTTACAATGAGGCAATAATAGCCTTTAGTTCCAAAAATACACTTTAGTCAAAGTGCGATTGCCTACTTTAATTCTGAAATAATAAATAAAATTGGGTGAATATTTTGGCTAATAATAGCCCTTACTTGATGTGCAAGTATACTCCAATATGGATGAAACTTATTCTTTTTCATGTCGCTGATGATTAAATAATCATATTTAATCATCCAATGTGATAGTTGCATATTCATCCTCTTGCATTGGTCTTTTGTCTTCATCTCTAATTTGTCTTCTTGTGATCAAATGAAAAATAATCCTCTCCAAAGTGAAAATAATGCCTTTGTTTTCAATACTTTGGGAATCACTTGTTCATGTGCACATGCTAGAAATAAAATCCTCCTTTCTTTTGTATTAGGTTTCTTTAGCCAATTTTAAGGTAAAATATTTCAAGTTCCATAATTGGCCTCTCCATTGCAATCTTGGCACCTGCTTGTTTAATAATCATTGTTGATTATTTCTTTGTTTTGGAAAAGGCATGCAAAAGTTTGAATAATAATCAAATTTGATTATTACCAATCTTACCTTGGTTTAAATAGATGGCCACCTTTGAATCTAATCATTGCATAATTTATTTGGCTCCTTATAACCATGGCCCCTTTGATTATTAAATGGTTTACTTTGGAAACACTGACACATTCTATATTTTTGGTATAATCCTTTGGCATTGATTTCATCGTTGCATATATTATAGTTCGATAGAACTTAACCAAGGTCAAAACTATGAAATTATTAATTGAGACTCGGTCCCCTCCACATGATGACTTGAACCTTTCATTTTCATTGGATTATACAAAACTAGGATCGCGTTAGAGTCTTCTGGACGCTTTCCAAATTGATGCGGTTAAAACTGTGGTTTAGTTATGCACCGTAGATCTCTATACTTCATGATCTGAGAAGATTATTTAAACCTTTGGGTTAGACGGTGGTTTGCATTTTTAATCCGTTCGATCTTGTACCCTCTATCTGTGATCATTTATTTCTGACTCAGGGTATTTGAGTTATTGTTTTTGGGTTAGCATCTTGCATCATTTATTTTTGTATTGTTTGATCTCTGTTGTTGATCTGTACTTAGGACAAGTTGGGAAAAAGTGGTTGAGTTTATGGTTGAGTAAAAGAACTCAAACCCTATCATTCTTTTCATTCTGTATTTTTGATCTGTGGTTGTAGCCCTAGAAATGGTTTTTTGTGGCCTCCATTTTTATGATTCTGAGCTTAATTCTTGGCATTTTTTGCTTCTGTGAAGCTTTGTGAGAGTGGAAATTCAGCCTTGGCTGTAAATATTTGGGATTAATTTCATTTTTAAAGCCAATCAATATTTCTATGAGGTTGTGGCCACCATTATTTTATTCTTTTAATCTTTGTGATCAAGTGAATCTCAACTGTTAGTGCCAAGAAGCTAAGCTTTGTGGTTTCAAAACTAGTTTCATTCATCATTGTCATTTTTCCTCCTTATCTTCTGATACACCGTTTCTTTTATTTATTTGTGTTGTCTGGTAACGACAAGCTCGAAACATGATCTCAGCTCTCATCAATTTCTTTGCACTGTGAATATTTTCTAAGGTTTTGAAGAAATCAATTCTACATTGGTAAGTTCCTCATTTTTTCTTCAATCCTTTGTAAATTTTGATGGAAACTAGAAGTGTCGTTGACTGTAAAAGATTTATTACTTCTCTACTTTGATTTTTGATGAAAAATAGTAGGTTTTTCTGTAAACCAAGGAACAATTTACGACCATGTACAAACTCGGCCATCCTAGTCTTCTTTGTGATCCGTAACTCTGATACTCGACGTTTGATGAATCCATTGCTTTACAAACTAAAATATGGTGACCAATACTCTGTATTCTCTGAGATAGAATTTGAATGTGTTATGTTTATGTTTGTTTATTCCCAAACTGGGTTTGTTCCTTTGTTGTATAACAATGTAAGTTATTTTTCCTTATGTGCTTTCGTGATTCTTGCCTATTTAAATTCTTCTTTGAAACTCGACATGCATTTGATCTTTTAACAATTTCTTGTAGCTCGTGGGTTTCAAATTTCTTCTTCGTAGTCATTTCCACTCTTCTATTGCATGAATATTAGATCAAATCTGATTTTCCATGATAGAGTAGGAGTTTTTGATTATTTGAGTTTTACATGCCTTGAGTGTATTTTGATGACATTTCATCCCTATAATTTTCTCTGGTGAGTTTTCATTTTAATGCTTAAACTCGTTGAGTCTTTTCCAGATATGGATACTCAAGATCGTTTGGTATATTCTTGTAGAATTGTGGGTTTCTGTATATTCTTGGTTTCAAATCTTCAAGACCCTGTAATTCTATTTGGGATTTTATAAAACTCTTCTGTAACCTAGGTACTTTCAATCGAAAGTAGTACCTTTACTTTACAATTCTACTTGTATTTTTGAATAACCAGAACATATTGCATTTGTTAAGAGCCTTGGTGTATTAAATCTGTAGATCTTTTTGCAGTGTACTTTTGAAAATGAATACTGTATTTTCCTTGATTCTTTGACTTGTGATTAAAAGTTGAGTTTTGTGAAATTGTAAACTTCTGTAGCATGATTACGGTTGCACTTTTTGAATTTCTTAAAAATAATCTCTTTTTTTCTTACAATAATGAGCTGAAGATAATGAAGCTCTTCATTCTGCTAGCATACATCATTAGTTTTACTTCAGTTATGCTCAGGTCTAGCTTCTGAATGTTATGAAATAAATTTCATTATCTGAAATAGTGTGTTTGCATTGCTTCATTTCCATGAAAATTTTGAAACAAGTCCAATTTGTCAACTGTAGCTTTGATCTTGATAATATTTTACAAACCTATAATTGGAGCAATTCTTGATGATATCACTTAGTATATATATAGCTTGATGTTTTGGATCTGCTTTCTTGTTTTAAAACTGTATTGATATACTTGATCAAATATGGGCTTGATGAACTTGTTGATTTTTTGTACTTTAAGATGGATAATGTAACTCAAATAAGTTTCTTTTCAAACATGGTTGTGCTTTTGATGTCTTGGATCTATAGATAGTTGTACCTTACTATTCTTGTATCTCGAGATTTTATCAATGATACAGTCTCTTTTATTCTTTCAAACACCTGTTATCCAAAATTCACCCCCAAAGTAATTTTGATAACTTGCACAATTTATTCGGGCTTGGGCCAGCATAAATCGCTTCGCACCCAAAATCAGGTTTGGAAGGATCCCTTGGGTTTTCTCTAACTTCCCTATCCAAAGAAAAATCCAAGAAGTTAGTTAAAATTTGAAAAAATTGAAAAACTGAAGTCAAGGGCCTATTTTAGTGCAAATCGGGTCTGAGGGCTACAGATACAACCAATACGGATCATACCTGTGTTCATCATACCTAGTTCAGAGCAAAATTATAACGAGCTATTTTAATGCGGAAAAGCAAGAAAAAATTTCTTCGACGCTTAGGCCGCAAAAATCTAAAATAGTTGATCGGATAAGCGACCAAGTCAACGTGTGGTAATGGCAGAAAATCAGGTCCCTAGTGTCCCGCATGAACCCTAGACATAGGTACGAAAATAACCCGAATCACCGAAATCACCACAAGCAATGCGGATATGTCGAGATTCAATGGCCCACCTTTCTCGGTCAATGGCAGATGTGCAAGGACAGAAAATCCCAACTTCGGTGACACAGAGAAAATCGGCCCAAGCCACACAAGAACACGCAGGATAGTTGGGCCCGAAATAGCTGATTTATCTACATAAAGAAGGAATAGGAAAAGTTTGATAATCTTTACCCAAACGTCCCGGGACAAATCCAACATCCAAACCCAAAATGCAAAGGAAAATACGGATCATGAGAGCCCACATGGAACATCCCGACCCTTAACTTGAAATGGTCATAACTTTTGACCCAGAGCTCCGTTTTTCACAAAATTTAAATGCTCATTCCCACGAAATGCACTAAATCCCTGGCAAACTCAAAATATATGCTCACACTTAGAATTCTATATCTTTTAAATTTCTCAACAAAATCACACAAAATTTATACCATTGGAATCATGGCTATAAGCCCGATGAACAAAGATCAAGAAATCAAAAATTTGATGAATACCGATGACGATTTATCTGAAAATGTGTCCAGGTTCAGAAAAATGATTTTATTAGTAGTTGGGAGTGCAATTAATGAGGACAAGAAATCACTCTTTCATTACTGCAAGTTAAGGGAAATCATAGGCAGCCTTTTGCAAGTAACTTACTAGCATTCCATGTGATTTATTTCATCTTGTAAGTGGTGGGAAAGAAAATTTTGGTATTTCAATCCTCTCTCTTCCAAATTCTATAAATTGAAGTGTCGGATCATTATAAAGGGGGATATCTTTGAGTAGTAAAATTGTCATTTTGGTATTGTGAAGATGATGTCTTTGTAAGCCTTTGTAGTGGGCTTCTTACATGTTGATCCAGACCTTTCTCTTGCTTTGTAAATGAATTGTGCATGTCAATGAAGCAATAGATGCAAATTTGTGGATATTCTCTTCCCTTATCTGTGTTTATTGCATTCTTCTTGCCTCTTTATTTCACTTGCAGGTGTATTGTGCCTACCTTATGCTCTTGTAGGGATTCATTACTATTGTACATGCATGGAAATGTCATTGTGAATTTTGTCATTAGACTGTGGAGAATTGTCATCACCCTCTCTAATATGTATCTTGCTTCCATTTCCACACATTGGAAACTATTCTCATACCCTCCTTTTCTAGTGTATCACCACTTTAGTGTAGGCTTTGTTTTCATGCACTCTCTCTCCTTGTCCCTTGGAAAGTTAGATTAGGATAAGATATTTTTCCCGCATTAGAGTAGATTGTGGTAGGTAGTTTAGGACTAAGAACGAGATTTCTTCGGAAGTCTATCTCAAGTACCGAGTCCCACAACTTGGAGATAGAACCCATGTTAGCTAGTCACACACGTGAGCTTGAGCACACAAACTTGTGCAAATATAAGGGTGTTTTGATTCGGTGATAACAACACCTTTCCTTATGGAACTTTGTTTCTGTAAATGCAATGCACTTTTTAAAACTAGCAATAATGTAAAGCCTCGATTCCATGATTTTAATAAGTGCATTAATTTTCCTTTATTCATTGCATTTAACTGGACTAATATGAAAAATGTGCACACAAGAACATAACTATTTATGTATCTTCAATGTATCATTTTGATTCCTGAGGCACATATTCTTGTATTGACCTCTCTTTCTATATTTATAATAGAGCTTTGTACGTGTAATTGTATCCTAGTCTTTAAAACTATAAACATATCTTTTCCTCTACTTCTAGCTTCATAAATAATGATCTATTTATTCATAATGGTTGTCATATTATTTCTGCACTCTACCTTTCTAAAACGATATGTGGCTCTTTTTAGAATGAAATATAAATTGAAACCTTTGATAATTGGTAATGAAACATTTAAAACTACTTGATCCCAATGTTGTTCATTTGAAGCACTATCTTTCGGAAGTTGATATATCTATTTTAAATATGAAAACCATTTGCTCCATTATTTACTGATGCATCCTAAGGCATTCAGATGGTTATATAGTGAGCTATTCTTCCTCCCTTGCTTTCATTTGATGTTGGAATTGAATCCTTTTGAGCATGTGTAACTCCTTTTAATGAATGCATCATGTTGAACATGTGTACCTCCTTTTGATGAATGCATCATGTTGTATGAGTAACTTGTTACCTCATACTATTCTTTACAATGCATTGTAAGGTTGTACATGATTTCATGAATTTTTACTTGATCATATCATAATCAAGAGCTTACTTAAACAATAACATGATTGTCCTTTAATGTGAGCCCTAAAATATGTTTAGTAGTCTTCATTCAATGTTGTATCTTTTCAATGTAGTATGTTTTCTTTATATGTTGTCTGCGTACCGCACACTCAATCAAATAGTTAGAAAACAATAGGTCCTAACATCTCTTGTATAACATAGTTATTTTCTTTTCTTTATTTTATCTTTTGTCACGATTTCTATGAATGCCATGAGCTTCTGCAAGATACTACTTTCTCAATTCTGCATCTATTAATTTGATGTACCTTATGCCTCTTAATTTTAGGAGATTCATTTTCCTAAAGCTAGTAGCATAAGTATGAAGTTTTAACCCCGAGCTAAAAATTGACAATCTCCTATTTTTCTTTTAGGTATATTCATGCAATGGAATGATGCATAGAAGATGAAGATAAGGAGCTAAAGTTGGAACAATGAATACCAAGAGGAAACCCCAAGGCAATGATGGGTTCCTTCTACATTCCTTTCTTTTAGATTTATACACATGTATCTCTTATTTCAGTAGTTATAAGTTACATCCCATGAATTTTGTGGGAAACATTGAATTTATTCATGAATAAATGACACTAATTTATGTAACTAAGTTTGATACTTCTTTCTGCATTCATCTTTTATGATATGTATTGATTGTGTCCTAAAATAAACAACTAAATCACATCATTAATAACATTTAAACATAAAGGAATAGTGAAATTTTATGCACCTGTAACCTAATAATGAATTCTTCTAAATGTAATCAACAACTCTATTATCTCTTTTGGAGTTTGACATCCCACATGTATTGTGATTCATGCCTTCATCAAGGTTATGCATTGGTCCTTCAGGGCTTATGTATTTCCTTGCTTAAGACGAAAATGGAATGAAATCCTATGTGAGGTGTTGCAGTCCATAACAACACACATAGCTGCATATTGCATGTTGTTAATAAATAAATGCAACTCAAAACACTAAGAAAAATTGTATTCCTCCCCACTTGTTAGGTCCATCACATCAATTCCTTCCATTTGAAATGAAGTTTTGAGTTGCCCATTTTTACAAGCGTAAAATTGTCAACATTTATGGTGATCCTATGGGGAAAGTTTCCTGATAGCTTCAAGACCAAAGCCTTGCTCTTGTCCATTTGGCATGGAGTCAAAAGTGTATAACCAAAATCTACCCTTTTCCGAAAATATGAACTTTCTAAAACAAAAATAAAGTTGGGAAAAGATCTGGTAATCCAGATCACGTGCATGAATGCACTTATTGAAATCAAAATCTGCAATGTGTATGAAATAAAATTATTGAAAGGGAAATCATATTGTAACCTACTCTAACCAACTGCAAATTGAAGCTAAAAAAACCTGAAATAGGTAGTGAAAAGTAGCTTCCCTTTCTCAAAAATGAGGCAATGAATGCATCTTGGAAAAGGTAACATGATAAGACTGGAAATGAAACATGTACCTTTAATTTGTTCATAAGATCATTCTAATAGATGAGAAACACTTCTATTTGATTTGTAAGTTGTTCTGAGAGGTTTGGGGGTTGAACATGAAACTCTACTTTCTACTTTAAAACCGCAATAACTCTGGTACTATTGTAATTTTTTGCAAAACAACCAAATAACGAATAGGAAAAGGCCTCCTAACCATTGGTAAATTTATTTTTTTGATCTGATTTGTTCCTTTGATCTGCACTATCTCGTTGATTTTTTTCACTACTATGTACATTCTCGAGGTTGATCTCAAAACTATTTTTCGGTTATCATGACTGATTTTTCAGCATTATCGCATTCAATTTATCATCATTCTTTCGGTGTATTGATATTTTGAAAATGGGAAAGAATGGATCTACATCAATTGGAATTTATTGGTCCTTTTAAGATCGAAAAGGCTCTTTGTTCGAAAAGACAAATGGTGAAACTGTAAAACTAGTAAGTTCTATGGGTTGTTCTTCATCGATACAATCTTCCAAATTTTATAAGAAATCCACCTCTTCACTATTATATTTGCACCACATTCTATTTTTATTTCAACCTCCTTGCACTCCTCTTCATTTAAAATTGATTCTTCATCATTTTCTGACTTTCTAAGATGTGATGGATCAATAACTAGTGTGAGTATGGTGCCTTCAAGCACACTACACTTAGAATATGAATACTGCTTATCATCTTCCACTTTTTCTTGATTTTCCACAAAATAAAACTTTACCTCTTGCATGGGTTCTTCCTCTAGCTCTAAAATATGACTAAACCGAAACTTTGAAACCCATTCGCGCATGTTCTCCGCAAAAAATCCAACCTTCTATTTTCTATAGTTGGTTGGCCCCCTTACTAATATAATGATTTTATCCTTCATGAATTAGTACTACGATGAAGGAGGAGGGGTGGGCTTGATTTCATTGAATTGACAAATTTTGAATAAGAGACTGGGGTACTAAGTTTTTATGAAAGGGTATGGGATCGAAACAACAAAAAAATGAAATGTTGGAAACAAATATTTCCTTTCAATGTGTGATGGTGGAATGGAAGGATCGTAGACTATAACAATGTAAAAATTTAGAAATTGATGAATAGGTTACATTGGCTTACCAGAAGGTATGTGGGCACTTGATTCTAATAAGGAAGGTAACTGGGAGCATCCTGTTGACAAGGTTACTTAAGTTGATGCCTATTATTGTCTAATTCTTGCAGCTTTTAAAGAAAAAAAGACATTTGATTAATAGTTTAATGCATTACCTCAAGGCTTTGTTTTGGATTAAGCCAACTAGTTGTAGGACCTCCCCATTGATAGGGCTGCCTAAGACTAGGTTGTTTAGCTTGCAATTTTTGTATCAACCGCACTATCGATTTCCATGGTTTTTCCATTTCATGAATTCTACCTTCAATCTCTTCCTCATGTGGATAATCAACATAACCCTCTCAGTATAACCTTGGTCTTTGACATCATAACCCTTATCATACCGATAATCATAATGATGTGCATTTTGATAAGGGTCATAGTATTGATTTGGTTGGGAAAATGGATGATAAGAAAGTGGATATGTCGATACAACTATTGGATTAAAAAATTCATGAGGAATTGATGTCATGATTACATGACCTCATCAAAGATGTAAAAATAGAAAAATAGGTCTGTTGGTCATGAAAATAGGCTGAAAATAGAAAAATAACATATCTGTATTTTCTTGAAAAATACCCGAAAAGTTGCATAAATAAAGAATTTGATGATGAAAAAGCTACACCAATATGAAATCAGATCTACTGAGTCTCCAGATGAGTTCTGATTTAAATTTTCAAACTTCAAAATGCATTAATATTTGTTCTTGTCCTACTTGAGCATACCCAAAACTATTATGCATGGTGGCTAATCTACTTGAATCATGGAACATCTTCGAAAAGTAAAACTTAAATCTCTTTGATGTCTCATCGGGTGTGCAAAAACTTTTATCTCTTAGAAGTGCACCTAGTTGAGGGATAACAAAAGGGGTTCTAAGCTTGTTCTTCCCTCACTTCTGAATATATAATGGAAACACCTCAGGGTTTTGGGTATCCCTATGTTGAGGTATGTCTCTCGGATTACAAAGTTAATTACTTATTGATGTATCTTAAACTAATTTTTTGGTGTTTCAAGGGTAAATGGATGGCTGAAACTGAAATGCAATGGGAGTGATACACTAAAATTATTGAGGGATTGAAATGAGTATATGCACAATTTACGAGAACAAATTAAAGGATCATGAACAAATGGGTTTTGGATAAATCCTACGGAAAAACACTTATGTGTTGAGGGAAAATTCATAACAAAACAACATTGAACATGCACACTAAGACTATGCGGGAAACACTAAATTTTCAACAAGGTAAGATAATTAATTTAAGGAATTAAAATTCACAAGAGCTTATAGGAATATACACAACAATGAAAATAATTGGAAAGTCAACAACTGGTTCACATTCAAGGGAAAAAATGGCAAAAAAATTTCTTTAGTATTCCTACATTTAAAAAGTCCTCCTTGTGCCTTGCCATTACACACAATATATAGCAAAAAAAAATCACCCAACCCTCCCAAAAATAGGGTGCAATATGAAATCACCAATGCATGCTAATTTTATCATTTATAATGAATAAATAAAGGAATAAAAATAACTATCCTTTTTATAATGAGGCAATGATAGCCTTAGTCCCAAGAATACACTTTAGTCAAAGTGTAGTTGACTACTTTAATTCTTAAATAATAGATAAACTTGGGTGAATATTTTGGCTAATAATATCCCTTGCTTGGTATGAAAGCCTTATCCACTATGCATGAACTATTTTGTTTGTGTTGTAGGTGATGATAAAATAATCATACTTAATTCTCTTCTGTGACACTTGCATATTAATACACTTCCAATGATAAATTTTTCTCATCTCTTATTTGTCCTCTTGTGATGGCGTGTAAAATATATCTTGTGAAAAAAATAATGCTTTTTATTTCACCTAACAAGTGTAAATATATCTTCACTTTGGGTGGGGACCACCTATCCATGTGCATAAGTTAACTTTTGTCTCCTTCCCTATACATGATTCTTTTGGCAAGATTAAGGTACTTTTGCAATTTTTTTAAGATAAGAATATTCTTGACCTTAGGATATATATCAATTGCTATGATGTGGGGATTTTTATTTACATGGCCCATAATTATATTATAATTAATCCCCCCCTCCTTTTATTTGGGCATGTAATACTATACTCTAACCTTTCCTTTGATTTAGCATTATACGATGATACTTTTAGTATTTGATAAAAATCTAGCATGAATAACTATATAGAACTTGTCAAAGGTTAAAGCAATGATTGATGTTTGATTGGGACCTTTTTCCCCTCCACACAATTCTATGAGCCTTTTTTATGTTGGTGAAGATTTGAATTTAACCCTGGTTAGGGTTTCACAATTGTTTGCCACATATGTACTTGTAGAACCATGGTAAATTTTCATTGACTTGGTGATTTGCATGGAATTTGATGATTGGTTTTCAACCACTAATCTTTTTCCTTGATTAATCCTCACTTTCAATGCTTTAACCTTTACTTGTAATTGGTCGAGCCGTGGTAACTTGGTGGATTTTGCATTCAAAGTGGTAAAGGATCTTGGCAGCTTTATTTACATACCTTTATTATAAAACCATTTATTGCTAACTTTCGGGTGGTTTGGAATGTAAAAATTTTAACCCTAATCATTTTCCTCATTTTTAGCTCTATTTGAGCTAAAGAAAGGTCTATGCAAAACATTTTCCCGCATTGTTGAATGTTTCTAAGCTCACTGTGAATGCTTATGTGCATGAATTTTATGATTTTTTAGACCTTTTGAGCTCACTATGATTATTTTGTGTCTTTCATTAAAGGGCTTAGTTCTATGTGTAAATAAAATTATACTATGTTAACTCAAAGTTTGTCGTTATTTGTTGGGAATGTAAGATTTGGTTCTTTTACCTACAATGCCTCCATTTTGTGATTTCTTCGGGCCTTTGGTCTCTGCATTTTATAATAATGAAACCTTTCTTGGTTTTCTTACTTTTCCAACTATCTTGATGTGACATTAAGCTAAATATGAGATATGGGTATCTGATTTTGGGTCTACCATCGAGGGTTTCTTGAGTTCAACCTAACTCTAGTATTTTTATGCTCTCCTTTTACGTAAAAGATGATTATCCTTTATGGCCATGTAATGAAAGAAATATTTATATCTTCTACAAAAATTCTTTGGGTTGTGTTTTGGTTACTAGCCATATTTAGATTTGGGCCTAGAATTTTTATTCTTCAGTCAATACTATTTACAAAGAAAAAGGGATATGTTTAAGCTTTCCATTCTTGAAAAATATGGTGCCATTCTTGAGGGTTTTGACCTCTTTTCTCTATATTCCTTTGTATTTGTTTCTGCGACAATACATGGCTATTTCAAGCATGGAAAAGTATCTCTAGAACTCCCTGGTACTTTGTACTTGATCAATTATTTGAGCTTGAAAAGTATTATTTACTTCATTTTGAAAGCTCAAATATTGTAGAGTAGTGTTATTGTATTTTGATGCATTTCTATTCATGGCTATCATTATTTCTTTATTCATGTATATCTGGTCTATTGTGGCTTACATGCTGATATGGAAAGCTAATTTTGTGGATCTTAAAAGATTTCCTTTTATTTCCATCTGGTAAGTTTTGATCGGAAATTTTCCAGATATGGGTATTTGAAAATCTATGTTATTTTCATTCTTTTCTTTATATGTTGATTATAGAGGATTGTTTTAGAGATCACTCCTTTTTAGTAGGGTTCTTTTCTATAACTCAAGTTTGATTTACATATTGAAATTTGTTGAAGTGGATGCAATCTTTTTGGTTTAGAAAGAACACTTAAGTTTTATGTAGTACTTTCCCATTTATGAGCTGATGAAATGGTAGTATAGTTATGTCCGATCTAAACATAACCAAATCTGCATAGTTGATGGGGTAATCTCGAACCGAACTAGGGAACTCTTTCCTAAAAATTTGATGCATTTATGTTGATGTCACTACTATGGCTTTGAATCTGTAGTTGCTTAACCTAAAGACCATTTAGTATCTTTTTTTCTTGTATCATTGAGTGTTGAAGATGATCCTTTGATGCACAACTATAGATTGTAACTTTCAATTCCATCTATGATTTTAAATATTGTACTTGTTTTCATGAAATGGTTGTTGTAAATCAACTTTTGAAAGGACTCGAAACACATGTTTCTATTGAAAAAGCATTACCAATTTTTCCACTTGTGGTTTATATTTTGATTTCACACTTGAGTGATTGACATGTGAGTTTAAATCCTCTAACCTTTATGCTTTGAGAAACTCTACATTTTAACCATATGTGTAGTTGTACTTTGTAGTATGTATGAAACACAATTGTGAGATGATTACTTGAGTTTTGCAAACTGCGTTTGAGGTATTTGATGATTAATTAAGCTCTATTTTCATACATCTCTTTCATTAATTTAGTCTAAGTTGGTTACATGTTGGCTTACATAAACAACATTTATAATGTACCCATTGTTGTTTTTAACAAAATATTGAAACATGGACAATTATGATCTTCTCTATCCATTCCATTTATGTGCTTAGATACTTACTATATATGATTAAATAATCACCTCCAGATGATTGTGTTTTAGTCACTATGCAATTCCAAAATGGTGAACAATGGCATTATTCTTTTCATCCTACTTGAAGAGAGTGCATTTTTGCCTCTACAACCCCGAAAGTGATATTGTAGCTTTACATGTATAACTGAGTTTGTATTTTATTGAAAGGATTTTTGTTATCCTTAGTTTTGTTCCATCGATACTTGTAAATTTTAATTGCTAAAAACAACTGAAAATGGACTCTTGAATGATGGAATTCTATACTTGTATCTTTCCCTTTTAAGACTGTCTCAACCTCGTATAGTATCTTGGAATGCATATGTCTAGACTAAATCCTTTCCCCCTATACTCACGTTTTGTAATGTTGATGCTTTTGTTCCCATCAAAAAGGGAAGAAATTTTAAACCGTACCTTGATCATATGAGCTAATTATACTTGATATAACTCCAATATGTACTAAATCTCTCTTAGCCTTAAATATAGACTACAAATGTACAAGGGAAAAAACTCATGGAAGTTGTACCTTAATTTTCTTTCCTGTACTTGCACCTTCAATCTGAACTACAATTATGATTGTACTTGATCAGTATAGGATGTGTGCATTACTTTGACTTGAATGTTCATAAAGTACCATGCAATGATTGCTTTCTGTTTGGTATCATCAATACTTAATTTCTTGGAAAGTTCTATCTGTTTTCATGAATACAATAGTCAATAATTTCCTATCTTTCTACACATACCTCCTTAATTTTGTATCCGTTAGTTTGACGTACCTTATGCCTCTTGATCTTAGGAGATTCATTTTCTTGAAGCTAGATAGCACATGAATACAGATTAAACCCTAAGTTCAGTAACTTATGTCTTTTCTTTTTCTCTTTTAGGTACATTGATGGACTAGATGATGTAGAAGATGAAGATGAAGGAGCTGGAACTAGAGCAATGAAGAACGAAAGAAAACCCAAAGGCAATGATGGGTTTCTTCTATATTCCTTTTCTTTTAGTTTTATGTACATGTATCTCTTATTTTAGTAGTCATAAGTTACATCCCACGGCTTGTGTGGGAAACATTGAATTTCCTCATGAATAAATGATAATATTTCTATAATTGAGTTCTGTACTTAATTTTACTTTCATCTCTTAAGATATGAAATGATATAAAATGAATTGAACAACTTAATAACATACTTAATAATACTTAATCATAGAAAATGATAAAATTTAAAATAAATGTAACCTAATAATGAACATATGTAATCAGTAACTCTGTTTGATGTTATGGGATGTAAAATCCCACATATCCTCTGATTCTCGCCTTCATCAAATGGTAGCATATGTGAGGTGTTATATTCTGTAACAACATACATAGCTAGAGATTACATGTTTTTAATTAATTTATGCAAGCTGAAAACACTGAGAAAATTGTATGTACCCCCTTTCGTTAGGTTCATCCATCAATTTCTTTCATCTGAAACAAAGTTTCGAGTTGCCCATTTCTGCATGAATGAAAAAAGTGTCAACAATTCCTTTAAAGTGTATTTCTTTGTCTATGATACTATAGAATACATTATTGCATCTATAGGATTTGTGTACCCATTCTCTACAATCTTCACGCATCCTCGGATCTTAATAGTTCCTTCATTGTTAGAAACCAATACTCGTAATTATTTTTATTCAACCGAGGTGTTTGCAAACCTGATAAAGGAAAATTGGATGTAGAAGCAATAACGCAATGCATCGCAAATTTAATAACTTTCTAAAAAATAACACTATGATACTTATTTTTGTTAATTATTTGTCTTAAAAAGTTAACAACAATAAACTTTGTTATTGTTAACAGGGCTTTACCTTGTCTATAGGCTTTGGAGGAAAAATGCAGGGCCACTCCATGGGAGAGAAAAAATATTTCTTAGATGTAGCCAGATCTGTTAGGTGACTTCTAAAAAAACCCATGGATTACATTAAGTGGAATTCATTGGTTTCTTTTGGGGACGAAGTAGTTGAATATGAATATTTATTGTAAATTCATGGCTTGATCTATAGGTTCAATAAATTCTTCCCGAGACTTCCTACGCTCCATAAATGGATCTCGAATAATGATGCCTTTTCATATAAGGTATAGTCAATATTTAAACCTCATCTTGTGGAATTTTCATAATTGTCTTTGACAATCCCTCTAATAAGGAGTTTTTTTTGTTAAATTATGGGAATTTTAGTCTCATCTCCTATTATTGAAGCCATGGTTCCCTCTTTTCAACCCCATAATAGAAACCTTTAATACCATACCTATCTAGATAATACTACCTTATCTCCCTCTATAATTCTAGGGGAAGATAGGTTTTTTGATATTGGTAATGTTTTGGGAAGGTTTTTAGTTGTAAGTCCTAAAACTAAATTTTTTGACCACACTACATACACTCGTATACTTGTGAATATGGAAAAAACTATTAAACTTATAGCTACAATAGAGCTTAAAGTAAAGAATATAACTGGAAAAAAATATAGATTACGAAGTCTTTCTATTTAGATACAAAACATACTTTTCTCTCAAACATTTGGCCTATGACTCACACATTATTAAAAAACATATTAAGGGTGGATTTTTTATTATGGATGTATTTTAATCTAAATCATTTATTTTTCAAATGAATTATGGATAGTGACAACGAAAATGAATCAATTAGTCAAGAGGATGCTTTCGCGTTTCGTGAAGAGCAAAAATGTGAGGAAAATGTATTTTCCTTAAGCCCAGATTAAGAAATTTTCTTAAATCAAGATTAACGTGACACATATTATAGAAGAGGAGGATGTCACTATGCCTCACCTCCTGCAAAACATGAAAATAAATAGTTCAAAAAATAAGGTGATTATAAAAATTCTTCTACTAGTTCATCAAGATGAAAATGCATATTCAAATGAAGGTGAAGGATGGATGGTCATGAAAAAAAAGAAAGGGAAAGCCTTTAATGAACCTCTAAAGATGAGCCTTGCATATCAAAAGGTGAAGGCCCATGGAAGAAAGGAATGCTTTTAGTGGGTGGTCGATGGCTTTGAACTTCCTGCTATGGGGGAATTTCTTTACCTTTTGTGTGTTTTCTTCTCGCTTCTTGATTAGGTTTTTTGGTTGTTTCTTTAATGGTCTTTTAAAGCCCTGCCTCACTATTTATATTTTGATATTTAATGATTACCTTTCGGTTTTACAGGGGTTTTTGATCCCTTCAAATGAATTCTTTACCTAATAAAAATAATAGTTATTTTTTCTATATTTATACTACACTTACATAGTTAAATAGTGCCTCCCGATTGATATCTCTCACCGTATTTTAGATAGATGTATTTTAGATAGACGTATTTTAGAAACACCAATAGATATCAATTTTAAGTCTCTAATATTAAAATTCATATATACCATATTGATTAGTAATTTCAGTACACTTTTACAATATTTTCTAAGAGAAAAAATATATCAAAAAGGAAGCTTGAACTCTACTCTATAATTACTTGCGTCGAGAGCCATTCTACAATGGAAGACAAGGTTGTAATGGAGTGAATTTTTCAATTTTATTCTAGACATTAAATTTAACATTCATTTGAGAGTCATGTGATTGTTCATTCATAAATTTGATTTGTATTCGGTCTTACTTAAATAATTTTATTTATTTATTCTTAGAGAAGTGAATGAAAAAATAGTAATACCTTGGTCATGTAGTAATGTTTGGATTTTTTTCTTGAATAGATATTTTAGAGATCGACACAATCTTTTCCAAAAATCAATGGGAAATCGAAACATAATTTAATGAAGTTGTTGTTCAAAAATTTATGTAAAAATAAAACCTAAAAACCTTAAAATTAATATTTATTGATGTATTTCATATAGATACATTTATTATAATATAATTATTATATTATATTTATTTTAATTGTTTCTTATTTCGTATTCTTATACTACATTTGCATAGTTATATAGGTGTGTCATGATTGATATCTTTCAATTTATTTTACATATATGTATTTAAGATATCAATACTAGTATATTATTATTCTAAGATTGAGTTATGAAAATAATCCAACAAATAATTAGATGAAGGTAAAAAATATGTCAAATTTAACATACAAAATATAAATGTCATGGTTACATCATTAGATTCACTCATTACTATCACTAGTACAAGTGTTTTAAATGAATCTATTTTTAAAATGTCAATAAATATCAATCTCAAGACTCTTGTATTACATTTTACACTCTTATTTTAGGTTTTACACATATTATGTTGATTGATAAATTTATTTCATACTCTTCATTTTATTTTTAGTGAAAAAGAAACATTTTTAAAAAAAAAATCTATTATATAATGTGGATATTATTAAATTATGATTAACTTCATAAATATGTAAAAACTATTAAATGTTGATAAAAATAGATCTCAAATTAATATAAAATACAAAAAATACATAATAAATTTATTAAATTGTAACCTCTTAGAAATTATGAAGTGTTATATAGTAAACAAAAATCAAATACAAAATAAAAACCAACGTATTTTCTCAAACCAACACCATTATTCATAAACTATATTAATTTTTCAATTCTATTAGAGGTTCAAATCACTATAATTCAAGATGTGCGTGCAACACTTTGTATTTCTACCTATGCATATTACAAAAAATTACAATTGATTTCTTATATAAAAACCTCTAAATATAACAACCTACAACCATAAAACATAACTTTTTGAATAATATAACCGCATTCTAAATTCTACCGCATGATGTGCATGCATAAAACAAATTGATTTTTGTTATTTAATTGACTCTATCTATTTCTTAAAATAGAACTCTAAATCAAATGTTGTCCATACCAAATTAAAATTTCATAAACATGCCACAAGAGATATTACTCATGCATTACACATGCATGTACCAACACTCTTCCTTAATTTTAACTTTGTCGCTTTCATTATTCTCGGAGTAGCGTTTGTTTTTCCAAATATGCCATATGCAAGATCGAAAAATCCCAAACAACTTCATAAATATTTTAAAAAATCATTTTCCATAAACTTTATAAAAATATCAATGAATCGATCTTTAGATCGAGAAAAATTCAAGACAATTTTTCTTGTTGTTAACCAACTCCGTGAGGAAATGATAACTCATATCAATATTCTTACTACTCTTGTGAAAAACGTGATTTTTAGACAATGTTATTGTTGGGATGTTGTAAGAACAATTTTGAGTAGCGTCCTCTTGATTCTCCTCTCGAATATTTCAACACTCTTCTCATCCACACAACTTGACACATTTCTTTTCTTTGTTGCTACATACTCTACCTATGCTTAGAGATAACGTGACAATAGGTTGCTTCTTTGATTCCCATATAACAACTACTGTTCCAAAGTGAAAAGTATAACAAGAGGTACTTTTCATGTCATCTATAATTCTAGCACTCTCACTACCTATATAACCAATTAGTTTGAACTCATTTTAAGTTGAATATAGAATTCCATGATTCTTTGTTCCACACACATACATCAAAATCCTTTTTCCATATTTTGAATGTGAATGTTTTTGAGATTCCATAAACCTAGATATGAGGGTCACACCATACATAATATTAGACCTTGCGGCCACAAATACATGAGACTTCCAACTAACCTTTTTAACAATGTTGGATCCAAAATGATCCGTTGTCTTCTTTTAAAATTCAAACCTACTACAAAAGGTGTTAGCATTGGACTACAATTAAACATGTTAAAACTCTTCAAAACATCAATAATATACTTTTCTTGTGAAATAAAATCTCCACCTTCTAATTTTCAAACTTCAATGCCCAAAACATAATGCATAAGAACTAGATCTCTCATCTCAAATTCCTTATTTATGATTGATTTGAAGGACTCTATAGATAGATTTACAATAATGATCAAATAATGTACATATAAATAAATAGTCATAATCTTAACTTGGTCATTTATCTTGGTGTATAGATTAATCTCGTTTTTGCTCCTATTGAAATCATTCTCAATGAAGTAAGAATCAATTCTATTGTACTAAGCTCTAGTTTCTTGCTTACGAATATAGAGCAATAATTTCAACATGTATGCCTTTCCTTCATGTCCTTCAATATCATAACCTTCTAGATGCTTCACATAAACTTCCTCTTCAAGAAAACCATTCAAAAATGTTGATTTTACATCCATCTAATAAATAGGACATTTATTTTGAGCTTCAATTGCTAAAATAATTCTTACCATGTTCAAACATGTTGTTGGTGCAAACATTTCATTGTAATAAACACAATATTGTTTTGGTAAACCTATTTCCACCAGCCTTGATTAATGTTTCTGTCCTTTTCCATCTATATTATATTTGGTCTTGTAGACCCAATTCACTCTTATCATGTCCTTTCCTTTTGGAAGATCCAAAAATGCCATTTCGATTTTTCTCTATAGTGTTTATTGCATCATACATGGCTTGTTACCAAACTTCATTGTTTATAGACTCTTCAAATAATAATGGATCTAAATCTTGAGAAAAAATGTAAAAACTAAAAATAAATTAAATGTATCAACATTATAAATCTCATTAAGACTCCTTGTCTTTTCTTTAAAACGACTATCGATGATGGACTATTGTTTTAGTCATGGAGTTTCTTATGGTGTCTCTTGCATGGCTAAAGATGAAAAACTATTGGAGATATCCTAACTTTAGAAGGAGGTGTAGCTTGTGCTACAACTTTTGATTCATGTCAAGGATTCAAAGAAGATACAATACCCTGTTGTTCTCAAGTTTCATCCACCATATCATTATGTAGAATAACTACTTCTATACTAAAGGTTTTTCTCTATACTTCCACCCCATGCTTCATTTTCAATGAAATGTACATCTTTCCTAATCACAACGTTTCTAGAGTCTGAATTATACAAATCATATGTTTTTCTATTCTCCGAATAAGCAAAAAATATGCACTTTTCTCCTTTTTTGTCTAACTTCTTCCTTATCCGATTCAACACATGTGCATATACCACAAAACCAAAATTTATAAAATTTGAAATAATGTGTTTCATGTTAGTCCAATCTTGTTGAGGAATCATGTTCCTAACAATTTTTTTAGACACCTATTTAAAATATAAACAATAGTTACTACTACTTCTATATAATACTCATTTGTAAGATATTTTTCCTTCATCATAATTCTAGTCATTTATGTTGAAAAAAAATCACGCACTTTGATTCATTATTTATTCTTGGTCTCATAATACTATTCATATGGTTGTTAAGTCAAAATAGTATTAATTAATCCATGTCTTTAACATTCTATTTATTTTCTAAAGCTAATTTAGATCTTACACCTAAACTAGCCCAATCTATATTATTCATTTTGCATTTTCCCTATTTCTAATTGGGGTAACCTAGGTGACTTGGCCCCCTCTAGTGCGCTGATCATATTTACACATTCCTCTCACTTTTTGGGTACTTAATAGTCATTTGAGATTCTTATATTTTTGGTGGTCGGCCTTTTCGGGGTTCATTACGAAATTAAAGAAAGGGAACCATATAAATATAAAGTTATGTGACCATAATGAGGGACCAAACACTAAGAATTTACTCTCACCACATAAGGTTACATCAATCAAAGACATGTACATCTACATTTACATCCATCGAGCACAATCATAAGGCACAAAAGGATGGTTCATATGCATAATAATTCATAGGAGGGGGATATATTGTTTCCATGAACACAATTACTAAATTTTACATCTAGTTACTTTCTCGTTACATCAAAAAGTAAAACTAGCACAAGAGCACCTATGAAAAAATTCCACACACACATACCTAGACCTACATTGGGTCTGAGATGTAGTGCAATGACAAATGATAAGTCCATTCATTTAGCAGTTGATAATAGTACAACCCCTTTATATGCATCTTTTTAAAAGGGTTTTTATGCTTTTCTTGGGGTTTTGTAGGTGATGTCTTAGTACAAGGTTACCAATAGTTTTCTAATCATAAAGTGACATTCACATGAAAGTAAGCGAACATAGGAGAAAACTCAAATGACACCTCATAGTAGGTTTTATGGTCATTTTCGTCCGATCGGGGTTCCCGTGAGCTCGCACTGGGTGCCCACGGTCACCCCTATCTAACTCTAGGGACTTCAATCTAGTAAGACAATATATATATAAACTTTTTAGGCTCCTATATGAATGTTTCCTCATCTTATTAATCCAATCTCCACTGTACCATAGTAGTGTGACATCATTGAGTCAACTAAGTAATTGTAAAAAAATTTGCACATTAGGGTTTTTACACTTCATTGCTTAACTTGTTTGCTTCATTACTTCATTTATTCGGTAATTTTACTGCTACTATAACATTATATTACACTAGAATAATCTAATGTAGTTAATCTATTTTGTGAACCCAAACTCGATCTTCACACTCTTAGGATCCTCGTTGATTTTTTTATACTTTTGAATGCTATAATTTTATCCTCATGAATATCTCTATCCATGCTTATTTATAGATTCATCATGATTGTATTAATAAAATAAAATCATATTTGGCTACTACCTATTATCCTCCTCACACATCACCCAAATATCATGTATACCACAAGTTTACTCTCACCTTATCTCTTAATGAAGATAAAATCAATTTCACATCGATGAACTAACTTCTCAAGCAATGTTAGAGCATGACCCCCATTATATATTAAGGTTTTTATTAATAATATTGTGGTCAAATGTGCCTTAGTAGAAAATGGATCTAGCCTTAACATTTGAAAGGTCACCTTTCTTCATCACTTAAGTCTTTTTGAAAGTCGTTTAGCTCCTTCATTAGTCTTCATTCATGGATTTGACAAGATTCCCAAGAGTTTCTTAGGAAATATTACCCTTGATGTCACCATTGGTCCATGTACAATCACTATTCCATACCATCTCATGCCCAATAACCTAAATTATAACATTCTTCTTAGGAAGCCATGGATCCATAACATGCATGTGGTCCCTTCTATCTTACAGACACAACTTAAATTCTGAGATAAGGGATTTGTTTATGATGTTCGGACAATCCATCACCTTTCGCATATTGTAATTCTATTGACCAATCCAGATTATACCCCTAGTTCTTCCGATGTTATTGGAGACTTTTCTAAATATGGGTTAGAATATGAATGCTTATGTTGTTGTGGTTTCTCCAATACAAACACAAAGTTAACAAGTACTTGGAATAACATCACTTTTGGATTTTCCCATGTAATCTAATAAATTTGTCCTACCCATACCACCTTACACACATCTTCACTTGGTGATCCATCTGGAATTCATTAGTGGTAATACTTCTATCGTGGGATACTTTAGGAACCTTTTCAACTGATAATTCTCTCTTAGAACACATGGGGTTTATGACCACTTTCCTTATTTTCACCATAAAATGGGTTGTTTACCATCACTTCAAACTACAACTTTCTTTTGAGATCCCATTACACCTACTCACGATATCGACTCTCCTAACACTATTCCTCTGATTCATACATCAAAGATCGTTCTTCCATTTATAATGAAGAAACCATCTAATATAACCTAGGAACATCTAAAAATTCAACCATTATTTTGTTACCTACCTCTCACATGCCTAGTGAACAAAAATATATCAAGCAAGTATTACACGACTTCTATGAAAGTTTTTGCATGGAACTACGGTGATATTCTAAGTATTGACCCATTTGTTGTAATGCATAATATTTTCCGAACCCCGATACAAAACCACCAATAAAAAATCCACAAAATGCAGCCAAAGTCGGCACTCTTAGTAAAGGAAGAAATCCAAAAGGTACTCGATGTTGTTTTTATTCGAGATATTGATCATCCCGAATGGGTATCTCTCATTGTACCCATCATGAAACCATATGGTTTCATCTATTGTTACATAGATTTTTATGATTTAAATAAATCTTCTTCAAAGGATATTTTCCCTTTACCTCATATTGACGCCATTATTGACTGTAACATCAGCTATGATATCCTCTCTTTCATGTATGGTTTCGTAGGCTACGATTAAATCAAATTCAACCTCGTTGATCAAGATAAGACTTCCTTTAAACACCTTTGGGAATTTTTTTGTTACACTATCGGGCCCTTTGTCTTTAAGAATGTTGTGGACACTTGACAAAGAGAAATTATGCATATATTTTATGATTATAGTCACAATATTATCGAAGATTTTGTTTGTGACATCTTAGATAAGCCCATACATTATTCCAACCATGAAAAGATATACAAACTTTGTTTGAGTTCTTACATCAATACCATGTCCTCAATCCCAATAATTTGTTTTCAAGGTCACAATTGGTATAAATCATCTTGAGACGTGGCATTGAAATTGACCCAACAAGATTAAACCCATTATTGAAATGCCTCCACCTAAAGATCTATATCAAATATGATCATTATAAGGAAAAATTCAAGGTATTCAGTGATTCATTACACAACTTGTTGATAAAACTTAAGCATTTACACATGTCATGAAGAAAGATAATAATTTTGTATGGGATGAGAAATTCCATCAAACATTTGAGGAAATAAAGGCACATCTTCTACACCCAAAAGTCTTAGTTCCTCTGCTAGCTAAAAAACCTTTATTATTGTACATTTTTGCAACATTTCATGCCTTAGGGGATCTTCTCATAGAACATGATGATTCTAAGCATGAAAGAGAAATCTACTAAATTTGTAAAACATTTCTCTTACAAATACAACTATGGTTACATTCAAAAAATATGCCTCATCCTTGTTTTTTCGCAGATAAATTGCATCATTATCTCCTTAACAATGAGGTGCATATCTTAAAAAGGTTAATCTTTTATGATACCTCTAGTCATGTACACATCTGTCAAGGCATATAGCATGTTGGGTTATTCTTCTCACTAAATTTGATTTTAAGTTTATACCAAAAAAATTTATTAACTGAAAATCATTGTTAAGTAATTATCCCAAGAACCCCTTCTTGATGCATCTCATATTTAGGAATCCTTTCGTGATGATTTTACTACCTATGTCATTTATTTTTACATATGGATTATGCAGTTTTATGGGTATTATTGTCTATTTGGAGCAAGGGTCGAGATAGTCTTCATCACCTCATAGGGTGATCCACTACCCTTTACATATCAATTAGGTTTTTCCTATACAAATAACATCATTGAATACGAGGCCCTTAATATTTTCCTTATGACCACTCAAAAACTACTCATTCACAACCTATCCATACATAGTGATTCTCAAATTGTCATCAACCAAGTAAATAATACATATAACTCAAAGAAGAACACTTAATACCATGTAACATACTTGTCAAAGATCTCTAGGCTACATTTTAGAGTTACACTATCACTACCATTCCTTACGTAAGGATAATAGTCATGCAGAAATGATGGCTAGTATTATACCGCTCATCCCAAAATATATAATGATGAGGAGGACACATTTATCATTACACATTTTTGACTTCCTTCTATTTCTGCTTTACCTTTTTGTATCTTGTGTCGTCACGCACAATCATGAAAATCCTGAATGGTTTACTCCCATTTATAATTTCTTATACAAAAAAAACACTCGTACTAATGTGTAACCAAATTAACCTCATCATTTGTGACGTGAGGCTACTCATTATGTCATTGTTAGCTTATAATTGTTTAAACATGCACTTGATGGTCGATTCTTACATTCCTTAGGGCTTGGTGATTTCCCTATTGCCATTTCACAAATCCATGACATCCTGTGTGGTGGTCATTTCTTTGGAAAATCCATTTCTCAAAAGCTTTTACGTCAAGGATATATTTGGCCTACCATGGAACAAGATTTCCTTGAATACACTACTCACTGTGAGAAGTGTAGAAATCATGGTAACCTTCATTACACACCTTCCCGTGACCTAAAACCTACTCCCGCCACATTTTCACTCTCTATTTGGGTATTTTATCTCATTGGCATGATAAATCTGGAATCTAGGGATGGAAATAAGATCATTCTCACTACTATAGAATATTTTACAAAATTGGTTGAAGTAGCCCCACTACAAACAAAAATTGGCACGAGATATCTACGGTTTCCTAACCACTCATATTATTATGCCCTTTGGAATGTCATATATTTCAAATAATGAATCCCCTTTAAGAATAAGTATGTGAAAATTGTTTGTGAAAAGTTTAAAATCAAACAATATTTCTCTACTCATTACCACCCTCAAGGAAATCACCAAGCCGAAGCTACAAATAAAACTATCATAAAAATCTTGTGAAAGAAAGTCTCTGCTGTGGTGATGACTTGCAAAATGAAATTGTTTATACTCTTTGGGCTTATCGTACTAGTGTGTGTACACCTACTAATGCAACCCTTTTTTACTTCGTTTACGGTACTGAGGTCATTATCCCACTCGAACTTGAAATACTCTCTTTACATTTTTTTTTCTCAAGGGTATACTTAAAGATAATAAATATCAAAAAAACAACTTACATGGTTATAAATGTTAGAATCCAATTGCATCCAAGAACTCGAACATATTCACGAATACCGGTCTTGCATCACACTTGCATAACCATAAAAATTATCATTGTGAAATAAACATAGGAGACCTTGTCTAAAAGAGAATCAAAAGAATACAAAATATAAAGCTTCTTGTTATTGTGAAATCACAAAGCACCCCAAATGATTTCTACGGATTTGCTTTGCTAAGGCAGAGTCATTTGGTGTGATCCACATAACATTAAATCAAGCTATGGGACTTGCAAACCTAAGATGATCCTCCGAGAAAGTTGGTTCTTGTTCCTAAACTACCCGCCACGAGCTACTCTAGTACAGAAAACTATACCAATCCTAATCTAACCATTCCAAGGAACCAATGAGGGAAAAAGAGGCAAAAATAGAGCCTACACTAAAGTAGTGATACACCAAAGCAAAGGAAGTGAGATATTTTGTTGAAAGAGAAAGAAACAGAGAAAATGTAGATGAGGGAGATTAGACAAGTGACATGACCTAGATCTTCAAATTTTCCATTTAAACTCCATGAAACACAACATCCCGCACTTTTTGTAAATGTGAAATAAAAGCACAAAAAAACAAATCTGGAAGGGAGAAGCACGAAGAAACAACAAAATGATGAAAAGGGTTGAAGGATGCCACAAAACATGTTTTATTTCTCTAGAAGGTGCATAGACCATTACATTTATGGAATAGAGGTAGAAATGCATTTTCCAGGTGTAGGAGAAGGTTCGCTGCAAAAAATGGTGTCGAGAAACAAATTTGATATATTTTCTCTATGCCCAAAATGTCTCCCCTCAAAAAAATGGGAAGCGTTAGAATATACGTAAAGAATGAGAGTGAGAGAGAGAGAAGAGGGAAAAAATTGAATCCTCCTCCAACCACCATGAGATACGCATCGAATCTCGCTTTGAAAGCTCAACCACTAAGTATGAATACCTTCTACAAATTTTTCCACCATATGTCACTTCTGGTTCCTGAGTGGATCAAATCTAATTAGATATGGTAGTTGAATAGATTAGATTTTACGTTAATGGCTTGGAGGAATTTTCTTCATTTTTACCTACCAAGGCCTGAAAAGAATGGTTTTTTATGTTTCCATGGCATAGAGGATGTTTAGATGTTTCCATTGGTGTATGATTTGTAATATTTCAAGCCCTGAGTTGAAAGATGTGCCCCTTCAAAGTTTGAAAAATGGGTATCCTTTTTAATATGAGACGCATGGTATCTAGATTAGGGAAAAATTGGGTTTTGCGGGTCTGTGATTTATCTTTTTCCCCTTTTCTGAAAAAATACAAAACTCATAAAATTCTCATGGTTCCAACATGCCGCTTGACACGTGGCACCCTTATGTTCTCTCGGGAGATGCACTTCAATTTTTATCTCTCCTTTTGATAAAAGGAAATTTTTCACATTTTGCTCCGAATCCCCTCTTTGATCTTGACTCGGGCTTAAATGCTGACTTTTTCCTTTGGGTGGAGTTGTGGCCCATTTTGTAACTTTTACATCTTTGAAATAACCAGGGAAAAAAACCAACTTTCCCCTCGACGGCTTGCTTTGACACGGACACGCGGCGCTCCGGCACTCGTTTAAAAACCCTCTCTCAATTCGATCATTGAATTAGCACCATTTAGACACTTGGCAACCTCCTCCATCCTAACCCATGCATTAACTATTCAACTGACTCTGCCCCCTTTTGAGACTAGACACATGGAGGCATTGCGCTTTCTTGAAAGCCCGATTCAAAATTTTCCTTTGAAGGAGCATTGAGTTGAAACTTGGTGGCCTCCGCAGGTTTGTGGACTTTTCAAAGGTCCCTTAAATTTTTTGGGCTCTGGGCCATGTGGAGAGCTCATGCTCATTTGGGTCTCTACCTTTGGACTAACTCTTAGAGATGCGCCAAGCTGACACTTGGTGACCTCCACTTGCACTTTATACTTAGCCAATTTTTTAGACCTACCTTGTCTTCCTTTTGACTATGTTGACCATTTAACCTTGCCTTCATTTAAACCTAGGACACATGGAGATGTGGTGCTTGTTTGAGCCTCCCTTTATGGATTCATCTTTGGAGAAGCATCGTTAGGACATGTGGTTCTTTCCGCTGCCTCCTCCATACTTAGTCAATTTTGGACTCTTTTCTAAACTATTTTGAGCCTAAAGACTTCGAATCTTAACCGCTTCTTCTCCTCGATCCTCTGGTTTTTATGACACTGCTCGGCCTCTTTTCCTGACCCTTCTTTCTCATTTTAGAGTTTTCCCAAGTCTGTCACATAGATTTAGGAAATAGATTCATGTGACAGAGTTGTTTCTTCTCTTTCTTCTCGTGCAAGGTCTTCTAAACTTTTGCAGGCCCTGTCATTCAATTGTAGAGTCCCTCTCTAACCAGTTTGCAAGATTTAAACGTGTTTTCTTTTATTTTTTCCATGCAGGGTCATGGCTGATCCTATATTTTTCCTAGGCAGCGAAATATGGATAACAATTTGGTGACTCATGGGGCCATCTACCTGTTAGATGAAGAGACTAGTGGCCTAGAAGAATCCATTGGGCATGGAGTCTTACTGATAAACATGAAACTGATCTAAAATTTTGATGATCTCATCCCTAAGTCATTATGAGCACTGCCTACATGCCTTTTCTATGTTTTGTCTCGACCACGAGTGCACTATCAATTTTCATAAGAAAATATTGGAATTGGAATTTCTGAGAGTAGAAAATTGTTTTAACTCTAGGGATTTCTTCTGTCCCTAAAATGGACTATTTTGAAATGAATTTAGTTGCTCTGCATTTTTTTTCTTTTGAAGATGGAAACTATTACAGGGAACTATGATTTTTCTTGCTATGAATACTCAAGAGCTCGGTCTTATACACCTTTGGAGCAAGGTGAACAAAACTTATATACAGAGACCAAATCATACATGCCTCAAATGAGACATGCAAAAATGTGCGTAAGAACTTCTTCTAAAAAATTAAAATCTACTCCTACTCCTAAAATAACTAGACATAAATAATGCTACAAAAATCCTGCAAGTGGTAGAGAGAAGTAGCTCCATTTTCGAGAGAGAGGAAAGCATGCGTACCCAAAATTGGAGCAGTGTAACAAGCTCCCCAATGATGATACGAGTCTCCTCGCAAGGTGTTTGGGATCCGGAAAAGCCCTCGGGTATGCGTTAACATCCCACATACCCCGCTTAGCCCCACATGCTTTGTTTTTCCCTTTTCCCTCCTTTCCTACCCCTTTTTCTCTTTGGTAGCGAAACTACCGCCTTGACCGGGATGGCGGTCCTGAACTTGCCACCCGGCGGGGCGGCGGTCCTTTACGCATTTTCCAGAACATTCTTTTGACGCGACTCGCGTGAAATATCAACGTTTCACCAGCTTTCCTTGCCGACTTAGGCTTGCATTTATGTTTTTGGTCCCTGGAATAGTGTTTTTCCTTTGTTTATTGTTTAGGAGTTCAGTTTGGTTTTGATCTTTGGGTGATTGAATTCCTATAAATGCATGGCTTGTGCTAAAAAAAAAGGTCTCCCCTGATTTCACTTTCATGCTCTCTTTTTCATAGCTTAGTCTTTTATTCTGTTTAAAAGCCATAGTTTTAATTCTTTGCATGCTTGGTTAGCCTTATTCAAATTGTTGGTAAGCCACATATCCAGCTTATGCAAATAGTGTTGTTGTTTTACCCATTCCATTAAAGTAGAATAGCTTAAGAATCCATTAAAGTTGCAGGTTTTGCTATTCAAATAGGGTAGATTCAAGGTTAAGTGGGTCGCTTTATGTTGCGTGACTCGTAGTAAAATCCCGCTAGGAATTGCATAAGCCAAGCTCTGTACTCTTGCGCTATCCCTCTCCTACTCACATTTTCAGTCTGCATTCTGAGCCATCCTTGTCCCAATATCTATTTCTATCGATGCTGGCATTACACGCTTTTCTGGATCCACGTGAACACGAAAGAACGAGGAGATCATACTGAGGGGACAAGATCACACACACCATCGGATTCGCCACTGCTGCACCTGGGAATCCGGTTCTAGCTTTCAAAGTTCTAGTTAGAATCATATCAAATAGAGTAGTTAATCACTTTATTTCAATAAATTCTATTCTCGATATTGCTAGGAAGGCGTGGGGATTGATAATTTCGAGAAACTATGATTCACTCCTCACTTCGAGGTAGGATCGAGAATCTTGCAAATAGAATAGTTATTTCAATGTTTAAGAATAGATATACAAATTACAGAGACAAATAGCTACACTTGGCTATTTTGTTTGTTTTAGATTATTAGTTTAGTTGTCAATTCTAAATATTTTAAATAATCTGCTTCCTTAAATTCTTATAAATCATCAAAAATACAAAAAGAATTCATATATGCTATAAATACATTTCGTATACTTAGAGTTCACTTTATTATAGTTTGTTTATATTATTGTGTTTGTATGACAATCATGGGACCTCAGGAGCCCAGGGAATACATATTTGAGCCAATCATGCCTCAACCAAACCTCGTCACAAAGAATAGTTGACATAGACCAAAATCTCAGAATACAAGTCTTCAAAACAACAATAGATTTACAACTGATCAGTTCTCAGTTGAGAGGGTTAAATATAGAAGACGACCAAGCACACACGTTTTGGTCAAATCAACCAAACTACAGATTACCCTAGGCAAACATTCACATGACTGTAGAAGGGTTCGAAAGAGAAAAAACCTTTGGTTGTGATCCTTTGGTCCCACAGCCAGATGCAAGAGACACTCTCACAGACATAGATACTAGTTTAAGGATCCAGGTTGCACGAACGCCTGTGAGATATTATGAGAAAATCACACAGTTGTTGGTCCTAAACATAGAAGCTGAGAAAGCATATGATTATTGGATATTAAGAATCAGGACTTGATTTCGTATATGACCATAACAGAACCGCAACAACCAAGAGCCTACGGTTGTGACCCACAAGTCCCACAGCCTAACGAATCCATAAGTCAATCGGATATAAACATTGGCCTACGCAAACTAGTATTCCAATCCACTCCACTTCCACCCATCATCATCGAACAATTGTCCTTACTAGATATAGCGGCTAACGAAGATAGAGAATTTTGGACTAGGTCAGAGAATCGTCCGTAGAGTCAATTGTTTCCACCATCCACCATATGACCTTATCTAGAGACATACATGAAACTATCCCAGGTCATTTCCCATGTATTCCACAACCCATAGATCGAATCACGCCAGAGCTCGATATTGATTGGAGCCTTCGAGCAAGCAGTCATCCTTGCCCGCTAATCGATCTATCATACCGATTCGGAGTTAGAAGGGCCTTCTTTGCCTTAGATTCACAAATTCCACTAGTGCGTGTCAAAGACATTAGATTGCCTAAGTAGTCTATCTGCATCCCATGAATATTCCATTCCCACCGGCTGTCTCGACACGAACTCGGGAGGTCGGGTACGCGGAAGAGTTACCTGTAGATTCCCACGCTCGTTTGTTGCTTTTCGGGTGTACAAAATTGGTGAACCCGACGTGAAGCAAACAAAATTAGTGAAGCTGACGTAAACTTCCTACTTTCTCATTTGGAGTCATAGTATCACATGTTCTTTCACAAATCACCTTTGTTCCTTCCCATTATTTTGCGGGTATTTATATACCCCAGAATATGTCGGGATTCGATGAATATGGCGACCCCTCTTGGGTCTCGAGGCATACTATGCCCAACAAAATAGGTGATCATCACCGTTGATCTCGGTATGGGGTGACAACTATTCAACTAATCGATTGTCAACACAAACCCCAAGAATCGAGATATAATTCTTCTTTTCGGATGGGGGAGTTAGATCAACCCCTCGAACGCAACAAACAGAGCCTTCAAGCTCAAAAATATGACGTTTACCGGAGAATCTGGTTCGTCTCCTCAGATGCTACTTAGACCACAAATTAGTAGACAATCAGACCCATACCTGGTCTTAGATGATGAACGGTCAATACGTTATCCTAGGAGTGAACAACATTCTCGGGTATGTACCCACCTATAGGATGTTTACAAATACAACCCGAGGTCTCTTTTCAAGAAAATACCTCTATGCCACTGCATATAGGAAATACTCTCGGAGAAACTTGGCAAGATAGTGATCAGTTCATGACAGGATATCACATGCCTATACAACACCATAGTATACAACAAACGCCGCTCAGTAAAGCACCGTGACTTCACCAAATGAAGTCATTTCAACGCGTTAGTAGAAAAAGTGAGAGGGTTAAAAATTTCTCAAGCAAGTCAAAATCCTCGGTTCATGCAAGCAGGAAGTTCCAATCCTCCATACCACCCTGGCCAAGTAGATCTCCTCACAGGAGTAGGCACGTTAGGCATGCCACCTCACTATCCACAACAAACGCCAACAAGGCCTGTCATCTCTAACACTATTCCTCCCGGTCTAGTATCAAGTAACCCATTACTAGACAATACCCCATCATACTTAAACATGTACTCCAAATCACCACAAGGAGATATGTTCTCCTCTCCCGGCATGTTTGCTCAAACACAGGGACTTCCCTATGCCCCTACCAATGCATACGTTGCACCGTATCAACAACCCATCCCACCACCACTCCCTCAGCAACCACCATCAATGGTTGAAACATATGCGATAGGGACTTACTCAGAATATTTAAAAGAGCCCTTAGATTTCGCCATACGAAGCGTCATGCTTCCAAGACCCCTTCCCGATTTACCCAAGTACAAAGGTGAGGGAGATCCGAACGCACATATCAAAGCTTACGCTACAGCCATTCGAGAGCTACTCCCATGGGATGGGGTTGTTGCTAAAATATTCCCCAAAACTTTGGAAGGCATCACCCTCGATTGGTATTATAGAATACCTGAGGCTTCCATACATTCATTTAAACAACTTGTGTCTGAGTTCATCAAGGCCTTCGACATGAACAAACTGCTAAGGATAGGAATCAGGGAGTTCTTACACATCAAACAAGAACATAACGAATCTGTCACCCATTTCATCCAAAGGTGGCGCACAGTTCTTTATTCTTCAGCAAGTGCTCCAAACATGGATCAAATGGAACTATGTAATTTATTCCTTCATTCTCTCAACAGAGAGGTGAAAGAAGAAGTCCAGAAGTTCCCTTTAAGAACTTACGATGAAGTACTTGAGAGCGCTCTTCGAATAGACCAAGCAGTGATAGATAGTGGTCGTAAGACATATGGAGCAAACGGGAGGTTAATCATCTCCAGCCAGAACACTACAAATTATCCCACTACCACAAATGTCAACCAAGGACCTAAAATCCTTAACAAAAATCGGGGTGTAACAACGGATGGAGTAACCGACCAGCCCAAGAAGGTAAATGTGGTCAATACTCCATCACAAACAAACAACCAACGAAACAACAACTTTACCCCGACAATCAATACAGTGGATTTTAACCATCCACAACAACAACAACAACAACAATGGCGAAATCCCATACAAGGGCCAAGCCAAAACTCATTTGGTTATCAAAACCAAAGCCAGAAACAACAAATGCAAAATTTTAATCCTAATAGGTGACAGTTTGATCAAAATTTTAGGCCACAATATACACCAAACCAACAAAACAGGAATTACAATCCCAATTCTTATTGTGGCTTCCACAAAATTCGGGGTCATGATACTAGAACGTGTCGTGACTACAATAAATTCATGCAACGTTTACCAGAAGAACAAAGACAGTTCTTCACAGATTTGTTTTTGGCAGATCCCGTATCATCACCACCAAATACGCTCGCAGGGGTAATTTCCCCTCAGAATGCTCCTCTCAAGATCTTTAACGATCCACTCCCAAATCATGATAGCAATAGGTTGAATCCAACTGGAACAAAAAAGTGCAATGACAGGAAACAATGATCATGAAGCCTCGACTTCACTAAATCCATTAGTTGCGCCACAGTTGGGAAGTCAACCGAGACCCAAGATAGTCAGTTTGGTAGAGCTAGACGCTGAACTACCTATCAAAGCTATAACAAGAACACGAGAATATTTCTCTCAACCGAGCCCAAGTCATCTGCCAGAAACAGATAAGAGTCAACAAATAGTAGAAAAACCCATAGGTGCTTATGATTTAATTAGTGACCTAACAAAAACCTTCTCGCACATTTCATTCTTGGATTTACTAAAGAAATCTCCTCCTCATAGAGCTACTCTTTTAGAATCATTAGGTCTAGGCCATCTAATTAACATCACTCCACCTCCTGAAACACAAGTAAATCACGTAGATTTTGATATCCACCCTCCGGGGCAGCCGGACAAGGATGTCGAATTCATATTCGAAATAATTAAAATGCCTATAGATGCTGAGATCACACGCCGAGGTGACCCAGCCTTACACTTACAAGTATGGGTTTATAATAACTATGTAAAACGGGCAATGGTTGACGATGGGGCCACAGTTAACATAGTCCCTTTCTCTTTCCTCCAAAAACTAGGATATGGGGAAACAAACTGTTCCACCACTCGAAATACATTGAGAGGCTATGATAGCCTTAAAGCCACTTCGATAGGAACTATAACGCTGCCGGTCACCTTAGGGCCCAAAACAATCCTAACTGAGTTTTATATTATAGATCGGGAAACTAATTATAATATGATACTCGGCCGACCATGGATACACCGAATGAAGGCAATCGCTTCTACGTTATTTCAAGAAGTGAGATTTTTATATCTAGGAAAGGTATTTGTAGCCAAAGGCGATCCAAAATCTTTTGATTTGCACCTAGCTGATTTAAAGAAAAGACCGAGTGTGTACACTCGAAATTTGAACTTCCAACAAACCAACTTAATAGACCCACTTGACCCAAAACCAGGAGGAAAAGTCGGTACCTACGACGGATCTTGAAACTATCAAAGATAGCCAAAACAATCCCAACCCCCAAAGATAAAATTAAAGAAACATTATCATTAGGGACTACTGCAAAATCGTTGAGTTGATAGAACAAGATTCACCAATGTTCTTACCATTTGATTCGAGTAGGCATAGAATATTCCCTAGGTGTTGGTTCCCTTCCAAACAGAGGACCTCTATATGGTAGAAGTAGAGTGTGCAAACACAAAGCAGATGCCCCAACATCTATACTCCCGACTAAGTATTGGACTCTCCATTTCGATGGAGCTAAATGCCGTTATGGAGTGGGGGCAGGTATAATTCTTACTTCACCCGAGGAGAAAGTCCTCCCATTTTCCTTTAAGTTAAACTTTGAATGCACAAACAACGGCGCTGAGTATGAAGCCCTCCTCCTTGGCCTCACCTTAGCCAAAAGAATTGGTATTGATAACATCAGAGTCTTAGGAGACTCGCAATTAGTGGCAAACCAAGTTTCTGAAGTATATGAAACTAAAGCCGAACACTTGCAGCTTTACAAAGAAGCCGTATTAAATTTAAGCAAGGCATTTAACTTCATATCCATTGAAGCAATTCCGCGAGAGAAAAATCTTCTCGCCGATTCAATAAAGAACTTCAGCATCACGTTTTACTCCAAGTAATGAGTTAGAAGACACCGGCCTCGGGGTGTCCATTTGTGATGAACCATTGATAAAAATAATGACAAATCCCCTTTCAAGCGAAAGTAAATCTACCGTCTTGGACCGTATTGATAGTGATGTGGCTACCTTAGATTACTTAAATGCCTATGCGGTATTACATCTCTCCTATCATATGCTAGATTTGTCCTTAATTCCACATTTGTCTTTCTATTTCGGGAATCCCATGATGGATCTCCCCTCACAAATGGAACCTAGCATATACGCAGTAGAAAATGGGGATGATTTGGATTTACCTCCAGCACCACCTGAGTTCGAAGAGGGTAACACCTCTTTGATCGAAGAGACAATCGATGTCAACATCGGGACAGAAGATGAACCAAGAATATTGAAACTAGGTTCTTCGTTAACCCTGAAGAAGAACTAAAAATACATAATCGATTCTCAAAGAACATCAGAAGGCATTTGCATTTAATTATAAGGAGATGACATGATTCGCACCCCACATTGCGGTGCACAACCTCGTCACCAAATCAGATGCAAAGCCAATTAAACAAAAATCAAGACCCATGAAGCCCAAGGTAGCTCTCATGGTAAAGGAGGAGGTAATAAAAATCCTTCAGGTAGGATTCATCAAGCCAATCGACTACTCCCAATGGGTATTTAACATCGTTCCCGTTCTCAAGAAGAATGGAAAGATACGCATCTGCATAGATTTTCGAGATATCAACAAAGCATGTCCTAAGGACAACTTCCCATTACCATCCATCGATGTTATTGTTGATGCAACAGCTGGTTTTGAACTTTTGTCTCTCATGGATGGATTCTCGGGATACAATTAAATCAGAATATCTGAGCAAGATCAAGCTAAAACCACATTTATAACTCCTTAGGGAACCTATTACTACGCTATTATGTCATTCGGTCTCAAGAACGCCGGTGCTACGTACCAGCGGGCCATGACATACATATTTCATGATCTAATTCATAAAATCATGGAATCTTACGTAGATGACTTATTGGCTAAGGCCAAGAAGCGTTGTGAGCATCCCGAAGTACTCCGCGTCATTCTTTCACATCTAATAGAATACGGAGTCACACTAAACCCAGAGAAATGCGTCTTTGGTGTAACGGGAGGGAAGCTCCTAGGTTATATCATATCGTCACGAGGGATAGATGTTGACCCAACAAAAATTCGGGTTGTCCTCGAAATGGTTCCACCTTCAGATGAATCTGGAATCAGATCAATTCTCGGAAAACTTGGTGCAATCCGAAGATTTATCCCAGACTTAAGCTTTGCCGTTCATCCAATCAACAATTTACTCAAGAACGACTATAGGGGTAAAAGCACAATAAAATGTCCCACTTTTTGGTATGGTTTGTACCTTAGTAAACATGAATTTTCAGTTTAATTGATTTTCTAAAGTTAATAGCCACAAAACCGTACACATTCATGAAATTCTACAAACTAACGAAATGTTGTGTTTAGAGTGTAGAATACATGTATATTTTTTTAAAATATTTGGCAAAAAATCTAGTATTTTTCTTAATTTTATTCATATGTTGTTTCTTATGTTATTAAAGAGGAATGACTGTCCCTTGGTGGTTTTTTAAAATGAAAACTTATCTTTTTACTATGAAATTTTAGATATATGTTCAAGATTATAATTTTGACGTGCAGTCAAAATTTCATATTTTTTTGACTTATATTTTTTTTTTAATTAATTATTTAGTAACTATATTTTAAAATAAATGGCGTCCATATTTCAATGCCAATAACTTTTAATATTTATATCAAAATTATTTTTTTTTTTCACAGGCAAGAAGAAGAATTCAACAAATACTAAGTATATTTTTTTCAAATTTTTTTGATATATTGTACTATTTTTCAAATTTGGTTGATTGTGTACTATTGATTGCCCTAAAATACCGTATGTTAGTAAGAATTAAAAAATAAATAGCAAAACAGATTTTTAAAAAATGAAAATTGCATTTTTAGAAAGCCAATAAAAATATGAATTTTGTGTCAAAATTTTGTAAGTTAACTATTTCGTTTACCCTGATTACGTGGCATCCGAGTGGCAGATTTTGGGTCACAATTGTCCCCAAAAAGATTTGGAGCCAAAATGTGCCATTTGGGCACCACGTCATTGCCACTCAGCAGGGTTCGCGCGAACTATGGTTCGCGCGAACCGTATGCGTGCGAATATGGTTCGCGCGAACCCTAGTTCACGCGAACCCCCTCTGCGCCACCAAAACGCCGCCAAAACGTCTCCTCCTAGCTTTAATGATTCGCAATTGCGTCTCCCCTTCTAAATTTAATATTTTACAGGTTACTTACTTAATATTGTTCGCTTTTTATGTTTTAAATTTAATTTTTTACATTATTTTTTTGTTTTAAAGTAAGTGTGTTCTTTTTTAAATTGTTTTTAACCAAAAATATGTAATATTAAATTTAAAAAGTTGTTTTAAAGTTATAGAAAACTAAAATTAAAAATAACATAATTTCTACTGAGATTTGTATATAAATAGAGTTGCATGCATGCATGCACATATAGTTTTGTATCAAGTTTACTCTTACACATTCAGATTTGTATCAAGTGTGCAGGTGAATTTTTTTGAAGTGGATGAATCATGGGAAATGCAAAGAATGAGAAACGAAAATATACCGAGGAAGAGAATGCAGAGAAGAATGCTAGAAGATCTGTTCGTAGGAGGGCACAAAGAGAGAGAGAGAAGACACAACAAGTGAAAGACAACGCTGCAAAAATTGGTACATATGTATAGAAACCCTTGATAGATCCTAATTTTTTTAGTTCTAAGGTTTAAATATGATAATTTATGTTTTTTAGATTGCGTAAAGGCAAGGGTTTTGATAGGATCCCATGTGTATGTTTATGGACACAGATCATGATGCGCAACATTATGCTGAAGTGATATCAAAAGTTATGGAATTACTTCCCAAAAAGAATGTGAAACACTTGGTGAAGATGGATTTACAAAAATTAAAAGAATTTTCCGAACAAGAACCACTATCACGAAAGAAAACAACAAAAAGTGTAGAGATAATATATGGTGAATTTGTTAATTTGACTACAGTTGCTAGAGCACATTTGTTGGTTACATTCTTGAATCATGTTGATATGAAGGAAACATTAGAATTGTTAGGTGTTGATTTTGGACAGAAAAATTCAAAACGTGTAGAAGAAGAATTTGTTGGGAATGTTTTTAAAGGAATAAGTTCTTTGGGTACAAAAACTAGGTCTGCTGATAAGAGTATTTCTCGTAGAGCAATATTAACTTCAGTTGTAAGTGAAGATACAACAAAGAATCGTCATGTTACCGCATTTGCCAAGGCATTGGGTTTATCTAGAAAGACGGTTAGCAGGTATGCAAAAAGGAGGAAGACATTGGATGACTCTAGTATGGAAGGAAATTGGGCACTAATGTGTAGAAATCCACGTTCTGATAAAATAGAGGATAATATTGTGAAGATAGTTTCGATTTTTGACCGAAAGGACTCGTCCTTCTCCGAATGTGAGGGATGTTTTAAAACATAGGGTAACTCGCAATAACTATGACGAACATATAAAACATTGGCTTGAAATAACTCAACACGAGATGTACATAAAGTTTACAGAAGAAAATCCAGATGTTAAGATTGGACAACGAATGTTTGAAAATTTGAAGCCTTAGTATGTGCGAGCTGATAAATTCCTTGACACATGTTGTTGTCGCTATCACGTTGAGTTTGATTATCACTATCAGGTACATAAAAATTTATAGATTCAATGTATATATATTTTGAGGCGTGCTTTCATTTATATCTATATATTTAAAATTTGTTTAAATATCATTTTTTGAGACATGTGATTTAAAATTAATGTATTTCAAAATCTATGTTTTTTTCAGGTGTATAGAAAGTTATGAGAAGAAATTGCCCCACCTACACGTGTCAGTGAATTCATAACTTCAATTATTTGCAACGTATCTGATGATCATGTTGATGATCGTATGACTTGCATCAAAGGTGTCTGTGACAAGTGTGGGGACTTGAAATTATTGCCAAAAACAAATGAAGATTTGGACACAGTTAACCTGGTTGCTTGCAAGAGGTGATATATATAAATTTATGTTTTTAAATTTGGATGTTAGATTTTATTTTGATTTTTATTTTACTACAAATGAATACATGACAATTTGTCCATGTTATGAATTGATTTTGTAGGTTCAAATACATAAAATATTCAACAAGGCTTGGAAAAGATGCAACCAGGTTGGATTTGGTAGAAGAGGAAATCCCCATTGCTACATTCATGCAAAGTTTCCGAAGTTTAATTAGTCCGTACATCAAACATTCTCACTATTCAAAGTGGCAGGCTACACAATTCAAGACTAATAGGGACACATTCCCTATTGGTTCCATATTGTCCGTGGTTGATTTTGCTGAGAATTACTCGTTTTCTCATTAAAAAAAATTCAAACACATATTATCATACTTGACTATGTTACTATCATGGTTCAAGTATTTTATAGGCATGCACAATTGGATTTGGATGGGGTTGAAAGTACATATGTGAAGCGAATGATCAAGAAGGAGTATCACTTCTATATAAGTGATGACAAAGAACATGACACCCACTTTGTGCAACATTGTTTTGGTTTGTTCTTTCAATATCTTCATCGCGAGGAATACGGATAGATCACCATTTTGTTTGGTCGGATGGTTGCGCATCACAATTCAAATCCTCTCGCCCTTTCTTTTCGCACTCGGTCGTTATCATCGTCATCACAAAAATTCCTCATTTATGGAGTTTTTTTGAGAGTGGTCATGGGAAGGGAGAACACGATGGTGCGGGTGCATGCATCAAACGTGCTCTAAAGAAACAAAGCTTTGATTATGAGGGAGATCGATTGATTGATGCCCACATAGTTGTTGAATGGTGTAAGAAACATTTTGCAGTTCAGGTTTCAACCTCACAGGCTTCAACCTCACATGTTTCAACCCCGCACAGAGTATTTTGGGAGATAACAGGTACATGCACATTTAAATCATAGATATGTAAATCTTTATGTGATTTATTAAGTGAACTACAAGTTACTAACTTTAAATTTTTTATTCTGATTTTTATTGTTTGTTTTAAACTTTATTGATCTTTTGAGCATGATTAAATGAAGGTATTGATCGGAGGACAAAGTATGGATGTGAAAGGATTCCCAATTCTAGGTTTTTGCACTCTCTGATGACTATGGATAGTAATAACTGGACAATCTGTATAAGAGATTATTCTTGTTTTTGTTATGAATGCATGAACAAATCATATTCAGAGTGCAATAGTCAAAAACATGGGTATGTAGGTGAGTGGAAGCAAGTTCCTTTAGTTGTGGATGACACATATGGATCAGATCATGATGATAGTTTTGAAGATGTGCCATTAATTTCAATTGATTATGACCACATATCTGGACTGGTTAAACAAGGTATGTTTTATTTGAAAGGATCAAGTATAATTTGATAATTAAATATATATATGTATATATAATTTATACTATACATCCGATCATTGAATGTTTCTTTGCATTTTGTTGTAGGAGATGTATTTGCAGTCATTGCTGAAGAAGCCAATATTGAGAAAGTGGAGTACTACTTGTTGCGTTGCACAGAGGAGAGAACAAAGCTAACATGTGAAATAACAAGTGAAGTGACAACATTTTTTACTGGCTCGGTTGTAGTGCAGGGAACATACTTACAACAAGTGAAAGCCCTCCAAAGTGGGATTCACTTTGTTGATTACAAACCAGACAAAAAGGTGTATCATTACACCCATCACATAATTGCTACAGGGTTACAATTGCAGCAGGTGAAGACTACAAATAGTAAACGCAAAAAATGGAGACTAGATGTAGAAGACCATGAAAAACTTTTACAAGTCATTGAACAACGAGTAGAGCCACTTGGTATTATATAGAAGGACATGGAATAAATTACTAAACCTTGTTGGTAATAAACTATTAAGCTAGATAGCATTGTATTTTCTACTTGAAGGGACTATGGAGACCACTATACAATAAAGTTGTTTAATACTTGTGATTCTTACTTGTTCTGAGATGGTTTATGGTTTACAAGTATTGTGATTATGGATCAATTGCAACATTACATTTTCTCTCTCACAACTAGAAATTCATGTTTTCCATAAATTTATGCGTTCAAACCTTGTCTTGTAAATGATGCTATTAAGTCTACCATTGACACTTTTTACCACAATTTGTTCTACACCCGCTTCGCTTTGTTCTACCTTCACTCTTAAGTTCTTAAAACCTCCTTTGGCCTTTCCATGACCTTTAATGTTTGTCAACCAATACACTACTCCTACACAAGTTTCTCTTTACAAATTTTTCCTTCATGATCAAATACTAATCACTTTACCTCACAAACTGGTAAGAAACAGGATTTATGACCAAGTTTTTAGCATTATTATCCTCAAAGCTTGGTATTTCCTCTTCAAACTTTATACATGCTTGTATATCATCAACATGCATTCAAACTTAACGACTCATTTAAATAATCGGTGGTACAAGAAACATCACTCTAGCTCTTACCCGCCACATTCAACCGCTCTGAGTTTGCAATTATTATAAAGCTTGGATAACATTCATCCTCATTGAAAATGCCTTGTCAAATCATACCTAACCTACAACAGTCATGATCCTTCTGAATAACATCCTAAAATGCAGTCAATTTAGTTGCTTTATGACATGATTTGTTTTTGTCATTTCCATCATTTGAGAGTTCTCCAAATTATTATAGCCCTCTATTTTTTTCTTTCCATAAACTTTTTGCCCCTGTTCTTTGGCGAGCACAAGTATGGACACATTTAGCCACAATCATACCTTGTTTCCTCAAAGCGAGGCTACAAGCATTTACTGATTTGCAAACCGTCTAATAAATAGGAAAGTCTGCAGAGAAGTATATGGTTAACAAGCGAAACCCATCTGGATGCGGAAGCCGGAGGACATCACAAAGGATGAATATTCAGCATTTTACAAGTCCCTCACAAATAATCGGGAAGAGAACTTGGCTGTGAAACATTTTTCTCGTAGAAGGCCACTTGAATTCAAGGCCATACTCTTCGTGCCCAGGGCAGGGCACCCTTCGACCTCTTTGATACAAGGAAAAAGGTCAACAACATTAAGTCAGTATGTGAGAAGGGTATTTATCATGGACAATCTGTGAAGAGCTTATTCCAGTATCTCGAGTTTTGTGAAGGGTGTTGTAGATTCGGAGGATCTGCCTCTCGAATATATCTAGGGAAACATTGCAAGCAGTAACAAGATTTTGAAGGTTATAAGGAAGAACTTGGTTAAGAAATGCATGGAATCATTTATCAAATAGCAGAGAATAAAGAGGATTATAGCAAGTTTTATGAGTCCTTCGCCAAGAACATTAAGCTAGGTGTGCATGAAGACATTTAAGTGGTGATGAAATGACCAGCCTTAAAGATTATGTCACCCGCATGGAGGGGAAGGATATATATTATATTATCGGGAGAGCAAAAAAAGTCATGGAGAACTCACCATTTTTAGAAAGATCAAGAAGAAGGGATATGAAGAGATATTGGGTGACCGGGTGGAGAAGGTTGTGGTATCCGACGGGGTGGTGGACTCGCCTTGTTGCTTGGTTATTGGTGAATATGGGTGGACCGCCAACATGGAGCGTATCATGAAGGCACAAACACTGAGGGACAACAGAAGCATGGCTGGTTACATGTCAAGCAAGAAGACCATGGAGATCAATCCCGAGAATGCTATCATGGAAGAGCTCCGCAAGAGGAATGATGCTGATAAAGGGGACAAGTCTGTTAAGGACTTGGTTATGTTGTTGTTTGAGACTGCCTTGAAATGACTGAATACAACCACATCCTCTTATTCTTAATGACTATCTAGATTTCTATGAGTTCCCACACAGCCAACCCCTGAGATCTAGTTATTCTACACTATGAGTAAGCATGATGCAAGTTGTCTACCCTTCATGTGCCCAAATCATGTCTTGAGATAATTCCTGATACCCAAATTAGATCTATGCTAATATTTACTCATGCCCAATGTTGAATGAGCAATATTAGATCAGTTGATGTGTCTTCCAAGGCCTCAACATTGTTGTGAATGCTTAAGGAGAGTCTTAAGAAAACACATCCATTTACTAATTCAATTTCTCCCTATTCAATCACTAACAATGAGCAGTATCTGGGAGTGTTTACTTATTTACAAACCCTGTAGCCAGATGTTCAAATATCCCATCAGTCTGAAATAAATCTTCTTACCACACAATTTTTTTTCACATGAGACGTGGATTTGATCTTGATTTCATCTTCAGATAGATCTGTAGATGCCTAACCCTTGTAACGAAGTATGACATAAAAAGCCCCACAATCTCTGTGATTTTAAATGGATACTTGTACAAGTGAAAACAAAGCTATTTTTCATGCACCATACAGTTAGTGTTTCTTCCCCAAAGCACTTACTCTGACAGGCCAATCAAAGGATATAGTCTAAGATGGAGCAAACCAAAATCATAGCTTTGTGATATTTCTTCAAAAGGGCTCTGTAGACCGTCTCAAGAACATAGACCATAGTTAAGGTTATAGGGTCAAAACCTGTCCAAAGGAAAAGTCAATTCTCTACATCATATTTCTTACTAGGTTTTATGACCTCTCAGTAATAGGACCTGGTATTTCAGATCTCTGAGGTTAAGGTCTTTAACCCTAAACTTCCTGCTATCGATAATAAATCAGAAAAGAATGGAGTTACTTTCATAAGTAAACCGATTGTGGTTCCATGTTCGCATGTTCATGTCTTATACCACTTTGTAAGAATAGATCTCAACTCTTATTAAGTTGCTCATAATTCTACCACTTTGTAAGAAAAGATCTCAACTCTTATTAAGTTGCTCATAATTCTGCCACTTTGTAAGAAAAGATCTCAACTCTTATTAAGCTGTTCATAATTCTGTGTTGCTCTTGTTCACCTAGTAAGACTAAAGGAGGGTTAAGTCCCTTCAGTCCTCCATCAAATGTATCTGAAAAGGCCAACTCAGATTTTGTCAAGCTAGAGAAACAGATATACTATAGTGTCTATCCTATGAGTTTGTTTCGTATAGAAGTGTCCTCAATGGCATCATGTTTTCATATCAAGATTGAAATGCCAAATAGTCAATTTAGAGTTCATGATAATATGCACCCATGTCCGAAATTTCCTGAAGGAAGGTAGATCACATAAACATAGTAACTTTGAGCTATATCAAAATACATTTTACAGAGAATTCAAATCAGGAGATATCAGACCTCTAGATATTTGTTACAACCAATAGTCTGTTCAGGCCATTACTGGGTTCTCATAACATTAAAAAGGAAAAAGACTCGAGGTTATAAATTCGAAGGTTCTTGATATCCACAATACAGCTTAAGATCTACATTCTTCAGGACAGTAAAGAAGCCCAATTTAGATTTCATTTCAGATCACAAATCATTGAACAACAATGCCTATTTACAATGCTTCAAGTACAAAAATTCTAGACTTAACATTCTGTTTAATATAAATTTCAAAGGTAGTTCAGTTCTGTTAGTGAAGAAGGTTCTAGCAGCCCAAGTCTTGTTCTTATAAGCATATAAAATACCATTATGATAAGTAGATCAGGCTCTGAACATAGTAAATAAGAAAGCATTCCTTTTCTCAGACTCAATGAAGAAGGGTTAGAAAGGAAGACCTCAAAACTCTAATATGACTCCTACAGAGTGGCACAAACTTCCAAATGACATAACTATCTGCTAAATACAGAGATATACAAAATTTCACCCTTAAAACATTTCTTTCTTCCACTTCAATTATAGGTGTTTATAATTAGTCATTCACCACTTTCTTACAATCATGGATCAGTCATAATAGTAGGAGTAGATTGAATAATCGTGCTTTTCCAATACTTCGAACGTATTGTACAGACCATAACAGTGGTCCTGAATTAGATAGTATTAACTTATTCTAGTGTAAGTTTAACTTGTTGTACAAAAGACACAGACGTTGATACAACAATGCACGTTTCTAATGCTTTAATCACCAACCCACAGCCCTTATATACCAATGGTCACTTAAATCATACAAGGATACAGGTCCAGGAAAACTATATAGTTCGTTCACAATTGACAATCCACCATTTAGGGAGAAAAAGTTCAGGTGAATGATAAGTCACATAACAATAGCATCTTCCTATTTCAGCAGACGTTAAATCACTATACAAAGAGTGCAAGATCTGTTCTTCTAACTTTCAAGATGCAGAGATACATTCAACAGATATTCCTTCTAAGCAGGCTCTCCTATATGCTAGTGCAAGAATAAAGCAAACAGAATCCAGAAGGGAAAACATGAAGTTTCAAAATCTTTTCAGTAAACAATATCATTTTATATTCCTTCCTTTCCTTTTAGAGTATAGATTGCAAGTCAATCACAAAAACTCATTAACTTGTTATTTCCCTTTCAACTACAAAGCCTGAAGAGACAATGTTTCCACGCATTTGAATACAGTGCCATCATGTCCAAAATAGAATTTGTGGAGAGAGAGAGTGCATTCACACCATTGCAGTGTTTGTCAAACAATACAGAGAAATGATAGAATATATCAATATATGTATGTATGTATGTATGTATATAACTGTATGCATGCATTCAATGTTGTATATAACATATCTTATTGAGGTATGATTCAAAATTTCACTGGCAGAACAAAAAAATCTTTTTTCATACTGGGGAAATTGCGTCTCTGTGGATTAAGCAACTTGTCCTGCATGATAATTTATATTGCTTCTTTGTGGATGAAGCAACTTGTCTATTGTTGGGTTTATATAAGAGTCGTGACTGACAATGAGAAGTGATCTCATGGATTGCAATGTTTGTTGGCTGAGCACAAAATGTCCTTGATGAAAATCCCTTGGAGATTATTAGGGAAATGCAATTGGCCAATGTAAAGCTAGACTCATCAATTGTTGCTAACATCTCTCCCTGCTGTTGTTAGAAATAGAGCTCAAGAAAAGGTTATGGATATTCAACAACTACAAATGTTTTTTGGATTCATGGAATGGAATAATTGCTGCAAATGCCAATAGTAGCCTTTGTTTAAATAACCTTAGAGATTATTATGCTAAAGGAACCGGTAATGAATAAAATCATACTATCAACCTTTTGCAACATCTCCTAGCAAGAGCTGTGATTGGAGTTTGAAAGATCCATTAAAAATACGAAAAGCATTTATTATTTAAATGTAATTGCAGATGCTTGGAAAGACATGTATTTAAAATGTGGCTGCATACAAAAGGCACCTGATTTGACCAAATATATCATCCATGCAGCTTCTATATTTGTTGCACTAGAGCCTTGAGACATTCTTAGGCCATACAACTACACTCTTGTCCTGGGTTCTTCACCCACTAAGAAGACACGAACAGGACATGGTGAAATGTGGTTCCAAACCTATCATTTTTTCTACCCCGACCAACTAAAATTTCGTGGCAAAAGGAAATGGACAACACAAACATGCATCATCCGCAACCGCAGCAATAAATGGCATCTTTAACTAGGTAACACAATGAACGGAAATAAATTATCAAGAAATCACACTTTGAACAAACATTCATTGAGATGGCAGCCACGAAACCCCGACATCTCTATCCAAAAATAAAAGTGGGTTTCGCAGAAACAAAGAAAATCACCCATTGTTTGTAGTTCTTTATCATTCATCCATGCACAACCATATCATGTCTCTATTCTATAGATAAAAAATAAATATAGGCGAGTTAGATTGTACCACATCCAAACCAGTTTCAATCCTACTCGGTCTTATAATCAAATCTCAATTAGCAAGGACTGGATCCATGCTGCATATATTGAGGGCCTTTACATTCACTGCTGTAAAGTTCACCCTCCTATTTTCTTGATCTTTTAAATAATAAAATGCATTTAAACAACAGTTTGTCAACTGTACTATGTTTAATTGTTCTTCACACGGGTCAAGTGTTTGCAAAATATGTAAGTTGCAACAGTTACATCAAAACACAACAGCCAATAGTAAACCAAAACATAATAGTACTGACCACTCATCCTCAAAATCCAGCATCTCCCATTGCATTATAGTTTTAATTCTATCACAACTTAGTATTCACAATAATTTCTCAAGTACACAATGGTTACCGCTAGTACAAACAACCTTCTTGACCACATTCCAGTTTAATATAGAAAACCAGAATTCTATGTTCATAAGAAGGGTATGGGAGTGTTGGGGAAGACTGCCATCCTCTTTGCATAAAAAGCAGTCAACAAGAGTCATACATTCATGTGTTAACATCTCGATGTAACTCACACAGTTCAGATTTCAAAAATATTAATAATAAGCAATCAAGTTGAATATCTTAGTTAAACACTCCAGTCAAGGTGCATGATTGGTAAATACAAATGACATCAAAGAAATGGATAAAAACCCTAAGAGTAAAGAGAGTGCAACCAGTAGAACTAGATAATATTAAAGTATCTAATTCCAATTCAATTAGTGCATGATTCATCTTATTCAAAATAATGAGAGCTCGAATTACACATTTATTGGCAATGTATACTACAAACCAGATGGAGTGAGATCAGTTATCAATTACACAAACTATGTATCCAGTAAATAAGAATGGAGCTGCTGAACGTACTATCTTGAATTGCAAATTGCAACAAAATGATATATTTCCATAATAAATTGTTGAACACTGAGCAATATATTCAGCTGTCACATAAGGGGGTGTCTTATATTCACATCCATAATTGTAAATACACGTGTCTAAGACATATATCAAAATATAATAATAATGTCTAGAATGAGTATGAATATATATACATGTCTAAAATCTCCAGAAGTATGTCTAAAATGTTTGAAATCTATAAAATATCACTGAAGTCTCCTCCGTGCACTAGGGCGAGTGCCAGACCCCTCACTACGCTCTGCTGCACCCTGCATGTTAAAAAAAAGGAATATACATGTCATAAACTATATATAGCATGTACCATATATTAAAATATATAAGCAGAAATCTACAACAATTTCTTAAATAATTCAATACATTATATAACTGATATGTACAATTGATTACCTCAGTATCTGTCCCTGCGCGGATGTTGGGAGTATCTACGCTACCCGTAGATCTCTGTCCCGTAGATCCCTGTGAAACAAAATAAATAAAATGTAAGAAGTTGATAAATAAGTTTTTTGAATAAAGTTCATTAATTTCTAACATTTCAATTTAGATTAAATATTAATTATATTAAAACACATGTATTTATACCTCTGCGGAACGCGTCTCCAAATGTATGGGATTGTCATCCACGACCTCAACACCAGCAAATATCTCGCCAACTAAGCCAAGTTGACTCAGACCCGGAACATCAAGATCCATGTTGTGCTCAGTCAAGAGCTGTGTGTATGTGACACGGGTAGATGGTGTGGGCTGTGAAGCTCCACACACTGGAGCAGAAGCCTAAACACAAAAGTACATGTTTAATTTTAATATTAATAAATTGTAAAGTAATGATCAATTAAAATAAATTTTAATTATATTAAAGGTTTAATTTTCACACACCGGAACAGAAATGTGTTGAACATCAGGTGTGACAATCCCAGCTACAGGAAGTCTATCTGTAGCAGCGGCAGTAGTACCCTGACTAGAAGATACACTCCCACTCTGCTCTATAAAATCTAAAACCCCCGATAGTGGAATGCTGCAATGCCGAGCAATCACCTCATACACACGCAACAAGTCAGCAGCCATGATGCATCCTAGCCGACGTGCTTGAGCGGGATCTGTAACTAGCTCAAAGTCATTTGGGAAATCAAAGATGCACGAGCGTATACCTCGCTGCGTGCATCATTGGTGCTACTAGCACCTCCACTGCTAGTATCGCGTCTCTGAAGGTACTGACCCACACGGTCAGAAGAGATCAATTGGGTCTCGCGAGCAATGCCAGCAAGACCCTCGATAGCACCCTCATGTGCAGTCATAACGACAGGTGCTTTGCGACATCCTGAAAGCCTGATAAGAATGGTTGTGGCCTTGGTACAAGCTGCCGCGCATCAACAATTGCAGGAGCTCCCTCCTTTCTATATGCCTCGCCTGTGGCTAATACGGCCACGCCCCTGCCCCAAATAACTAGGGATGTCTAAATAGTTCACCTTTAGGTTTAAGTGAACCTCAGCATGTAGCATCATTATGAAGTATAACGGTAATTGGTCATTATTTGGAAATTGGCCTTGAGAGGCCACAAATCTAGGATAAATCAAAGGGGCACATAAAGGACATGAACATTTGTTTACATAATATGCCCTTATTTTCCGTTTGTCTGCATAAAAACTCCAACAAGACCTCTTAACGACTTCCTTATCGGAAAGTCGTGATGTAATCTCATTATAACCTACATCTCCTGAGACACTTGATTTTAGTGAATCCATAAATTTTGTTATTGATTCGAGAATCAAATGGATTATATGTTTTCAAACTTGTCTCTATTCTACGAAGATCAACCAGTATTCTTTCACAATGGGCTTTATACTGCCCAACTGTAGTTGGATTTTCGAGAATAGATTGCAATTTTGCAATCTCTAAATCGGTCCTCTCAAACAAATTAGGAGTTCCAGAAGAAGCCATGACTGTAAAAAAAAATGAAAGTAAAATTCTAATCAATAGTACTTTTTATTAAAAAAAATTCCTAAGATATTCTCCTATATTAATGAAAACAGAAATATGAACTTTTCAAGCTTCAATAAATTACATAAATTACAAATCATTTGATAACAAAATATACCAAGTGATGTTGCAGAGTTCAGAAATGAAAAGTTTTGAATACATTTAGATGATCTTAAAGTCAAAGCAATGTTTGTAGAAGAGAATGTAAGTTTACCTGGGCACAAACCATTATCAAAGCAGAACAATTGAGTGGGATTCACCTTTCCCTGAAACACATTTTTTGTGCATATGATACAGAATTAGCACAATCAAATAGAACACCAATCCAAATTTAAACAACAAAACACATCGGTAAAAGACATGTCTAATGCATATATTTAAACAACAAAAGACATCGGTAAAACATTGAAATAGAGACACAAGGTTCAATAATTCTTTTTGGGCATAAAAATCAATCTCATAGCAGAGTATTAAGGTTTGTGAAAATGGAATATCTCCATGATATGCATTATTCTAAGCAAAGTGCACTCTGCAATCTCGGCTCCAATCAACAATGATGCCACTATTGGGATCTTAGTATGGCATAGGCAGCTGTGAGCTACACAATATACTCATTTTTCTAGAAACTAAAAAGATCCTTCATGTTACAATTTGCAGCACATAAAAGAAGCCCTTCAAAAAAATACATTGAACAACAGGGGCAACCAAGAGGACCTTGGAAAAATGTACAGGTAACAGCCATATGAATTCTTCCTTAGTTGTGGATCAAAGCTAATAGAAATAAAGCTAGATAAAATTAGCTTGAAACTACAGTATAATCGTCCATTGTAAAAAACAAGTTTCTCTGAACCTGGTAAAAGAATACTTTTTATTGTCTGATTGGACGTACATAATGGAAGGGTATAAATATTGCATATTGCCCTCAGAGTTTCTCAAAGAGACCATTTACAAGTAACAAGGATGTAGCAGAATTTTATGATGAGCATTCCTTGTGGATTTCTGATTGGACGATTGTCCTCTCTGACTAAGGTCAACATCTTTTCGCACCAGTTAGGAGTCAAGATAGATCACCATATTCCGCAAGGCAAAAGGATATGCCGTCTTTTCTCTCTCATAGAGGTGTTAGATGGAAGAATGCTTTATCTTTAGCATTTCTATCTATTATGATATTTGAGTGAGATTTTACTAGCTATATTTTTTCGTAATTCATGTTAGAGATAATTGGCCCTACCTTATGAAGGTTGTTACATTCAGACATCGAGATGTCAAAAGGACTTCTAGGGCCATCAAATTTATTGCTTCTTGTTTCAGCCTGTCTCATCCATAGTTGTCCGATGTCAAGTGCCCATTAGCTTCATTAGTCACTATCACGGGTGGTTCTAGATCTGTGAGGCTTCTCCATCTCCCTCACCTAGCAAGTGGTGATCATGGTGCCTCAGATATCCTTTTCTTATTCTTGCTGTAGAGCTGACGAATTTTCACTACTCACAGTCTGAACTACGGGGGCAGGTGCACAGTGCCAATTTTCTTTCTACATCTAGAGGATTGCCAATTGTGCGTGTTAGGAGAAGCCTTGAGAAGGCAACCTTGAATCCTCCTAGGATTTTTTAGTCACTCTCATAGCCATCACAGGGCATCGTCTATCTCTATATCAGCCCTTTAGTGGTCCCTTTTGTACCCTTGGTACCAATGCATACTAGAACCTTGTTCTCCTTTGGCTTGCTTGCTATTGATCTATTGGCAACTCTCCCAGACTTGTTCATATATTGTTGCATAACAGTGGAAAGGATCATCCTCGCCAAGAGCATTTTGAGTCAAAACTTTGCAATATGACTATAAAGGATTTGCTATGATCAGTGACCATCAAAGGAAAGTTCATCTTCATTTGCTTTTAAGTCAAAACAAGTGTTGTAGAGAACGATAGAGCCTTGACTTCAAATTGAGTGCCCAACATGCCACTGTTGAAATTTGTCAGTACACGAGCTGGTTACATCTTAATCTGAGGCATGACTTTTCCTCCAACAAATCCATGTATGATTACAAACATTCACAGATTACTCCAGAAAATCAACAGAGATGCAACACTGTGAACAGAACCTCCAAACTCAAAAGGATAAGTATTGATTGAAATGAAGGTCTAATACAAAACAGGCACATCAAAATCACTGAACCATCTCTAAGAAGAGTACTCTTGCCACTACAGGAAAATCCCAATTTAGCCATTCTATGATCAATTTTCTATTTTCTATTTCCTGGCCACCTATATATAATTAGTGGATGTTTTAGCTATCCATATAAACTCATGGATTCTGAACCTGTATGAGCACTTTTAGCAAGCCAAACCATATGCAAAACATTTATAACATAGCAACCATGATATGCATTATTCTGGCAGTGCACTCTGCAATCTCGGCTCCAATCAACAATTATGCCACTATTGGGATCTTAGTATGGCATAGGCAGCTGTGAGCTACACAATATACTCATTTTTCTAGAAACTAAAAAGATCCTTCATGTTACAATTTGCAGCACATAAAAGAAGCCCTTCAAAAAAATACATTGAACAACGGGGGCAACCAAGAGGACCTTGGAAAAATGTACAGGTAACAGCCATATGAATTCTTCCTTAGTTGTGGATCAAAGCTAATAGAAATAAAGCTAGATAAAATTAGCTTAAAACTACAAAGATAATCGTCCATTGTAAAAAACAAGTTTCTCTCGAACTCGGTAAAAGAATACTTTTATTGTCGATTGACGTACATAATGGAAGGGTATAAATATTGCCTATTGCCCTCGAGTTTCTCAAAGAGACCATTTACAAGTAACAAGGATGTAGTATACAAAACGCCAACCGGTATTTTCGTAGTTGACCTTCACATTCAATTAATTTCTAGGAGAAAAAATGTTGAGCAATATGAATCGTTTCATTCTCGCACCGTAATAAACCTTCATCTCCCGATTCAGGAAATTTTATGAAGCTTTGAATAGCGTGACTCCAATCCATCGTACACGGCAAAGGTGAATATTTGTTTCCGCAATCAATCAATATGGCATTGCAAACTTCTCATTTAGGTGACAAAGGAATGATTATTTTACTCGTGAACATCATTCGAAATCTTGAATCGAAAAATGCCCCGTTGCCTCCATCTCGTGGGTAATAGTTAGTGCGATCTATCTCCTCCACAAAAAGTATGAATCATTCTATGGTCTTCATACATAGAATTAAACCAAATTCAAATCATAGGATGGTCTTCATCCATAGGCTTAAACCAACATCTATAGGGATTGACCTTGCCACCATGATTACACTTAACTCTCATCAATAATCGTTAAGTTTGTTGTAGTGTAATCAGAATTGTTTTTAGCTTTTCAGCTCAACTACTTTATATTCAAGCTTAACCCAACATTTTTGAAAAGAATGGTTTTACCACAATGCTCACGGTTCTTCCTTATTATATAACACTTGTAGTAAGAATGTTTTGGCTTTTCCATAATAAGCACAATCATACCTTCCAAACGATGAGAAAATACCATTACCAATAAAGACCTAATGCCGCCATGATGATGACCTAGGTTCATGCCCATAACATGTCGATAGACACCCTTAAGACTGATTCTTGGCCAAAGAGCCCCTCGGTATTTTGGCAGTGCATTCTGCAATTTCGGCTCCAATCAACAATTATGCCACTATTGGGATCTTAGTATGGCATGGGTAGCTGTGAGCTACACAATATACTCATTTTTCCAGAAACTAAAAAGATCCAAAAATGTTACAATTTGCAACACATAAAAGAAACCCTTCAAAAAAATACATTGAACAACTGGGGCAACTAAGAGGACCTTGGAAAAATGTACAGGTAACAACCATATGAATTCTTCCTTAGTCGTGGATCAAAGCTAATACTAAGATAAAATTAGCTTGAAACTACAGTACAATCGTCCATTGCAAAAACAAGTTTCTCTGAACCTGGTAAAAGAATACTTCTTATTGTCTGATTGGATGTACATAATGGAAGGGTATAAATATTGCCTATTGCCCTCAAGTTTCTCAAAGAGACCATTTACAAGTAACAAGGATGTAGCATACAAAACGGCCAACCAGGTATTTTCAGAGTAGACCTTCACATTCAATTCATTTCTACGAGAAAAAATGGGGTTTTACCAAAAAAACTTTGCCAGGGTTTTGCAAAAAATGGTATTTTAGTGGCTACATACCTGGGCTCGCCGTTGCTCGCCTTCGTCGCTGGTGGGCTCTCAGCTGGTGTGGTGGGCAGTTTGGTCGGTTGCACAGAGTTCGCGCGAAGGAGACGGGGCGGAGAAAAATGATTTTCTCCGCAGCGCCTCCAATATGTGAACAGGGGTTCGCGCGAATCACGTTCGCGCGAACCCATTTCGCGCGAACATTATGTTCGCGCGAACACTTTCAATTTCACCACGCGGCAAATAACGGCTTACGTGTCTCTTCGCGCGAAACGGGTTCGCGCGAATGGGGTGTTCGCGCGAACCCTCATTGGAAACCGCGCACCTCTCATTTTGCATCGCATTTTTGGGACAACAAGTGGGACACAACACCATGCATTGACCCATAGCATTGATTGGACCAAAGATTGCAATGAAGCCTTTGATGCAATTAAGCGTTTCATTTTATCACCACCTATGCTAATGCCACCTAAGTTAGATCGCCTTAATTCTATATTCACAAGCTACCGATGTGTCGCTGGCCTATATGTTGGCCCAAGAAGACGATAACAAGAGAGAACGCGTGATTTATTTCATCAGCCGAATGCTGCTCGACTATGAAACATGCTATACATAGGCAAAACAAGAATGCATTGCCATAGTCTTTACTACTAAATGCCTAGGAAATTATATGCTTTGAATCAAGAAACGAAGGTCATGTTAAAAATGGACCTTTACGAGACTTTCCTCACACAAGGGTCATTGTCTAAAAAGGCTAGATGTTTTATAACCTTAATGGGAGAATTTGAATTAACATTTGTAAATCAGAAGTCAGTTAAGGGACAAGTCATCGTGGATTGGTTAGTTGGCAACCCATTAGATGGAGGAGGCGATTTAGTAGATTTAGACTTTCCAAATGAGTGCTTATACTACATCGAAACCCGACCCGCTATCTCTGAGTATCCATGGTACGCTGACATCATTAACTATATCATGGACCATACATATCCAGAAGGAGCTACACCACAACAAAGAAGACGGTTACGCATTATCGTAGCTAAATATGTCATTATAGAGCAAGTTCTCTATCGAAAGGCATTCGATGGAATGCTCCTAAGGTGTGGCGACACAGAGGAATCCAAGAAGATTATCCATGAATCTCACAGCGGAATATGTGGAGACCACTTCGGTGGCCACGCCACTGCTCGAAAAATACATCGAATGGGCTATTTCTGGCCCACTCTAGAACATGACGCAATAGAGTTTGTACGCAGGTGTCGTAAGTGCCAAGAATTCTCCCATGAGATCCACATGCCAGCACAAGCTCTACAACCAATCGCTACTCCATGGCCCTTTTCTACATGGGGTTTAGACTTAATAGGGAAATTCTCTCCCTCATCCACAGACGGCCATAATTTTATAATCATGGCCACTGAATATTTTACCAAATGGGTGGAGGCCATGCCTCTCACTATTGTACCTGGTTCTGTGATAGCCAAGTTTATTTTGAACCAAATCATTTACAGGTACGGTATCCCACAAATCATTATCTCTGATAATGGAACTTCTTTTAAGAATGAAGAGGTTCGCGAACTATGCAATAAATTTAAGATAAGCCATAATCTGATTCCTTGTATTATCCCCAAGCCAACGGACAGGTGAAGCGACAAACAACACACTAAAGCCATTCTCCTTAAAATGGTGAAAGAAAACAAATGAGATTGGCATTTGAAGTTATATCCGGCCTTGTGGGCCCATCGAACCTCAATAAGAACACGAACGGGAGCAACTCCTTTCTCGCTGGTATTTGGGGCAGAAGCAGTTCTCCCGCTTGAGGTCGAAATACCCAGTCTCCGCATTTCACTACAAGGGATTCTGGATGAGGACGCTTATAGAGAAGCACGTCTTTCCCAACTAGAAAGCCTAGATGAAACTAGGTTAGACACCGAACAGCGACATAGAGTCTATGCTGACCGGATGTGCCGGCAGTACAACAAAAAGGTCTATGAACGCGATATATACGAAGGTGATCTAGTTCTAAGACTAGACAGCCGGATCGACAAGAAGACCGGCGAAGGAAGGAAATTCTGGCCCAAATGGTTGGGCCCATATCGAGTCATGAAGGACTACAGAAATGGTGCTTACCTCTTATGTACGCTAGAAGGTGAGGAATTTGGTGAAATAGTCAATTCCCTGCACCTCAAGCGGTTCTACGCATAAGCAACTAGCACTACTTGTATAATTATCTACATTGCATCTTCATACAGATTAAGATCATGTTGTCCACTTATTCCTTACATAAATTGTGATCAAGGAATCTATTCTCAAAGAAATTCACTACAAACTCATGATGTTGTTGGCATAAAGCTCTTTAATCATACCTCTCCATCTTCATATATCATCGAATCATCTCGGAATCTTTTATCAAATAAAGTCAAACATGACAAAGTCTTAACGGTAACCATACCAAGATCTGCAAGTTTATTCTCACTTTGATTTCTTCTTAGGATAGGTGTCTTGCCTATGGTCTGTTCTAGAAGCTTCATGGTGTCACATCTATCCCATATATACGTCTCTTTGGAAATAAGCACATACTGACATTTTACTCAAATAAGCAAGTCAACAACTGATTAAACAGAAAATTTTAATTTTACACATTTCCTTGCCCCACCAACCTTCGGTGATGAGCTTGCGTCTCTTACTAGTGACGTAGGGTTGGGAAAGGATGGAAATGCCCTTACTCGCCTATGCCTTTCCCACGGTGATAAACCCACGCTTCTTACTAGTAGCGTGGGGCAAAGTGTAGGGGGTCCTCTTGACAAATAAAAGTAAATGGTCATACACAAACAATTCAAACAATTCAAACTTTGAGTCCAAAACGGATGAATCGGATGTTCAAAATTCCAAAAGAATTAAAATCCTAAAAACCCAGATCTTGTCTACTATGTGGCCATCTACGGGTCTAAGTCTAGATAAACCGCAAAACAAGTGCATTCTAAACTATGAAGTCATTCGGGTAGAGTAAGCTTGTAGCTTCCAATTTGGTTCCGTCAAAGCTTTGTCTATCTTTCATCACTATCATTTCAGCTACACCTCATAACTTGCGCCCTTCTTGACTCTCGGTGATGAGCCCTCGCATCTTACTAGTTGCGTGGAGTTAGGAGTGGGGCAAGTTAATCTGTTCATCATACTTGGTTATTTTCATCACTTTGCCAAAACAAACATGAGGTATCCAAATTGCTCACAGAAGCTAAGATTCAAAATCACAATATATCTGCAATATCATGTATCAGCATCATGAAACACAAAAAGAAAGAAAACATTTGCATCATCTGTTCTCCATTGCATACATTCTAAAAGCATATAAACATACATCGTAGTATACACAAAGAAGCTGGAAATAGAAAGGGAAAACATGAGTGACAAGCTTTTGATCCAAAAATGAATGCATATATATAAATAATCAATGTTTATATACAATGCCATCATGCACTAGGCATGGTCAAAACACTCAAAGATCCCGTGATACACAATAGTACAAAATACACAAGGGCCAAATGGCCTCTCAACCCCTACGCGACCCCTCCGAAGGTGCACGCCGCTCGCCAGGACTCGGCTACGCCGACGCTCGAATGTACGGAGGGCTCGGGATCCCGAGGGCGCCACAGCCTCACCATGAGAATGGCTCCTCACAAGGTGCTCACCGTGTCCCGTAGCCCACTAACTCTATGCAAAGGGTCGACACCATCCTGGCCACGTGCCAAATGGGAGCGAAGACATCGGTATGTCTACCAGCTGCTGAGGGCTCCCCGGCATCTACGGACAGCTCCGCGCGAGTCCTATCCATGGGGATCATCAGGGAATCGGTACATACCCTGCGGATCAGATCCCGCCACTCGTCAATAGTCTCTGCAAACAAAGAATAAAAATGAATCAGAAACCAAGCAAGAGGCTAAAAGATACAAGATAAAAACATAAGGAGAGATAGCAATTAAAACAAATCCTAAATTAAACAAATGTTAAAGAAGGAAGAAAGGATAACTTACTCGGATCACCGGGCCTCCAAGATGGGTCGCTGGGACCGGCACCTGCCGCGGATGCCGCTGCCGACTGAGGGGCTGCTCCTATGGCAGGGGCAACATGTTGCCCTGCAACTGACTCATCCTCTCCACCATGGCCCTGAGAGAGTGGCTCCTCTGAAACTAGAGTGTCCTTCTCTGTGCTCTCCTCAGCCCTCTCTGCCTGCATAATGTCCTGAGTGTCATGCCACTCAGGATCACTGTCATCAGTCTGCTCCTCCGACCCTCCCTCTGTAAGCTCCTCAGAGTCGAGTCAATATCTATGGGGTCATCGCTACTATGAGCAGGACCCACAGCAATCTGAAGTAAAGGTGCCTGAGGTGCACCAGCTCTCCCTCTAGCACGAACTATCCTCCTGGCTACAATGGGAATGCCAGGAGTGATCACTATCCAACCTCGGCCTCTAGGCCCCCTCTGGCCTCGCGAACTGATCTATAAACTGGTGCCACTGGGGAAGCATACCCGCATATGGAAGACCAAACTGCTGAGGAACCCGGCCGAAGGGATGTACCTCCACTCATCCCACTCGATCAATAAGCTGCCCTGTGGTGGAGCAGGAGATCAGGGTAAGAGTCTCCTCGCCCCATATGCCGGCCATAAGCCGGTACGGTGTCACCTCCATGTCTGCAGTAGTGAGGGAGGAAACTAGCTGGTGAGGTGCTCTAAGCACCGACATATCTGTCCATCTGGCTGCCCTCACAGCCCCAGGATCTGCCACCTCCATGCCTCTGCCATAAGGGATAAAGCGCTCATACACCCAACTCATGACTAAAGTCGGGTGGCTCAATGACTGTCCCTGTAAACGGACCACCCTGTATAAATCATGGTAGGTGGTCCCCAGAACATCTACACCCCAGTATATCCGCCCGTGCCCCTCTATCTGTGCAATGATGGGGGCCTAGCAAGTATAACAATGTATCCCCTCCCTTGTCCCCGATCAGTCTTGAGGCAAGGATCCCCATGATGGCCTGGAGAAGTACGGGGATAGGCAAAGAAGGAATGGATCGAACTCTCACTCCCTTCTTCGACCCCATGGAGATAACTGCATCTCCCATATATGCTGCCCACTGTGCAATCTGTGCCCGTGAGCCTGCTGTCTCTAATGTAAGTCTCCGCCCAATGATCGGGACTCCCAGAATGTGGTAGACATCCTTGAGTGTGATGGTCCACTCACCACGGACCCCTGGCAGTCGAAAGGTGTTCCGATCTGCATCCCAAGTAAGAGAATAAGTCACAAAGGATGTGACTAGATGGTGCAACATGAGGCACACGCGATATACGCAGTATACCAGCCCTCTGAAGTGTGTCCTCCTCATCCTGCGAGAGGGCATCTAGTACTCCTGAGAGCCAATCACACTCTCTCTCTCGCTCCATCTAATATACTCCTCTCTTGCCTGCATACACCCAAAAACACACAAAACAGAGCAAGTTAATATCTGAACAATACCGAGAAATTCATAAAAACGAGTAGAAGTGCAAAAATACAAGTGCAATCTCAAATAATAGTTCTTTTTGCATTACAGTGCAAAACGCCACCACGAGCGGGGCGGCGATCGCGTAACCGCCGCCCGAGTAGGGCGGCGGTCGCAAACCACCGCCTTGTCCAGGGTGGCGGTCGTGGTCTCAAAACCCACGCGGGTTTTTAATCTTAAAAAGCCTAAAACAAGCAAAAAATGACCATTTGACCTAAAAATGGAGCTACCCGATGGCGCCCCCTAGTGGACCTTTTGAGCCTAATATTTTCAAAAATATCCCCCATTACAACAAATTTAGCATTTCAAATTTAAAGGGGAAAAACACAAAATTGAAGAAAACCAACCTGTGATCTAGCGGGGTGGTGTTTTGTGCGTGGAGGCATGATCACGATCTTGCTGCGGACGTTTTGACTATACTCACGCAAGAAACCGTCGCCGTGGGTCCCAGAGCTCAAAAACAATCAAATCAACTCGCGCAAATGAATAGGAAAATGGGCCCACTTTCATATATATAGACCCTAATTAGTTTTAAAAAGACTTTTCGTAGGTTTGGAGCGATGATGGAGCTAAGTCCCTATCCCCACGCGAATGGTATGTTCTCATTCCCTATTATTTTAGCATTTATTTTCCAAACTATTGTATCTATCTGCACTTGAGTTCTCTTTTCATTTTACAGGTAGCGGGAATTTTGAATGGCATCATTTCAACACACGGACGTGTAAGGTATAACTTCCAAACTTCCCATTTCGGGACTGCCATACTCGGATCCACCGTTTTATGCCTCTTCATGGCTAAAACACTTCTCAGGGGGCAATATGTACGTACCCAAAATTGTAAGGTCTTGCATCTTTGCCGGAACAGTGTAACAAGCTCCCCAATGATGATACAGGTCTCTTTGCAAGGTGTTCGGGATCCGGAAAAGCCCTCGGAGTATGTGTTAACATCCCGTATACCCCGCTTAGCCCCGCGTGCTTTATTTTTCCCTTTTTCCCTCCTTTCTTGCCCTTTTTCTCTTTAGTAGCAAAACCGCTGCCCCGACCGGGTGGCGGTCATGTAACTGCGCCACCCCGAACAGAGCAGGCGGCGATCTGTAACCACCACCCTGAGTAGGGCGTCGGTCCTTTACGCGTTTTCCAAAAAATTCTTTTGATGTGACTCGTGTGAAATATCAACGTTTCACCAGCTTTCCTTGCCAACGTAGGCTTGCATTTATGTTTTTGGTCCCCTGGAATAGTGTTTTTCCTTTGTTTATTGTTTAGGAGTTCAGTTTGGTTTTGATCTTTGGGTGATTGAATTCCTATAAATGCATGGCTTGTGCTCAAACAAAAGGTCTGCCTTAATTTCACTTTCATGCTCTCTTTTTCATAGCTTAGTCTTTTATTTTGTTTAAAAGCCATAGTTTTAATTCTTTGCATGCTTGGTTAGCCTTATTCAGCTGTTGGTAAGCCACATATCCAACTTCTGCAAACAATGTTGTTGTTTTACCCATTCCATTGAAGTAGAATAGCTTAAGAAGCCATTAAAGTTGTAGGTTTTTCTCTTCAAATAGGGTAGATTTAAGGTTCTAGTCGCTTTATGTTGCGTGACTAGTAGTAAGATCCCGCTAGGAATTGCATAAGCCAAGCTTTGTACTCTTGCGTTATTCCTCTCCTACTCGCATTTTCAGTCTGCATTCTAAGCCATCCTTGTCCCAATATCTATTTCTATCGATGCTGGCATTACACGCTTTTCTAGATCCACGTGAACATGAAAGAATGAGGAGATCATACTGAGGGGACAAGATCACACACACCATCAGATTCACCACATTTCATGGAATCCAAGTTCTAGCTTTCAAAGTTCTAGTGAGAATCATATCAAATAGAGTAGTTAATCACTTTATTTTAGTAAATTATATTCTCGATATTGCTAGGGAAGTCATGGCGATTGATAGTTTCGTGAAACTATGATTCACTCCTCACTTCGAGGTAGGATCGAGTATCTTACAAATAGAATAGTTATTTCATTGTTTAAGAATAGATATACAAATTACACAGACAAATAGCTACACTCGGTTAAATATAGAAGACGACCAAGCACACACGTTTTGGTCAAATCAACCAAACTACGATTACCCTAGGCAAACATTCGCATGACCGTAGAAGGGTTCGAACGAGAACAAACCTTTGGTTGTGATCCTTTGGTCCCACAACCCGGTGAAGGAGACACTCTCACGATCATAGATACTAGTTTAAGGATCCGGGTTACACGAACGCACTGTGAGATATTCTCATAAAATCACGCAGTTGTTGGTCCTAAACATAAAAGTCGAGAAAGCATATGATTATTGAATACTAGGAATCGGGACTTGATTTCGTATATGACTACAACAAAACCGCAACAACCAAGAGTCTACGGTTGTGACCCACAAGTCCCACACCTAACGAATCCATAAGTCAATCAGATATAAACATTGGCCTACGTAAACTAGTATTCCAGTCCACTCCACTTCCACCCATCATCATCGAACAATTGTCCTTGCTAGATATAGTGGCTAATGAAGCTAGAGAATTCTAGACTAGGTCGAGAGAATCATTCGTAGAGTCAATTGTTTCCACCATCCACCATATGACCTTATCTGGAGACATACACGAAACTATCCCAGGTCATTTCCCACGTATTCCACAACCCATAGATCAAATCATGCCAAAGCTCGATATTGATTGGAGCCTTCGAGCAGTCATCCTTGCCGATCGATCTATCACACCATAGTCCAGGTTAGAAGGGCCTTCTTTACCTTAGATTCATAAATTCCACTAGTGCGTGTCAAAGACATTAGATTGCCTAACTAGTCTGTCTGCATCCCATGAATATTCCATTCCCACCGGCTGTCTCGGCACGACCTCAAGAGGTCGGGTACGCGGAAGAGTTACCTGTAGATTCCCATGCTCGCTTGTCACTTTTCCGGCGTACAGAAACCATGTAGATGATTTGACACTAAATATAGTTGCCATTATGAGTGAAAATTAGACTCGACCTGTCTTCACCTAAATCATCAAGGTATCAGCATTAATGGGAAATAACTCTTCAAGCTGACCTATGTCGGACGTTAGGAAGTGTTGATGATGGCCCTTGGTACTTTAATGCTCATCCTCATGCCCTGGAGTAGGCATGAATGGTTTTGGATCCTCCCTTAGAGTTAATGAATCCATGTCCTTGATTGGGCCAGGTCTGATCCTTTGGATGTGCCCATAGCTCTTAATTTCTACTCCAAGAATGGAGTCTTCTTTTAGACCTTTTTGAATGGATGGTGTGGAAGCAATGGTGGAACATTTATGCCATTTCTCTTCTTCCTTCTATGAAGATCATGGAAGGTTTAAATCTCCTAAGCTTGATTCCATAGAGATTCCATAATATGTGGGATGTTACAAATGAATGTTCTCCTTGATTAATATAGGATTATGTGATTGGAAGGTGGATGATGAAGGAGAAAACAATAGAAACTCAACCGGTTTTTCTCCTTCAAAAAAGTCCTCCAAAACATACAAATACATTGCCTCATTATCGTCCTGCTGCAAATGTTCAACCTCTTTCATGGTGTCTTCTTGACCTATAATTTTTTCACCATGATTTCCTCCATCCTCCAACATTGAGTTTAAAAGATCGAAATCTTCTTCAAAATTAGAGTTTGAGAGAGATAAGGTGAGAGGAAGAATTGGAGGTTCTTTTATGGCCTATCTTGTGCTCAAAGCTTCTAAATCTACATTTTTTTTACAACTGAAATGCACTTCTCCTCTTTTGGATTTGGAGAAGCTTTTATTTCCTCTACTGCTTGAAGAAAATCTTGCCTTTAAGTGACTCCTCCCTCTAGCATGGGGTTTGACAAGTCAAACTCTTCAATCAGCTTCTCTAGAGGACTAGTTGGGACTGCAAGATCTCTTTTAGAGTTGTCCTCCATGATGGATTCATCCACCAAATCAGGCCCTTCGAATGAAAGCAAGGAATCTCCAAAGATCCTTTCTTCTTCCGCCGCTACAAACTCGGTTTGATTTCTTCCATCTACTCCTCTCCAATGGGACTTAGAGATGATTATTCATCTTCCTCCATGGCTGATTGTGCAACTTGAATTGGATCAGTAATTTCTTCAAATAGAGTGCCAACATGGACACTACATTATGAGAAAACTGATGGCTGATCTTCTTTCTCTTGTTCTTTCTCTCTCTCCTACTATAAGTGTAGCCTCACCACCACTAGCTCTTGAACCTTGACCTCCTCTATTGGTTTAACCATAAAAGGGATATTTGTATGCCCAAATTTGGCAGCCCAATTCTTCATATTGTCTGTCATTTCTTCTCTGTTGGGGTCCTCTTCTTGTTGTTCTCTTTGATTGGATTCTTGTGTCTTTTCCTAGCATGGACTTGGGAGATCAAAAGGAGTGGTAGGTTAGGGTTCAACCAGTTTACAACTATTTGTGGTGTGAAGCGAGGAGATGAAACTTATTGTTTCTTTAGAGGGAATGATTGCTTGGGAAAGGAAAGGGGAGAAGAATTGAAATGGGGTGGAAGACTAGGGAATGGAGAAATGGAATCAATGCTTGGGGCAAAGCAATTGGGAAGCTTGGAAATTGGAGCTTGGGTTGAGATGGTGCTACTTGAGAAAGAGAAAAAACAACTATGAGATGTTGAACTTATCCATTGATTAGGTTTTCTTGACTCCAACTCATAAGCCCCGATCTCCTCAGTCCATTGTGCAATTTGGGGCACCATTTCAACCATGAAGTCAAGCTTCTCTTGAGGGTCTGTAATGTCTTGGAAAAGTGCCTTCCCATGAACAAAGTGCCCTACAACCAATCTTGAATGCATTCATTTGTTCTATGACCCTTAACTGAACCATGGTAGCCTCCATTTTTGGATCTTCTCTAGCAAACCAGCATTCTCCACATAGTTTTCACCATTGTATGCGTCCCCTTATTCTTGATAAGCTCCATGGCCAAACTGACTTTGACTCTGCTCATATGGGTAAGCATAATGGTCTTGGATCTTATTATAAATGATGATTTTGAGGAGTTGGGAAATGCATTAGGGTTGGATAATATTGCTATAAGCGTGAGTTCCATGAAGGGAATGAATGATTGCACAACCTCCCGAAATGGGAGAACATGAAAGAGATGGAACAAGAAAATGGATGAAAATGAGTGGAAATGGATAGAAAAGGTCTGCTACTCAGAGAATGGGTTTTTGACTAGATGGAGTCGCCAGATGTTTTTGCATGTGCCTCAAAACGCTGAATCCCACCAAGAACACATCAACTTGATGAAATAAAGTGAAGACCTATGGTCCCACCAAGTGTGCCAAAACTATTAGTGTAAAATCACAACACCCCCAAATGAGTTCTACGGATCTACTTTTCTAAGGCAGAGTCATTTGGTGTCATCTGCATAACATTAAACCATCTCTCAATTTGTGGGACTTGCAAACCTAAGATGATACCCCAAAAAAATTTGGTTCTTATTCCTAAACTACCCGCCACGAGCTACTCAAGTGCGGGAAAACTAAATGTATCCAAATCTAACCATTCCAAGGAACCAAGGAGGGAGAAAGAGGAAAAACAAATCCTACATTAAAGCAATGATACACCAGCAAAGGAAGTGAGATATTATGTTGAAAGAGAAATAAACAAAGAAAATGGAGATGAGTGAGGTAAGCCGAGAAGTGACACAGACCTAGATATTCAAATTCACCATTTAAACTCTATGAAACACAACATCCTCGCACTTTTTGTAAATGTTTAATACATGCACATAAAAACAAATCTGGAAGGGAGAGGCATAGAGAAATAACAAAATGATACAAAGGGTTGAAGGATGCCACAAAACATGTTTTATTTCTCTGGAAGGTGCACAAACGATTACATTTTTGTAATAGAGGAAAAAATGCATTTTGAGGTATAGTAGAAGGCTGCTCAAAATGGTGTTGAGAAACAAATTTGTGAGTTTCTCTATGCCTGCAATGCCTCCCCTCAAAAAATGGGAAGTGTTAGAATATATACAAAGAATGAGAGAGAGAGAAGAGGGAAAAATCGAATCCTACTCCAACCACCATGAGATACGCATCAAATCTCGATTTTAAAGCTCAACCACTGAATATCAATGCCTTTTGCAAATCCACCCACCATATGTTGCTTCTCGTTCCCAAGTAGATCGAATTGAATTAGATTTGGTAGTTGAATAGATTGGATTTTACGTTAATGGCCTAGAAGACTTTTCTTCATTTTTACCTACCGGGCTTGAAAAAATGGTTTTTATGTTTCCATAGTGTAGAGAACATCGAGACATTTCCGGTGGTGTAATATTTGCAATATTTTGAGCCCTGAGTCAAAATATATGCCCCTTCGAAGTTTGTATTAGGTCCATACAAATGGGTGGGAAAATAGTTTAAAAAATAGGTCTCCTTTTTAATACAAGACACATAGTAGCCAAATTAGGGAAATATTAGGTTTGCGAGTCTATGATTTATCTTTTCCCCTTTTCTAAAAAAATGCAAAAATTAGAAAATTCCTATGGCTCCGATGCCATGCTTGGACACGTGGCACCCTTTGGTTGGCTAGGGAGATGTGCTTCAATTTTTATCTCTGTGCCTTTTGACAAAAGGAAAATTTTCACCTTTTCCTCCAACTCCCCACTTTGACCTTTACTCGGGCTCAAATGTTGACTTTTTCCTTTGGGTTGAGTTGCGGCCCATTTTACAACTTTTTCATCTTTGAAATAACTAGGGAAAAAAGCCAACTTTCCCCCAATGGCACGCTTTGACTTAGGACATGCGACATCCTCGGTGTTCTTTTGGAAACCCTCTTTCAATTCGATCCTTGAATTAGCACCATTTAGACACTTGGAAGCCTCCACCAGCTTGGCCCATGCATTGACTATTCAACCAAAGTTTCCCCCCTTTTGAGACTAGACACGTGGAGGCATCGTGCTCACTTGAAAGCTTGATTCAAAATTCACCTTTGAAGGAGCATTGAGTTGACACTTGGTGGCCTCTACATGTTTGTGGACTTTTCAATGGTCCCTTAAATTTTCTCGGGCTTTGTGCCACATGGAGAGATCACACTCATTTGGGTCTCCACCTTTGGACTAACTCTTGGAGATGCGCCAAGCTAACACTTGGCGACCTCCTCTTTCACTTTATACTTAGCCAATTTTTTAGACCTACCTTGTCTACCTTTTGACATTGTTGACAATTTGACCCTACCTCTGTTTCGGCCTAGGACACGTGGAGATGCGGAACTTGTTTGAGCCTCCCTTTAGGAATTCAACTTTCGAGAAGCATCATTAGGACACGTGGTTTTTTCCACTACCTCCTCCATACTTAGTCAATTTTGGATTCTATCCTGAATTTTTGAGCCCGAAGACTTTTAATCTTTTCTCGCATCTTCTCCTCAAGCCTCTGGTTCTTTTGAAACTTCTTGACCTATTTACTGACCCTTCTTTCTCATTTTAGAGTATGCTCAAGTCTTTCACATATATTTAGGACATGGATTCACACCATAGAACCTTTTCTTCTCTTTCTTCTCGCATAGGGTCTTTTAAAATTTTGTAGGCCCCACCATTCAATTGTAGAGTTCCTCTATAACTAGTTTGCAATATTTAAACGTGTTTTCTCTAATTTTTTCTATGTGTGGTCGTGGCTGATCCAATAGTTTTCCTAGGGGAGAAATATGGATAACACTTCTCTTAATGGAAAATTTAAGCGTAATTGGCTTGGTCCTTACATTATCAATGACAAAATTGGTGGTGGAGTTTATCTCCTTGCCACCCTTTAAGGAAAACCACTTTAAAACCTACTCAATGTCATACATGTAAAGAAATACTACGCCTAGAGCAACACTCATTTCCTGATGACGCATTCTAGCCTCATGGTCCATATTGGACTGTTGAACGTATACTCAATAAATGGACCTCATCACCCTTATAGATTCATCATTCAATCTTTTCTCATGTGACATACATAGAATGAGTGATAAAAAATTTAGGCTATAGAGTCACTTCTTCTAGCATCATCTCTTCATAGGCTAAATCATCAATTTTGCTTACATCATTTGGTGGTATACGCTTGGGCTACGATGTCTCGAATAACTGATCTATGTCACATATCATCACTACACACTCGTCATAGTGCATTTCACACAACACATAGATCGACCATTTCCAGATGAAGTACTGTCATTTACGGTTCATTCTTGGTTGTCGAGAGGGCATAATAAATGAACCTCACCGCAAAAAAATTCATTCATTCGGAGGCACACAGATTCTATCATTTACTTCGCATTCCATTTCATCCATCCACGAAATGCATTGTATTATTACATTTACTCTTGCTTGTACTTTCTTTTACATGTATGCTTTATTATGCATGCTAGATAGATTTCTTGTATGTCATTATCATATCATACACACATGTCCATTCACTAGATTTCTAGTTGCGATCGTAGGCTATATAGGGATACTACACACAACAGGGATTCTTGACCACCTATCACATAATGGCTACTTGGGGCATCCACATTAGTACACTACGGGTGATATTGTTTTACTCTTTTTATAACACACTACATTGGTTTACATATGCTTTAACATAAATGTTATATTTCTAACATGCTAACCAAAGTGTTTCTTATACAACATTATTTATGCATGGATACTTGTTTCCATTATTTTTGTTATACTTGTCTATTATTACATGTACTTTTAACGAAATTTTCCCTTTTACTTGTGTGCACACTTGTTTTTTTGTGGCCAGTGGGGCCTTGAGTGTCTTTGACACCTGAGTGGTGTCCCATGTTTACAACCCACTTTGTATGGCCTATATTGTCATCTAATGTGTTTACATTATCTACTTATGTTCTAGCTTACACATACTCTGTTTTAGTTAAAATTGTTTTCTACGGATGCATGTTTGTACTAACACTTGTTTTTAGCTACCTTATTTGTTGGTGCTTTGGTATCTACAAAGGACATCTCCTCCCCCACGTAGCCAATGATTTTATTATCTCTGGTTGGTCCTTTTTGGGCCACATTCTCCAATCCACGATGCTTTGCATGCAACCTCAAAGAGGGGGCATCATATGGGTTTATAAAAACTACGGCTAGAGTTTAGTATTTATTTATTTTCCATGACACATTGGGTTATATAGAAAGTGGGTTCAAAAATTCTATGAACTCCATACGCATCAGATTTCATAGGAAAATTGGTCTTAACATTATGGGGAGAATTTTTAGGTTAGAGGATAGACTAGACCTTCTGTCTATACTACTTTGGTAAATGGCATCGAGATAACCCGGAAAATAGATAGTAAAGAGATCTCTTCACTCTTGTGAAGAAGTTATAGATTGGGTGATAAGTGAAACTTTCCTCCATCCAATTCTTTGGTTAGTGGCGTGAGATCGCCCAAAAATTCTAGAAGTTGGTTCAGTTTGCATGCACAAAAAACTAATCACATAACACCGGAAATAATACAAGACTCCAATTTTATTCATCCGGGATATTTTATTCATATGAGAGATTACATTATATAGAGATTGACCTTCCTATTATGGTGGAGTCAAATCTCATCTTGAATCCACTTATCTCTCCACATATCTCTCCTAATCCCCACAATATCTCACTCAAACTCTCAATCCCATTATTTTCTCACAACAAACATTATCTAGTTACAACTATTTACATGAGTTAACAACTCATAAATAGTTGTATTACATTACACTATATTATTTATTTCCACACTCATAATAATGTTCACAATATCTAATATTATTCCTAACATTCACTCCCCTATTGTTAACATTATTATTTCCACACATACACTCCCCTAATGTGAACAATGTAGAAAAGAATAGTTACACTTTGTCGCAGCTTGCACACCCCTGTTTGCTCATGATCTTGGTACACATATGGACCTCAGTCCAAGGTAAGAACCCCTGTTCATGAACCTTTGTTCATCAATACGAACCCCTGTTCGACAATAACGGACCTCTGTCCTAGGTACGAGCCCCTGCTCATGAACCTCTATTCATCCTCTTCAAGAAAAACATGATGCTACTTTTTCTTGTGCTTTTATCTTTCTACTACAACATTACATCAAGGAGGTTTATAAAAGGAAATCACAATTGAACAAGAATTTCTTTCTGTTCTTATTATAAAACACACAACTGAAATAAATTGGTCACCAAATCAGTACCGCGGCCTCATCGATGGTGCCTGACGAGAGGTCGCCGATCAACATCCTTCCTCCGTTGCCTCCTACCTCCATTATGATGATGCTAACTCAACTGAATTTGTCTTTGAGGCTCATTTTACAATTCTATTAGGTGTCGGTTTCAACCGATAATGCACCCTTACAATAATAATCAGCTTTATATTTATCCAAAATAATAAAACATATCAGATTTTAATTGCTAGAAATCAGTCACTATTTTTTTACAGAATAATTAGAAACTGTCAGAATTGTTTCCACGATTTCTCGTAAAATACGAAATGGGTTTCTGTAATTTTTTGACAAAAGTTTTACAAAATACAAATTAACAAACCCAAAAAATTTCAGAAAATTTCGAATCTGGGTTTTTGAGAAAAACGTGAATTACCAGTCTTTTTTTTTCAGATCAGAATTCTGAAAATGGCAATGAAAGCTTCAAAACTCTCATATCTGCATCTTAGAGGCTGCGATTTTGTCCTGTAATGAATCTCATAAATTTCCCTAGCCTGCTCTGATACCAAACTAGAAGTTGGTTCAGTTTGCATGCACATAAATAACTAATCACATAACACCGGAAATAATACAAGACTCCAATTTTATTCATCCGGGATATTTTATTCATATGAGAGATTACATTATATAGAGATTGACCTTCCTATTATGGTGGAGTCAAATCTCATCTTGAATCCACTTATCTCTCCACAAATCTCTCTCCACAAATCTCTCAACTTATCCCACATATCTCTCCTAATCCCCACAATATCTCACTCAAACTCTCAATCCCATTATTTTCTCACAACAAACATTATCTAGTTACAACTATTTACATGAGTTAACAACTCATAAATAGTTGTATTACATTAGACTATATTATTTATTTCCACACTCATAATAATGTTCACAATATCTAATATTATTCCTAACAAAAATCTCACATGACATCGAGACAATCCTTTCTACATCCTTTTTTTCATCACAGATTACTTGCCCATGTTCCTTTTTCATTTTCATTTTTCTTTACATGTTTTTATACATGTACATGCGTTTTACACATTACACATATACATGTGTATTTTAATAATTGATAGTCTTTTCTTTTGTAGGTCTATCCGTATGGGAATCAAGTAGTCAACAATAAAACACACATGGCATGTACATCATACACACGATACTAAACATTCGGTACACTACACACATTACACACGGGCTTTAACCCTAGGTTCAATCTCATAACTTTTTACATATTTCGTCTCCATGCTCCATTTTTTCACTCCACACTTTGTCTAATCCTTTTACATGCATTCTACATCACTCTACATGGATTATTAGGTACGCATCTATGTTTGCTTTATGTTCTTGATTTTTTTCTCGCTAATACAAAGTGGGAGAAAATGTAGACAAAAATCATGTACTTTGAGTCATTCTTTATTTTCGATCTCATACTACTATTCATATGGTTGTTAAATGAAAAGAGTAATAATCAACCCATGTCTTTGGAAAATTTTATTTATTTTCTATTGCTACTTTCGATCTTGCACTCCTAATATCCAGTCTCTATTTTCATAATGTGTTTTTCCTATTTTTGACTAGGGCGCCCAACCACGACTAGGGCACCTTGGGCACCTCATTCCCCTCTAGGTGCCCTAGTCCTCTTTACAATTTCCTCTTACTTTTTGGGAACATTCTAATGGTTTGAACTTCTTACATTTTTGGTGGTCTATATTTTCGGGGTAAATTATGAAATTCAAGCAAGAGAACCATACAAGTTTAAAGTTATGTGACAATTATAAGGAACCAAACACTAAGCACTTACTATCACCACATAAGGTTACATCCATCAAATTCATCTATAACTACATTTACATCCATCTAGCTCTATCACTAGGCACACAAGGTTGGTTAAATCTCATCACACTTTATAGGAGGGGAGTCTATTATTTCCATGCACAAATTTACTACATTCTACTAGAACTACATTAGGTTTGATATATAGTGTAGTGCTCAGTGATAAGTCCATCCATTTAGAAATTGAGGAAAAGTGGATCCCTTCATATGAATCTTTCTTTTTAGGGTTTCGATGCTTTTCTTGGGGTTTCACAAGTGATTCTTCATTGGAGATTTACCAGGTGGTTTAGGGATTATAAAATGACATTCACGTGATAGGAAGTGAACACTCAATGACACCTCAAAGGATGTTTTCTGGTCCTTTCCATAGACCAGTCACTTAGATCTCATACTAAGACACCCAAATCTCGGTACAGGGGCACCCACGAGAACCATTATCAATCTCTTGGTACCCTAGTCTAGTCGATGATCTAGATCTACACTTTTTCATGCTCTTGTGTGAAGGTTTCCTCCTCATTTTCATCCTTTTATCCGTTTCGATAAATTCTGGGACATCATCGAATCAACTAAGGTCTTTAAAACCCTCTTTGGACATTATGGTTTTCACATTTCATTTCATAACTTTACTAATTGTATTTTATTATTTCATTACTTGATTTAATTAGTTATCTTACTTCTCATATAGCATTATATTACACTATGATAATCTATTTTACTTGATAAATTTCCATAATGGTTCTATTTTTCCTCTTTCTTACAACATTCTATTGTGGTGTATACCTGTAGTAAATTTCTTGTGTATACCATGATATTTTTAAAAATTATAAATTCATTAGAAACATGTACTCAACTCCATTGTTTGTCATTAGAAATTGTATGTATAAGTATCTACTTTAATTTTTCACTTTGAAGCCTTAAATCATGAAATATATCAAACACATGATTTGTGTTCTAAATAATACCCGCATGTCTTCCTTGTATAGTCATATTTGAATGTCATAAAATATGAAAAATCTCCAATATAATTTATTTGCATAGGTCCACATAAATCTGAGTGTACAATCTCAAGAGGTGCACTTGCTCTTGATGTTTTGCCAACTGGGAAAAAATATCTGTGTTTCTTCCTCAAAATACAAACTTTACATACTATTTTTAGTTTTTGAATAAATGGAATTTTGTTACCATATTATATTTATTAAAAAAATTAAGTGTTCATACCTTAGATGCCAAAGCCATGATTCATCTTTCATGATTGGTTGAAAATATTATTGTGTTCCTTGAGCACGAGGACACAACTATATTAGTGAATGAATCACTTGCATTAGCACAAACCTCATTTTCATTGGCACATGACTCCATGGAGGACTCAGTTTCATTAGCGCAGGACTCATTTACATGAGTGGAAGACTTATTTTCTCTAGCATGGGACTCAATGCAGGACTAATTTGACTTAGCACATGACTTGGTTAAAATCAGCTGATGATTTGGTTGTAAAAATTATGATTTTTTCCTTTTTCTTGGTTTTAATATCAAGAGAAACATTCTATTGCTTTGTATCTTTACTTTTGCAATCAATTGTGTGATGGGTGATTTTTCCACAATCACGCATTCATTGTCTTCCATACAAAATGTCTATGATTTCGTACCAACTATCCAATACTCATAAAATTGTGTTTCAAACATGTATCATAATAAGCATCATGCATAATTGTTTGCTCCCTCTTTTAGTTAGAATATTGAATTTCCTTTTTCCTTTTACGAGACACGATAGTGTTATTCCCAAGAGTAATATCATTCTTTATTGACTCATCCAAAATAGAAAATAAATCTAGATTATGCGGTGCCAACTCCTATTCCATACCTTTTTATGCTTTGTTGATGCTCATTAGCTGCCTAAAGACATAGATATTGAGATAGTATTTTGGATAGTATGTGTTTAGACCATATGAACATTGATTATAATTGTGATTTGAATCTTATAATGGATTATATGGATGCGTAGCTAATTTTGGTGGAAGACGGTGCCACAAATGGCAAGGTAGGATCTTCACTCATGTTCTTTCTTTGTTCTTGTTGTATGTTAGTGAAATTTGAATGCATGTACGTAATGTTGTTTGTTGGGCTTGAGTAGTTTTCCTTAAGGAAAGGTGTGGGGAGAGGGAATATGGAACCATTGGGGAGATAAAAGGGATTTTGTGAGGTTTTTTTGAGGAGGGAGTGTGGGTAAGGTGTTCCACCTATGGGGAGAGAAAAGGTTAAATTTTTCTATATTTTGCATATTGCATCATGGAGAGATAAGGGATTATGAGTGTGTTTTGTGATGTGCACTTGGAGGTTCTTGGGTGGACCCTTAACCCACATGGGAGGTATAAGGAGGTGGTCTCCATTATTCCTTCTCCTTTGGCTCTAAATTGAGCCTTTGTGATGAATTTAAGTTGCAGGTTTTAAATGTTGTTCATGTGTTGAACTAGATTTCTTATCTCTGAATGTGTAAATGTGGAAGCATTTGTTCTTAGCTGTCATGGTTGTGAATGTGCTGAACTATTTCATGTTTGGAGCTCGAGGGAAATGAGGGGTTGGCTTCACCTTCCTTCATTGGATTTTTACGAGGAGAGCATTGCCTATCTCTCCCCTTGTTTGTGTGTTGGAGATGAAGTAGAGAAAATTGCAGGTTTTAAATAGAGTGTTGCAGAGATTATTTTGGGAAAAAATTGACATGTTGTCTCCACTATTTCAGTGGAGGGATTGTATCTTCCTTGCATTTTAATTATTGTAAGTTGAATGTTCTTAGAGTAATAATTTGAAGGACTATACACCGTTATTATTGAAAAACCAATTGGAAAATTTATTGTAAAAATTTATCCATTGTAAAGTTTGTATTTCGTTTAATTATTGTAAAATTTTCCTATAAGGAAATTGTAGAATTATTTAGCAACTTTGTGAGACATTGGAAAAATTGTAGTTTGAATTTATTTGTATTGATTGCAAAATCTACCTTAATAAGCTGAGTTTGAAATTAATTTAGAACTTTTAAAATGTGGACAAAAATTTATAGTGTGTGTGCTTAATTGGAAATTTTGAAAATCATTTTAACAAATATCTCTATTATACTTTTATAAGGTTTTTGTTTCCTTTTCATTATTCATGTTAAGTTCAAAAAGGATTGTCCATTGTTTTAGGCATTCTTCTTTGTAAAAATAAACATCTTCAGTGTATGTTGTATCTTGAATGCAATTTGGAAATGATAATGTTATTCCATACTAAAATAAGTCACCTGAGTATATATATATATATATATATATATATATATATATATATATATATTTCCCCTTATAATAAAAAGTTTGATCCACAAGAGCTATGTCAACCTATCCAAATTGACGTTGGTACTCTTGTCTAAACTTGCATCGGTTACGTGATTGACATCAAGTTACCCCGTGTATTGTATTTTTGTGGAAAAGGGTCAAATTCAACCCTCAGTAATCTCTGTTTTGAGATTTTAATCTCTGAAAATAAAACACCAAATTAGTTTACCAAGATGAACATACATATATGGATATATACACACGGTCATGTATATATACATTTAGGTATCTCTCGAGAACTGATTTATCAATGGAATGAATAAAATAAGGATCTAGTTTCTCAAATTGAAATATTTTGTAGATTTAAAACAAATAAATACCCTAGAGGAATCTATATGTATCCATGTGAACTCAAAAAATACATAAGGATGATAAAACACCCATAACCAGAGATTTTTGGTAAAGAACCAGTAATGAAACTTTCAAAGAAAATATTATTTAAACCCTAAGAACCGTTAAAACTTAAATAATTAAATATAGGGAGAAATCCTCCCATTGTAGACCTTGTACCATCCTCTTCAACATAGTTTCAACCCAAATCCTCTTTCCTCCATTCTTTCCCTTTCATGTAGCTTGACCTGTGCAAATGGAGGCATATTAGGGTTAGAATGAAAGATAAAGAGATCATAAAGAAACTTAGGGAAAAATAAGGAAACCTAAAATCTAAGGGTGAGGATTAAATCCATCATACGACTGTGATTTAATCCTCATCCCTTTAAGTGATGGATGAATAATTCTAATATATTTTCGGTGAATTAATTTATTTAAGCCCTAGGAATTTTGTTATCGCATAGAGAAAAATAAATAGGTAAGGAGTATTTTACTAAGCCTTTTAACTAAAATTTGTGCATGGGAAGTGATAATTTATTATATGGAAAATTAAAAAGGTTAGAGGGTAAATTTTTATGGGTAATTACTTAAGTGTGTTGGCATGTGATTGATGTATGTTAGGAAATTATTAAATTTAACTTAGGAGATATTGTGAGTTAATTTAAATGAAACTTGATTGGGTGAATTTTAGCTAGTTAAGGCTTGAGAGTATTTTAGAAAATATTTAATTAATTTTTTTATAAACTTTAGGTGGGTGATTAAACGAAAATCATCTAAGGTATAATTAATTAAATGAACAAAACCAATTTGGGACTAATTAATAGATTGGGTAAAATTAATACAATAATGAATCCCGATTAAATAAATTAAATTATTTCAAGAGATGTAGTAGATAAATGAGTAAGCTTTTATTATCCTAATTAATATAATTGATATTTAATTAACTTATTTTTAATGTAGTTAAACAAAAATCTAGATTTTCTAGTTGTGTTTGGTTGTTTTGGAGTGGTTTGACGTGGCGTTTTCGGACATCACATATTACATGATGTATGATTACTTGCAACCCGAATCCAATTACCATAGATCACATGGACTCTTTTTAATAAATTACACTCAATAGGGGATAAAGAAGGTATTTCTTCAGCAATCCTTGTGCATGTAATAAATACAGATCTAGGAGTAGAACTTCCAATCTATTTTTTATTCTTTCTATCATGATCATATTGCTTTTTCCTACAATCATTAGCATAGTGTCCATATTTCTTTCAATAATGACACTTTGAACAAGAGAATTATCTTGTCTCTTACCATGACTCTATTCTTGACTCTTTCCTCTTTCACTTGAATTTGATGAAATTCTTCCTCTGCCTCTAGGGCCGAACCTTCCTCTTCCTTTTGCATGAATACCTTTTGTCTAAAATGCAAAGTCTTGATCAACAACCGATGTGATCTATTCATCCTCTCTGTTATCAATGTATATTTCACTAACATATTTATAAAATATCTACAAAGTAACCATTGTTTGGTGGTTTTAATTTCTCCTCCCATATGCAATTTGAGAGTATCTCGTAATGCCCACCGGGCATTGTATTTCTTTCTTCTACTGTCCACCACCCGACCTTGTTGTCTTGTCCACCACGTTGTCTTTCTGTCCTGCGGGAGGAGTGGGCAGAGTCCCGTTTTTCCTTGCCGTGATATTTTTTTTGATCTTCTATTCAATGCGCATGGTTGGGAGGCACGTTTTCTGGAGCTGCGGGCATTGATGGAGGGAGAAAACGTGTTTGACTGTCTCTTGCCCCTTTTTCGCAGTTCTATTCCTGTTCCTGCTACTCAAACCTCTCAGTCATGGCGTTTTCCTTGCCTTCCTTCCTGTGCGCGGGAGTTGAAGATGGAGAAATGGGTGTGGTTCACAAAAATCGTGCTGTACAGGCGAGATTCGTGGGTGTAGAACTGAAATTCTCCTAGGACAGAGCCGTGAGGAGGTGTCTGGGGTTTGCTGTTGCCATAGGGCGATCCCAAGGAGCCGTGGGTGTGAAATCCTGAAGTTCTGGTTATACACGACCACACAGTCGTGATCAGTTGTAGCAAATCTTGCAGCTGTAGTGGATGAACGAGGTAAAGTTTTAGCTGAGCCGCCTTGCCTTTTATTTTGGAAAGTTCTCCCAGCCAGCGTTACAGAAAGGCTAAGGGCCTCTTAGCCAGGCGGCAGGTTTGTTGCAGGGTAGTAGAAGCCTTTCTGAGCGTTTCCAGCTAGTAGGACGACCAACCATGTTGTTAGCTGCTCAGGTTCGACTGCGTCCTCAATTCGGGATTTCTCCTTTAAGATATTTTTATCAAAATCGATTAAGTGACAGTGAGAGTGTTGTCAGGACAGAGATTCTCTGTTGAGACTTTACTTGTCTTATGCTGTAACGCATGGAAGAGAATCTCTCACGTGTGGATCTGTATCATATCAGAATATTCATGAAGCACATTTTGCTTTGCAATTATATGAGCATCTTCAACGAGCCACTATATTGGCAGGCAATAAAATGGTGCATGCTTTTGTGTAGGTGACAGATCACACCCACAGGCACGGGAGATCTCTGCAATGTTGGAGAAAACGTCTTGGGAGATGGAGGTAGCAGGATTTTTGTTAGATTCAGAGCATGTGCTGAGTGATCGGGAAGGTAAAAGTTTTCCTCTGTCACCATAGTGAGAAGATGGCAATTTCTTTTGGATTGTTAAGCCTTTCCCCTGGGACAACTCTCAGAGTTGTCAGGAACCTTAATGTATGTGTTGACTGCCACACTGCACTAGGTTGTCCAAGATTGTTGCAATGCAAATTGTTGTGAGAGAGGTAAAGCAGTTCCATTTCAAAAAAAAAAAAAGGGGGAAATGTTCTTGTTGAGATTTCTGGTAATGCCTGGTGAAGCAAAGCCAGAAAATTCATTGGACAAAGATGAAATGATGATATCAAGTCTCTGTGGCATAAGCAAGGTGGAGAAACACTCTATTATTTTAAGTTCAAAAGAGCCTTCTAATAGATGTTGACTGCCACACTGCAACCAAGTTTATCCCCAAGATTTTATTGCTAGAGAAATTTGTTGTGGGAAATGCAATCCGACTCTCTCATCTTAAACAATGACAATGTTCTTATGGAGATTTTTGGTGCTGCTAAGTGAAGCAAGCTGTAAGCGATGGGCTGCACATTTGCACTATAATAAGGTGCATCATATGGAACTTGCAGTGATAAGAAGGAATCAGAGTTTATTTTATTTATTTTTTTCACTTTCGAAAAAGTATTCCTTTCTGAATGTGAAGAGGACTGGACTGTGCTATTTTACTTCATCAGATCTGATGTATGGTATGCATCTCTAGGATGAAAAGCAAGAAGAAGAGTAGGTAGAGATTGGGAAAAGCAGGAGAGTACTGCTTGAAGGAAAAGGTTTATCCATCAATAAGATAAATGCCTACCAGAGCCAGGAGTGTGATGTAATCAGTTTATTTTGTGTCCAAGCTTCAAATCATGGGGTTGGCTTTGTAGATGATATTCGCCGCATGAATGTGGCACTGGCACGAGCTCGCAAAGCAGCTGCATTGAAGCAATCTAGTGACTGGTCAGCCTTAATTGAGGATGCTAAGTCTAAGGACTGTTTTATGGATATGGAGTCCGTACCAAGAGATTGTTTTTGGTTATAAGCCATCTCCTTTTGCTTTGTCTCAAACTAGGGCTGCTCCTAATATGAGAGCACCAAGGTTAGGAGGTCCAAATTAGAAACAATCAGATGCATATGGAGATGGTGGAGGTGTTTGGATGAATGACGAAGGATTAAGCTCAATTGCCAAAATGGGACCTACAGAAGTTCTAGGGCTGATCTTGGAGCGGTATTGGGAGAATGATGGCAAACATTTTAGACCACCCACCCTGGCTGTGAACTCCCCTGTGCCAACATGAAGATGTTCGATGTTTGTGCGCCCAACGAGCTTGAAGAAAATGGATTTAGGCTTCGGTTCTTTGTTGCAGCCCCGTCCATCTTGTCATCGACTGCAGGGAGCTTAATCAGGCACGATATTCTCTATACCATTAATTCTTATGCTGTTATTTAATTGAATCACTAAATAACTCTACTCTTCATATTAATGTCTCGTGTGATGGTATACTGTTTGGTTTCCACTTTCCTGGCTCGTTTGTATTTGTTTTGGCGTTAGAGATGATTGCGTTGGTTGAAGCCCTTATATTGTTTTCTGGGTTTTAATAAATATTAGTTGGGTGAACTTGTTCTTAAGTCTAATAAAACAAAAGAGGTGGGGGTCCTGTAATGAACACCCCCTAGTTCCTTATGTTGGTCTCACGATTTGAATGTTTTATCAAACATTGTTGTTGGACTCAACCTTACAGTTCCTGTTTTGTTCTTATTCTTGTTTCGGTTCGAGATCTTTAGTTCTGGGTTATGTCGAGTATTTGCGAATTAGGGATTGAGTACTGCAAGTGCATTGTGTATAGGTGAATGATGCTTTTCCTGTCTCTATTCTTTTCTTTTAGTTTCTAGTAACCCTTCCCGGTTGGCTTGGTGTGTGCTTAGCTTGACTGATTATCGATTTGAGCCAAGTTGATATTACTCTCAACTAGGTTAGTTGCTTTTGTTACTTGTTTGAATCGCTCAAAGAAATACTTTTATTCTTCGAGTGTCATGGTTGATCGTCATAAGTTGATATCAATTCATGTTCACCGTTTGGGGATTGTCGTCTTTGGAATCACCTTCTCTCCCTTGTAATCGCTTCTTGTATGTTTTGAGGAATGTAGCTGATCCTATGGAATGTCTTCTTTTGACGATACTCACATTCCTTTTGGATAGTTTAAAATGTCAGAGGAAATACTCTCTTTCGTACCTTGATTTTGTTTCACACATGTTGGAGGATACGAGATCTACTGGATCATTAATGAGGAAGTTTTCAAATCTTGAAAATTGAGATGTGGGTTTTATGCGTAAGAAATTACTCTACGTTTTGCTCCGTAAAGATGCTTAAATTTCATCCTCCTGTGACTCATAGGTTGGTGTGTTTGGAAACTCTTTGTTTGACTGGTTTTTGTGATGATCGTTGTGATACGACCTCCTTGCTGTCATTGTAGTAGAATGGTTATGTATTGACCAGAAAGGTTTAAGTCAACTTGTTGTTGACGACAGATCCTTTGGAAGCTATGTATCTTGTGTTGTGTTCTTGTGAATGATTGAGTAACCCTCCTGTAAGATTTATAATGGATATGTTTGGTCTTGTCAAGTTTGTCCTTTTTCTTAAGACATTCTCTTGATTAGAAGAAAGTCTAATAGAAGGATTGTTAGGATAGGATGTGACCCATGCGAGGTCATTTGTGCGTTTCATCCCTTTTCTTTCCAATTTATTTATTCGATATTGACACAAAATTAACTGTTAAAGGCACATCATCTTAATATTAATAAGTCATGTTGGTTTAGATATCCTCATGTCGATTGATTGTTTGGGATCTTCCAGTGGCATAGTGAATCCTTGGCTTGGTGAACTAACTTAAACAAATAGGGATAGATTACGTTTGAAATTAATTCTCTTCCTGTAATTGTTTTTGTTTCGAAATGTTATCTTGTTTAAATGACGGTCATTATTGTGATATGGGTGTAATTCACTATGATGTTTATTAACTGCTCCTATGTGAAAATGATAATTGAATAGAGTTAGTGCCATCCCTTTTATTTAGGCATTTTATGTTTTTGGACAGCTCTTTAATTGCTCTTGTTTAGACTCTTGGATTATTGTTTTCTTCTTCACAGTGCTTTTCTTCCTTGAAACAGTTAGATAACAACATATTGTCTTAATGTTATAGCTTTTATCGTGCTCAGTTCTTGCGAACTGACATGTGCTAACAAATGTGCAGATGGATTATGCGAGTAGACTAGAAGAAAAGAGTGTAAAAGTTTCATCTGTACCATTATGAAGTTCCTTGTAAAAAAAAAAAAATGTCCAATGTGTTGTAAATTGTGTAACATTGCTTGTAAAGAGTTGATATGACCGCTTTGTATTGTTTGGTAATGGTGAAATAAAGTGTCTTGTTCTTGTGCAGTTAAGCTTGAAATTATCCTTGTGAGAAATGGCATTTAATCTTTACATTGATAAGAGTATTGTAAAACTTGATCTTGAGAATAAATTATTAAGTTAAATCCTTCTAAGACTTAGCGACAATATTTTATAAGTAAAGTAAAATGAGTCGGTTAACCCTTAAAGAAGCTAAACAAAAATAATAATTTTATATTCAACAAATAAATGTAAAGGTGATCTATTTGAAATCAAATACTTCCATGAGTGATCAAAATGAAAACATCCTTTGTGAAGTAAACATTTATTAATTGATACCCCTAGCAAAACTAGCGAACACTATCCCTTTGGGGTGAACTCTTAAACAAGCTTAAGGGAAAACAATGGTCATTTTCTGGAAGATAATAAGATTTAGCAAGTACGAGAAGACTTTAAGTGAACTACTCTTCAGTGTTTAAGAAATTAACTCAGTTGGTGAGATGAATTTGTGCAAACCATATATTGATTCCTTTGAAAACTTAAGTCATGAGCTAAAGGGTGTCTTACAAAAATAAATAAACCCTAACCATTTCTTACTGTGGCTTGCCCTAGCCGTGAGTGTGTCATGTGGATTGGACTTTCATGTTGTCTTGTCAAAAGAAAAATAAATTGTCCTTGATAAGTGTGAACGTTTCCGTGCTGACCTTGTGGTCTTCCCCGTAACAAATGATTCCAAGTGTTGGTTGTAACCTGGTGACGACATGTTGTGTCATGTTGGGTCAAAGCAAGTCAAAAAAAAAGTTATCCTGTATTTCACTGTGTTGTTCTTGTGTTGGTAATTTTGGTGCGCTACACTTTGGTATCAGAGCGTAGGTTCATGCTCTCGAACCTCTGGGCCGGATTGGTGTTGTATGGTGATGTTGCATGGTGGTGGTGGTGTTACATGATGATACTGCATGATGATGATGATGTTGCATGATGATGATTTATATTGGAAGAGTAATGTGCTTTAAGCGTGATGTGATTATTGTCGTAATTGTGATATTGTGAACGCACGTGATGTGTATGTCACTCAGTGCGTATTTGTCATCATGTTGATGTGTTGGGGGTGAGAGTATTCTCTCTCCTTCTTGTGGATTCTAGAAAGAATTCACGTGTAAATTATTGTTTGTGGCGTGTGAAAAGAATTATTATGTGGATGACGTAGTGTTGGAGCATTGTGGCATATTGTGATATGTGAGTGTATCAATGTGTTGTATGTCTAGTTGATGTTAAAAGAAACGAGTTGTATCATGATGTTTTTACCATGTTCTGAAGAAATGTGTGTACTACCTTGTTATGAAGCAATTATTGTTATGTTGTGATGTTATTATGTTCATCGTATATATGAGTTGTGTAATATGTAATGCTTCATGTCGTGAATTAGGGTCATACGGTGAGTGTATGAACCCTATCGTATTGTGATTGCACTTTGGGTGCAGAATGTAGTAAAGTGATGTATTGTGCCCTGTGAATGTATAATTGTGATCTACCCCGTATACCTACCATACGTGAGACGTTATGGTAGCTATGTGTGTACCACCATGGTGTTAGTGATGTAGTTACATGTTATGTTGTGAGCCTTACACTAACCGACCCTGAGAGAGATCGGTAGAAGTGTATGTTAAGAGTGAGGAACGGTGTACCATGGGTCAATAACTCGAGCCAAAACTCGATTTAGTAGATTACATGTGACTCTTTCCTCTCTCCCTATGTGGTTGTATGTATGCAACCTTAGTGTATCTATGACTATGTTAGCCTTGTCGAAGAGTGGCGGGATTGATATATATATTTTACGAGCTGAGGCTCGATGTTCCGAGTGCCAGCAACTCGTTGAGTACCCCTTTGGTGGCTAGATAAGGCCACACAGTTATCGTAATGTGACATTATTATAAGTTGATTTTATTCGTAAATTGAGCTTTTTACTTTATTTTTGCAAGGACCAGCATCTTTTCTTGATTGCAATGCTTTATAATTTTGGGCATTTCCTTGGTTTGTGGCACTAACATGGGGATTTTGATACTAACTTTGGCTATTTGGCCATTTATTTTAGCTTGATTTGGGGTCTTCTTTTAAATTTGGAATTTTTACCGCCTTGCCCAAGGCTTGTACTTTGCCACTTGGCACTTTGACTGGATTGTTGTGCTGGTTCTAATGTTCGTGATGTGTGGAATAGGGTCATGGGATGCACCATGGATTGGTTGGACCTATGGACCCGCTTCGTTGTATGGGGGTACGCCCCAAGGGGTACATATGACTAGCGGGTTATGGAGAACTACGCGTCATTATGTCACTTGGGTTAGGAGTGTCCAAACTCTGTGTGTCTTTTGACCATGGGGACAACCGGCCTCCTTGAGGGAGGCAAAAGAGTTTGAGGGAGGCATAAGAGTTTGAGGGAGGCATAAGAGACTTGAGGGAGGCATAAGAGTTTGAGGGAGGCATAAGAGACTTGAGGGAGGCATAAGAGTTTGAGGGAGGCATAAGAGACTTGAGGGAGGCATAAGAGTTTGAGGGAGGCTTATGATATTTGTCTGTATGGTTGATGTTTCAGGATATATGTTGAGTTATTGTGATGTTTGGTAGTGGTCTTTTGATGTATGTGTTACTCATGTCAGATGGTTATGTGTTGTGATGTTGTGGACATGTCATTGATTCCCTTGTGGACACTAGGTACTTGTAGCATGATTTGTTGTTATATGAGTCCTTCATTGATGCAAATTGAGGAAATGTCTGGTGGATTGTAGTACTCTTCTGTTTGAGTATTTGGTATGTCAGTCATTGATGTGTGATGAGTACCTATGTTATGGGAAGTGTGCCTATTCTATTCCGTATTTGTGTAACCTTTATGTGGTGTAATACAATCTTGAAGTATATACTTGTGTACTTGTGAATCTGTAGTGTCTTGTGAACCTGATAAGGTGTTGTGTTAGCAGTTCATGTCGGGCACCCACAATAAGGAATAAATCAAAACTCTTCCATGATGATATTTTATTTTAAAAAGAAACTAAAACTTAATGTTAACGGAAAGAGACTAATGAAATGATGAACAAGAAAGAACTGCCAATCTTCACAGAACGTTGAAAGTTAAAAATTCTACCAAATGTTCCTAAGGCTACCCTGTGGCCGTACTTTAAGCAACTAATTTTTTTTTTAACCATAGAGTGTACTTTCTCCTATGCTTGTTCTTGGTCGCGAACCTTTTCTCTTCCGTTGTGTTATGTTGCATCGAGGACGATGCTTTCTTAAGGGGAGGAGAATGTAATGCCCAGCTGGGCATTGTATTTCTTTGGTTCTACCTGCTCCTCCCAACCACCCGACCTGCAGGTTGTCTTGTCCACCACGTTGTCTTGTCTGTCCTTGCGGGAGGAGTGGGCAGAGTCCCGTTTTTTCCTTGCCGTGATATTTTTTTTGATCTTCTATTCAATGCGCATGGTTGGGAGGCACGTTTTCTGGAGCTGCGGGCATTGATGGAGGGAGAAAACGTGTTTGACTGTCTCTTGCCCCTTTTTTTCCCAGTTCTATTCCTGTTCCTGCTACTCAAACCTCTCAGTCATGGCGTTTTCCTTGCCTTCCTTCCTGTGCGCGGGAGTTGAAGATGGAGAAATGGGTGTGGTTCGCAAAAATCGTGCTGTACAGGCGAGATTCGTGGGTGTAGAACTGAAATTCTCCTAGGACAGAGCCGTGAGGAGGTGTCTGGGGTTTGCTGTTGCCATAGGGCGATCCCAAGGAGCCGTGGGTGTGAAATCCTGAAGTTCTGGTTATACACGACCACACAGTCGTGATCAGTTGTAGCAAATCTTGCAGCTGTAGTGGATGAACGAGGTAAAGTTTTAGGTGAGCCGCCTTGCCTTTTATTTTGGAAAGTTCTCCCAAATAAGGCGTTACGAAAAGGCTAAGGGCCTCTTAGCCAAAGCGGCGCGAGTTTGTTGCGGGGTAGTAGAAGCCTTTCTCGGCGTTTCCAAGTAGGACGACCAACCATGTTGTTAGTGCTGCTCGAGTTCGATCAAGCGTCCTCAATTCGGGATTTCTCCTTTAAGATATTTTTATCAAAATCGATTAAGTGACAGTGAGAGTGTTGTCAGGAGACCCGATGAAGTTTATTACAGAGATTCTCTGTTGAGACTTTACTTGTCTTATGCTGTAACGCATGGAAGAGAATCTCTCACGTGTGGATCTGTATCATATCAGAATATTCATGAAGCACATTTTGCTTTGCAATTATATGAGCATCTTCAACGAGTCACTATATTGGCAGGCAATAAAATGGTGCATGCTTTTGTGTAGGTGACAGATCACACCCACAGGCACGGGAGATCTCTGCAATGTTGGAGAAAACGTCTTGGGAGATGGAGGTAGCAGGATTTTTGTTAGATTCAGAGCATGTGCTTTGAGTGATCGGGAAGGTAAAAGTTTTCCTCTGTCACCATAGTGAGAAGATGGCAATTTCTTTTGGATTGTTAAGCCTTTCCCCTGGGACAACTCTCAGAGTTGTCAGGAACCTTAATGTATGTGTTGACTGCCACACTGCACTAGGTTGTCCAAGATTGTTGCAATGCAAATTGTTGTGAGAGAGGTAAAGCAGTTCCATTTCAAAAAAAAAAAAGGGGGAAATGTTCTTGTTGAGATTTCTGGTAATGCCTGGTGAAGCAAAGCCAGAAAATTCATTGGACAAAGATGAAATGATGATATCAAGTCTCTGTGGCATAAGCAAGGTGGAGAAACACTCTATTATTTTAAGTTCAAAAGAGCCTTCTAACAGATGTTGACTGCCACACTGCAACCAAGTTTATCCCCAAGATTTTATTGCTAGAGAAATTTGTTGTGGGAAATGCAATCCGACTCTCTCATCTTAAACAATGACAATGTTCTTATGGAGATTTTTGGTGCTGCTAAGTGAAGCAAGCTGTAAGCGATGGGCTGCACATTTGCACTATAATAAGGTGCATCATATGGAACTTGCAGTGATAAGAAGGAATCAGAGTTTATTTTATTTATTTTTTTCACTTTCGAAAAAGTATTCCTTTCTGAATGTGAAGAGGACTGGACTGTGCTATTTTACTTCATCAGATCTGATGTATGGTATGCATCTCTAGGATGAAAAGCAAGAAGAAGAGTAGGTAGAGATTGGGAAAAGCAGGAGAGTACTGCTTGAAGGAAAAGGTTTATCCATCAATAAGATAAATGCCTACCAGAGCCAGGAGTGTGATGTAATCAGTTTATTTTGTGTCCAAGCTTCAAATCATGGGGTTGGCTTTGTAGATGATATTCGCCGCATGAATGTGGCACTGGCACGAGCTCGCAAAGCAGCTGCATTGAAGCAATCTAGTGACTGGTCAGCCTTAATTGAGGATGCTAAGTCTAAGGACTGTTTTATGGATATGGAGTCTGTACCAAGAGATTGTTTTTGGTTATAAGCCATCTCCTTTTGCTTTGTCTCAAACTAGGGCTGCTCCTAATATGAGAGCACCAAGGTTAGGAGGTCCAAATTAGAAACAATCAGATGCATATGGAGATGGTGGAGGTGTTTGGATGAATGACGAAGGATTAAGCTCAATTGCCAAAATGGGACCTACAGAAGTTCTAGGGCTGATCTTGGAGCGGTGTTGGGAGAATGATGGCAAGCATTTTAGACCACCCACCCTGGCTGTGAACTCCTACCTGTGCCAACATGAAGATGTTCGATGTTTGGGCGCCCAACGAGCTTGAAGAAAATGGATTTAGGCTTCGGTTGCTGTTGCAGGCCCCGTCCATCTTGTCATCGACTGCAGGAGCTTAATCAGGCACGATATTCTCTATACCATTAATTCTTATGCTGTTATTTAATTGAATCACTAAATAACTCTACTCTTCATATTAATGTCTCGTGTGATGGTATACTGTTTGGTTTCCACTTTCCTGGCTCGTTTGTATTTGTTTTGGCGTTAGAAATGATTGCGTTGGTTGAAGCCCTTATATTGTTTTCTGGGTTTTAATAAATATTATTAGTTGGGTAAACTCGTTCTTAAGGCTAATAAAACAAAAGAGGTGGGGGTCCTGTAATGAACACCCCCTAGTTCCTTATGTTGGTCTCATGATTTGAATGTTTTATCAAACATTGTTGTTGGACTCAACCTTATAGTTCCTGTTTTGTTCTTATTCTTGTTTCGGTTCGAGATCTGTAGTCCTGGGTTATGTCGGGTATTTGCGAATTAGGGATTGAGTACTGCAAGTGCATTGTGTATAGGTGAATGATGCTTTTCCTGTCTCTATTCTTTTCTTTTAGTTTCTAGTAACCCTTCCCGGTTGGCTTGGTGTGTGCTTAGCTTGACTGATTATCGATTTGAGCTAAGTTGATATTACTTTCAACTAGGTTAGTTGCTTTTGTTATTTTGTTTTGAATCGCTCAAAGAAATACTTTTATTCTTCGAGTGTCATGGTTGATCGTCATAAGTTGATATCAATTCATGTTCACCGTTTGGGGATTGTCGTCTTTGGAATCACCTTCTCTCCCTTGGTAACTGCTGTATGTTTTGAGGAATGTAGCTGATCCTATGGAATGTCTTCTTTTGACGATACTCACATTCCTTTTGGATAGTTTAAAATGTCAGAGGAAATACTCTCTTTCGTACCTTGATTTTGTTTCACACATGTTGGAGGATACGAGATCTACTGGATCATTAATGAGGAAGTTTTCAAATCTTGAAAATTGAGATGTGGGTTTTATGCGTAAGAAATTACTCTACGTTTTGCTCCGTAAAGATGCTTAAATTTCATCCTCCTGTGACTCATAGGTTGGTGTGTTTGGAAACTCTTTGGTTGACTGGTTTTCGTGGTGATCGTTGTGATACGACCTCCTTGCTGTCATTGTAGTAGAATGGTTATGTATTGACCAGAAAGGTTTAAGTCAACTTGTTGTTGACGACAGATCCTTTGGAAGCTATGTATCTTGTGTCGTGTTCTTGCGAATGATTGAGTAACCCTCCTGTAAGATTTATAATGGATATGTTTGGTCTTGTCAAGTTTGTCCTTTTTCTTAATACATTCTCTTGATTAGAAGAAAGTCTAATAGAAGGATTGTTAGGATAGGATGTGACCCATGCGAGGTCATTTGTGCGTTTCATCCCTTTTACTCCATTCCAATTTATTTATTCGATCTTGACACAAAATTAATCATTAAAGGCACATCATCTTAATATTAATAAGTCATGTTGGTTTAGATATCCTCATGTCGATTGATTGTTTGGGATCTTCCAGTGGCATAGTGAATCCTTGGCTTGGTGAACTAACTTAAACAAATAGGGATAGATTACGTTTGAAATTAATTCTCTTCCTGTAATTGTTTTTGTTTCGAAATGTTATCTTGTTTAAATGACGGTCATTATTGTGATATGGGTGTAATTCACTATGATGTTTATTAACTGCTCCTATGTGAAAATGATAATTGAATAGAGTTAGTGCCATCCCTTTTATTTAGGCATTTTATGTTTTTGGACAGCTCTTTAATTGCTCTTGTTTAGACTCTTGGATTATTGTTTTCTTCTTCACAGTGCTTTTCTTCCTTGAAATAGTTAGATAACAACATATTGTCTTAATGTTATAGCTTTTATCGTGCTCAGTTCTTGCGAACTGACATGTGCTAACAAATGTGCAGATGGATTATGCGAGTAGACTAGAAGAAAAGAGTGTAAAAGTTTCATCTGTACCATTATGAAGTTCCTTGTAAAAAAAAATGTCCAATGTGTTGTAAATTGTGTAACATTGCTTGTAAAGAGTTGATATGACCGCTTTGTATTGTTTGGTAATGGTGAAATAAAGTGTCTTGTTCTTGTGCAGTTAAGCTTGAAATTATCCTTGTGAGAAATGGCATTTAATCTTTACATTGATAAGAGTATTGTAAAACTTGATCTTGAGAATAAATTATTAAGTTAAATCCTTCTAAGACTTAGCGACAATATTTTATAAGTAAAGTAAAATGAGTCGGTTAACCCTTAAAGAAGCTAAACAAAATAATAATTTTATATTCAACAAATAAATGTAAAGGTGATCTATTTGAAATCAAATACTTCCATGAGTGATCAAAATGAAAACATCCTTTGTGAAGTAAACATTTATTAATCGATACCCCTAGCAAAACTAGCGAACACTATCCCTTTGGGGTGAACTCTTAAACAAGCTTAAGGAAAACAATGGTCATTTTCTCGGAAGATAATAAGATTTAGCAAGTACGAGAAGACTTTAAGTGAACTACTCTTGTGTTTAAGAAATTAACTCACTGGTGAGATGAATTTGTGCAAACCATATATTGATTCCTTTGAAAACTTAAGTCATGAGCTAAAGGGTGTCTTACAAAAATAAATAAACCCTAACCATTTCTTCTTACCGTGGCTTGCCCTAGCCGTGAGTGTGTCATGTGGATTGGACTTTCATGTTGTCTTGTCAAAAGAAAAATAAATTGTCCTTGATAAGTGTGAACGCTTTCCGTCTTTGACCTTGTGGCCTTCCCCGAACAAATGATTCCAAGTGTTGGTTGTAACTGGTGACGACATGTTGTGTCATGTTGGGTCAAAAAAAAAAAAAAAGTTATCTTAAGTTGTTCTTGTTGGTAATTTTGAAATTATCCCATGTGGTCTTTGCTTGACTAGGCTGCACTCTAGGAAGGATGCTTTCATGCATTTTCATGAATAAAGAAAAAGATTTGTCGTCTTTCTTTCATAATTCCTTCAAAGTATCTTTCCTGTCTTTGAAACCAAATAAAATAATTCATAAAAACATAAAACAAAGCATTTACTCAAATCAACACTATTGTGCATAAACTGTCTTAATTCTTCACTTTTGTCGAGCTTTGGCTCATTACAAATCAAGTTGTGCATGCGTAACTTTGTACTTTTACCTATGTAGAGTACACAACAATTAGTACAATTGCTTATTTATATAAGAAAAACTCCTCTAAAAATAACAATCTACAACTCTAAATTAAAGCCTTCACAAAAATATAATTGCAGTCTAAATTCCACCACATGTTGTGCATGCATAAAACAATTTGTTTTATTTTACTTAATTGACTTTATCTATTTCCTAAAGTAGAACTCTAAGTCAACTGTTGTGTATGCTAAATTAAACTTTCGTAAACGTGCTACGGGAGAAATTATTCATGCATTGCAGATGAATATTCCAAAATATTATATTATTAAACACATACATAATATATTAAAATGGATCTAAAATAAAATATAAAACACAAAAATTACATAATCACATTATTAAATTGGAACCTTTATTATCTTTGTAGAATACTTATCCACATAACTCTTGACATAACTATAGAATGACTCCCTGTAGTGGCACGCATAGCTTTTCTCCTTCCCCACGAATCATTGTGGTCAATAAAGTGTAAGGCTGTGGAGAATCGTCTTTGCAAAAGGACGGAAGCTGCAGAGCATTATACCATATTCTATCTCTGCACAAAAGCATATACTCATTGGATATCCTTCCTTTTCCACTTATTAGACTTCCCTGCAACTCCTAGTCTCAGCCATGCTGGTTCAAAATAGATGCAGGGGATAATTACGGGGTGACTCTTCTTTGGCGGGCAACATTCGCTATGTTCCTCTGTTTCCTGCCAAAGGAGAGTTGCCCTGCAATTGTTGGCTGTTATGAAACTTGGTTTATGGCCACCTAAGTGCAAAAGTATTGACTGCATTGTTGCTGCACTCGAACGCAGAACAATAATTATTTGATCACCTGCTTTTCTATTATGTATTAGTTTCATTTGAATCCTTCACACTGGTTACTAGTTCTCATTTTCTCTTTCACATTGTATTGCAAAGAAATTTTCGCACGTATGCTCCAATTATTTCATTCATTTCTTTATGCAATTTATTCGCATGCTTATTGTAATCCCATCCAGGGATTAAATACTTCATTATATTTCAACATGTTTATTCTAATACAACATGGATTTAATTATATTTCATGCTGGAGGTGTGTTACACTTGGGGCACACAATGGTCGGGAACAGTGATTATCGCGGCGCCCATTTTCTTGGAGCAATTTCCCGGTATTGTATTCCGATGGTTTTTCTGCAAATTGGTCACATTCAAGACCAGACCCCAATCACATTGTAAGGAAGAGGAGGAGAAAAACATTTAGTCTCCCATATATCTCAACGAATCCCACAAAGATGTCGTTTTCATGCGAGCGATGATAGTTCATTGGGCCGGTGTGGAGAGAATACAAGGCATTATATGTTTAAGTTTTAATATGGTGGGTTGTAAAATAGAAGAAATACAGAACACCACATTGCGCTCCACAACAGTCACAATTCTAGTCGACAAATGGAAATAGTAGTGTGTATTTTTTTCTACAGCAATTTATCCTAGTTAGTAGTGTATAAAGATGTTTTAGGTGTCTTTGGTCTAAACCTGTTTTATTTAAAATAAAGAAGCACCCCCATCACCCACTCTTCATCTCAATAATGTTGATTAAAGGTTTCTTTAATTCTTTTGGGATCTCAAAATGGCTGCTTTGACATTCATACAATGTTTAAGTATTTTAAATATATGTTCTATCATTTTCAGTTAGATATGTCTCTTTAGTATATTTTGGAAATGTTTGTATTGTTAGTTCATCTAATGAAAGATACCGTGCATTAATATTAAATGATGGTGTTTTCAAAAGACATGATTATTCATAAAATAACTAGAGAAAATAAGGAAAATAAGTCTATTGTCCAATAAAACATGGTCATTGGATAAGCGTGCAATAGATAGTAACACGTAGGCCTTAAAATTTGTATGCATTATAATTATTTTATCTTATTATAAATCAAAATGATATTTAGTATTTAAGATAACTATCATATGTATTTTGTATATTTTAAATATATTTTTTATTGTGTCTACAAATATGTCTAATTGTGTGCACATATGAGTACGCAAATTATATTAATATATTAAAAGTAAATTTAAATAAAAATCAAATAATATTTTATGTTTGTTATAAATAATATCTACAAATAAAATTTAAAAAAAAATTAAAGTGGAATATTGCAAATTTATTCTCGCCTAAAAATTGTTTTACACACATAAATGACTGAAATTCAACACTTAGTTGCATCCACATGGTTAAAATGTCAAGTTAAAAAGGATCGCATGTTTTTTTTTTAACCCACTTTTGTGATCTTGAAGTATCTAAGGAGTGATAAACATATCTTTTGATGTAGTTATGTGGGTTTCTTATATATAAGGACAATGAGGAAGTAATAAAGCTAATTGATGGATTTGTGGGAGAAATAAATGGGAAAGTTAAGGATGGAGTGTACGGCACATTTTTTACAAGAATGTTTGTGAAAACTTATTCATGAAAACATTTTATCCATGTCATTTGAATTGTCTCAATTTTGTTATCTCTTTGTTGTAAAAAGAATATATGTAGGGTCTTTTTCTTGAAATGCTTTAGATGTCATAAAATAAGGCATGGGGTCATTCAATGTACTATGTAGAAAAATAAAATCAAGAAGGTAGTTTCTAAATTTTGCGAGAAGATGAATGGTAATCCTTCAAAGTGATTCTTTTAGAGAGACCATGTAATTATTTTGTGAGAAAATTTAAGGGATAAGGGAATGATAAAATCAATGTGGAGGTTTCACATTTGGTATTGGTTAATAAAATGCCTACACATTTGATTTTAAATCTTTTGGAAAATAAGATGTGATGTATTATAAATAATGGATTTTGTGAAACTATACACTTCAATAATTAAAAACATTTTTTCTTAAGATTTATGTCCTATGTTAAATAAAGTGATTTTACAAGGGCCATTATTTTATGAGGAGGTGGTGGGTTGTATCCCATGATACCAAATCTTGGGAAATTTTATTCCATCTAATACGGGCTTAAGAAGGCTTTTAAAATATGCTTTGGATGTTACTTCCTTTGAAAAGAGGTATGGCGATAAATATATATAAGAGAAATTATATACAAATAGTTGGAATATATTTGTAATTGATCTTAGTTAGCCCTTGAAAAGTGGTTTTCAAGATATGGTATGTAGTGTCCACCTAAATAAAACAATTAGTTATAAGAAAATGGGGAAATCTGTGTGGGTTAGGGAAGTATTTGGGTGAATGGAGTGAATAACTCGACATGAAGGCATTTGGGTTGGTGTGTAGGGAGGACAAATGGGTGGTAGGCAATGACGTGTTGTAGGATTTGGAGCTCTTCATGTGGTGTTGTGTTTGACAAAATGAAAGAATGAGACAAATTCTCTTCAATTATGATTACGACAGCTTATAGAATATGTGGGTTTCCTCACGGGATAGTCACACTATTTGCACCTATACAAAAAATAGGTCTCCAACCTTCTCAGTTTACATTTTCCTACACACTCCAACCGTGTGCCAAAAGATGAGCTTTGGTACATGGTATGAACGTCCGACTAAGCATAAAAGATAGAGGAATTTTCTCAGATGTTGTAGTTGTAAATGCTCTAGCATTCGTGTATGTGGAATGTGGAACCTTCTACAAGGCAGGTGAAGTGTTTGACGAGAATGTATTAAAAAACAAAAGTGGGTTTTGTGGACAACATGGACTGCATGATATGCAAAAATGGGTTTGTTGAAAAGTCTTAGAAAATTTCAAGGAAATGTGATTGGAAGGTATAACGCCCACAATTTCAGTGTTCTAAAATCACATTAAAACTTAAATAATTATCTGGAAAGTTGTGGCAATTTTTTCCTTGTTTTAAACAGGTTGCAAGGTGTCAAACCCTATAAGACGTTTAATTAATTTCTACTAGCAATTACTACATTACAAATGATAGATTAGGCCTAGATTATTAATTAAATAATTTTAATCTAGTTCTAAAGTCAATTTAATTACCGTTCACTAGATAAGTTTCCAATGATTTATTCTACTAGGTTAAATAGTTTCCCTCATAGGAATTAACATTCAACTCACATTTAATAAACCCTTATCCTTAGTTACCTTAGTTCTCTTAAATTATTTTCTTTAATTTCCATTGAATCATTTACTAAAACCTACTAGAAGGGTTATATAATTAACCTAACACACTAGGGCCCTAAGTGGCCCCATTCACCCATTTACACATACCTTTAAATTATCTAAAAACCCATAATATTTATTCTTACCTAACAATTGTAGGGTTGATTCTTAACCCTTGGATCAAATCAATTATGGCCACTAGATCTTAGGGTTCCATACTAACCCTAACTATTCTTATGAAATCTTATTAAACCTATTTATTTTCCCTAGCCTCCTCATTTGGTCTCTTTTATTTTGTTTAATTTACAGGTTGGAGAAATGGAAGCCATGGGAGAAAGGAAGGAAGAACCATGGATGGATTCATTTGGATCATGCTTAGCTTATTTTGTAGATTTATCGTAGCAACATAATTCCATTTGTTGATTATAGAGGTTTCCATTCTAAATCTAGAATAGTATTTAGTTATTCCCATTTTGAGTTCTCTATTTGGGCAAAAACCCTCTTTCTAATTAATCTATGAGATTGAATAAATTTAAATGTCCATTCAAGGATTTACTTTCTTCAAACAATGATTTTGTTCCCTTATAGTTTGCTGGTAGTTTCCTTTTTTCATTTTATAGGCTCATATTTTAATTTAATCAAGTTAAAATTGCACAGTCGCAAATTTTAATTTTTCTACCAAACGTGATGAAACCTCTGCCAAAAGCAAGCCGGTGGTCCCGAGACCGCTTGCCTTACCTGGTGATGATTCACAAACCGCCACTTTCCTAGGCAATAGTTTAGAGGCCGCCTCTTTGCATAGGGCAACGGTCATGTTCTTTGAAAATAGAACCATCATTTCATCATTTTTCCAAAAACAAATTTTACTAAAGTATTTTAAGGTTTTAACCATTTACTCATTCCATGCTTAAATTACTAAATCAAAAGGTTTTCTATTTCTATAATGACAAGGTCATTTTTATTTTCTTCCAACAAAATTTCTTTCAAGTTTAAAAGTAGGAATGAAGCTTAATCTATTTCTAGTATTATTGTTTTCCTTTCCACAACCAAATGCAATTTTTCAAATAAAATAACTCATTATAATTTATTGCATCTTTCCATTACTACTACAACCATTTGTTTAACTATAAACAACTCTATTTCACATTCAGATTTTGTTAAGAATACATTGTTAATGATTTACAACTTCTATGTTCTTCCTTCATTCTTACAATAATGCAACTTCAACAAATAATAATGAACTTTCTTTTTCTTTGAGCATAGCTCATTTCTTTCAATGCAAGGAGCCTTCTTTTCCACAATACATTACAACTTAATAAAAATATATACAATACAACTTTTATTTCAAATACAATGCTACTAGTCTTCCACCTTAAGTGGGAATCACTTTCTACAATCAAGGATTTCTTTTTGGAATTCAACAAAAGCTCCAAATTCCAAATTTGCAACAAAGAACTCCACCATGAATTTACTTCAATCACAACAACCAAAAATGGGGGAGAGGCAAGACTCTCCACCCAACCAATAATCTAATGAGGAGAAGAAGTTATCCTCCTCATTGGCCCTAGAGCCCAACCAAAATGCAATAAAGGATGGATCCAACTCATGGCAGCAACACAAAGCTTCCAAATCACAATAAAAATTTTCAAAACAATTTCATAATACATCCAAGAAAAGATACAACCACAAGAAGGAAACTAAAAAAAATACACAAGGCTTAAGAATAGAAAGCCAATGGAGCAAGGATCTATGCAGAGATCCTCCCAATGGGATTTGTTTCCTGTTGTCCCCTCAATTTTCCCCCCTTTTTTGAAATCCAATTTCATGAAAATTTAAGTCTTGTCATGGAGGAATTCATGTTTCGAGCCCCTCAAGTGCTCATTTTGATCCCCATGACGTTTTATGCATTTCCTTAGTCTGTGGCCATTATAACGTTCTATCTATTTCTCATGGATGGGAGGGGGTTTATGATCTTATTTTATGCATTTGAAGGACATGGAAACTTGCATTCTTTGCATATTAACTTTGTGTAGAAAGAAAATCTTCATTGGGTGCAAAAATGGTGTTTTCCCATTCTCTACGTAATTTTCTACGTTCTTTTCCCCATCAAATTCTTTCTCAGAAGGTGAAGCTACACATTTGCTTCTCATTGGATGTGACCAAATGGGTTCCTTTTTGAACTTATCACTTTTGGTGATTTTGGAAAAAATGTCGATTTGCCCGAATCCTGCGAGTCCCGATTGGGAGTAGTTTTGGCGGAAGTTCGAGGTGATGGATCCATTTTATTATCTAAGGCATTATGGAGAAAGGGTGAAAATTTATAAAATGACTCGTGGCCCCGCTCATTCGAAGGGATAAATTTTGAGTTGAAGCTCGTATCAAATCAGAAAGGGACATCTGGCCTACATTGAAAAGTCAACAGTAGAGGCATGGACTTTCAAGGGAAAAGTTGGAATTTTCCCTTTTCAAAATAGATAAAGTATAAAAGTGAAGCACATCCCCGCAACTAATCGGGTGATGCCATGTGTTGAAGAATGAAAGCCATGTACTGAAATCGGGATAGTGGGCCGACGGATGAAAATGAGAATTTAAGCCACGATGTCAAAAAATCCCCATTTTGAGAATTTGGGTGTGCCACATGTTTGACATTTGGAAGGAATGTAGAACCACATGGGCGGAGAAAAATGAGAAATGAGAATTTTTTTTCTCCCAAATGTCTTAAAATGTGGATTTTTTTCCCCAAGTCCATCATTTCTTGGAGCTTGCCATGCGTAGGGTCCAATTTCAAAGCTGACAAAGGGAAAGAGTGGCCAAACAAACTCATCTAGTTTTTGATGCCATTAATGAACCAGAGCTCCAAAGAATACAAATGTGAACCATTCTTCATTCTTCTCTCTCTATTTCCTTGTCATTTATTCATGAGATGCATTTTTGGTTTGTTGTGGAGCCAAATCGATAAGTTTAAAGAGATGTAAAGTTTGATTATCAAAAAATAGAGTTTATTAGGCATACGCAATAAAAAAGGGGAAAACTTACCAGTAAGCACTTGAGTGCTATGAAAGTGGTTAAAAGGTGGAAATGGTAGGACCACATGAAGAAGAAAATCATGAGATGCCCCTGCTAAAGTAATCATGCTCGAACTGAAATATTCACCTTTTTGAACCTCTGGTTTTCATGAGTGTGTTTGTTTCATGTCACTTTCCAAAAGTGGATCTACAACAAACATTATTCCTTTTGGATATTCTTTTCTTGGGGACAAAGTATGGATGTACATGAATTGTTATAAGAACATGTTTTGGCCATGGAAAAAGGATTCTAGTTTTCTGGAACGTTGTAAATTTGGAAGTAATTCAATATAGAAGATTTCTTTCTCATTTCCTCTATTATCTCTCTCTCTCTCTCTCTTGCTCGATTCAATGGATCATTTGTCTTTGCATTCAAAAGAAACTTTGTGTTCTTGTCTATGTAATCTTTAGAACTTTGTGTCTGTAGATTTCACATTGGTGATGAAGTGATTGATCTTTTTCCTATATTTTCTTGGTTCAATGTGAGTAAGGATATATTCTGCTACCTATATCTCCTAAAAACATTGTTGTTTTCTTCCTTCTTCATCTCTCTACTCTTCCAATCCTTCATATTGATAATATTTTAAGTATGAAAACATTCCAGAATATCAGGGTCCAAACATTGAGAGTTGTATATTTGTACATTTTTTTTCCTACTTTCAATAAGGGAACCTCTCCCATTAAAGAGGAGGGACACGTTTGTCCCCTGACTATGGTTTCTAGCCATGTTCCATTTTGAAACCCAACATTTTTGGTGACTCCATTAGGGAATTCATTGTAAATGGATTCCAGTTTTTGAATAACAACTTCTTGATCATCTTTGATCTGTGACTCCAAGATACACTCGGGGTAGAAGAACCCTTGGGAAGAAGACCCTCATTTCCAACTTCTGGATCATCAAGGTTTCTCTCTCCCTTCATCAAGAAAAAGAAGAGGAACAAGATCTATAAGCACTCCTCCTGCTAGAGACAAAACTTCTAGGAGTGACATCCCTCAAGATCAAATCAGTCCTAATTTGCATGCTTTGATTCTTGTTGGTGTTTCAGTTCCTCTCCAAACAATCTTTCCAAGGATGGCAGCTCCTCTACCTTGGGGCCAAAGGGTTGGGCCTCTTGCTCTTCCCCAACCATTGCATGAATTTCCTAGAGGCAATAGAAATAATTTCCCTAAATTCAGAGGTGATGGGAAGGTTCATCTAGATGAGCATATTGCGGCCTTCATTGTTGCTTGTGGTGTTCTCGGAGTTGAACATGAGGATATCTCTGTTAGAATTTTTGTAGAGACATTGCAAGATAATGTTGTTGATTGGTTTTATCATCTCCCTGCTAGATCCATCACCAATTGGAACACCATGATGACCCAGTTTGAGCAATGCTTTCAAACCTACTGAGGATGTACATGCCCTCTTGGCCCAGATTTCTCAAATCAAGAAAGATTCACATGAGCCCATGAGGGAATTTGTGGCCAAATTCAATAGGATGGTTAACAAGATCCCACAAAACACACGCCATGTGGATCAGATTCAAAATGTTTCTTCCTTAATGCCCAACTACTGCCTGAAGTGAGCTATACACTTAGAAGAGCTAATCTTGCCACTTTAGATGTTGATTAGATATTTTTTAGTGTTGAAGATGATCTGATCATGTCTGCAAGCTAAGGAGAGAATCATCCAAATCCAAAGCATCTCCTTCTTCCACATCTTCTCCTGGAGCTAATGCAGATCAGTTGGTATAGAAACTTGCTAATGATCTCATTTCTCTCAAGAAGTAGTTATCCTAACATGCTCCTTATCAAGGATGTTCCTAGGAAGAACTTTCAGCCCAGGAATCGGTTGCCCTCTCCTCAAACCAGATTGGCAATTGAAGGCCCACCTATTAAAGTTCCATTCAATGCAACATGTGAAGTGCTGGAGCCTGATGATGAGGAGGAGAATGAAATCATGTGAAGAACATGAAGAGGAAGTTGATGAAGAATTAGAAGAGTTGAGTGGATCTCATGTCCATTTTCTCACCACTAAAGGTATAGATGAAGAGGATGATTATGAAGAAAGAGTTACAGAGATGAACAATGAATCATATGCTGTCATGACTCATGAGCAAGCCAACAAGAAGGAGAAAGTGGTGCAGCCTGCTAAAAGATCTAAGGAACCTCCTACAACCATTCCAGTGATTGCAAGGAGAGGAGCTCCTATTCCAACTTCTTCCACACCCAAGGTAGGTTCTGTTGTTCCTTCCTCCTCTGTTTCTACTCCTAAAACTTCTTTCCCTTCAAATGATAGAGTTGATAAGTCAAAAGTTTCATCTACTCCTATCAATGATGCTCCATCTACCTCTGGTTCTTTTGACATTATTAACCATCTCAAGAAAACTAAGATCCAGATCTCAAAAGCGAATTCTACCAAACCCATCCCAAGGCCTTTGCTAAGATGGTAGACTTTGTAAATTCCAAATCCAAGCCTTCATCCCCTAGTTCTAAAGGTCTCTTGCCCACTCCTTCTCCTTCATCTCAACCAAGCCTTGTGGCAGTAGTCACTTCATCTGATGAGAAGATCAAACCATTTTATGTCACTCTCCTCATAGTTGGCCACAAACTCAACAATTGTGTTATTGATTTTGGTGCTTCAGATAATGTGATGCCTACTAAGGTAGCTCATGCCCTAGGCTTAACCCTAACCCACACTTTTGGTTCATGTTACTCAATGGAAAGTAGAGAAGTGCCATTGGTTGGAAGGATCAAGGATGCATAAGTAGCCTTTGTTGCTTTTCCAAAGAAGAGAGTTTTAGCCACCATTTTGGTAGCTAATATTCCCCCTTCCTACGGCATGTGAGTAGAAATTTTTGCAAAGATGTTGGATGAGAAATCATGATGGATTGGTCACATGCTCTTATTCCAATGAATGGGAAAATCAAGAAGTTACCGCTCTTTTAGAAACAAACTAATATATCATGCAAAAAAAATGTTGACCCAAAGTAACAAATATTTTATGAGGACATTGGTCATGGTAACTACATGATCATGTCACAAGATGAGGCTAACCATCCTAAGGAAGTGCTTCTTTATCCTAATGGCATTTGGATTTTGGAATTTGATGGGAGTTGCTCCTATATAGTTGGTTCTGGAGCTGGTGTGGTGCTTATTTCTCCTGAAGGGAAGATTCATCCTTTCTCCTTCAAGCTCCAATTTAAAAAAAAAAATAATATAACTGAGTATGAGGCTCTCATCCTCGGTTTAAGCATGGAAAAATATATTGGGATGAATAATCTCCTTTCTCATGGAGATGCAAAGATGATTGTAAAGTAGGTCATAGATCTCTTTCAAGTGAAGAATAGAAGGTTGAAACATTACAAGAATCTTGTTTGGGATTCCATTGAGTTCCTTGATGCCTTTTCCATTGAAGCCATGCCAAGGGAAAGATGACTAATTCCTTGGTTTTCTTGAGGTCTCTACATGATCCCTCATCAATTTCTCCCCAAGATAAATTCACCATCCCAATGATTCATAGGCCTAGTGTGCCCTAAGAATGCAAACAATTGCTAGGTCTTTAATGATGATCAGTAGACTTTCTTTCCTTCCTTGAACTTAGAGATAATCTTGATCCTGGGATGTACTTTGAGGGAAGTGGAAATCTACCTTTAGATTCTTTTGCCCCTGAACATCTCAAGAAGACCTCTAAGATCCGCTCTGGATCATGATTTTCTAATTTGAATCATACAACTAAACCTCCAAATGAAATCCCCTCCTCCCAAGGCCTTTGCTAATATGGTAGATCTTTGTAAATTCCAAATCCAAGCTTCATCCCCTAGTCCAAAATAAAGGTCTCCATAGTTACATCCATTTCCTTCATCTCAACCAAGCCTTGTTGATGAAATGAGTCACTTCATCCGATGAGAAGAAAAACCATTTTATGTCTTCTCTCCTCATAGACCCACAAACATCGATTGCATGCTATAGATTTTGGTGCTTGATTAACGCTTAGATGCTTGCTAAGGTAAATGCCCTAGGCCTAATGCACTAACACTGCACTTTTGGTTCATGTTACTCAATGGAAAGTAGATAAGTACCATTGGCCTCGAAGTTCTCTAAGGATCTCATGGACAAGTCAGGGTGTTTGTTGCCAAATCCAGAGAAGAGAGTTTTAGACACCATTTTGGTAATCGATATTCCACCTTCCTACAAAATGCTTGAGTAGAAATTTTTCCAAATCAATGTTGGAGGAGAAATCATGATGGATTGGTCACATGCTCTTTTTCCAATGAATGGGAAAATCAAGAAGCTACTGCCTGAGAAACAAACTAAATATATCAAGCAAAAAATAGATGACCCAAAGGTAAAATACTTTATGGGGAATTAGTCATGCTAACTTAATGACCATGTCAAAGATGAGGCTAACCATCCTAAGGAAGTTATTCTTGATCCTAATGGAGTTTGAATTTTGGAATTTGATCTCATTTGGAGCATTAATCAAATTTGAATCTGGTAAGAATCAATGGAATTTTACTGTATGGGTGCTTATTTCTCCTTCTCAAAATTCAACCCTTCTCCTTCAAGATCCAATTCAAAAACACAAATAATATATCTAAGTATTATGGCTTTAATTGTTCAAGCATGGAAAAAGAAATGGGGATCAAGAATATCCTTTCTTATGGAGATGAAAAGATGATTGTAAAACATTTCAAAGATCTTGCCATACCAATGTGAAGAATAGAAGATTGAAATATTACATGAATCTCGTTTGGGATTCCATTAATCCTTTTGATGCATTTTCCATTGAATCCATGCCAAGGGATAGAAAAACCATGGTTGATTCCTTCTCGATTTTCATCATGATCTCTGGCGAATCCTTCTCATCTAGATTTCTCCCAAGAACCAAAATTCACCATTGAGATGATTCATAGGCCTAGTGTACCTGGAGGAATGAAAACAATAGGCAACATTTAATTATGATCATAACTTTCATTTCCTTCCTTAACTTAGAGGTAATTTAAACCTGATGTACTTTGAAGGAAGTGGAAATCAACCTCTTTCTTTTGACATTATCTCTTAAGAAAACTTCTAGGTCTTTCCGAAGCGAAAAACACCTTTTCTACCAAATTCCTCCTTCAAGGCCTTTTATGAGATGGTAGACTTTGAAAATTCCTTTCCTTTGGCCTTCATCACCTAGTTCTAAAGGTATTCTTGCCCACTCTATCTCCTTCATCTCAATAATCCTTGTGGCAAAGGAGTTACTTCATCCTTGATGAGAAGATCAAACCATTTTATGTCACTCTCCTCATTTTGGATGCACAAATAAATTAGCAATTGTATTTTGGGTATTTTGTGTGCTTTGATCTTCCATTGGATCCCAATTGATGTTATTCCAATTCCTTAGTGCTTTAAGGTATCTTCATGCCCTAAGATTAACCCTAACCCGCAATTTGGTTCATGTTAAGAAATGGAATGTAGATAAGTACCGTATAGTTGGAAGGATCAATGGATGCATAAGTAGGCTTTTTGCTTTTCGCCGATCAAAGAGTTTTAGCCACCATTTTGAATTCATATTCCCCCTTTCCTACGGGCTTTCATGAGTGAAATTCTTCCAAAGATGTTGGAGGAGAAATAATGATGGATTGGTCACATGCTCTTATTCCCCCAATGGATCTCAAGGGAATTATAAGAAGTCAATTATAAGAAACAAACTTATTCATGCAAAACCGTTTAACCCAAAGGCCATATGCACTTTATGGGGACATTGGTCATTAACTACATTGATCATGTCACAAGATGAGGCTAACCATCCTAAGGAAGTGATTTTCTTGATCGTAATGGAGTTTTTTGAATTTTGAATTTGTTGGGAACATGCTACTCCTCGAATAGTTCTCGAGCTTATGTGGTGGCTTTATTTTCCCTAGGAAAATTCATCCTTTCTCCTTCAAGCTCCAATTTAAAACAAAATAATAAAACATGATTTTCGAGTATAAGGATCTCATCCTCGGTTGCAAGCATGGAAAAGAGATGGGGATCAAGAATTCCTTTCTCATGGAGATGCAAATTACAATAGATTTTACAACATGTCCTAAAGATCTCTTTCAAGTGAAGAATAGAAGGTTTCTAAAACATTACATGAATCTTATTTGGGATTCCATTGAGTTCCTTGATGACCTTTCGCCTTCCCGATCTTTATCAATGCCAAGGAAAAAACACCATGGCTTCATTCCTTGGTTGTCTCATGTGGGTCTCTATGGATTCCTCATCCGGATTTCTCCCAAGATAAATTCACCATTATTAGATGATTCATAGGCCTAATGTGCTTAATCAAAATAATGTAAACAATTGGTATTTTGGTCTTTAATGATGATCAAAATTTCTCTTTCCTTCCTTGAACTTAGAGATAATTTTGACCTGATTACTTTTGAAGGAAGTGGAAATTTTCCTAGAGAGTGTGTGCCCCCAAATGAAGAAGATAACAAAGAAGAAATGGATCATGATGGCTACATAAAACTAAAAGGTAATAAGATACCTAAAGGGCTGGTAAGTTTGGAAGAGTTATTTGATAAACATGATAGGTACATCAAGTCCAAAACTTCCAAAGGAGCTCATGTTCATCTACTATTTGTGAAAAGATAAACATTGGGAGTCTTAATGAACCCATGCTGGTAAACATTGGAAAGTGCTACACACAAGAGGAGAGGGAGAAAACAACGAATATGTTGAAAAGGTATGCTGATGTTCTTGCATATTCTTATGATGATCTCAAGGATTTTCAGCCAAAAGAGATGCAACATTTCATTCCTCTAAAACCTGGGATCAAGCCCTTCTAGAAAAAGTAGAGGCAAGTATAACCCTAAAATTGCTGATACAATATTTCAAGAGATCCAAAATTTATTGAAGGCTAAGATCATTTTCCCCATTCACCATTCAACGTGGATTGCTAATATTGTGCCTATTAGGAAGAAGAATGGTGAGATCTTGGATTTGTGTTGATTTTAGGAATTTGAATCAAGCCTCTTTGAAGGATAATTATCCTCTCCCCATAATGGATCAAGTGTTGCAAGTTGTTATAGGTTTAGAAATGTTGTCCATGCTTGATGGATTCTCAGGATATAATCAAGTAGAAGTAAGTGTTGCAGATCAACATAAGATTGCCTTTACCACTCCTTGGGGCACCTTTTCTTACAGAGAATGCCTTTTGGCCTCATCAATGTTGGTGCCACCTTTTAAAGGGCAATGGACCTAGCCTTTGGTAGTCTCAAGGGAAAATGCATAGTTGTATACCTTGATGATCTGACTATGTTTTCAAAAACCAGAGCTGATCATTTCCAACACCTTGAAATTGTCCTCCAAAAGTGTAGAGAGCATGGCATCTCCTTGAATCCCAAGAAATTTGTCTTTTGTGTCACCGAGGGAAAATTATTGGGACACATTGTCTCCAAGGAGGGAATCAAGATTGATCCAGAAAGAGTCCAGGTAATTCAGTAGATCCCTCTCCCCACAAGCAAGAAGGGTGTGCACTCTTTCTTTGGCAAGATCAACTTCTTAAGAAGATTCATACCTGATTTTGTTGAACTTACTTTGAACATAGCCCACATGATGAAAGGGAAGTAGACTTTTGGTTGGTCCTTTGAAGGAAAGGTTGCATTTGAAGACATCAAGAGAGCTATAGCAAAGACTCCAATCTTGGCATGCCCTGATTATAACAAAGACTTCATTATCTATTGCTATGCTACTGAAAGTACTCTAGTTGTTATGTTAACCCAAGAGAATGCTAAAGGTCATGAACTCCCCATAGCATTCATGAGTTATATTTTGAAATCCCATGAGCTGAAGTACACCATGATGGAGAAACATGCTTTTGCAGTGGTCAAAGCTGTGAAGCAGTTTCATTTTTACATCCTCAACTCTCATTCTATTGTGTTTGTGCCTGATACAACTATTAAATCCATTCTTACACAACAAGAATTTGGAACCAAGAGAGAAATTGGGTAGCCAAAGTTTAGGAGTATGATCTTGACATCAAACCCACCAAGCTAGTTCAGGAAAGGGCTTATGTGAACTCATTGTTGAAGGAGTTGATGCCAAATTGTCCAAGGAGGAAGTTGATATCCCTGTTGTTCTTTTCCTCAACTCAACTAATGAATGGTATGCTGGCATTGCACACTTTCTTACTTATGGAGAATGTCCATCCCATTTGAGTGCTAAGGATAAGAGAGCCATCAAATTAAGGTTCTACAATATGTGTTGTGGGAAAATGCATTGTTCAAATGAGGCATAGATGGAAGGTTTTTGAAATGTGTTGACAAAGAGCAACAAAAGAAATTGTTCTCAGCCTTTCATGACCAGGCCTATGGAGGTCATTTCTCTTTTGCTGTCACAGCCCACAAAATCCTCCGTGCTGGATATTATTGGCCTACCTTGTTCAAAGATGCATCAAAGTGGGTAGGCAAGTGTGAAGCATGTCAAACCTTTGTTGGAAGACCCAAATTGGCTGCTTTACCTCTCAAACCAATGGTGATTGAGGAACCTTTTCAACAATGGGGTTTGGACTTCATTGGGACACTCAATCCACCTTCAAGTGTAGGGCATACTCATGTTTTGATTGCCATTGATTATTTCACCAAGTGGGTGGAAGCCATTCTAGTTAAAAGTACTACTTCTGAAGTAGTATGCAACTTCATCAAGGAGCACATCTTAATAAGGTTTGGGATACCAAACAAGATTGTCACTGATAATGCTTCCAATTTTTCTTCTACTAAGATGATGGATTTCTACTATGGCTATGGCATTTCCCTTGCCCACTCTTCATTACTATCCCCAAGGGAATGGGCAAGTAGAATCAACTAACAAGAACTTGGTCACCATTGTTCGGAAGCTTGTTAATGACTCTCAGAGGAATTGGCATAAGAAACTATATGATGCTTTATGGGAAGATAGGATTACACCTAAGAGAGCCATTGGAATGTCTCCTTTTCAAGTGGTATATGGAGTTGAAGCTCAGCTGCCAGTGACATTGGAACTACCAACCTTACATTTGATGAAGGCCATTGAGGATGCCAGCTTTACCAATTCATTGACAAAAGAATTATGTACCTCTAGAAGTTGAATGAAGATAGATTGCAAGTGGTTGACAAATATTAGCTCATCAACTCAAGGTAAAAGCTCTATTTGACAAAAAGGCTAAACCTAAAACTTTTCAAGTGGGAGACAATGTTCTTCTTTGGGACAAAAGGCATGAACCTCAAGGAAGCCATGGTAAATTTGATTCCCTTTGGCTTGGTCCTTTTAAAATTAGACATTTTTCTGGTGAGAACTCTTTTTACCTAGATTACATGGATGGTTCTCCTCTCCCACTTCCTTATAGTGGGAAATTTTTGAAGTTGTTCAAAACCTAGGAGTTTTGCAGTCCCTCTGTACATTTTGTATAGCATTTTTTGTTTCTGGTTTTTCTTGTTTTTCTTGTTTCCTTGTGTGTTGTCTTCTGTGTTGATATTGCTTTTTGACTCCATTGCCCAATGGATAAGGCACTGATCTGTTCATCCCCAAAATTCTCTATGGTTCTTGATTTTACATCTTTCCTCTGCCAAATCATCCCCAGAAGGAGCCAGCTATTGTCCCCTCAATTTTCCCCCCCTTTTTGAAATCCAATTTCATGAAAATTGAAGTCTTTCCATGGAGGAATTCATGTTTCGAGCCCCTCAAGTGCTTGTTTTGATCCCCCATGACGTTTTATGCATTTCCTCAGTCTGCGGCCATTATAACGTTCTATCTATTTCTCATGGATGGGAGGGGGTTTATGATCTTCTTTTATGCATTTGAAGGATGTGGAAACTTGCATTCTTTGCATATTAACCTTGTGTAGAAAGAAAATCTTCATCGGGTGCAAAAATGGCATTTTCCCGTTCTCTGCAATTTTCTACATTCTTTTCCCCATCAAATTCTTTCTCAGAAGGTGAAGCTACATGTTTTCTTCTCATTGGATGCAGGATGGGTTCCTTTTTGAACTTATCACTTTTGGTGATTTTGGAAAAAATGTCAAATTTGCCCCGCATCCCCACGGGTCCCTGATTGGCTAGAGCAGTTTTGGCGGAAGTTTGGGGTGATGGATCCATTTTATTCTCTAAGGCATTATGGCGAAAGGGTGAAAAGTTCTAAAATGACTCGCGGCCCCGCTCATTCGAAGGGATAAATTTTGAGTTGAAGCCCACAGTGAATCAGAAAGGGACACGTGGCCTACGTTGAAAAGTCAATGGCGAGGCATGGAATTTTGGGGGAAAAGTTGGAATTTTCCCCTTTTCAAAATAAATAAAGTATAAAAGTGAAGCACATCCCCACAACCAATCGGGTGATGCCATGTGTTGAAGAATGAAATCGGGACAACGGGCCAATGGAGGAAAATGAGAATTTGAGCTCATGACCCCATTTCCAATCAGGGTGTGCCATGTGTGAGAATTTGAACCTCATTTCCAATCGGGGTGTGCCACGTGTCGATTTAGCGGAGGGGCGAGGGGCGAAGAAAAATGAGAAATTGTGTTTTTCTCCAAATGTCTTAAAACATGGATTTTTTCCCCAGGCCCATCATTGCTTGGAGCTTGCCATGCGTAGGGTCCAATTTCAAAGCTACAAAGAGGAAAGAGTGGCCAAAATGCACTCATCTAGTTTTTGATGCCATTAACGAACTAGAGCTCCAAAGAATACAAATGTGAACCATTCTTTGTTCTTCTCTCTCTGTTTCCTTGTCGTTTATTCATGAGATGCATTTTTGGTTTGTTGTGGAGCCAAATCGATAAGTTTAAAGAGATGTAAAGTTTGATTATTAGAAAATAGATTTTATCGGGCATACACAATAAAAAAGGGGAAAACTTACTAGTAAGCACTTGAGTGCTATGAAAGTGGTTAAAAGGTGGAAATGGTAGGACCACATGAAGAAGAAAATCATGAGATGCCCCCTGCTAAAGTAATCATGCTCGAACTGATGAAATATTCACCTTTTTGAACCTCTGGTTTTCATGAGTGCATTTGTTTCATGTCACTTTCCAAAAAATGGATCTACAACAAACATTATTCCTTTTGGATATTCTTTTCTTGGGGACAAAGTATGGATGTACATGAATTGTTATAAGAACATGTTTTGGCCATGGAAAAAGGATTCTAGTTTTCTAGGAATGTTGTAAATTTGGAAGTAATTCAATACAGAAGATTTCTTTCTCATTTCCTTTGTTATATATCTCTCTCTCTCCTTGCTCGATTCAATGGATCATTTGTCTTTGCATTCAAAAGAAACTTTGTGTTCTTGTCTGTGTAATCTTTAGAACTTTGTGTCTCAGATTTCACATTGGTGATGAAGTGATTGATTTTTTCCTATATTTTCTTGGTTCAATGTGAGTAAGGATATATTATGCTACCTATATCTCCTAAAAACATTGTTTTTTTCTTCCTTATTCATCTCTCTACTCTTCCAATCCTTCGTATTGATAATCTTTTAAGTATGAAAACATTCCAGAATATTAGGGTCCAAACATTGAGAGTTGTATATTTGTTCTTTTTTTTCCTGCTTTCAATAAGGTAACCTCTCCCATTAAAGAGGAGGGACACGTTTGTCCAAAGACACAAATAAAGGAAAAATATTTAAACAAGGATGTAGTTCCTACCTTTCCATGGTAGAAATTGATCAAGGACTGACATGCCAAGCTCATTCAAGCTCAATCTAACTCCAACAAGCTCTAAAACATCAACAAGCACTCCCAAATTCTCCAACTCCCAAAAATACAAGAGCAAGAAATGAAATGAACTAACCCCAAAAAAACAAATCAAATTACATAAATAGAAAAAGGAGAGAGGAGGGTGAAGTGGCTCCATGTAGGATGCCACATCACTTATCCTCAACTCCACATTACAAGTCAAAACTCAACCCCAATGCACAATAAATTGGAGGTTGACAGGAATGACAAGCCTCTTACACACACAATCCAAACCCACACCCTCTAAGGACAAAATTAAAAACCATGTAAGAAAAGTGCATTAAATGTCACTTTTGTCTTACAAAACACATAATGGGGTCTATTTTTGACCCCCAAATCCATAGGTAGGGTTGGTATATGAATTTAAGAGGTGTGGGACAAGCTTAGCTTGTCCCAAAAGCCTCTAAAAATTGCCCTTAAGCCCAAATCCGAAATTCCAAGGTAAGGTAGAGTATACAACACTCAAAGTCACTTACATTAAATCAAAATCATAAAATCCAAAAGACCAACTATTCAAATAATTGACCCCTTTTTCACATCCCCATATGACTTAACAACATGATTAAATTACTTAATAAAGACACATTAATCATCAATGATTAAATAAATTACATCACAAAATAAATCACATACTCTATAATAAATAAAAGAAAAGGGAAAGAATTGAACACAAATCACATGGTCATAATTGGAGGTCATCCCCCATGAGAACCCCCTAAAAAAATGAAACAAACATAACATATTACACAAGTTTCCATGATGATCATCATTATATCCATCCAAGATTACATTGTGGTTGGTCTCCAATCCCCCTTTTGATTGTTGTGATATTATTACCTATAAAATCACACAATACCTCCTTCGGCCTCGTGGCCGCATCAAATACATCAAAGATAAAATATATGCACATCCATCAATAACATCCTCATATAATTAAATCATCATCTAGACTAACAATGCTATCATTTGTCTAAATTTTCAACAACATCTCAATCCTACCTTTTTAATCAATATCAAAAAGATCACGAGATTAGTTCAAATGCTAAATCATAGTCTACATGACGAGAATTCCAAATGTCAGTAATATAGATGCTATCAAAAATCATCATCATCAATATAAAATGTCTCTCTATGTCTTTCAACATTCACACAAATCATAATATGAATCACAATCCATTAATAATCATAATATCTCTATCATCTAACATCATGCTAAACAAAATAATTGAATACTATCCATGTCTATAGTCAATAGTAATCAAAATCAAAATATAGTAAGTGTCAAACAAGAGTGGATACTACGAAAGGTGTAGATCCAAATATTCATAACCCATGTTATCATCCTCCCAATTGAGCTAAAATAAGGACTTTGAAATAGACTATGGATATCCTCAAAAACATAACGAGAAGGGACCGAGGACTTAGGGGAAAGTGTTTATGGAGTTAGAGCATAAGAGAGTAGGAACAGAGCTCATGTGTGTTGTCGAGGGCTTCTTAAGAAGATGAGGAGGTGCATTTTGGTTGGTGAAAATGTATTGTTAGGGGTGCTGAATTGAAAAATGGGAGAGACATTATTGAGGATGTATTGGAAAGGAAATTAGAGATAACATATCCTCTAGTTGTAAATGTTGACCATATGCTTGTGTTTTTCTCCTTAATCAAACTTAGTTGGATTCATTTATTATGGCTAGATTCTAGTGGAGGCAGCTTTGCAAAGATTCCATGCATGTTGGATATGAGAAACATAGATCTTGTAGAGGAGGAGGTTTTATAGGAAACAATAATTTTTCCTATAATCAATCTACACCCAACAAACATGATGAGGAGGGAATTTCAAATAGTTAATTTAGTTTTAAGTCTTACTACATATATGTATGCTAAATGTGGAAGTGTATAGAAGGTGCAATTTTTATTTTATAAAATTCCTTAGAGAAGTATGGTCTTTGTTAGGAAATAAGGGATAAAACATGCGGAATAATCCCTCAAAGAATAACAACATTAGAAACTAATATGTAGAAAATATTAAAGATCTAAAAAAGTGTAAAATAAAAACAACACAACACAAAGAGACATTATTTAATGTGGTTCACCCAATTTGGGCTACATCCACCGAGAAACACTTGCTCGGAATTTATTAGAAGCCACCACTCTTTCAATACAATACCCAAATATTTTTGGAGCTATACTCAACAAAATCTATAAAATTCACACCCGAATTCAAAACACATCTGCAATGTTACATGCGACCACCATATGTACAAAACCACATAAGTAGAAAACTACTTAACCAATTTTTAAAAACCATGGGTATCAAAACCATGGGCCAAAACTGTCCCATAAACCTATGGGTCAAAATTCCCACCCATATGAGAAAAAGAACATTTCCCGATATATGAGACAATTGTGGAAGGTGTACAGTCTTCTTAGTCTATATTCTTCAACACTTTCACACATGATAACAAGATCAATAACATAAAATTATTTTGGTGTGTGAGGAAGATAAGGCTTTTCTACATTACCGATAGGCTTCTAACCCATGCAGAATAAGATCTTTGCAATGAGATATGTTTATGAAATGTGACAACTGAGATTAACATGACAAGTAGTGGTGGGGGTGGTTAGAAGGACTGAAATATCCTAAACAAGGATGTGTCTTGAATGGTCCAAAATAGAGGGGTTTTGGATGCACGTGGACTATTTGACAGAATGCTAAAAGAGATTTAGAGCCTTGTGGAATGCGTGTGAAATCACCTAGAGCATCTCCTACACTACGAATGCTACTATTACAGGGCATGGTCTCCTTACCTTCATCTTTTATAATTTTTGTATGAATAATTATTCATTTGCAATGTAATAAAAATCTTAAACCATTAGGTTTTCAAAAATGAATATTTTAACTAGACGACTAGTTCATTTTATTAAACAACTCGTAATTTTTCTACCGACTAACAATTTAATCCCCAACCGTGTCATGCGACCACATACTTATGCATTTTTAAACACATGGTGTCAATGATTGGTACTCGTGTCTATCGGTATTGGTGAGAGCTAGATGAGTTACCTGAATTAATCATTTCTTTCTACATTGCAAAGTTAGAGAAAATGTAATTTCAAGAGACATGAAAAATAACATAGTGTGCCCCATAAAAGAGATGTCAAGTGTCATATGTGTTCCTTGTTATGATTAAAGTCACATAGAGCTATAAAATTACCCCCAATCGACCATTTATACTCTCTTCACCACTCCTTTATGAGTCTAGTCACTTTGTTTCACACTTTTAGGAAGATGCCAAACTGAAAAGTAGGCTTTCGATTTGATCCACCAATCGAACCTCGAGCAACGAAATGTTTATCCGCCTTCGCAAACCTATATAAATTTTAGTAGAGAGTTTGTTATAACCTTTAATTTGGGGAAAAACACTCTTATAGACAATTTCGCAAAGGCATTTTGTAGGCCTCTTGGTTGATATTTGACTAGGTCAAACATTCTCAAGTACGATTGGTGGCTTCAGAACACTCATTTCCATTTGAAACCCATTTGTTAGTTCTCGCCTCCTTCAACTCCACCGAATTCTCCTTATATAGGAGAGCATTTAGTAAATTTTCCATTGCACGTTCATCTATTGAAGGGAAGTTTTGATCAAGGTTTTCATAGCCCTATAGCCAAAATTGATTATTGTTGCAACTAGACCGATTATGACTGATGGCTCCTAAAACCTAGTAGCCACCTGAAAACAATTTACCAGTTTCGAATTCCGTAAGTTCCTATGAATTCCTAGTATAAGAGGACATGTAGGAATTTACCCATTGTGCATCTCCCAATAGAAGGAATATTTTGAATGTGGTTTCTTAGCCTCCAATACAAAATGGGGATTTCTCACAACTAGTAGGAAAACGTAAAATAAAGTTGTAGGACCCCAATCAAGCTAGCAGACCCTCATGGAAACTTATTGACACTTGTAAATAACTCTTGAAACTCTACCTTGTGGCTTGATGTGTGAAATTTGAATTTTAGAAAAATAGTGTTTCTCTCTCTTCCCTATCTATTTCTCTCTCCTTAACTAAGAAATGAAGTGAAATGTAATGAAATGAATGCATTCTTCTAACCCTCTATCTTTGAGTGCAATTATTATTATTATGTAAATGGAAAATAAAAATGGTGATTATGCTAGATTTAGGTGGATGTCATGCCAACGATTTATCACTAATTTCATGCTCACATGGTTTTATAGGATGAAAGTAAGATGGCAAAATGGTATGGTTGTAATTCATTGTTTATCATTCTAATTTATATATGTTAATAAAAAAATGTATTTCTATGTTACAATAAAGTTTATTATTTAAATTTTTTAATATGTATGAGATACTAGTTTTAGGGGTGCTTTGGGGAATCGCATTCCACTATAGATGTATTTTAATTCATATTTACATATATTTAAAGAAAAAGGGGTTGGATATATATGTTAAGATAAATTGTAGAGGATAGTTCAAAATTTTGCGAAGTATTGAAAGGTTTATTAGTGAAGTTTTGTAACATTTTTTAAGATGTTTTTGCTTAAGGAAAATGTTCATCTAAACATGGGTGTTATTTTCATCCCAAGTTTGTATTATAAAATTTTAATATTGTGTTAAGTGAAATAGAATTTAATAGCTTATAGTGCAATTGCAATGTACAATTGATGATAAAATAATTGGTGTGTTTCGTTTCTTATCTCAAAAATGTAATAAAGATATCTAAATGAAATAGTCCACCCTAGTATAAAATTTCTGTATAAATACCCTTCCCGTGTGATTCTTTGTATAATAGAAAAATAAAGCCTTAGAATGAACTTAAATATTACAATTGATAACACCTTATAGCTTAAGTAAATAAAATCCCATGTTTTAGTTTACATAATCATAGTCATGATGCTTAGCAACATCATCGTGAATCCGATAGTTAGGAACGACCCGGTCAAACATTATCTAGAGTATGTGGTTCCATTCTAGGATTGGTAATCATGTGTGTAGTAAGGAGGATGTGTTTTTTTAAGGTTGTACTCATTGGGAACCAATAATAAACATAGTGTAAAAATTGTTTTGAACCACCAACTAACCTTTGAAGTCACCTTTAAGAGTTGGGATCATAAATGAAATCGGAACGCAAAATCGATTATATTTTGGGTTTTATGGTACAATTCTAAGAGTTAATTGTGAAACTTAAATACATTTTAGTGTACAATTGATTTGTGAAATCATAACCATAAGATGATTTACTTGGAGAAAGGTGAAATTTATGTCATTCTCATATTGTGTTTAAACCATCTTGTGGTGAGAAATGAGACCCATGTTGTGTAAACTCTAATGTGAACCCTAACCCCTTAAGATGATGAACTAATCCATCTTTCTCTCCCACTAGTTCTATTAGGTAATGAAAGTTTGATGTGAAAGAAGGTAGTAATGTTGTTGAGGAAATTACCTAGGACTAGAGCTAGTGGGATCACAAACTTGCAAATGTCCTTATTAACAAATAGGTTACACAATTCATTATAAAAGGCATAGGAACATAGTTAGGGAAAACCATCTTAAATTTTACGTAAAACAATACTTAGGAAACCTAATATACAAAAAAAATTAAGGAAGTATGCTACCATGTTAAGAGCCTTCATATTCTTAAACTAACTGTCATAACATAACTATAGTAAACTTATAATTGATGCTTGGCCTTGGGAAGTGTAATCGTGGGATGTTATTCCACAAGAAAGTGAAACATGATCTTCCTTGTAATGTGATTAAACCCTCTCACTATGGATAAAGAACCTATTTCCTATAATACTTATTGTGTACTAACTCAATTATAAATTTATAAATGAATGAAAGAAACTTGACCCTAAATCCTTGAGAAAAGATGTGAACCTTCCCTCCTTTGGACTCACACTTGTTTTGTTATAAACCCACATGTTGTGCATTTCACTTAGTGCATATTTGTTATCCTTTTGATGTGCTTGTAATGAGATTATTCACTCTCCTTTTCGTGGATTCAATGAGGAGTTCACGTGTGATGTGCCATATTTTTGTGTGTGAAAAGGATGTTATCAGTGCATTGCAGAGTGCTGGTGTTTCTTATTATTCTATTATATGTAGGTGGGATTATGTGTTGCATGAAAAAAAAATTGTATCGTGAATTGGATTGTATCATGATCTCACCACCGTGTTGTGATGAATCATGTGTATCACCATGTTTGACTTCAATTGATCAGTAGATTTTAATTTTAGTCATTGTGATCATCTTGCATATAATTCATTTAATACGTAATTTTTCATGTCATGAATTAGGGGCATATCGTGATCGTATGACCCATATTGTGCAGTAATTTCACCTTAGGTGCATTATGTGGAAACGTGATGTATCCTAACCCATGAAAAGTAATGATTTTGTTATACCCTATATATATACCATGTGTAAGACACTATGGTTAGTGTGCATGAATCACCATTATGTTAGTGATGTAGTTATGTGTTATGTTGTGAACCTTACACTAGATGACCCTAAGGGGAGTAATCGTTAAGAGTATATATGTGAGAGAGGAGAAGTGGACAAGGTTTTCATAACCTTGAGCTGAGTATGAGTGAGGAAGTGGAGTCTTATATAGAATGAACACCCACTTTTATAAATTTAGTATACTTTGAGCTTTCTCATTATATTGTGGATGTGCACCACCTTAGGCTAACCTTATGCAAACTAGCATCCCCTAATCTCTCATATTGGGGTGTCCATCAAACAATCCTATGTGATTTTGAATATGTTGAGCCTTTTGGGAATATGGAGGGATGATTGAGGAAGATATTATGACAGTTGTATTATTTTAAATTTTAATATCAAGTTTAATGTTTTTATAGCCTAGCCCAAGGCTTGAGATTTTTGCCACTTGGCATTTGAAATGAATTGTTATGTTGGTTATAATGTCGTAATGTGTTGGATTAGGATCATGGGATTCACCATGAATTGGTTGAACCTATCGAACCACTTTATTTTATGGGTGTACACCCAAAGGATTTACAGATAACTAGCGAGTTCTTGAACCACGAGTTATTATATCACTCAAGGGTTAGAGGTATTTGGACCTTATGTGCCAAGGACCATAGGGTGAATGACATCTTTGGGAGCAAAAAGGAAAATTTTCATTTATTTTTTTTCTTCCGAGGTATATGGAGTTGTTTTTTTATGCTTCAGGAGGTATATGGAGTTGTTTGGTGATGTTTTGGGATTTGGTGTTATGATTTATGTGTACTCATGTGAGTCTAGTTATGTTTTGTGATGTTAAGGATTGATGCTCCTCATTGTTGGTATGATGTTGTTTCCATCTCGACACTATGTAGCTACAATTATTATTTCAAGTTGTGTGAAACCTTTATATGTGTACCTATTGGGAATTCCATGTTGTAATAGTCTGTTTATGTTATGAGTATTATTATGTCAAGGGAATATGTAATAAGTACTATGTTGTGAGGGATATGTATGTTATTTCCATGGTTTGGTTGAGTTTTTGTGATGTGATATAGTTGTGAAATTACATATCATGATGTCTTGTGAACCATTAGTGTTGTGTCTGACCCTTGTGAGGTATCATGTCGTCGCTTTCTATTGGGCTATTAAAATAATAAAATATTAAGAGATTGAGATTAATAAATATTGTTAAGGAAAAGGATTAAATATGTAATAAAGTAAAGAGAACTAAAAACTCCACAAAACATTAAAAGTTTAAGAATTTTCAAACCTTGCCTTCTTCTTTGTGGTCTCACTTTAGCAACAAGTATCCTTCTTTGGTGACATAAGACGTTGATTGTTTCCTCCTTTCTCATGAGTACCTATTTTAATCTTGGCTATGTGTTGCATTAATGATGATTCTCTTATAAGAAATGTAGTGCCCAGCTAAATAAAATAATTAGGCATAAAAAAGAGAGGAAATACGTGTAGGTTAGGTAAGTGTTTTGGTGAATAGAGTAAATAACTCTACGTGAACACATGTGGGTTAGTGTGTAGGGAGGATAAATGGTTGGTAGGTGATGGCGTGTTGTAAGGTATGTAGTGCTTCATGTGGTGTTGTGTTTGACCAAATGAAAGAACAAGACAAATTCTCTTGGATTATGATTATGACAGTTTATAGAATACATGGGTTTCCTCAAGGGACAAGTACTAACACTATTTACACCTATGCAATAAACAAGTCTCTAACCTAATCAATTTACATTTACCTACACACTCCCATCTTGTGCAAAAATGTGAGCTCTGGAACAGGGTATGGATGTCCATCTAAGCATAAAAGATAGAGGAATTTTTTTAGATGTTGTAGTTACAAATGCTCTGAAGTCATGTATGCAAAATGTCAAACATTACACACAAAAGAGGAGAATTGTTTGACAAAATTTATTTATATAAAAAATGTGGGTTTTGTCCATAACATGAAATTAAAAATATGCACAAAATGGGTTTGTTGGAAAGTATTAGAAATTTTCTAGCAATTATGATTGGCAAGTGCAGATCCAAATCTCGAAAACCCATGTTATCATCCTCCTAGTCTTGCAAAAACAAGGATTTTTAATTATACTATGGATATCCTCAAATAAGAAATGGAGAAGGGATTGAGGATTCAGGGAAATGTATTTAAGCATTGGAGGATAAGAGATTAGGAATAGAGCTCCTATGTGTGGGTGTTGCTTAAGAAGATGAGGAGGTGTGTTTTAGTCGGCAAAAATGTCTTGGTTGGGGGTATTGACTGGAAAAATAGAGACATGATTGAGGATGTATTGGAATGGAAATCAGAGATAACATATCCTCTGGTTCCAAATGTTGACCATATTCTTGTTCTTTTCTCCTTATATCAAATTAAGTTGGACCCATTTTAATGGCTAGATTCTCGTGGGGAAGAGTTGCAGAGATTTCCATGCACTTTGGATATGCAAAATATAGATCTTGTATAGGATGAGGTTTTACACACACCATGACTTTTTCCTTTTATTGATCTCCACCCAATAATCATGATTAGAAGGGGATTTAAGATAGTTGATTTAGTTTCAGGTGTTGCTACAAATATGTATGCTAAATGTGGAAGTGTATAGAAGGTAATTTTTTTTATAAAATTCCTTAGAGAAGTATTGTCTCTTGGTGCGTGAGGAGGATAATGTTTTTATTCATTACCATTAGGCTTCTAACCCGTGAAAAATAAGAGCTTTTCAATGAATTGTGTGTACTAAATATGGCAACTTAGATTAACATGATAAGTGTTTGTCGTGGTGTTTAGAAGGACTAAAATATCCTAAACAAGGATGTGTCTAGAATGGTTGAATATAGAGGGGTTTTTGATGCACATGGACTATTAGACAGAATGCTAAAAGAGAGTTAGAGCCTTAGTGAATGTGGGTGAAACCACCGAGCACCTCCCGCACTACAGACGCTAGTATTGCAAGGCATGCTCTCCTTACTTGCATATTTTATATTTTTTTTTATGAATAATTATTCATTTGTAATGTAATATAAATATTAAACCATTAGTTACTCAACAATTGAATATTTTAACTAGATGACTAGTGCATTCAATAAAACAACACCTCATCATTTTTTTACCAACTTACAATTTGAACCCCAACCGTGTCACCACCATAACCTTATGCATTGGTAAACCTAGGGTGTCAATATTTGGTACTCGTGTCTACTGGTATATGTGAGAGCTAGATGAGTTACTCCGAAATAATCATTTCTGTCTACCTTGCAAAGTTAGAAAAATGCAATTTCCAGAGACATGGAAAAGAACATAGTGTGCCCCATAAAAGAGATGTCAAGTGTCGTATGTGTTCCTTGTTATGAGGAGAGTATTTTTAGAATGACCTCCAATCAACCATTTATACTTTCTTCGCCACTCCTCTTGAGCTCAATTACTCGCTTTGCACTTTTACGAAGTTATCAAAACTAAAAAGTTGGATTTCTTTTTGACCCACTATTTGAACCCTAAGCAATGAAATGCTTATCCATCTTCGCAAACATCTAGTGATTTTACGAGAAAATTATTTGTAACCTTTAGTTTTCATAAAAATAATCTTTTAGATAGTTTGAAAAATGGATTTTGTAGGCCTCGGGTCGTTGTTTGACTAGGTCAAACTGGTCTCAACTATGACTAGTGGCTTTGGAAAAATTGTCATCATTTACAACCCATTTTCTAGTTCTCAGTTCCATCAAATCCGTGAATTCTCCATTTATACGAGTGCATGTATGAAAATTTCAGTTCTAGGTTTATCTATTGAAGGGTAATTTTGTTTGAGGTTTTCTAAGCCCTCAAGCTAGAATTGGTTATTGTTGCAACTAGATCAATTACGACCGATGGCTCCAGATACCTAGCCACAAATTGAAAACCATTCACCATTTCAAAATTCTATCAGTTCTTGTGAATTCCTCAAATATAGGAGGACACGTAGGTGTTTACACATTATGCATCACTCAACATAAGGCATATTTTGAACGTGGTTTCTTAGCCTCTCTTAGCTAAAATAGGGCATTCTTGCAACTCTAGTAGAAAAAAATTAAAATAAAGTTGTAGGAATCCAATAGAGGTAGCAGACCCCCATGGAAACTTATTGACACTTAAAACTAACCATTGAAACTCTACCTTGTGGATTCACATGTGAAATTTGACTTTTGGAAAAATAGTGTTTCTCTCTCTTCCCTATCTCTTTCTCCCTCCTTAGTTAAGAAATGAAGTAAAATGAAATGAAATGAATATATGCTTCTAACCCTATCTCTTTGAGTGCAATTATGATTATTATGTAAATGGGTAACTAAAAACATAGATTATGCTAGATCTAGGTGGATTCCATACCAACAATTTATAATTTATTTCATGCTCACATGGTTTTGAAGGATGCAAGTAAGATGTAAAAATGGCATGGTTGTAATTCACTGTGTATAGTTGCAATTTATATATGTTAATGAAAAAAATGTATTGTTATGTTATAGTAAATTTTATTATTGAAATTTTGTATTATGTATGAGATGCAACTATTATGGGTGATGTCGGGAATGTGCATGAAACTATATGTGTCTTGTAATTCAGATTTATGTATAGTTAAAGAAAAAGGGGTTGGATATATATGTTAACTGAAATTATAGAGGATAGCTAAACATTTTACGAAGTATTGAAAGGTTTATTACTGAAGTTTCATAACAATTTTTAAGATGCTAGTGTTTAAGAGAAATGTCCATCTAAACACGGGTGTTCTTTTTGATCCCAAGATTTTATTGTTAAAGTTTGATATTATGTTAAGTGAAATTGAATTTAATATCTTATAGTGTAATTTTGGGGTGTAATTGATAATCAAATAATTGGTGTGTTGTTTTTCTTACCTCAAAAATGTAATAAAGATATCTAAATGAAACAATCCACTCTAGTATAAACTTCGTGTATAACTACGCTTGCTATGTGATTCTTTGTAGCATAGAAAACTAAAGCCTTAGAATGAAATTAAATATTTACACTTGATAACACCTTATAGATTAAGTAAATAAGATCCCAAGTTTGAGTTTACCATCATAACATGTATGTTTAGTAACATCATCATTTATTTGACAGCTAGGAATGACCTGGTTAAACATTATCTAGATTATATGGATCCCTTCTAGGATTGGTAATCATGTATGTAGTACGGATAATGTGTTCTATTAAGGTATTACTCCTTTGGAACCAACAATAAACATAAGATGATGTGCTTTGGAAAGGTTAAATCTAGGTCGTTCTTATATGCTATTTAAACCATCTTGTGGTTTGCAATGAGACCCTTGTTGTGTAAACTCTAATGTGAACCTTAACCCCTTAAGATGATGAACTACTCCATCTTTCTCTCCCACTATTTCTATTAGGTAATAAATGTCTTATGTGAAACTAGGTAGTCATGTTCTTGAGGAAATTCCATAGGACGAGAGGTACTACGCTCACGAGCATGAGAATGTCGTTATTAAAAATAGTTTACACAAATAGTACCCTCTTAATTTATACATAAAATGATACTCAGAAACCTAATCTAGAAATAAAAATAATAAAGTATGTTGCCATGTTAAGAGCCTTTGTATTCTTAAACTAACTACTCGAACATAACTATAGTAAACTTATAATTGATGCTTAGCATTGGGAAATGTAATCGTGGGATGTTATTCCACAAGAAAGTGAAACATTATCTTCCTTATAATTTGATTAAACCATCTCTCTATAGATAAAGAGCTTATTTCTTATAATACTTATTATGTACTAACTCAATTATCAATTTATAAATGAATGAAAGAAACTTGACCCTAAATCCTTGAGAAAAGATGCGAACCTTCCTCTTTTGGACTCACACTTGTTCTGATGGCGTAATAGAGGTATGATATAAGATCAAGATGCATTCCCTTAGGAGTGAATCCTAGGGATATCACCTAGTAGCCTTATGTGTAGGTAAGTAGTCTTGTGTGAAAATAAATACCCTATTAATGAACAAATGAATTAAAAAAGTACTTGAAATAATGTCGATGATTCTTATTAAATGAGATACACCATAAGTTAAATGTTAAACAATATAGAGGAAATCTAGAAAAAGGAAAAGGAATGTATGATTCACATATTATGAGCCTTTCTAGAACTTAAGTTAAAGATTGAAACATGATTATAATAATTGTATAACCCTAAAAGTATCATGTTGTGGGAAGACCCTATCTATAGGTTTATATTGTAGTTGAATCATTATGTTGCTACCTTGTCATTTGAAAAACAATGGCCTTGATGTGCATCAAGTTTTTTCATCTTATCTATGTGGGTTAATATTTGTGAAAACATATCATGTGTTGTGCGTAGTCATAATTGATCTCCTGTAGTGTCATGTATGCTACAATGCAAGTAAAAAATAATTATTTTGTTATTTCAGTGTTGTATTTGTGTGTGTAAAATGTGGGTGTCACATGGTAGGGGAGTATATTAGTGTTTATGTAAGAATTGTGAATTTGAATTTGATGAAGGGTAGTTGAGGAGCTAGAGAATTTTTTCATTAGTTGTTGTAGATGAGTTCTTATTTATATGTATTTGATGTTGAATATATCTATAATATTGAATACTTCTTGTAGAAAAATATATTTTATGTGCATGGTATGTTTTTGTGTCTAAAATAAATACCCGTAATTACTCTTAGGGAAATCATGAAACTCTAGGCCTCTCCTTAAACGATCGAAGTATTTACATGTTTCAAATTTTGATCTAATGAAAAGTTTATCTTTCTTCTCTCGGAATGATTATGATTATTACTAGGACCCTAGTTTTCCAAGCCATTCATAATTAAAAGTAGAGGTAGCCTCACTTGTCTCATTTTCTACTATGAAAGTGACTTTCCTTTTACACGAAGACTCTACTTGATTTTTCTACAATAGTTTCTTAAAAATACTCTTTCAACTATGTAATATTCTCAGTATCCTTCTCAATTCACAAAAACATTTGCACATGTACATCCATTAAATGGTGACATTTTATATTATGTAATTTCATTGTAAACAATACAAAGTCTCATGCACCATTCTCTTAATCAGAGATTTCACATACTTTCATGTAATGTCCCAAATTGTGTCTTATACTTGGCCATTATCTTCATGTATTGTGGAACATTACATGATTCCTCCAATTTTAAAATAACTTCACACCTCATTCTGTAGCCACACCATGAGTCTTGTAACCTCCCAGCTTCTTCATGATACCTTAAATAATGAAACATCTAACAAAATGCTACTTCTTGCGGTCCCTAAATGCTTCTTCAATTTCTACAAACTCACAACCTCTACAAAAATTACATAATTGAATGAATTATAGACCACTTGGGAAAATATAACACTTAAATATTGTTTTTATCATGGTTTATGGTATGCATGTTATACACAAGTATTCAAGATACAACATAGACTACGTAAAGGATTTGTTGACCAAAATAAGCTCACACTTATTTTGGGTCAACTGACACAATTAATCCTTTTGTGCTTCAATATGAATTCTTGCATATTCTAAACAATTAAGGCCCCCTGAAAGCATTTCCATCAGATGGGAAATTTCTTCCCCTTTCCAGAGATAAAAATAAGTCCTTCTAACTCTTCGTATTCTTTAAATTGAGAGCCGGCAGGCCTTAGAGGGATTTTTTCCAAAAGTGGGCCAGCGGGCCCAAGGATGAATTTTTGCCAAGGAAATTATGAACCGACAGGGTGGCGGGAGACATTTTGACTTTTTTCCCTTTTTCGAAAAAAAACATAAGTATAATTTCAGGCCCACGGGTCTGAGAAGGTTTAATTTTTGTAAAGTGGAAAAAGCGGGCCTAGGTGGGTCCAAAATGTCTTTTTTCCCAAGTGGAAAATTTCACCGATAGGCCCAAAGATGACTTTTTGTCAAAGTGGGTCTCGCATGGAAGAGGATGAAATTTTTCCCAAGTCTAAAAGCGAACTGATGTGCCTATAGGGGACTTTGAAACTTTTTCACTTTTTGTCAAAAGACCCAGTTTCCAAGTGCAGCCCACGAGCCAGCGGATTCTTATCAACAGCTTGAAAATTCATAGGCCAACAGAGGCTGTCACGTGTCTAAACAACACACCTTTAAGGGTTGAAGCCAAAGCTAGAGAATCAAACAAGTGTTAGGCCACCATGTGACCCTCATCCAAGGAGGGGCAGAGTCGAGTAGAGCTGAAATGTCAAAAGGGGGATAGAGCGGGCCTAAAACAATTAAGTATAAAGGTGTCGATGAAAGAACCACATGTCAACTCGAAGCTACTTGAAAGGTAAAATCTTGAGTGGGTACTCGATAAGCATGGGCCTTCCATGTGTTCTAGAGTCTAAAAGGTAGAAGCGGTCACTGAATTGACTAAGTATAGAAGGGCTAGCAGACAGAGCCACATGTCAGCCCAACACAACTCCAAAGGTTAAAACTCAAGGGGTAGACTCAAATGTGCATTGAGCCTCCATGTGTCTAGGGTCAAAATTAAGGCTCACAAGAAAAAGGGACTTAGCCAAAACACAAAGAAATAAGGCGTAGTCTGCAGAGCTTCCACGTGTCTCTTTGGCACAATTTCAAAAGCACGACCCAAAGGGTAGTTCCCAAATGAGCACCAACCCGCCACATGTCGTAGAGTTCAAGAGACAAGGATGAACATTAAAAATTCCAAGAAGCCTGTGGAGGCCTCCACATGTCTCGACTGTGTGACTTCAAAGGTAAAAATTGGGGGCAATTTCCAAACAAGCACAAAGCCTCCACATGTCTCGGATCAGACACAATGCTTTGCCAAATGGGAAGGTTTTAGGAAAAATATAAAGGAAAACGAGGAGCCCACGGAAGCTGCCACGTGTCATTCCGGTGTGATTTCAAGAGCAAAAGGAAGGAGTAAAATATTCAAGATGCGCAAGGCTACCATGCGGACCTGGTATGGATATACACTTTTAAATATTTCACGCCCACGACCCTAATCTTCAAATAGCCATATATTTCAACTGTAAACTTGGATTTGGGTGGGAGAGGAACTTTTGGAAATATCTTGGAGCCAAATTCTCACCTGCCTCCATTAATTCCTCGGCCCACTAACTTCAGGGGTTGTCAAATCTCTAACCTACTATCATGATGAAGAATGGGCCTCTTTCTTTCCCAGTAAGGAAAAACGATAGGGCATGGATGTTGCAGCGAGACTCTTCATTATGGTAGTTGGATTCAATGCATTATAGGGTGGTTGGAGCATAGTTTTATTTTCCCTCTCTCTTTCTCTCTCATTCTTCCTGTATATTGTAAAGGAGGGGCATTTCTAAAGGGTTGTTCATCTTTTCTCTCCTACCCCCCTCTCTCTTTCTTCCTTTCGGTAGAATGCATAGTCTAAGCTTTCTCTCATGTCTCTGTAATGGAATTTTCTTGCCCCTTGCCCATTGATGATGTACCGTGTAACTTTTGGAGCAATAAAATCTATTTCATCATGCTTTCAGCCATCCTTGCTTATTTTGTTGTCTATTTTTACCTCTCATTGTCGCAGGGTATACTGTGCATACACTTATGTTTATTAAAGGTCCCGGGAGTCATGCTTAATGGGTCTTGAAGTGGTGTTCCGTGTAACATCTATCTTTGGTCCATGGTACATCTTGTCCACCCTCTCCTCTGCTCACCTCTCTTCACATCAGGAAGTTTGGGTATGTGATCAGTCACTTCCTTTTCTGGTGTATCGCCACTTAGTGTAGAGTCTCTTTCTCCCTCTCTCTATCTCCTTGTCCCCTTGGAATGGTTATATTATGATAGATTAGTTTCGGCCTACATAGGAGTAGCTTGTGGAAGGTATATTAGGTAGCAGGAACCAACCTTCTCTGGAGGTCCATCTCAATTTTTGCAAGTCCCACAGCTTGAGAGATGGTTCAATATTATGCAATCAACATGAATGCCCCACTCAAATCTAAGGCCATTCAGAGGTGTTGTGATTCTCCACTAACAATTTTACATGCCTCTATGGACACTCGAAGCTAGATATCTCATATTTCCATGGTGTCACATTACAACATCAAATCATAAGCCACTATGTGACTCGCACTAACAATTTTGGCTCCCCTGGTGGGAGACTCGAGGTTAGATCTCTCATCTTTCTAAGGTGTCTCATTACAACAGAAAATCATAAGCCACCGTGTTACCACACTAACAGCTTGGCACACCCGATGGGAACTTGAGGTCTCAAACACCTTATCACTTCATCTTAGTAGGTTGATGTGTTCTTGTTAAGGTTCAGCCTTTGAGGCACATGCAAGCACATCCGGGGGATTCCATCCGAACTTGTACACCTTTTGCCATCCATTTCCACCAACTTTTCTTTCCATATCTCCTATTTTTCTTCCATTCCATGAAGTTTTACAATCATGACTTGATTCCGTTCATGGAAGTCACACCTACAACAATTTAGTTCACCTCCAATGTTTTTACCAACTCCTCCGGATCAACATTATGATCAGATCTAGAACCATTATGCTTACCCATATGAGTAGGGTCAAAACCATTTTAACCATGGAGCTTATCAAGAACAAGGGGATGTATATAATGGTGACATATACATGGAAAATTCTGACTTTCTTGAGAAGATTCAAGGGATGGAGGATAGCATGGTGCAAAGACAAGGCTACAACATAGATTAAGACATTCAGATTGGTCAAGGGCACCCGCCCATGGGGAGGCCCTTTTCCAATACATTATAGCCCTCAGGAGAAGCTTGAATTCATGGTTGAAGTGTTGCCTCAACTTACATAGTGGATTGAGGAGATTGAGGCTTATAAGTGGGACACAAGACAACCTTATCAATGGATCATTCAATCAACAGCTCCATGTCCTTCATTTTCTCTTTCTCAAATTTATCATTTCAGCATGATTAAGATTCAAGCCCTCACTTACTCGCTCCAAGTGTTGATTTCCGTTCTCCATCTCCCAATATTCCATCCCATCCTAATTCTTTTTCCCTTTCCCCTTCTAAGAATTCATTCCCTCTAAACAAACAAGAAGTTCCACTCCCTTCCCTACCACAAACAATACTAAAACTAGATGAACCCCAACTTGCCACTCCTCTTGCTTTGCCAAGTCCATGTTTGAAAGAGACTCAAGAATTCAGTCAAGGAAAACAATAAAAGATGATCCCAATAGAGAAGAAATGAAAGAAAATTTGAAGAGTTGGGCTGCTAGATTTGTTTTTACAACTATTGCCTCTATGGTTAAGCCAACATAGGAGGTCAAGGTTGAAGAGCCAGTGGTGGCTAAGGCTGAGTTTGTAGTAGTAGAAGAAGAAGAAGAAGAAGGATAAGGTCAACAATATGTTTGTTCTAAATGTAGTGTCCATAATGGCACTTTGTTTGAGGATAATGTTGATCCAACCCAAGCTACATAATCAATTATGAAAGAGGAAGAACAACTAGCTCCAAGTCCCATTGAAGAGGAGCAGCTAGAAGAGTTCAAATAAGAGATTAAGCCACTTGATGAAGGAAGCATCATTGAATTTTTTTTGCTTGCATTTGAAGGACCTGATTTGATTGATGAATCCATGAAGAAAGAAGAACAATTAGCTCCAAGTCTAGTTAAAAAGGAGCATATGGAGGTGACCAAGACAAATTCATAGGCACCGACTCATGAGCCATTTACACAAGAGGTTACGGACCCCTCTCTCATTCAACCTCTCCAAAATTCAGATTTTTTGGAAAATTTGGAACTCACTAGCTTCATGTTTGAAGATGAAGCTTCATATGGTGAAAATAATGAAGATTTTAAGATCACCATGCAAGAGGGAGAGACCTTGCTACAACAGGATAGTAAAGAGTTTTATTTCCTATTAGAATCAAAAGAATGTTTTGATAAGAAGGAGCAAGTTGAAATTGCAATCTTTTCTCCCCCATCATTCATTCTTCAACCACAAGAACTCTGTTGTCATGGAAGAGAACGTGCAAGCACAACCTGTAGTTTGCAACATGCCTCTTGAATCAAGGATGGAAGATTTTTATCTTCTAAAAGCTACACCTTTTGCAGAGGAAGGGCAAGAGTATGAGGCTATCATCCCTCTCACATCATCCATCCAGGAAGATCTGTAGGAAGACTTCATTTTTTGGAGGTAAATATCAAAGCAGTGGGAAAATTCAAAGGACCAAGCCTTTCCCAATCAGATACTTGGCTTCATTGGAGCCGCGAGAGGAGCCAAAACTAGTTATGCCCACTTCAAGGCATGAGGATGAGTATTAAAGCACCAAGGGTCACCATCAACATCTCCAGGAGTCCAATGCAAATCAACTTGAGGAGGTATTTTCCATTAATGTTAATACCTTGATGATATGGGTGGAGGATCGACCCTTGTCATTTTTTTCACTCATACAAGTAGCCATGTTCAACATCGAACCATTTACATGGTTGCCTTTTTGAGGAAGGGAAGCTACTTCTCCTCGCCAAAGGGGAAAGATTTTTTTGAGTCCCCTTTCTCTTGGATTAGTATAGGAGTAGGAGTAGATTTTGTTTTCGTAGAAGAAGTGCTTATGCACACTCTATATGTCTCATTTGAGGCATGTATGATTTTTGTCTTTGTACATAATTTTTGTTCACATTTCTTAGAAGGTGTAGAGGCCAAGCCCTTTAATATTCACAAGAGAGAGACCCATAGTTTCACATAGCTTTCTAGTTTCAAATAAAAAAATACAAAGCAATAAAAATAATATTTGAGACATTCCATTCTCAAGAACAGTAAAGCCCCAGTAAAGGGTGAGTTCAGGTCAATAGTTTCTAGGTGGCTCAAGGATCATATTTTAAAATTTCAGTGATCAAATTTTTGTTTACCAGGAAGACTCCATGCCCAATGGATGATTCAACGCCACTGATCTTTTCATCTAGTAGGTAGGTGATCCCCATGAGCCACCAAATTGTTCAACAAAATAAGCTCACACTTATTTTGGGTCAACTGACACCATTTTTTCATTTTGTTTCTCAATTTGAATTCTTACATATTATAAGCACTTAAGGCCCTATGAAAGCATTTCCATCGACAGAAATTTCTTCCCCTTTCCGAGATAAGAATAAGTCCTTCTAACTCTTCGTATTCTTCAAATTGTTGGCCGGCAGCCTTAGAGGGATTTTTTTAAACACGGGCCGGCGGGCCCAGAGAAGAATTTTTGCTAAGGAAATTACAGATCAGGCGGGGTGGTGGGAGACATTTTGAATTTTTCCTTTTCACAAAATATCACAAGTATAATTGTGGGCCCGTGGGTCCGAGAAGGTTTACTTTTACAACCGGAAAGAGCGGGCCAGGCGGGTCCCAAAATGTCTTTTTTCCCAAGTGGAAAATGTGGGTCAGCGGGCCCGAGGATGACTTTCTACCAAAGTGGGTCTCTGGGGCCGAGGAGGAAATTTTTCCCAAGTCTAAAAGAGGGATGGCAGGTCTACATGGGACTTTGAATTTTTTTTAGTTTTTGTAAAAAGTGGTAGTTTTCAAGTGCACGTGAGCCCGTGGAGTCTTATCAACAGTTGAAAATTCATAGGCCAGTGGAAGTTGCCATGTGTCCAAACGGTGCACCTTCAGGGGTCGGGCCAAAGTCGGAGACACAAACAAGTGTTAAGCCTCCATGTGTCCTAGGTTTGAAGAGGGGCATAGTCAACAACCGAACAATCAAAACAGGGAGAAAGCCGGCCTAAAATGAGTAAGTATAAAGGTGTCGAGTGGAAGAAGCCACATGTTGACTCGGTGCTACTTCAAAGGTAAAATCATGAGCCGGTACTTAGACAAGAGTAGAATTTTCACGAGTTCCATAGCCCGAAAAGGCGTAAGTGGTCATTGAATCGAGTAAGTATAGAAGGACTAGCGAGATAAAGCCATGTGTCAGTCGGTGAAACTCTAAAGGTTAAAACTCAAGGGGTAGAATCAAATGTTCATTAAGGCTCCATGTCTCCGTGGTCGACTTATGGATCCGCCAAGCAAAAGGGACTTAGCCAAAATAGAAAGAAATAAGACAGAGCCACGAAGCCGCCACGTGTCTCTTTGTCACAATTTCAAAAGCATGGCCCAAAACGTAGTTCTTAAATGAGCCCCAACCCACCACGCATCCCAAAGTTCGAAGAGACAAGGTCGATATCAAAGTCCAAGAAGCAAATTTAAAGGTAAAAATCGGGGCCATTTCCAAACAAGTGTAAAGCCTCTATGTTTTTCGGTTTGGACACATTTCTCCACCAAACGAGGAGGACTTAGGAAAAATATAAAGGAAAATGAGGAGCCCACAAAATCCATCACGTGTTAGTCCGGCGTGATTTCAAGAGCGAAATGAAGGAGTCAAATCTTTAAGATGCGCGAGGTCGGCACCTAGACCTCGATATGGATAGACTCTTTTAAATATTATGTGCCCATGACCCTAATCTTCAGACAACCATATATTTTGAATTTGAACTTGGATTTGGGTGGGAGAGGATTTTTGGAAAGATCTCAGTGTTCGGCTTCTCACCTACCTCCATTAATGTTTTGGCCCACTAATTTCGGGGCTGTCAAGTCTCTCACCTAATGCCATGATAAAGAATGGGCTTCTTTCTTTCCCAATAAGGAACAATGATAGGACATGGTCATTGCGGTAGTTGAGACTGCTCATTATGGTAGGTGGATTCAATGCATTACAGGGGTGGTTGGAGAAAAGTTTGATTTTACCTCTCTTTTCTCTCTCATTCTTCCTATATATCAGAAAGGAGGGGAATTTCTAAAGGGATGTTCATCTCTTCTCTCTCCTCCCTCTCTCTTTATTCCTTAGGGTAGAATGAAGATTCTAAGCCTTCTCTCATGGCTATGTAATGGCATTTTCTTACCCCTTTCCCATTGATGATGTACCATGTAAATTTTGGAGCAATAATTTTTTTTTGTGATGCTTCCTCGCTCCATCCTTGACTATTTTGTTGTCTCCTTTTACCTCTCATCTTTACAAGGTATACTATGCATACTCTTCTATTTATTGTAGGTCTTGGGAGCCATGCTTAATGGGTCTCAAAGTGGTTTTCTGTGGTGACGTCTATCTCTAGTCTGTGGTGCATCTTGTCAACCCTCTCCTCTACTCACCTCTCTCCACTTCGTGAAGTTAGGCTCTATGATCAACCACTTCTTTTTATGGTGTATCACCACTTATTCTAGGCTCTCTTTCACCCTTTCTCTTTCCTATCCCCTTGGAATGGTTAGATTAGGATAGATTAGTTTCGGCTTGCATAGGATTAGCTTTTGGCAAGTAGATTAGGAAGGAGGAACCAACCTTCTCTAGATGTCCATCTCAAGTTTTACAAGTCCCACAGCTTGAGAGATGGTCCAATTTTGTGCAATCAACCGAGTGCCCCCTCAAATCCTAGGCCATTCGGGGGTGTTGTGATTCTGCACTAACAAGATTATTTCATATTATTATAAGAGATAAAGTTTCCATGTTTGTTAATGCAATTGTATTTACTATAAAAACAATGAAATATCAAGATTGCATCCTTTACATGAAATATGAAATAAAAAAATTCCAGAAAAACACATAATTTATTCTTGTAGTAAATACATTTTAAATTATTTTATTTCCATTCATAGTAGAGATTTTATCATCTTTTTTTTTTTCTAGTGGGAGTTGGAGACTTTATGTAATGTTACTAAAGGAGTGGAAAAACTGTTAGATATTACATTGAGCATAGTATGTAGTATAAAAATAATACTTGGTCATTGAATGATTAAACATGTTCTCAAAGTCAAGAGAATCTTTCATTTTTGACATACACACTTCTTAGAACTGATATTCATGTCAAATAAATATGTCCTCCAAGTTTACCAATAAAAACAATGCAGAATATCTTGTTTAACACTCCATGTTAGAGATGAAGTTTCTTATGCATGTAATGAGGATTGAATTGTGGTTCATGTTACCCCCTACGCATGATAGAGAATTGAATTCCTCATGAAAGATAAAAATATAACATAATATATTGTTCTATATAGCCAAAAGGGTTTTTAATTTTTCGTAGATCGTATAAACCCCATGTATACAATATTTCATATCTATACTATGCACTTGGAGCTACAACATTTTGAAAAAAATTAATTCGCAATCTTAAGTCATACTTAAGTTACTTTAAAGTGGTAGGGGTAAAATTTTCAAACCTAATTTTTCAAAATGAAATTCACAAATGTTATGTAACATTAGAAGGGTACGTTAGTGCATCCTTGCAATAATTCAATGTTGGAGTGACATTAGTAGGGACATTAGGATGAATTAAATGGTGACTTAATTTTCATGTGTTTAAGTGATGAGGCTAAGATGGTGTTTCAGAGAAATTAGGATAACTTAAATAATGTATTATTTATTGTCAAGTTGTTGTGCTTCTTAAATGGATGGCTCTGTGGTGTCTTAAAGTACATAGTTATCCCTTGCAAATTCAACATACAAAATTTTATTACTTAAGGGCTTCTTTATTAAAGTCACAACTTAAGTCAAAGAATGCTATAGTTATGTATTTAGATGTAAAATTAACATTTATTTTATAGATGTATATATGCTCATAGATGTATATATGTCCTAGAATGAGAAAGCTAGCTCATAATGTTTTTAATCGAGAAAACTAGGGAACAAATATTATGTTGGATAAAGAAATAAAAATAGTCTTATATTGAGAAAGATAAAAATAGTGTTCGATTGAGAAAGAGATAGAATAGGTTTGGATTGAGAAACATTAAAAAAATGCTTTGATAAAAAAATAGGCAACAAGTATTGTCTTGAATTCAAATACCAGGGACTTATATTATACTATATTAATAAAATTAATCCTTTTTAAAAATTTAAACTAGAGATATCGAAATCTTGTTACAATATAATTCAATGAATTGAATTATTTCAAGATTATGTGGAGGCCATACATTTTTTGATACAATATTTATATTTCAAAATTATTGATTATTGAATCATATTTAAAAATGCACTTTAGATAAAAATAAAAAATTAATGTATGTTTATACACATTGGTAAATTATAATACTTATCAAAAGTGATATAGATGAAAAAGTGATTTAGAATAATGACTCATATTTCTTATACACCTTGTCTTATAATAATTTGGGAAGAGGACTGGCATAAATCATTAATCTTTGAATGCGATGGTGAGCCCTAAAATGAAAAGTAAAAACCCTAATGGGAGCCATGGATTGAGGGACGGTGGGTACATCAATGGAGATAGATAGGAGATCTAATTCGAGGTCAGAGGAATGAAGAAATCGATTCTCGCTAGTAAACGTGATCTGCTCCCATTTTGTCCGAATGTGGATGGCATTTTTGTTAATGGAGTTGGTGGTTTGCCCGCCACTCGGTTTGAGCTCATGCAATGTTCTCCCTCTGAACAGGGTTGGGAATATCCTGGCCATGGACTATGGTGTTGATTCCACCAAAGGATCAGATAGGGGAGATTGTTTGGCCCTCATTGGTCAAATTTATGGTGATGGAGGGTCAGGAAAGTTCTGTGTTTCTGGTCCTCAATGTAATGTGTAAAACTAGTGCATAGAAAGCACTATTCTTTCCCGGAGGTGGCCGATCTGGTGTAAAGGTGTCGGCTAAACCCATGGTTTATGCCAGATTTACTCATGTGGTCTCCTTTGGTGAGGAAGTCTCAGAATCTATAGATTTCTACCAAAACAGGGGCCTGATTTACAGATTCATAAGTTGTTGTCCTGGCCTTCCGACCCTTCACAAATGGATATCTGAACAATGGAGGCCCTATATGGAAGGTAAAGTCAATATCTATCCCTCGCTCATGGAATATTCATTGTTGTCTTTGATGTTTCCTCTGACAAGGAAAGAATTTATGAAAAACTATGGGATTTTTGACAGTCGCACCATCTTCTTATGAAGCCTTGGTTCCCCAAATTTAACCCGGTTACTGAAACCTTTACCATCAGACCTATGTGGATAAGGATGCCTCATTTACCCCTACATTTCGGAGTGTGGAGTGTTTCAGATCCATGGGGGATGCTTTGGGTAAATTCCTTGATGTTGATACTAAGACAAAATCTTATGATCACACCACTTATGCTCGTATTTTGGTGGATATGGATATGACAGTTGATTTCCTGGCCACAATGGAGCTCAAAGTCAGGGATTTAATATGGACTCAAAATATCGATTATGAAGGTCTCCCCTTTAGATGTAGAACATGTTTTGCCCTTGGTCATCTTGCCACTGAGTGTCATGTTGTGAAGAAGTAGATTAAAGGTTAGGTCTCATGGTGGAAGGATTTTAATCCAGAAAATTTGATAGTTGAGGCTGAGGAGGACAATGATGTTTTGAAAGTGTTAGACAACCACATTGGGAATCAAGGAAAGGAGAAGGACAAGGTTGTGGAAGAAATTAAAGTGAAGAATCTGGGTGAGACTGACTCCCTTCCACTTCACCTCGTTAATTAACATCTTTCTTGTTGTTGTTTCTCTCTTGGGATTTAACTAATTTATCTAGTCAGTATAGGGTTCATGATCCCTTCAAAATCTATTTTTACTTAATCTAATAAAAATATTTCTTATACACCTTCACTTAATATATTCTATATATAGTGGTCCTACGAATCCTTAGAGTGGTATATTTTTACCATATCATGTATGTTTGATTGAGAACAAAGATGAATTTAGTTTTTAATAATTATACATATTTTTTGTTTATATGCTTTCGTATTGTATATAGATTTTCATATTTTCGTAATGAGGATATACCACCGTGGAGGATAAGTATAGGTTAAAGTGGAAGAATAGGAAGGGGCCACAATTTTGGTTAGATTTATTCAATATCCGAGGTTAATCTCAATAGTGCTACTGCTAATAACTCTTCATCTATATCATTTATTAAAATATCTAGTCTTTAGTAGATGCAATCAAAAATCAACATGGCCTTCGATTATGAGACATATGATAAATAAATTGAGCTACAAAGTGGTCAAGAATGAAAATTCAGCATATGATTATCTTAAATAACCTAATCAATGGAAAAATAACGTATGCACAATATAGAGCTTAGGAGGAGGAGTCTCAAGGTTATGTGGACCATCCAGAAAATACATGAAATTGTATGATAAATATTTTGAAAACTTTGAGGGATTTTACATATGGGAAATGAGTAAATATATTCTTGTTGTATATGAACATGTTATATTTTGTAGGAAAAAATATGACATGATAATCTATAGTATCTAATGTATATTTAGATCTCTTTATTTTGACCCTTATCATTATTAGACCAAAAAGCACACAAGATCATGGATTTCCATTTTTACCATTCTAGGACTTAGAATTAAATATTAGATTTATGATTTCAAACAATAGTTTAACAAAAGTACTAAATTAAGTTAAAATATTAAGTTTCTAAAATATGTTTTGATTAGATAAGGTATGAAACCAAATTCGAAGGGATCAAAACCCCGTACAACCGAAATATAAACATCAAGGAACACAACGAAACATAAAGGAACAAGGACCAACAGACCCAAGGTTAAGCAACAAAACAAACCAAAAATGAGCAATAGGGAAAAAACTAGAAAGGAGAAAGGGCACCTCAAAGTAGACTGGTCATAAAAACTTGGCCCTCTACCTAAAGAGCAGCCCTAACTACCATGGTATTTCCCTTTATGGGATCTAAGGCTCATCTTAAGAGGAAAATTTATAGTTTTTCCCATATTCTTGTTGTTCACAACCTTCCAACCACCCCCAATTAGGATCTACATTCTCATCAGGATGGACAAGAAAACAAATTTCAAGAGCCTCCTTGTTATTCAAACTTTGAATCTGTAAGAACTCGAGGAAAGTGAAAAAGAGGCCTCCCCATTCCTTCTACCTATTGTGAGTCAATAAAAGATATATTAGGGGAGAAGACAACCTCACCCTTTTTCTCATCATTCTTCTCTTCCTATTAGCTCTACGACTATTTGAATCATTATCATTATTACATACTGCCTAGAGCATAAACCACTAGATTATCTAGTTTATAATCCTTCAACTCGCGAGACCTACCCCTTAAGTTGTTTCTTGACAATGTGAAAATCAGAAGCAAGATGACCAAGGAAAAACATGTTCTGCATCTAAAAGGGAAACCTTCATAATCCAAGTTTTGTGTCCATATTGTATCTATGACTTTAAGTTCCATGGTGGCCGGAAATCAGCACTCATGTCCATATCCACCAAAATACGGGCGTATGTGGTGTGATCAAAAGAATCAGTCATAGGATCTACAACTAAGAATTTACCCAAAGTGTCCCCGTAGGTCTAAAGCAATGTTCACCGTAGAATTGCAAAGAAAATAGGGTATCCTTATCCACACAGTCCGATAGCAAAAGTTTCGATAAGGCATTAAAATGAGGGAACCAGGGCTTCATGAGAAGAAGATGAGACTAGAATTCCCAAATTCTCCGAAAATCACTTCCTCGTCGATGAATGATCAAAACCCCGCTATGAAAATACCACGAGCAGAGGGATAGATGTTGACTTTACCTTCAATAAGGGGCGCCACTGTTCGGATATCCATTTGTGCAAAAATAATGATTTATTATAAAATAATTATTTATTAATATAATTGTAAGTCGCAAAAATTATTATACATGTATATATTTCTTTAAAACCTAGAAAAATATAATTCCATCATCATATATGGAAGTGCAAAAATATCTTTATCCCTCATAATTTCATATGACAAATATTCTTCTTTGCATAAATGATGCTAATGTATATGATTGAGATTAATAACATGATTTATTATTATTATAAGTTGTAATTGATAATGTATCTGGTAGAAAGGTTGTTGTAAACAACCCACAGATATAACTTGAATATAAAATGAGTTTATAGAACAACTAGATTATATTGTGTGAGTAGCTGTAGGAGAGATAAGACATTTCCTATTATATGATATATGGCGTTGAATTCCCTATGTATTATTTTTAAATATTGTCTATTAGAAATAATTTGAAGAAAAATTATTATTTGTGTGATAACTTCGAAAAGCATGGACCAACTTCACATTTGGTATTAGAGTATTCTATATCTCATGCTAGTGATGTAGGAATAGTTCGAGAGGAGACAAAACCATAAAATTTTGGTGTAAAATCATGTGCTTAAACTGTACAAAATTATGATATTCACGTTGATTTGATCGATCTTCTTCATCAACCCAACTAGTGCTCGTTTTGCTCCTTTGCGTCATCCTTACCTGGAATGCTCACATCCACGTCTTGCATGGGTTTCTCTGCCCTCGGCTTCTCAGCTACATTGTTTTTTCCGTGCATGCATTGGATTTGGAAGTCAATTACAATTTATGCAGCATTCATACTAAACACGAGGTCTTTGTAATCTTAAAAAACATTCCAATTCATCTTGATTCGATTCCCAAAAATCTCGATGTCCGTATCACTTTCTAAAATCTAATTTACGCGTTTATCAAGATCATTTCTTAACTTGACAAGCTCATAAACAAATTGTTCCGCCATCTACAGACACACGACCTGCTGTAAGGGAGCAAAGAAGAACTCGTTCTTTTTGTAAATTGTAATATGAGTCGCGTTAATTTATAGACTTTGTGTTAATGTGATGTTTAGATTTTATATTTAGTCTTGTTTCAAGTTACCTAGATATGTAAAGGGAAATGTCATGTCGATTAAAATTGTTAATTAGGATGTGATGGTTTCGATATGTCTTCTGTGGTACAGATATATTAATTAGTCAAAGTTAAAATCTACGTTCTTTTATGAAGTTGTATTGGTCAATCATTAGAGTTATCACAACCGTTAATTTTTTTTTTTATATACTATTTTTGTCATTAAATTGTCTTGTGGGTAGTTAAAGTTTTGTTATCACAAGCATTAAAATTTTCAAATGTCATTCCGAATTTCGTATGTATTTTGTATAAAATGTAATGTTTAATTATTGTTTTGTCAAATAGTGTCAATGTCGCCAAAACCCGAAAAAGAAATTGTTTCATGGATGCATTTTTGTTGAAACTCGACGTCATGAGAATAAATGATATCATGTAGTGGGGAGAATAACAAGTAATGTTGGAATCATTATGTTTTATGATCACATCCCACTCGGGCCAGCAAAGTCAACATTCACCGGAAGATGCAAATCATAGGATGTGGAGGTCAATCTGTGACCTCTTGTCAACCGTTAGCAACAAGGCCTCATACAACATTGCTGACATCTTTTATTTTCAGTTTTTGTTTGAAGATAAGAACTAAAGTATGTGTATATTTTCTCGTAATGTGTGAGTATGCTATTCTAGTATTTTCTCTTATTGTGGTTTGATATGGCGTGTAAGGTACATAATTGTAAAAATAATTGTATAGGAGGGAAACTAATTGCAATGATCTTCTCATTGCAGAGATCCTCTGATTGGAAGAATTTTTGGAAGTGTGATTTATCGGTGATAAGTTTACTATTATGAAGAGGGTGCTCATGTGTAGTAAGATCTAGACAAGAAAATCCATACATTAATATACGTACTCAAGAAGTATGAGGTAGCATATGATTATGTTTGCATGTGCTCCATGCCCAAATTTCACACTAAGGGGTGAATGGTAGGAATTGTTAGTGTTCACATGAGTGAGAATAAAAATGTGAATTATTGTTATTATACATTTTAAATAGTAATGTATTTTTAGTAATATTATTATAGAACATGACCCTCGAAAATAACTTGAGTGTAAAAGCGGTTGTTAGAACAACTCGCCTTCTATATGAGTGAGTGGTTGTAGGAGATAAAATATTTTTTTGTATTTTGTTTGTTATCTAGAGAGTTGAATTCCATATATGTTTTTTTGTATATTGTCTACTTAAAATAATTCAATGAGGATTTAATATTTTTGTGTGACAACTCTCAAAAGCTCGGACCAAATTCATAAATGACAATGTACTATTCATGAAAGCGTCAAAAAATGCTAGAGTTTTTTAAAATCCTAAGTACATTGATTTTTTTAAAATGTAGATGTTAATGGGTATAAAGTTTCAATGAAAATTTTCAGGAATTTCCTTCGATTAGTGCATTGGAACATCATTATCCTTATAATTGACTTGTTGAGCTCATAACAAGTGATTACAATAGCATAAGTAATGGCGAGGTTAGGGAAAGTTTTAGTGGCGAATATTTGTTGCTTCACGAATATTATATTTTTAAAATTTGAAATTGGCGAATGTTTCGGGAAGGGAGTAGCCTTGGGTCACCAAAATTTTCTAGGTTCCCACAAAAGCGAAATTCCCAATAATCACTTTAATATTGTTGGCCAAGAAAGATAAAATATCAGACTTGGTCAACAACATAAATATATCGTGTTAGCTTGAGATAAAATATGGTAATCGGTCGACAATGTAAATATATGTTGTTGGCCATTAGCATAAAATTTGCCATCCTCACGAAAGAGAAATTCCCAATATTCGCCTCAATATTATTGGCCGATAGCAAAAATATGCTACTGGTCGACAACATAAATATATGGTGTCATCCGATAAAGCATGAAACATGCTACTTTTGCTTGACAATATAAACAAATGTTCTCGGCTAGTAGCATAAAACATGTTAATCGACCGACAACATAAAATATTCTACCTAGAGGTAGCATATAAAAAAGCTACCATCCGGTAGCAATAGACATAAAAAAGCATGGGAATCTTTTTTTTTGCGCCATATTTTGGGAGGATAAGTTTCCATTGACACGATAATTTTAACTCCTAACATAAAATTAAAAAAAAATTAAAAATCCCTAACAAAATTAGCAAAATTTGTATTTTTTTAAAATCACTTTTTATAAAAAAATTGTTTCAGCATCATATTTTGGGAGGAAAAATTTCTCGTCGGGCAAGTCATTTTAGATGTTATTTTCAATAAATGATTTTTAAAAAATTATGTACATTTTTGGCTGAAATCCAATAATATCAACCGATAAAAGAATATATAATGTCGGTCAAGAGAATAAAAATTTCTACCGACCGAAAACATATTAGCGCGAAAGTCAATTTTCCTAGATTCACCATTACCACAAAATTTTTCCTAGATTTACCTTCAATTTTTTTGGGGGGCATCTTAAAAGTTTCCCGCTTCATCATGCTAAACTTACCATTTCTTACAAAAGCCTTTGAAATCTATAAATTAGGAGTTATGATTTAGGATGAGAATGATTTTTCGGACTACATCCCATGGTTTCTCATACAAAATAAATACCAACATCTCTAGGATCCTTTCATAAATTAAGAATGTCCTTTACAATAGATGCAACACTACTAGACTCTACAATAAACTTAGAGGTATAAGTTCACTATGTTCGTAACCATATATTTTATAATGCTTTATATATGAACAAAAGTATAATAGAGAAGTGGAAAAAACACGACCGACCATTAAGATATGGAATTTCCATACGCATTCCCTCTTAATGGAAACTCTAAATGCCAAGAATTACATGATATATACTTATAGAAATTTAAATCATGCAATGAATTTGTTAACATATATGTAGTTTGAGATTCATTCGGGAACTACTAGAGATATATATCACAGCAAAGCACCCTTTGTTCGATGAACTCCATATGAAAATCGATTTGTTTCGTTCTCTGATACTGAACTAGATTATTAGAAAGAGAAATACAATCCTGAATATCACACAGAAGAGGAGTACTTCCTTTAACCTCCATGTGAATATCTTCCAACGACCTCTTTAGATAAATGACATCTTTCATGTCTTCCATGGCACTTCTATATGTTACCTCCATAGAAGAGATGGAGATTGTCATCTAATTTTTACTACTTCAACTAATGACACATGTACCAAACTTTAACACATATCCAGTTGTAGATTTTCTATCTATCACACCACCAAAGATGGTAGAAATCATAATATCCATATAAATATTTAGTTTTGTAAGAAGTATAATGTAAACAAAAAAATGTTTCTTTAATATATCTCAATATTCATTTATCTAACTTCTAGTGATCTTAATGTAGGTCCTGTTGGTATCTAAATTTGTTCTCCTTTTCAAGTTGAGAAGCATCACATATTTGGGACAAAGCTTAGAGACATATAGATCATGATGTATGTCATTTTGTATCCAGGGATGATATCTAACTGGTCCTTTGTCACTCAGATTTATGGAGAGATGGATATCACCTTTAAGAGGATTTGACCTATCCTCACTACTTTAGGTCATGCCTTTTGATGAGGGTGAGAGGACCCTTAGTGTAAACTCTATTTGATGAAGGAGATGGAGATATCCTTCTTTTGCAAAACTTTTATGAAGAAAATCTTGGGAAAGTATGATCAATACTCCATAATTTAATTCTCAAGAGTTGTCACTTCTAAAAGATGGAGATACTTTCAAAGCAAGGCTAAGGTTATCAAGACATTATGAAATCCTGTTTTTTTGCATATTTTGGTAAATAGATTTTGTTCCTTTGTGGTTATACAGGGAAAAACATGAGTAGTACAAAGTAGGATTAGTCATTTGAATGATTTTTGGTGGGAGATTAAGCAAGATAAATTAGAATTTTCCAAGTCTTTGGAAAACTTCACAACAATGTACAACTCAACAACAAAGCTTCTGTAATAGTTAAGACGTTCCTTCAATAAGAAGGTGTGCATCAATGGAGGCCCAAATTTGCACGTTTTCACACAATCTTTGAGAATCTAGCATGAAGGCTCGAGTTAAAAGACACAATTAGACAACAAAATCTCTCGATGAATCATGACTACGATACACCCAAATAATTACAAACAATATTTATCAACAAATGATAGTGGATTAATTTTAAATTTGTTCATCTCATCACAAGGTGAAGGCTCTTCTTGAAATGAAATTGTAAATGCAACTAAACTGTCATTGGGATGAGATCTTGTGTTATTTCGTAAAGATTTGAATGTAAGATTGCAAAAGGAAAAAAGAAACCATTTGTAGACATATTCGAAAACAAATCGAGACACAAATTGCTAGAGTTTAAACACAAATTAATTTCAAAATTGCTTAGATTCATTGGCACGCGAGAGCTTCCAGAGAAATCTTAGAGCCTGTCAATGGCTATACATCTGTAACCAACTTGACATGATAGAAAATCTAATATAGAAGAAATTAACCAAGTATCTCATAAGGGTTTCTCGAAAGATGGCTTTTCTCATTTTTTTCTCATGAAATTTAATCCTCAATCCTCTGCGCAAGAGTATTCTCATTACATTTATACATTTTACTCACTCAATTTCCCCCCCAAAAGAGAAGAATATTTAAGGGACCTTTTCTTGTTACCAATTTTCCTCAAAAAGTGACATTTAACAAATTCACATCCAAAAGCTGCCAGGTGGACCAATTGTGAATTGATCACATTTCTTGGGCCCTCAACTAATGACTAGGATGCCATGCCAAAACTTTTTGGTAGTCCTTCTAATCATTCTGATTTTTTCATGCGAGAAATCCCCTTTTTAATCATTTTTCTAGAGGCTTTGCACAACTGGATATGATATGTAATCCTTTTCACTCTCGAGGCAACACCTTTTTCATCTTTTGCACTTGCAACTTTCATCATTTCATCATTTTCCCTTTCTTTCCTCTACAACTCTATCTCGCATCCAACTTCTTTGGTAATTCCCATTTTTGCAAGTGCCTAAGCAATTCTAACTTCAAAATATTGACCTTAACAATCCTTGGAATCAAAAATTAAGTTTTAAATCCATTTAATGGAACTTTATAGAAAGAGATGACAAGGAATTTCATCAAAAAAATGATGAAGAACAATGTGTATTCACATCTCCAGGAGTCTTGGAGAATAAATGGTGGAAAAACAGATGCAATGCATAAGAATCACGTATTTTCCCCTTCTCCACTTTATTTTATAACCATCCACGTGTTCCTTGGCACAACTACAAAGGAGAAGCACAGGGGCAGGTTTCCAAACAAGCGCGGGCCTTCCACGTGCCCTAGGTCCAAGAAAAATGCCTTTTAGCCTTTGAAAAGTCTCAATATAAAGGGAGCCAACGGAAGCTTCCATGTGTCTCCATGGTGCACTTTGAGATGGTTCCTAAAAGTGGAAACCCCAAACAAGCATGGCCTCACCACGTATCTCAATCCGGCAGAGTTTTTGAAAATGTTTAGGATCAAAGCGAAGGCGCCATGTGTCTAGGGTCTGAGATAGTTTTCTTTGGTTCTTCAAAATTCCAAGTAAGGGCAGAGTGAGGGGAAGCCTCCAAGTGTCCTCCTGGTGCTTCTTCAAAATAAAATATAGGGAAATTCCCTTAACAGTGTGGTCCTTTCATGTGTCCCAATAATTTAAAAATTACTTTGAAAAGTTTAAGTATAGAGCAGAGCGTGCAGAATCTTCCAAGTGTCCTCCTAGTGCTTCTGTTAAGGTGGGACCCTGAGGCAAATCCTCAAATGAGTGTTGGCCCTCCACATGTCCATGGTTCACTAAAGATGCACCGACCGCATGAAAAAAATTGTCTAAGTCTAGGAAAGGTAGCGAAAACTCTAAGTGTCTCCTCAATTCAACTCCAAGGCCAAACCAAAAGGTGAATTTTCAGATGAGCGCCGACCCTCCATGTAGACAAGCTTCGAGTTGAAGTGGGCCTTATAGTTTCAAAGTGCCTCATTGAGATGCATCTAATAAGAGACACCATGTTTCCACATGCTTTGAGATATAAATTTAACGGGAAAAACACATGCGTCAAACCAGTAAAATGTAGGAAAATCACCATCTATGCTTGAAAATAAATCTTTCTTTAACGACAAAGACTTTGGAAACGATATAAGGCTCAAATATCATCCTATGAGCCACATCTAATAATGTTCCCATAGATACTTGGGACAAATAAGATAGGAAAATAAAACGTGATCATGGAAAATGGAAAGAAGGAGAAAACCCAAGTTTTATGGCCCAATTCAGACTCTTTCACATGGAAAGAGGAACGAAAAAAATTCTAGACTTTTAAGTGATCCTCGACCAAGGAAGGGACTGATCATGTAAACCTAATGGATGATGGATTTTCATGCATCAATACGGGAGATAAAAAAGATGATAGAGCCCGCAAACTGAAGAATTTCAGATGACAAACGGGTAAGACCAAATTGAGCACCAACATCAGATCTGACTTGGGGATGGGAACTCCTTGTGAGTGGCATAAGAACAAATAGCAGACCAAGTGCCAAAAACAAACCATTGGATAACAGAGTCAAAGAATAAACTTATAAACCCGGAGAAACCATAACCATCCTCCAAAAAATGAACTGAGAAACCAACAAAACTAGGTCACTAAGGACCGGAATGAACAAAAATAGAAAAACATGAAAGAAAAATGAAACTAGAAGACTATACACTGTACAATGGAGTATACCTTATTTATGAGAAATCAATCAAGGAAATGTTTCAAGTGTCTTCCATAAATAGGGGATTGGAGCAGTTCCTCGTCTAAGTATTTTAGGAAGAAGGTATTTTCACTAATTCGAATATCAATTGAATAAGGGCCCATCCACAATGCATCAAATTTACCATGCTTTCCCTTATCTTCATTCCTGATATCCCATAATAGCACAAGATCCCCAATGCTGAAATCTCTTGGGGTCACCTTCTTGTCAAATAAATTCTTCAAGTTTTCCCTGAAGTTCACATGCCACTGATGGGATGCCCTTATTTCTTCATCTAACTCAATAATCTGATTGATTCGAGCATCATATGGACTAAATTCTTGATCTTCAATTTGTTGAACAAACTGAAATGAAGACAATTGCAAATGAAGGGGCAAAAATCTTGAGTTCCATATACCAACTCAAATGGGAATTTACCAGTAGCTCTTTTGATAGTGATTTTGTCAGCCCAAAAAAAAAACTTAAGTTGCTCACCCCGCTTCTTTTGTTTAGCTCCAAGGTTATTCTAATGATATTCATCAATTTTTATTGTTCGACTCAACTTGTCCATTTCCTTGGGGATTGTAGTTAGAAGCATATGTCAAATTGATTCCATACTCTTTACACATTTCCACCAAAGTTTTGGCTCTAAAACTCATGGCATTATCAGCAATAATTTTAGCTAGCACTCGAAATTTGCATATGATTTTATTCAGCATGAAGTCCATAATAACTTAGTGTGTTTATTTATTGGTGGGGATTGCTTCCACCCAATTAGTGAAATAATCAGTGGCTACGAGAATCCATTTATGACCAGCACTGGAAGGATAAAAAATTTCACCAATGAAATCCATTCCCCGTTACTTAAATGGGGCTTCAACTGATAGAAGCTGCAAAGGAAGGGATCCTGAAGCTTTCATTCTTCAAGAAAAATGCTGGAAAATTTCACATTTCCTAACCAATAAAGTTGTATCTTTGAAGATATTTGGCCACCAATAACCAGCCCTCAAGATTTTCTGTGTTGTAACTCTTCTAACAAAATTTCCCCACAAACTCATCCACGGAGATCAGAAATTAACTTTGGGGCTTCATCCTCAACAATGCATCTTAAGAGAACTCCTTCAGTTCTTCCAAGCTAACCCAAAATCAGTAATGACATATTTTTCAGAGGCTAACTTAAGATCTCTTTTCTAATTTTTACTCAAATTTTTAGGGCTACATAGATTTCTCGAGATAAAATATTATATCTTTGTACCATTCATAGCTTCGCAACTTTTCAAGGACATCCAAACTTTTTCCTTCTACTTTATTCACCTCAGTAGTCTGCAAGTTGCTCTAAGCCGTAAGCTTAGCTAGGCCTAAATATCTTACCAATTTCATGGTTTGGATATCCATGTCATATTCCTGCAACTTGTTCACCCATCTACATCTTTTGCTTGAGACCTCCATCTCTCGATAAGATGCCTTTCCCCATGTTGTGGGAACATAAGCAACAACTTTAGATCTCAAGATGTAGGGTCTAAAAACCTTTGTTTCTTTCACCAATTCAAATGCTTGCTTCTCCATGATGGTGTACTTCAACTTAGCTCGTTCTGCAATCCCTTACCGAAAAGGCAATTTCTCTCTTAGACCCTTCTTTATCCTTCTACAACAAAATAGATGCAATGGTGTTTTCTGAAGAAAAAGAAAACACTTGAAAAGGATTCTTGTAATTTGGAGCTTCCAAAATAGTGGCATGCTTTAGTGCTTCCATGATCCCATTGAAATATTTAATGGACGCTTCTTCCCATTTGATAACTTGGTCCTTCTTCAATCATTCTAGTAATGGGGATGGTCACCAAAGAAAGTTAGACACAAATATTTTGTTAAAGTTTATTCATCCAAAGAAGGATTGAACTCCCTTCTTAGTTCTCGGAATTGGAACCTTGTTGATGGTTTCCACTCTCTCTCTAGATCAATCATGACCCCTTCCTTTGATACAATGTGACCAAGCAATTTTTCCTTTTGCACTCCAAAATGACACTTCGTTTGATTCAATGATATGCCATACTTTCTACAACTTAACATCATTCTCTCCAAGTGTTGCAAGTGATTATTTATTTTTCTAGAAAACACAGTTACATCATCTTGATAAACAACAATGAAATCATTGATATAACCAGCAAATGCTACATCCATTGCTCTTTGGAAAGTTTCTCTAGCATTTGTTAAGCCAAAAGGCATCCTGACATAGACATAAATTCCCCAAGGAGTGGTAAAGGTAGTCTTTATTCTTTCTGACTCTTTCAAAACAACTTGATTATAGCTAGAGAAACCATCCAGAGTGGATAACAATTTAGAACTAGTTACCAATTGTAGCATATTCTCCATGTTTGGCAGAGGGTAATTATCTTTTAATGATGCTTTATTCAAGTTCTTGAAGTCTACGCACAACCTTATATCACCATTATTTTTCCTGATAGGCACTAGGTTTGCAACCCAAGATGAGTACCTTGTGGGCTAAATGATCCCTCCATCCCTCAACTTCTTCAGTTCTTCTTGCATCTTCAAAGAAAGGAGCAGATTGATTGGCCTCTTTTTTTTTCTTGAAAGGATTGGCATTAGATTCAAGAGGAATCTCATGTTGGAAAAAATATTCCCTGTATTCCTTCAACTCAAAGTAAGATCAAGCTAGGAAGTCGTGATATTTCTCTAGCAATTGAACATAGGACTTCTTCTCTTTCTTGCTGAAATTGCTTCCTAACCAGATTTTACGTGGTTTTTCCTTTGTGCCCAAGACGTGCTCTTCCACATCTCTTGAAGCAGACATACTTCTTTTCATAATGTAATCAACATTATTAAATTTTGATTCAAGTACCACCAAACATCTAGGAATCATGTTTGTCTTTAGTTGGATGATGTCTTTTCCAAATAAAGTTTCCTTTGCTTCAGAAGCACACACCATTGGTTCCTAATCTATATTTTGGTCGATAAACTCACCTTGGTTATGTAGAAACTATTTAACCTAGGCTTCATCATTGAACACTTTCCATTTTTAAAGTTATCGAGATAGATGGTTATGTTAGTATTTCAACATCATACTCAAAAAAATAGAGATATTATACAATTCCCAAATATGGATCCTAGCACCTCAAAATTGTCTTCAACAACATTAAAATTTCTATCATGGTGCACAATATTAAAGGATTCAAACATTTCAATAAAATCCTTGAATGCATGCTTTTATTGTTTCATTCTCTAATTTTTTTAATTAGATTAGGCAAAAACAAAGATCAGCTCCGGGGCTAGAACAAAAGAGAGGAACAAAACCGAAAAAAGGAAAAAAACTAGAATGGGGTCCCGAAAGATGATTTAAATAGTCTTAACTCTTACATTGCAAGATCTGGACCCCAAAGAGGACAAAAATACCAAAAACAACAAGACACCACAATTCGCCAAAGAGTCATTCATACATAGTTCGGAGAACAAAAAACCTCTGCAATAAACAAAAAACCACCGGAGGCCCCAATCCAAGTAGTACCCATCTTGGACTCTAGAACCAACCATCACCTAATCCCCTCTAAGCTACTTATGTGAAGATTTAATCTCCTCCTTTTCATTTCCCTTGAATCCCTCCATTGTATCAAGCAAAACTTAAAAAAAAACACTTAAATTCCCAAAACTCTATCAAAATCATAATTTTATTACATAACAAAATATTGACTACATCATAGTATAATGAATACACATGACTTGTGCTCTATATGCAGCTCATAAAAACCATGATCTTTATATCTTAATACGAGCACTCCAACATAATACTACATCCAGCTCTAAAACCTAGAACTTTCTAATTCCTTAATTTGGACTACTCAAATAAATAATGTACTATACCTATATATATAGTGCATACTTTCCCTTTACCTTCTTCTTCATTCTCTACTTTTTAGTAGCATACAATTTTCTAATTTGCTTGACAATCGCTTTTGAATCCCATTTGACAGGTGATATACTTTATACCATATTTCCATGTAATTCTCAAGCCTAATAACAATGCCTCATATTCACCAATGTGTTTAGTGCATTCAAAGTTGAGTTTTAAAGAAAAAAAACAAACTCTTCCTTGCACGGTGAAATCAAAACAATACCAGCACCATTTCTAGACTTGGAACAAGCTCCATCGAATAACAAGGTAGGTAAACCTACTTGTTCAAGACATTTACATTGATCAATCTTCTATTATTTTCCATTAGAAAACCCAACAAAGTTATCAACATACAACACTTTATAAGAAGAATTATTTAGATCTTTAATGAGGTGTAACATCTTCTTCTCTCCATACAACTTTACAAGGCTGCCTTCAATTAGAATGGTGACAAAAGACATATTCATCTCAAAACTTCCACCTACACTTGTAGCCCAATTTTTGATAACAACATGCCCCATTTGGTAGGACAATCAACAATAACAACATCAAGTTTTAATTTATTACCCGAATAAGCTGCAAGTTGTATCACCAAACCTTTACACATCCCACAACTAGAACCTCTCTAGAATCCATTGCAGACACTTGCCATAAGCTACTATCACTTTAATGTTTATTTCATTCATGAATTTTGAGAGGAATAACATTGCATGATGCTCCGGAATCAAACATACAATTGTGCAAAAGTAGTTTATCCCTAATAATCAATGTTGTAAAAAATGGATCAACATTTAATTAAGACTCAACAAAATATATTCGCAAGTAAACTTCGTGGTTCACATATCTCCTCCAATGCTGGTGGTTTTTCTAGGTTTGCAATGGTTAGAGGATGAGTGGTTATATTATTAATATCTCTACCTTGGGTACTCCAATCTTCTTCCAATCCCAAATACTCAAAAGCCATCTTCTTGTGCTCAAGAATCGTAAGTAGTTCAATAATCGGGACATACATCTTGATCTGACTCAATACTTGGGCAATGTAATAAGTAATGTATTTGGGAAAAGAAGCATTTGGGGAATGATTGACAAACTCATCAGATGGTACAAGATTTTTCATATTTTGGGCATTGGTGGGAACACCAGCTCTACTTGAGACAATAAGGCCTTTCTAGATGCATCTTTCTTTGCAGCTTTATTTTGGGACATTGCGGAGAATGTAGGTCTTTGGTTTGGCTTGAGGCCCTACCCTTTGACAACTTTACTTCTTGTGTTATACTCTTTTTCTAGGGAAACAACATCATTCATTAACAATTGTCTATACTCTTCTAATGGGATCCCTCCATCATACTTCATAATCATTAGAGCTCTTAGGTACTCAAAATCATTATTAGGAAGTTCAAAATATTGTACCATATCTATTTCTAGAGTATGTGAGGGAGGAAGAAGAGGTACCCAGTAAATGCAATCCCAAAAACTTACAACACTTCTTGCTCTTATGACTTCAGTTGAAGTTTCTCCTTATTGTGAGCTTGTAGAGCAGTCCACCATGCATGCATCATCATCATTGTTATCATCATCATCAGCTTCTTCAGCTTTCTAATCTAATTCACATGGCAGGTGGGGTAAGAAACATTTTTCAGACCAATCAATTTCATTTGTCTCTTCAACAACAACAACTCGCATTCGCAGGATCGTGCACTACTCTATTTTCCCTAGCTTGGGGTTGTCTATCTCCCACAGGTCCTTTACCTCTCGTCATTAGATATTTGATCATTTCTAGGATGATTTACAAATCTATCTGGTCCTTTTGCCTATCTTGACCTTAAGAACCTTATCTAATTCCTTTCTCTGCCTTCTAGCTAGCTTGTAAGATATTTCTTTGACAACTCGCCAAAGTCTCGTATAACTTCCTCAAGATCCACAACCTTACTTGATTGAGGATTTTTGGGTTGATCAGTTTAACACCCTCCCTCTTAGGAGGTTTTCCAACTACTTTAATGTTGTTCTCAATTTGTAAATCCATGGTAAAGTCCTGCCTCAAAGTTCCAAGGTTCTTATCCCTCAAATAGTAAGCAACTTTCTTATCAAATACATATGAATACTTTATCAAAAATGATTTATCACATGGCCTCAAATTAATAGGTAGTCTTCTCAATGTTTTGTTAAATATTGTATTGAAATCATGCACTGATTCATTAGGATTATTTTTTATATTTTCAAATTATGATAAAAGAAACCTAGGGTCTGTTTTATCTCCATACTACAATCTAAAAGCATTCTTCATCTCTATCCAAAATCAATGGAATTATCTAGAAAATATTTATACCAGTCCTCAGTAACTTCTTTTAGAGTATGGATAAACAATTTAATGTATACATCCTCAAATTCTATTTCAAATTCCTCCATCATATTGAAAAAGAGCTTTAAGTTTTGATCACTAGTGATTGCATTATTTCCTTGAAACTTAGGCAATATTTTTCTAACATCTTGTGTCACAACATTTGGATAACTAGCCCTATCTCTAAAATTCATGCGAGCAAAATTAGTCATGACAAATGGAGTTCTAGATGGAGGCTAAGCCATATTATTTTGAGGAGGTGATCTCACAGGGAGAAACAAAATGATGGGGAGTGAGGGGCATGTGTGGTACAGGGATGTAATTCTCATAATGACTTCCCTTAAAAGGCTCTGTTTCTTGGAAAACTCTATCGATTTAGAAAATAATAGGGAAGATTAAGAAGCAATTTTTTCAAATACAAATGAAGGCCCCTCTCCGGATGGAGAATTTAATTCAACAAAGAGACTACGTGATTGATATTCACTTGAGAAAGCATTGCAATCTTCAATCGAGAGGTTGATTAATTTCACCAATGGAGATCTCTTTTCTTGATGATTGATCTCCAACAACCTTCCAAATTCTTCTTCCTTCCGAATTAGAATATCCTAGCTTCTGAAATAACCTTCTACTAGGGTCCTTGGAAAAGAAAGATCTTCTCCCTTCCATCTTTGTAGATATTAATGAAAAATATTACTTCATATATGTTAAGACACTGGTATTTATTAAGAATTTAAATAGCACAGAGTCTCCATGAAGGATTTTCACCTTAGTTTTTGTAAATGCACTATCAAAGACCTATCAAATGTCTGTCAATACAAGATTCATTCAAATCTTACAAGATCTACTCTTCTTCTACCCAGATTTGTCAATGATGATAAAAACTTTGTTGAAATAATTATATAAGATGGAAATATTGTACTCTGAACTTACAACTTTAAAAATTCTTACAGATTTTAATAGATGATGATGTTTTAGCAATGTATTAGCACACAACATGTGTAAGAAGTACTACTAGGGTCTCAGTATGTACTACATTTTTAAAATACTTCTCGTAGTCCCCGACAATGGTGCCATGAGTGTTGGTATCAAAAGTTTTTCTCCTTTTCAAGATGAGAAACATCACAGATTTGTACAGAGTTTAGACATAGATAGATCATGATGTATGTCATTTTTAGCCAGGATGAGATCCAACTGTCCTTTGTCACTTAGATTTGTGGAGAGATGGATAACACCTTTAAGAGGATTTTACCTATCCTCACTACTTTAGGTTGTGCCTTTCAACCAAGGTGATAGGACCCTTGTGTAACCTATGTTTGATTGAGGAGATGGAGATATTCTTCTTTTCACAAATTTTATGAAAAAACTCGGGAAAGTATGATCAATACTCCATAATTTAACTCTCAAGAGTTGTCACTTCTAAAAGATGGAGATACTTTCAAAGAAAGGCTAAGGTTATCAAGATATTATGAAATCCTGATTGTTTTTCATATTTTAGTAAATGGATTTTGTTCCTTTGTGGATATATAGGGAAAAAAAGGGGTAGTACAAAGTAGGATTAGTCATCTAAATGGGTTTTTGGTGCGAGATTAAGAAAGATAAATTGGAATTTTCTAGGTCTTTGCAAAACTTCACAAAAATTTACAACTCAACAATAGAAAGCTTCATAGTTAAGACATTCCTTCAACAAGAAGGTGTGCATTAATGGAGGCCTAGATTTACACGTTTTCACACAATATTTGAGAACCTAGCACAAATTCTTGAGTTAAAAGACTCAATTAGACACAAAAATATCTTATCAATCACGCCTAAGGTACACCCATGGACTTATAAACAATCTTTATCAACAAATGAGAGTGGAGTGATTTTTTAAAAATTATTTCATAACAAGATGAAGGCTATTCTTGAAATGAAATTTTAAATTCCACTAAACTATCATAGGGACAATATCCTGTGTGATTTCAAAAATATTTCAATGTAATATTACAATAGGAACAAAAGAAACCATTTACAAACATTCAAAAATAAAACAAACACAAATTACTAGGGATTGAACAAAAATTAATTTCAAAATTGCTTAGATTCATCGATAGGGAGAGCTTCCAGAGAAATCTCGGGACGGGTTCCTTAGAACACGGTTTTCTCAAATTTTTCTCATGAAATTTAATCCTCGACCCTTTGTAAGAGTATCTTCATTGCATTTATACATTTTACTCACTCAATTTTCCCTCGAAAATAGAAGAATATTCGAGGGACCTTTTCTTGTTACCAATTTTCCTTAGAAAATGACCTTTAACAAATTCACATCTGAAAGCTGCCAGGTGGACCAATTGTGAACTGATCATGTTTCTTAGGCCCTCAACTAATGACTAGGATGCAATGACACAACCGTTAGGAAATCCTTATAATCATTCTAATTACATCTGTGAGAAATCCTCTTTTAATAGTTTCCTAGAGGCTCTGCATAAGTGGATATGATAGGTAATCATTTCCACTCTCGAGGAAACACCTTTTTAATCTTTTACGCCTGCAACTTTCATCATTTCATCCTTTTCCCTTTCTTTCCTTTGCAACTCTATCCCGCATCCACTTCTCTGGTAATTATCATTTTTACAAGTGCTTGAGCTATTCCAACTTCAAAATATAGACCTTAACAATCCTTAGACTCACAAGTTAAGTTTTGAATCCATTCAATGACACTTTACATATAGAAACAACAAGGAATTTCATTAAAAAATGATGAAGAGAAGTGTGTATTCACATATCTACGAGTCTTGCAAAGCAAAAATGGTGGAAAAACATACGCAATACACAACAACCGTTGATTCTACACCTTCTCAACTTTATTTTATAAATTTCCACAAGTTTCTTTGGTGTAACTACAAAGGTGAAGCACAGGGGCATTTTCCACATAAGCGCGGGCCTTCCACATGCACTAGGTCCAAGAAAGACGCCTTTTAACCTTTGAAAAGTCTTAATATAAAGGGATCCAGTGGAAGCCTCAACATTTCTCCATGGCACATTTTGAGATGGTCCCCAAAGTGGAGACCCCAAACAAGTGTGGGCTCACCACATATCTCATTCGATAGAGTTGTTAGAAAAATTTTAGGGATCGGTAGAAAGACGCCATGTGTTTAGGGTCCGAGATAGTTTTCCTTGGCCGTTGAAAAGTCCAAGCATGGGAAGAGTGATTGGAATCCTCCAAGTGTCATCCTGGAACTTCTTCAAAATAAAATTTAGGGGCCAAGACCCAAACAGACGCGGTCCTTCCATGTGTCCCAATCCTTTCAAAATTGCTTTGAAAAGTTTAAGTATAGAGTAGAGCCGGCGGATTCATCCAAGTGTCCTCCTGGTGCTTCTATTAAGGTGGGACCTTGAGGAAAATCCTCAAATGAGTTCCATCCCTCCACGTGTCCATGGTTCGCCAAAGCTACACCGCCTATAGGAAAAAAATTGTCTAAGTCTCCTGGGCAAGGCAGCGAAACCTCCATGTGTCTCCCCTGGGTAACTCTAAGGCCAAACTAAAAGGTGATTTTTAGATGAGCATTGGCCCTCCACCCTGACAAGCTTCAAGTTGAAGTGGGCTTTAAATTTTCAAAGTGCCTCGCAGAGCTGCATCTAACCAAAAATGGCCATGTTTCCATAGATGCTGAGATATAAATTTAACAGGGAAAAACACACCTGTCAAACTGTAAAATGCAGGAAAATCACCATCTGTGCCTAAAAATGAATCTTTCTTTAAGGACAGAGACTTTGGAAATGATATAAGGCCCAAATATGATCCTCCGAGCCGCATCCAATCATGTTTTCATAGATACTTGGGACAAAAAAGAAAGGGAAAACAAAATTTGACTGTGGAAAATTGAAGGAAGGAGAAAACCCGAGTTTTACGCCCCGATTCTGATCAAGCTTTTCACATGGATAGAGGAATGAAAAGAAAATTCTAGACTTTTGAGTGATCCTCGAACAAGGAAGGGACTTATCACGGAAACCAAATGGAGGACTATTTTTCATGCATCAATATAGGGAGATATAAAAGACGACAAAGCCCATAAACTCAAGAATTTTAGGGACAAACAGTAAGCAAGACCAAATTGAGCACCAACATATCCTACACTATTCTAGATGTAATACCTACTTCATATGCAATGTCGGGTCTAGTAATATTAAAATAAATGAAACTACCTAAAAGTTGTCTCAAAGAGTACGATTAGTGTTTTCACATACATGTGTAGGATCACGTATACAAATTAATTTTATAATAATAGAAACATTTTAACAATCTACCATATTTACCCTTTTAACAAAGTTATCGTGTATTGTGACATAGATACAAAAAGAGAAATTTTATCTTGTAAAATTGCCATACCTAAGAAATTATGTAGTAGTCCTAAATAAGTCTTTCAAACTATTGTTTCAATTTATCTTTAATTTTAAAAATTATACCGATATAATTTCTACTAATGAGAAAATTTTCAATATATAATACAAGAAGAATAATCGATTGTCTTCAATTTTCAAAAAATATCGTTATCTAAAGAACAATAAGTGAAACCAACATGTTTAAAACAACTAAATATTTATATTTACATACCAATCTCTAGGAGCTCATTTTAAACCATACAGAGATTTTTTTCAATTTACACATATACAATTCTTTTAAAGGTTTCTCAAAACCTTTAGGTTGAGTCATTTATATTTATTATTTTAAGTCACCATCTAGGAATGTATTCTTAACATCCATATGGTAGATTTCCCAACAATATTGAGTAAATCCTAGTACATTTTCTTTTAAGCAAAGCAACAGAGAACCTAAATCTAAAGTTTACCACCAGATGCTTGAATCCCTCATTTGGCGAGATGACACCCAAATCCTTTGTATTATTCCAACCATTTATTAAATAACAAGTGTTTTTATAGGAGGTTAGATCATGAATTAAATACAACATTATATTTTCTCTCTATTATATTAAACACATAGATTACATATACTTAAGTAAAATGCACTCCTCTACTCAAGGAGGTTCTTATAACTACAAACCTCATATTCGATTGCTAGTGAGTTGCTTCAAACAACTCGGGTAAAAGCAATATATTAATAATAATATATTAAATATTATTAACCAATTTGAAGCGCTATAATATTATTCCTAACATTTCCCTTAGTGCAAACATGGGGAGAAACACCATCCTCAACCAAGTAGCACACGGTCTCAATCATCAACACTTGTAGTGGGAACTATATCATCCATGAATAGGACCCATAAAAATATACAAGTGAGTACATGAATTAGGACCCATTAACAAATTCACACTAACAATCTAATAAATTTAATCAAGAACATTACCTACAATAGTATCAATGGTACAAATATCTATATCATCGTCATAATAGGGAAAACATAGAAATTGTACTACAAAATCAATAGGATGCTCTTCTATTCTTAATCAGCATACACAAAGAAAACATAAAATGTTTCACTATAGTAATTTGCGGCCTCTAAGCTAGTAACAAATTGGAGGATGTCGATGTTCTCCCCTCTCTATTTCTTCCATCCTCTAATGATCTTACTTTGTAACAATAATGTTAATCGATAGGGAAGAGGATAAGTTTAGATTCTCTTCCATGAGAAGATAAGTCTTCACAATCATTTTAAATATCCAATTCATTTCATGTATCCTATCATCTAAGTGATACTTGGCTCTCATTTTTTTAGTTCAAAAATTGATTTCATGACTACTTGCAATAATGACATAGAAGAGGTTTCATTGATACTAATTTTTTGTTTTATCTTTGTGGAATGATGATTTATTTTAGCAGCCATGATAGTTCCATCTTCTGACAAAAACTTTTGATTTCTTCTTCTTCCTCAAGAAGAAAGGAGATTAAGTTTTCCAAACAATGATTGATCTTACTAAGAGTAAATACATTATTTGAATTCTTATTTTGGAAATTATTTAGTAAGATTTATTTAACATAGTTTTTGAACCACATATTTTTTTCCCCCAAATTATTCATAATGGATCGAAAATTACTGATATGTTGAACCATATTGTCATTTTCTCCCATCTTTAGACAAAAAAGTTTTTCTTAGCACCATTTCTACACTACCAGCTTGAGATAAAATAAATTTTTACTGTCACCAAAATTTCATTGGATGACTTGGCTAGATGGATATGATGCAAATATTCATCGGTTATTCATATTCTAATAATTGTTATTGCTTTGGATCCTTACATATTCATTTTGTTACTTCATTTGCATCCTTGAAATTTTTAATGTTTTTAGTCTACAATATCCCATAGGTTTTTATCAATGATATGTAGTTGAGTTATGAATTTCCATGCATGGAATTCTTTGCATTCAAATTTTTACATAAATTACATTTATCTATTTGAATCTATATATGTAAAATCCTTTGATAATTCATCCTTACAAAGAAGCAAAGAAAGAATAAAGAAACTTTATAGACAAACATGTACCCCAGGTTGTGGAAATCCAAAAGACTATGCCTTAGATTTTAGATTGTTAAGGAGGTGATTAAAGGCATGCATAAAACTTTGTAACACTAAAAAAATTGTCAAAATTTTTCTGTATTTAATGTAGTATGTAATCTTGAGCCCGTAGATTTTCAAATTTTTCTTTTCCATCCTCTCAACCACTTTTTTCGTGTTAATGTTGTTTTCTGGGATTTTTTAAACCTCTTTTTAGAGGGACCTTTATTATATTTTGAATTATTATTTTTGTCTCATTCACTATTGAGCATATATGTAGAAATTAAAAAAAAAAAGGAATTTTTTTGCAATAGTTAAAAAGGGAGAAGGAACAAAAACTTTATGTGGAGAAACTCGGTATTCTACACCAAAGAAGAATCTATAGCAACATCCCATAATATGTGGAAAGAGCCCATATTCACGATCAACATTCCATAGTCATAATTACCAACATCTCATAGAAACCGCACAATAGTCCGTAACAAATAGAAATAGGTCCCGCAAGAAACTAAAAACAGAGTTTGCAATAACAACACACAAAGTTATAGGGAAGCTTGCAACAATAATAAAATGAAGTTTTAATCTTTTGTAAACCATTATTAGAGATAATATTTAAATATTTTTTGTGTCTATCTCTCTTGTTATATTTTTCCAACAATTTGGTATCAGAGAAAACAAAAATCTCAATAGCTTATGGGTTTGATCTTATAATTTTATAGGTTGTTTTAGTTATTCATTTTAATAGTTTATACTAGAAGAAATTCATGGCAGAAACCCCCAACATTTGATGGGAAAAACTATGACATTTGGTGCATTAAAATGAAGACCATATTCTCCTCTCAAGAGCTATGGGAATTAGTTGAAGGAGGCTATATAGAGGTAGCAGACAAACTACATTCAATGCATTGACACAAGCTTAGAAGAATGCTTTGAAGGAGAATAGAAGAAAATATGCTAAAGCTTTGAGCTACATACAAATCACATTCAAGGACTTAATATTCCCAAGGATAGCAACAAATAAAAACTCTAAGCAAGCTTGGGATACCTTACAAAATTCATATCAAGGTAGTGATAAGGTGAAAGTTGTAAGACTACAAATGCTAAGAAGAGAGTTTGAGACCCTCCTCATGAAAGAATCAGAATCAATAAATAATATTTTCACAAGGACAATGATCATTGTCAATCAGATGAGGACAAATGGTGATGTGATAGAAGAGCAAAGGATCATAGAGAAGGTATTGAGAAGCCTTCTAGTCATATTTGATCCAGTTGTGGTTTCCATAGAAGATTCTAAGGACTTAAAACAAATGATAGTTGATGAGCTAATAGGTTCTTTGCAAACCCATGAACAAATAATGAGTAGATCAACAAGCTCCTCAGATGAACAAGCCATCAAGACAACTACAAAGGTTAGAGGCATGGGTACAAGATCGTATAGTAGAGGAAAAGGCATATTTAATAGGGAATAAGATGGTGGAATACAAATTCGTAAGAGCCACAAGAAAGAGGAAGAGGAAGGAGAAAAAACATTCTAGAGGTGTTTTTTCACAAAGCTATGACAAAAGAAATGTGCAATGCTATTAGTGAAAGAAATTTGGTAATTATAATCATAATAAAAGTTTGGCTAATGAAAAGAAAATGAACCGAAAAGAATGAAAATAGTGGAACTTTGTTTTTAATTTTCAATGTAGCTATGAAAGGTAGAAAGAAAATTTGATATTTATAATGAACTTGCAGAAACCACATGTGTGGCAAAAAAGAAATGTTCAATAGCAAAGTGATGATTCAATAAAGGCTGAAGTCAAAATGGGAACAAATGACAAGGTTGTAGTCATTGGCAATGGAAACATATCCATTTTAACAAAGAAAGGAGACAAAAAGATGACAATATTGATGTCCTTTATGTTCCTAGATTAAAGTATAATCTTCTCATCATTGGGCAACTCGTGCAAAAAGGTTACAAAGTGAAGTTTGAGAATGAAGAGTGCATAATATATGACATAAGTGGAAGCAATAAAAAAATTGCAATAGTGAAGATGACACAAACAAAATGTTTCCATTGAGAATGCAAAGTGAGGCAGCAACAACATTTAAAACAATAACCATTGATCAATCTACACTTTGGCATTTAAGGTATGGGCATTTGAGCTATGGTGGATTGCATGTTCTTTACAAAAAGAAAATGGTTAAAGGGTTGCCTCCTATTCAACAACCAAACAAAGTATGTGAGGGCTGCATATTGGGGAAGCAACATAGAAATGATTTTCCCTCAAGAAAATCTTGGAGAGAAACTCAACTCTGGAGCTAATACGTTCAGATTTGTGTGGTCCCTTCAAGACTCCCTCCTTATCTAAAAGTGACTATTTTAGTACTTTTATATATGATTTCAATAGAAGGACATGGGTTTATTTTCTAAAAATGAAATCAAATACATTTGAAGTGTTTAAACAATTCAAGGCTTTAGTTGAGAAGCATAGTGGGCATTACATAAAGAACTTGAGAATGGATAGAGGGGGAGAATACATATCAAATAAATTTTTAAACTTTTGCAAAGAGAAAGATATCAAGAAATAGTTCATAGTAAGGACGTATAAACCACAAAAAAATGGTTTAGTTGAAAGGGAAAATATTACAATTAAAGAAATGGCAAGGAGCGTGATCAAAGTAAGAGGTTTTCTTGATGAATATTGGGCTTAAGGAGTTGGGACATCAGTTCATTTGTTGAATAGATGTCCTATAAAGAGTGTGATAAATAAGATACCTCAAGAGGAATGGAGTGGAAGAAATACAAGTGTTGATCAATTGAGAGTTTTTGGGTGTGTAGCATATGCACACATGCCGAAAAAAAGATGAAAAAATGCATAACAGAGGAGAGAAATGTATTTTTATTGGATGTAGTGAGCAATCAAAAAATTATAGATTGTATAATCCAATGACAAAGGAGATCATAATCAATAAGGATGTTCAATTTATTGATGAATCATTTTGGGTAGATGCACAAGTAGTGGAGCAGCCATAAGAAAAGAGAAATGTACTAATTATTGTTATTGATATAGTAGATGGTAGTGCAAACAATGCACCTAGTTGGGAACACATTTCACAAAGTGGAAAAGATTTAAATGGAAGAAACCAAAAAGCGTACAAGGAGAAGTAAATGAGGAATCTTCATCATTATCTAACTCAAATCAATGTCAAAACTGCATGAGGAGTGTACAAGATATTTTTGTATAGTCAAGGTATGATGAAAATGAAGATGAAATGATTGATTTTACTTTATTTTCAACAGCTGATCCTATTTATTTTGAAGAAGCAATTAAAGATAAAAATGGTGTGAAGTAATGGATGAAGAGATGCATGTTATTCAAAAGAATCAAACATGGGAGTTTAGTAGTAGATCTTCCGAAGGAAAGGAAGTCATTGAAATCAAGTGGGGTTATAAAACCAAGACTACTCCCAAAAGAAAGATTAAAAGACATAGGGAAATATTAGTTGTCAAAGGCTAAAAACAAAATTTGGGTCATGATTACAATAAGATATTTTCTCTTGAAGAAATATTAGAGATTGTAAGGATAATTATTTCCTTAAATGTTCATCACAAATGAAAGGTCCACGAAATGAACGTCAAATCATCCATCTTGAATGGAGTATTAGAAGAAGAAGTGTATGTGGGATTGCCACATGATTATGAAATGCCAGGGGATGAAAGAAATATTTATAATCTTAAGAAATCTTTTTATGGACTGAAGAAAACACTAAGATCTTGGTATAGTTGTTTTGATTCCTATTTAACAAGAAATGGATTTCAAAAGCGGTAACGAGACAACACTCTACATCAAAGCAAAAATGCTGAGATTTTAAATTTTGTTTTGTATGTAGATGATCTGATTTTTAATGGAAATGCAAGAAAGGCAATTGATGAATTCAAATCGGCCATGAACAAGGAGTTTGAGATGACTAATTTAGGATTGCTGAAGTAATTTTTTTGCATTGAATTAAAGCAAAAAGTGCAAGGATTTTTTCGTCTCTCAAGCAAAGTATAAAAATAAATTTTGCATAGATTCATAATGTTGGATAGAAAACCAACATCTACACCAACTTAATTAAGTTTGAAATTAAATATAGATGAGTGCACTAGCAATGTAGATCCTACAAAGTACAAAAGCATGGTAGGAAGTTTGATGTATTTAACTAGCAACAAGACTAGAAATTATGTATCTAATTAGATTGATTTCTAAATTCATCATGACACCAAAATAAACACATTGGCAGGAAGGAAAGTGCATATTGAGTTATGTGAATGGAACAACGAATTTTGGAATTTTATATGCCGATAAGGATTTTCGGTTAGTTGGCTATACTTGATAGTTTTTGGGTAGGTAGTCTAGATGATAATAAGAACACATCTAGATATGTTTTTAATGTTTTTTCAAGAGCTATATCATGGGCTTTGAAGAAACAATCTATTATCTCTTTATCTACTACTGAAGCAAACTATATTACGGAAAACTCAAATCTTGTCGGATGGTATAGTTAAAATGCATCCCCTCATATTTGTAGGAAAAGTAATAAGGAGATTCTATTTTTTTTTTGTAATAATTGTCTTCCATTGCATTGCCAAAGAATCTAGATTTCCATGGAAGAAGTAAGAATATTGCAATCATATATCATTTCATTCATGAATTGGTTGAGAAAGGAGAAATTGAGATTAAATTTTGCAAGTTGGAGAAGTAGCTAGCATATATTTTTACTAAACCATTGTCGAATGAAAGGTTTGAGCATTTGAGAGAAATTTTGGGTGTCATAAATGGACCACCTATCTCTAGAAATTAACTATAAGTTGAGAGAGCTACGGAATGAGAAATAGAAGAGATAGTATTTATCTCATATTATTCTCGCCAAATACAAAGCATGCGTACGTATTTATAGGACCAAAAATTGTATTGGACTGCCTAGCTAAATGGAGAAGATAAGAAATGCACCTAATATCCAACGTATCCTAACATTCCCCACTTATTACATTATTCTTGTAAATGCGATCTCTGAAAGATTCAAATTTCACTTTTCCAAGAGATTTAGTGAGAATGTCCGCAACTTGTGCTTCAGTAGGACAGTACTGGAGCTGAATTTGATGGTTCAAGACGTGCTCTCGAATGAAATGGCAATCAATTTCAATATGCTTTATTCATTCATGAAAGACTGGATTATGCACGAGCTTCAACACACTCTGATTGTCGCAATAGAGAATAGGTGACTGTTTTTCAGAATTCCTAGGTCATCCATAATGCGACATATCCATATCACTTCGCACATAGCTCCTCGTGCGGCGTGATATTCTACCTCTATGGATGAGATAGAAACAACATTCTGCTTCTTGCTTATCCACGAGATAGGTCCAGATCCGAGATGAAATATGTATCCTGTAGTTGACTTCCTGTCATCAATGAGATCCAAAGATGGTCCGAGTGGACATATCCTCGTAGGAAGAATTGATCATTCTTTTATATTCCAAACCATAATTAGTTATTCCTCGGACATATCTCAAAACATGCTTTGCTGCATTCCAGTGACATTTCTTTGGCTCCTGCATGAACCTAGAAAGATAGCCGACAAAGATAGCAGAGATCTGGTTCAGTGTATGTCAAATAGATGAGCCCTCCAACCAATTTCCTGTAGAGAGTAGCATCTATTTGAGGTGAGTTCTGGAATCTTGAAAGTTACAAGCCTTTTTCCATGGGAGTGGATATAGGTTTACAGTCGGACATTCTATACTTTTCCAGGAGTGTCTTGGCGTACTTTGTCCTGGAAGACAAAGATGTGATGCTCCTTTTGCCATATTTCCAAGCCAAGACAAGAATGTAGTAGCCCTAAATCTGTCATGTCGAAGGTTCTTTTGAGATCATTCTTTACAATATCAGCCTGATCTTCTGAACTACCAGTGATCACAAGATCATCTACATAAACAACCAGAATGACAATTTCTTTGCCTACCTTCTTTATATACAAATTTGAATCTGAGGGGCTACAAGTGAACCCATGCTGCAATAGGTGATCGTTGATCTTGATATACCATGCCCTGGGAGCTTGTTTCAGTCCGTAAAGAGATTTGATGAGACGACATACCTTTTTAGGCTGATTTTCATCAACAAATCCTTCAAGTTGGGTCATGTATACTTCTTATTTCAGATCACCATTTAGGAAAGCACTCTTGACATCCATCTGCTGAAGTCTCCATCCTTTCTGTGCTGCAAGTGCGCAAACTACTCTGATGGTCTTCATCTTCGCAATGGGTGCAAAGGTTTCTTCATAGTCGATGCCTTCTTTTTGAGCATATCCTTTGGCTACAAGTCGTGCTTTATGTTTGTCGATGGATCCATCTGCCTTATATTTTGTCTTGAAAACCCATTTTCAGCCTATGGGTTTCTTTCCCAGTAGCGATCGACAAGTTCCCATGTCTCGATTTTTCATGAGTGAGTCATATTTTGTTTCCATAGCTTCCTTCCACTGAGTTTGATTGAGTTCTTCACGAACATTATCTGGCTCGAGCTATTCATCAGTGAACTCATGAGTGCAAATTTTACCTCATTTCTTGTTTGACTCCTTGTTTTGACTCCGGATGATGTATCTGGGAGTTGTTGCAAATTTGAGTCCTTGATAGTTCTTTGTACCCACTTTGGATGAGAACTTGACTGCTTTTGAGAAGAACTGTGTCGTTTCCATGAGGATTGATGTGGAGTCACATTATGCAGTTCTCCAAGGTCAACAAATAGTTCTCCTGATAGCATTTCTTTTCTCTGAGTAGTCTCCTCCAGCTTATCATCTGATTCAGAGACTAATCAGTGAGATGTGTTTGGAAGTGGATCTTCTGTTGATACTATTGAGTCAAAGGATGACTCATCATAAACCACATCCCAACTCTCGTATACTTTCTTTGTCTCAGGATCCATGAGATGATACGAATTCGAGGTAGTACTATAGCCAAGAAGGATACACGGGAGTGTTTTTGGCTCTACCTTCTTTCTCTTCTGATCTGGGACATGCATGTATGTTGTGCAACCAAATACTCGCAAATGAGAAATTGATGGTTTTTTACCACTCCATACCTCTTCTGGCGTCTTGTTCAGTAGAATCTTTGTTGGTGCCCTGTTGAGAAGATATACAGCCGTTTGTACTACTTCAGCCCAATAGCGTTCTCCTAGCTTTGCAGTTGATAGCATGCAGCGAGCCATCTCCATCACTGTGCGATTGCGACGCTCAACAATGCCATTTTGCTGGGGCGTGTAGGGAGCAGTCAGGTGCTGCTTAATGCCGTGATGGTTTAGGAAGGCCAAGAACTTCTTTGATGTGAATTCCCCCCCTCGATCTGAGCGGAGTAGAAGAAGTGGTTGTCCAGATTCTTTGACAACACGATGATAGAAGTTCTGAAAGTGTTGAAGAGCCTCACTTTTCTGCTTTAGGAAATATACCCACATCTTGCGAGAGTGGTCATCCACGAACAACTGGAAGTATTTGTATCCTGAAAATGAAGCAGGCAATGGGCTGTTCAGATCGGTATGAACTACCTCCAGACACTTCTTGGCATGGAAGGTGCTCACTTGAAATGGATCTCTATGTTGTTTTCCTGCAAGACAACCAGGGCAAAATAGGCAAGGAACTGGACAATTTGGGTAGTCCACGGACCATTTCTTTTGAACTCATCTGGTGCAGTGAACCGACCGACAAGTGTCCATATCTAAAATGCCATAAGGTAGTTGATTCTATTGTTGAAGCAGATAAAGCTACTGCAGAAGATGAAACAGTATCTAAAGCAAATAACTTATCTTTTACAAAGGCTTTAGCAAGAACTGTACCTTTTCGGAGATTAAGCATGATTTAATGCCATTTTGAACAAGAAATTCAACCTTAAGGTGATGATTCAAGAGCTGAGTAACTAACAAAAGATTGCTAGTCAAGCCAGGAACATATAGTACCTTTGTAAGTGTACATTTTCGTGGCCCCAGAGGAATGGTCACATTCCCTATTCCTTCTGCAATGTACTCTTTGTCATCCGCTATCCGAACTCGATCTCCAGTTGGCTCTTTGTGTAGTGAATCAAACAACTTCTTGTCACCTGACATATGCTTACTTGCACTGGAGTCTATCAACCAGACTTTCTTTGTGGGCTGAGAAGTTTGAGAGACGAGTATAAGATTCTTACTACAATGGGCTCCTTCTGATGTCTCCTCATCAGAGTCATCATCTTCTTGTTGGGCTGCAAGATGTCCTTTTTGCTTTCTCCAAATAGGGACATCGTTTAGACTTTTGAAAATCTTCGTGGCCGGATGTGCACCCGGATGTGCTTGTATGGCTCAAGGCCCTTGTTTCAGTCATTGTGCCAACAATGATCGAAAGTGTCGTGAGTATTGGTTCTGCAAATGTGACACCATCTCTTTGACTTTTGATCTTTCTCGTTTGGATTACGCTGGATTTGGCTTCTCTCGGAGGACCTTTCCGATTCTTCCGCCACGATTAGGCTTTGAGAACAAGGCTTTGTCCCGAGACTCCCATGCGATGAAGTGATAGCTTCTTCCCGCTATAGCAAATTCACAAGCTCTTCGAATGTCACTGTTTGTTTGGACACATTCAAGTGTTGTAACAAACACTCGAAATTGAGAAGGGAGTGCTCTCAAGGTGATTGGGACGAGTAGTTTATCATCTACCGCTTTCACCAAGGGCCAATAACTCCAATCTCAACTCACCACGCGACGCAGAATTCCTCCACTTTCTTGTCGGACCCCATAGAGAGGGTGTGTAGCTTCGATCAAGATGAAGAATCTTTGTCTCGATTTTTGCTTCATAAATGGTTTCCAACTTGTCCCAGCCTCCTTGGGTTTCTCCGCATTCTCGAACATGCGGTTGCACATCATCACCGATACTCGAGCATTATCAATCAAGGCTTTAAGACAAGCCATGTCATATTTTATTAGTTCATCGGGGCTATGGGAGCAGCACGACTTCGTGACAATTCCCATAATCCTTCAAACTCAAGGATTGTCTTCATTTTTGTCTTCCGTGCCACAAAATTAGGCCCTTTGAGCAATCGAGCGCTCGATGAAGTAACTTCGAGTAGACATTGTAATAATAAAAAAATTATTTATTTGGAAAAGTTATTACAATTTGGACTCACCGTCGAGAATGACCGCTCGTAGATGCTCACGATATTCACGCATCGTGAGACGGCGACGCTTTGCAAGGTGTTCTTCTTCGTCGTCACAATCTGTGTCGTATCCAGCTTCTAATTCTTCCCGTACTCGCTTTGCTTGGCAGCTGACGTCAAAAAGAAAGTACTCAAGGAGTCCTTCTCGAACTAGTTTGTCAAATGCAAGATTGCCGCAATTTCAAAGCTCGTTCAGCAAAGCAAAGTAGAACTCGGAGCTCTCAGGAGCTTCTCCATAGTGTTCTCTAGCTGGCGAGTTGATGTTGTGGCTTTCAGTTATGGCGACGGTGTTGTTGACGCTTTCAATCGAGTTGTCTACACTCGACATTCGATGTAGTGATGAAGAAACTGTTGTAGACTCAAAAACTACCTCGACAGCGCTACACAGTTTGAAGGTCTCCACGCACAGAAATAAATTCTCTCTCCCGGCGAGACCTCCTCGTTTTGCTTTCCACGCAGACAGTCTGGTCTCTACCCACGTGCTGCCTTCCTTCACTTCGCAGCAAATCAGTTACGCAATAGAAGATTCGAATATTTTCCACGCATGTATGAAGAATTTTCTATTGAATTCTTCCTTTCCATGCAACAGCAACTGAATGTTAGCAGAGGAAAGTTTTTAATGTAGGTGGCTCAGTAAATCTCCACGTCCAGCTTGTGTTTGATCCTAAGATTATTTCCTTTCCACGCAGCAGCAGCAGTCTTTAATACGCACAGGCAGAGGCAGAAAAAATAGAGGATTTCACGCTGAAGTCTTCACGCAGCAGCAGATCTCCACGTCCAGCAGCAGTCTCCACTCAGCAGCAGCAGGACTCCTCTACTCTCCACGCAGGTTTTTCAACGCATCTGGTCTCCAGCAACTTTTTTTTAATCTATTCTCTGCCTCTATTCACGTGCTTTTTTCACACTGCTCCACACAGGCTGAATATCACCACGTATGAGAGAAAAAAAAAGACTCTACCTCCACGCCAAAAACACACAGGCTTCTCCACGCAGCAGCAAGAAAAAACAACACAGGAGAAAGACGTTACACTCCTTCACGTCCTCCCAGATCTCTGCCACGCTCTGATACCAAACTGAGAGAGCTACGGAATGAGAAATAGAAGAGATAGTATTTATCTCATATTATTCTGCCAAATACAAAGCATGCGTCAAGTATTTATAGGACCAAAAACTGTACTGGACTCCCTAGCTAAATGGAGAAGATCCACAATAGTTGCAGAGAATGATGGAAGAATAGATAAAGTGATAAGAAATACACCTAATATCCAACGTATCCTAACATAAGTCTTTGTAGGAATTGTTTGTTTGGTTCAAGATTAAAGGGAGGTGTCTGAATTTGTCTATGTTTAATGTAGTGGGTATTCTTGAGCCCGTAGATTTTAAAATTTATATTTTACCTTCTCTCAACCAATTTTGTCGTGAGCTTAATGTTGTTTTCTAGGTGGGATTTTTTTAAATCCCTCTTTCGAGAGAAATTTATTATATTTTGAAAAAGATGTTTTCTTACTAAGGGTAAAATGGTTTTTGAATGGAACCTTATCCCAAAATACAATGAGGCTCGAGAAGATGGATATTACAAAATTTAAACATTACAAAGAAAGGCCTCGGAAGCCAAAATAACCATTAATCTCAAAGGTAGTGGACAAACTACGACAAGATAAAAACAACATATGAGTAATAGAAAAAAATAGCTGCCCAACCCAGGACCCGAAAAAGTCACAAGTTAATTTTTGCCAAAACCTTAGGTCATGATGTGATAAACCATATATGATGATTTCTTCTTTACTTTCGTCCATCCATCATCACCTTTGTTCGTAACAAGTATGTCCACCTTCCAAAATGATTCGCTAAATACAGTGTGGACATTCTTTGGTGGGGGGGACTGAACATTTTAATTGCATCATTAAAATTAGAAGTGGTCCCCACTTGAGTTGATATTTTTTCAAATTCATTCTACTTCCACTCCAAGTCATAAATCATAGAATAAATCATTAAATATTCTTCATTTGTTTCTTCCCCATATAGAATTTTTTTCGCAACATTCATTGTATCACATATTTCATTAGCATAAATATCGTTGGAGATCTTTCTACCACATACATCCTTAGGATTAGGTATGCCTAGGAGAGCATGATTGAAATTTTCTACTTGCAGGGATCTATCCTCTTACAAAGGAATGTTGAATTCTTTGGTCCCCACTTTCTACTGCTAGGTCAACACTAAAAATCCCTTCCATGCATAGGTGTATAAACATGTCACCTTGAGGCTTGTCTTCCACACAAGTAGGTGAATCCACGTCATACTCTCTCTCTCTCTCTCTCTCCTAAAAATAGGTTTGAACTGGTCACCTTAACCTATTCGCCACTTAGCATCTGATGTTCCTTTGGGTTTTCTTTGCTCCGTTATTTATACTTCTGATCACATGTTTGCAGGGATGCAAGGTTAGTCTATTTGTTACATCCATTGCCCATCCCTACCAACCTACACTTATTTCAAAACACAGGAGAGTCTTTGAATATGAGCTTCTGTCTCCATATACCATCTTGTGATTCAAGATTGATGTCCACAAGGAGAGTTGCTACCGCAAAGAAAAATTTATTTTTGTCTCATTCACTCTCCAGCATATACATAGAAACAAAACTAATAATTTGCAGCAACAGTGAAAAAGTGAGAAGGAATAAAAACGTTACGTGAGAGAAGCAACTCAGTATTCTACACCAGTCTATATTCTATAGTAACAACTCACAATCTGTAGAAATGACCCACAGTTAGGATATCCAATCCATAGTCTGTAGCAACTAGCAGCCCATAGAAACTACACAGCAGCTCGTAGAAACTAGAAACAAGGCCCCCAACAATTGAAAACATAACCTGCGATAAAATATTAGCCTGCAACAACAATACACAATTTTTTTAGGGAATCTTGCAGCAACAATAAAATGAAGTTTTAATCTTTTGTAAATCATTATTGGAGATACTATAAATAGTTTTTGTGTTTATATCTAGTGTTATTTCACTGTGTTACTTTATTTTTATCTATTTGGAATCTATTTTTCCAACACAAACGCCTCTATTTTAAATGAATTTATCTTATTCAAAAGCTTCTAAATTCATATAAAAACAAATACAAATAACTCACCCATGATGCTACACACTACCAAAGACCATCCGTTGAAAGAAGCATGGATAGAACAACACGTCAATGATGCTACACATTACCAAACACCAAACATTGAAATAAGCATCCATAAAATATGGATACACACACATGAACAACATAAACTCTATGCCTTTACATGCTTCTCTGATAACTAATGTATTTATGATAGTATTTTTGTTTTGAATAATTTCCGTTTTCCATTACTAACCATGAGGTTGTTTTGAGTTCCTATTTCTTGATAATCCGTGATCTCTTTTTTTCCTTAATTTCCTCAATTTTTAAATAATATATCTTCTTATAGTAAAATGAATTTTCAAAACAACCCATTATGTAAAAAACTTCAAAATGATCTATTATTTATATGATGGATTTTAGCAAATTATTTCAAAATGTTTTAATACATATATTAATGCTCAAAATATGACCCAACACCAAATAAACTGTATTTTGTCACATATTAAATATTTGCACTATAATTTAATGACCTTTTTCATTTATTGATGAGAATTTTTCTCATGTTCCCAAGCTTATTTTCCAAATGATATATTTCGCATCTGCATTTCCTAGATCATTTGTTACAAACAATATATTCCTCCAATGTAAAACAAAATACAACAGTTAAGCTACCATAATCTAAATACTATCTACAATGATTCTCTCTTAGTAACTCACAACAAAAATATGCTTTGATACCAAATTTTTTGGTATGATCTTACACAATGAATTAAACATAGAAGTAATATTATCTCTCTATTATATCCAACACATAGATTACAAATATATAAGAAAATCCACTCTTATAATCAAGGAGGCTATTTAAACAATTAACCTCCTATTCTAATTTTAGTGATTTGTTTAAATCAAATTACATTAAAAAAAAAATCAGAATAATATAATAAATATTATTAACCAACTATAAGAACTATAATATTATTTGTAACAGCAAGCCTCTAAGGAGGAATGAATTTCTACCCCTTTCTCTTTCAACATTTAGGATGTACTCTAACACCTTGCTTTAGATTTTTTCCAATACACATTTTTAATTTTACATAATGTTCAATTGCATTTACCATAAGCATTGACTACATTTGTTTTCATTTGCAAGTCCTATTCTATCCTTATAAAGGAAAACCACAAAAACAACCTTGAAGCAAATATCAAGTACACTCTAGCAAAGAAGATATTCCAAGAAGCTACACACACATAAATGTAACTCCTATGATCCTTATACTTTCCTTCTCTTAGGATTGTATGGCACATATTTTCAAAATTCTATTTTGCACGCTAAAAATATCATATGACACACTACTAGGCACAATCTTATTTCAACTCTCCAAGGTACGCTTTTCTTTTCTACTTTATAATCTCGTATCCTTATTCACAACCATAAAATGAGGAAAATGTATTTATTAAATCAAGCATTTACTATCTACATCTAGCATATAATAATACATTTTTATACATGGTTTATAAGGAAGAGAACTAGTCATCAACAACACTTATTTTGCTTTTCTAATATACTTATATTTATTATCATTGTTAATTTTATTTTATGTATTTACAACTTACAATTTGACACATTAGCCATCATCATGTTCAGCTCTGATTCCATTATTTTATCTTTTTAGAAACTTGTATAGAACCATTCATACAAGATAGGTTAATCAAAATAACAATGTCACCTCTAGATGATTTTTTCATCCTTCCCCCTCATTTGAAATTATTTAATGTCACATCATTCATTTATTTTTCTCGTACCTTGGGTCACTCATTCACTTTCTAATGATTGAAACATAATTGATTGAATTGTATATATACATGTCTTATTGAATTTCATTTGGGGGAAACCATTCAAGAGGTAGATACTATTACAAGGAGCTAACATTTTAAATCTACTACAACGTGAACTACATTTTGGGACTTCATACTTCACTTTATAGGATGGTTTATCTTTAATTTGAATATTAATTACAGATTGAGTTCAAATGAATGCAATGGTAACAAATAATCTCTATTATGTAACAAACAAAAAGTGTGAGAAATAGTTAAATGAGAGTGACTTACCTTGTATTTAAAGATCTAGAATGATTTTGTACTGATGATTAGGAAGGAAAGGGTGATTATAGAATGTGTATTAGGGAGACAAGGACTTGAGAGAGGACATATATGTGTACATGCTAGGATCTGTTTTGGGTGTTGGTTTCTACGTTATTGATTTACTATTGATTCCTTATGTCTTACTTCTTGTTACTTATTATTCATTATAGGTTATGTCATTCTTATAAAATTTTGTTAAGTTTCTATGCATATGCTTGAGTCAAACTAACCTCAATGGTCACCCTAATGTGATTGTCACCGAGTATTACAATACATTTTAGACTTAATGTAACTCTTGTGTGTGTGTGCGTCTGCATGTGTGTATACGTAAGCATGTGCATGAGCATGTGCATGTGCATGTTCATGTACATGTGAGAATGTGTGTGAATGTGTGTGTGTGTGTGTGTGTGTGTGTGTGTGTGTGTGTGTGTGTGTGTGTGTGTGTGTGTGAGATTAGAATAATGTCCCTTGAGATAGTATCCCTTAGTGCTACTCACACAAAAATAAAGTGCTATAAATAATTTTTCCGAATGCAAAATGTCTTGTATCGAATCAAGAATAGATTCTCATACATGCATTTAAGGATTAATTCAAAATATGCATTCCTTGATGTAATGGATAGAAAATATTATGTCCTTGTAGATTTATATATCTCTTTAATGCTTGCCCCACTAATAAGGTTAAATGATAAATGTGTGTGTGTGTGTGTGTGTGTGTGTGTGTGTGTGTGTGTGTGTGTGTGTGTGTGTGTGTGTGTGTGTGGTTTCTTCACTTAAGTTTCATGATTAACAAGTGAACTTCCAATCTAGGTTAGTAAATATCAACATGGAATATGTAACATTTGAAAAATTAGAAAAAGGAGGAAGGATAAAAAAGCACCCAGTGGGAAGTAGCATGCCAATACTCTTTTCCCTATTGGATAATTTTTTACATAGTGCTAAAACAATAAAATGATTAAATTAGATCTGAATGGGATGTTGGAAAGTGCAAAATCATAAGGTGTAAATCAAACAAATATTCTAAAAACAAATATAAGAAAGATAAAAGAATTATCAAAGAAAAAAAAAAGTATTGTTAGTGACTAGTTCTTTTGTCCTATGAATCATGCATATATTTATATCATATTTAGAGGTTACATATACATAGTAAGTGTGTGATTTAGTTACTATATTTGGTCCTCCCACTTGAGAATTAAACTAACCATCTATTATCTATGATTACCTCATTCCATTTCTTGAAGCATGATATGAGATAGGGATACCATAATAGTTGAGACCATATTTTTACAACTACCACCATCAATTATTCTTGTACATGGCTTCCCTTCAGAGGTGCATCAAGTTCAAAATATATTTTTCTAGAGCCATAAATTACCATTAACACTATGTTGTTATTTCTACTTCCTCGAGATGATCATCAAATTCAGTTTCATGAGGATCTCACCGAAGTCTGTTGGAACCTACATTTCTTCTTCTTCTTCTTCAGATTCAATGAGATTTATTCACAAGTGTTCTACTTTCCATCTTTCATGCATAGGATACTGTGAGCACTCAAAATCTCCATTCCCTTTTCACCGCATCAATATTAGGTATACTTCATTTCGAGGATCTTCTAACCTTATATTCTACCATATCTTCTTCATCTTTAACACCCCTTACCTCTTTGGTACCTATTGTGGCTTAGAGTAGATTCTTCTTGCCCTTCTAAATTGAAGGATTCACCTTTTAGGGAGTCAAATATATCTCTCCCTCTAATTGGATATGATGATGGTTATCTCTTCAATAATATTTTTAAATTAATACCCTTTTTCTTTTCTTCTTCATTAAATGGGATTTGGTAGTAACCATCTATTATATGGATTCAAAGCATAGTGAATTCTTCATGTTTGGCATAATGCATCCCATATATATACCTTGTAGCCTTATTTCCTTTAAAATCTTCCTATTCTATCAAAATTAATAACTTGTAAAATTTATTGGTATACTCTTCAATTTTTTTATCCTTTTATCCTATGTTTTGAATTCTTCATAGTAGTGTAGGGGCATAATCTAGAGGAAGAACCTTTTCTTTCAGAAATTTCATCATTTTATTTGAGTTTGGGATCTTTTCCTTTCATTTTCTTTATCTTCTAATTTTTTATATGCCCAAACCAGATCAATGAATTTCTGACCAACTTAGTACCTACAAACATAATTGTCTTCTCCTCTAATAGGGTTTTGCACTCAAAAAAGTATTTTGTGTGATTCATCGAGTCCTTAATCTAGTGTCCCTCATTCTTTACCTCCAAATCTTGGATCGTATTTCTTGAAATAAAATCTCATTCAATGTTTCTTCATCACTCTCATTTTATCCTTCATTTCTTAATGGAGGAAATTTTTCATTATCATTGATTGGGTCTTTAACCCCATCCACATGTCTACAACTAATGTGAGTAACTTCTCTTGTGAGATTAACAACGTGACTCGGTATATCTTGTATATGCCTATTCATATGGACATAACATCCTCTCTTGCATCTAGGTGTACTTATATAAAATAGGAATAAAAATCACATAAATGAATGTAATAGATATTAACTTCACCATTCATGTGAGATGAAAAACTTTGTTATGATACGATTGATCTATATCCAACTACAACATTTCAAATTTCCTTCAAAATACACACAAACACACACACACACACACACACACACACACACACACACACACACACACACACACACACACACACACACACACACACACACACACACACACACACACACACACACACACACACACACACACACACACACACACACACACACACACAACTCAATAAATTTCAAAACAACTTCTTTCTCATTCTAGAATCCACATTAATCGTTTCCAATGCTAAAAATCATAAAAAAAACCAAAAACTTTAAATGGACCCCAATTTTTTCCTACATGAAATACTGGCATAAATGAAGGATCCTACCAAATCTTGGTTTATTCCGTAAAGTGGAGCAAAATATATAAAACTCTTAAGTTTAACGATATCTTAAAAAAATCCTAGCCAATTTTAGACCATTAGATCAATGTATCTGACCTTGTTAATATGTTTAAATGGCATCCAAATAATTAGACTTAGTTGATAGAGTGAGAAACTCATCACTACCTAGCTCCTTGTAAAATTTAAAATAGAACATATAGTTAGATAAAAAATAATGGTCTCCACAATTTATGCTCCCACATCATGAATAAACATCATGAAATGTTTCAACCTCCATAAAGAAGCATTTTGGAGAGGAGGGGTATGATTGATGATATGAAATGTTGCCCTATATCGAATGATATAATTTACTTAGGCCTAGTTTATTTTAGATTTTTGCAAAAATTGCAACAAATATTTTCATGGTTTCCATTCTTGACATGATAGTTAAAAACTTATTAGCTATTTATCCCTTCAAGATGGTGAAGAGGATTGGATTAACAAGGTTAAGTGTAAGTTATTAAGCATGTATCTAGGATCATATATTGGTGCTCTTTCGTATCGATGCATTTGATCTTATTTTGACTTTATATTTATAGGAATCTCATATATTAAATTTCGAGCCTAGTGGCAAGCAAAAGATGATCCACGAGACTTGAAACAATCCCAAATAAAGGACACAATACCCAAAAGGTTGAGAAAGTGGGCCCATTATAGAGTTATACTCTATGGAATAGAATCAACACTCAATTATATTTTGTAATTGATAATCTTGTCATGGGATTTAGAATGGACAAATGACATCGGTAATACACCATAAATTAATGTTACATAACATAAATATATTAAAAAGAACACACCAAAAACATGCTTTAAAACAACATATCACAAAGAAATACTAAACATTTTGCCACTAAACATCATTTTTGTGTTGATATCTCCATACACCCCACTCAAGAAAACTGACATGCCAAATGCCAATTTTTAATATGTACAAGAACAAACAATCCAACTAAACAAATATAACATTAATGATATGCTGCACATATTAATGTAATTGTAACATTGATAGACAACAAATTACACGGTGAAGAAATTTAAGAATTGTGAGATAAAGTTGTTTGCGACTTACCTAAAATCTACAGTTTATAGAGTTCTAGTTTCAAATAAGTGTAGAAATCTGCAAACCATATAATACTAAAAGTACAATACCCGTCCTCAAACAGAATCGATCCATTAATAAATGCGTCGAAATTGAGAATCCTTAATAAAACTAAACTACTCTCTTTCTCTTTTTTTTTTTTCTTTTGTTATTGAAAACATTTGACTACACGAGAATTTCTAATATGAAAGAATAAGATTATACTACAGTTATATATTGGTACATGAAAAAGTAGAATATATACGTAAAAATAATGCTTTCCTTCCTAAAATCTATGCGGCATGTGTAATCATTGGTTACCAAATCAGAAGAAAATAACTCCGTTTTCACGTCGTCATTGGTTAGAAGTGATGCTAAAATAGATTAATCTGGTTAACTCTGGTCAATAGTGTTTAAAAAGAATTCAGATACAACTATTAATCGATATTTTATGTTCATCTCCAACAACTATTCAACAAGGTCAATAGTGTTTTACAAAACAGTTATCTCGAGCAACTATTATTCTGTTCTTTAATACATAAAATCTTCCCAAATACCAACAGTGAGAGAAAGGAAAGAAATGAAGAATGTATAGATGCATTCGATAATGCATAAAATTTTCGTATCAACATATTTAGAGGAAAAGAATTTTTAGTACAGCTTATATCTAAACTCATATATTATGGCAAATCCATCCTCGATCATTTGAATGTTCTTGTTGCTTTGTTCTATCTATATCCAGATGATACCACTAACAAAACCACCCTATTCTTTCTTAAATTCATAGTTTCAGTCAATAAACCATTAATTTATTGTAACACTCGTCTTCGTTTATATATGTGCGTGTAAACCTTGACAGCATTTAAGATCGTTAATGATAATATTTGGGAGGAAAAAGCATACCTGTAAACCTGCAATACCTTAATCGATCGCACCTTTTTCTCGGTTCATTATGCAAATAACAATGGCAGGACAGGTCTCCTTTGGCAAGAACCGACGAGAAACAAAACTATTACAGGTTGAAAGAAAAAGCTTACCTGTAAATCTGCAATAGCTTAATCGATCCCACCTTTTTACTCGGTTCATTATGCAAAGAACAATAGCAGGGCAGTTCTCCTTTGGCGAGAACCGAAGAGAAACAAAACTATTACAGGTAAGGCCTGAACGATACCTGCCAAAGGAGAATTCCCCTGTTACGTTTCCTGCAACTTTTTGTTACATGTCTGAAGCGTCATGGTGTTACACGGCTTGCAGAAAGCGATTATAAAAGAGGTGGAAAAAGTATATCCAGGAGTATATGCCATTTTACACGAGAATATGGTACAATACTGTGAAGCTTTCCTACAAAAGGATAACGATTGCAAGGTGTAGTGGGTAATGATTGTAACTCATAGAATGTATATCATGTTTTCACATAAATAGGGAAAAGTATTTGAGGTTTGGAGGGATTTTCTTGTCACAAATTTACTAAAAGTTTTTAAAAAGAATTTGGATTGTTTTGAATTGACTAAAGTTCTTATAGAGAATTTCGAACCATGACATTTCAATTCTGAAAATGAATGATTTATCGGAATTTGGTGTTTTATTCAAGGTAATATTATTCTTCCGGAAAATTTTGGACTACATTATTTTCTGATGAGTAGTGGGCACACATTGGGCACTAGATTACATAGATTGTCTGCATCTTAGCATCTCTGCTCATACTTCGAGGAAGTATATAGTGGATTAACAATTATGTGTAAGTGTATAACTAAACTAATGATCACCTTCAGCGTAAGCGAGATAGCTGTATATAGTGGATTAACATTTACGTGTAAGTGTACAACTAAACTAGTGCACGATGCTGGCCTCAACCATTTTGACTCTCTCGTGTCTAGTATCTCTATGCCCTACACTCAACAAGACTTGATCCTTGACGAGCTCATTGAAAACCTAACAACATCACCAATAGACGAAGGGCCCTTCAATATTGACTACATAATTTTAAATATGTGTTAAATCAAGTTTCTATCAAATAAACCTAACTTTATGTTGATATATTTAGATTATTTTTAAATTTATTTTTATGTTTAGTTTTGTTGGAAAACCCACTTCTAAATGGCATTTATTTAAAACATTAGTACTTGAAACATGATTTTGCAAAGTCATCTTCAGTTTGTATTTCCTTCTTCTCCATGGAAAATAGTACAACTATGTGGCAATATCTTAGTTTTTGAAGTTCCATTGAATATTATAACATGATAATTGGTGGTACATGTTGAAGGAATGGGTAAATAAGACATGTAATGAATATGTCAGCATTTTTTATTTCATGTATTTCTTTAATGTCAACTCGAATGATAAACTTGGTCCACATATTAACATCATGTTAATATGTGCCTTTGTATCCGATATATTCTCACAACCTATAAAATTATAGTTTCCTTCCTTCTTTATGAAAAAGAGAGATTCATGTTTCCTAATGTAATCCTTAAAAACCACATTTCCTATTCATTTATTTTATTATTTTTATTATTAATGAGATTAATGGTAATTATTTTAATATTGTGAAGAAATCAAGTAAAATAGTGTACAATAATAGTAATGGATTTGACTTATTTTTATTATCAATTATTTATTTGTCTTCTAAACCGAGAATATTATTTAAAATATTTATATTCATTCATACTCTTTATCAAAGAGACATAATTAGTCTCTCGTGTTAAACCGTGGCTGTTAAACTATTGAAATATTGTGTGTGAAGGTTGTAGATCTTTTTCCTCCATGAAACAAAATGATGGCATGTGTCTCAACATATACGTTAAAATCACATCCATTTTACACTGTTTACACTTGTTATTTTTATCTTGCACGTTCAATGATAGTAATTTAAAGTAATTTAGAAACAAACTAGATGTTGGAATGGTCACCTCTCCCATCTATTGGAATTGATATTTGTTGAATTAGAGCAAGTAGCAAATTTAAACTTATCTAGAGGAGATAGTTTTCTTATTAATTCATACATATTTTGTAAGATAACCAATATTTTGTATTCAACTCAATTCATTCATATATATATATATATATATATATATATATATATATATAAAGTTCTACAAATAAATCATGTTTGTTGACCTAAAAGACATTTGTACTACATTTAAAGAGAGTGAAATAAAAAAAACTAATAAAGTATAGAAAAATTTCTTTGGAGTTCAAACTTTATTTTATATCTTTATGTCATTGTTTTCTGCCTCGTTTCCTCTTTAGTAGAGAAAAGCCAACATAGTTACGTTGAATTGATAAATAAAATTTGCTAAAGACGAACAAAAAAATCTAGTATCATGTCAAGGAAATAATTATTTAATTTTGGTTATTTGTTAACTATCTATTTTTTGAGGAAGAAAGCCACCAAAGTCGCAGCTTGAAGGAATGAAGGTAAAATTTCAAATGAGATTAGATTATATATATTTCATAATTTACGGATTGAAAAAACAGCCCTCATGCATGTGCAACAAGCTAAGTTACAACGGCTTTAGTTATTTCCTCAATAATACGTATAGAAAGAATGAGAAGGAAGATGAATTTTATTAAGAAAAATATAAATTGTAAGATTATAATCTCATACTTCGATAGATATGCTGGAGGTTTTTCCGAAGTTAGGTGTTAATAATGGATATATGTTGTCACTGAACATAGGAAAATATATTTGAACTTATGTGCACTAGATCGGAATGTAGTTGCAGATATCTCTAGTTTTTCATGTGTCTAATATTGTGATTACCGGAGTTATTTTAAAATTTTATAAACAAAGTGACATATTCTTAGTATACTATTTTTAAAATTTATAAAGTATTGAGAAGTTGATCGAAAATGTTAACAAATGAAGAAACAAATACGAAATATTTTTATTAGATAAGGTAAGAACATGGATTATGGCTCCAAGGGGCCTTACAATAGATGCATCGTGAACGAGAACAAAAAGAACAAAACATAAACAGGGCCCAAAAAGGTAAAACAAGATTAACCCAAACCACAACCCATTACAAGATACAAAAAAGAGCTTTCCACCAGGAAGAGAATGAATAGGTCCAAGACATCAAAAACAAAGAGAGAAACTCTCCCAAAAGCAATAAATTCACCCAACAGTCCATAAAAGCTCACAAATCCTTAGGCTTTTTTTTCTTGAAATGATTAGGTGAACCATTGTGGTGAACATCTTGACCTTTCTGTTTGACATCTTGGTCAACTAGGGTATAAGTACCATCCTTCATCCTCTCTTCTTTGTCAGAGCTACTGAGACATAACTTTAACATGTGGTTCTTGTGGGCTGTGTTCTAGTTTTCCAACCTCCCTTGTATATCCCTAACCATATTATTTAACCCAATAATACTATCTCTATAAGTATTGTGAAAACTATAGATTCTCTTACAAACCTCAATGCAATTCTTCATTGATGTGGATCCAACCGCAAGAGGGATAAATACCTCTAAAGAAACACAAAAATTTACAACAAAACTAGAAACTTTTAAATAGCTTTCTTATCTTTCTAGAATACACACTAATATTTTTACATCTTTATAATCTTCCTTTTATTTCACATCAACTCTAAAAAACCCTCAAATGTCAAAAATCACTAAAATCCCAAAAATTACCTTGTAGTAAAACACCTCAAATCGGTAACAAATTTCACGCGCCAAATATGTCTTCATAAATTACGGCTCATGCAAAATTTTGGATTATTATATAAAGCATGGAAAAAATTATTAAAACATTAGTCCTAGTCTAAAGCAAAGAAAACATTCAGAGCCAATTTTAGACCACTAGAAGAAGCAATTCGGCCCCAAAAATATGCTGAAATAGAAATAACCTTTAACAAACATTTCACCCCAACATAATACTAATGGAGATCTACTACCCTGAAAATTTCAAGACTATCGAACGATCGGATAAAAAGTTATAGCCTTCACAAGTTATGCTCCCGCATCATTCTCCACTCTTCAAAAGAATTTGGCTCATGTGAACTTAGTTGTGAAATTCATCTAATTTTCTATTATCAATCTTCTTCAACTCTCACTAGGAATCAAAGTATTTTCTTCCCATTGCAAACATTCACACCACACCAATTTTATGTTGTAACTCCCATGTATAGTAGTTATTGTCTTTCGGTCCAAGACATGTATTACTCTTTCCTATTTCTTCTTCAAAATCTGCTACTCCCAATTTATTTTCTTCCTCCTCTATAAAATTTTCCTCATAAAATAGAAAATTATATAACTTAGAAACATTAAAAACTAATGAGATAGAAAAAGTTTCGTAAATTGCACCTTGTAGAGCATTATCACTCATTTTCTCTAGAATCCTACATGGCACAATCTTCTTATACTTTAGTTTATTATATGTCCCTTTTGGAAACCTCTCCTTTTTAAGATTAACCATCACCATATCTCCTTCTTTGAATACATTTAATCTCCTACTGCTTGCAGCTACTTTATATTCCACATTACTAACTTTCATCTTTTCCCTCACTTCTTCCTACAATCAGTAGAATGTGTTCTACAAATGATTCTCGCATCATCATTTGTATTATCTTCACCAAGTAGTACAATCATATCTTGAACCCCATTCGGGTTCCTACCATACAAAATATGGAAAGGATAACTCCTATTGACCTATTTACCAAGTTGTTATAATAAAAATCAGGTTGTAGTAAAGCCAAGTCTGATTGTTTTAGAGTTTCTCCAACTATCCAATGTAGGATATTTCCACGATTTTATTCATTATTTCTATACACACATTAGTTTGGAGGTGATATGCACTATCGAATCTGTAGTTGTTTCCTCATATTCCTTCGAAAGTCTTCCGTATGTGACTCAAAAGCTTTGTGCCCCAATATGAAGTGATCATTCATCGAACTCCATACAACCTAACCACTTTGGAAACAAAAAAGCTCAGAACTTTCAAAGCTTCATTAGTTGTCCTAAAAATTTGAGATTGTCATGTTGAGTGGTAATGAGAAAGAAACATGATTCAAATATTGTGATAGGGTGTTTGACCCTTAATCGTGGCCGCCCCCTTTCTATAGGATTCTCCACCTCCCGGGAATATTTAGTATCGGGTGAGGGAGCTTTTTAGGAGATTTTCTGGTTACTCTTCCCTCTTATTTCATAACACCAAGAAAGAATAAACCTTGTGTCACTAAACAATATTAAACATTGTGCCACTAAACAATATTTTTGTGTCGATATCTTCATACAATCAAGTCAAAAAAATGACATGCCAATTTTAGATCTCACAAATAACAAACAATCCAAAAAAATAAATTAAATATCATTTAGATAATACAAATATTAATGTAATTGTAACACCAAGAGACAACAAATTATCAGTTGAAAGAAAATTTAAGAACTCGAGATGAAATTTTTTAAGACTTATAGAGTTATAGTTTTAAGTAATTGTAAAATCTATAATATATATAATAATACAAAGACAATTCCCCTAAAAGAGAATGAATTTCCATTAACAAATGAGTGGAAATTGAGAATCCTTAAAACTAATCTCTTTCTCTTTCTATTTTTATTTTCTTATTGAAAGGATTATTATTATTAATTATAAATGCTTTTAAAGGGGACCATACCCCACGGTACAAAAATGCTCGAAGCTAGGTTTAACAAGACTGCATCTCGTGGTTTTTTCACAAGTGGGGGCCACACCACTCAAACAAAGGCCTACAAACTAGATAAAATAGTAAAAATAAGTGCAGGGGGACAACATGTTAGCATGAAGCCAAAATAAAACCGTAACGACCCAAAAAAAACTCACACACGAACAACACAGTAAAAGACAGGATAATTTTTTTTTGACTTGCTTCCACACATAACACGACACAACATGTCATCACAAAGTTACAACCAACTATGGGAACCACTTGCTATGGGGATGACCACAAGGTCAGCACGGAAATGTTCACACCCAAAAGGATAATACACTTTTTCTTTTGACAAGACAACATAGAAGTCCAACCACAGAACACACTAACAAATAGGGCCAACCACAATGAGATATTCTTGAGGGTTATTTATCTTTAAAAGACATCTTGCAATTCTTAGCTTACTTTTTCAAGGAGGCTCAAGATATGATTCATACAATTCATCTTACCAAGCTAAGTTTATTCTTTTGACACTGAGTAATCATCCTTAAATCTTCTCTATTATGACATTTATTTGCTTAATTCATTTATTTAGAGAAAGGAGTAATTTTAATTCCACAAGGCCATCTATTTACACTTACGCTACTAGAACTTGTTCATGCCCATATGACAACATGGGTTTGCGTTCAACATACTTAAGAGAAGAAAGACAAAGCACCTTGGAAAAAGGTTAGAAGAAGAAGGTTGAGTTGAAATCATCTTCAAGGCCTCATTTGCTATTACCAAGATATAATTGAAACTTGAAAACTTAACCAGAATTATTAAAGATTTTACTTGGGCTTTACTAAATGAGTTTTATAAGAATAAAACTATTTACCTTCTAATGGCTGAGAGATTAATTGTGTGGTTTCGAAATTATTTTCTCCTGCTTATTAAATCTTATTATCTTCCAGAACTAACCATAGATTTCCTTTAAGTTCATTTAAGAATTTCACCATGAAAGGGATGGTGTTCAATAGTGTAGCTAGGGATATCAAGTTATATAGTGTTACTTAACAAAGGATAGTTTCATCTTTGATCACTTATGGAATTACATGCTCTCAAGTTGGTCACCTCTACACTAATTTATTTGCAATATAAATTTTAGTTTAACTTCTATAAGTATTAAACAACCCATTTTATTTTACTTATAACACACTATTACTAAGTCTTAGAAATATTTAACTCAACATTTAATCGTAGGGGTAAAGTTTAACAATATTCATTTACGAAAACGAAAAAGGTTACATCAACTCATAGAATACCGAGAATCCATTAAGGTCACTTAACAAGTGGTAATCCAACTTTTCTTATATTTTCCAAGATAGACAGACAATTCAAGGTTCCAAAGTATGACGACATAATCCATGATACAAAATACTCAGACATTGATCCTCTTCTAAATTTTCCACTAGATGTTATCAATAGTTGAACAATATAAAAAGGATTCATGCAAAAGAACTTCTCAACTGAGGTTGATGTAAAAATCTACAAGTCTATCCCTCATCTACTCGCAAAATCCATCTGCAACAATTTTTTTTTCAAAAGAGTCGGGTTCGAGAACTGAGCAAGATAAGGCTACACAAAACCACCATAACTATTATCTAACAATACCACAAAAGGAAGCACTTTACTACAAGAATTGGGTCAAACCTCTAAACACTATCAACACATCAAGATATAATAAAGTCTCCATCATGCCAATCAAAGAAGGAGAAGACCTTGTACTTCAGTTAGGAGTAAAAGCAATGAAAGTAAAGCAATCGTATGAGAATGGCCCTTGGCCCTATAAGTAGAATTAAACAATCTAGCAAAACAGAATTCCCATCAAGTAAGTAATTAAATAATAATTACAAGATTGAGATTTGATATATATACCAACCATCTAGAAATTTATCAAAGGTACCAAACGCATAGGCTAAAATAATATATCTCTAAAAAAACAAGAGTTGATCGGCCCAAGAAAGGGGAACCACGGGTTTCAAAAGTTAACACAAAAAGCCATGTATAATCGAGTTTCAAACCGGAAATCAACTAGAGTATACACACAACATAAGTTTCGAAGCGAAGGAAAAGTATACTAGTTTGACCAATAACTCCAAGGGATTTCCCAATCATCCAAGAAGGGCCAATGTCTTACAGGCTAGTAGCAAACATGCGAGAGAAGAAGGGAGTTCCGTCGAACAAGAGTATACAATAATGTCATCAACAAATTTTATAACACTAAAGATTTGCAAACCTCCACAACAATTCTAATGTTTGGTTAATTTAAAATAAATTACCTATTTCCCAAAACAACAATATTTTAAGGCAACCCTTGGTAACACAGACAACCATCACACATAGATACAAACATAATTTCTAAGTGACATTATCAAAAAAACCTTCCGCTATGAATCCATAAGACTATCAAATGAAAGATGAGTTTTTTTTTCCGAAGATTAATCACATTTAAGGAAATTTCCATCACAAAATATTAAGGTAATTACGTGCATAAAAACCGACCAATATTAATTACTAGCGTTAACACTACAAAGGAGAAATAAAGCAAGTTAGGAAAAATAGAAGAGTACCATCAACAACAATTCCGAGAGGGGGATTAGACCAAAACTATTCTAGTGTCAACGAGGTACTGGATTCGCACAAAGAAACCTCGAGCTTAGTTGATCCGAAAAGCTAGTTATGGTTCAAGTTGATAGGGATGGTCAAGGTACTTCTTGAGGATGGCCTTAAAATCCTAGAAACAAGATGAAAGATAATATAAGAGTCTAAACACGCGAGACGGAAAACACATTGCACACAAACCTTTTCATTCTACAAGTTTTAATACCAAAACTCTAAGCTGGCTAGCCCAAGCATTGATCACACTAATCCTACAACCTTCCTTTCTCGATGCCAAAAGGTTATCAAAGGGACTTGTGAAGGAGCTAACAAGAAGCGTCAAAAGAAAAACTTGGGTGCTAGGGAGGGGGCTTCATAGTTATCGTAAACTTACTTCCATGATATCGAAAATACTAGTTTGATCAACATAATAACTTGCAACTCAATCGCAGAGAAGAATAAATACATAAACAATAGACGAAGGTCTATCACTCGAGCAAGAGAAACATAACACCCAGAGGAGAGGGCACATGCATCCTTTCGACCAACATACTGACAACGATAAAAGCTAAAACAAGAAGAAACAAGTAGAAAGGGAAATCTCCCATCATGACATCCAACTGACAAATCAATGCAAGGAAAAAGTGGTTCGATTTCACAATAATTTTAAATAAAATAGCAGTAGAAAAGTGTAGAAATATCTTGCCTTTTTCTCCAGATTCAATAGGTTTCATGGACACCGCCCGGACCAGCAACAACAACCCAAGCCTAATTCCATTTTCTTCAAGCTCGTTGGGCGCCCAAACATCGACCATCTTCACGTTGGCACAGGTAGGAGTTCACGGCCAGGGTGGGTGGTCTAAAATACTTGCCAACATCCTCCCAACATGCGTCAAAAGGGAAAGCTACAGCGAACATGGAGATCCATCCAGCACAATGGAAAATCCACTTTTGGAGCCCATTTAAGAAGCTGGAAATAAAATCTGGTCTCTTATTTATCACTGCAGACCTGGCACAGTGCGCCTTGTTATAGTGCCAGACTATGTCTGCAGATTGCTTCACCTGGCATTACCAATAATCTCTACAAGAACATTTTCCTTTTTTAAAGAGATGGAACCGCTTTGCATCTCTCACAACAATTTGCTTTGCAACAATCTTGGACAAAACCTGGTGCAGTGTGGCAGTCAATGCATACATTAAGGTTCTTGAAAACTCGAGAGCTGTCCCACGAGGAAGGCTTAACAATCCAAATGCAATTGCCATCTTCTCACTATGGTGGCAGAGGAATACTTTTACTTTCCCGTTCACTCAGTACATGTTCTGAATCTGAAAGATATCCTGCTACCTTCATTTGCCAAGACATTTTCTCCAACATTACATAGATCTCCATGCTGTGGGTGTGATCTCACACCTACACAAAAAGCATGCACCATTTTATTGCCTTTAATCCAACTACAACCAAGTTTCTTTTTAATTCCTCTATACTTCATCGATCTCCTAAGAAGTTCATAATTGCAAGCGAATTGTTCTTCATGAATACTCTGATATGAAACAGATCCACGCCTATGAGATTCTCTTCCATGAGTTTCATCGTAAAGCAAGCAAGGTCTCAATAGAGAATCTTTGTAATAAATTTCATCAGGTCTCCTGGTAATACTCTCACTATCACTTAGTCAATTTTGATCAAACAAATCTTGAAGGAGAGACCCGAATCTGAGGATGCATTGATACTGCATAGATAACAACATAGTTACAAAACATGCTTGTTAGAAGCACTCACAAAGGCTTCTACTACATTGCAACATGCCTGCCACCTGGCTATTCACTGTTGCAGGTTGTTGCTGAGGATTCCTGACCAGAACACACCTCGCAACACCCAAAGAAAGTGGAGGTAACACGCCTTCTTCACTAGCTTGAAGCTTCATCTATAACCGCCATATCAAACCCATTTCTGTGCCCAAACTCCATTTTTCAGAGTGCCTATCCTCCATTTTCCTTCACATTTGGAACAGGGAAGGAGCAGAACAAGGAAGGGGGATCAAACCCGCGAATGGCATTTGCTAGAAGTCAAAGAACTGAGACCCACAACCCACACACTCTTCCTCCAACTCCAATCGGCCTGCAATGTTTGAGAGAGAGAGTAGGCAAGGTAAGAGTAGTACAGGAGTAGGTTCATCTGCTGAGAGGATTTTTACCAGGTGAGCGGCCACTAAAAGAAGGACTGCAAGAGCAGAACAAGGAAGTGGCCAAAACAAAAAACGTGGTCCACTTTTCCCAGCCGCACAAACCCAAGAACGAGCCAAGTGCCTCCCAACCATACGCATTGAATAAAGGATCCAAATGAGATCAGGGTGAAGAAAATCAGGACTCTACCGACTCCCATCTCCGTGGTTCATTTTAAGAGACCTCTTGGAAATCGGAGGTGGAGAATACTTGGCGAATATCCCAGGCGGTTTCGCGGGAAGGCGAATTTTTTGGGGGTTGTATGAAAAAATTTCTCCTGATTTTCAAGTGGCGCGACGCAGAAGGTCAGGCTGCAGACGCGTCTGACAGAGATTTTGTTGTCGTAGCGTCAAGAAAATGCAAGTGATGAGTGTCAATAGACCTTAGTGACGCGCATCACTAAGGTCTATTGACGCGCGTCACTACATTTTCTTGACGTGCGACAGAAAAATCTCCTGTCACGCATCTGCAGCCTCTGACCTCTGCTTTCTCATCAACTCTGCACTTGTCTCGCGTCAACAACCCATTTCCTGTCGCGCGTCAATACCTCCTCTGTCGCGCGTCACCACTGCCCATGTCACGCGTCAATACCTCCTATGTCGCGCGTCAATACCTCCTCTGTCGCGCGTCACCACTGCCCATGTCGCGCGTCAATACCTCCTATGTCGCGCGTCAATACCTCCTCTGTCACGCATCACCACTGCCCATGTCGCGCGTCAATACCTCCTCTGTCGCGCGTCACCACTGCCCATGTCGCGCGTCAATACCTCCTCTGTCGCGCGTCAATACCTCCTCTGTCGCGCGTCACCACTGCCCATGTCGTGCGTCAATACCTCCTCTGTCGCGCGTCACCACTGCATATGTCACGCGTCAATACCTCCTCTGTTGTGCATCACCACTGCCCATGTCATGCGTCAATACCTCCTCTGTCGCGCGTCACCACTACCCATGTCGCGCGTCACCACTGCCCATGTCGCGCGTCAATACCACCTCTGTCGCGCGTCACCACTGCCCATGTCGTGCGTCAAGATCTATTGTCACACGTCAACAATCACAAGCTAACAGTAATCTGAATCTCTGGTGCTTAAGGGTATGTGAGTTAAAATTTCATAGTATTGGTAATTTGTTAAGCTACTTGAGGTATACTACCCGGCGAATCAGCTAGGTTTTTATAGGAGATGTTTTCAAATGAAGGTGAAGCCGACCCCCCAGAAAAAATATACTATATATTTTAGGTGAATAGGACACCGACCCACTCCGAATAATTCGCCTTTTCAAATTTTCATAAAATGAAATTTTCGCCATATTACGAATATTCACCGCTAAAATTATCCCTTCCCATCTCCCTCACGCAAGGACAGAAAACATAAAATACCACCCAAACATACTTCCCTCCTTCTAAGGGCCTATAGCCCAAGAAAAACATGCCCAACACTCCACCTATACGCATTGAAAGAACAATAAAAGGGAGACCAGGACATTCCACCAACTACCAACTAACAACCTAGTTGGACTGTAAAGCTAGGCAAGGGAAAAATAATGGTGCATAGGAAGGAGAAGAGAGAAAAATGATGTTTTCTCGGTGGCTTGTCAAGGAAGATTTGCAATTTCCATGTAATCTCATCCATTCGATTCTCATTCCAATTTAAATTATGTTTCCAGTCGGATCTGTGACCCTTTTTAAAATCTCCTTTTAACATTGAAGTCGCTATTTTCCAAAACATAGCTTCATGTCAAATCTCACAATGATCTTGACTCCATGGGTCTTGATTAATATAATGCCTAGGTTGTGGTTTATGTCAAAGTCGAGGTCTAGGTTATACTGTTTAGAAACGTCAAGTCTTACCTTAGGAAAAATTGAAGTCCTTAGATATAGTTAACATGATATCAACAAGATACCACAAGATATGATAGCATATCATAACTGCAACCACTTTATTGAAATCACGAAGACAGAATAAAGACTTGAAACCAAGCCACTATGTCAAAGATCAAATGAACTCAAGGTAAGATTGTCAAACCAATAAATGTCAACTAAGGTCACAAGGCAATAACGAAATTGAATATGGCAATGGCGTATTGATGTGATATCCTTCTTTAAATAGGTTAACGCACAGGACATTACACAGTCCACACACAAAGGTGTCATTAACGACTTGAGAACGCAAGAAGGAGAGGGAAGGTTCTAAAACATCACTGAGACAAGATCTAAGACAACGGAAATTCACACAACCATTCGACACTCAACAAAAAGGGGTCATTGCGACAAGAACTAGGGTACACGCTGAACGGGGCATTACAAAAACCAAACAACATAAACACAACAATTGTACAAATGAGCTAGGTGGGATAAACAACATTCGTGAAAATGTGTTTATTCTTTTTGTCCATTATTTTCTACCCATCAGAAACCTACTCCATAGGAATAATAACCTCAATAGCTTCAATCAGAAAATATTTGCTAATTTCCAGTAAAGGAGGAGGGATATTACCCTTTACCTCTTTACACTCAATTGATGAAATTTTGGTATTCTCTCGTGTTTCCACCAACACGAATTTCTATAGTAGGAGTTTTTGGGACAAATTCACCTTCATCGTTCGAGTTTTCGTTTAAATCAAAATAATCCTTTGTATTACAAAACAAAATGCTCAAGGAGGGATTTTTACAAATTGTTTCTCTCATTTTGGCACTTTTCCACCCCACATTCTGAAGTTGAATGACCTACAGAGAAACACCTTCGCACTGAACAGAAAACCTTCATAATCTAGTGGTTACAACCATGTTCAGCTTTTTCATTTTAAGCTCAATGTTTGTGAGAAGTTTCTGTAAAGTTTCAAGTTCAACAAGAATCTTAGCATCTGTTGTGTGGGTGTAATCAGTTGTTTGGTGATGTGAATCCGGATGTAAGAGGTTTAAATACCAAAAAAACTCACAAAAATATTTGAAAATAAAAATCAAGAGTTTTAAAATAAAATTATTCTCATTATGGAATTGACACTAATCTTTTACATCATTACAATCCTCCTTTTATTTCACGTCTACTCTAAAAACCCTAAAATGCCAAAAATTTCCTAATAGTAAAACAACTCGGATGGGCCCCAAAATTTGCGTATGAAATATGCCTTCATAAATTAAGGCTCACGCAAAATTTTGAATTATTCTATAAGTAAAAATAAATTTATTAAAGTTATAAGACCTAGTCAAAAACGCAAAAAATATTTGGAGCCAATTTTAGGCCACTGGATGAAGGAATCCGGGCCCAAAAATGTGCCGAAATGGATACATTATTTCAAGCATAATTAGTACTAGTATAGTAGTAATTTATATCTACAACCCTATAAAATTTCAAGACAATCCAATCATTTGGGAATCAAGTGAAAAGAGTAACGCCTAAAATATTTCCAATGAAGATCAAATAATCGTGGCTCAAAAATTACGAGGGAATATGGGGCATTCTAATCCAAATGGATTTGAGAGAGAAGGCTTTTTGAGTGGGTTAAAGAGGGAAACCATTGTTTTAATACAATGTATAAGGATTTATAAACCCATCGTTTATCATCTATGATATCTTTATTACTTATTGAAGAAAAAACTAGAATGAAAATTCCTTTTACACATGGATACAGATCTAACCTTCTAGTTAGAATAAGGATCCAATTTTTAAATATCCATTCGTGGAGATCTGGAAAGATGGGCCATAAAGCTGTTGAACCCGCAAATCAAAACATGCTCTTGGTAGAAGTATTCATATTCAAGGACGTATTCTCCGAATGTGATGTAGGGGTAATGGCGGTAGGGACCATGGTTCTGAAATTTTAGTTCCCAATATAAAATAAAATAAATTTAAATAAACTAAAATAATATTAAAGTAAGTTTGGAAAAAATAGGCAGGGGTGGTTGGAGAATAATGTTTGGAGGATGCGTGGAGTGTAGCAAGGAATATGGGCTGCCTGTCAAGGCACATGGGCACCCTAAAAATGAATTTTAAGCTATCACTTTCTCTCCATAATAATAATTATTTCAACCCATTTGATATCCAGAGGCTTAGACCATGCTCATACCCAAGGAAACAAAGTGTAAATTTAGCAGTTTGGATAGTTGCATTGATTGCTAAATTCGAACGGGGCCATAGTTTTCCTCAGGGACGGTCATAGTGGTTCACATATGGATCAAAAAGGTCTATAACATGTCTATTAATTTTACTTGCAAACATTCTCAACTGTGCCAAAATGTGACCACTAGTACAGGGGTAAGGAAATCCAAGAAGGCACAACGATAGAAGAATTTTTTCGAGATACTATAGTTGGAAGTGCTCCGGTAGATAGGCATACAAATGTTCAAGCATGCTCTCGGCATGTAAACTGCTTTCCCAAAATTCATGAAAGAAACATGGCTCATGGACTACAACAACTATAGATTATGCACAAAATGGGTTCGTTGAAAAGGCTTACAAACTTTTAAGAAAATGTAGATGAATAAATCATTCTTCTCGAGATGGGTGCCATCTGTTTTTGCCTATTTTCCACTTTCCAGCTCGATTGTGTTTGAGCCATTCAGATTTGTGATGTTTGGAGATCTGTATTGTTTTCTTTCGCTCAAATATGTTGATCTTTGCTTCATTCCTAAGCTCGTGATTTCCTATCACTTCTCTGTGTGTTCCAAATTCATGGTTTCATTGATCCTTTGTTTCTGTTAAGGAGGGATAGGCATTGATTTATCCCTATGCTTGTTTAACCCACCATTGGAATGCCTTTGAGCTTCTCATACTTATTATCGTGTTAAGACTAGGATGGAGATGCTTTAGGTGTCTACCCTAATTTTTGTTTATAAATATTTTGATGGAAATAACGAGGTCAATAATAAAATACTTGTATATGGTCAAAGGAAAGATGGTGTGTCTTTAATCCATTACCAAAGGCCTCTTCAAAGTGCAGATGAAAAATTTGATGTCTCCGTGAATGCCACTGATAATATGAGTGTGATTTGGGCTTTGGGTTTAATAAGGCCACTAGATAGTCTCCATCCATTGTACCTACCTCAAAATCATGGAGGTTCTCCACTTGTTACATATGGTCATACCACATTCAAGATTGTGGACGATGTAAAAAAATATTTGGGACCATTAGATTGGTAGTAAATGACATTCCATGGAATCGACATTGTTGAGTATAAATGGACAATGGACTCCCACCTAACCACAATGGAGATGGATGGCGATTTGTAGATGTCATGGTGTGAGTAAACTAGAGGGAATGAATGGAAATCAATTTGGAAGGTTGGGAAAACCCCGTGACGCACTTAATGAAATGCCTATTTGAGATGCAAAATAAAATCCCACAATTTCAACCAGCTCATGGAACCCATAAACTGTTTATCTTCTATTGTTGATCAATTTGAGGCATGGTTCGTCTCTCCTTAGCTTTCATAATTCTTTGTTTTTATAAGTTTTTCATTTACGATAAAATAAAATTTGAAACCATAGGATTATCGTGCATTTCATTGTTGTAAGTAAGCTTGTTTTCAAGGCAATAAGACATCATATCATAACTTGCACAATTCAATTTTTCCTTAATAGATAACCATGAACTCAAACCCTAATTTTGAAATGATATAGAAAACTTCTTGACCAAAGTAAGTTACTACAATACCCATTTTTAGTCCCAAGTTCAAGTTGAGTTTCCTATAAATATGTTGACTATTCCCTTGTTAAAACAAATAAATCATGATCTTCAGAGACTCGCAAAATAACCTTCATAACTTCGAAAGGAGATGTTGAGTTTCCTACGTCTACCTTGTTATGTGAGGAGTCACTTCAATCCCTTGGATTGACCTCGTTTGATTGTCTATGATCTATTGACGCCATTCTAAGATCCCTATTACACTATTTTTTTAATGTAGGAACCTACTACAAGTGAAAAGTGGGGTTTCATTTTACCTCCTCATTTGAATCCTAAGTAACAAAATGCTTATCTACCTTCGCAAACCTCTAGTATTTTTACTAGACAATTTCCTGGAACCTTCATTTGGGAAAATCAAATTTCTGGGTAGTTTGGAAAAGGCATTTTGTAGGCCTCGGTCATAGTTTGACTAGGTCAAACTAGACCAATTACTGACAGATGGCTCCGAAAAACTTGTCACACTGTCTCAAAACCATTTTTCGAGTTCTCACCCCTTCAAATCTAGTAAATTCTCCATATATAGGGAACACGTAGGAAGTTTGTTGTTGCGAGTTTATCTTCCGTCGAACGTTAGTTTTGGACATGTTTTTCTAAGCCCCCAAGATAACATTTGATCTTTTTTTACTATGCCAATTACGACCGACGGCCTCGAAAACCGGGTACCTATCGTAAATCATTTGCTTGTTCTGAATTCTTTTAGTTCCTATGAGTTCTTAGTGTATAGGAGGACATGTATAATTTTACTCATGGTGTGTTTGTTCATTGGAAAACAATGTTTGAAAGTGGTTTCTTCACCTTTGAGCCTATTTTGAACAATTTTGCAACTAATAAGAAAACATATAAGGAAATTTTAAGGACCACTATTAGATTACCAAACCACTGTGGAAACTTGTTGACACTTGTAAATAATTGTTTGGAACTCTATCTTGTGGCTTGTTGTGTGAAATTTGACTTTTGGGAAAATAGTGTATCTCTCTCTTTCTCTCTCCTTGGTTACAAAATGAAGTGAAATGAATACATGTCTCTAACCATTTTTCCTTTCCAATGCAAATTATTAATGTTATTATGTAAATGGGAAACTAAATACGTTAATTATGTTAGATTAGGGTGGATGTCATGCCAACGATTTATCACTGATTTCATGCTCACATGGTTTTGCAGGATGCAAGAAAGATGGTGAAAAGGCGTTGTGCAATTCATTGTTTATTATTGTAATTTATATAGGTCATTGTAAAATGTATATATGTATAATGTAGTCCCATGTTACAAAAAAATTATTTGAAATTTGCTAATATGTATGAGATGCTAGTTTTAGGAATACCTTGGGAAATGTGCATTTAATCATAGGTGCAATTTTGATTCATAGTTACGTATGGTAAAAGGATTGATATATTTATGTTAAATGAATTTGAATTTAATATATTGTAGTGTGTTTCTAGTGTGCAATAGATGATTAAATAATTGGTGTTGTGTTTCTTACCTTGAAAATGTAATAAAGGAATCTAACCACAATAGTCAACCCTAGTATAAGATTCATGCATAACTTTTCTTCATGTGTGATCCTTCTTAGCGTAGAAGAAATTGAAATCGTAGAATGAACTTAAACCTTGTACTTGATGGCACCTCCTAGTTTAGGTAAATAAGACCCCTAGTTTGAGTTTATCATCATAGTCAATATGTTTAACGACTTTTTTGAACCCATCTTTAAGGAACGACATGGTCCAACTTTATCTAGAGTATGTGGTTTCCTTATAGGTTTGGTATTTGTGCATGGGGTAAGGAAAATTTCTTCTCTTTAGGTATGAAATCGTGTTGAGTGATGAAGACCATCTTGGAAGTCACCTTAAGAGTCCTTATTCGAAGAAATGACTATTCGGTGTAACCTTACCATTTACGGATTAAGTACAACTATTACTCCCTTAGTATCGTAGTAAACTAATAAGTCTTACAAAGTTAGATTTATAATATTTTTTCTTTTCATCGAATGAATTCCTTGTGGGACCCCTAGATGACACAAATGGAGAGAGTGAAATAGTTAATTGTTGACTTAAACTCTTGTTAATAAACTCTATAGGTTCCTCTTATCTTTAAGTGTTACCTTGGTTACTAACAACATAACACCTTGGTCTTTCATGAAGGTTGTTTAGCATAAATTTTTCCTCTCACCTTAAACTCATATATAGTTGAGGCATAGATCCTTAGGTGTAATTGGAATTAAACTAAACCTTAGTTGATTAGGAGGTTAACTTGGGGTTCATGTGTAGTTATAATACTTCAAATAATATACTTCTTCAAGATGTTAGACAATTAGTTTCGTAACTCTTTTGTTATAAAGTGATGCCAATAATGAGACCATAGTGGAATGTAAGAATAAAGCATACTTAGTGCACGCTTTCACAACACCTTGTGATATTGATCCTAATACTGCTAACTATATTATGGACATTGTTATAGTTTAATTTAGCATGATGTTAGATGTTAGATCATGGTTTATTGTGGACTTTGATTCATATATGGTGCATGATGATTATTAGAGACATTTTAGATATTGATGTTGATATATTGTTTGACATGGTTACATTATAGATGTTGTTCGGACTTGTGATATTTGGATATTTTGAGTAGACCTAGAAAATGAGAATTGAATTAAAATTGGTGATGATATAGTTGTGGATGAAATTGTAAGTGATACTACTAATTGTCTTGATGTTTTTTGTGATTCACATATATGCCGATGATCTTGAAATTATACTTATATTCATTTGGATGTTCTAATATGGCCATGAGGCCGAAGGAGGTATTTGTATTTTACAGGTTTAAAATATCACAACAAACATTGGGGGATTGAGACCAACCACATTGGAATTCTAGATGAATTCAACAAGGTCACCATGGAAACTTGTATTTGTTTGTGTGTTGATTGTGTTAGGGATTCCCATGGGGGGATCACCTTTAAATGTGACCAAGGGTTATGTGTATTTATTTATTTGGTTCATTTTTATTGATGTTTGTATGTGTTTATTAAGTGATGTTTTTACACCTTTTTATTTAAATAAATTGTGGTATATAATGTGAGTAATCATATTGTTAAAATAAATTAACCATCTTGGGTCATAAGAAAGTAATTATTGGAGTGGTTAACTCTTGTATTAAATGTTGTAAGATATGTGTAAGCAATGTGTAAGTGATGTGTAAGAGATATGTAAGTAAAATTTGGAGTATGAAACACTTCATCTTCTTTGGAATTCGAAATTGTCCTTGGAGACTATTTTTGGAGGTTTGTGGGACAAGTTAAACTTGTCCCATACCTCTTAAATTTTCATACCAACCTTACCTACGGTTGGAGAGTTTAAATCTAGCCTTCATTATGCATTTTTGTAAGTCTAGCTGAATGTTTTAATTTCACTTCTTGCTTGAAATTAATTTCAGTCCTTTGAGGTATGGGCTTGATTTGAGTGTGTAAGTAAATTGTCATATTATTCACCTAATTATTTATTGCATCCTAGAAATTGAAGTTGACTTGTGAGTTGGAGTTGAGGATGTGTGTTGTGGCATCCTAAAAAGATCCACCTCATCCTCCTATCTTCCCCCTTCTATATATTTGAATTCATTTTATTGTTTTGGAGTTACAGCTTTTTGGTTGCATCACTTTTTCATACTTCTTTTGGGGAAAAATTCTTTTGCTATTTTGAGCTCTTGATTTTGGAGAAAGTTTGAAGAATTTTTAAAGGCCGGTGTTTTGTTGATCTTGAGTTGTTTTGCATTGAAAATATTGCTATTGGGAACTTGGAACAAACTCCAATATGGAGAGGTAAGAGCTTGGCTCTTGAAATGCTATTCTTTTATTTGTGCAAATTTTATTGTCGTGAATGTTTTGGCATGTGTGTGGGTTGTTTGGGTAGATGGCCTAGGGATGGTGTAGGAGAAGACTATGGGGTATTTTTGTGGGAGGCATAAGTATTTTGGGGAGGTATAAGTGTGGAGGGAGTTGCGATTTGTGTTCCACCTTAAAAAGAAATAGCTTGCATTTCTTTACTCGTTATGGGGTGCCATAAGACATTGGGAGGCATAAGAAAATGTGAGGAATAAGCGGTACTTAGGGGAGGTATAAGGGCATTTCATGGATTTGAAATGATATATACACATATTTTAGTGGTTTTTTCTCGTGGTGATACCCATTTCCTTTTTTGGAGGCATAAGAAGCACCCCCATAGTTTCTTTCTCCTTTGGCTTACGTGATGAAGCTTGAGTGTTGTTTGTTGTCTTTATTTTGTGGCTGCAGGACTACGCTTTTATTTTGGATTGTGTTTTGAATGAGAATTCTATCTTTGTGTTGTGGAAGCCTATTGTTGCCATGTGTTGGAAAACATCTCTTATTGCATTTTGGTTTGGGTTCAAGGGAAAATGAAGAAGGATGGATTCTCCTTTCATTGGATGTCTTGGCTGGGTGGAGAGCGTTGTCTTTCCCCCTATTCTATTGTGATCAAATTGAAATAAAGAAAATGGAGGATATTCATGTTGTTATTCTGGAGATGAGAAAGAAGATAAATTTTGGAAGTCCTTTGCGATACTTCTTTTTGTAGGCCTTTTTCCCACTTCAAGTGGATGACTTGTAATATTATTTGTATTGGATAGTTATTCTGTTTTGGAAATGAAATCCTATGCTTAAATAAGAAAGAGATATGCACTGAAATCTATACTATGTAAAGAGACATGAAAGTGCATTTGAATGAAAGGAAAAGAGAAAGACTGGTAAATTGTAAAGTTTTATGTGATAAATATAAAGAGAGGTTGTATTTTTTTCCACAAACGGAGTTACTATTGTGTTGAAATATGTTGAGGAAATTTTGTTTGAAAGAGAGAAACACGTATGAAGAAGATATATTACTTTGTTTTTGTTGAAATGCATGATTTGAAAATTAGAAGTTGCATTCTTGTTTTTACATTTTGATTGAAGGAAAGATAACTAGTTAAAACTAGCATGAAATGTAATCAACGTTTGTATGGCATGGCAAAAGAAATAGATTAATATCTAGTTGTGAATTGTATAAACTTCATTTTTATTTCACGATAAACATTACAATTATTTATCAAAAGATACATAACAACCTTGTAAAACTATGGAAAACAATTGAAACACTAATAAAATCTAAGAAAGATCAAAATGAGCCCAAACAAACTAAAATACTTATGAAAATTTTATAGAACCTTTCAAATCGGGTTCAAACAAAAACTCAAATTTTTGCTGGACAAAAATTAGTAGTTTTGAAATTGCTAATCAATAAAACCTTTTGAACCTTGTAATCCATCCTAAAATATTCCAAGTAAAATCCTCCATGCCTATTGGGCATGTTGAGAAAGAGTTAACAAAAATTTGAACAAAATTTATAAGTTAAAAATACCAGTTCACATTTTAGAAGCTTGCAGAATGTTTTTCAAAATTGACACTTAAAAATTTGTCAAAATCAAATTCTTAAGAATTATGTACAAAGAGGACATTGAGAGAATTCCATAAAGTCCTTGTTTTCCAAAACCGAGTTCCCTATCAAAATTTATGGCCTTCCAAAGTTTTTACTTCATTTGGATTCAAAATAATATATCTGTCAAATTTTAATGAATAAAATATTCTTGGGCGGACCCACGGGCTAAAACTTTCTTTTTTTGTTTTTTTCCAAAATTTCCAAGTCATGAAGTTTCCGTCACTCTGTTTATCAACAAGCCTTCATTTTGCCTTAAAAGAACAATAATTTAAGTTTGAAAAAGGAAAATTTAGAAAATTTTCCCCACGGCCCTGCCGCTTTGCTTTTGGAAACAATTCCGTGGGCATGCAGGCCTGAAACCCTTAACTTAACCTTTCAAAATTTTGGAAAAAATTCCTACTTTTCTCCAGCCCCGCATCCCCACCCTTGCCTTGGAAAAGCACTTTTGGGCCCGCGTTCTAACACTTAACTTTTAAAATTTTGGGAAAATTTCTATAAGTTTCTCCATCAGCCCACCTCCCGTAGCCAATGATTGGCTGACACGTGGCTTCACGAGATGACGGTGGAGGAGCGGTTGATTTTTGAACCTTAACGTTTTAAAATTATTTTGGCGAAAATTTAAAAGTTTCTCCACCGCCCGCCACCCAGAGCCAATGAGATCTTGAGACGTGGCATCGTCTGGTGTCGGTGGAGGCGCGGTTTATTTTAATCCCTTAACATTTTTCGGTAGGAAAGAAAAATGTCTTAAATTTCTCTCAGTGACTGACTTCCTGCTGGAGCTTGGAAATGCTGACACGTGTCCCCTTACAGACTCATCGGATGGGGAGGCAATTTGCGCATTTATCCCAAAAAATCAAAAGCGCTAAGTTCCTCCCCGCTCTGCCGGCCCACATATGGGAAAATTTTGTTTCCCGCTCTTCCGGTCTACATTCCTCCTCCGGGAGAAATTTCTCTCCAAAGTCCGCAGGCCCGAGTTGGGGAAAATTTTCCTCCCAAGCCCGCAAGCCCGCTCTTGGAAAAATTTCACCCCAAGTTCCACCGGCCCATAACTTGAGAAATATGAGGAGTTAGGTGGACTTATTTTTACCACTGGAAAGGTGAAGAAACTTCTTATCTAATGAGAATGTTTTCAGGAAGTTTTAATTGCATTAATTATGAGAAAAATCTAGTTGAATCTTTTAGTGAGTTTTGGGAGGGGGTAAGTAAGAATTTACTCTGATGATTTTAAATATGTATTCTTTCCCACCGTAATTAATATTTTCTCTTGTCCTGGATCTTTTGGAATTAAATACCTGGGTATTTAATTATTTTGGTCCCTTAACCTTAAAATTTTAAATCATGGGATATCTAGCTAAAATATCAATGTAATCAGTGATTAAATTAATCCCTAAGGAGATTTGATCTAGGTGTGGATTTATTACACTTATTGATTTATAATGTGGAATTAGTAATTGTTATAATGGGAAAATTTAGTAGTTGAATGTAATTGTCCTTGAGACTTTGGTTGTTAACACCTTAAAAAACTATTCCATAATTTTTCTAGCTAAGCCTAGGTTGTTATTGGTTCTCAAGTGGAAGTTTATAGTGGGCGTTACACATACAAGAGTGAAACAAGATTCGAGGTTAGGAATGATTTCACTCTTAGAGTCCTTTTAGCTCAATTAGACTTTTCCTTTTGTTAAAAAAGAATATGAATTGCCTTGGTGAGATCAACTTTGAGAAGAAAAAAAAAATTATAAATCTCAAAAAACAAATTCTTAACTTGGAAATGTTGAATGGACTCAAAAATTTATCAAACTATATTAACTATGGTAGGGAAATAAAGATACCATGATATAAAAATGTTTTGGAAAAATGTATCTTGAATCTAAATCTTCCTCAAATCCTAAGATTTCTTTCTTGACATCACGTCAGATTCAATATTGTAGTAAGGATAAAATTTAAACATTGAATGAACATTTGAGAAACATAATCTTAACCTATGAATGAGCGAATTAACAAATTTTTATGCAATTGTAAATATGCCAAATAATTCTTTAAGTTATGGAGATTGTTGTATGAGATAAAGAGGCAACTTAAAATTTTGAACTATAAGTTGAATTTGAAATGAATTAAAGAATCTGTAGGTGGAAAAAGGATAAAATTATCCTTGCACAATAATGTTCTTGGAATGATAATCGTAACTAAGATGTAATCATGGTAATGATGTGTTGTGGGTTTTCCAACCCTTGAGTCCTTTTTTGTGGTTGGGTCTTTGCTAGTATTCGTTCATTGGAGAAAGTGTAGCATCGACATATATATGGTGTTGTCATGTGTCTATGTGAGTCTATGACTTATGTAAATGTATTGTGCATTGTTGAGTTTCTCTTCTTGGAGGCCTTGTGGGTTTGTGTAGTGAGCAATGTAAGTCAAACAAAAATTATTCTAGTATTTTTCACTGTTGTTTTTGTGTGTGTAATTAATGGGTGTTACAGAAACCCTACACAACATATTTTAAGGAGACGCCAATAAATGTGTGGCCTACACTAGCATTCGACCTCCACTCGAGAGGTAGGAAAGATCATCATTGTGCGATCCAAAAGAGTCACCATCATATTGTCGCACCAAATGTGAGGTCGAGGACCTATGAAGGGATGAATTTGCACTAAAGACAACCTCCTCTCCAAGGATCATGAAAATGCTGCTCGAAATAGATAATTTGACAATATTTGACAACATGAGAATCTCTAATATTAAAGGATAAAATTAAACTACACTTATATATTGGTACATGAAAAACAAAATATATATATACATAAAATTAACTATTTCTTTACTAAAATCTATCTCGGCATGTGTTACCTCCTTAAGTTTGACGTCATCATTGATTACAAAATCAGTCAAACATTTTTCTTTTTCCTTGAAACAAATAACTCCATTTTGACTTCATGCACATTTTTTAAATATTTGAAAATGGTGTTATAATGAGTCGCAAAATAGATTAATCCAACTCCAGCTTAACTCTTCTAGATATTGTTTTAGAAATTTAAGAAACAATTATTAATCTATCATTTTTATGTTGATATCTCCATACGCTCAAGTCAAAAGAACTAACATGCCAATTTCAGACGTGTATAATCACAAACAATTCAACTAAATAAATAAAATATTATTTAGCTAATGCACATATTAATGTAATTGTAAAATAGAGAGACAATAAATTATATGGTGAAGAAATTTAAGAACTCGAGATGAAATTGTTTACAACTTATAGAGTTGTAGTTTTAAGTAAGTGCAAAATGTATAATCTATATAATAATAGAGTACAATTCCTGTCCTCAAATAAAATGGATTTTTATCAACAAATCGGTTTAAATTGAGAATCCTTAATAAAACTAAAAGTACTTGTCTTTCTCTTTCTACTTTTTCTATTTTTATTGAAAGGATTTTGCAAGAAGAGATTCTCTAACGTTATAGGATAAGGTTAAACTACACTAATATATTGGTACATGAAATATATATATATATATATAATATATATTTCATAATACTTTCTTTTTTTCAAATTTATTCAACACGTTTTCTCCTTAATATTGATGTCATCATTGGTTACACAATTAGTAGAAGATTTTTGTTTTTTCCTATAACAAATAACTCTGTTTTAACTTCATCCAAATTTTTTAAATATTTAAAAAATGTGTTATAATGAGTTGCAAAATAAATTAATCCAAGTACATATAACTCTTTTCAATAGGGTTTTAAAAAATTGTGAAACAATTACTAATCTATCATTTATATTCGGTTGAGCATCTATTTATATTAAATAACTATTCGACAAGGTAGATAGTGTTTTAAAATAGAGTTATCTCAAGCAACTATTACTCTATTCTTTAATGCATAAAATCTTATGAAACAAGTGTGAGAAAATTGACAAATTGTGCATTATTAACTAAAATGACCTTCCCATAATTATCTCGATCTTATCGATTTATTTATTAGCTCTCATTTTAGTTGACATGCTTTTGTTGGAGTGTATTTTACAGGTTTTCACTTTCCTTAACCCGAGATGTACACAAATGTACTTGTTATAAAATCCCAATGTGTCATACACAAGAACTCAAATTGAATTTTATGCGGCCAATATGTTAAGGGATATTTTGTCTTTGGATTGCCCTCTAAGGTCTTCACTAATGATCTAAGAAATGTACTATATTTTCGCATGAGAAGTATAAATAGGAAGATCTCGAATTAAAGGTTAGGAATGCAAGAGGCAATAATTGAAGTGAAACCCTTATTAAAATTTAAGTTAATAATTTTTCTCCATCAAATAGATAAAAAAATTACGTACATCTTAAAATTTTCGAAGGATCATAATAAATCACTAATTTAGAGAAATTGGTATATAAAAGTAATAAAAATATCTTACAAAAATATAAAATAAGGAAAAGTAATAATTCATGGATGGAGAGAATTAATCTAAGGTAGTTTCCATGGTTTTGTGAAGAGTGGTATTTAGACCAAGCCTACTAATTTTTCCATAAACAAGAGAAATTTCCTTGAAATATTAGGAATAGAGAATCAACATTCATTTCGTGTCAATTATACTTGCCTTTACTAGCTACACTAGTGACATTGTTAAAAATAGACGAACCTTTTTTTGAGAAAAAATACACGTTTGTGTTATCTAGAGCTACATTAGAGAATGAGTAACAATACTAACAAAATTGTATGAGTTTAAGATGATGCATATTTATTTTTAATTGGAAAAATATTAAAGTAAATTTTTATGTGTATGCATGGAATTTATATTACTTTATAATAATATCAATGAATGTGTCAATTAATATAGACTTGAGTTAAAAACTTTTAATGTTGAGTTCCATAATAATTAAAAATATTGAAAATATTTAGACATAAACACCCCCTTATTGCTAGTGCCCCCGATTTCTAGTGCCTTAAGAAGTTCCCTAGTTTTCCTAGAATTTAATCCCCCTTATAAACAGGAAATTTAGTTTTTCTAACTAGTTAAGGTTATATTTTGATAGTGCAAGATCTTTGGAGGTCCTAGTGCAATAATAAACCAAAATATAAACAATTGAAAACTCCAGAATACTTATCACTACAAAATACAATTTATATATTGAGTGCTTAAAGGAATTGAAATAGTAACAATTCCCTTTTTTTCCTTTTGTGTTATTCTTGACGCTTTTTCATATGGATGCATTTGATCTCATTGTGACTTTATATATATAGGAATCTCATATATTGAATTTAGAGCCTAGTGGCGAGGAAAAGATGATCCGCAGCTTGAAAGAATCCTAAATAAAGGAAATGATACCCAAAAGGTTGAGAAAGTGTGACCATTATAGAACGATCGGTTATGGAATACAATCATGTAGTGCACGACAAAAATGAAAAATAGTATTTAAAAAGGGCGGGGGAGTTTAGTGTGTATGGAAAGGGAAAGTGGAGTTGGTTTTGTCTAGTGGCGTCAAGGATGGGGAAAGGATTGCTTATATTAATTTTGAATTTATTGTATCTACCCACTAACTTCCACCTTAGCCAACTAGGGCTCCACGCAATTTTTTTTTATAGTAAGTTTTAAAGGTGAATTCAATGTTTCCTCCACTATTTTTTCCTTTGATGTTTGGTCATTTTGTGTCTTGCTTGGCGTGAAGGAGATGTGGGCTCCTATTGATTGTATTTTTTTCATTATTGGCTGGAGGTGGGTGGAATTGATGGCCACCTGCCATTTCTTCATTATTGTTTCACTAAACATGCTTTGACGTGTTTCAGTGGTCCTTCACACACCTTTTCTATTTCTGGCCGCATGTTTATGGATCATTGTCCCCCTATTACTCCACCTTGTCTCTTGTTTGTAGCCTGAAAAATGCCCCTCCTAGTGCTAGTTGCGTGAGTGATGGAAAAGGCATTTGAATAGTCCATTTTGCAGTCCCTTTGTGTTTATCCTGCAAAATGGCACTCCTGAGACCACATTTCCTGAGGCATTTTGTCAAGCAAAGTGTACCTGACTTGTGGCTACTTACACATTTTACATACCTGGCCTCTTGGATCCTATGCCTACAACTAAGTAGAAAACATTTTCCTTTATGCTTTTGGATTTTCGTACCGTGCTCCAACCGCTTCCATTTGACGCAACTGGGAGGATGTTTGCATGGTTATGGAGCTTGGATTTACCGCCCCCTACGTAACGTGTATTTAATGTTCATGGACCTTTATTAATAAACTCATTGGATTTTTTATTGTTGTCATGGCTGTCCTTGAGCCATAACCCTTTCGTGAGATGTCACTTGAAAAATGGAACTCCTTCCCTGTGCTAAGCATGGATGGTAATGGAGTTCAAGCGCCCAGCCAGTAGAAGAGAGGTGATTTGACTTGAAGAGTGTTTTTGCTAGTCTTTGAGGTGTCCATGTGACTTGTTGAAGCTAGAGAAATAGGAAAGATAATCCTACTCATTGCTACATTTTCTAGATTTAAAAATATCATGAAATGGAACCTCCTTTTCCTGAATTTGGGTTTTCTTTTCTACTTTTTTTGTGGGTTTGTATGCCTTGTGGAAAATATCTCCCCTCCTCTTGTAATCTTCTTGTTTTGGCTTTAATCATTCTCAGTGTTAAAGTGGATATCATAGATTTATTGTCCTCTTATGCCAACTGTTGTGTGTTCATGTTTGAATGATCAACCTTCTACCTTTATTAGCTGCATTTTTGGGTTTGAGTATCAATTTGTTCATGCTTTTTATAACTATTTTTTTGTGTGTGAAGGAAAGGCTGTTGTATTGAAAAACCTCTTTCTTTTGTTACGATTTTGTCAATTTTAGATTAGATTTCTTCCTGACAATCAGTTTGCTCTTTTTTTGTGAACTTTTAGATCTAGTTATTCAAGTAGTCACCTTATCAGATAATGTCTCTTCTAGGTGTGCGAGTTGTATTTATCATCTAGGTTTATGACCCCCTTTCCCTTCTTTGTTTTTCCTTAAATAAATTGGATTAGTGGAATCAAGTCCAGTGTAGCTTTACCTTTCGTTTATGGTATGTTGAGCAGTTCACACAGTATGACAACCTTGCCTTAGCAAATAATTACTAGATGGAACCCAATCCTGGTTGACTATCATTTGATGGACACTTAATCACCCTTTTGGATTATGTCAACAATCTCGTAATGTTAGTGTTTCTTTGGTGTTGCCCAACCTTGGAGTGTTATGGTTGTCGAGGTCTGTTAGGCCTCCATGTTCTCTTTTCTCAAACCAATTAAATGTTCCCTTCGAACTATCCCGTAGGTTTGAAAACATTTATGTGTGGTTGACTTATGTGGTTAGATTTATGCTTGGAGGGTGTATCTTGGCTAAGGTACTCATATTACTAGTTGCCTTGCACCTTGAGTATTTATCCAAAATTGTGTATGATGCTAAACGTATATCCTAATTGCCTATTGATCATTGGTGTAGGTACAAAATGTCTAAGGTTTTATTGAATGATTGTGAAATTCCTTGGAGTCAATGGATGAAACTAGTATTATTTTCCTTCCATTTAAAAAAATGTTGAGTGGTATTCGTGTATTAGATTTCCATCATATAATCTATATGATTACATGATTAAAATTTTAATACACTCGACCTTTTGTGTTAACCTTTGAATCCTATGTTTGATCATCGATTAAGCTGTTCAATTTTGTCATTTCAGAAATTTAGTATCATAGCTTGTGATTTTGGTACCTTTTTATGAATTTAGATTGTTGGTTTGAATATCAGTTCTCAATCTTATAACCTAATTGTTTATTCGATGGAAATCTTGTTACACTAGATTGTTGTTTCTAACTTATCAGGCCAATGGTCCCTTCTCAAATGATTGTTAAATTTTTGTTGCTTTTGAGACAATGTTCATAACTGAATTATAAGGATTTCTTCTTAGATTGGCATGGTGGATTTTTATTTATCTTAAGGGGTTGTTATTATTTAGAGCTTTGATCCAATTCTTGGAATAACATGTCTCCTTTCTTTATATTGTTAGATAGTAGCTTATTGTTGCGTTGTGTAGTCTTATCTTGCTCGGTTTTCATGAACTGAATGAGGTTAATAATTGTCATGCGAGAGGGCTTGTGCGAGTAGATGAGGGAAAGACTTGTAGAATATTGCATCAAACTTGGTTGTGAAGTTATTTTGTACGAATACTTTTATGTTGTAAAAATATGGAATGGGTTATGTGGGGAATTTAGAAGAAAACTAGTGCCTTAGTATTATGTGTTGTGGAGTAATGTTGTCGTAACTATTGAAACTTTGGCTGTTTTGTTATCATGGAAAATATAAAAGTTGATTACTGCATGGTTATGGGTGATTCTAATGTATTATATAAATTATAAGAATAGTTTAGCGTGGTGTGACCAATGTTATTACTCTCTTGTTCCCTAGTCATGGTTCCATAGAGTTGGTTTGTCCCTTTGGGTTGTGCGTTGTGTTGGAAAGAATTGATGTAACCATCTATAATTTTCACAAACAAGTAATGGCAAACTTTGCTCTTGAGATAAAATGTTGTGTTGTAAACCCTTCTAAGACATAGTAACAATGTAATTCTAAGTATTATTAAATCATTAGAAGACCCTTATATAATTTATAAAAGTTAAACTTATAATATATATATATATATATATATATATATATACATATACACACACATATATATATATATACATATACATACATGTGTGTGTGTGTGTGTGTGTCATGTGTGTGTGTGTGTGTGTGTGTGTGTGATCTACTTGATAACATTTGAGCCCTTAAGTGATCAAAGAGGAAAATATCTTTTGTAATAAAAATATATATACCTTATTTTTCCCCAAGCTTAACTAATCAACATTATCCTTTTATGGTGAATTCTTAAATGATCATACGGTGAAATCAATGATTATTTTTTTGGAGATAATAGGGTTATATAAGTAGGAGAGAAATTGATAAAGAAACCCTTTAATCTATCTCAATCATTTGAAATATTAATCTGTATTCATTTTTCAAACTTAATCAAACAAAATTTAAATGAAACTTTTAACAAATCTTGATAAATTCTTAGCCTCAATAAAAGATTGGTTAATAACCAATGAGACCTTGAAGCTGAATTATTTTTGACTTATTTCTCTTAACCCTTGCCTTGGTTCATTGTAATCTTTCTTAAGTAATGTTAAACTTTTGATCCTTGCACAAAGAAGATTATTGTTCCAAACCTAAAATGGTACTTTCCCTCAATTGGAGCTTGTGCTTGTCACCTGTGCAATGGAGGTGTGGATCAAGTTTCAGTGGCTTGAGTATGATTAATTAACCTTGTGAGAAATGGAAAATGTTCTTAAATCAACGAATTAAGCAAGTTCTTGTCATATTATAGTTAATCATCCTTCAGAAAACTTGATCTTAAGCTAATTAGTCAATAGTAAACAAGAAGGAAGTTCAAATTTGCAAGAAGAATTGTACGAATCAAAATATAAATCTTCTAGATCGTAATAAAACTTTGAAAGACGTTTTTAGTAGATAAATAACCTTCAAAGATTTTACTCGTGGATGTCCTTAATTGTAAGTGTATTTCATGGTTGGTCTATTATGTTGTGCCTTGTTGAAGAGTAAAGTGAACTGCTCGTAATGGGTTTTGTATGATTCCTTGTTGCCTATATCATCTATGTTGTGTCTAGCTTGTCGAGAGTTGGCGGTAGCCCTTCGTCACTTGCATCATCGTGTAAAATCCAAGTAAGTCAAAAAGAAAGTTATCCTAGTTTTTGGTGTTGTATTTGTTTGTTTTTTAGTGTGCGTTACAAATTGACACTCAATCCTATTTTGTAATAGCTAATCTTGTTATGGGGTCAAGAATGGAGAAACGATGTCAGGTAAAACACCACAAATCAATTTTAAATAACAGAAATATATAAAAAAACACACCAAAAACGTGTTTTAAAAACAACATATCACATAGAAATACTTAGCACTTTGCCACTAAACATCATTTTTGTGTTGTTATCTCCATACACTCGAGTAAAAAAAACTAACAATTTTAAATATGTACAGTAACAAACAATCCAACAAAATAAATATAATATAAATTAGCTAATGCATATATTAATGTAATTGTGAAGAAATTTAAGAATTGTGAAATAAAGTTGTTTGCGACTTGCCTAAAATCTACAATTTATAGAGTTCTAGTTTCAAATAAGTGTAAAAATCTGCAATCCATATAATAGTAAAAGTACAATACCCGTCGTCAAACAGAATCAATCCATTAATAAATGCGTCGAAATTGAGAATCCTTAATAAAACTAAACTACTCTCTTTCTCTTTTTATTTTTTCTTTTATTATTGAAAACATTTGACTACACGAGAATCTATAATACGAAAGAATAAGATTAAATTACAGTTATATGTTGGTACGGTTATATGTTGGAAGAATATATGGATGCATTCGATAATGCATAAAATCTTCCTATCAACATATTACCTTGAGAGGAAAAGAATATTTAGTACAGCCTACATTCTAACTGTATCCAGATGATACCACTAACTAAACCACCGTAATCTTTCTTAAATACATAATTTCAATCAATAAACCATTAATCTATCGTAACACTCGTCTTTCTATATATATATATATATATATGCTTGTAAACATTGACAACATTTATGATCGTTAATTAAAAGATTTGGGAAGAAAAAGATTACCTGTAAACTTGCGATAGCTTAATCGATCCCACCTTTTTACTCGCTTGATTATGCAAAGAACAATGGCGGGGCAATTCTCCTTTGGCGAGAACCGAAGAGAAACCAAGCTATTACAGATTGAAGTCATGAACGATACCTGCCAAAGAAGAATTCCCCTGTTACGTTTCCTCCAACTTTTTGTTACATTTCTGAAGCGTCACGGTGTTACACGGCTTGCAAAAAGCCATTATACAAGAGGTGTAAAAGTATATCCACTATATGCCAATGTACACCAGAATATGGTACAATACTCTGAAGCTTTCCTACAAAAGGATAAAGATTGCAAGGTGTCGTGGGTAATGTTTTTAACTCGTAGAATATATACAATGTTTTCACATAAATAGGGAAAAGTATTTGAGGTTCGGAAGGATTTCCTTTTCACAAATTTACTAAAAGTTTTTAAAAAGAATTTGGATTATTTTGAATCGACTAATGGATTATTTTGAATCGACTAAAGTTCTTATAGAGAATTTCGAGCCACTACATCTCAATTCTTAAAATGAATGATTTATCTGAATTCGGTTTTTATTTAAGAAAGGTAATATTATTCTTCTCTAAAGTTGTTGACTACATTATTATTTGATGAGTAGTATGCACACATTGGGCACTAGATTACATAGATTATCGGCATCTCTGCTTATATTTCAGAGGAAGTATATAGCGGATTAACAATTACGTATAAGTGTATAACTAAAGTAGTGATCACCTTTTGCCTAAGCAGATACGAGTATATAGTGGATTAAGGATTACTTGTAAGTGTACAACTAAACTAGTGCATGATGTTGGCCTCAACCATTACGACTCTCCGTGTCGGCTATCTCCAAGCCCTACACTCAGCAAGACTTGATCCCTGGTGGACTCATTAAAAACCTAACAACATCACCAATAGACCAAGGGCCCTTCAATGTTGAGTACATTATTTTAAATACGTGTTAAATAAAGTTTATATCAAATAAATCTAACTTTATGTTGATGGGTTTATATTATTTTTTAATTTATTATTTTGCTTAGTTTTGTTAGAAAACCCATTTCTAAATAGTATTTATTTAAAACATTAATACATAAAACATGATTTTCCAAAGTCATCTTACCCTCGACTCATTATTTCCTTCTTCTCCATGGAGCATACTACTACCATGTGGCAATATCTTGGTTTTTGAAGTTCCATTAAATATTATAACATGATAATTGGTGGTAAATGTTGATGAAGTGGATAAATAAGACATATAATGAATATGTGACGTTGGAAAAAGATGACGCCACTCACGATGACGACGACGAAGACGACGCCACACCACCATCATTCGACTCGAAAATGCGAATTTTATTTGTTTATTTATTTATTTTTGAAGGTGTAAGAGGATCAAGATTTAAGAGGACAAATTTATAATTGTTGTATACTTGAATCGGGTCTCTTGCCATAGCGTCAAGGACTGGACGCTGGAAAAAGAATCTAACTATGTCACTAAGAGCCTCCCTAAAGTGCCTCTTGGCACTAGCGTTGTTGCCAAAGTTCGACGTCATGAGCCAGTTATTATCCAAGGGTCATGATCGCAATTTTACAAACGAATATTAAGGAGGGAGAAATTACGTTAGTTCTAGATGTAAAATGGCTCATCTCAAAACCAAAAGGGTCCAAGAGATTAATGGTAGGATCGAATGCACATCTATGCCCATGGCAGGTGCATAATTACCCAACCTCAACAACCAAGGTTTAAAACCTGATGCTGGCTGATATACCTATTCGTTTCCATCTAATAAAAGAAAACTTCCTCTCACATTTATAGAGGAATAATTACAACTTTAAAAGACAATCAGAGATGTTACCAAAACTTGAAATTATTTAGCTCTTTATATGGGTATTGCATGCGGAATCCCCACCTCCACAATAAGAGAAACCGAAGATATATAAATATAACCAAATTTCCAAATTTTAAGTGATTTATAAATATAACCAAAAACTTCATTGAGTTAATCGATACGCTTGGACAAAAATTGGAATGTGACAAAAGGAACATAAGTTTTATTGGCGGGAAAGGCACTCAAATTTTGGTTTGAAAAAGCGGTGGAGGTGGGTGGCTATAATGGCCACCTGCCATAGTAATTTAACACCCTCATCCTTGGCATGCACGCCTCTCCAACCGTCCTCATAAAACATTGATTTCACTTTATTTTGGCAAAACAATCCTCTTACCAAATCGGCCTGCTGTTGGATGCTGTCCCGGCCGCGTGGAAAGCAGTATGGTGGTTGAAGATGAAGTTATGGCGCGTGAGAAGACTGGTTTCCTTCCTTTTTTTTTTTTTTTGCAGTCATTTTCATTGCTTTCTCTTTGCATTTTTTGCAAATCTAATATCATATTAGTCGGCCTGCTATTTTTAATTTCTCCTGAGCCACGCAGGTGAAGCCAAAGACCAGGAAAGAGGCATGAAGACCCGTTTTAATCGGCCTGGCCGCGTGGATAGGGGAGGGAGGTCGTAGTCGAAGCTACAGGCGAGAAGGAACAGACTGGAGATTTGTTCTAACGGGTCCTGGCCACGCGTGCAGCAAAAAGGAAGGTTGTAGACGGTGGGGGCGAGTTACCTCCACTTTCATTGGGTGCTGCAAGGTGTGTGCTTGGCGGGGAGTGCTCCCGGCGTGAGTCCTGGCCGCGGCCTGTACAGAAGTCGGCCAGGCAGCGGAGATAACACAAACGCCCTCCCCTTTTTAAACACCTACATCAAGCAGGTTGTCCAACTACGTTGTTATCTGTTCAGTATTGAATGCATCCTCAAATTCGGGGTTCTCCTTCGTGAGATTTTTATCAGAATCGATTGGGGAACAGTGAACGTGTTGCCCGGAGGACCAGATGATATAAAATGCATTGATTCTCTAATGAGGCCTTACTTATTTTAAAACACAGCCCGTGGGAAGAAGATCTCATAGAGGTGGGTCTGTATCAAATCAGAAACAAAGTGCAGAAGCACAGTCTTAATACTCGAGGATCAAACGAGATATAATCATTGCTTTAACTGTTTTATTTTTTAGGAATGTATGAGTTCAGGTATATTTTAGCACCGTTTGCTTTGCATAGGAGACCAGTGCAAACGTAGGTTAATTTGCAGGCCTGTTACGGCCATACCATAGGTTTGTTTTAAATATATATATATAGTGTACTTTGTTAATATGTATAAGAATATAATCAGTATATTGGTATGTTACAAATTTCTAACAGTAATTCCATTAAGTTCAATAATGCCTTAATATGAATTATATTCAAAATATCTGTTTTCCTTATTATTGAAATATGGGAATGGAGCTAAATAAGCTTAGGAATTTTACAATAACATTTCTTTCTACATATTTTAATAGGAACATTTGTATGAAATTTCAAATAGGTTTGATTTCCTTTCACCTACAAATTTGCAAGAAATTTCACAACGAATCCTTAAATGAAGAAAAACATAATAGAGCTAGAGCATAGATTTCCTTATTGGCGTATTTAAATCTATTGAAACTTAAGTCTTTTATCAACAAAGCAAGAGATAATGCACTATTTTTTTTTTTTTTTTTCACTTCTCAATACATCTTTTTTTTTTTTTTTTTAAAACAACAAAATGAAATCTAGTATGTATATTTTCTTGTAATTTTTTTCCTAACATTCCACTAAAGAGACCTACAATATTTCCATTAAGTTTTAAACAAGATCTACCAACATTTCAACAAGATCAATACATTTATAAGAGGTTCCAAGACAAGTTAAAAGAGAATGAATGGATTGTCTTTCTTGCAACTTTAAATTCCATCCCCATTACAAGCTTACAAATGAAGTTCAAAAACAACTTTCCTTCAACATTTTGTTACAACATTTTCTACTTCATGTGGAACAAATTTACAATAATAGAGGCTAAAGGAAACAAAGCAATATTACATTTTTCCTCCACTCAAGGTGGGTAAATACATGGTGTTTTTACATTGTCAACAACAAGGTCCCAATGCTCCAAATATCCACAAGGTGGCTCCTCCATAGTTTCGCTTGATTCACAACAAAATAAGGGGAGAGGCAACGCTCTCCTCCCAACCAAAATACCCAATGGAGAAGAGAAGCCATCCTCTCCATTGGCCCCCGAGCCCCAACTACATCACAATGGGAGAGAATCCAACTCATGGCAACTACAAGCTTCCACATAACAAACATAACATTTCACATGCATTCCAAATTCCTTCAAAACAAGAGAATCAACCATCACAACAAGAGGGAAAACAATCTCAACAATAAGTCACAAGGCTTACCAAGAAAGCCACAAGAGTAAGACATATGGGGAGGCCACTTATGCCTCCCAATGGGAATGGGTGCCACCTAAAAGCCTCCAATGCAAATACAATACCCCTAACAACTCTTATGCCTCCCTCAAGTACCCCTTATCCCTCCATTCACTCTTATGCCTCCCTCAACTCTTATGGCTCCCTCAAAGTAAAACAAGAAGAAATGCAAGCATTTCTCTTACAAGGTGGACACCCAACCCAAGCTCCCTCCTCAAGCACATGATCTCTTATGCCTCCCTCAATTAAGCTCCCCATAGTCTCCTCTCACTCCCAACTTAGGCATTCTACCCATTCCCAACAAGCATTTCAAACAACAACATTCAATACAACATAAATATACATTCACATAATAAAAAGGAAACAAAATGCAAAAGAAAGGGGAAGCTCCTACCTTTCCATGGTAGAGCTTGCTCCAAGTATGAAGTCTCAAATCCCTCCAAGACCAAGCAAGCATCCACAAGCTCCCACTAAATTCTCACAAGTATCATCAAGTTCCAAAAATCCACAAACTCCTTCCAATTCCTCTCCTCTCCAAAATACACAAGACTAAAAATGAAACTTCCAACCCCCAAAACAAACAAGAGGATCAAATATATAGAAAAAAGAGAGGGAGGGGTGATGTGGCTCCAAGTAGGATGCCACCTCCTTTTCCCTCCACTCCACATCATTTGGTCAACATCAAATCCCAAAGCACCATTAATAAGTGGTTGAAAGAAAGGCAAGCACCTTACACATTTCAACTAAGCCTACTCCCCCCCAAAGGAAAAAATTAAATTTGAAAGAAAGTGCAATTAATATTTTACCCCTTTTATCCCCCCAAAACACCTAAAAGACCCTAAATTTGGCCTTCCAACCCATAGGTAGGGTTGGTATGGGGTTTTAGGAGGTGTGGGACAAGTTTGACTTGTCCCACAAGCTTTGAAATTTGGCCTCCAAGGCCAAATTCGAGTTTCCCAAGTGGGGTAGAGTGTGCTACACTCAAACTCAAACACACATCAATCCACACAAAATCCCAAGTAAATCAAGGTTAATAAATGAACTCTCTTAGGTCACATCTTTTAATTAGTTTAGGACAATTTCACATTAACTTAATTAACCCACTACAACCCATGGCTAACAAAGGGGTAACTCCAAACCAAAGAATAAGAATAATAGCACAAGTAAAATTTCACTTACTAAGAGCAACACATACTAACATAATAAAAGGAAAAATTAAAACAAAACAACACATGATCCCTAGGTCACAATTTTCCCTTTACCAGATAATTCTAACACACACACAATTTACTTGTTGCCATGGTGACCTTAGCTGGATTCCTCTCGAATCCCGATGTGGTTGGTCTCCACTCCCCAATGTTGTTGTGAATATAGTATACCTGCAGAACAGAGAATACCTCCTTCAGCCTGTTGGCCGCATTAAAACATTCATGCCAATTATACAATATAATCTAAAATAAACGACACATGATTTACTATCATCTATGCAAGTACGATATCACTAATACTTTCTAACACATTTCTATTCCATATTTCATTTATGTCAAAATGATCATCACATTAGTCCAATTATCAAGTTCTACTCAAAATGATTAAACATATCACATGTCATAATTAAGATAAATAACTCTGTCAAAATATACAAATATCGTCATCAAATGTCCACCAGTAAACTATATGCATCATATAAAGATCGAATCAATAACAGTCCAATGTCTATGATATCTACTAGCATGCTAAAACAAGAAGTCATAATAATCCATAAGTGAAGTAATCAGTCTCGAAAATGACAAAACAAAATGAGGTCGAAGGGAAGTGGGCACTACAAAATATGTCGATTTTTTTATTTCATGTATTTCTTTAATGTCGGTTTTTGTATTTCATGTATTCCTTTAATGTTACTATTTTTGGAAAAAAATGGGCGGAAACGAGAATGAGAACAATAAGGCAAGTGAGCAAGAGGTTTTGTTTTAAAATCAAGTGGGTGCTCAAGGTGGGGGGGCTTGTAGCGGAGGCACAGATCTGTACACATAGGTCATGGGCTAAACGTGCAGTAGGAAGGAGTTTGGAAACTCCTTTCTCTCCTCCTCTGACCATGATTTGGAAGCAGGAGGAGCTGACCCTATTTCGCTAGAGTATTTGGTGAAATGGGAAAACACAAGATATGGGATCTCACTAGTTGGTAGGTTTCTTTGGTATTAGGCCTAATGTAGAACCCCCAGTCGAGCTTGGCCAAGAAGAAAATGGGCTCTGAGGGGTGGAATCTCGGTTGTGGCCATCTCTAATCAATCTTTCCTATTCCAGTTCGTCGAGAGTAGGAATTTCTCTTTGTCGTAAATGGTGGACCACAGGCCCTATAGGAAGACGATGTTGCATTTGGATAAATGAAGACTTGTGTTGGATATGAATTTTTTTAACCCAATGCTTACCCTATCTGGGTGAGGCTTCCTAACTTGGCCCTCAAGTTTTGGGAAGTTGAAGTGTTGCAAGGGATTTCCAAAGCCATTGGAGATCTGTTGGTCATTGATCCAATGACTCTTTTCAGGATGAGGATGATATCCACTAGATTCTGTGTCAATGTTCCTCGGGGAAAAATATTCCTTCTTCCATTTTCCTTTGTTCGTCCCATGGGGCTATGGAACAAGAGATTCAATATGATCAATCCCTTGTGTTTTGTTTTAAGTGTAGATCTATAGGACATGGGTCTTTTTCTTGCAAGGGTATGAATTTTGATTGGTGTTTGAAATCATTTGCTTGTGCTGAGAACTATCCATCTTCTTCTAACATTGTTCCCATGTCCCCTAAGGGCAGCGATTCAAAAAATGGTGAGTTGGACTTTGTTAATGTTGCACTATGGTAGTGGATGGGGTTGGTGAGACTTCCTATCTCGCTACCCAAGATCATTCTAAGGAGAAGTCAACAGATAAGTTGGAACCCCTTCCCGAGCCCTCAAATTTGGAAGGCATTAGTGAGGAGGATGAGTCCGTGAAAGAACGAAAGATGAGGAAAGGGAAAGCAACACATCAAAGGTTTCTTCAGAGTCTCTTATTGAGGTTATCCTTGATTCGACTAAGATTCTCCTTGAAAGAGAGGTCTCGTATGAGGAGGAGTTATGGGTGTATTAAGAAAGGCATTATAGAGCGCTGAATTCTCATAACAAATATGATAACACCAAACATGTTGTTTTAAATTTGTCTATGACGGATACCTCATTGGGTGAGTTGGAGGTGGTTTTGGAGTTCAAAAAGGAGTTTAATGTAAAGCCCTAAAATTCTAAGTCTTTTTTAAATCCAAATTCCCTCAAGGTTTTGGATTTCTAGGAGGGAGAGAAATACAAATCTTACATCAAGGAGACTTTTGGGTGCGTTGATGATCAAGATACGGGGTGGCACATGGTGCTACCCAGAAGGGTTAAGCAGTGACTATTTACAAACTGTTTTCCATCTTGGAGGAGGGTTTGTCTCTTCCTTTTTATCTTTTTGGGCCTGGTCCTTTGTCGAGTAAAGTTTGTTTAACTCTTTTTCTGGTCCTATTCCTCTTTTCTGTCTGTTGTTTGGTGTTCTCATGTATTATCTTTTTTCTTAGGCCCCTGTGAGCATTAATCCCATTTTTTTGCCATATCTGCTAAAAAAACTCGAACAATAAACTTGGTCCACATATTAACATCATGTGCCTTCATATTCGATATATTCTCAACCTATGAAATTATCATTTCCTTTCTTCTTTAAGAAACAAAATGAATTCATGTTTCCTAATGTAATTCTCAAAAAACCACATTTCCTATTCATTTAGTTTATTATTTATATTCTTAATGAGATTATTGTTAATTATTTTAATATTGTGAAGAAATCAAGTAAAAAAATGTACAATAATAGTAATAGATTTGAATCATTTTTATTAACAACTATTTATTTGTGTCATTTAAATTGAGCATTTTATTTCAAATATTTATATTTACTCATATTCTTTATCGAGAGAAACATAATTAGTCTCTTGTAACACCCATGATTTTGGCACACAAATACGACAATAAAAACAATGGAATAAATTTATATTTTTACTTACAATGCTTGATACATGAAAACACAAGGGATTGCTTATGAAAATGTATATTCATGAGACATTTGCAAAAATGTTAACCCACATAGGTAACATGAAACGCACATTAAACACATCAAGGCACATTTTCCCAAATGACAAGGCATAGTATGATAATTCCACATTTATATGATTATGATTCTGTTTATTATAGATTAGAGTTTTGGATTTCTATCACAATTTAGATATTGATAGATGGACATTGTTATTTTGATTAGTTAATTTATAGACAGTATGGATGTTAGACTTATGACATGATTTATAGGATGGATTATATGCATATTTGGATATATCAAATTGTTGATTTTGAGCTTATATTGGACTAATGCATTTATTTCGATAATTATATGATGTTAGATGATGTATTTGATGTCGTGATCTTATTGCTAGTTGATAAAGTAATGAAATTGAAATAATTGGAATTGTGAATGATGGAAAATTACTTGTCTTGGTTTAAGTTGCGATAATTGATTATATGTATATGCATGTATTTTTATTATTTCGATGTTGTTAATATGGCCACGAGGCCAAAAAGGTATTGTCTTGACTTTTGCAGGTGTTTCACAACACAATAAACCAAAGGGGATAGGAGACCAACAGTGAGAAGAATATGGAGTATTGGCAATAGGTCACCATGGCAACACATGTATTCATATGTTGTTTGTTGTTGTAGTTTGTTAGGAGGTCCCCATTGGGGTGACCTCAAAAGTGACCTTGGGAATGTTTGTAATTTTGTCTTGTTGATTTTATTTAATTGTGAGTTATTGTATTTTTATTTGCATGTGGAGTCACTTTTATTAATTGTGTTTAGCACCCCTCTTAAGTTAATTTAAAAGTGTTTATCTAGTGCTAATTAGGATGTGACAAAAGGGGGGAAATAAATGTGAGTTGGTAGCCTTAATGTGTGTTGGCTTGGAATGAATTTAATTTGTTTTGGGTAGTGTGTACTCAATCTTCCTTGTGAAATTCGGATTTTGACCTTCTAGGCTATTTTGGAGACTTGTGGGACAAGCTAAGCTTGTCCCACCTTTTAAAGTCACCCACCCACCTAGCCTATGATGTGAGGGACTTATTTTAGGTCCTATTTTTGTTTTAATGAAGGAAAAGGGAAATTAATTGCACTTTTCTTACATGGGTAATTAATTTTTCCTTAAGGGGTGTGGGTTGGGTTGAGTGTGTAAGAGGGTGGTCTTTTCCCCAACACCAATTTATTATGCTTTGGGGTATGGGTTTGACCTTGGTGATGTGGGATGGAGAAGAAATGATGTGGCATCCTACATGGAGCCACATCATCTCCCTCTCCCTCTTTTCTATTTATTGGAATTTTTGTGAAGTTTTGGGGTTACTTGCTTGGTTTTGGCTCTCTCATTTTGGAATGCTTGCTTTTTGGAGTGCTTGTTGGAGTTGAAGATTTCTTGGAATTTCTTGAGCTTGGAGGATTTTGGACTTTCTTGTGGAGTGGATTCTTGTTATGGAAAGGTAGGGTCTTCACCCTTTTTTTCTTCTCTTTTCTTGTGTGTTTATGTGTTGAATGAATGTGTTTTTTGCTTGATGATGTTGTTGGGTAGTGAAATGTCCTTAGGATGTGTATGAGATAGTGAAATGGGGATGAAATTTTTTGGGAGGCATAAGAGTTTCTTTTGGGTATTTAGGAGGGAGTGGGTTGGGTGCCCCACCTTGTTCTCATCTTGTTATTTTGTTCATTGTGGGAGACATAAGAGAGAGGGAGGCATAAGAGTGAGGGAGGCATAAGAGATATATTTTATTTGTAGGGAGGCATAAGATATTTTGGGTTGATTGTGTTTTGGAGGTTTTTTGAGGTGGGCATCCAAACCCTTGGGAGGCACAAGGGTATCCCCATATTCCTTTCTCTACTTGGCTTGTTTTAGAGCCAATGTTTTTGGAAGTTTTGTGTTTAAAAATGAATGTTTTGTGGTTATTTTCTTGTGTGAATGTTGTTTGAAAGTAAATGTGGAAGCCTTGTATTTTGTTTCCATGGTTGTCAAATATTCCATATTGTCTCATTGTTGGGGCTTGAGGGCCAATGAGGAAGTAGGCTTCACTTCCTCATTGGAGTAATGGTTGGGTGGAGAGTGTTGCCTACTCCCCCATTTTTGGTTGTGTGTTTGATCTTGGAAGAAGGTGGAGTTTAGATGATGAAGGCTTCTTGTGCATTTGGAGAAAAATAATAATGACTCTCTTGTTATATTTTATCATGTTGTCTCCATTGTATATGGAGGGCTTGTAAACTTGTATTTGTTTAAAGTGAAGTTTTAGTTGTTTTATTATCAAAATGTAATCTTAGTTGATATTGTAAATGAAAGCAAAATTTTAAAATCATTTCATTACTTGTTGGAATGAGGGACTATAAGATTGTTAAATTGAATCAAGTTCATTGAAATGTGATTGAAAAGAAAACAACCTTGTTCTCATTTTAGTTGATTTATTGTCTTCAATAGGTGTGTTGTTCTTATTTTAAAACTATGGGAAATCTTGTTATAAGTTACTTGTGGGAATGGTTGAAACTTGTATTTTGTAAAAGAAAGAAATATTTATTCCTATTGTATTACTTGAAAGGCATATAGATAGCAAGTTAAATATATTTGTTCATCTTTTTGTATTGGTTGAAAGAAATTTCCAAAGGTTTCATTTTTACCTTTATATGTGTAGATGGAAAAGACTTAAAATTTTATTTGTTATTTACCTTGTCAATAAAATAGATTGATCCCTTTAAATTAGTAGAGTAAAGAAAATAACATGATTACCATTTAGACCATAGATTATTGATTATATAAATTTATTATTAAGTTATTATAAATTTATATTTAAACCCAAATATTAAATAAAGTAATAATAATAAGATGGAATTTGGATTGATTTAAACATCTTATAAATATTATCAAATTATAAAAGAAATTTTAAGTATAAGATTAAGATTAAGATTAGTTAATATATTAATAATATAAATTTTATTATTTATTTATAATAATATAATATTAATATATTAAATATATTATATATTGTATATAAATATATATAATATATATATATATATATATATATATATAAATATAAAATATTAAATAAAAAAAAAAAAAAAAAAATAATTTTTGTTGAAAACAAATGAGGCCACGGCTTTGTGTGTTTTTTTTTAGGGGAATGGTTGGGGGGGGTTGCTTGACCCCACCCCCCCCCCATATATATGGGATGGGGGGGTGGGGTCATGACCTCTCCCCCCCAAAAATACATTTAACTCTCTATTTATGTAACCCCAAAACTTTGGGTCATTTTATTCTTGTATCATTTTTTTCAATTTTTTACCTTTGATATGCCATAATAAATATATTCACCATATATATATATATATATATATACATTATATATACACACACACAACACACAACACAAACACAATTTATATATAATATATATTATATATATATATATATATATATATATATTTTACCATGTGTATATATATACACATCTTCCTATTTCACTAAAATAGGGTAAATACCCATATGCCCATTTGGGAAAATACAAAAATAATAAGATAAACAAAAATAAATAAATACATGCAAAACCCTAGAGAGGGTGTAAATAGAACAAGAAAAGAAAAGAAGAATGTGCATCCTTCCATGAGCTTGAGCTTTCCTCTCATGGCTTCCACCTCCTCCTCCACCAATCTAAAAAAAAAAAAAAAAAAAAATAAGTCAAAACAAAAGAAAAAAGAGATTTTCATAAGCATGTTTAGGGTTAGTTGGATCCCTAAATCTAAGGGCCCCAAATGAATCCATCCAATGGATGAGATTCATCCCTACAAAAAGTAGGTGGGAAGTGGGTGAGAGAAATTTCAAATTTAAAATGCATGGGTAGACTTTATTTTGGGGCCACTCAAGTATGTGTAGGGGGTGTTATTATTTTCTAACCCAAATGTTTTATTAGAGACCTTTTTATTTAATGCAAACTTTGACCCCTTTTGGGGTGTATAATAAAACTTTATTATTTAAATAACTAGACCACAATACCCTTGATATTAATTTGAGCAAGTTTAATTAAGGTTGAATTAAATTGTATTAAAACAAATGGTAGGGGAGCCTAAGTCTTGCTTTAGACTAATTAATTTATTAAATGGTATTGAGAGATTTTATTATTTTATTTAAAGGGGATCTAAGGGAAATTAATAATATTAATTTAATGTAATTTTAAAATGAGAAAGTGTGACCGTAAATTTTAACCTAGTGTTGCGAGTAGGTTTTAAAAAAAAATTATTCCATAATTTTTCTAGTTTGACCTATGGTTTGTCTTGGGTTTCATGTGGGTAAATTTGTGGGCGTTACACTTGGTATCATAGTCCATGGGTTCAAATCTTGGACCCTTGGGCACACTTGAAAACACATGAGACATGAACATTAAACCTAGCACAACTCTAAACCTAGAAAACAACATTGTATGATATTTGTATAATATATAAACTTAGAAAACTAAAATAAAACCTAGAATGATGAACTAACTCTCACCTTGGTCTATGCAGGAGGCATGGACCAGATGAGGGGTTCTTGCACGTAGACCTAGACTTGCCACCTCCAGATCAGGTTGTAGCAGCCATTTTACCTCAGATATTACAGATGCTACAGATGTTAATGCCATTATACATGGAGGATCCTTAGGAGGATGACCTACCAGACATGATAGAGAGCCATCATTAGAGGCTCATGCATCTCCTCACACATGATGAGCATAGGGTAGAGAAATCTCCATGTGGAGTCAGCTAGAGAGGATTCACCTCAAAGGGGACATGGAGATAGGATTTCAGACACACACGAGATATAGATCTCGAGAGCCCTAGGCCGAGGGAGGAGCATGTAGAGAGACCTAGGGGTTGATAGTCATCAGCTGTAGATCATATCAGGGAGATCCTGAAGCTACGCCCATCTCATTATTCTGGAGATACAGGTGGTTTTCAGAAGAGGGCTTTGGTTAGTGAGCTTGAGTGGGTGCTTCAAGATTTTCCCATGTACTAGCAACACTGAAAGCTGTCATGTTGATTCATCTTCGAGGGATGGAGCAGGTGTTTGTGGAGGACTAGGAGAAAAAGCTCCATGTAGACTCGAGATAGTTACTCAGAGCTCTTTGAGGAGTGGTTCAGAGGAGATAGATTTTATCTAGGAGGTTTATTCAGCAGAGGATAGATGAGTTCCATGACCTACGTCAGGCAATCCATGACAATAGTAGAGTATGAGAGTCAATTTATGGACTTACTTCAGTATGTCGACTATATGCAAGATGAGCAGGTCAGGATTCACAGGTTCATCAGGGGCTAAATTTGGATTTGGGAGGTGCGGTGCACATTCATTACCCATAGACCTTAGTAGAGGTCATTGAGAAGGCCTACATTACAAGAGAGACTAGGGGAAGACTCAGTAGGCCAGGGATAGAGTGTGGAGCCAAATCTAGCAGATGTAGGATAACAGGTCAAGGGGTCATCTCCTCCTCCTTGTGGTAGACATGGTTTTGTATAGTCTTCATTCAGGCCACCACAACAGCCACCTTAGCAGCAGCAGAACATAAATCAGACTCCCACCATTCGAGACCTCCACAAGATATTTGATGCTCAGAGGGGATGGAGTATGGGGCCTCCCCTAGGGGTCCCATTAGGACATAGGGTGCACCGAGAGCTCATTCAAGGAGCTCATCAACGAGTGACCCAATAGTCCATAGCTCAATCATCAAATCCACAACACACCACTAGAGTACTGAGTGTTGGAGCCACATCTCATTAGAGAGGACTAGGAAGTTGTTATGGATGTGGTGTTCTTGACATCATTGGAGAGAGTGCCCAAAAACCCTAGTAACAAGGGTAAGGCACTGATTTCAGAGCCTATATTTGGTGACATGGGACATAGCCATCGGATCTATGCAATGGTTGAGAACCACCAGGATGAGCATCGAGGCACTATGATGATAGAGACTACATGTAGCATTGGTGGTATTCCTACCTCTATTATTTTGTTTGATTCTGTTCATCGATTCTTTTATTACACCATCTTTAGTAGAAGCATTGCACAGGTGGTGGTATTAGACAAGGGCCTTAGTTGGGATGATGGATGGCTTAGGAGCCAAAATATCTATAGACTCCTTAGTTAAGGAGTGTGTAGTAGATTTGGGACCCTTCACCACTACCTCATATCTTTGTATCCTTCTTTGGGTTCGTATGGAGTCATCTTGGGCATGGATTGGTTATCTACATAGAGAGAGCTAGAGTGGATTATTACCATAAGACTATATCATGTATAGATGATTTGGGAGTTGAGTTAGTGATAGCTGGAGTTAGGAGACCCATTTCTATCCACACTATTTCCACTATGCAGCTTAAGTGCGGTGTGCACGACATGGGTGTCAGTTGTATGCTATTACTATTAGTGATAGGTCGAGGATGGGGCTAGTGGACCTTCACTTGATGATCCACCCCATCTTGTAGGAGTTTTTGATGTGTTTTCCTAGTGAGCTTCTGGGATGCCTCCCCCACGTGAGATAGATTTCCACATTGACTTGGTTCCAGAGAACCTATCTCACGCGCTCCTTATAGGATGACCACACCTGAGATTTGTGAGCTCAAGTTACAGCTTGAGGGCCTTCTTGAGAAAGGCCTAATCCATCCTAGTGTATCCCCTTGGGGTGCACCAGTGATTTTTGTTAAGAAGAAGGATGGATCCTTGTGGTTGTGTGTGGACTATAGACAACTGAACAAAGTAATGATCAAGAATCATTACCCCCTTCCTCGCATTGATGATTTGTTTGATCAGATGAAGGGGGCCACAATATTTTCTAAGATTGATCTTAAGTCTGATACCATCAGCTAGGATTGCAGAGAGGATATCCACAAGTCAGCTTTTTCACATGAGATATGGGCACTATGAGTTCACATTTATGCCTTTTGGTTTGAAAAATCCTAGCAGTTGTTCATGAGCTTGATGAATGGGGTGTTTAGAGATTTTTGGATCACTTTGTGCTCATATTTCTTGATGACATTCTGATATACTCACGTATGCATGAGGAGCACGAGGAGCACCTTCATTAGATTTTATAGTGTCTTCGTGAGTAGAAGATTTACTGGAACTTGGAGAAGTGTGCATTATTTTAGTCAAAGGTGCAATATTTGGGTCACATCATTTATGGGGAAGGTATCATAGTCATCCTTCCAAGATTAGAGCCATTATGGATTGGCCAACACCCACTAGTGTGACCAAGGTGCATAGTTTCATGGGTTTGGTAGGATACTACAGAGATTTGTTCAGGAATTTTCTCAGTTGTGCACCCCATCACTTCCCTTCAATGGAAAGGGAAGAAGTTAATTATGGTCAGATAGATGTGAGTAGGCCTTCAGGACAATGAAGGAATGCCTCATGAAAACACCTATTCTTGTAGTGCTAGACCCTCAGGGTGAGTTCTTCATTTACATAGATGCTTCTTTGGTAGACTAGGAGGTGTGTTGATGTAGGAGGGCCAGTGGTTTCTTTTGAGTCTCAAAAAATCAAGGATTATGAGCTCAATTATCCGACTCATGACCTTGAGCTTGTAGCATTTGTGCATGCCTTGGTTTGGTGGAGACATTTCCTTCTTGGTGAGATTTACACTCAGGACTAATCACTTGAGTCTTCACCACCTCTTCACACACCCAATCTCAATGCTCATCAATGTGTTGGATGGAGTTGCTTTGTGAGTATGACATGGAGATAGAGCATGTGAAGGGGAAGGAGAATGTGGTTATGAGATGCCCTGAGTAGGAAGAGACATGTGGTTATGGCTACTTCAATGGGTATAGATTTGTGGAGTAGGATTTTTGCAGCAGCTTCCTCACGACAACTTCTACCTTGCAGCCAGATCAGAGATTGAGTCTCAAAGGCCCCTTGAGGGAAATTTGATGGATTTTCATTAGAGGTAGATGGTCTTCTTAGACACAGAGGTTGGATATATGTTCCTAGAGATGGAGGCTTGAGACAGGATATTTTGACAGAGGCTCATCATGCACCTTATTCAGCCCATCCCAGGGGTGAAGAAGATGTATGCCACCTTGAGAAAATTGTACCATTGAGGGGACTACAAGAGATGTAGCTCAGTTTTTGTCACACATTTATTTAGAGTGTCAGAAGGTGAAGGCTAAACATCAACACCCAACTAGCCTTCTCTTCCCTCACACCATACCGAAGTGGAAATGGGACACCATTTCCATGGATTTCATAGTTGGGTTACCGACGTCGAGATACCACCATGATGCCATCATGGTCACGGTGGATAAATTGATGAAAGTGGCTCACTTTTCTCCTCAGTGAAGACCACCTACATAGCTAGTGTAGTGGCATGAGTATACCTTGATGAGATTTTCAGATTGCATGGGATTCCATGAAGATCATTTGTGACCACGATCCCTTATACACTTCTCACTTCTGGACTACCATGCAACATGCTCTCGGGATGAAGATCAACTTTAGTACAACTTATCACCCTGAGACAGATGGATAGAAAAGAGTGGGTGAATCAGATCTTGGAGGACATGCTTAGGATGTATGTCATGGACCATCAGTCGAGGTGGGAGGAGTACTTGTATTTTGGTGGAGTTTTCCTATAATAATAGTTTTCAGAGTTCGATAGGCATGGCTCCTTTTTAGGCATTGTATGGTAGAGAGTGTAGGACACCTCTGAGTTGGGACATTGGAGGACAAGGTTTCTCTTGGGCTAGCTTTACTATAGGATATGGAGCAATAAGTTGTTATGATCAAGGAGAGATTATTAGGAGGCTCGGACATAGAAAAAAAATATGTGGATCAGTGGAGGATAGATCATAGTTTTGAGGTGGGCACGAAGGTGTTTCTTCATGTCAGGCCTCATAAGAGCCCTATCCATTATGGAAAAGGCTCTAAGCTTTCTCCTAGATTTGTGGGTCCCTTTGAGATCTTGGAGCGTATCGGTCCTTTGGCCTATCATCTAGCATTTCCACCCAACTTGTCTCACATCCATGATGTATTTCATGTTTCTATGTACTTAGGAGGTACATTACAGATCCTTCTCATGTATTAGATTGGACCTCATTACAGGTGTAGGATCAGGGGAAGGTGATGGTGGAGCCCATCCGTATTTTTTAGAGCGCAGACCTAGGGCCTTTGAGGCAGAGAGATTGATCAGGTTCACATTCAGTGGGATAGATACGATGAGACAACAACTATGTGGGAGGATGCCATGCCTCTAAGAGCACAATTCCCACATTTGTTCTAGTGACTTCCAGGAGGAAGTCAAGTCTAAGGGAGGGGATGTAGTGCCCACTCCTCTTCGACATTTATATGATTATGATTTTGTCTTATTATAGATTAGAGTTTTGGACATTTCTATCATATTTTAGATATTGACAGATGGACATTGTTATTTTGATTAGTTAATTTATAGACAATATGGATGTTAGACTTATGACATGATTTACATAGATGGATTATATGCATATTTGGATATATTGAATTGTTGATTTTGAGCTTATATTGGACTAATGCATTTATTTTGATAATTATATGATGTTTGATGATGTATTTGATGTCATGATCTTATTGCTAGTTGATAAAGTAATGAAATTGAAATAATTGAATTGTGAATGATGGAAAATTACTTGTCTTGGTTTAAGTTGTGATAATTGATTATATGTATATGCATGTATTTTTATTATTTTGATGTTGTTAATATGGCCACAAGGCCAGAAAGGTATTGTCTTGACTTTTGTAGGTGTTCGCAACACAATAAACCAAAGGGGGATAGGAGACCAACAGTGAGAGAATATGGAGTATTGGCAATAAGTCACCATGGCAACACGTGTATTTGTATGTTGTTTTTTGTGTAGTTTGTTAGGAGGTCCCCATTGGGGGTGACCTCAAAAGTGACCTTGGGAATGTTTGTAATTTTGTCTGTTGATTTTATTTAATTGTGAGTTATTGTATTTTTATTATGCATGTGGAGTCACTTTTATTAATTATGTTTTCACCCCTCTTAAGTTAATTTAAAAGTGTTTATCTAGTGCTAATTAGGATGTGACAAAAGGGGGAAATAAATGTGAGTTGGTAGCCTTAATGTGTGTTGGCTTGGAATGAATTTAATTTGTTTTGGGGTAGTGTGTACTCAATCTTCCTTGTGAAATTCGGATTTTTACCTTCTAGGCTATTTTGGAGACTTGTGGGACAAGCTAAGCTTGTCCCACACCTTTTAAATTCACCCACCCACCTAGCCTATGATGTGAGGGACTTATTTTAGGTCCTATTTTGTGTTTTAATGAAGGAAAAGGGAAATTAATTGCACTTTTCTTACATGGGTAATTAATTTTGTCCTTAAGGGGTGTGGGTTGGGTTGAGTGTGTAAGAGGGTGGTCTTTTCCCCAACCACCAATTTATTATACTTTGGGGTTTGGGTTTGACCTTGGTGATGTGGGATGGAGAAGAAATGATGTGGCATCCTACATGGAGCCACATCATCTCCCTCTCCCTCTTTTCTATTTATTGGAATTTTTGTGAAGTTTTGGGGTTACTTGCTTGGTTTTGGGCTCTCTCATTTTGGAATGCTTGTCTTTTTGGAGTGTTTTGGAGTTGAAGATTGCTTGGAAATTGCTTGAGCTTGAGGATTTTGGGACTTTCTTGTGGAGTGGATTATTGTTATGGAAAGGTAGGTCTTCACCCTTTAGTTTTCTTCTCTTTTCTTGTGTGTTTATGTGTTGAATGAATGTGTGTTTCTTGATGATGTGTGTTGGTAGTGAAATGTCCTTAGGATGTGAATGAGAAAGTGAAATGGGATGAAATTTTTTAGGAGGCATAAGAGTTTCTCTTTTGGTATTTAGGAGGGAGTGGGTTGGATGCCCCACCTTGTTCTCATCTTGTTATTTTGTTCATTGTGGGAGACATAAGAGAGAGGGAGGCATAAGAATGAGAGAGGCATAAGAGATATTTTTATTTGTAGGAGGCATAAGATATTTTGGGGGTTTTGATTGTGTTTTGAGTTTTTGAGGTGGGCATCCAAACCCTTGGGAGGCACAAGGGTATCCCCATATTCCTTTCTCTACTTGGCTTGTTTTAGAGCCATTGTTTTTGGGAAGTTTTGTGTTTAAAAATGAGTGTTTTGTGGTTATTTTCTTGTGTGAATGTTTCTTGAAATTAAATGTGGAAGCCTTGTTTTTTTTGCCATGGTTGTCAAATATTCCATATTGTCTCATTGTTGGGGCTCGGGGCCAATGAGGAAGTAGGATTCACTTCCTCATTGGAGTAATGGTGGGTGGAGAGTGTTGTGTACTCCCCATTTTATGTTGTGTTTTTCATCTTGGAATAAGGTGGAGTTTAGATGATGAAGGATTCTTGTGCATTTGGAGAAAAGAATAATGGACTCTCTTGTTATATTTTATCATGTTGTCTCCATTGTATATGGAGGGCTTGTAAACTTGTATTTATTTAAAGTGAAGTTTTTAGTTGTTTTATTATCAAAATGTAATCTTAGTTGATATTGTAAATGAAAGAAAAGTTTATGACAATCATTTCATTACTTATTGGAATGAGGGACTATAAGATTGTTAAATTTAATCAAGTTTATTGAAATGTGATAAAAAAGAAAACAACTTTGTTCTCATTTTAGTTGTTTTATTGTCTTGATAGGGGTGTTATTATTATTTGAAAACTATAGTGAAATCTTGTTATAAATTGTTTGTGGGAATGGTTGCAAACTTCTATTTTGTAAAAGAAAGAAATATTTATTCCTATTGTATTACATGAAAGGCATAAGATCACAAGTTAAACTATATTTGTTCATATTTTTATTGTTGAAAGAAAGTTCCAAAGGTCTCTCATGTTTACCTTTATATGCGTAGATGGAAAAGACTTTAAATTTTATTTGTCATTTACCTTATCAATAAAAAACATTGATCCCTAAATCTAGTGGAGTAAAGAAATACATTGTTACCATTTAGACCATAGCCTTATTAAATTGTATATGTTTGTTATTAATTTATTATACTTTTATTTACAAACACAATATTAAATAAGGTACCAATAAGTGGAATTTGGATTGATTTAAACATCTTATAAAATATTATCAAATAATAAAAGAAATTATAAGTATAAGATTAATCTTAGTTAATACTATTCATAATATGAATATTATTACTTATTTATAATATTATTAATATTTATTTTAAAAAACAATATTGATATATATATATATATATATATATATATATATATATATATATATATATATATAAACAAGTATTAAATAAACAAAAAAATGTTAATAAAAAAAAAAAGATCTTTTGTTGATGTTATGAGGCCACACTGGCACATGCGTAAGGTTTAGCAGAGGAATGGTGGGGGAGGTCGCTAACTCCACCCCCACCCAATATACTATGGGATGGAGGGGTGGTGTCAGCGACCTCCACCCCCACTATCTATTAAACCCCAAACTCTTATTCTCGAACCATTTTTTTAATTGGCATAGCCATTGTTAAATTATATAAGTTATTATAAATTTATTAACAAACCCAATATTAAATAAGGTAACAATAAGTGGAATTTGGATTGATTTAAACATCTTATAAAATATTATCGAATTATAAAAGAAATTGTAAGTATAAGATTAATCTTAGTTAATACTATTCATAATATGAATATTATTACTTATTTATAATAGTATTAATATTAAAATATTAGTAATATGGATTTAAAAAACAATATTGATATATCTGATATATATATATATATATATATATATTAAACAAGTATTAAATAAAAAAATATTAATTAAATAAAAGATATTTAGTTTATGTTATGAGGTTGTGACTTGTGCTTAGTGTTATCTCAATTTTGTCCCCACAAAATTGATCAAACACGACCTGCGCAGGAGATAATCGAGGGTTGGCCCATTATTCCGAGCCCATAATTCAAATCCAACAGTTAGGTTACAAGAGGGCTATACAATGGAGGAGAAGGTTCAAATATGAGGCCAAACGACACAAAAGAAACCAGAGGCTCACAAGAGAAACATCGAGAAAGGCTTGAGGAATATGGAATTAATCGCATACAAGTCGACTCGGGGCTGAACGGAAGAGCTAGCGAAGGTGCCACATGTCATCTCGCTGCAAATTTAAGGATAAACCACAAAGGGAAGTCTCAAAATAGCACCAACTCACCACGTAGTCGGGGACCGAGAAAGGTAGTAGGTTAAATCGGCTAAGTATGGAAGATTCAAATAAAGCTTCCAAGTGTCTCAATGGTGCACCTTCAAGGGTCAAAGCAAAGGTGGTTCCCAGGACAAGCACGTAGCTTCCACATGTCCGAGGTCTGAAAAGGGATAGAGTCAACCATTGAAAAGTTAAAGCTCGGGACGGGCCGGCGGTGTCGGCTTGGCGCGATTTTAAAAGTGAGTTCCCAAGGTGGAGACTCAAAATAGCACCACTCACCACGTAGTCAAGGACCGAGTAAGGTAGTAGGCCCAATCAGCTAAGTATAAGAGAGCTAGCGGAAGGTGCCACGTGGCTCAATGGTGCAAATTCAAGAGGCGTGGCCCAAACGCTAGTCCCAATGCAAGTGCAGACCCTCCATGTGTTCTCGGGTCTCAAAAGGGGGCAGAATAGGCTGTTTAATTCACTAAGTATAAATAACAGGAGGAAGTCTCCACATTTCTCATTAGTGTAACTTCAAAGGTGCAGCCCAAAGTGGAGAGTCAAACTAGTGCCAACTCGCCACATGGTTAGAGTCCAAATGGGGCAGAGCAGGCCCGGATTGGCTAAGTATCGAAGGATAAGTGGAAGCCTCCATGTGTCATCTGGGCATAACTTTAAAGGAAAAATCTAGAGGAAGGTCTCAAATGTGCATTGACCCTCCACATGTCCAACATCAGACATATGAATCTACCAAACAAAAGGGACACGTGGCCATGTTTCAAGTCAATGCAGGAAGGCGGGTCATCGAAGGAACTTAGGAATTTTAGATTTTGTTTTAAAAAGTGTAAAGGTATAAAAGTAAGCTGAACCTATGCCGATGCACAGAGAAGCCATGTATCAGGCCTAAATTACAAGTGGGAAGGCTGCCGTGGGAAGTATTTTTTTCCAAAAGTGGGTCTACGGGGATGCGGAGAGGAAATTTTTCCCAAGTGGAAAATGCGGGCCATTGGGCTCGGGATGATTTCTTTTGTGAAGTGGGTGTGTAGGGATGCGGAGGAAATTTCACCAAAAGTGAATTTAGGGCTTGCATGGAGTTTTACAATTTTTCAATTTTTGTGCAAAAGGTGAAAATTGAATTTCGGGCCCGTAGATCTGTTTTACAAAACTGGTTTTTCACCAATCTTGTATGCGAATTCAATTCAAATATTCAAACGGACATATCTTTCAATCAGTGCTTGAAGTTCAATAAATTTTGTATCGTTATAAATATATCGACCTCCTCTACGCCATGGAGGAATAAAATATTATTTTTACCGGGGTTAGGTTGGTGTAAAATAGGAAAACATCTTTCATACCATTAATGTATGATCTAATTACTTCAACAACCAGATCAGATTTGATTTGATCTACCTTTGTTCCTTCTTCAACTTGAACATAGGCATGGGGAACTAGAACCGACAGATTATAGGCATTACGGGTGTTGGGAAACTCAGTAAATTTTGTTTCTCAACTCCATTTGAGTTGTAAGCCTTCTCATATGCCTCCGATAAGTGGATTTTATGCTTATGAGCATCCATGTAATGGTTTGTACACCTCATAGAGAATTAAAATCATGTTTTTGTGGTGTTCTTCAACCCTTTCTCATGTTTTGTTATTTCTCTATGCCTCCCAATTTCGTGTATGTTTCATGTGCATGTATTTCACGTTTATAGGTGTAACATGTCGTGCTTGGTGGGATTTCAATGGCGGATTTTGATCTAGGTCTGTTTCATTTTTGTCGACATCTCTCATCTTTTTTTTCCTATTTCATCCTCCCTCGGTAGAGTATCTCGTCACTTCCTTTTTGGTGTATAACCGCTTATTGTAGGCTCTCTTTCACTCTCTCTCTCTCTCTCTCTCTCTCTCTCCTATATCCATGGAATGGTTATATTAGGAGAGATAGCTTTTTCCTACATTAGAGTAGCTTATGGCGGGTAGTTTAGGAAGCGGGAACCACCTTCTATGGAGGTCCATATCAAGTTCACAAGTTGCACGTCTTGAGAGATAGACCAATGTTGTGCAATCACACTGGATGCCCCACTCGGATCCAAGGCCATTCGTGGGTGTTTTAATTTTACACTAAAAGTTGTAGCATTTCTAGTGGGAAACGAGAGGTTAGATTTTTCTCATCTTTCCAAGGTGTCTCATTATCAACAACAAATCTTAAGCCACATTGTGACCAGCTAATAGTTTTGGCATGCCTGGTGGGATAGGTGTGAAGTACCCTACCACTTCATTTCATCAAGTAGATGTGTTCTTGGTGAGATCCATCCTTTTGAGGCACATGCAAAATACATATGGCAACTCCATAGAGTCAACAACCCATCCGCTTAGTTGTAGACCTTATCCCATCCATTTCACCCATTCTTCTTTCCACATCTTCCATTTTCCTCCATTCATGAAGTTGTGAAGTCATGACTTCTTTCCTGTCATGGAATTTTCATCTGCAACATCACAACTATTTCCCTCCATCTCCACAATTTCAAAATCCTCCTCCAAATGAGTTTTATAAGCCCCATTATCCCAAAAATGCATACAACCCACTTTTTTCTAACCAAGATGTTTATGAAGAACAAGTTTATGCAAATGATGGTGGAAAATCCTTGGCCAAAGCTGATTTTGAGAGGAAAGTGCAAGAGATGGAGATGGGCATGATGCAACTCAGAGTCAAGTGCTCCATAATAGCAGCTGAAGTTGGCTACAAGGTCCCTTGTCCATGGGTTGGCCCCTGTACTACACGCCGGTTTAGTGCCCAATAGAAGTTACACATCATCACCGACATGTTTTTGTAAATTGTGAAGTTGGTGAGGTAAATGAAGGCTCAAAAATATAGTGCACCTTCCATCCCTTCTGCGTCCATCCTCCCATTTTCTTCCAAGTCCCCTCTGCCTAGTTGTACCATAAATGAACAACCCCCTACCAACGTGCCTTCCCAACTAATGTCATCATGTTCGATGACTATAGGATAGTTGAAGAATGACATGACTCATACAAATCTGACTAGGAAGAGGAAATCATATGGGTGCCTGTTCCAGAAAAAATCAATTAGCTATAGAGGTGCAATTCTTGAGTATAACCATACAATTCTAGAGGCTCCAAGTGCAAAGCAGCCACGAAGAACCTTTATTTATTCCTCCCACTTCATCCCCTTCAATATTTAATGATGAAGAAGATTTCGAGCTTTTAAACTTCATGTTTGAGGATGAAGGGAACCCCGGTGAGTAGGTTGCAAATCGGGAGGACACCATGGAATAGGTCGATTACATGCGGTAGGAAAACAAGGAGGCCGACTGTCTGTCAGACTTGGAAGCTTGCTTTGATGAAGAGGATCTTGAGGAGATCACATCACTTGCTCCTCCATCATATGCCTTCCAAGCAAATTAGTCTACTTCCATGGAGGAGAGCGTTCAAGGACAACAGCTTGCACTTCATGACAACCCTCCGGAAACCAAGGTTGGAGGATTGTTATCTTCCATGTTCTTCCTAGGGGAAGGAAGGGAAAGATCAAGAGGATATCATCATCTCTTCCACACCATTCACCCAGGAAGGTCAGCAAGAAGACTCCATCCATGGAGTTTAAATTTAGAACCATGGGCACATTTAAAGGGCTAGTCCATGCCCATAAGGTACTTGGCGTCATTGGAGCCAAGGGAGAGGCCAAAATGATTCATGCCCACTTCAGGGGCATGAGCATGAGTATCAAAGTATAAAGGATCAACAATAATGCCTCTTCAATCCAAATGAAGAGCAACTAAAATGACATTTTTCTTGTTTCCATTTGACACCTTGATGATTCGGGTGGAGCATCAGCTTATAGTAAGCTTTTCACTCATACAAGCAGCCGTGTTCGGTGTCAAATAATTTGCATGGATTCCCCTTTTGAGAAAGGGAAGCTACTTCTCCCTACCACTTGTAGGATTTGTTTGAGTCCCTCTCTCTGGTTAGTCTAGGAGTAGAAGTAGATTTTGTTTCCGTAGAGCAAGTGCTTTTACACACTTTGTATGTCTCATTTGAAGGATGTATGATTTAATATTTTTATATAGGTTTTGTTTCATATTTCTCCAGAGCTCAATGCGTCAGACATTCAATATTCATGGGAGAGAGAAGTTAGAGAATCAAGTGTGTATAAAATATGGCATAATTGGAATCAATAAACAAATTGCAATAGTGAAGTTGACACAAAAAAAATTATTTCCATTGAGAATGCAAAGTGAGGCAGCAACAACATTTAAAACAATAACTATTGATCAATCTACACTTTGGGATTTAAGTTATGGGCATTTGAGATATGGTGGTATGCATGTTATTTAAAAAAATAAAATGGTTAAAGGGATGCCTCCTATTCAACAACCAAAAAAAGTATGTGAGGGATGCATATTAGGGAAGCAACATAGAAATGTTTTTCCCTCAAGAAAATCTTGGAGAGAAAGCTCACCTCTTGAGCTAATACATTCAGATTTGTGTGGTCCCATGAAGACTCCCTCCTTATCTAAAAGTGATTATTTTATTACTTTTATAGATGATTTCAATAGAAGGACATGGGTTTATTTTCTAAAAAATAAATCAAAGACATTTGAAGTGTTCAAACAATTCAAGGCTTTAGTTGAGAAGCATAGTGGGCATTACATAAAGACCTTGAGAATGGATAGAGGGGGAGATACATATCAAATAATTTTTAAACTTTTTCAAAGAGAAGGATATCAAGAAATAGTTCATAGTAAAGATGTATACACCACAAAAAAATGGTGTAGTTGAAAGGAAAAATATTACAATTAAATAAATGGCAAGGAGCGTGATCAAAGCAAGAGGTTTTCTTGATGAATATTGGGCTTAAGGAGTTGGGACATCAGTTCATTTGTTGAAAAGATTTCCTATAAAGAGTTTGATAAATAAGATACCTCAAGAGGAATGGACTGGAATAAATTCAAGTGGCTTTGAGCAATTGAGAGTTTTAGGGTGTGTAGCATATGCACACATGCCGAAAAAAGATACAAAATGGATAACAAAGGAGAGAAATGCATTTTTATTGGATATAGTGAGCAATCAAAAGCTTATAGATTGTATAATCCAATGAAAAAGGAGATCATAATCAACAGGGATGTTCAATTTATTGAAGAAGCATCTTGGGGAGATGCACAAGAAGTGGAGTAACCACAAGAAAAGAGAAATGTACCAATTATTGTTGTTGATACAATAGATGGTAGTGCAAACAATGCACCTAGTTGGGCACCCATTTCACAAAGTAGAAAATATTTAAATGGAAGAAACCAACAAAGCATACAAGGAGCAGTAAATGAGGAATCTTCATCATCATCTAACTCAAATCAATGTCAAAATTGCATGAGGAGTGTACAAGAGATTTATGAATAGTCAAGGTATGATGAAAATGAAGATGAAATGATTAATTTTGCTTTATTTTCAACAACTGATCCTATTTATTTTGAAGAAGCAATTAAAGATAAAAAATGGTGTGAAGCAATGGATGAAGAGATGCATGTTATTGAAAAGAATCAAACATGGGAGTTAGTAGATCTTCCTGAAGGAAAGGAAGTCATTGGAGTCAAGTGGGTTTATAAAACCAAGACTACTCCCAAAGGAAAGATTGAAAGACATAAGGAAATATTAGTTGTCAAAGGCTAAAAACAAAATCTAGGTCATGATTACAATGAGACATTTTCTCTAGTAGCAATATTAGAGATTGTAAGGATAATTATTTCCTTAGCTTTGCTCATCACAAATGAAAGGTCCACGAAATGAACGTCAAATAATCCTTCTTGAATGGAGTATTAGAAGAAGTGTATGTGGGATTGCCACATGATTATGAAATGCCAGGGGATGAAAGAAATATTTATAAGCTTAAGAAAGCTTTGTATGGACTGAAGCAAACACTAAGATCTTGGTATAGTAGTTTTGATTCCTATTTAACAAGAAATGGATTTTGAAAAAGCGGTAACGAGACAACACTCTACATCAAAGCAAACAATGATGAGATTTTAAATTTTTTTTTGTATGTAGATGATTTGATTTTTAATGAAAATGCAAGAAAGGCAATTGATGAATTCAATTCGCCATGAACAAGGTGTTTGAGATGACTAAGTTTGGATTGCTTTGAAGTAATTTTTTTGCATTGCATCAAGAAAAAGTGTAGGGATTTTTTCATGTCTCAAGAAAAGTATAAAAAGAAATTTTGCATAGATTCGAATGTTGGACAGAGAAAACCAACATCTACACCAACTGAATTAAGTTTGAAATAAACTATAGATGAGTGCACTAGGAATGTAGATCCTACAAAGTACAAAAGCATGGTAGGAAGTTTGATGTATTTAACTAGCAACAAGACTAGAAATTATGTATGTAATTAGTTTGATTTCCAAATTCATAGTGACACCAAAATAAACACATTGGTAGGAAGGAAAATGCATATTGAGTTATGTGAATGGAACAAGGAATTTTGGAATTTTATATGTTGCTGATAAGGATTTTTGTTAGTTGGATATAGTGATAGTTTTTGGGTAGGTAGTCTAGATGATAAAAAGAACACATCTGGATATGTTTTTAATGTTTTGTCAAGAACTAGATCATGGGATTTGAAGAAACAATCTATTATCTCTTTATCTACTACTGAAGCAAACTATATTACAGCAAACTTAGCCGCTTATCAGATGGTATGGTTAAAATGCATCCCCTCATATTTGTAGGAAAACTAATAAGGATATTCTATTTTTTTGTAATAATATGTCTTCCATTGCATTGTCAAAGAATCCAGTTTTCCATGGAAGAAGCAAGAATATTGCAATCATATATCATTTCATTCATGAATTGGTTAAGAAAGGAGAAATTGAGCTAAAATTTTGCAAGTTGGAGTAGTAGCTAGCTGATATTTTTACTAAACCATTGTCAAAGGAAAGGTTTGAACATTTGAGAGAAAATTTGGGTGTCATAGATGGACCACCTAGCTCTAGAAATTAACTATAAGTCTTTCTATGAATTGTTTTTTTGGCTCAAGATTAAAGGGAGGTGTCAAAATTTGTCTATGTTTAATGTAGTAGGTATTCTTGAGCCCGTAGATTTTAAAATTTATATTTTACCTTCTCTCAACCACTTTTGTCGCCATTAATGTTGTTTTTTGTGTGGGATTTTTTAAATCCCTCTTTTAGAGAGAACTTTATTATATTTTGAAAAAGATGTTTTTTTACTAAGGGTAAAATGTTTTTGGATAGGACCTTACCCCAAGATACAATGAGCCTCAGAAGATGGATATTACAAAATTAAAACATTCAAAAGAATGGCCTGGAAGCCACAATAACCATTAATCTCAAAGGTAGTAGACAAACTACCAAAAGATACAAAATAACATACGAGTAATAGAAAAAAATAGCTTCCCAACCCAAGACCCGAAAAAAATCGCAAGTTAATTTTTTCCAAAACCTCAGGTCATGACGTGATCAACCATATGTGATGATTTATTCTTCCTTTTCATCCATCCATCATCACCATTGTTCGGAACAAATATGTCCACCTTCCAAAATGATTCGTTAAAGATAGTGTGGACATTCTTTGGTGGGGAGTAAACATTATAATTTTAGCATTCGAATTATAAGTGGTCCCCACTTGAGTTGATATTTTTTTCAAATTCTTGCTTCTTCTGCTCCAAGTCATAAATTAGAAAATAAATCATTAAAGATTCATAATTTTTTTCTTCCCCACATAGAAAATTTTTCGCAATAGTCATTGTATCACATATTTCATTAGCGTAACTATCGTTGGACATCTTTCCGCCACATACATCCTTAGGATTAGGCGTGCCTAGGAAAGCAAGATTAAAATTTTCTACTTGTGGGATCCATCCTCTTAAAAGGGATTATTTAATGCCTTGGTCTCCACTTTCTATCGCTAGGTAAACACTAACAATCCCTTCCACACATAGGTGTATAAACAGTCACCTTGAGGCTTGTATTCCACACAAGTAGGTGAAACCATGTCATGCTCTCTCTCTCTCTCTCTCTCTCTCTCTCTCTCTCCTCTCTCTCTCTCTCTAAAAATAGGTTTGAACTAGTATCCTTAACCTATTCGCCACTTAGCATCCGATGTTCATTTGGGTTTTCTTTGCTCGGTTATTTATACTTTTGATCGCATGATTGCGAAGGATGAAAGGTTAGTCACATTCGTTACATCCGTCCCCAATCCCTACCAACCTACACTTATTTCAAAACACAAGAGAGTCTTCGAATATGAGATTTTGTCTCCATATACCATCTTGTGATTCAACATTTATGTCCACAAGGGGAGTTTTTCTGTAGAGAAAAAGTTATTTTTGTCTCATTCACTCTCCAAAGATATACATAGAAACAAAAATAATAATTTGCAGCAAAGAATGTTAAAAAGTGAGAAGGAATAAAAATGTTACATGAGAGAAACAACTCGGTATTCTACACCAAAGTGTAGATTCTGTAGTAACAACTCACAATCTGTAGAAATGACCCATAGTTAGGATATCCAATCCACAAATCCATGCTAAGAACTACCAGCCCATAGAAATTACACAAAGAGCTCGTAGCAACTAGAAACAGGGTCCCCACCAATTGAAACAACAAAATATTATCCCGCAACAACAATACACAATTTTTTTAGGGAATCTTGCAGCAAAATAAAATGAAGTTTTAATCTTTTGTAAACCATTATTGGAGATAATATAAATAGTTTTTGTGTCTATCTCTATTATTATTTCACTATGTTACTTTATTTTTGTCTTTTTGGAATCTATTTTTCCAACACAAATGCCTCTATTTTAAATGAATTTATCTAATTCAAAAGCTTCTAAATTCATATAAAAACAAATAGAAATAACTCATCCATGATGCTACACACTACCAAAGACCATTCGTTGAAACAAGCATGGATAGAACAACACGTCAATGATGCTACACATTACCAAAGACCAAACATTGAAATAAGCATCCATAAAATATGAATACACACACATGAACAACATAAACTCTCTCGCCTTTACATGTTTCTCGATAACTAATGTATTTATGATAGTATTTTTGTTTTGAATAATTTCCCTTTTCCATTACTAACCATGAGGTTGTTTTGAGTTCCTATTTCTTGATAATCCATGATCTCGGTTTTCTTTATTTTTCTCAATTTTTAAATAATATATCTTCTTATAGTAAAATGAAATTTCAAAAAAACCCATTATGTAAAAAAGTGGAAATGATTTATTATTTAGATGATGGATTTTAGCAAATTATTTCAAAATGTTTTTATACATATATTAGTGCTCAAAATATGACCCAACACCAAATAAACTATATTTTTCACATACTAAATATCTGCACTACAATTTAATGACATTTTTCTTTTATTGATGAGAATGTTGTCTCATGTTCCCAAGCTTATTTTTCAAATGATCTATTTCACATATGCATTACCTAGATCATTTGTTTGCAAACAATATATTCCCCTAATGTAAAATAAAATACAACAGTTAAGCTACCATAATCTAAATACTATCTACAATGATTCTCTCTTAGTAACTCACAAAAAAACTAAGCTTTGATACCAATTTTTTTGATATGATCTTACACAATGAATTAAACATAGAATTAATAATATCTCTCTACTATATCAAACACATAGATTACAAATATATAAGAAAATCCACTCTTATAATCAAGGAGGCTATTTAAACAATTAACCTCCTATTCTAATTTTAGTGATTTTTTCAAATCAAATTACATAAAAAAACATTCGAATAATATAATAAATATTATTAACCAACTATAAGAACTATAATATTATTTGTAACAACAAGCCTCCAGGAGAAATGAATTTCTACCCCTTTCTCTTTCAACATTTAAGATGTACTCTAACACCTTGCTTTAGATTTTTCCAATACATATTTTCAATTTTACATAATGTTTGTAATGCCCACTTCCCTACGACACTTAGTTGATTATCATTTTGAGTTATGCAAACTTTTGGATATGGACATGACTTATACTTACGTTGATTAGCATGATGTTTTGTGAGTAGATGCATTTGGATTATGGTTGGATTTTGTTTTCAGTATGATCTACACTGGCTCATGGACAGACTATTGGATACTGATATTATTTTATATGGATATATTGCATGTGTGCTAACTTTGGATTTCTTCGCCATGATAAATAGAATGCAGTTGTTGAATTTACATTACTATAACTTGGATAATGATGAAATTCATAATTAAGTTGTGATTTAAACCTTGGAATAATGGATAATTGAATTACGTATAGATGTTAATAAATTTCATGCATATGGTTATTTTAGACATTTTGACATGGCCGCAAGGCCGAAGGAGGTATTTTGTATTTTGCAAGAAACACAACATGATCACAACCATGAGGGGGATTGGGAACCAAACACAACAGGATGTCGGGTGGTTACAACATTTGGTCGTCAAGGCAACTAGTGAATTGTATTGTGTTACCTTTGTTCTTTTATGTGTTAAGAAAAATTTCCATGAAGGGGGGATTTTCTAATGTGACCAAGGGGGTAAGAATTTTAATTACTTGTTTTAACTTACTTTAGTAGGTGATTTCATTTGTGATTTTTTTTTAAATTTACTTTGCTAAGTATGTTTAGATTAATGTAATATCTTGTTTTATTTTTTTTAAGTTTTGGAGGGTAGTCTACTGGGTGTAATTTATTTTGATGGTTGGCTCCTTGAGCCTTGTGTTTTCCTCTTGTTTTGAATGCTTGTTTTGAGTGTTGACCACTCAGAATCCTTTGAATCTCGAATTTGAGATTTAGGGAAATTTTGGGGGACTTGTGGGACAAGTTGAACTTGTCCCACACTTCCCAAAACCCCTTAAGCAACCGTATCTATGGGTTGGGAAGTCAAAAAGGGGTTATTTATTGTTTTGGGAAGGGAAATGTGACTTTGGAGTGCGCTTGTCTTCCTTTTGCATTTATTTGTGCCTTAAGACACATGGGAAGGGATGGATGTGGAAAAGAGATGTCATTCAACCCAACCACCCATTTATGGTGTTTTGGGATTTGAGTTGACTAAAGGGAGGTGGTCTTGAGGATGTGTGATGTGGCATCCTACAAGGAACAACATCACCCTCACTCTCTCCTTTTGTTTATCTATAGAAACTTCCTCTCTTGTTAAGGGGGTGGAGGTTTTTGTTGAGGAGTTCTTTTCTTTTATTTTCTTTTGGGAGAGGAAAGAATTGGGAGAAAGAGAAAAGAAGGAGCTTGGACTTGCATGCTTGGATTGTTTTGGAGGGAGCTTGGACAAAGCTTCTTGGTTTAGGCTTCTCCAATGGAGAGGTAGGAAACCTTCTCCCTTTTTTACTTTCATATTATTGTTGCTTCTATGCTAAATTTGTAGATAATGTATGTTACTTTTGTGTATTGTTAAAAAAGAAATGGATAGAATGCTTAATGTGTAGTGTAGGAGAGGTCTATGGGAAAACTCATGGGGAGGCATAAGAGTAGAATAGGATATTTTGGAGGGAGTTTGAGAGGGATGCCCATCTTGGGTAAGGATGTTCACATTCTTACCTTGTCCTTGAGGAGCCATAAGAGGAGGGAGGCATAAGAGTATGGAAGGAAAAAGGCGTACTTGAGGGAGGCATAAGAGTCATAGGGATTGAGTTTTATTGTGGAGGGTTTGGATGGGCATCTCATCTCAATTGGGAGGCATAAAGAAAACTTTCCCATAGTTCCTTCTCTTGTTGGCTTGGATGAAAGCCTTGTTGTAAAAAGTATTGTGTTATTTGTGTCTCCTTTTTGTTTCTTCCTTTTACCTTGAATGTTGTGAAGAAAATTGTATTGTGGAAGCAAGTATTGTTGCCTTGAGTTGAGACCACCCTTCATTGTGTTGTGTTTGGGGCTCAAATCAATGGAGGAGATTGCTTCTCTTCTCCATTGAGTTTTGGTTGGGAGGAGAGTGTTGCCTCTCCCCCTATCTTGGTTGTGATTTGAGCTACTTGGAACTTGGAGCATGGATGAAGAACACCTTGGAGCACAAGAACCTTGTTGTTGACAATGTAAAGACATCATGTATTTACCCACCTTGAGTGGAGGAAAAATGTAATATTGCTTTGCTTTCTTTAGATTCCATTATTGCCGATTTGTTTCCACATGAAGTAGGATATGTTGTAAAAAGATTTTGAAGAAAAGTTTTTTTTTTTTTTTAACTTCATTTGTAAGATTGTAATAGGGATGGAATTAAAAGTTGCAAGAAATGATATGTGCCAAAACGGGGATTGTGACAATCTTGTGAATATACTATTGGGAAGGTTGTTGTGTAAACCTTCTTGTTGCAATGCTTACAAATATTTTAAACGCTTTTTTTTTTACAGTTTAGGACACTGCGAGTGGTCTTAGCTTCACAAATATCAAGCTGCATGGCAGGCCTCGCAACTGCCCAAACAAATGTAAAGTTAGTCTCAAAATCAAGACCAGTCAATCACCCTTAAATCGTGTCTAAGAGAATAACTGCTAATATAAAAAAATGATGATACATTTCAGTAGATATGCCTGATAGACAACTTGATACACAAAGCACTGACTGTCACAGAGAATATTTAAATTGTTGCAATGCTTGCAAAAGTGAGTTTTGTGGTCGTCTATTTAAGAGTGTTGCAATAGACAAGCAATAGTTGTTGGTATAAGAGGTCCATAGTTGACAGATGGCATATCCAAAATTTATAGCAACACCCTGCACATTTGACACAAAAACCAATCTCGGCATCAGTCAAAACCAGGGCCACCAAACGAGCAGTGGTTTAAAATTTCAAAGGAATGAGTTAACACGATTTAAGTGCAGCGTCCACAGTTGCACTTAATGATTGAAATATCTTCCAAGATATACCATACCTTTCGACCAAAACGACCTGAACGAGCAATCCTATGAATGTAAAGCTCACGATTGTTGGGAAGGTCGTAGTTTATCGCCAAGGAAACCCGAATGTATAACTACATAGTTGGTCGACCTGCCTGCTATGCACCTCCACTCCTTGCTTGCTCCACGCGCCCGCGAACCCCGAGTTCATATCGTGTAAGCTAAGATCATTCTGAATCTTCTACCTATGCATTGTTTTCTTATTTTTTTTATCTCATAAAAAAAAAAGAACTGGATTCAAATACTCGAAGTGATTTAACACATCATGTATCATTCTTGAGAAAGATACAAGGTTTTAGCATATATCTGGTACCGACCTCACATTCCTGGTCCTCCAAACTCGCTTATTGAATCAAGTTTGTTAGAGAATTTGACAGGTATTATGGAATTATCTCGAAAGGGATAAGAAATGCACTTTGTTAAAGAATGTAAAACCATTACCACGTGCCATTTCCTTTGTGTTGATGCTTCGCACAGGCGTTCTTTGTCTGTGCAGAGGCCGGACCCAATTCAAACAACGCCGCGCCTCCTCCCACGCTACCCGCTACCAGCCTACACTTGTCTATACTTCATCCTCAACCGCCCTCATCAAAACTATGCAGCCGAGGTGAAGTAGACAAACCAGCCGACCAAGGAGGTGGAAGATCTTGCAAATAGAGTGGACAGTTGTTCGGTGCGGCCGAGAGATTATTCTTCATGCTATGGGACAATGATTAATTGATGAGGCAAAGAGTCATTGATCTACCCATGCCTCCCAAACTTAAATTCTCATTCAAAACTTGTAAACGTGGAAGTGCCAACATAGCTTTTAAATGGGATTACATGTGGGCAGGCCAAAAGCCTAGGTTCTCTAGATGCGACCATTGCCTTTTAAAAAAAAAAACTAACTAATACTTTGGTGTTCACCTCTTATAGTACCTTGTATAAATCATAGTTCTATATGCAAAAGGAATAGTGAGCAAATGGAGACCTTTCTTAACTCCAACTAATATCACTTAATTTAAAAGTACTTAACCTTTCAGAGAGACATCTAGGGACATACATCTACTGATTTCTAAAAAGTCAACAAAATAGCAATATATGTGTATTCTTTGTAATACTTTTTCTACGAATATATATATTAAAATATATCAAAAAAAAAAAAACATATTCGATTTAGTATCACCATGCTTGAAGCCGGAAATTCTCCGCTAAGGAAGAGACGAATACAACAAATATTGAAGTAAATCTCGAGTGAGTGGAATTGCGACAATCATGTAGTTCTAGTTTTGCGATCGGAATACAAAGTAAAAGTTTGAAGCTTATCAGTTCCCTAGATCAAGTAGGTCACAAAACTTGTAGATAAAATAAATCAAACAAGAACCACTACCTTACAAAAAAATTGTCGCTTCATCGGGTCGTTTATTTTTTTGAGACCTCTTCGTCGTCGACGTCGTGAGCGTGGCGTCGCTACTTTTGTGGCATTACATTTTTGTATCAGAGCTAGGGGTTCAAAGCTGGGACCCTTGGGCACATGCAGGAAAACGTAGAACAGGAACATTCAACTTAGTATAGAGCTAATACTTTAAAAATATAAAGCCATAATGTTGATAATTATAGTAAACAACAAATTTAGAAAACGGCTCAAGACCTAGAACAATGAACTAACTCTCGCCTTGATCTATGCAGGAGGCGCGGATTGGGCGAGGGGTCTCTTCATATAGACCTAGACATACCACCGCCAGAGCAGGCCGTAGCAGCCCTTCTACCTCAGATTTTGCAGACACTCCAGGATGTCAATGCCGCTATACGTGGAGAGCCCTTGGGAGGACGACTTGCTAGACATAGTTTGGAGCCATCAGTAGATGCTCAGGCATCCCCTCGACACGGCGGCGACGAGCACGGGGTAGAGAACTTCCGTGTGGAGTTGGCTAGGCGAGTCACCACAGAGGGGACATGGGGACGAGATCTCGGGACATAGGGACAGTCTCTGAGCCCTAGATAGAGGGAGGAGCATACAGAGAGATCCAGGATTCGCCATAAGTCGATGCGAGACCATATCGGGGAGATCCCGGCTACGACCATCTCACTATTCGGGTGATACAGTGGTTTTCGTGCAGAGGCTCAGGTTGGTAAGCTTGAGCGGATGCTTCAAGCTCTATCCTTCTAAAAAGAAACATGAAAGCTCGTGTTGTGATCCATCTTCTGAAGGATGGATCAGGAGTCTGGTGGAGGACCGAGGAGCAGAAGCTCCATGTTGACTCGAAGACGATTACCTGGGAGTTGTTTGAGGAGTGTTTCAGGAGTAGGTATTTACCCAGGAGATTTATTCAACAGAACGGATAGACGAGTTTCATGACCTCCGTTAGGCATCGATGACAGTAGTTGAGTATGAGAGTCGATTTATGGACCTACTCCATCGTCGACTATTGCAGATGAGCGGTGCATGATTCACGAGTTCATCCGGGTCTTAACTTGGATCTAGGTGGCGCAGTGCACATTCACTGCCCACAGACATTAGCAGAGGCCATGGAAAAGGCCTATATTGCAGAGGAGACATGGGGAAGACACATAGGCTGACACGAGTTCGGAGCCGTATCTAGCGAGATGCAGGATAGTAGGTCGAAGGGGTCAGTTCCTCCTTCATGGGGTGGACAGAGTTCAGGGCAAGCTTCATTCAGGCCACCACCGCAGGCAGCGAACAACAACAAGCAGACCCGCCCACCTTACAGACCTCCTCAGAGATTTGATGCACAGAGAGGGCGTAGTATGGGGCCTCCTCCTAGGGTTCCCATCAGGACACATGGTGCATCGAGAGCTCAGTCAGTAGGAGCTCATCAGCAGAGACCTCAGCAGTCCATAGCCAGATCGTCAGGATCTATATCTCAGTCATCTAGAATACCAGCTGGAGCTGCTTCCCACTAGAGAGGACCAGCAACTGTTATGGTTGCGGTGTTGTTGGACATCTTTGGAGAGATTGCCCACATAACCCTACCAAGGGTAAGACATAGAGCTCAGAGCCTACTATTGGAGATATGGCACGGAGTCATCGGATCTACGCAGCGGTCGAGAACCGCCAGGCTGAGCATCAGAGTACTGTGATTGAGACGACAGGTAGTATTGGTGGTATTTCCACCTCTATATTATTTGATTCTGGTTCTTCTGATTCTTTTATTGCACCATCCTTAGTAGAGCGTTGTAGGCTAGTGGCAGTTAGGCAAGGCCGTAGTTGGGATGTTGAGATGGCTTCTGGAGCAAAAATTTCTGTAGACTCCTTAGTCAAGGAGTGTGTAGTGAATTTGGGACCCTTCACCACTACTTCTGATCTTCGGATCCTTCCATTAGGATCTTATGGCATCATTTTAGGCATGGATTGGTTGTCCGCTCACAGAGCTAGAGTGGATTGTTACCATAAGACTATTTCTTACATAGATGATCTTGGAGTAGAGTCAGTGATATCAGGAGTTAGGAGGGCCGTATCCATTCGCACCATCTCCGCTATGCAGCTTAAGCGGTGTGCGCGACAGGGTTGTCAGATGTTTGCTATTACGGTCAGTGACAGATCAGAGGATGAGTCGAGAGGACCTTCCCTCAATGACCATCCCATCTTATCAGAGTTTTCCGATGTGTTCCCAGGGGAGCTACCGGGATTACCTCCCCCACGTGAGATCGACTTCCATATAGATCTAGTTCCTAGGCGCAGAGCCTATCTCACGAGCACCTTATCGGATGACTACACCTGAGTTATGTGAGCTCAAGTTGCAGCTTGAGGACCTTCTGGAGAAAGGCCTAATCCATCCTAGTGTATCCCCTTGGGGTACACCAGTTATCATCGTGAAGAAGAAGGATGGATCTCTTCGGTTGTGTATTGACTATCGTCAGCTGAATAAAGTAACGATCAAGAATCATTACCCCCTTCCATGTATTGATGATTTATTTGATCAGATGAAGGGGGATACAGTTTTCTCTAAGATAGATCTTAAGTCAGGATACCATCAGCTCAGGATTGCGGAGACAGATATTCACAAGACAGCTTTCCGTATGAGATATGGCCACTACGAGTTCACAAAGTGGTACCTTTCGGTTTAACGAATGCCCCCGTAGTTTTTATGAGTTTGATGAATGGGGTATTCAAGACCTTCCTTGATCGCTTAGTGCTTATCTTTCTTGATGACATTTTGATTTACTCATGCACACGTGAGGAGCACGAGGAGCACCTTTGCCGGGTCCTTCAAAGTGTCTTCGCAATCGCGCCTTTACGGGAACTTGGAGAAGTGTGCGTTCTTTCAGCCTGAGGTGCGATTTGGGCCACATCATTTCTGGGGAAGGTATCGCAATCGATCCTTCTAAGATTTGAGCCATCATGGATTGGCCAACACCCACTAGTGTGACCGAGGTGCGTAGTTTCATGGGTCTAGCAGGGTACTATAGGAGGTTTGTTCAGGACTTTTCTCGGATTGCGCACCCTATCACTTCGCTTTAGAAGAAAGGGAAGAAGTTTTTATGGTTAGATAGATGTGAGAAGGCCTTCAGTACACTGAAGGAATGCCTTACGAGAGCACCTATCCTTGCAGTGCCGGATCCTCATGGAGAGTTTTTCGTATGCACAGATGCTTCCTTGGCAGGACTTGGAGGTGTGTTAATGCAGGAGGGTAGAGTAGTTTCCTTTGAGTCCCGCAAACTCAAAGATTATGAGCTCAATTATCCAACCCATGACCTTGATCTTGCAGCATTAGGACATGCCTTAGTGCGGTGGAGACATTTTCTTCTTGGCCAGAGATTTACACTCAGGACTGATCACTTGAGTCTTTGCCACCTCTTCACGCAGCCCAATCTCAACGCTCGTCAGCGGCGTTGGATGGATTTACTTTGTGAGTATGACATGGAGATAGAGCATGTGAAGGGAAAGGAGAATGTGGTGGCAGATGCCTTGAGTAGACGGAGACATGTGGCTATGGCCACCTCGGTGAAACCACGGATTTGCGGAGTAGGATATTACAGCATCTTCCTCAGGATAGTTTCTACCTTGTAGCCAGAGCAGAGATTGAGTCTCAGAGACCCCTTGAAGGGAGATTTGATGGATTTTCATTAGAGGCAGATGGTCTTCTCAGACACAGAGGCTAGATTTATGTTCCTAGAGATGGACGCTTGAGGCATGATATTTTGACAGAGGCCCATCGTGCACCTTACTCAGCCCATCCCGGGGTGAAGAAGATGCACGCCACCCTGAGATAGTTGTACTTTTGGAGAGGACTTCAGAGAGACATAGCTTCATTTGTATCCCGTTGTTTAGAGTGCCAGAGGGTGAAGGCCGAACATCAGCATCCAGCTGGCCTCCTCTATCCTCACGCCATACCGGAGTGGAAGTGGGACACCATTTCTATGGACTTCATCGTTGGGTTACCTACGTCGAGATACCATCACGACGCCATCATGGTCACAGTGGATAAATTGACGAAGGTAGCTCAATTTTCTCGGTGAAGACCACATATACAAAGCAAGTGCTTTGTGGCACAAGTATACCTTGATGAGATTGTCGATTACATGGGATTACGCAGAAGATCATTTGTGACCGCGACCACTTTGTACACTTCCCATTTCTGACCACCATGCAAAGATGCCCTGGGACAAGAATTAATTTCAGCACAGACTTATCACCCCGAGGTAGATGGATAGACAGAGAGGGTGAATCAGATTTTGGAGGATATGCTCAGGATGTACGTGATGGATCATCAGTCGAGATGGGAGGAGTATCTGTATTTGGTAGAGTTTGCCTACAATAATAGTTTCCAGAGTTCTATAGGCATGGCTCCCTTTCAGGCATTATATGGTAGAGAGTGCAGGACACCTCTTAGCTGGGATAGGATTGAGGACAGGGTTTCTCTTGGGCCAGCATTATTACAGGACATGGAGCAGCAGGTTACATTGATCAGACAGAGATTACAGGAGGCGCAGGATAGACAGAAGAAGTATGCAGACCAGCATAGGACAGATCGCAGTTTTGAGGTAGGCACGAAGGTGTTTCTTCGTGTCAGACCGCATAAGAGCCCTATCCATTATGGAAAAGGTTCTAAGCTTGCTCCTAGGTTTGTGGGTCCCTTTGAGATCTTGGAGCGCCTCGGCCCCTTAGCCTATCATCTAGCACTGCCACCTAGCTTATCGCGCGTCCATGATGTATTTCACATTTCTGTGCTTAGGAGATATGTTTCTGATCCTTCTCATGTGCTAGATTGGACTGCATTGCAGGTGTAGGATCAGGGGCAGGTGATGGTGGAGCCCGTGCGCATTTTAGATCGCAGGACCCTGGGCCTTCGTGGCAGAGAGATTGATCAGGTTCGGGTCCAATGGGACAGGTACGATGAGACTGCTGCTACTTGGGAGGATGCTACATCATTGCGAGCTCAGTTTCCACACTTATTTTAGTGACTTCCAGGAGGAAGTCTAGTCTAAGGGGAGGGGGATGTAATGCCCACTTCCCTACGACACTTAGTTGATTATCATTTTGAGTTATGCAGACTTTTGGATATGGACATGACTTATACTTACGTTGATTAGCATGATGTTTTGTGAGTAGATGCATTTGGGTTATGATTGGATTTTGTTTTCAGTATGATCTACACTTTGGCTCATGGACAGACTATTGATATCTTGATATTATTTTTATATGGATATATTGCATGTGTTCTAACATTGGATTTCTTCGCCATGATAAATAGAATGTAGTTGTTGAATTTACATTACTATAACTTTGGATAATGATGAAATGCATAATTAAGTTGTGATTTAAACCTTGGAATAATGGATAATTGAATTACGTATAGATGTTAATAAATTTCATGCATATGGTTATTTTGGACATTTTGACATGGCCGCAAGGCCGAAGGAGGTATTTTGTATTTTGCAGGAAACACAACATGATCACAACCATGAGGGGGATTGGGAACCAAACACAACAGGATGTCGGGTGGTTACAACATTTGGTCGTCAAGGCAACTAGTGAATTGTATTGTGTTACCTTTGTTCTTTTATGTGTTAAGAAAAATTTCCATGAAGGGGGATTTTCTAATGTGACCAAGGGGGTAAGAATTTTAATTACTTGTTTTAACTTACTTTAGTAGGTGATTTCATTTGTGATGTTTTTTTTTAAATTTACTTTGCTAAGTATGTTTAGATTAATGTAATATCTTGTTTTATTTTTTTAAGTTTTGGAGGGAAGTCTAGTGGGTGTAATTAATTTTGATGGTTGGCTCCTTGAGCCTTGTGTTTTCCTCTTGTTTTGAATGCTTGTTTTGAGTGTTGACCACTCCAAATCCTTTGAATCTCGAATTTGAGATTTAGGGCAATTTTGGGGGACTTGTGGGACAAGTTGAACTTGTCCCACACTTCCCAAAACCCCTTACCAACCATATCTATGGGTTGGGAAGCCAAAAAGGGGATTATTTATTGTTTTGGGAAGGGAAATGTGACTTTGGAATGCACTTGTCTTCCTTTTGCATTTATTTGTGCCTTAAGACACATGGGAAGGGATGGATGTGGAAAAGAGATGTCATTCAACCCAACCACCCATTTATGGTGTTTTGGGATTTGAGTTGACTAAAGGGAGGTGGTCTTGAGGATGTGTGATGTGGCATCCTACAAGGAACCACATCACCCTCACTCTCTCCGTTTGTTTATAGAAACTTCCTCTCTTGTTGAGGGGGTTGGAGGTTTTTGTTGAGGAGTTCTTTTCTTTTATTTTCTTTTGGGAGAGGAAAGAATTGGGAGAAAGAGAAAAGAAGGAGCTTGGACTTGCATGCTTGGATTGTTTTGGAGGGAGCTTGGACAAAGCTTCTTGGTTTAGGCTTCTCCAATGGAGAGGTAGGAAACCTTCTCCCTTTTTGCTTTCATATTGTTGTTGCTTCTATGCTAAATTTGTGAATAATGTATGTTACTTTTGTGTATTGTGAAAAATGGATAGAATGCTTAATGTGTAGTGTAGGAGAGGTCTATGGGAAAACTCATGGGGAGGCATAAGAGTAGAATAGGATATTGTGGAGGGAGTTTGAGAGGGATGCCCATCTTGGGTAAGAATGTTCACATTCTTACCTTGTCCTTGAGGGAGCCATAAGAGGAGGGAGGCATAAGAGTATGGGAGGAAAAAGGGGTACTTGAGGGAGGCATAAGAGTCATAGGGGATTGAGTTTTATTGTGGAGGGTTTGGATGGGCATCTCATCTCAATTGGGAGGCATAAGGAAAACTTTCCCATAGTTCCTTCTCTTGTTGACTTGGATGAAAGCCTTGTTGTAAAAAGTATTGTGTTATTTGTGTTTCCTTTTTGTTTCTTCCTTTTAGCTTGAATGTTGTGAAGAAAATTGTATTGTGGAAGCAAGTATTGTTGCCTTGAGTTGGAGACCACCCTTCATTGTGTTGTGTTTGGGGCTCGGGGGTCAATGGAGGAGATTGCTTCTCTTCTCCATTGAGTTTTGGTTGGGAGGAGAGTGTTGCCTCTCCCCCTATCTTGGTTGTGATTTGAGCTACTTGGAACTTGGAGCATGGATGAAGAACACCTTGGAGCACAAGAACCTTATTGTTGACAATGTAAAAACATCATGTATTTACCCACCTTGAGTGGAGGAAAAATGTAATATTGCTTTGCTTTCTTTAGATTCCATTATTGCAAATTTGTTTCCACATGAAGTAGGATATGTTGTAAAAAGATTTTGAAGGAAAGTTGTTTTTTTTTTTAACTTCATTTGTAAGCTTGTAATAGGGATGGAATTAAAAGTTGCAAGAAATGATATGTGCCAAAAAGGGGTTGTGACAATCTTGTGAATATACTATTGGGAAGTTTGTTGTGTAAACCTTCTTGTTGCAATGCTTACAAATATTTTAAACATTTTTTTTTTACAGATTAGGACACTGCGAGTGGTCTTAGCTTCACAAATATCAAGCTGCATGGCAGGCCTCGCAACTGCCCAAACAAATGTAAAGTTAGTCTCAAAATCAAGACCAGTCAATCACCCTTAAATCGTGTCTAAGAGAATAACTGCTAATATAAAAAAAATGATGATACGTTTCAGTAGATATGCCTGATAGACAACTTGATACACAAAGCACTGACTATCACAGAGAATATTTAAATTGTTGCAATGCTTGCAAAAGTGAGTTTTGTGGTCGTCTATTTAAGAGTGTTGCAATAGACAAGCAATAGTTGTTGGTATAAGAGGTCCATAGTTGACAGATGGCATATCCAGAATTTATAGCAACACCCTGCACATTTGACACAAAAACCAATCTCGGCATCAGTAAAAACCAGGGCCACCAAACGAGCAGTGGTTTAAAATTTCAAAGGAATGAGTTAACACGATTTAAGTGCAGCGTCCACAGTTGCACTTAATGATTGAAATATCTTCCAAGATATACCATACCTTTTGACAAAAACGACCTGAACGAGCAATCCTATGAATGTAAAGCTCACGATTGTTGGGAAGATCGTAGTTTATCGCCATGGAAACCTAAACGAGATAACTACATAGTTGGTCACCCTACCGCTTTGTGCCTCCACTCCTACTTGGTCCACGTGCCTGCGAACCCCGAGTTCATATCGTGTAAGCTAAGATCATTCTGAATCTTCTACCTATGCATTGTTTTCTTTTTTTTTTATCTCATTAAAAAAACTGGATACAAATACTCGAAGTGATTTAACACATCATGTATCATTCTTGAGAAAGATACAAGGTTTTAGCATATATCTGGTACCGACCTCACATTCTTAGCCCTCCAAACTCAGTTATTGAACTGTTTGTTAGAGCATTTGGCAGGTATTATGGAATTATCTGAAAGGGATAAGAAATTCACTTGGTTAAAGAATGTAAAACTGTTACCACGTGCCATTTCCTTTGTGTTGATGCTTTTGCACAGGCATTCTTTGTAAAGGCGAGCCGATTCAAACAACCTGCACCTCCTCCCACGCTGCTGCTACCAGCTACACTCATCTGTACTTCCTCCTCAACCGCCCTCATCAAAACTATGCGGCCAGGGTGAAGTAGACAGGCAGAGTCGACCAAGGAGGTGGAAGATCTTACAAATCTGTGTGGACAGTTGTTCGGTGTGGCCAGGAGATTATTCTTCACACAATGGGATAGCGATTAATTGATGAGGCAGTAGCTGTTGATCTACCCACGCCTCCCAAACTTAAATTCTCATTCAAAATTTGTAAACGTGGAAGTGCCAACATAGCTTTTAAATGGGATTAGATGTGGGCGAGGCCAAAGGTCTAAGTTCTCTAGATGTGACCATTGCCTTTTTTTTAAAAAAGGGAAAACTAACTAATACTTTGGTGTTCACCTCTTATAGTACCTTGTATAAATCATAGTTCTATATGCAAAAGGAATAGTGAGCAAATGGAGACCTTTCTTAACTCCAACTAATATCACTTAATTTAAAAAGTACTTAACCTTTCAGAGAGACATCTAGGGACATACATCTACGGATTTCTAAAGAGTCAATAAACTAGCAATATTTGTGTATTCTTTGTAATACTTTTTATACGAATATATATATTGAAATATATCAAAAAAAAAAAAGATATTCGATTTAGTATCACCATGCTTAAAGCTGGAATTTCTTCGCTAAGGGAAGAGGCGAATACAACAAATATTGAAGTAAATCTCGAGTGAGTGGAATTGCGACAATCATGTAGTTCTAGTTTTGCGATCGGAATACAAAGTAAAAGATTGAAGCTTATAATTTCCCTAGATCAAGTAGGTCACAAAACTTGTAGATAAAATAAATCAAACAAGAACCACTACCTTACAAAAAAAAAATTGTCACTTCATCAGGTCGTTTATTTGTTTGAGACCTCGTTGTCGTCGACGTCGTGAGCGTGGTGTCACTACTTTCACGGCGTTACAATTTTCAATTGCATTTACCATAAGCATTGACTGCATTTTTTTTCATTTGCAGGTCCTATTCTATCCTTGCAAAGGAAAACCACACAAACAACCTTGAAGCAAATATCAAGTAACATCTAGCAAAGAATATATTCCAAGGAGCTACACACACATCATTTTCACTACACACACATAAATGTAACTCCTATGATCCTTATACTTTCCTTCCCTTAGGATTGTATGGCACATATTTTCAATATTCCATTTTGCACGCTAAAAATATCATATGACACACTACTAGGCACAATCTTATTCCGACTCTCCAAGGTACACTTTTCTTTTCTACTTTATAATAATGTATCCTTATTCACCATGATAAAGTGAGGAAAAATGTATTTATTAAATCAAACATTTACCATCTACATCTAGCACATAAATAATACATTTTTATACATGGTTTATAAGGAAGAGAACTAGTCATCAACACAACTTGTTTTTCTTTTCTAATATGCTTATATTTATTATCATTGTTAATTTTATTTTATGGATTTACAACTTACAATTCGACACACCGGCCGTCATCATGATCCACTCGATTCCATTATTTTATCTTTTTGGAAACTTTTATAGAACCATCCATACAAGATAGGTTAATCAAAACAATTATGTCACCTCTAGATGATTTTTTCGTCCTTCCCCTCATTCAAAATTATTTAATGTCACATCATTCATTTATTTTTCTATTACCTTGGGTCACTCATTCACTTTCTAATGATTGAAACATAAGTGATTGAATCATATATATACATGTATTATTGAATTTCATTTGGGGGAAACCATTCAAGAGGTAGATAATTATTACATGGAGCTAACATTTTAAATCTACTACAACATGAACTACATTTTGGGACTTCATACTTCACTTTATAGGATGGTTTATCTTTAATTTGAATATTAATTACAAGATTGAGATCGAATGAATACAATGGCAACAAATAATCTCTATTATGTTAACAACAAAAAAGTGTGAGAAATAGTTAACGAGAGTGACTTACCTTGTATTTAAAGATCTAGAATGATTTTGTACTAATGATTAGGAAGGAAAGGATGATTATAGACGTGTATCGGGAGACAGGGACTTGAGAGAGGACATATATGCATACATGCCAGGATTTGTTTTGGGTGTTGGTTTCTATGTTATAGATTTACTATTGATTCCTTATGTCTCACTTCTTGTTACTTATTATTCATTATAGGTTATGTCATTTTTATAAAATTTTATTAAGTTTCTATGCATATTCTTGATTCAAACTAACCTCAATGGTCACCCTAATGTGATTTTCAACAAGTATTACAATACATTTTAGACTTAATGTAGCTTTTGTGTACATGTGCGTGTGCGTGTGCATGTGCATGTGTGTATACATAAGCATGTGCATGTATGTGTGTTTTAGCATGTGCATGTGCATGTTCATGTACATGTGAACATGTGTGTGTGTGTGTGCGTGCATGCATGCGCACGCCTTGTACGTGCGTGCGTGTGTGTGTGTGTGTGTGTGTGTGTGTGTGTGTGTGAGTGTGAGAGAGAGAGAGAGAGAGAGAGAGAGAGAGAGAGAGAGAGAGAGAGAGAGAGAGAGAGAGAGAGAGAGAGATTAGAATAATGTCCCTTGAGATAGGATCCCTTAGTGCTACTCACACAACAAATAACGAGCTATAAATAATTTTTCCAAATGCAAAATGTCTTGTATCAAATCAAGAAAAGATTCTCATACGCATTTAAGGGTTAATTCAAAATATGTAGTCCTTGATGTAATAGATAGAAAATATTATCTCCTTGTAGATGTATATATGTCTTGAATTCTTGCACCACTAATAAGGTTAAATGATAAATGTATATATATATATATATATATATATATATATATATATTTGGTTTCTTCACTTAAGTTTCATGATTAACAAGTGAACTTCCAATCTAGTTTAGTAAATATCAACATGGAATATGTAACATTTGAAAAATTAGAAAAAGGAGGAAGGATAAAAAAGCACCCGTGGAGTGGAAAGTAGCATGGCAATACTCTTTTCCCTATTGGATAATTTTTACATGGTGCTAAAATGATAAAATGATTAAATTAGAGCTGAATGGGATGTTGGAAAGTGCAAAATTATAAGGTGTAAATCAAAAAATATTCTTATAACAAATATAAGAAAGATACAAGAATTATCAAAGACAAAAAGTATTGTTAGTGACTAGTTCTTTTGTCCTAGGAATCATGCATATATTTATATAATATTTAGATGTTACATATACATAGTAAGTGTGTGATTTAGTTACTATATTTGGTACTCCCACTTGAGAATTAAACTAACCATCTATTATCTATGATTACCTCATTCCATTTATTGAAGCATGATATGAGATAGGAATACCATAATAGTTGAGACCATCTTTTAACACCTATCACAATCAATTATTCTTGTACATGCCTTCCCTTCGAGGTGCATAAAGTTAAAAATATATCTTTCTAGAGCCATAAATTACCATTAACACCATGTTGTTATTTCTACTTCCTCGGGATGATCATCAAATTCAGTTTCATGAGGATTTCACTTTGAAATCATTACTGACCTACATTCCTTCTTCTTCTTCTTCAAATTCAACAAGATTATTTCACAAGTATTCTACTTTCCATCTCTCATGCATAGGATATTGTTAACACTCAAAATCTCCATTCCCTTTTTCACCACATCAATAATAGGTATACTTCATTTCGGGATCTTCTAACCTTATATTCTACCATATCTTCTTCATCTTTAAAACCCCTACCTCTTTGGTACCTATTGTGGCTTAGAGTAGATTCTTCTTGTCCTTCTAAATTTAAGGATTCACCTTTTAGGGAGTAAAATATATCTCTCCCTCTAATTGGATATAATGAAGGTTGTCTCTTCAATAATCTTTTTAAATTAATATCCTTTTTCTTTTCTTCTTCATTAAATGGGATTTGGTAGTAATCATCTATTATATTGATTCATAAGCATAGTCAATTTTTCATGTTTGGCATAACGCATCTGTAACACACCCAAAAGTACCAACACAGGGACGACACGGTGAAATACTGGGATAACTTTTTTTTTTGACTTGTTTTGACACAACACGACACAACATGTCGTCACAAGGTTACAACCCAACACTAGGAACCACTTGTTATGGGGGAGACCACAAGGTCAGCACGGAAACGTTCACACCTATCAAGGATAATGTACTCTTCTTTTGACAAGACAACATGGAAGCCCAATCCACATGACACACTCACAGCTAGGGCATCCCATGAGGAATTTCTTATTAAATTTTCTTGTTTACTAAAGTGTCTCTTAATTCTTAACTTACGTTCTTATAAAATTTCATGAAAGTTCTCTCTTGTAGAAAACTTCAGAATTCCTCCACTTTCTCGTCAGACCCCATAGAGAGGGTATGTAGCTTCGATTGAAGATGAAGAATCTTTGTCTGATTTTTGGCTTCATAAATGGTTGCCAACTTGTCCCAGGCCTCCTTGGGTTTCTCCGCATTCTGAACATGTGGTTGCACGTCATCACTGATACTGAGCATTATCAGCATCAAGGCTTTAGCACTAGCCATGTCATATTTTACTAGTTCATCGGGGGCTGTGGGAGCAGGCACAGATCCTGTGACAATTCCCCATAATCCTTCAAACTGAAGGATTGTCTTCATTTTTGTCTTCCAGGCCGCAAAATTAGGCCCTTTGAGCAACTGAGCATCAGACAGAAGTAACTTCGGAGCAGACATTGTAATAAAAATATTTATTTATTTGAAAAAGTTATTACAATTTGGACTCACTGTCGAGAATGACTGGCTCGTAGATGCTCGCGATATTCGCGTGCTGTGAGACGGCGACGCTTTGCAGGGCGTTCTTCTTTGTCGTCACAATCTGCGTCGTATCCGGCTTCTAATTCTTCCCGTACTCGCTTTGCTTGGCAGCTGACGTCGAAAAGAAAGTACTCAAGGAGTCCTTCTCGAACAAGTTTGTCGAATGCAAGATTGCCACAATTTTTAAGCTCGTTCAGCAAGGCAAAGTAGAACCCGGAGCTCTCAGGAGCTTCTCCACGGTGTTCTCTGGCTGGCGAGTTGATGTTGTGGCTTTCAGCTGTGGCGACCATGTTGTTGACGCTTTCAATCGAGTTGTCTACACTCGACATTCGATGTAGTGTAGAAGAGACTGTTGTAGACTCAGAACTACCTCGACAGCGTTTGAAGGTCTCCGCGCACAGAAATAAATTCTCTCACTCGGCGAGATCTCCACGTCCAGCTTGTCTTTGATTCTTAGATTGTTTCCACTTCCAGCAGCAGATCTCTCCTTCGCACCAGCAAGAATCTCCACGCAACAGCTTCCACGTTCTGGAACAGGTTTATCTTCCTCCGCTGCGTGATATACAAAAAACTCAGCAGGTACTCACGCCTGTCCTGGAGCCACGTGTTTTGGCTGAATCGCTCCTGCTGTTGGTGAATTTCGTCACGTCCACGTTGATTCCGCTAGCTGATCAGTTCGCCCTTGCCAGCGTAGATCTCCCAGCTCCCGTTCAGTTCGCCTTTGCCAGCGTACAGTTCTGAACATTCAGTGGTCACGGCAAAATCCCACGCATTTGGTGCACAGGCATGCTGTAGTATAATAGAAGCCGTTTTTTAGCACTTCAAACAACTGCAGGAAACAAACATTCACTGCCATGTACGATGGATTGGAGTCACGCCATTCAAGGCTTCATAAAATTTTCCCGAACCAGGAGACGAAGGTTTAAAACGGTGCTGAATGAAACGATTGGTATTGCTCAGCATTTCTTTTCCTAGAAATGAATTAAATGTGAAGGTCAGCTCACCATTTCTAGAACTTCGACAGGCTCAAAGAGATCCTTTACTCTGACACGCCAAAAAACACAGGCTTCTCCACGCAGCAGCAAGAAAAACAACACAGGAGAAAGACGTTACACTCCTTCACGTCCTCCCAGATCTCTGCCACGCTCTGATACCAAACTGAGAGCTACAGAAAGAGAAATAAGAAGAGATAGTATTTATCTCATATTATTCTGACTAGAACAAAGCACACGTACAGTTTATATAGGACAGAAATCCGAACTGACTCCTAAGCTGGACTGAGAAGATCCACAATATCAGCAGAGAATGATGTGATAAAGATAAGAGATAGGAAAGACAGCTAATCTATAAACCAACGTATCCTAACAATTTTCAACGGTTGACTAGATAGCTTAAGGCCAAGCTTTCTAAACTGGGATCATCAGTTTGATGTCCAAATCTTCCTTATTCATTTGATTTTAGAACATTTTCCATTTCTTACAAGGTTAATTAATCTTACTCAAGCCACTAACACATGTTCCACAACTCTATTGCACATGTGAAGGCACAAGCTCCGATTGAGAGAAAAGTACCACTTAGGGTTCATAACAATAGCCTTCTTGTTTAAGGATTAAATTTTGACCTTGCTTAAGAAATATCACCATGAATCAAGGCAAGGGTTAACAGAACAGGACAACAGAATTTAACTTCAGGGTCACATTGTTTACTATCAGTCTTTTATCGAGGTTAAGAGTTTATCAAGATTGGTTAAGTGTTCCATCTAGACTTTACTTCATTAAGTTTGACAAAGGAGAACATTTCAAACGATAGAGAGAGATTTAAGGTTTAAATAATCAATTTCCCTCCTACTTATTAAATCCTATCATCTTCTAAAATCTAACCATTGATTTCACCATGAGATCATTTAAGGTTTCACCATAAAAGGATAATGTTTATTAGTTTAATTTTAATAAGGAATATCCAGCTCACTTCATAGTGCTTACAAACTTATTGCTATTAAGCCTTAGGAGGATTTACAACTCAACATTTTAACTCAAGAGCAAAGTTTAACAGTACTCATTTGCGGAAACAAAACAAGGTTATATCAATTCATTCCAACATGATGCACAAATCAAAGGGACATACTATCTCTATTGAACCAAGACTAGGGAGCAAGAGAGTAATAACATGGGACATGCCCCGCTACTAAGGATTAAAATTTCACTAGAATATCCCATAACCAAGTGGTAATCAAAATTTCATCTTTCACATGATAACCAAACAAGCCAAAGTTTCAACAGTTACAACAACAATACTCTACAATACATTTACTAGGCACTGACCCTTCTTCTAAAATGTCCAAAGGCCCTTTCCAAATTTTATAACATAGTACACATTCGTACAAAGGAACATCATAACCAAGATTGATGCAATAATCTACAAGTCTTTCCATCATCTAACCATGTAAGCCATCTGCAACAAATTTTCTACAAGAGTCAGTTCACGAGAACTGAGCAAGATAAGGCTACACAAAACCACCATAACTATTATCTAACAATATCATGAAAAGAAGCACCTTATTACAAGAAATTGGATCAAACCTCTAAACACTATGAGCACATCAAGTTATAATAAAGTCTATAACATGTCGATCAAAGAAGGAGAAGACCTTGTACTTCAGTTAGGAGCAAATGCAACGAAAGTAACAATCATATGAGAATGGCCCTTGGCCCTATAAGGAGAAAAAAACCAATCTAGCAAAGACAGAATCCCCATCAAGTAAGTAATTAAACAATAATTACAAGATTGAGAATTGATCTATATACCAGTCATCTAGAATTTTATTAAAAGAACCAACGCATAGGCTGAAATAATATTTTTCCAAGAGAACAAGAGTGGATCGGCCCAAGAAGGGGGAAACACGGGTTTCAGAAATTAACACAAAAAACCATGGATAATAGAGTTTCAAACCGGAAATCAATTAGAGTATACACACAACACAAGTTTCGAAGCTAAGGCATAGTATACTAGTTTTGACCATTAACTACAAAGAGGTCTACCAATCATCCAGGAAGGGTCAAAGTCTCACAGGCTAGTAGCAAACACGCGAGAGAAGAAGGGGGGTTTCGTCCAACAAGAGTATACAATAATGTCATCAACAATTTTATAACACTAAAGGTTTGCAAACTTCCACAACAATTCTAATGTTTGATTAATTTAAAATAAATTATCCATTTCCCGAAACAACCATACTTTAAGGCAACCCTTGGTAACGCAGTCAACCGTTGCACAAAAAGATACAAACATAATTTCTAAGTGACTTTATCAAAACAAAACCTTCCGCTATGAATTCATAAGATTATCACACGAAAGCTGAGTTTTTCCCGAAGGTCAATCACATCTAAGGAAATCTCCATCACAAACTATTACAGTAATTACGTGCATAAAAATTGACCAATATTAATTAATAGCGTTAACATTACAAGGGGGAGAATAATGTAAGTTAGGAAAGATAGAAGAGCGCCATCAGAAATAATTCTGAGAGGGGGATTAGACCAAACTAATCTAGTGCCAACGAGGTATTGGATTCGCACAATGAAACCTCCAGCTTAGTTGATCCGAAAAGCTAGTTATGATTCAAGTTGATACGCATGGTCAAGGTACTTCTTGAGGATGGCCTTAAAAATCCTAGAAACAAGATGAAGGATAGTATAAGAGTCTAAACACGCGAGACGGAAAAACACGTTGCACACGAACCCTTTTATTCTACCAGTTTTAATACCGAAACTCTAAGCTGGCTAGCCCACGCATTGCTCGCACAATCCTACAACCTTTCTTTCTCGATGCCAATAGGTTATCGAAGGGACTTGCGAAGGGGCTAACAAAAAATGTCAAGGACAAACTTGGGTGCTAGAACGGGGGTTTCATAGTTAATGTAAACTTACTTCCATGATAACGAAAAAGCTAACTTGATCAACATAATAACTTGCAACTCATTCGCAGAGAAGAATTAACACATAAACAAACAGACAAAGTTCTATCATTCGAGTAAGAGAAAACATAACATTCAAAGGAGAGGGCACACGCATCCTTTCGACCCACATTTTGTCAATGATAAAAGCTAAAACAAGAAGACACAAGCAGAAAGGGAAATCTCTCATCATGACATCCAACTGACAAAACAATGCAAGGAAAAGTGGTTCGATTTCACAATATTTTTAAATAAAATAACAGTAGAAAAGTGTAGAAATATCTTGCCTGTTTCTCCAGCTTCAACATCGCTCCTGGCTCTGAAAGGCACTTACTGCAATGGTAATTAAACCTTTTCCTTCATCAGAATTGAGGACAGCATCAAACTCTCGGTGCAACATTTCAGCTGTAGCTTGCAAGGTGTGATAATTCCAACAGAAACCTTTATGCCTGCCAACTTAGTGACTCATTAAAGAAACTCATATAATAGCAAGCAAATTTTTTTCATGAATATTCATGTTATGAAACAGATCCACCCCTATAAGATCTTCTTCCATGAGAAATTGTAAAAGGTTCTCCTTATTTTCTCCAGCACACCTTTGGGGATGTGTGCTAAGGAGTGTCAATACACGGGTAGTGCCTCCAGCACTGACTTTACCAGACTCATTCTCCCACCCCTTGACAACCACCTGTTGCACCAAAAATTTATCTTTCTCTTAATTCTAGCCTAAGAGCCAAAATCAATCTTGCTTGATGTACCCATTCAGTTTCAGGTTGAGGCCCAGATATTTGAGGTCTGCATCTAAATCCAAGTTTGCATAAGGGAACAATAACCTCATAACCTGTTGTGTCTCTTCATCAATGTCATTGAAACTAATTGTAGACTTATGAAAAATGACCTCCATGCCCATGGCTTTGCAATACAACTTGCGAGTTTCCTGAAGCTTTTGTCCTTCCACCAAAAACCCATTAGTGAAGAGCAATACATCATGAACAAATAAAATATGAGTGAGATACTCCTCGCCTCCCACTTTGATTCCTTTGATATCTCTGGTTCTTTTGACCTCCTGAATTGCTCTACTAAGCCTCTCTGCAACAAGTAGAAATAAATATGTAGACAAATGGCATCCTTGTCTTAACCCTCTAGAAGGCTTGAAGAAGGGAGATGCAGATCCGTTTACAAGAACAGAAAAAGAAACTGTGGAGACACACATCCCATGATCCAATTAACTGATAAATTAAAAGTTAAAACCCATATGGATCCGTAAAAGCCTTAAGTAAAACCAGCAAGTCTAATCAAAAGCCTAAGAAGAACTCAACTGTCCAGCCACCTGGACCGGAGCTCTTATCCTTCTTAGAGGAGGAAAGAACAGTCAAGAGCTCATCCAAGGAGACCTCATGTAAATCATTATTATCCTCATCTGTCACCATTCTTGGAAAATAACGAAGTAACCTTTATGATTTCAGCAATATTTACTCCTGCTGACTCTCGGTAAATTTCTCCAAACTGCCTGACCCCTAGATCAGCCAAGTCTCTTAACTTCCTAACAGAAATACCATTCTCATTCACCATCTGGGCTGAAGTGACTTCCCAAAAAGAAAAGGCAGACAGCTCGACTAAAACTTTACCTCGTTCTTCTGCTACAGCTGCAAGATATTGCAACAAATGATCACGACTGTGGTCGCGTGCAACCAGAACAACATGATCAACACCAACGGCTCCCTGGGGTCGCCCTGTAGCATCTGTTGCACTCAGCACATGTTCTAAATCTGACAAATATCCTGCTACCTTCATCTCCCAAGATGTTCTCTCCAACATTGCATAGATCTCCTATGCCTGTGGGTGTGATCTGTCACCAACACAAAAGGCATGCGCCATTATTACAGCAAAGCACGTGCTTCATGAATATTCTGATCTGAAACAGATCCGCACCTATGGGATTCTCTCCCATGAGTTACATCGAACAGCAAGAAGGTCTCAACAGAGAATCTCTGTAATAATTTCATCGGGTCTCCTGGCAACACTCACACTGTCACTTAATCGATTTTGATAAAAACTATCTTGAAGGAGAAATCCCGAATTGAGGATGCATTCAAAATTGAACAGAAAACAACATAGTTGGACGAACTGCTTGTTGGAGCGCTCAAACGGGCTTCTACCTGAATGAAACCTTTCACGTTGAATACAGAGTGAGTTTCAGGCCGCACAAGGACACTATATGAAGCTCGTGGAGGAGCAGCAAAGACCGTCGCCATTGCTATTGCAGTTGTATCTATCACTCTTGTATCGCCTTGCCCTCATTCATTCAAAAACCACACGCCCACCCTCGCAACATCAGGGCGATAGACCTTCATTTCACCATCCTGAACACGCTGTAGCAATTCATCTGTTGCAGCATTTGATGGGGCGCAAACAAGCATTCGTGGTTAAGGCAGAAAACAACAGGTAGACCAAAACAAGGGGCGGGGACAGAAGACTGCGAATCCTTTTGCAAAAGCAAACAACGATGCGACCTGGAGCTGTTCGGCACGCAAGAGGGGGAAATTTTAATGTTTTTTTGGCAGGTGTTGGTTGAGCCACCCACCCCCAACCATGATTTCCACCTAAATTCTTTTATGAGCCTCCATGAACATTAAAGCAGTTGTTGGGTCAGAGTGAACCGCTTAATGAGAACAGTTCAAAGTTCAAATCTACCAAATCAAATAAGTGCGAGTTGATTGATAGTGATTGAGCTTTTTGTCATCTTGAGAATAACCATAGAAAACAGGGCATTACAACATCCCATATACATACCTTATAGCCTTATTTCCTAAAATCTTCCTATTCCATCAAAATTAATAACTTGTAAAATTTATTGGTATACTCTTCAATTTTGTTATCCTTTTATCCTATGTTTTGAAACCTTTAGAATAGTGTAGGGCATATTCTTATAGCCTTATTTCCTCAAAATCTTCCTATTCCATCAAAATTAATAATCTTGTACAAAATTTATTGGTATACTAGAGGAAGAACCTTTTCTTTCATCAATTTCATCATTTTATTTGAGTTTGGGATCTTTTCCTTTCATTTTCTTTATCTTCTAATTTTTTATATGCCCAAACTATATCAATGAATTTCTGACCAACTTAGTATCTACAAACATAATCATCTTCTCCTCTAATAGGGTTTTGCACTCAAAGAAGTATTTTGTGTGATTCATTAAGTCCTTAATCTAGTGTCTCTCCTTCTTTACCTCCAAATCTTGGATTAGTATTTCTTGAAATAAACTCTCATTCAATGTTTCTTCATCACTCTCATTTTATCCTTCATTTCTTAATGGAGGTATTTTTCCATTATCATTTATTGGGTCTTTGACCCCATCCACATGTCTACAACTGATGCGAGTATCTTCTCTTGTGAGATTAGCAATGTGACTCGTTATATCTTGTATATGCCTATTCATATGGACATAACATCCTCTCTTGCATGTAGGTGTGCTTATAATAAATAGGAATATAAAATCACATAAATGAATGTAATAGATATTAACTTCACCATTCATGTGAGATGAAAAAGCATGTTATGATACAAATTGATCTAAATCCAATTGCAAGAGTTCAAAGTTCCTTCAAAACACACACACACACAATTCACCAAAACTCAATAAATTTCAAAACAATTTCTTTCTCATTCCGAATCCACATTAATCTTTTCCAATGCTAAAAATCATAAAAAAACCAAAAAAATTTAATGGACCCCAATTTTTTCCTACATGAAATACTACCATAAATGAAGGATCCACCAAATCTTGGTTTATTCCATAAAGTGGAGAAAAATATATAAAACTCTTAAGTCTAACGAAATCTAAAAAATCTTCCTAGCCAATTTTAGACCATTAGATCAATGTATTTGACCTTGTTAATATGTTTAAATGGCATCCAAATAATCGACGTAGTTGACAGAGTGAGATACTCATCATTGACTAGCTCCTTGTAAAATTTAAAATAGAACGTATAGTTAGAAAAAAATAATGGTCTCCAAAATTTATGCTCCCACATCATGAAATGTTTCAACCTCCATAAAGAAGCATTTTGGAGAGGAGGGGTATGATGGATGATATGAAATGTTGCCCTATATCGAATGATATAATTTACTTAGGCCTAGTTTATTTTAGAGTTTTTGCAAAAATTGCAACAAATATTTTCATGGTTTTCATTCTTTACATGATAGGTGAAAACTTATTAGCTATTTATCCCTTCAAGATGGTGAACAGATTGGATTAACAAGGTTAAATGTAAGATATTAACCATGTATCTAGGATCATATATTGGTGCTCTTTCGTATGGATGTGTTTGATCTTATTTTGACTTTATATTTATAGGAATCTCATATATTGAATTTCAAGCCTAGTGGCAAGCAAAAGATGATCCACACACTTGAAACAATCCCAAATAAAGGAAACAATACCCAAAAGGTTGACAAAGTGGGCCTATTATAGAGCTATCAGCTATGGAATAGAATCAACACTCAATTATATTTTGTAATCGATAATCTTGTGATGGGATTTAGAATGGACAAATGACATCAGCATACACCATAAATTAATGTTACATAACATAAATATATTAAAAAAACACACCAAAAACATGCTTTAAAACAACATATCACAAAGAAATACTAAACATTTTGCCACTAAACATCATTTTTGTGTTGATATCTCCATACACCCCACTCAAGAAAACTGACATGCCAAATGCCAATTTTTAATATGTACAAGAACAAACAATCCAACTAAACAAATATAACATTAATTATATGCTGCACATATTAATGTAATTGTAACATTGATAGACAACAAATGACACGGTGAAGAAATTTAAGAATTATGAGATAAAGTTGTTTGCGACTTACCTAAAATCTACAGTTTATAGAGTTCTAGTTTCAAATAAGTGTAGAAATCTGCAAACCATATAATACTAAAAGTACAATACCCGTCCTCAAACAGAATCGATCCATTAATAAATGCGTCGAAATTGAGAATCCTTAATAAAACTAAACTACTCTCTTTCTCTTTTTTATTTTTTCTTTTGTTATTGAAAACATTTGACTACACGAGAATTTCTAATATGAAAGAATAAGATTATACTACAGTTATATATTGGTACATGAAAAAAGTAGAATATATACGTAAAAATAATGCTTTCCTTCCTAAAATCTATGCGGCATGTGTAATCATTGGTTACCAAATCAGAAGAAAATAACTCCGTTTTCACGTCGTCATTGGTTAGAAGTGATGCTAAAATAGATTAATCTGGTTAACTCTGGTCAATAGTGTTTAAAAAGAATTCAGATACAACTATTAATCGATATTTTATGTTCATCTCCAACAACTATTCAACAAGGTCAATAGTGTTTTACAAAACAGTTATCTCGAGCAACTATTATTCTATTCTTTAATACATAAAATCTTCCCAAATACCAACACTGAGAGAAAGGAAAGAAATGAAGAATGTATAGATGCATTCGATAATGCATAAAATCTTCGTATCAACATATTACCTTGAGAGGAAAAGAATTTTTAGTACAGCTTATATCTAAACTCATATATTATGGCAAATCCATTCTCGATCATTTGAATGTTCTTGTTGCTTTGTTCTATCTATATCCAGATGATACCACTAACAAAACCACCCTATTCTTTCTTAAATTCATAGTGTCAGTCAATAAACAATTAATTTATTGTAACACTCGTCTTCGTTTATATATGTGCGTGTAAACCTTGACAGCATTTAAGATCGTTAATGAAAAGGTTTGGGAGGAAAAAGCCTACCTGTAAACCTGCAATACCTTAATCGATCGCACCTTTTTCTCGGTTCATTATGCAAATAACAATGGCAGGACAGGTCTCCTTTGGCAAGAACCGACGAGAAACAAAACTATTACAGGTTGAAAGAAAAAGCTTACCTGTAAATCTGCAATAGCTTAATCGATCCCACCTTTTTACTCGGTTCATTTTGCAAAGAACAATAGCAGGGCAGTTTTCTTTTGGCGAGAACCGAAGAGAAACAAAACTATTACAGGTAAGGCCTGAACGAGACCTGCCAAAGAAGAATTCCCCTGTTACGTTTCCCTGCAACTTTTTGTTACATGTCTGAAGCGTCATGGTGTTACACGGATTGCAGAAAGCGATTATAAAAGAGGTGAAAAAAGTATATCCAGGAGTATATGCCAATGTACACGAGAATATGGTACAATACTGTGAAGCTTTCCTACAAAAGGATAAAGATTGCAAGGTGTCGTGGGTAATGATTGTAACTCATAGAATGTATATTATGTTTTCACATAAATAGGGAAAAGTATTTGAGGTTTGGAAGGATTTTCTTGTCACAAATTTACTAAAAGTTTTTAAAAAGAATTTGGATTGTTTTGAATCAATTAAAGTTTTTATAGAGAATTTCGAACCATGACATTTCAATTCTGAAAATGAATGATTTATCCAAATTCGGTGTTTTATTCAATGGTAATATTATTCTTCTGGAAAATTTTGGACTACATTGTTTTTTGATGAGTAGTGGGCACACATTGGGCACTAGATTACATAGATTGTCTGCATCTCGGCATCTCTGCTCATACTTCGGAGGAAGTATATAGCGGATTAACAATTATGTGTAAGTGTATAACTAAACTAATGATCACCTTCAGCCTAAACAGATAGCTGTATATAATGGATTAACAATTACGTGTAAGTGTACAACTAAACTAGTGCTTGATGCTGGCCTCAACCATTTTGACTCTCCGTGTCCGGTATCTCTAAGCCCTGCACTCAACAAGACTTGATCCCCGACGAGCTCATTGAAAACCTAACAACATCACCAATAAACGAAGGGGCCTTTAATGTCGACTACATAATTTTAAATATGTGTTAAATCAAGTTTCTATCAAATAAACCTAACTTTATGTTGATAGATTTAGATTATTTTTTAATTTATTTTTATGTTTAGTTTTGTTGGAAAACCCACTTCTAAATGGCATTTATTTAAAACATTAGTACATGAAACATGATTTTGCAAAGTCATCTTCAGTTTCTATTTCCTTCTTCTCAATGGAGAATACTACAACTATGTGGCAATATCTTAGTTTTTGAAGTTCCATTGAATATTATAACATGATAATTGGTGGTGCATGTTGAAGGAATGGGTAAATAAGACACGTAATGAATATGTCAGCATTTTTATTTCACGTATTTCTTTAATGTCAACTCAAATGATAAACTTGGTCCACATATTAACATCATGTGCCTTTGTATCTCGATATATTCTCACAACCTATAAAATTATAGTTTCCTTCCTTCTTCATGAAAAAACAAATTCATGTTTCTTAATGTAATCCTAAAAAAACCACATTTCCTATTCATTTATTTTATTATTTTTATTATTAATGAGATTAATGGTAATTATTTTAATATTGTGATGAAATCAATTAAAATAGTGTATAATAATAGTAATGGATTTGACTTATTTTTATTATCAATTATTTATCCTGTCTTCTAAACTCGAGATGCTATGTAAAATATTTATATTCATTCATACTCTTTATCAAAGAGACATAATTAGTTTGTGTGTTAAATCGTGGCTCATTAAATCATTGAAATATTGTGTGAGAGGGTTGTAGATTTTTTTCCTCCATGAAACAAAATGATGACATGTGTCTCAACATATACATTAAAATCACATCCATTTTACACTGTTTATCCTTGTTATTTTTTATCTTCACATTCAATGATAGTAATTTAAAATAATTTAGAAACAAACTAGATGTTGGAATGTTCAACTCTCCCATCTATTAGAAATGATATTTTTTTGCAATTTATAAGTTCTACAAATAAATCATGTTTGTTGACCTAAAAGACATTTGTACTACATTTAAAGAGAGTGAAATAAAAAAACTAATAAAGTATAGAAAAATTTGTTTGGAGTTCAAACTTTATTTTATATCTTTATGTCATTGTTTTCTGCCTCGTTTCCTCTTTAGTAGAGAAAAGCCAACATAGTTACGTTGAATTGATAAATAAAATTTGCTAAAGACAAACAAAAAATATCTAGTATCATGTCGAGGAAATAATTATTTAATTTTGGTTATTTGTTAACTATTTTGAGGAAGAAAGCCACCAAAGTAGCAGCTTGAAGGAATGAAGGTAAAATTTCAAATGAGATTAGATTATATATATTTCATAATTTACGGATTGAAAAAAACAGCCCTCATGCATGTGCAACAAGCTAAGTTACATCGGCTTTAGTTATTTCCTCAATAGTACGTATAGAAAGAATGAGAAGGAAGATGAATTTAACTAAGAAAAATATAAATTGTAAGATTATAATCTCGTACTTCAATAGATAGGCTGGAGGTTTTTCCGAAGTTAGGTGTTAATAATGGATATATGTTGTCACTGAACATAGGAAAATATATTTGAACTTATGTGCACTAGATCGGAATGTAGTTGCAGATATCTCTTGTTTTCCATGTGTCTAATATTGTGATTAATGGAGTTATTTTAAAATTTTATAAACAAAGTGACATATTCTTAGTATACTATTTTTAAAATTTATAAAGTATTGAGAAGTTGATCGAAAATATTAACAAATGAAGAAACAAATATGAAATATTTTTATTAGATAAGGTAAGAACTGTTAGCATAATTTAGCATAGGCATATTTATTGCATTTTATTGCATTGCCTTTTATTTAATAATATTGTGCAACATGTGCACCCTAGTCTAGTGACTTGCATTCAATATTGTTATGTTGGATACCATTCAATATTGGTATTAGCAAAATTACATGTGCATGTGAGATGGGTCTTATCATCTCGTAGTTGGTGTCCGATAGGGTGTCATGTCTATCCATATGATGTTGTCTAATATCTATAAATATTACAATGCTTGCATTTTTATTAGATAAGGCAAGAACATGGATTATGGCTCCAAGGGGCCATACAATAGATGCATCGCGAATGAGAAAAAAAAGAAAAAAATAGAAACAAAGCCCAAAAAAGGTAAAACAAGAGTAACCCAAACCACAACCCATTATAAATATACAAAAGAGAGATTTCCACAAGGAAGAGAATGAATAGGCCCAAGCCATCAAAAACGAAGAGAGAAACCCTCCCAAAATGATAAATTCCCCAACACAGGTCCATAAAAATCTCACAAATCCTTAGGCTTTTTTGCCTTGAAGCGATTAGGTGAACCATTGTTGTGAACATCTTGACCTTTTTATTTGACATCCTAGTTGGCCAGGGTATGAGTGCCATCCTTCGTCCTCTCTTCTTTGTCGAGCTACTTGAGACATAACTTTAACATGTGGTTCTTGCGGCTATGTTCTAGCTTTCCAACCTCCCTTGTATATCCCTAACCATATTATTTAACCGAATAATAATATCTCTATAAGTATTGTGAAAATTATAGATTCTCTTGGAAACCTCAATGAAATTCTTCACCGATGTGGATCCAACTACAAGAGGGATAAATACCTCCAAAAAACACAAAAATTTACAACAAAAATAGAAACTTTTAAATAGATTTCTTATCTTTCCGAATACACACTAATCTTTTAACATCTTTACAATCTTCCTTTTATTTCACATCAACTCTAAAAAACCCTCAAATGTCAAAAATCACTAAAATCCCAAAATTACCTTATAGTAAAACACCTCAAATGCGTCCCAAATTTCACGTGCAAATATGTCTTCATAAATTATGACTCATCCAAAATTTTGGATTATTATATAAAGCATGGAAAAATTTATTAAAACATAAGTCCTAGTCTAAAGCAAAGAAAACATTCAAAGCCAATTTTAGACCACTAGAAGAAGGAATTCAACTCCAAAATATACTTGAAATAGAAATAAAATTTAATGAACATTTCACCCCAAAGATAATACTAATGGAGATCTACTACCCTCGAAAATTTCAAGACTATCGAACGGTCGGATAAAAAGCTATAGCCTTCACAAGTTATTCTCCCAAATCATTCTACGTTGGTTCAAAAGAATTCGGCTCATGCGAACTTACTTGATGGAATTCATCTAATTTTCTATTATCAATCATCTTCAAATCTCACTCAGAATCAAAGTATTTTCTTCCCATTGCAAACATTCCCACTTTGCACCAATTCTATGTTGTAACTCCCATGTATAGTAGTGATTGTCTTTCGGTCCAAGACATGTATTACACTTTCTTATTTCTTCTTCGAAATCTGCTTTCTCCCCATTTTATTTCTTCCTCCTCTCTAAAATTTTCCTCGTGAACTAGAAAATGATATAAGTTAGAGACATTAAAAACTAATGAGATAGAAAATTTTCGTGGGAGCCGCACCTTGTAGGCATTATCACTCATTTTCTCTAGAATCTGCATGGCACAATCTTCTTATACTTTAGTTTATTATATGTCCCTTTTTAAAACCTCTCCTTTCTAAGATTAACCATAACCATATCTCCTTCTTTAGATACATTTAATATCCTCATCGGCTTTTGCAGCTACTTTATATTCCGCATTAGTAACTTTCATCTTGTCCCTCACTTCTTCCTACAATTGTAGAATGTGTTCTACAAATTATTCTGCATCATCACTTGTTTTATTTTCACCAAGTGGTACAATCAGATCTTGGACCTCGTTCGGTTCCTACCATACAAAATATGGAAAGGATACCTCCCTATTGACCTATTTACCAAGTTGTTATAATAAAAATCATCTTGTAGTAAAGCCAAGTCTGATTGTTTTAGATTTTCTCCAACTATTCAATCTTGGATATTTCCCACTATTTTATTCATTATTTCGTATACACATTAATTTGGGGTGATATGCACTCACTCGAATGTAGTTTTTCCTCATTTTCCTTCGAGAGTCTTCTATAAGTGACTTTGGAAGCTTCATTAGTTTTCTTAAAAGTTGAGATTGTCATGTTGGGTGGCAATGAGCAAGAAACATAATTCAAAGATTGTGATAGGGTGCTTGACCCTTAATCGGCCGCCCCCTTTCTATAGGATTCTCCACTTCCCAGGAATATTTAGTAGTAGGTGAGGGAGCTTTTACATGGAGATTTTTGGTTAATCTTCCTGCTTATTTCATAACACAAAGAAAGATTAAACCTTGTGTTACTAAACAATATTAAACATTGTGTCACTAAACAATATTTTTGTATTGATATCTTCATACACTCAAGTAAAAAAATGACATGCCAATTTTAGATGTGTATAATAACAAATAATCCAACAAAATAAATTAAATATCATTTAGCTAATACAAATATTAATGTAATTGTAACACCAACAGACAACAAATTATCTGGTGAAGAAATTTAAGAACTCTGAGATGAAATTGTTTACGACTTATAGAGGTATAGTTTTAAGTAATTGTAAAAATATATAATATATATAATAATACAGTACAATTCCCCTAAAAGAGAATGAATTTCCATTAACAAATGAGTCAAAATAAAAAATCCTTAATTTAAAACTAAACTACTCTCTTTCTCTTTCTATGTTTTATTTTCTTATCGAAAGGATTATTATTATTAATAATAAATGGTTTTAAAGGGGACCATATCCCACGATACAAAAAGGCTCAAAAGCCGTGTTTAACAAGAGTGCATTTATAGTTTTTTGACAACCTGGGGCCACACCACTCAAAGAAATGCCTACAAACTAGATAAAATAGTAAAAATAAGTGTAGGGGACAACATGTCAAGCATGAAGCAAAAACAAAACCAAACAACATAAACACAACAGCTTGTACAAATAAGCTAGGTGGGAGAAACAACATTCGTGAAAATATGTTTATTCTTTTTATGCATCAATTTCCACCCATCGAAACCTCCTTCATAGGAATAATAACCTCAATAGCTTCAATCAGCAAATATTTGCTAATTTCAGAGTAGAAGAGGAGGAGGGATATTACCCTTTAACTCTTTACACTTAATTGATAAAATTTTGGTATTCTCTCGTGTTTCCACCAACATGAATTTCTATAGTAGGAGTTTCTAGGACTAATTTGCCTTCATCATTTGAATTTTCATTTAAATCAAAATAATCCTTTGTATTAAAAAAATGTTCGGAGGGATTTTTTCCAAAATTGTTTCTCTCATTTTGCGCTTTTCCACCCCACATTCTCAAGTTGAATGACCTAGAGAGAAACACCTTCTGCACCTAAACAAAAAACCTTCGTAATCTAGTGGTTACAACCATGTTCATTTTTTCACTTTAAGCTCAATGTTTGTGAGAAGTTTCTTTGAAGTGTCAAGTTCAACAAGAATCTTGACATCTGTTGTGTGGGTGTGATCGGTTATTTGGTGATGTGAATCTAGATGTAAGAGGTTTAAATACCAACAAAACACACAAAAATATTTGAAAATAACAACCAAGAGTTATAAAATAACATTATTCTCATTCTGGAAGTGACACTAATCTTTTACATCATTGCAATCCTCCTTTTATTTCACGTCTACTCTAAAAACCCTGAAACGCCAAAAAACCCTAAAATGCCAAAAATTACCTAATAGAAAAACAACTCGGATGGGCCCTAAAATTTGCGTGCCAAATATCCCTTCATAAATTAAGGCTCATGCAAAATTTTGAATTATTCTAATAAGTACACAAAATGTTATTAAAGTTCTAAGACCTAGTCAAAAGTGAAAAAAATATTTGGAGCCAATTTTAGGCAAGCTGGTTGAAGGAATCCGAGTCTCAAAATGTGCCAAAATGGTGACATAATTTCAAGCATAATTATTCATATTATAGTAATAATTTATATCTATAACCCTATAAAATTTCAAGATGATCCAATGGTGGGATCAAAAGTTATGGTCTCCACACGTTATGCTCCCGCATCATTCACCTAAAATATTTCCAATGAAGATCGATAATCATGGCTCAAAAATTACAGGGGAATATGGGGCATTCTAATTCAAATGGATTTCTAAGAGAAGGATTTTGTGAGTGGGTTAAAAGAGGGAAACCATTATTTTAGTACAAGGTATCGGGATTTATAAACCCATCATTTATCCTCTATGATATCTTTATTAGATATTGAAGAAAAAACCGGAATGAAAATTCCTTTTACACATGGATATAGATCTAACTGTCTAGTGAGAAGAAGGATCTAGTTTTTAAATATCCATTTGTGGAGATCTAGAAAGATGGGCCATAAACCATTGAACCTACAAATCAAAACAGGATCCTCATAGAAGTATTCATATTCAACGACGTATTCTCCGAATGTGATGCGGGGTTAATGGCGGCGGGGACCATGGTTCTAAAATTGTAGTTCCTATTATAAAATAAAATAATAACAAAATAAATATAAATAAACTAAAATAATATTAAAGTAAGTTTGAAAAAAAATAGGCAGGGGGTGGTTGGAGAATAATGGAGGATGCGTGGAGTGTAGCAAGGAATATGGGATACCTGATAAAGCATATAGGCACCGTGAAAATGCATTCTAAGCTATCACTTTCTCTTCATAATAATTATTAGTTCAACCTATTTGATATCTAGAGGCTTAGACCACGCTCATACCCAAGGAAACATTGTAAATTTAGAAGTTTAGATAGTTGCAAATGATTGCTAAATGCGAACAAGGCCATAGTTTTCTTGAGGGACGGTCATAGTGGTTCACATATGCATCGAGAAGGTCTCGCAACATGTCTATAACTTTTACTTACACACATTCTCAACTTGTGCCAAAATGTGAGCACTAGTATAGGGTAAGGATGTCCAAGAAGGCACAACGATAGAAGAATTTTGTCAGACACTATAGTTGGAAGTGCTCCAAGATAGGCATAAAAATGTTCAAGCATGCTCTTGGCATGGAAAATGTTTTCCAAAACTCATGAAAGAAACATGGCCCATGGACTACAACAATTGTAGATTATGCACAAAATGAATTTGTTAAAAAGGATTACAAACTTTTAAGAAATTGGAGAGGAATAAATCATTCTTCTCAAGATGGTTGCCATCCGTTTTTGCCTATTTTCTACTTTCTAGCTCGATTGTGTTTGATCCATTCTGATTTATGATGTTTAGAGATCTGTTTTGATTTCTTTCACTCAAATATTTTGATCTTTGCTTCATTCCTAAGCTCATGATTTTCTATCACTTCTGTGTGTGTTCCAAATTAAAGGTGTCATTGATCCTTTGTTTCAGTTAAGGAGGGATAGGCAATGATTTATCCCTATGCTTGTTTAACCCACCATTGGAATGCCTTCGATCTTATCATACTTATTATTGTGTTAAGACTAAGATGGAGATGGTTTATGTGTCTGCCACGATTTTTGTTTATAAAGATTTTGATGAAAGTAATGAGGTCAATAATAAAATACTTGTATATGGTCAAAGGCAAGATGGTGTGTCTTTAATCCATTACCAAAGGCCTCTTCAAAGTGTAGATGCAAAATTTGATGTCTCTGTGAATGCCACTGATAATATGAGTGTGATTTGGGCTTTGGGTTTAATGAGGCTACTACATAGTCTCTGTCCATTGTACGTACCTCAAAGTCATGGAGGTTCTCCTCTTGTTACATATTGTCATACCAAATTCAAGATTGTGGACAAGTGTAAAAATATATTTGGGACCATTATATTGGTAGTAAATGACATTACATGGAATCGAAATTGTTGAGTATAAAGGGACAATGAACTCCCACCTAACCACAATGGAGATGGATGGGGATTTGTAGATGTCATGGTGCAAGTAAACTAGAGGGAATGAATGGAAAACAATGTGGAAGGTTTGGAAAACCCCGTGACCCGCTTAACGAAATGCCTATTTGAGATGCAAAATAAAATCCCACAATTTCAACCAGCTCATGGAACCCCAAAACCGTTTATCTTCTATTGTCAATCAATTCAAGGCATGGTTCATCTCTCCTTATCTTTCATAATTCTTTGTTTTTATAGTTTTTCATTTACAACAAAATAAAATTTGAAACCATAGGATTATCATGCATTTGATTGTTGTAAGTAAGCTTGTTTTCAAGGCAATAAGACATCATATCATAACTTGCACAATCCAAATATTCCTTGGTAGATAACCATGAACTCAAACCCTCATTTTGAAATGATATAGAAAACTTCTTGACCAAACTAAGTTACTAAAATACCCCTTTTTAGTCCCAGGTTGAAGTTGAGTTTCCTGTAAATATGTTGACTATCCCCTTGTTAAAACAAATAAATCATGATCTTTAGAGACTCGCAAGATAACCTTCGTAACTTCGGAAAGGAGATGTTGAGTTTCCTATGTCTATGATCTATTGACGCCATTCTAAGATCCCTATTACACTATTTTTGACTGTAGGAAGCTGCTACAAGTGAAAAGTGGGGTTTCATTTTACCTCCTTGTTTGAATCCCGAGTAACAAAATGCTTATCTACCTTCGCAAACCTCTAGTATTGTTACTAGACAATTTCTGAACCTTCATTTGGGAAAATCAAATTTTTGGGTAGTTTGGAAAAGGCATTATGTAGGCCTCTGGTCATAGTTTGACTAGGTCAAACTAGACCAATTATGACAGATGGCTCCAAAAACTTATCGCTGTCTGAAAACCATTTTCGAGTTCTCACCTCCCGTCAAATCTAGTAAATTCTCCATATATAGGGAACATGTAGGAAGTTTCTCGTTGCGAGTTTATCTTCTGTCGAATGTCAGTTTGGACATGTTTTTCTAAGTCCCCAAGATAGCTTTTGATCTATTTTGACTAGGCCAATTATGACTGATGGCCTCGGAAAAATGGTTACCTATCGTAAATTGTTTGCTAGTTCTAAAATCTTTCTGCTCATGTGACTTCTTGGTGTATAGGAGGACATGTATAATTTTACCCGTGGTGTGTTTGTTCATTAAAAGACAATGTTTGAAAGTGGTTTCTTCACCGTGAGCCTATTTTGAATGATTTTACAACTAATAGGAAAACGTATAAGGAAATTTGAAGGACCCCTATAAGATTACCAAACCACTATGGAAACTTGTTGATACTTGTGAATGAATGTTTGGAACTCTATCTTGTGGCTTGTTGTGTGAAATTTGACTTTTGGGAAAATAGTGTATCTCTCTATTTCTCTCTCCTTGGTTATGAAATGAAGTGAAATGAATACATGTCTCTAACCATTTTTCCTTTCTAATGCAAATTATTAATGTTATTATCTAAATGGAAAACTAAATAAGTTAATTATGTTAGATTAGGGTGGATGTCATGCCAACGATTTATCACTGATTTCATGCTCACATGGTTTTTCAAGATGCAAGAAAGATGGTGAAAAGGCGTTGTGTAATTTATTGTCTATTATTGTAATTTGTATAGGTAATTGTAAAATGTATATATGTCTAATGTAGTCCCATGTTACAAAAAAATTGTATTTGAAATTTTCTAATATGTATGAGATGCTAGTTTTAGGGATACCTTGGGAAATGTGCATTTAATCATAGGTGCAATTTTGATTCATAGTTATGTATGGTAAAAAGGATTGATATATTTATGTTAAATGAATTTGAATTTAATATATTGTAGTGCATTTCTAGTGTGCAATAGATGATTAAATAATTGGTGTTGTGTTTCTTACCTTGAAAATGTAATAAAGGAATCTAACCACAATAGCCAACCCTAGTATAAGATTCATGTATAACTTGTCTTCATGTGTGATCCTTCTTAGCGTAGAAGAAATTAAAATCGTATAATGAACTTAAACCTTTTACTATATGGCACCTCCTAGTTTAGGAAAATAAGACCCCTAGTTTGAGTTTATCATCATAGTTAGTATGTTTAATGGCTTTTTTGAACCCATCTTTAAGGAACGACATGGTCTAGCTTTATCCGAAGTATGTGGTTTCCTTATAGTTTTGGTAATCTTGTGCATGGGGTAAGGATAATTTCTTCTCTTTAGGTATGACATCATTTTGTGTGGTGAAGACCATCTTGGAAGTCACCTTAAGAATACTTGTTTGAAGAAATTACTATTCAAAGGTAACCTTACCATTTATGGATTAAGTAGAGCTATTACTCCCTTAGTATCGTAGTGAACTAATAATTCTAACAAAGTTAGATTTATAATATTTTTTCTTTTCATCGAATGAATTCCTTGTGGGACCCTTAGACGAAACAAATGGAGAAAGTGAAATAGTTAATCGATGACTTAAACTCTTGTTAATAAACTCTTTAGTTCCTCTTAGCTTTAAGTGTTACCTTGGGTACTAACAACATAACACCTTGGTCTTTCATGAAGGTTGTGTAGCATTAATTATTCCTCTCACCTTAAATCTCATATATAGTTGATGTGTATATCCTTAAGTGCAATTGGAATTAAACTAAACCTTAGTTGATTGGGAGGTTAACTTGTGGTTTGTGTGTAGTTATAATACTTCCAATAATATACTTCTTCAAGATGTTAGACAATTATTTTCGTAACTCTTTTTTTATAAAGTGATGCCAATAATGAGACCATAGTGGAATGTAGGAGTAAAGCATACTTGTAGTGCCCACTTTCCTTCGACACCTTGTGATATTTATCCGAATCACGCTTACTATATTATGGACATTCTTATAATTTCATTTAGCATGATGTTAGATTTTAGATCATGGTTTATTGTGGACTTTGATTCATATATGGTGCATGATGATTATTAGAGACATTTTTGATATTGATGTTGATATATTGTTTGACATGGTTACATTATAGATGTTGTTCGGACTTGTGATATTTAGATATTTTGAGTATACCTAGAAAATGAGAATTGAATTAAAATTGGTGATGATATAGTTGTGGATGAAATTGTAAGTGATATTACTGATTGTCTTGATGTTTTTTTTGATTCACGTATATGTCGATGATCTTGAAATTATACTTATATTTATTTAGATGTTCTAATATGGTGACGAGGCTGAATGACGTATTTGTATTTTACAGTTTAAAATATCACAACAAACATCGGGGATTGGAGACCAACCACATTGGAATTCTAGATGAATTCAACAAGGTCACCATGGCAACTTGTATTTGTTTGTGTGTTGATTGTGTTAGGGATTCCCATGGGGGATCACCTTTAAATGTGACCAAGGGTTATGTGTATTTATTTATTTGGTTCCTTTTTATTGATGTTTGTATGTGTTTATTAAGTGATGTGTTTACCCCTTTTTATTTAAATAAATTGTGGTATATAATGTGAGTAATCATATTGTTAAAATAAATTAACCATCTTGGGTCATAAGAAAGTAATTATTGGAGTGGTTGACTCTTGTATTAAATGTTGTAAGATATGTGTAAGTGATGTGTAAGAGATATGTAAGTAAAATTTGGAGTATGAAACACTTCATCTTCTTTGGAATTCGAAATTGTCCTTGGAGACTATTTTTGGAGGTTTATGGGACAAGTTAAACTTGTTACATACCTCTTAAATTTGCATACAAACCTTACCTCTCTGTTGGGAGTTTAAATCTAGCCTTCATTATGCATTTTTGTAAGTCTAGCTGAATGTTTTAATTGCACTTCTTGCTTGAAATTAATTTCATTCCTTTGGGGTATGGGCTTGATTTGAGTGTGTAAGTAAATTGTCATATTATTCACCTACTTATTTATTGTGTCTTGGAGATTGAAGTTGACTTGTGAGTTGGAGTTGAGGATGTGTGATGTGGCATCCTAAAAAGATCCACCTCATCCTCCTCTCTTCCCCTTCTATATATTTGAATTCATTTTATTGTTTTGAGGTTACACTCTTTTGGTTGCTTCATTTTTGCATACTTCTTTTGGGGATAAATTATTTTGTTGTTTTGAGCTCTTGCTTTTGGAGAAAGTTGCAGACTTTTTACAGGCCTATGTTTTATTGATCTTGAGTTTCTTTGCATTAGAAATCTTGTTGTTGGGAATTTGTAACAAACTCCAATATGGAGAGGTAAGAGCTTGGCTCTTGAAATGCTCTTCTTTTATTTGTGTAAATGTTATTGTTGTGAATGTTTGGGCATGTGTGTGGGTTGTTTGGGTAGATGGCCTAGGGATGGTGTAGGAGAAGACTATGGGGTATTTACGTGGGAGCCATAAGTATTTTGGGGAGGTATAAGTGTGGAGGGAGTTGGAATTTGGGTTCCACCTTAAAAATAAATAACTTGCATTTCTTTACTCGTTATGGGGTGCCATAAGACATTGGGGAGGCATAAGAAAATATGAGGAATAAGGGGTACTTAGGGGAGGCATAACAGCATGTCATGGATTTGATATGATATATACACATATTTTTGTAGTTTTTTCTCAGGTGGTGATACCCATTTCCCATTTTTGAGGCGTAAGAAGCATCCGTCATAGTTTATTTCTCCTTTGGCTTGCATGATGAATCCTTAGTGTTGTTTTTTGTCTTTATTATGTGGTTGCAAACTATAGTTTTATTTTTTACTATGTTTTGAATGATAAATCTATCTTTGTGTTGTGGAAGCCTGTTTGTTGCTTCTCCTTTCATTGGATGTCTTGGTTGGGTGGAGAGCGTTGCCTTTTCCCCTGTTCTGTTGTGATCAAATTGAAATAAAGAAAATGGAGGATATTCATGTTGTTGTTCGGAGATGAGAAAGAAGACAGAGTTTGGAAGTCCTTTGTGAGACTTCTTTTTGTAGGCATTTTTCCCACTTCAAGTGGATGACTTGTAATATTATTTGTATTGGATAGTTATTCTATTTTGGAAATGAAATCCTATGTTTAAATAAGAAAGAGATATGCACCAAAATCTATACTGTGTAAAGAGACATGAAAGTGCATTTGAATGAAAGGAAAAGAGAAAGAGTGGTAATTTGTAAAGTTTTATGTGATAAATATAAATAGAAGTTGTATTCTTTTCCACAAATGGAGTTATTGTTGTGTTGAAATATGTTGAGGAAATTCTGTTTGAAAGAGAGAAACACGTATGAAGAAGATATATTACTTTGTTTTTGTTGAAATGCATGATTTGAAAATTAGAAGTTGCATTCTTGTTTTTACATTTTGATTGAAGGAAAGATAACTAGTTAAAAATAGCATGAAATGTAATCAATGTTTGTATGACATGGCAAAAGAAATAGATTAATCTCTGGTTGTGAATTGTATAAACTTCATTTTTATTTCATGGTAAAATTTACAAATTTTTATCAAAAGATACATAACAACCCTGTAAAACTATGGAAAACAATTGAAACACTAATACAATCTAAGAAAGATCAAAATGAGCCCAAACAAACTAAAATACTTATGAAAATTTTATAGAACCTTTCAAATCGGTTCAAACAAAACTCAGACTTTTGCTAGATAAAAATTGGTAATTTTAGAATTGCTAATCAATCAAACCTTTTGAACCTTGCAATCCATCCTAAAATCTTCCAAGTAAAATCCTCCATGCCTGTTGGGCATGTTGAGAAAGAGTTAATGGAAAATTTGAAAAAAATTATAAGTTAAAAATACCAGTTCACATTTTAGAAGCCTCGTAACATTTTTCTCAAAATTGACCCTTAAAAATTTGTCAAAATCAAATTCTTAAGGTTTATGTGCAAAGAGGACATCGAGAGCATTCAAGAAAGTCCTTGTTTGCCAAAAACTGAGTTCCCTATCAAAATTTATGGCCTTCTGAAGTTTTTACTTCATTTGGCTTCAAAAATAATCTAACTATCAAATTTTAATGAATAAAATATTCTTGGGTAGACCCACAGTCTAAAACTTTCTTTTTGCTTTTTTCTCAAAAAGCACCAAGTCATGAAGTTTCCCGCCACTCCGCTAACCTGCAAGCCTTCATTTTTCCTTAAAAACAATAATCTAAGTTCAAAAAGGAAAATTTGGAAAATTCTCCCCGCTGCCCCGCCCTTCACTTTTGGAAACATTTCCGTGGGCACGCAGGCTCGAAACCCTTAACTAAACCTTTCAAATTTTGGAAAAAATTCCTAGTTTTCTCTGCGGCCCCGCATCCTGCCCTTGCCATAGAAAATCACTCATGCGGGCCCACGTTCTAACACTTAACTTTTAAAATTTTTGGAAAATTTCTAGAAATTTCTCTGTCGCCCTACGTCCCAGCAACCAATGATTGGCTGACACATGGCTTCACGAGATGATGGCAGAGGAGTGGCTGATTTTTCAACCTTAACATTTAAAAATTATTTTGGCAAAAATTAAAAGTTTCTCGATCGCCTTGCCACCCACAACCAATGAGATCCTGACACGTGGCATCGTCTCGACGTTGGTGGAGGCGTGGGTTATTTTGATCCCTTAACATTTTTTGGTAGGAAAGATAAATGTCTTAAATTTCTCCAGTGACCTGACTTCCTGTTGGAGCTTGGAAATGCTGACATGTGTCCCCTTACGCAATTGTGGGCGTGGGGAGGCAGCGGTTTGTGCATTTATCCTAAAAGTCAAAAGCGCTAAGTTCCTCCCCGTTCCACCGCCCAAGTATGGGAAAATTTTGATTCCCCGCTTTGCCGCTCTGTACTCATCCTTATGGAGAAATTTATTTCCGAATTCCAGTAGGCCCGAGTTAGGGAATATTTTCCTCCCAAGCCCGGGCAGCCTACTCTTGGGAAATTTTTCACTCCAAGTTCCTCCGGCCCATAACATGAGAACTATGAGGAGTTAGGAGGACTTCTTTATATCAATGGAAAGGTGAGGAAACTTCCTATCTAATGATAATATTTTCATGAAGTTTTAATTGCGTTAATTAGGAGAAAAAACTAGTTGAATCTTTTAGTGAGTTCTAGGAGGGGGTAAGTAAGAATTTACTCTGATGATTTTAAATATGCATTCTTTCCCCACCGTAATTAAACCTTGCTCTTTTCATGGATATTTTGGAATTAAATACCTTGGGTATTTAATTGTTTTGGTCCCTTAACCTTAAAATTTAAAATCATGGGATATTTAGCTAAAATGTCAATGTAATCAGTGATTAAATTAATTCCTATGGAGATTTGAGCTAGGTGTGGATTTATTACACTTATTGATTTATAATGTGGAATTAGTAATTGTTATAATGGTAAAATTTATTAGTTGAATGTAATTGTCCTTGAGACTTTGGTTGTTAACACCTTACAAAAAAACTATTCCATAATATTTCTAGCTAAGCCTAGGTTGTTATTGGTTCTCAAGTGGAAGTTTATAGCGGTCGTTACACATGAAAGTGTGAAACAAGATTTGAGGTTAAGAATAATGTCACTCTTAGAGTCCTTGTAGCTCAATTAGACATTTTGTTTTGTTAAAAAGAATATGAATTGCCTTGGTGAGATCAACTTTGAGAAAAAAATATATATATTTATAAATCTCAAAACAAAAATTCTTGACTTGGAAATGTTGAATGGACTCAAAAATTTATCAAACTATATTAACTATGGTAGGGAAATAAAGATACTGTGATATAAAAAAAACCTTGTTTTGGAAAAATGTATCTAGAATCTAAATCTTCCTCAAATCCTAAGATTTCTATCTTGACATCACGTCAGATTCAATATTGTAGTAAGGGTAAAATTTAAACATTGAATGAACATTTGAGAAACATAATCTTAACCTATGAACGAGAAAATTAAGAAATTTTAATGCAATTTTAATTATTCCAAATAATTCTTTAAGTTAAGGTGATTGTCATAAGAAATAAAGAGCCAACTTAAAATTCTGAACTATAAGTTAAATGTTAAATGAATTAAAGAATCTGTAGGTAGAAAAAGGATTAAATTATCCTTGCACAATAATGTTCTTGGAATGATAATCGTAACTAAGATGTAATCATGGTAACGATGTGTTGTGGGTTTTCCGACCCTTGCGTCCTTTTTTTTGTGGTTAGGTCTTTGCTAGAATTCGTTCATTACGGAAAGTGTGGCATCGACATATATATGGTGTTGTCATGTGTCTATGTGAGTATATGACTTTTGTAAATTTCTTCTGCGTTGTTGAGTTTCTCTTCTTGGAGCCCTTGTGGGTTTGTGTAGTGAGCAATGTAAGTCAAACAAAAATTATTCTAATATTTTTCACTGTTGTTTTTATGTGTGTAATTAATGGGTGTTACGAAACCCTACACAACATCTTTTAAGGAGATGCCAATAAATGTGTGGCCTACACTAGCATTTGGACCTCCACTCGAGAGGTAGGAAAGATCATCATTGTGCGATCCAAAAGGGTCACCATCATATTGTTGCACCAGATGTGAGGTCGAGGACTTGTGAAGGGATGAATCTGCACTAAAGAAAACCTCCTCTCCAAGGATCATGGAAATACCGCTTGAAATAGATAATTTGACAATATTTGACAACATGAGAATCTCTAATATTAAAGGATAAGATTAAACTGCACTTATATATTAGTACATGAATATATATATATACATAAAATTAACTCTTTATTTACTAAAATCTATCTTGCATGTGTTACCTACTTATGTTTGATGTCATCATTGGTTACAAAATCAGTCAAACATTTTTCTTTTTCCTTGAAACAAATAACTCCATTTTGACTTCATGCACATTTTTTAAATATTTGAAAATGATGTTATAGTGAGTCGTAAAATAGATTAATCCAACTCCGCTTAACTCTTCTCGGATATTGTTTTATAAATTTAAGAAACAATTGTCAATCTATTATCTTTATGTTGATATCTCCATACGCTCAAGTGAAAAGAACTTACATGCCAATTTTAGATGTGTATAATCACAAACAATTCAACTAAATAAATAAAATATTATTTAACTAATACACATATTAATGTAATTGTAAAATAGAGAGACAATTAATTATATGGTGAAGAAATTTAAGAACTCCGAGATGGAATTGTTTACAACTAATAGAGTTGTAGTTTTAAGTAAGTGCAAAAATGTATAATCTATATAATAATAGAGTACAATTCCCATCCTCAAATAAAATGGATTTCTATCAACAAATAATTTTAAATTGAGAATCCTTATTAAAACTAAAAGTACTCCTTTCTCTTTCTATTTTTTCTTTTTTATTCAAAGGATTTTGCAAGAAGAGAATCTCTAATGTTATAGGACAAGGTTAAACTACACTTATATATTGGTACATGAAATATATATATATATATATATATATACATACATACATAAAAATAATGCTTTCTTTTCACAAATCTATCCAACACCACTACTAGATGTAAGCTTATTTATCCACATTGTTATCCACAAAAAAATTGTTTTGTGAAAAAATGTGAATTATCAACATTAAATGGTTAGAATTAAAAAGTATAATGTAAAAATCCACAATTTCATAATAATCAAATATAAAGTTTTGGAATATCTATATTCTTAAAATTTCATTGTGGATAAATCACATTTTCTACATATAATTATAAAACATTTATATTTTTAAACAAGAATTAGTCATTGTTTAAACAATCCAAAAATATTGAATGATGAATTTATTTTCACACCCTTTTTAAGGTTCTAACAAAACTTATAAAAAGTTATTAATTTTTCAATATCCAAAAAATGTTAACTATATCTATTGTGGATGAACACATATCTCTAATTATTTATAATTTACACTATATAATATTACACAATTCCAACTTTTTAACTCTATTTTTATAATTAAAACAATTTTTTAATTAAAATAACTGCATTACAAAATGTAAATTATGTATTATCCACAAAAATGTATAATATATGTTTTGTGCCATACTAGTACAATACCTAGATTAAGTTGATAATTTACACTATCAAAATATATTACAATGAACAAATATTTTCTCAGAATTTTTTAACAATATTTTTATGGTTACAAAAATTCTAAGTACTAAAAATTTTGCATTGAAATTTTAACACATCAAAAATTTCACATAATATTGTTGCTTGTCCACAAATTTTTAAAACATTGATAATTCACAATTTGTGAAATTTTGTAGTTAGCCTACAATTTTTACTATCATGGTTTATTATTCACAATTTTAAAAATATATAATGTGTCCTCAAATTTTCTGATCGTGATTGGTTTCACAATTTTTTGCATCATTTTTAACAATTTTTTCGAGTGTCACTTTTTTTCAATTTTTTCAATGAAAACATGGATTATATAGTTAATATGCTCATAATTCCATTTTTATATAAAATTCTATATCAATTTTAAAAATGATAATCTTAAGTTTGATTACTACTAAATACTAATAATATACCATGTAAAACACTAATTATTAGAAAGAAATTAAAAGATATTATTTTAAATGAAGAAAATTAAGTTTTTTAAAACATAATCTCAATTAAAATTAAATAATACATTTATTTTCAATTATCAAAATAAAAAATTCTTATTAAAAAACATAATATTAAAAATATTTTTATTTAAAAAATCTGTTTTTAATGATATGGATAAATATTTAAAGCAATTATTAAAGAGAAATTTAGTTATATTATATATGCATGTTAAACATAAGATGAACACTTAAATCTTGGTAATAAAAAAGAGAAAAACAATAAGCTTAAAATAAACATTAGAAAACTAATTACAAAATGTACAAAAATAAAATAAAACTGTAGTTAATATATTATTATTATACTTATTATTAATAGATGTTTTCTCATAACAAAAATAAATTAAAAAATAAATGTGAATGTGAAACTATCCCCATTGTGAATGTGAAACTATCCCGATAGTAAATTGTTCGCATACTATTATTCTATTTTCTAGGCATTAATTAGTAATCTCATCCACGTGCTCGTTCAATGCTTAACATCCCCATGATTTGGCGGCCTGTTTTCATGCGTTTAAAGTGGATGATTATTTAACTAAACCCGTAATTGAAGCATGCAATCATATCGATTGTGGATGGATTGAATATTGTTTGTTTTGAACCATTGATAAGGAAAGCAAATCTAACGACTCAGATGTGTTTGCCGTGCTATTAATATATCTCTTCAAAAAATCCAAGGGATGAAAGTGATTTTCTACAGTTTTGTAAATAAATATTCAACGATGTTGAATTTGTCCTCAATGGTTGTGTATGCTTGAAGGTTTTTTTTGAATGTTTTGCAGAAAGAATGAAAAAAGGTGAATATTTTTTGTATTTTAAAGAGTATCATATTCAGTTGATTTCTTTTAATGATATGAGCAGAAATTAAATATTTTAAAATTTACCATGATTGAAAATGGATTTAGACAGATTAACAAATTCATGTTTGTGGAGGAGACCATGAATATGCAGAAAAACCATGTTATGGTAAATTTTAGATTTAATTATTTTTCTATATTTGGTGATGCATGTTGTAATCTTTAATCTTTTTATGAGATCGGTTGTAATATAATAGATATACTATTTTTTCAAAACAATTTAATGAAATTTATGTGTTTTTTTGAGTTTGTTGCACAGAATTTATTCCACAGAACTGTTTTGTTTTTTGGATTTATCGAGACGCAAATTTCTTGCATAGGAATTTATCAATTTATTGCACAAGAACTGTTTTGTTTTTTGATTTTATCAGATGCAAATTGCTTGGATCAGAGAAAGAAAATGTTAGTATTGGATTCTAGGAGTAAAATTTTTGTTTCTTCTAAGAAATAAAAGATTTAATTATTATTTTATCATTCTTAATGATTGAAAATAGTCAAATTAATTGTTTTACCTTCCTCGATCCATAAAATACTACGGAAAATTTCAAGTATGTAAATGGAAATGTTCATTTATAATCATATTATAAAAAAAATACAATATTTTTGAGACTTTAAAACTGTAATTTCAAATTAGCAAAATTGAACCTTTCGTTTCACTATATTTTCTTGTAGCATATTTATAATTAAAAAATATTGCTTTTAAATAATGGCTCAAATACCAATGATAGTGTAGTAGTAAAACTATGAAATTATCAAGAGGAAATTATAATTTTTATATAACATAATTTTTAAATGATATTTTAAATTATATTTTCATAAAAAATAAAATAATGTTACGAAAAACTAGGGATTTCAAATATATAAAGAAATTGAAATTGAGGGAAAATAATATTCACCGTAAAATTATTTTTATTAGTTCTAAGCAGTGATGATGTATGAAATCAAAAAGTTTTTTCTATTAATATTATTATTACATTCCTTTAAAATTATGCTTCATTTTATAATAAATAAATAAATATTTTCTTAATTAAAAGTAATAATTTTGTTTTTATGGTACATTATTAAAAATATTATGTAAATAATCTACAAATAATCTATTATCATATATTATATTTTTATTTTAATTGAGATATATATGATTAAAAAAATTATAATAATTTTGACATATTTAATTTTGTATTGAAATTATAATTTTTAATTACAAAATAATATTCAGAATATTAAAATAAAAAATTATAAATATTTATTTAAAAATGTTAAAATAGTTACAATTTTAAAATTGTGGAAAGAATTAAAATTTTAAACTTGTGGACCCACATCATTATTAATGTAGTGGTACATTACCAATTTTAAATTGTGGATCGGAATTTTTTAATTGTGAAAATTTTCACAATGAGTTACATTGTAGAAATGTTACAATATTGAAATTGTCACAAATTCCACAATTATAATATTGTGGAATTTTAACAATAATTTTGAGTGTAGATTTCGCCACATTTTTTTGTCACATTTGATGTTTCCACAAATAAATTGTAGGTGGAGTCCACAAATTTGGATTCACAATTTTAGATAAGATATCCACAACAAAATTGTAGAAAATTTGTGGATACATGACCCATTATCTTGTAGTGCACGTTTTATCTCCTTAATATTGATGTCATCATTGGTTACAAAATTAGTAGAAGATTTTTCTTTTTCCTATAACAAATAACTTTGTTTTACCTTCATCCAAATTTTTAAATATTTAAAAATGTGTTATAATGAGTCGCAAAATAGATTAATCCAAGTACATATAACTCTTTTCAATAGGGTTTTTAAAAAATTGTGAAACAAGTACTAATCTATCATTTATATTCAAGTTGAGCATCTATTCATATTAAATAACTATTCGACAAGGTAGATAGTGTTTTAAAAAAGAGTTATCTCAAACAACTATTACTCTATTATTTAATGCATAAAATCTTACGAAACAAGTGTGATAAAATTGACAAATTGCACATTATTGACTAAAATGACCTTCCCATAATTATCTGATCTTATCAGATTTATTTATTGACTCTCATTTTAGTTGACATGCCTTTGTTGGAGTATATTTTATAGGTTTTCAATTTCCGTCACCCGTAGATGTACACAAATGTACTTGTTATAAAATCCCAATGTGTCATACACAAGAACTCAAATTGAATTTTATGTGGCCAATACGTTAAGGGATATTTTGTGTTGGATTGCCCTCGAAGGTCTTCACTAATCATCTAAGAAAATTACTAGATTTCCCCATGAGAAGTATAAATAGGAAGATCCGAATTAAAGGTTAGGAATGTACTAGGCAATAATTGAAGTGGACACCCTTATTAAAATTTAATAATAATTTTTCTCCATCAAATAAATAAATAAAAGTTACGTACATTTTAAAAATTTCAGAAGGATCATAATAAATCACTAATTTAGAGAAATTGGTATACAAAAATAATAATAAAATCTTACAAAAATATAAAATAAGGAAAAGTAATAATCCATGGATGGAGAGAATTAATCTAGGGTAGCTTCCATAGTTTTGTGAAGAGTGGTATTTAGAACAAGCCTACTCAGTTTTCTATAAACAAGAGAAATTTGCCTTGAAACATTAGGAATAGAGAATTAACATTTTTTTCCCTTCAATTATAGTTGCCTTTATTAGTTACACCAAGGTGATATTTTTAAAAATAGAAAAACCTTTTCGAGAAAAAATACAAGTTTGTGTTATCTAGAGCTACATTAGAGAATGAGTAACAATACTAACAAAATTGTATGAGCTTAAGAAGATGCATATTTATTTTTAATTGCAAAAATATTAGAGTAAATTTTTATGTGTATGCATGGAATTTATATTACTTTATAATAATATCAATGAATGTGTCAATTAATATGGACTTCGAGTTAAAAACTTTTAATGTTGAGTTCCAATAATAATAAAAAATATTGAAAATATTTAGACATAAACACCCCAGTGATTGCTAGCGCCCCACGATTTCTAGCGCCTTAAGAAGTTCCCTAGTTTTCCTAGGGTTTAATCCCCCTTATAAAAGGAAATGTAGTTTTTCTAACTAGTTAAGGTTATATTTTGATAGTGGAAGATCTTTAGGTCCTCGTGCAATTATAAACAAAAATATAAACAATTGAAAACTCCGAATACTTATGGCTAGAAAATACAATTTATATATTGAGTGTTTAAAGGAATTGAAATAGTAACAATTCCCTTTTTTCCTTTTGTGTTATTCTTGATGCTTTTTCATATGGATGCATTTGATCTCTTTGTGACTTTATATATATTGAAATCTCATATATTGAATTGAGAGCCTAGTGGCAAGGAATAGATGATCCACGAGACTTGAAAGAATCCTAAATAAAGGAAATGATACCCAAAAGGTTGAGAAAGTGTGCCCATTATAGAATGATCAGTTATGGAATACAATCGTGTAGTGCCCACCAAAATGAACAATAGTATTTACAAAAGGGTGGGGGGACCTTAGTGTGTATGGAAAGGGAAAGTGGATTTGGTTTTGTCTGTGGCGTCGAGGATGGGGAAAGGACTCGCTGATATTAATATTGAATTTATTTTATCTACCCACTAACTTCCACCTTAGCCAACCAAGGCTCCACGCAATTTTTTTTAATAGTAAGTTTTAAAGGTGAATTCAATGTTTCCTCCATTGATTTTTCCTTCCATGTTTGCTCATTTTGTGTCTTTCTTGGCATGAAGGAGATGTGGGCTCCTATTTATTGTATTTTTTTCGTTGTTGGCTAGAGGTGGGTGGGATTGATGGCCACCTGCCATTTCATCATTATTGTTTCACTAAACATGCTTCGACGTGTTTCAGTGGTCCTTCACATGGCTTTTCTATTGCTGGCCGCATGTTTATGGATCACTGTCCCCTATTACTCCACCCTATCTCTTGTTTGCAGCTTGAAAATGCCCCTCCTAGTCCTAGTTGTGTGAGTACTAGAAACGGCGTTTGAACAGTCCATTTTGTAGGTCCCTTTTTGCTTATCTTACAAGAATGGCGCTCCCTTGAGACCACATTTCCTTGAGGCATTTTGTCAAGCAGTTTACCTGCCTTGTGGTTACTTACACATTTTGCATACCTAGTCTCTTGGATCCTATGATTACAAATGAATAGAAAATGTTTTCCTTTATGCTTCATTGGATATCCATACCCTGCTCCAACTGTTCCATTTTGACTCAAGATGGGAGGATGTTTGCATGGTTGTGGAGCTTGGATTTAGCACCCCCTACCATATGTGTGTTTAATGTTCATGGACATTTTTCAATAAACTCATTGGTTTTTTTACTATTGTCATGGTAGTCCTTGAGCCACAACCCTTTCTGTCAGATGTCACTTGAAAAATGGAACTTCCTGCCTGTACTTAAGCATTGATGGTAATGGAGTTCAAGTGCCCAGCCAGTAGAAGAGAGGAGATTCGACCTGAAGAGTGTTGCTGCTGGTCTGTGAGGTGTCCATGTGACTTGTTGAAGCTGGAGAAACAAGAAAGATAATCCTACTCATTTCTACATTTTCTAGATTTAAAAATATCATGAAATAGAAATTCCTTTTCCCAAATTTGGGTTTTCTTTGCTGCTTATGTTGTGGGTTTGTACGCCTTGTGGAAAATATCTCCCTTCCTCTTGTAATCTTCTTGTTTTGGCTTTAATTGTTCTCGGTGTTAAAGTGGATAGTATAGATTTATTTTCCTCCTATGCTGGCTATTGTGTGTTCATGCTTGAATGATCAACCTTCTACCTTTATTAGCTGCATTTCTGGGTTTGAGTATCAATTTTTTCATGCTTTTTATAACTGGTGTTTTTAGTTGTGAAGGAAATCCTGTTGTATAGACAAACCTCTTGCTTTTGTTACGAGCTTGTATTTTTGGATTAGATTTCTTCCTAGATAATCCGGTTGCTCCTATTTTTTTTGTGAACTTTTAGATCTGGTTATTCAAGTAGTCACTTTGTCGAATAATGTCTCTTCTCGGGTGTGCAAGTTGTATTTATCGTCTAGGTTTATGACCCCCTTTCCCTTATTTGTTTTTCATTAAATAAATTGGATTAGTGGAATCAAGTCTAGTGTAGATTTAGCTTTCGTTTATGGTATGTTGAGCATTTCACATGGGTATGACAACCTTGCTTTAGCAAACAATTACTAGATGGAACTCAATCTGGGTTTCCTATCATTTGATGGACAATTAATCAACCTTTTGGATGATGTCAACAATCTTGTAATGTCAGTTTTTCTTTGGTGTTGCCCAACCTTGGAGTGTTATGGTTGTCGAGGTCTGTTAGACCTCCATGTTCTGTTTTCTCGAACCAATTAAATGTTCCCTTTGAACTATGTTGTAGGTTTGCAAAAATTTATGTGTGGTTGACTTGTGTGGGTAGATTTATGCTCGGAGGGTGTATCTTGGCTAAGGTGCTCGTATTATTAGTTGTCTTGCATCTTGAGTATATATGCAAAATTTTGTATGATGCTAGACGTATACCCTGATTGCCTGTTGATCATGGGTGTAGGTACAAAATGTTTAAGGTTTTTCCCTAAAGGGCACTTTGACCATCCCTTATGAAGCTTAAACTGTAACGAAATATTTTGTCACTAAGATTTGAAGTTTCATGTGTGAGTTATGGATAGTACTCATTTATTGTCAGAACTACCTTGGCATAATTCTACTCGTGATGACTCTGGGTGGTATATATATATAATTGTACATCTCGCTGATTTTTATTGACTTTTGGATGATGTACATGTGTTAATACCTTGTTGACTTATGATAGAATGATTAAGAGCATTAAGGATATTTGGGGGTATTTATATATATATATGAATTGTTGATTTATATTTGAAGTTGATGTTAAGATAATGTCAGTTGGTAATACATATAAATGCAATTTTCCTTTTAAAATGGTTTGAATATGTTAACGAGGGGTACTTTACAAGAACTTGTGATGCAATGTGGCCATCCACATATTTTTAAACCAAAACTATAGACTTATAGAGAAGGTTTGGAAATGTTAAGTGTGGTAAAACCTGGATTTATGTTTAAAATGTTAACTTGTATGATGGAACTCTCTTTTACTCTCGTTTGTTGTTACTAGCCTATAAGGGAAGTGGCCTCTTCTTGAATGATTGTGAAATTCCTTGGAGTCAATGGCCGAAACTAGTATTATTTGCCTTCCCTTTTAAAAAATGTTGAGTGGTGGTCGTGTATTAGATTTCCATCATATAATCTATATGATTACATGATTAAAATTTTAATACACTCAACCTTTTGTGTTAACCTTTGAATCCTGTGTTTCCTCCTGGATTAATTGTTCAATTTTGTCATTTCAGAAATTTAGTATCATAGCTTGTGATTTTGGTACCTTTTTATGAATTTAGATTGTTGGTTTGAATATCAGTTCTCAATCTTATAACCTAATTGTTTATTCAATGGAAATCCTGTTACACTAGATTGTTGTTTCTAACTTATTAGGCCAATGGTCCCTTCTCAAATGATTGTTAAATTTTTGTTGCTTTTGAGACAATGTTCATAACTGAAGTATAAGGATTTCTTCTTAGATTGGCATGGTGGATTTTTATTTATCTTAAGGGGTTGTTAGTTTAGAGCTTCGATCCAATTCTTGGAATAAAATGTCTCCTTTCTTTATATTGCTAGATAGTAGCTTATTGTTGCTTTGTGTAGTCTTATCTTGCTCAAGTATTCATGAATTGACTTAGGTTAATAATTGTTGCAGATGGCTTATGCGAGTAGATGAGGGAAAGACTTGTAGAATATTGCATCAAACTTGGTTGTGAAGTTATTTTGTACGAATACTTTTATGTTGTAAAAATATGGAATGGGTTATGTGGGGAATTTAGAAGAAAACCAAAGTGCTTTAGTATTATTATGTGTTGTGAGAGTCATTGTTGTCGTAATTATTAAAACTTTGGCATGTTTTGTTATCGTGGAAAACATAAAAGTTGATTACCGCATGGTTATTGCTGATTCTACCGTATTATAGAAATTATAAGAATAGTTTAGCATGGTGTTACAAATGTTATTACTCTCTTGTTCCCTAGTCATGGTTCCATAGAGTTGGTTTGTCCCTTTGGGTTGTGCGTCGTGTTGGAAAGAATTGATATAACCATGTATAATTTTCACAAACAAGTAATGGTAAAATTTGCTCTTGAGATAAAATGTCGTGTTGTAAAACCTTCTAAGACATAGTAACAATGTAATTCTAAGCATTATAAAATCGTTGGATGACCCTTTTAAAATTTATAAAAGTTAAAATTATAATATATATATATATATATATATATATACATATACATACATATATATATACATATACATACATATATATATATATATATATATATATATATATATACATATATATATATATATATATATATATACATATATATACATATATATACATATATATTAATGTAGATGTGATCTACTTGAAAAACATTTGAGCCCTTAAGCGATCAAAGAGGAAACTATCTTTTGTAATAAAAATATATATACCTTGTTTGTCCCCAAGCTAAACTAATCAACATTATCCTTTTATGGTGAATTCTTAAATGATCTTATGGTGAAATCAATGATTATTTTTTGGAAGATAATAAGGTTATATAAGTAGGAGGGAAATTGATTAAGAAACCCTTCAATCTATCTCAATCATTTGAAATGTAAATTGTTTTCCTTTGTCAAACTTAATCAAGCAAAGTCTAAATGAAACTTTTAACCAATCTTGATAAATTCTTAGCCTCAATAAAAGACTGGTTAATAACCAATGAGACCCTGAAGCTGAATTATTTTTGACCTGTTTCCCTTAACCCTTGCCTTGGTTCATTGTAATCTTTCTTAAGTAATGTTAAACTCTTGATCCTTGCAAAAGAAGATTATTGTTGCAAACCTAAAATAGTACTTTCCCTCAATTGGAGCTTGTGCTTTTCACCTATGTAATGGAGGTGTGAATCAAGTTTCATTGCTTGAGTATGATTAATTAACCTTGTGAGAAATGGAAAATGTTCTTAAATCAACGAATTAAGCAAGTTCTTGTCATATTATAGTTGATCATCCTTCAAAAACTTTATCTTAAGCTAATTAGTCAATAGTATACAAGAAAGAAGTTCACCTTTGTAAGAAGAATTACACAAATCAAAACATGAATCTTCTAGATCATAGTCAAATTTTGAAAGATGTTTTTAGTAGATAAATAACCTTCAAATATTTTACTCTATGGGATGTCCTTAACTATAAGTGTGTATTGTGGTTGGTCTATTATGTTGTGCCTTGTCGAAGAGTAAAGTGAATTGTTCGTGATGGGTGTTGTATGATTCCTTGTTGCCTATATGATCTATGTTGTGTCTAGCTTGTTGAGAGTTGGCAGTAGCCCTTTCTGGTCACTTGTGTCGTCGTGTAAACTCCAAGTAAGTCAAAAAAAAAAGTTATCCGAGTTTTTGGTGTTGTATTTGTGTGTGTTTTAGTGGGCATTACAAACTGACACTCAATCCTATTTTGTAATAGCTAATCTTGTTACGGGGTCAAGAATGGAGAAATGACGCGTCGATAAAACACCACAAATCATTTTTACATAACATAAATATATTAAAAAACACACCAAAAACGTGTTTTAAAACAACATATCACATAGAAATACTTAGCACTTTGCCACTAAACATCATTTTTGTGTTGTTATCTCCATACACTCCAGTCAAAAAAGCTAACATGCCAATTTTAAATATGTACAGTAACAAACAATCCAACAAAATAAATATAATATAAATTAGCTAATGCATATATTAATGTAATTGTGAAGAAATTTAAGAATTGTGAAATAAAGTTGTTTTGCGACTTGCCTAAAATCTACAATTTATAGAGTTCTAGTTTCAAATAAGTGTAAAAATCTGCAATCCATATAATACTAAAAGTACAATACCCGATACATTACGTGTCGTCAAACAAAATCAATCCATTAATAAATGCGTCGAAATTGAGAATCCTTAATAAAACTAAAGTACTCTCTCTCTTTTTATTTTTATTTTGTTGTTGAAAACATTTGACTACACGAGAATCTATAATACGAAAGAATAAGATTAAACTACAGTTATATTTTGGTACATGAAAAAAATCCGGCATGTATGTGTAACTTTAACATTGAATCATCATTGGTTATCAAGTCGAATAAAGCTTTTTTTGTTTTCATGAAACAAATAACTTCATTTTGTTACTGAGTGATACTTGTAACAACCTAAAATTCTCACACACGAACAACACAGTAAAAGAAAGGATAATTTTTTTTTTGACTTGCTTCGACACATAACACGACACAACATGTCGTCACAAAGTTACAACCAACTCTAGGAACCACTTGTTACGGGGATGACCACAAGGTCAGCATGGAAACGTTCACACCCAAAAGGATAATACACTTTTCTTTTTTTGACAAGACAACACAGAAGTCCAACCACAGAACACTCTAACAAATAGGGCCAACCACAATGAGATATTCTTGAGGGTTATTTATCTTAAAAAGACATCTTGCAATTATTAGCTTACGTTTTCAAGGAGGCTCAAGATATGATTCATACAATTCATCTTACCAAGCTAAGTTTATTCTTTTTACACTGAGTAATCATCTTTAAATCTTCTCTATTTTGACATTTATTTGCTTAATTCGTTTATTTGGAGAAAGGGGTAATTTAATTCCACAAGGCCATCTATTTACACTTACGCTACTAGAACTTGTTCATGCCCATATGACAACATGGGTTCACTTTCAACATACTTAAGAGAAGAAAGACAAGGCACCTTGGAAAAAGGTTAGAGGAAGAAGGTTGAGTTGAAATCATCTTTATGACCTCATTAGTTATTAACCCGGTTTTTATTGAAGCTTGAGGATTTATCGAAAATTATTAAATATTTTACTTAGGCTTCACTGGATGATTTTTACAAAAGAAAACAATTTACCTTTCAAATGGTTGAGAGACAGATTGCGTGGTTTCGAAACTGATTCCTCCTACTTATTAAATCTTATTATCTTATATCAACTAACAATTTGTTTCACCTTAGGATCATTCTAAGAATTCACCATAAAAAGGATAATGTTCGCTAGTGTAGCTAGGGATATCAAGTTATAAAAATTTTACTTCACAAAGGATGGTTTCATTTTGATCACTCATGGAATTATTTGATTTCAAATAGATCACCTCTACATTTATTTGTTGAATATAAAATTATTATTTTTGTTTAGCTTCTTTAAGGGTTAACCGACCCATTTTACTTTACTTATAATATATTGTCACTCAGTCTTAGAAAGATTTAACTTGACAATTTATTCTCAAGATCAAAGTTTTACAATACTCATATCAATGTAAAGATTGAATACCATTTCTCACAAAGGTAAGTTACCAGTTTACCTACAGAAGGACAAGACAACATCATCACAAATTTCAGAACAACCCAAGGCAAGAGGTCTTCTAAACTCCTTTGCAAGCACTATTACAAAATTTACCTCACATTGGACATTTTTACAAGGAACTTCATAAATTTCACTGATGAAACCTTTACAACTCTTTCCTTTAATCTACTCGCATAATCCATCTGCACAAATACTAGCTAGAATCAGTTCGCGAGAACTGAGCATGTTAAGGCTACACATTGCAACAGTAAGCTAACATTTAACAATATCAAGAAAGGAATGTTCTAATTCAAAAATGGATTAAAACACAACCCACAACTCCAAAATTATTCGCATGAGAAAGAAATCTAAACCATCCAACAAGGAGAAAGTCAAAATACCAGTAAGAACAAAATCACATAAATCAAGGCAAGACCTTATGGGTTAGGAACAAGAAAGTCAAGAGTGTTGATATTTCCTTCATGTAATCCTATGGATTACGTGATTGGAATCCAATACTCAATCCATCCATCTAAAGAGGTCCAAGAGAAGACAAAACATACTAATTATGATCGTAGGCGCGAAACAAAATGACGTTATCCAAATCTCCCAGGGGGAGGCTTCATAGTAATAAGGGTTCGACGCCCTTAAAAGAAAAACAACTATAGTTTCAGTTTTAACCAAGGAGTTTTACCACTACCTTCTTATAGGATTTCTTAAATGTAGGACTAGTTAACAAAACAAATCCACTCTTCCAAAAGCGTACAAATGAGACACAAAAAGGGCCATTATTCTACCAACAAACCTTATCCTAATTGTCAACTTCTCTACATAATATAAGGGAAGGCTAAACCCAAAAGTCATTAATAATTTTTATATATTTCCGACAATGTCAAAAAGTATTTTAAAATAAAAATAAAAATTGATTTCCTTAACAAAGCCACAAAATGGGACTTTTAGTAACCAAGTTCGAAGAATAAGATATTCGAGTTCGAAAACAAAGGGATTCGATACACGGTGGGTAATACACTAGCGATGCCCCAGACTCAAAAGACCTTACCACGAGTGCAAGCACAAAAATAAGAACCAACACACATATCCATCAGGAAGGTTATGCAGTGCGATCAGGCCTAGAAGTTCTATGAGCTCCTTGCCAATGGTATAGAAGATGGAAATTTTACCCGATCCATGTGGGCTTATCAAGGAAAAGTCTAGTAAATATCAAACAGATGAATATAACATCCACCTATTATATTATCACTGAAATCAGCTGTCATCTAACAAGAAATGAGTTCACGAGTCCAAAACCATGGATTCACCTTCAACTTTTGTTTCAGTCCAGCTATTAATAGCTTGCTCACGACCCTTAATAAAAATTGTAGAGATTTCATTCAATTAAACTTACAATGTTTCCCCCTTACTTTAATCAAACAAGAGTTTGAACCAGGAAGTAGGTATAGTAATTCTCTCAACACGTAGAGGCCAAAATAGATGTCAGGTTATTCATCCTCTAGAACTGGGTACAAAAGTCAACCATGTACAGTTCTAAAGCAAAACCCTAATGCCATTTTCTAATCAAACAAAAAGTAAGGAATGCCCACAGGCTTAAACAAGTTTTAGAACACAATGTCACTATTAATGTACCTTTTAGCAAAACAGGAGAGCCCTAAACAGGAAATACATATTTATTCAACCAAATAGAGATATGAAGGCTTAACCTTCCATATAGTAAGCCTTCAATTATAAGTACCATTACAGAATTCTTTTAAAAGAGAGTCATATAAGCAAATGAAACTCTATAATGTTTCCTTCCCTACGAATTAGATTTGCATCACTCGATATTGCAGTAGCCCATTTAGACAAATATGAAGTAGATTAATCTATAAGAGAGGAAAAGAACATTCCAAGCAAAACCAGCTGAAATTGGAACGAGATTTAAAGGAACAACCAACACAATCAGGCAGCGATATAAACAACCACGAAAACATTTTGTCTAGGCGCCATTCAAGAGGAAAGAATATTCATTTTAAGATACTTGACGGAAAGGTAGAAAACTATTACAAGGAGAAGATTTAACATGCCTGATTAGAATTCTTCCAATCCAACAAGCACGTTGACCAGGGATCGGGTAACAGCAACACAACCTGCGCAACTTCTCTTCCTCTCCTTGCTGAAGGTCCAAACTCTGTTAATGGCCATGCTCTTGACTTCATAAAATCAATTGTATAGTCCGATGTGCATCTCTGCCCATAGTTCGGTTGGGTCACATTGACACCCGATTATCATTCCCTCGCTGATCTTCTGGTGACACCCTATCTCCTCTTCCCAAAGATTGTTGCCATGCATCCCTGGGTTTCTCAGAAGTAGATCCAAAATCCTCCGAACACCGCTCCAAATTAGCCCTAGAACTTCTGTAGGCCCCATTTTTGGCAATTGAACTTGATCCTTCGTCATTCATCCAAACACCTCCACCATCTCCATATGCATCTGATTGTTTCTGATTTGGACCTTCTAACCTTGGTGCTCTCATATTAGGAGCAGCCCTAGTCTGAGACGAAGCAAAAGAAGATGGCTTTATAACCCAAAAAATATCTTGGTACAGACTCCATATCCATAAAACAGTCCCTAGACTTAGCATCCTCAATTAAGGCTGACCAGTCACTAGATTGCTTCAATTCAGCTGCTTTTCCCTTAACCCAAAGTGCTTTGCGAGCTCGTGCTAGTGCCACATTCATGCGGCGAATATCAGCTACAAAGCCAACCCCATGATTTGAAGCTCGGACACAAGACATAATGATTACATCACGCTCCTGGCTCTGAAAGGCATCTACCGTAATGATATATAAACCTTTTCCTTCATCAGATTTGAGGACAACATCAAACTCTCGGTGCAAACATTTCAGCTGTAGCTTGTAAGGTGTGATAATTCCAACAGAAACCTTTATGCCTGCCAACTTAGTGACTCATTGAAGAAGCTCATATAATTGCAAAGCAAATTGTGCTTCATGAATATTCTGATATGAAACAGATCCACGCCTATGAGATTCTCTTCCATGAGTTACATCGTAAAACAAGTAAGGTCTCAATAGAGAATCTTTGCAATAATTTTCATCAGGTCTCCTGGTAACACTCTCACTATCACATAGTCGATTTTGATAAAAATATCTTGAAGGAGAAACCCGAATCTGAGGATGCATCTGATGCAGAACAGATAACAACATAGTTGACAACCCAGCTTGTTGGAAGTGCTCCAAAAAGGCTTCTACCAAACTGCAACACTCTGCTTGCCCAAGCTAAATCCTTGCGGGCCGTTCTTTGAGGCTCTCTAACTAGAACACACCTCGCAGCACCCAAAGAAAGTGGAGGTAACATGCTTGCTACACTAGCTTGCAGCTGGAGCACACCCAGACTCCACAACCTAGCCAACATCCTCCTAGTGCATGTCAAAAGGGTAGACTTGAAAGGAAAACTCCATTAAAGTGTAGCGACCAGTCTCTAGAGGAGCCCACGCGGCCAGGGAAGAATGCTCGAGTAAAACCAGTCTAAATCCAATCAAAAGACTCCCCAAATCGGGGTTTCCTTCCCCCAAGACGCGGCAGACAAAGGCATGAGGAAGTCAAAAAAAAGTAGAGCAGGTCATAAAAGATAATAGGTCTGAAGTGGTTGAAAGGTCACTAGAAAAGATAGGTGGCCAACTGCCCCCCACTTGGCATTCAAACCAAAGGAAAGACCAACACGCCTTGCCTAAAAAAAAGAATGAGTGGTAAGTGTTCTTCCTCCACATAATTAAAGGCCAGGTCTTTTCAACAAAAGGAAACAAGTGTACGTGGCCAGCAAGGGTAAAAAAATTAGTTGGGGTGGGTGGATGCCCCCATACAACCAAAACACTAACCGAAAAGAAAGTATGTATACACCGCACACAAAGAGATCTGGACGGCCACAAATAAAATGTTAAACGCTAAGAATGAACACCACTTCCTAAGCAATGGCATCACCCATGAACAAGGTCCTCCTCATGCGTGAATCGGGGCTCAGTCTTCGAGAGCGGCCGATAAAATAAATAAATAAGGTAACTTACAGGTAATTAATAATATTCCTGAAATCGACACAATAAATAAATAAATAATAATAATAGTAATTGTTATTCGACAACTAAAATAATAATACTATTATTATTATTTTATAACCTAATAATAATAATAATTATTAATCCTATTAATAAGGGCCGACAGACAAGCACGGTAAAAGAGAACATGATTTTCCTTTAACAAGGAAATCGTAACAGGCGTTGCAAGGGCCAGTAACGACAACAACAACACGACACCAGCAAACACGATGAAGAGGGAGATGATTGAGTATTCCCTGTGACCAAGGTGAAGCCCACCAATGATCGACGAAGGCACAATGACGTTCCATGCTTAGCACTCGATCGCCGAAGGATGAACAGGTGTAACGTAGAACAGGGCATTACAATACTGAAATAGATTAATCTATATTTTATAAAGAATTCAGATACAATTATTAATCTATATTTTATATTTATGTCCAACAACTATTCAAGATGGTCAATAGTGTTTTACAAAACAGTATCTCGAGCAACTATTATTCTATTCTTCAATACATAAAATGTTCCCAAATACCAATACTGAGAGAAAGGAACGAAATGAAGAATATATGGATGCATTCGATAATGCATAAAATCTTCCTATCAACATATTACCTTGAGAGGAAAAGAATATTTAGTACAGCCTACATTCTAACTGTATCCAGATGATACCACTAACTAAACCACCGTAATCTTTCTTAAATACATAATTTCAATCAATAAACCATTAATCTATCGTAACACTCGTCTTTCTATATATATATATATATATGCTTGTAAACATTGACAACATTTATGATCGTTAATGAAAAGATTTGGGAAGAAAAAGATTACCTGTAAACTTGCGATAGCTTAATCGATCCCACCTTTTTACTCGCTTGATTATGCAAAGAACAATGGCGGGGCAATTCTCCTTTGGCGAGAACCGAAGAGAAACCAAGCTATTACAGATTGAAGTCATGAACGATACCTGCCAAAGAAGAATTCCCCTGTTACGTTTCCCTCCAACTTTTTGTTACATTTCTGAAGCGTCACGGTGTTACACGACTTGCAAAAAGCCATTATACAAGAGGTGTAAAAAGTATATCCACTATATGCCAATGTACACCAGAATATGGTACAATACTCTGAAGCTTTCCTACAAAAGGATAAAGATTGCAAGGTGTCGTGGGTAATGTTTTTAACTCGTAGAATATATACAATGTTTTCACATAAATAGGGAAAAGTATTTGAGGTTCGGAAGGATTTCCTTTTCACAAATTTACTAAAAGTTTTTAAAAAGAATTTGGATTATTTTGAATCGACTAAAGTTCTTATAGAGAATTTCGAGCCACTACATTTCAATTCTTAAAATGAATGATTTATCTGAATTCGGTTTTTATTTAAGAAAGGTAATATTATTCTTCTCTAAAGTTGTTGACTACATTATTATTTGATGAGTAGTATGCACACATTGGGCACTAGATTACATAGATTATCGGCATCTCTGCTTATATTTCGAGGAAGTATATAGCGGATTAACAATTACGTATAAGTGTATAACTAAAGTAGTGATCACCTTTTGCCTAAGCAGAGATACGAGTATATAGTGGATTAAGGATTACTTGTAAGTGTACAACTAAACTAGTGCATGATGTTGGCCTCAACCATTACGACTCTCCGTGTCGGCTATCTCCAAGCCCTACACTCGCAAGACTTAATCCTGGTGGACTCATTAAAAACCTAACAACATCACCAATAGACCAAGGGCCCTTCAATGTTGAGTACATTATTTTAAATACGTGTTAAATAAAGTTTATATCAAATAAATCTAACTTTATGTTGATGGGGTTATATTATTTTTTAATTTATTATTTTGCTTAGTTTTGTTAGAAAACCCATTTCTAAATAGTATTTATTTAAAACATTAATACATAAAACATGATTTTCCAAAGTCATCTTACCCTCGGTCATTATTTCCTTCTTCTCCATGGAGCATACTACTACCATGTGGCAATATCTTGGTTTTTGAAGTTCCATTAAATATTACAACATGATAATTGGTGGTAAATGTTGAAGAAGTGGGTAAATAAGACATGTAATGAATATGTCGATTTTTTTATTTCATGTATTTCTTTAATGTTATTTTTTTGTATTTCATGTATTTCTTTAATGTTACTATTTTTTGGAAGCAAAATGGATGGAAACGAGGATGAGAACAATAAGGCAAGTGAGCGAGAAGTTTTTTTAAAATCAGTTGGTGCTCAAGGTGGGGAGCTTGTAGCGGAGGCACTGGATCTGTACACACAAGTCATGGGCCGAATGTGCGGCGGGAAGGAGTGTGGATACTCCTTTCTCTCCTCCTCCGAACTGATTTGGAAGCGGAGGAGCTGACCCTATTTATGCTAGAGTATTTGGTGAAAAGGGAAAACACAAGATATGGGATCTCACTGGTTAGTAGGTTTTCTGGTATTAGGCCTAATGTAGAGCTGGTCAGAGCTTGGGCAAGAAGAAAATGGGCTCCGAGGGGCGGAATCTCGGTTGTGGCCATCTCTAATTAATCTTTTCTATTCTAGTTCGACAAAGACTAAGAATTTATCTTTTCCGTAAATGGTGGACCCTGGCCCTATAGGAAGACAATGTTGCGTCTGGATAAATGAAGACCTGGGTTGGATATGAAATTTTTTGAACCCAATGCTTACCTTATCTAGGTGAGGCTTCCTAACTTGGCCCTCGAGTTTTGGGAAGTTGTAGTTTTGCAAGGGATTTCCAAAGCCATTGAAGATCTGTTGGTCATTAATCCAATGAATCTTATCAAGACAAGGGTGATATCTACTAGATTATGTGTCAATATTCCTCAGGGAAAAATATTCCTTCTTCCCTTTGCCTCTGTTTGTCCCATGGGGCTATGGAATAGGATATTTAGTATGATCAATCCCCGTGTTTTTTTTTAAGTGTAGATCTGCAGGGACATGGGTCTTTTTCTTGCAAGGGTATGCCTTTTGATTGGTATTTGAAATCATTTTCTTGTCTTTGAGAACTATCTAGCTTCTTCTAACCTTGTTCCCATGTCCCCTAAGGGCAGCGATTCAAAAAAGGTGAGTTGGACTTTGTTAAAGTTGCATTGGTGGTGGATGGGGTTGGTGAGACTTCCTATCTCGCTACCCCAAATCATTCTAAGGAGAAGTCAACAAATAAGCTGGAACCCCTTCCCGAGCCCTCAAATTTGGAAGGCATTAGTGAGGAGGATGAGTCTCCTGAAAGAACGGAAGATGGGGAAAGGGAAAGCTACACATCAAAGGTTTCTTCAAAGTCTCCTATTGAGGTTGTCCTTTATTCGACTAAGATTATCCTTGAAAGAGAGGTCTTCGTATGAGGAGGAGTTATGGGTTTATTAAGAAAGGCATTATAGAGCACCTCAAGTCTCATAACAAATATGATAACACCAAACATGTTGTTTAAAATTTGTCTATGACGGATACCTCATTGGGTGAGTTGCAGGTGGTTGTGGAGTTCAAAAGGAGTTTAATTTAAAGCTCTAAAATTCTAAGTCTTTTTAAATCCAAAGGAGTTTAATTTTAAGGTTAAGGATTTTAGGGAGGGAGAGAAATACAAATCTTACATCAAGGAGAAGTTTGGGTGCATTGATGATCAAGGCGGAGTGGCACATGGTGCTACCTAGAAGGGTTAAGCGGTGACTGTTTGCAGACTATTTTCTATCTTTTATAACGGTTTGTCTCTTCCTTTTTTGTCTTTTTGGGCCTGGTCCTCTATCAAGTTAAGTTTGTTTAACTCATTTTGTGGTCCTATTCCTCTTTTATGTCTGTTGTTGGGGTTCTCATGTATTATCTTTCTTCTTAGGACCACGGGAGCCTTAATCCCATTTTTTTGCCATATCTACTAAAAAAACTCGAACAAAAACTTGGCCCACATATTAATATCATGTGCCTTCGTATTCGATATATTCTCACAACCTATGAAATTATCATTTCCTTCCTTCTTTAAGAAACAAAATGAATTCATGTTTCCTAACGGAGTTCTCAAAAACCACATTTCCTATTCATTTAGTTTCTTATTTATATTCTTAATGAGATTATTGTTAATTATTTTAATATTGTGAAGACATCAAGTAAAAAGATGTACAATAATAGTAATGGATTTGACTCATTTTTATTATCAACTATTTATTTGTGTCTTTTAAATTGAGCATTTTATTTCAAATATTTATATTCATTCATACTCTTTATGAAAGAAACATAATTAGTCTCTTGTAACACCCATGATTTTGGCACACAAATATGACGATAAAAAACAACGAAATAAATTTATATTTTTACTTACAATTCTTGATACATGAAAACACAAGGGATTGCTTATGAAAATGCATATTCGCCGACATTTGCAAAATGGTTAACCCACATAGGTAACATGAAACGCACATGAAACACATCAAGGTACATTTCCCAAATGACAAGGCATAGTATGATAATTCCACTACAATATACAATCTCGAATAGGTACCATCCCTAACACAACACTTTCCCCGGTTTGAAAATTTATTAGATTCATATTTTTATTGAACTTACTTATTTGACAACCAATTTTCATGGAGTCCTTCATTATTTGTTATCTAGGCTACAATATTTTTATCTTACTTAACTTTTGTAGTTCCCACTCCTCTTCGACATTTATATGATTATGATTCTAATTATTACGGATTACAATTTTGGTCATTCCTATCACATTTTAGATGTTGATAGATGGACATTTTTATTTTGATTAGTTAATTTATAGACATTATGGATGTTAGAATTATGACATGATTTACAGGATGGATTATATGCATATTTAAATATATGAAATTGTTGATTTTGAGCATATAATGGACTAATGCATTTATTTTGATAATTATATGATGTTAGATGATGTATTTAATGTCGTGATCTAATTTCTAGTTGATAAAGTAATGAAAATATAAATAATTGGAATTGTGAACGATGGAAAATTGTTTGTCTTGGTTTAAGTTGTGATAATTTGTAACGACCCAAAATTCACACACGAACAACACAGGATATTTTTTTTTGACTTGCTTGACACATAACACGACACAACTTGTCATCACCAAGGTTACAACTAACTCTGGGAACCACTTATTAAGAGGATGACCACAAGGTCAACACGGAAATGTTCACACCCAAAAGGATAATACACTTTTCTTTTTGACAGAACAACATAGAAGTCCAACCACATGACACTCTCACAGCTAGGGCAAACCACAGTAAGAATTGATTGAAGGTTATTTATTTTGATAAAACACCCTTTTACTCATGACTTATGTTTTCAGAGAGATTCAATATATGATTCACACAAATTCATCTTACCAACTGAGTTATTTTCTTATACACAGTAGAGTAGTTCACTTAAAGTCTTCTCCTTTATGACAATTAATTGTTTAATTCCATTATTTAATAAAGGAGATAATTTAATTCCACAAGGCCATCTATCCATACTTACGTCACTAAAATTCGCTCAAAACCTTGTTACCACATGGATTCGTGTTCAACATAATTAAGAGGAAATTACAAAGCACCTTGGGCAAAAGTTAAGAGAAGGAGGTCAAGTTGAATTCCTCCTTAAGACGTCATTAGTTATTACCAAGATTTAATTAGAGCTTGAGGTTTTATCCATAATTATTAACGATTTTACTTAGGCTTCCCTGAAAGAGCTTTACAAAAGGAGATTATTTACTTTCCAAAACGCTGAGAGATAAATTGAGTGGTTTCTACATTTTCTTCTCCTACTTGCTAAATCTTATTATCTTCCAGAAACTAACCATTGTTTTCCCTTAAGCTTGTTTAAGAGTTCACCCAAAAGGGGTAGTGTTCACTAGTTTAGCTAGGGATATCAAATTATAAAATTTTACTTTACAAGGATAGTTTCACCTTTGATTACTTCAGGAATCTCTTGTTCTCAAGTAAGTCATCTCTACATTATTTTATCTGAATATATATATTTTAGTTAACTTCTATAAGGGTCAACCACTCCATTTAATTTTACTTATATCACATCATTACAAGGTGTCAGAGAGTTTTGACTTAACACTTTATTCTCAAAATCAAGGTTTTACAATACTTATGCCAATGTAATGATTGAATATCATTTCTCACCAAGGTAAGTTACTAGTCTAACAACAAGAAGGACAAGACAACTTCATCACGTAGTTTCCCGAACATTCCAAGGCAAGAGATCTTTTAAACTCTTTTGCAAGCAATGTTACAAAATTTACAACACATTGAACATTTTTACAAGGAACTTCATAAATTGAACTGATGAAACTTTTACACTCTTTTCTTTAATCTACTCACATAATCCATCTGCACAAATATTAACTAGAGTCAGTTCACTAGAACTGAGCATGATAAGATATAAACCACACCTAATAATTTATGCCATCTAGCATTTAAATAAATGAAAGTTTGCAATACTCCCTATCAAATAATTTCTAACATACATTCAAAACTTAACTACACATCTCATGATAATACATTTCATACTCATTAATGTTCACTTCCTTTAGATCTGCTTACATAAGAACACAATTCCAAGTGACTAGATATACAACCTTAACCATGCAATTAATCATACTTAAATTACAGTAATAATAATATCGCTCACTTTATACCTTCAATCTACTTCTCCCACATATGTATCCAATAATATTATCTTTTAATTAAATAACAGCACCAACGACGTTAAGTTCTATAATAAATACAAGTATCAATCTTATATTATTCATCGATATTACTCAAGCATCAAACCTTCATAGATAATCAATGATTATATGTAAGTATAATTTTGATATTTACCTCACAATTTTAAGAATATACTTATGTTAACAAATATTCCGCCAATCCATGAGTTCATATATTATTTAGGTATCCTTTTGGTTGCTTATTACCATGTCTTTATATGTTTCTATTAGTATAAGAGTCCAACTCATTGGAATGAGTTACGATCAACAATATTGTCATATTTTGCTAATATGTCAAAGATACATTTGACTAACTAAGATATGTAAGCATGGTCCAAGCCACTATAAATACAAGTATCAACATTATCTCAACTCCCAATTGAGATGCAAGTATCAATTTTTAGCTAACATAATAATCATCGTAAATGCCAGAAAATATTCCACTCGTTAACCAAGTATTGAGATAACATATTTATCCTTACTGGTTACCTGATAACATAATATATCATGTTATATAATTCAACCTCCACTTGCATACCCCAATATATGGGTATTAATTATTGTTCTATATAATGAAGTTAAAAAATTTCAGGTCAACTTCTATCCTTACTGTCATACATGGTATGTACAGTCCCATTATGGTAGTTGTCACCTTTACTTAAGGTTGTGCATGAATCCATTTTAGGGTAGTTCTCATAACTTCCCTATTCATCTGTTTTCCTACCAAAAAGCATTTCAACAAGCTTATAAGTCAAAGTATAGGATAAATTTATAATTTCATATTTCAAGCATTGCCTGAATTCATATGCCTGAGGGCCATCACATGTCAATCAAACTTGAAGAATGTACACATTCATGAGAGTTCGATGTATCCAATATTACTTCAACTGATTCGAAAATCCAAGTAGTGCCTCAAATTAAGCCATATAATTATCCACACAAGCTAACGTCTTGAGTGCTTACCGTATTCAAAAAGATCACAAAAACAACCCCATCAACACATGCTTCAGGAGCGTTCCCATCTAAAAAAAAAAAGCTCATAGTACTAATAATAATAACAGAGGGCCTGGTGAGGGGTTTACAATAATCCCCAAGGTAAATGGTAATCAAAAGAGTCAGATGGTATCTAGAAAGACCAGTAAAACCAGTACGACTCTCCCCAAATAGAAGCCCCCAATTCTAAAGGGGTTTATATCATTATCAAACCACATTAAAAGACAAACATAGTCTTCCAAGAAAATTCCTGTTTTCAAGCCATGTTCTACAAATAAAAACAATACAAGGAATATTCTAAATCTCATTCACACACCACAATATTTTCTACAGAAACCACTGTTCACAGGAATAATCATGGCAAAAAGATAAACCAACTCTATAAGATCGATAAGAGAGAATCACTAGAGAGATTTCTTCTTGTCAAATAGTAATTAAGATAAACTGGAAAGGGGAGAGAGATCAGCTCATGCAATTATGATTAAAAGTCATTTGAAACCCATCTCTTTCTGGGCATCTCTTTCAAGAAAGAGTCAATATATGTAAATACATGTTATATAATATCCAGAGTCCAAACGCTATTTACTTAGTAAAACAAAAACACATCAACATTCCAAAAGAAACCCACATCTACAGCATTCGAACAAAATTGCAAAGATTGATTTACCCAAATACTAAAGGGGATAAATCATTAAGAGAGAGGGTTAGTCTTATCATGCCTGTTTTAAATGCATCCACCAGCAACACATCCAGTAGGGACTACATAAGCCACACGTCCCACTGATCCACTTCTTTTAGCTTTGAAAAACACCACTCTAGGCTCCCCTTAAGACGACACAGCCAGGAGGAAAGCAAAGGAGAAAATGTCGTTGTCTAACCCCTGCTAACTGCACTGGGTGCTGAGCTCCAACGGTTTCAAAATCCCCAACAACATCCTCCCAAACTCACGTGGCCAGAGGCAAGGAAGGGACAGATTAGAACAAAAAACAAGGCAGATTCCACAATTCACCTGTTTGAGAGTGGTCAGCCAGCAAAAGAAAATAGCGGTTTCATTCCCAAAATCCTCGCACCAAGAAAACGTGCCAGCAAGACTACCTAAACGCATCAGGAAACAACATAAAACCATGTCCATATTTTGTGTTATCAGGCCCTCATCTATGGGGCAGAGTAGAAGTAAATGGCACGCATGGAAGGAAAGATTGGATTCACATTTGGTACAGGAAAGAGGGGGGGGTAGGAATACGCAGCAAGGCAATTTGTGCTTCATGAATATTCTGATATGAAATAGATCCACCTCTATGAGATTCTCTTCCATGAGTTACATCGTAAAACAAGTAAGGTGTCAATAGAGAATATTTGTAATAAATTTCATCAGTCTCCCAGTAACAATCTTACCATCACTTAATCAATTTTGATAAAAATATCTTGAAGGAGAATCCCGAATTTGAGGATGCATTCGATACTGAACAGATAACAACATAGTTGGACATCCTGCTTGTTGGAAGCACTCAAAAAGGCTTCTACTATACTGCAACATGCCTGTTTCTGGCTAATTCCTGTTGCAGGTCGTTGCTTTGTGGATCCCCATCAAGAACACACCTCGCAGCACCCAATGAAAGTGGAGGTAACACACCTACTTCACTAGCTTGTAGCTTCATCTATAACCACCATATCAAACCCATGGAAGGAGGATAAAGTAAACCATGGAAGAGTAGGTCATAAAACTGTAGAGCAAAGATCCACTTGTGCGCGGCCAGGGTAGAATAACATAACAGAAGACCACAAAAAGGCAGAAGAAAACCCATCAAAAAGAGACCTCCATCTGCAATCCCATGCGGCCAGCAACAACAAGAAGATCAATAATAAAATCTGATTTTGAAAGATAAGCGGCTAGCAGGGAGGAAGACATACGGTGGGTGGGTAATAAAATTAGTTTCATTAATTCTCACCAACCATATGCCAAACAAGGCACCAAAAGAAATAAAAAAGAATATGGCAGGAGGCCATACACTCTACCACGCACCCCTCTTGCTAGAAAACAAGGAAACCCTCCACCCCACGCCAAACAGAAGGAATATGAACCATAAAGGCAGGTCGGTGGTTGAAGGCACACTTCCATAATTATGAAATAAGTATGCGTGGATGCCTGAAAAGGCTTAGTTTATTTGACATAAAATTTTATTAATTATTCACACAATTAAAGTATAATTGATACCGATTCATTTATTATCTATTCTTATTACGCTTTAAAAAGTCATGACACCTAAGCAACCAATCACTTAAACTCGACAAGGTGAAAAAACTAAAAAATTTGATTGAGGGTCGAAAAGAAACGCAACAACACTACGCTTGACTTTAGAAGCACGGTCATCGCAGAAAAAATAATGATACAAAATAATTTAAAATGTTATTTTTATCATTATTTTTATGATAGATTTTTTTTTTTGCATGACTTTTATTAAAAACATAAAATTATTAATCATATTACTGTTAAACTCGATGGCGCAACAACGCTTCAACTTTAAGAAGCACTAGCGAAGCAAAGGCACAATGATGAACGGGCATTACATAATTGATTATATGTATATGCATGTATTTTTATTATTTCTGTTGTTAATATGGCCATGATGCTTTACTTGAACTTTACTGTGTTCACAACACAATAAACCAAAGGGGGTTAAAGACCAACATTGAGAGAATATGGAGTATTGGCAACAGTCACCATGACACCACATGTATTCAGATGTTGTTTGTCTTTGTAGTTTGTTAGAGGTCCCCATTAGGGAGTGACCTAAAAAAGTGACCTTGGGAATGTTTGTAACTTTGTCTTGTTGATTTTATTTAATTATGAGTTATTATATTTGTATTTGAATGTGAAGTCAATTTTATTAATTTTGTTTTACACCCCTCTTAAGTTAATTTAAAAGGGTTTATCTATTGCTAATTAGGATGTGACAAAAGGGGGAAATAAATGTGAGTTGGTAGTCTTAATGTGTGTTTGTTTAGAATGAATTTAATGTGTTTTGGGTAGTGTGTACTCAATCTCCCTTGTGAAATTTGGATTTTGACCTTCTAGGCTATTTTTAGACATGTGGGTTAAGCTAAGATTTTCTCACACCTTTCAAAGTCACCCACCCACCTACCTATGATGTGAGGGACTTATTTTAGGTCCTATTTTCTTTTAATGGGTAATTAATTTTTTACATGTAATTTTGTCCTTAAGGGGTGTCGGTTGGGTTGACTATGTAAGAGAGTGGCCATTTCCCCAACCACTAATTTATTATGCTTTGGGGTATGGGTATGACCTTGGTGATGTGGGATGGAGAAGAAATGATGTGGCATCCTACTGGAGCCACATCATCTCCCTCTCCTCTTTTCTATTTATTATATTTTTCGTGAAGTTTTGGGGGTTACTTTCTTGGTTTTGGGCTCTCTCATTTTGGAAGGCTTGATTTTTGGAGTGCTTGTTAGAGTTGAAGATTTCTTGGAATTTCTTGAGCTTGGAGGATTTTGAGACATTCTTGTGTAGTGGATTCTTGTTATGGAAAGGTAGGATCTTCACCCTTTTGGTTTCTTCTTTTTCTTATGTGTTTATGTGTTGAATGAATGTTGTATTGCATGATGTGTTGGGTAGTGAAATGTCTTTAGGATGTGAATGAGAAAGTGAAATGGGGATGAAATTTTTTGGGAGGCATACGAGCTTCTCTTGGGTATTTAGAGGGAGTAGGTTGGGTGCCCCACCTTGTTCTCATCTTGTTATTTTGTTCATTATGGGAGATATAAGAGAGAGGGAGCATAAGAGTGAGGGAGGCATAAGATATTTTTATTTGAGGGAGGCATAAGATGGGGTTGATTGTGTTTTGAGGGCTTTAAGGTGGGCATCCAAACCCTTGGGAGGCACAAGGGTATCCCCATATTCCTTTCTCTACTTGGATTGTTTTAGAGCCATTGTTTTGGGAAGTTTTTGTGTTTAAAATGAATGTTTTGTGGTTATTTTCTTGTGTGAATGTTGCTTGAAAGTAAATGTGGAATCCTTGTATTTTGTTGCCATGGTTGTCAAATATTTCATATTGTCTCATTGTTGGGGCTTGAGGGCCAATGAGGAAGTAGGCTTCACTTCCTCATTGGAGTAATGTTTGGGTGGAGAGTTTTGTACTCCCCATTTTTGGTTGTGTGTTTGATCTTGAAAGAAGGTGGAGTTTAGATGATGAAGGCTTCTTGTGCATTTGGAGAAAAAAATAATAGACTCTCTTGTTATATTTTATCATGTTGTCTCCATTGTATATGGAGGGCTTGTAAACTTGTATTTGTTTGAAGTGAAGTTTTTAGTTGTTTTATTATCAAAATGTAATCTTAGTTGATATTGTAAATGAAAGAAAAATTTTTCAAATCATTTCATTACTTGTTGGAATGAGGGACTATAAGATTGTTAAATTGAATAGTGTTCATGGAAATGTGATTGAAAAGAAACAACCTTGTTCTAATTTTAGTTGATTTATTATCTTCAATAGGGTGTTGTTCTTATTTTAAAACTATTGGGAAATCTTGTTATAAATTACTTGTGGGAATGGTCTCAAAATTATATTTTTAAAAGAAAGAAATATTTATTCCTACTATATTACTTGAAAGGCATAAGATAGCAAGTTAAACTATAATTGTTCATCTTTTTTATTGTTGAAAGAAAGTTCCAAAGGTCTCTCATTTTTACCTTTATATGTGTAGATGGAAAAGACTTAAAATTTTATTTGTCATTTACCTTGTCAATAAAATAGATTGATCCCTAAATTTAGTGGAGTAAAGAAATAACATGATTACCATTAGACCATAGCCTTATTGGATTATATAAATTTATTATTAAGTTATTATAAATTTATATATAAACCCAATATTAAATAATGTAACAATAAGTGGAATTTGGATTGATTTAAACATCTTATAAAATATTATCAAATTATAAAAGAAATTTTAAGTATAAGATTAAGATTAGTTAATACTATTAATAATATGAATATTATTACTTATTACTATTAATATATAATATTGTTAAATTTTAAAATTAATAATATATATATATATATATATATATATATATATATATATATATATATATATATATATATATATATATATATATGTTGATATTATGAGGCCACGGCTTTTAAAAAAATGTGCATAGGTTTTTAGGAGGGGAATGGTGGGGGAGGAAGGTCGCCAACCCCACCCCCCCACCCCATATACTATGATGGGGGGTGGGGTCATCGACCTCCCCCAACCAATATCTATTAAACCCCCAAACTCTCATTCTCTATGCTATTTTTTTAATCGCCACCGTGGGCATACTCATTTTCAATAAAAAATCATAGTCGATCCTTCTAGTGGCCATGGAAAACCAAACTAAATAATGATAAATATTATATATATGTATTTATGTATGTATGTGTCCCTTTCACCCAAGTTTATATATACACTATTCTTCCTATTTAACTAAAATAGGGTAAATACCCATATGCCCATTTGGGAAAATATAAAAAATAAGATAAACAAAAAAAATAAATACATGCAAACCTAGGAGAGGGTGTAAATAGAACTAGAAAATAAAGGAAGAATGTGCATCCTTCCATGAGCTTGAGCTTTCCTCTCATGGCTTCCACCTCCTTCCTCCACCAATCTACAAAACAAAAAAAAGAAACAATAAGTCAAAATAAAGAGAAAAGAGCTTTCATAAGCATGGTTAGGGTTAGTTGGATCCTAAATCTAAGGGCCCCAAATGAATCCATCTAATGGATGAGATTCATCCATACAAAAAGTAGGTGGGAAGTGGGTGAGAGGGATTTCAAATTTAAAATGCATGGGTAAGATTTAATTGGGACCACTTAGGTGGTGTAGGGAGTGACTTATTTTACCTTTCTAACCAAAATGTTTTATTAGAGACTTTTAATTAATGCAAACATTGACCTCTTGTGGGTTTAGTAAAACTTTATTATTTAAAAATACTAGACCACAATACCCTTGATATTAATTTGAGAAAGTTTAATTAAGGTTGAATTAAATTGTATTAAAACAAATGGTAGGGGAGCCTAAGTCTTGCTTTAGACTAATTAATTTATTAAATGGTATTGAGAGATTTTATTATTTTATTTAAAGGGGATCTAAGGGGAAATTAATAATATTAATTTAATGTAATTTTAAAATGAGAAAGTGTGACCGTAATTTTTAACCTAATGTTGCAAGTGGGTTTTATAAAAAAAAATTATTCCATAATTTTCTAGTTTGACCTATGGTTTGTCTTGGGTTTCGTGGGTAAATTTGTGGGTGTTACACTTGGTATTAGAGTCGTGGGTTCAAATCTTGGACCCTTGGGCACACTTGAAAACACGAAACATGAACATTAAACCTAGCACAACTCTAAACCTAGAAAACAACATTGTATGATATTTGTATAATATAGCAAACTTAGAAAACTAAAATAAAACCTAGAATGATGAACTAACTCTTGCCTTGGTTTGTGCATGAGGCATGGACTAGACGAGGGGTTATTGCATGTAGACCTAGACTTGCCACCTCTAGATCAGGCTGTAGTGGCCATTTTACCTTAGATATTATAAATGCTACAAGATGTTAATGCCACTATACGTAGAGGATCCTTAGGAGGAAAACTTACAAGACATGATAGAGAGCCATCAGTAGAGGATCGTGCATCTCCTTGACATAGTGATGAATAGGGTAGAGAACTCCCGTGGAGTTCAATTAGAGTGAGTCACCTCAAAGGGGACATGGAGATAGGATTTAGGATAAAGAGACAGATCTCGAGAGCCTAGGACAAGGAGGAGGAGTATGCGAGAGAGACCTAGGGGTCGGAAGTCATAAGATGTTGATCATATTAGGGAGATCCTAAAGCTATGCCCATCTCATTATTTTGGTGATACAGGTGGTTTTCAAGCAGAGGATTGGTTAGTGAGCTTGAGTGGGTTTTTGAAAATTTTCCCATGTACTAGTAACACCAGAGCTCATGTCACGATTCTTCTTCTAAGGTATTAAGTAGGTGTTTGTTAGAGGATGAGGACAAAAATCTCCACGTAGACTCGGAGATAGTTATCATGAACCTCTTTGAGGAGTGGTTCAAGAGCGTATACTTATCTAGGAGGTTTATCCAAAGAGAGGATAGATGAGTTCCATGACCTACGTTAGGCAATCCATGATAGTAGTAGAGTACGAGAGTCAATTTCTGGACTTACTTCAATATGTTCACTATATGCAGGATGAGAAACTCAAGATTCATAGGTTCATTAGAGGCTTGAATTTGGATTTGGGAGGTGTGGTGTGCATTCATTACCTAGAGACCTTAGCGAGGAATTGAGAAGGCCTACATTACGAGAGGAGACTAGGGGAAGATTAAGTATGCCAGGGGATAGAGTGCGGAGCCGAATCTAGTAGATGTAGGATATTTGGTCGAGGGGGTCAGCTACTCCTGTTTGTGGTAAACATGGTTATGTATAGTCTTCATTTAGGCCACCACAATAGCAACCTAGCCACCTTACGAGAAATAATCATCCACGTTCAGACCTCCACAAAGATTTGATGCTCAGAGGGGACGGAGTATGGGCCTCCCCCTAGGGTCCCATTAGGACATAGGTTACACCGAGAGGCTCAGGTCAGTAGGAGCTTATCAGAGTGACCTCACCAAATCCATAGCTCAATCATTCGGATCCATGACATAGACCACTAGAGTACCTGTTGGAGCCGCATCTCATTGGAGAGGACTAGGAAGTTGTTATGGATGTGGTGTTCTCTGACATCATTGGAGAGAGTGCCCATAGAACCCTAGTAACAAGGGTAATGCACTGATTTTAGAGCCTATAGTTGGTGACATGGGACGTAGCCATCAAATCTATGAAATGGATGAGAACTACCAGGCTGAGCATTAAGGCACTGTGATAGAGACTACATGTAGCATTGGTGGTATTCCTACCTCTATTCTATTTAATTCTAGTTTTTCTCGATTATTTTATCACATCTTTAGTAGAGCATTACAGGCTGGTGGTAGTTAGACAGGGCCTTAGTTGGGACATCGAGATGGCTTCTGGAGCAAAATCTCTATAGACTCCTTAGTTAAAGAGTGTGTAGTGGATTTGGGACCCTTCACCACTACCTCATATCTTTGTATCCTTATGTTGGGTTCGTATGGAGTCATCTTGGGCATGGATTGGTTATCTACACATAGAGCTAGAGTGGATTATTACCATAAGACTATATCATGTATAGATGATTTGGGAGTTGAGTTAGTGATAGCTGGAGTTATGAGATCCATTTCTATCCGCATTATTTCTGCTATACATCTTAAGTGGTGTTCATAATGTGGGTGTCAGTTTGTACACTATTACTATTAGTGATAGGTAAGAGGATGGGGCTAGTGGACCTTCACTTGATGACCACCCCATCTTGTAGAGATTTTTCTAATGTGTTTCCTAGTGAGCTTCTTGGGATGCCTCCCCATGTGAGATATATTTCCACATTGACTTGGTTTCAAGAGTAGAGCCTATCTCATGCGCTTCTTATAGGATGACCACACCTGAGCTTTGTGAGCTCAATTTCCAACTGGAGGGCCTTCTTGAAGAAAGACCTAATCCATCCTAGTGTATCCCCTTGGGTGCACCAGTGATTTTTGTTAAGAATAAGGATGGATCCTTGTGGTTGTGTGTGGAATACAAACAATTGAACAAAGTAATGATCAAAAATCATTACCCCCTTCCTCGCATTGATGATTTGTTTGATCAGATGAAGGGGGCCACAATATTTTCTAAGATTGATCTTAAGTCTAGATACCATCAACTTGAGGATTACAGAGGAAGATATCCACAAGTTATCTTTTCACATGAGATATGGGCACTATGAGTTCACATTTATGCCTTTTGGTTTGACAAATTCCCTAGCAGTGTTCATGAGCTTGATGAACAGGGTGTTCAAGACATTTTTGGATCACTTTGTGCTCATATTTCTTGATGAAATTATTATATCATCACATATGCGTGAGGATTATGAGGATCACCTTCATCACATTTTATAGTGTCTTCATGAGCGAAGCTTTATGGGAACTTGGAGAAGTGTGCATTCTTTCACTCAAAGTGCATATTTGGGTCACCTCATTTCTTGGGAAGGTATCACAGTCGATCCTTCCAAGATTAGAGCCATTATGGATTGGCCAACAACCACTAGTGTGACCGAGGTACAAATTTCATGGGTTTGGTAGGATACTACAGGAGATTTTTTAGGAATTTTCTCGGGTTGCGCACCCCATCACTTCCCTTCAGCGAAAAGGTAAGAAGTTCAAATGGTCATATAGATGTGAGTAGGACTTTTAGAACACTAAAGGAATGCCTCGTGAAAGCACCTTTCTTGTAGTGCCGGATCCTTAGGGTGAGTTTGTCATTTACACACATTCTTCTTTACCAGGACTAGGAGGTGTGTTGATGTAGGAGGGCCAAGTGGTTTCTTTTGATTCTTGAAAAATCAAGGATTATGAGCTCAATTATTTGAATCATGACCTTGAGCTTATAGTATTTGTGCATGCCTTGGTTTGGTGGAGACATTTCCTTCTTGGTTAGAGATTTACACTCATAACTAATCGCTTGAGTCTTCGCCACCTCTTCACGCAACCCAATCTTAATGATTATTAGCTACGTTGGATGGAGTTGGTTTGTGAGTATGACATGGAGATAGAGAATGTGAAGGGGAAGGAGAAAGTTTTGTTAGATTCCCTAAGTAGTAGGCGACATGTGGTTATGGATACTTCGGTGGGTACAATTTACATAACAGAGGATTTTACAGTAGCTTCCTGACGACAAATTCTACCTTGCGGCATTGGATCGAGATTGAGTCTCAAATGCCTCTTGAGGGGAGATTTGATGGATTTTCATTAGAGGTAGATGGTATTCTTTGACACAGAGGTTAGATATATGTTCCTAGAGATGGAGGCGCATGAGACAGGATATTTTGATAGAGGCACATCATGCATCTTATTAGGGCCATCCCGAGGTGAAGAAGATGCATGCCACCTTGAGACAACTTTACCATTGGAGGGGAATACAAAGAGACGTAGCTAATATTGTGTCACACTTTTTAGAGTGTCAGAAGGTGAAGGCCAAGTATCAACACCCAACTGGCCTTCTCTTCCCTCATGTCATACCGGAATTGAAATATGACACCATATCGATGGATTTCATTGTTGTGTTCCTAACGTCGAGATACCACCACAATTCCATCATGGTCAAAGTAGACAAATTGACGAAAGTAGCTCACTTTACTCTAGTGAAGACCACCTACATAGCTAGCGCAGTGGCATGAGTATACCTTGATGAGATTTTCAGATCGCACGGGATTCAGTTGAAGATCATTTGTGACTACGATCCCTTATACACTTCTCGACTTCGGACTACCATGTAGCGTGCTCTCAGGACGAAGATCAAATTTTGTACAACTTATCACCACCGAGACATATGGATAGATAGAGTGGGTGAATCAAATCTTGGAGGACATGCTTAAGATGTATGTCATGGACAATGATCATTGAGGTCATAGGATTACTTGTATTTGCTGGAGTTTTCCTACAATAAAAGTTTTGAGATCTTGATAGGCATGGATCCTTTTTAGAAACTATATGGTAGAGAGTGCAGGACACCTCTGAGTTGGGATAGATTGGAGGACAAGGTTTCTCTTGGGACAACTTTACTGAAGGATATGGAGCAGCTGGTTGTTATGATTAGGCATAGATTATAGGAGGCTCGGGACATACTAAATAAATATGCAGATCAGTGGAGGATAGGTCATAGTTTTGAGGTGGGCATGAAGTTGTTTCTTCATGTCAGGCCTAATAAGAGCACTATCCATTATGGAAAAGTCTCTAAGATTTCTCCAAGGTTTGTGGGTCACATTGATATCTTGGAGTGTATCGGTCCTTTGGCCTATCATCTAGAATTTCTACCCAACATGTCTCACATCCACGATGTATTTCATGTTTCAAAGGGTGCATAGGAGGGGCATTGCAGGTTCCTTCTCATATATTAGATTGGACATTATTATAGGTGTATGATCGGGGAAAGTGATGGTGGATCCCATCCTTATTTTAGAGCATAGGACACTAGGTCTTCGAGGTAGAGAGATTTATCGGGTTTGCATTTAGTGGGATAGATACGATGAGGCAATAACTACGTGGGAGGATGCCACGCCTCGAGAACAATTCCCACATTTGTTCTAGTGACTTCTAAGAGGAAGTCTAGTCTAAGGGGAGGGGTTGTAATGCCCAATCCTCTTCGACATTTATATGATTACGGTTATTTTTGTTATGGATTAGAGTATTGGACATTTCTATCACATTTTAGATATTGATAGATGGACAATGTTATTTTGATTAGTTAATTTATAGATTAAAGTATGGATGTTAGATTTATGACATGATTTACATGATGGATTATATGCATATTTAGATATATTGAATTGTTGATTTTGAGCTTATACTAGACTAATGCATTTAGTTTGTACAGGTTATATGATGCTAGATGATGTATTTGATGTCGTAATTTTATTTCTAGTTGATAAAGTAATGAAAATTGAAATAATTGGGATTGTGAATGATGGAAAATTACTTGTCTTGGTTTAAGTTATGATAATTGATTATATGTATATGTATGTCTTTTTATTATTTCGAGGTTTTTAATATGACCACAAGGCCGAAAGGTATTGTCTTGAATTTTGTAGGTGTTCACAACACAATAAAGCAAAGGGGGGATAGGACACCAACATTGAAAGAATATGGAGTTTGGACAATAAGTCACCATGGCAACACGTGTATTTGTATGTTATTTGTTTTGTAGTTTGTTAGGAGGTCCCCATTAGGGAGTGACCTAAAAAGTGACCTTGGTAATGTTTGTAACTTTGTCTTGTAAATTTAATTTAATTATAAGTTTTTATATTTTTATATGAATCGGAGTCACTTTTATTAATTATGTTCTTCACCCTCTTAAGTTAATTTAAAAGTGTTTATCTAGTGCTAATTAGGATGTGAGAAAAGGGGGGGAAATAAATGTGAGTTGGTAGTCTTAATGTGTGTTGGCTTGGAATGAATTTAATGTGTTTTTGAGTAGTGTGTACTCAATCTCCCTTGTGAAATTCAGATTTTTACCTTCTAGCCTATTTTGGAGACTTCTAAGAAAAGCTAAGCTTGCTCCCTCCTTTTAAATTCACCAACCAACCTAGCCTATGATGTGATGGACTTATTTTAGGTCCTATTTTGTGTTTTGATGAAGGAAAAGGGAAATTAATTACACTTTTCTTACATGGGTAATTAATGTTGTCCTTAAAGGGTGTGGGTTGGGTTGAGTGTGTAAGAGAGTTATCATTTTCCCAACAAACAATTTATTATACTTTGGGGTATGGGTTTGACCTTGGTGATGTGGGATGGAGAAGAAATGATGTGGCATCCTACTCGGGGCCACATCATCTTCCTCTCCCTCTTTTCTATTTGTTGGATTTTTTAAAAGTTTTGGGGGTTACTTGCTTGGTTTTGGCCTCTCTCATTTTGGATGGCCTGCTTTTGGAGTGTTTGTTAAAGTTGAAGATTACTTTGAATTGCTTGAGCTTAGAGGATTTTGAGACGTTCTTGTGGTGTGGATTCTTGTTATTGCAAGGTAGGGTCTTCACGTTTTAGTTTTCTTTTTTTTATTATGTGTTTATGTGTTGAATGAATGTTGTATTGCATGATGTGAATGAGAAATTAAAATGAGGATGAATTTTTCTAGGAGGCATAAGAGATTATCTTATGTATTTAGGAGGGAGTAGGTTGGGTGCCCCACCTTGTTCTCATCTTGTTATTTTTTTCATTGTGGGAGATATAAGAGAGAGGGAACATAAGAATGAGAGAAAGAAATAAGAGGTAATTTTACTTCTAGGAAGGCATAATAAATTTTAGAGTTGATTTATTTTTAGAAGTTTTTGAGGTGGGCATCCAAACCCTTGGGAGCCACAAGGGTATCCCAATATTCCTTTCTCTACTTGGCTTGATTTATAGCCATTGTTTTGGGATGTTTTCTATTTAAGAATGAATGTTTTGTGGTTATTTTCTTATGTGAATGTTTCTTGAAATTAAATGTAGAAGCCTATCTTTTGTTTCCATGGTTATAAAATAGTCCATATTGTCTCATTGTTGGGGCTCAAGGGCCAATGAGGAAGTAGGATTCACTTCCTCATTGAGGTAACGGTTGGGTGGAGAGTGTTGCCTACTCCCCCATTTTATGTTGTGTGTTTGATCTTGGAATAAGGTGGAGTTGAGATGATGATGGCTTCTTGAGCATTTGGAGAAAAGAATAATGGACTATGTTGTTATACTTTTATCATGTTGTCTCCATTTTATATGGAGAGCTTGTAAACTTGTATTTATTTAAAGTGAAGTTTTTAGTTGTTTTATTATCAAAATGAAATCTTAGCTGATATTGTAAATGAAAGAATTTTTTGAAAATCTTTCGCTACTTGTTGGAATGAGGGACTATAAGATTGTTAAATTGAATCAAGTTCATTGAAATGTGATTAAAAAGGAAACAACATTGTTCTCATTTTAGTTCATTTATTGTCTTTTTTTTTTATTAGTGGCAAATAGTTTTTATGAAAGGGACTATACCCTTGTACAGTAGAGGCTCAGAAGCCGGATGTGCCAAAGTGAGCAAAAGAACAAAAGATCAAAATCAACAAGGACGCAAGCAGGAAGATATCCTACCAATACCAGCACAAAAACCCACAAAACACAGTGAGTAAACAACAACAAAGCAAAAAACAACGCCGATGAGAACAGTTGCATCCATCTTAAGTGCACCGGCACGCACCCCCCCATGGAAACCACGATATGATTTTCTACTAACAGTGCTCCACTCCGCATTGTTTTCATCTTCCACATCCAGAACCACTTCTAAATTGCCTTTTAACTTGGGTGAATCAAAATTTGGATCCCTCGCCTCCAAAGTCAACAATGCTATCTTTTCACCTGAACTGTCCTTCGTCCTTTCGCCACTATTCACATTAGCATTTAAAAGTAGTTGTTTAGGATCTTTGTTAAAGATACTCTGTCGGTTCTCATCCATCATTTCAGGCGCAAAATCTGCCGCACTTTCTTCTTCCTCTGAGCCAGTTTCCCATTCAGAGGATTCGCTATCAACTTTTTTTGACGCGTGAACAAGTTTTTTTGGATTTTCCCGCTCCTTCTCCGCCATTTCAGTCTGTCCTACGTGGGCAGAGGGATCACCACGCAGCGCTTCGGCCAGACCCAGTTTGGACGGGTCAGTCTCACCATTGTTGCAGTCACCTTTGTACAGTGGGCAAGGGATCTCTTCGCTGATGACTTGTAGCTTCCACTCCTCCTCACTTTTGTTTCTCCTGCCTATTCCTTCCACTGTCCCCATTGAACATGTGCACAGTTTGGCATGAAATTTAACCTTCCAGCATTTGGGACAGACCAAACCGTGGTCATCAGGAATTATGCTCGCACAAAACGGCCGGTGGGGAAGGCACAAAGATGATGTTCTTTGGGAGAACAGCCCCCACCTCCATGCTAACACATAATCATGCTTTCACAAGCCTGCATCTGGCCTTTGTTGTAGGTTCTAAGGAGATTAGCTCTCCCATTGATGCGGATATGCCAAGTAGGACTTCGTCCTCCCAAAATTCAAGCTGGAAGAGCCGACGAGAGATATCCAAATGGGCAACTCTTTGATTTTAAGAAAAACCCCAGGTTTCCCAGTGCTTCGAGATCACGGGTAGCTCTTCCAAACATCCAAGGGGCTACGTTGAGGACCTTAACCATCTCTTCTTCCTTCGAAAAATTTAAAAGAAGGGCGCTATTGGGAAGGGCAATGATATCTACCCAACAACACCATTTCTGCCCACACCATTTACGGACGACATTAATATTTTGTCCGTACCCTGCAAAAGATCCAATGAGTGCAAAAGGAAACATGGACTTGGCCTTCTCAATCACTGATGCTGGGACAACAATGCAATGAGCTTTCTCTTCTTCATCCCAGATGGGGAAAGAAGCGTGTTGACACCCGTGGATTGAGGGAACAACCTGGACACCCAAGAGCAAGATTCCATGTTTGGTGTTATGTATATTTATTGATTTATTGTCTTTAATAGGGGTGTTGTTCTTATTTGAAAACTCTAGGGAAATCTTGTTATAAGTTATTTGTGGGAATGGTTTGCAAACTTATATTTTGTAAAAGAAAGAAATATTTATTCCTATTGTATTATGTGAAAGGCATAAGATCACAAGTTAAACTATATTTGTTCATATTTTTATTGTTGAAATAAAGTTCCAAAGGTATCTCATGTTTACCTTTATATGAGTAGATGGAAAAGACTTAAAATTTTATTTGTCATTTACCTTGTCAATAAAAAGATTGATCCCTAAATCTAGTGGAGTATAGAAATAACATGGTTACAATTTAGACCATAGCCTTATTAAATTATATATGTTTGTTATTAATTTATTATAAGTTTATTTACAAACACAATATTAAATAAGGTAGCAATAAGTGGAATTTGGATTGATTTAAACATCTTATAAAATATTATCAAATTATAAAAGAAATTATAAGTATAAGATTAATCTTAGTTAATACTATTCATAATAGGAATATTATTACTTATTTATAATATTATTAATATTTATTTTTAAAAAAATATTGATATATATATATATATATATATATATATATATATATATAACAAGTATTAAATAAACAAAAAATGTTACTAAAAAAATATCTTTTGTTGATGTTATGAGACCACACCGTGAGTAAGGTTTAGGAGGTAATGGTGGGGGAGGTCGCTAACTCCAACCCCCACCCAATATACTATGGGATGGAGGGTGGTATCGGCGACCTCCACCCCCACTATCTATTAAACCCCCAAACTCTTATTCTCTCGAACCATTTTTTTAATCAAATAGCCAATATTAAATTATATAAGTTTATTATTAAGTTATTATAAATTTATTAGCAAACCCAATATTAAATAAGGTAACAATAAGTGGAATTTGTATTGATTTAAACATCTTATAAAATATTATCAAATTATAAAAGAAATTGTAAGTATAAGATTAATCTTAGTTTTTTTATTATAGGAAAATAGTTGTTATGAAAGGGACTATACCCTTATTAATACTAATCTTAGTTAATACTATTAATAATATGAATATTATTACTTATTTATAATAGTATTAATATTAAAATATTATTAATATTGATTTAAAAAAACAATATTTATATATCCGATATATATATAAAAGATATTTAGTTTATGTTATGAGGTTGCGACACTGTGCTTAATGTTATGTCAATTTTGTCCCCCCGGTAAAATTGATCAAACACGACCCTACATGGGAGATAATCAAGGGTCGGCCCATTATTGCAAGATAACAATTCAAATCCAACAAACTAGGTTATAAGAGGGCTCTACAATGGATGAGAAGGTTCAAATATGAAGCCAAATGACACAAAAGAAACAAGAGGCTCACAAGAGAAACACTAAGAAATGCTTAAAGAATACGGACTTAGTCGCATAAAAGTCGACTCGAGGCCAAACAAGAGCTAGCGAGAAGGTGCCATGTGTCATCTCGGTGTAAATTTAAGGATAACCAAAAAGGGAAGTCTCAAATAGCGCCAACTCACCATGTAGTTAGGGACCGAGAAAGGTAGTAGGTTAAATCGGCTAAGTATGGAAGATATAGAAAAGCTTCCACATGTCTCAACGGTGCACCTTCAATGGTCGAAGCCAAAGGTGGTTCCCCAAACAAGCGCGTAGCTTCCACATGTCTGAGGTCTGAAAAGGGATAGAGTCGGCCATTGAAAATTCAAATCTCCTGACGGGCCGACAAAAGCCACCAGGTGTCAGCTCGGCACAATTTTACAAGTGAGTGTCTAAGGCAGAGACTCAAAATAACACCAACTCACCATGTAGTCAGGGACTGAGTAAGGTACTAGGCCCAATCGGATAAGTATAAGAGAGCTAGCGGAAAGTGCCATGTGGCTCAATGGTGTAAATTCAAGAGGTGTGGCCCAAAGGCTAGTTCAAAATAAGTGCAGACCCTCCATGTGTTCCAGGTCTGAAAAGGGGGCAGAATAGGTTGTTTAATCATCTAAGTATAAATAACCGGAGGAAGTCTCCACATGTCTCATTGGTGTAACTTCAAAGGCACAACCCAAAGTGGAGAGTCAAACTAGCGCCAACTCGCCACATGGTCAGAGTCCAAATAGGCCAGAGCAGGCCTGAATCGGTTAAGTATCAAAGGATAAGCGGAAGCCTCCATGTGTCATCTCAATGTAAATTTAAAGGAAAAATCTAAAGGAAGGTCTCACATGTGTGTTGACCCTCCATATGTCTAACATCATACATATGAATCCGCCAAACAAAAGGGACACGTGGCCATATTTCGTGTCAAAGCGGAAGGTAGGTCATCAAAGGAACTTAGGAATTTTAGCTTTTGGTTTAAAAAGCGTAAAGGTATAAAAGTAAGCCAAACCTACACCGATGCACAGAGAAGCCATGTATAAGGCCTAAATTGCAAGCGGGAAGGTGGCCATTGGAAGGATTTTTGCCAAAAGCGGGTCTGACAGGGTGCGGAGGAAAATTTTCCCAAGTGGAAATTGCAAGGGCCGAGTGGGCCTAGGATGATTTCTTTTGCGAAGCGGGTGTGCGGGGTTGTAGAGGAAATTTCACCAAAAGTGAATTTAGGGCTTGCAGGGAGTTTTACAATTTTTCATTTTTGTGTAAAATGTGAAAAGTAAATTTCGGGCCACGGATCTATTTTGCAAAACTTGTTTTCCACCATTTTTGTATGGATTCGATTCAAATATTCAAATGGGCATATCTTTCAATTGAGTGCTTGAAATTCAACAAATTTTGTACCGTTAGAAATATATCAACCTCCTCTACGCCATGGAGGCATAAAATATTAGTTTTAGCAAGGTTAGGTTGGTGTAAAATAGGAAAATGTATTTCATGCCATTAATGTATGATTTGATTACTTGAAGAACCGCAGATCGGATTTGATTTGATGCATGGCGTTATTCCTTCTTCAACATGAAAAATACGCATGGGAACTAGAACTAATAGATTGTAGGCATTACGGGTGTTGGGAAACTCAGTAAATTTTGTTTCTAAACTCCATTTGAGCTGTAAGCCTTCTCCTATGCCTGACAAGTGGATTTTATGCTTATGAGCATCCATGTAATGGTTCGTGCACCTCATAGAGCAATAAAATCATGTTTTTGTTGTGTCCTTCAACCCTTTCTCATGTTTTGTTATTTCTCTCTGACTCTCAATTTCATGTTTGTTTCATGTGAATGTATTTCACATTTACAGGTGTAACATGTCATGCTTGGTGGGGTTTCTATGGCAAATTTGGATCTGGGTCTGTTTCAATTTTGACCCATCTCGACCTCTCTCATCTCTTTTTTTACCTATTTCATCCTCCCTCAATAGAGTATCTCATCTCTTCCTTTTCTAGTGTATAACTTTGCTTATTCTAGGCTCTCTTTCACTCTCTCTCTCACTCTCTCTCTCTCAATCCCTATATCCATGGAATGGTTGGATTAGGATAGATAGCTTTTTCCTACAATAGAGTAGCTTGTGGTAGGTAGTTTAGGAAGTAGGAACGAGCCCTCTCTGGAGGTCCATATCAAGTTCGCAAGTCACATGGATTGATTGATGAACCAATGTTGTGCAATCACATCGGATGCCCCACTCAAATCCAAGGCCATTCGGGGGTGTTTTGATTTTGCACTAAAAGTTGTAGCATTCCTAGTGGGACACTAAGGTTAGATTTTTCTCATCTTTCCAAGGTGTCTCATTATCAAAAACAAATCTTAAGCCACATTGCGACCAGCTAATAGTTTTGCATGCCTAGTGGGATAGGTGTGAAGTACCTTACCACTTCATTTCATCAAGTAGATGTGTTCTTAGGGAGATCCATCCTTTTGAGGCACATACAAAATACATCTGGAAACTCCATATAGTCAACATCCCATCCTCTTAGTTACGGAGACCTTATCCTATCCATTTCACCCATTTTTCTTTCCACATCTTCCATTTTCCTCCATTCATGAAGTTGTGCAGTCATGACTTCTTTCCCGCCATGGAATTCTCATCTACAACATCACAACTATTTCCCTCCATCTCCACAGTTTCAAAATCCTCCTCTAAATGAGTTTTATAAGCACCATTATCCAAAAAATGCATACAACCCACTTTTTTATAACCAAGATGCTTATGAAGAACAAGTATATGCAAATGATGGTGGAAACTCCTTAGCCAAAGCTACTTTTGAGAGGAAAGTACAAGAGATGGAGATGGGCATGATGCAACTCAGACTCAAGTTCTCCATAATAACAATTGAAGTTGGCTACAAGGTCCCTTGTCCATGGGTTGTACACAGTACCATGTTGGTTTAGCACCCAATGAAGTTACACTTCATCAACGACATGTTTCTGTAGATTACAGTGGGCGAGGCAAATGGAGGCTCAAAATCTAGCGCGGCTTCCATCCCTTATGTGTCCATCCTCCCATTTTTTTCCAAGTCTCCTCTACCTAGATGTACCATAAATGAACAACCCTCTACCAATGCACCTTCCCCAACTAATGTCATCATGTTCGAAAACTACATGACAGTTGAAGAATGACATGACTCATACAACTTTGAATGGGAAGAGGAAATCATACGAGTGCCTGTTCTAGAGAAAAATTAGTTATCTCCAAAGGGTGTAGTTCTGGAGGAGAACCATACAGTTCTTGGCACTAAAAGTGTGGAGCAGGCCACAGAAGAACCTTCATTTCTTCCTCCCACTTCATCCCCTTCAAGATTTAATGATGAAGAAGATTCTGATCTTTCAAAATTCATGTTTGAGGATGAAGGGAACAATGGTAAGCAGGGTGAAAATCAGAAGGACACCATGGAAGAGGTCAAGTACATGTAATAGGAAAATAAGGAGGCAAAATGTCTCAAACTTGGAATGTTTCTTTGATGAAGAGGATCCCGAGGAGATCACATCACTTGCTCCTCCATCATCTACCTTCCAATCACATTAGTCTACTTCCATGGAGGAGAGAGTTCAAGGACGAGTAGCACGCACTTCATGGCAGCCCTCTCGGAACTGAAGGTTGGAGGATCGTTATCTTCCATGTTCTTCCTAGGGGAATGAAGGGAAAGAGAAAGAGGGTATCATCATCTCTTCCACACCATCCACCCAAGAAATTCAGCAAGAAAACTTCATCCATGGAGTTTAAATTTAGAACCTTGGGCATATTCAAAGGACCAGTATGTGCCCAATTAGGTACTTGGATTCATTGGAGCCAAGGGAGAAGCCAAAATGAGTCATGCCCACTTCAAGGCATGAGGATGAGTATCAAAGTACCAAGGATCAGCAATAATGCCTCTTCAATCCAAATGAAGAGCAACTAAAAGAGGCATTTTCTTGTTTCCATTTGACACCTTGATGATTTGGGTGGAGCATCGGCTTATAGTAAGATTTTCACTCATACAAGCAGTTGTATTTAGTGTCAAATAATTTACATGGATTCCCCTTTTGAGAAAGGGAAGCTAATTCTCCCTACTAGTTGTAGGATTTGTTTGAGTCACCTTTCTCTCTGGTTAGTCTAGGAGTAGGAGTATCTTTGTTTTTAGTAGAGCAAGTGCTTTTACACATTCTACATGTCTCATTTGAGGCATGTATGATTTAATCTTTGTATATAGATTTTGTTACATATTTCTCGGAGCTCAATGCGTCGGGACATTCAATATTCATGGGAGAGAGAAGTTGGAGAATGAAGTGTGTATAAAATATGTTATAAGTGGAATCAATAAACAAATTGCAATAGTGAAGTTGACACAAAAAAAAAATTCCATTGAGAATGCATTGGCATTTAAGTTATGTGTAACGACCCAAAAAAAATTGCACACGAACAACACAGTAAAAGACAGGATAATTTTTTTGACTTGCTTCCACACATAACACGTGCGAACATGTCGTGACAAATTTACAACCAACTCGGGAACCACTTGTTACGGAGATGACCACAAGGTCAGCATGGAAATGTTCACACCCAAAAATATAATACATTTTTTTCTTTTTAACAAGACAACATAGAAGTCCAATCACAGAACACACTTACAGTTAGGGCCAACCACCATGAGATATTCTTGAGGGTTATTTATTTTAAAAGGACATCTTGAAATTCTTAGCTTACGTTTTCAAGGAGGCTCAAGATATGATTCGTATAATTCAACTTGCCAAGCCAAGTTTATTCCTTTGACACTGAGTAATTATCTTTAAATCTTCTCTATTATGACATTTATTTGCTTAATTTGTTTATCAAGAAAAAGGAGTATTTAAATTCCACAAGGCCATCTGCTCACCACTAACGCTACTAAGATTTGTTCTTGCCCATAAGACAACATGGTTTTAAGTTCAACACACTTAAGAGAAGAGATACAAGGTGCCTTGGAAAAGGGTTAGAGGGAGAAGGTCGAGATGAAACATCTTTAGGACCTCATTAGTTATTGCCAGTATTTAATTGAAGCTAGGGCTCTTAACCAAAATTATCAACAACTTTACTTAGGCTTCGCTAAAAGTATTAACAAGGAGTAAAAATTTACTTTCCAAATGGCGTGAGAAAGGTGGTGAGGTCTCCAATTTGTTTTCTCTAGCTTATTAAATCTTATCATCTTCAAACAACTAACAGTTCATTTCACCTTAGGGTCATTTTACAAATTTCACCATAAAAGGAATAATGTTCACTAGAGGAGCTAGGGTTATCATGTTATAAAGTTTACCTGCAATGATAGTCTTGCCCTTGATTACTTAAAGAATTTCTTGCTCTCAAGTTGGTGACCCCTACGTTACTTTATTTGAATACAACTTTTAATTTAACTTCCAGAAGTATTAAACAATCCTATGTTAGTTTACTTATGACACTTTATTACTAAGTCATAGCAAGGTTTAACTCAAAATTTATTCTCAAGGAAAAGTTGTAGCAACACTCATTTACAAGAACAAAACAAGATTACATCAATTCTTAAAATACTGATACTCCAACAAAGTCACTCAACAACAATAACCAAATTTTCTTATAATTTCAAAGATGGTCAAACAATACAAGGTTTCCAAAGTTCAGATGACAAAGTCCACAATACATTATACTAAGACATTAATCCTCTTCTAAACTTTCCACTGGACGTTAACAATAGTTGAACAACATAAAAAAAAGGTTTCGAGCAAAGGAACTTCTCAACTGAGGTTGATGACAAAAGTCTACAAGTCTATCCCTCATCTACACGCAAAATCCATCTGCAACAAATTTTCTACAAGAGTCAGTTCACGAGAACTGAGCAAGATAAGGCTACACAAACCCACCATAACTGTTATCTATCAATACCATGAAAAGAAGCACTTTATTACGAGAATTTGGGTCAAACCTCTAAACACTATCAACACTTCAAGTTATAATAAGTTTCCACCATGCCAAACAAGGAAGAAGACCATGTACTTCCATTAGGAGTAAAGACAACGAAAATATAACAACCGAAAGAGAAAGGCCCTTGGCCCTATAAGGAGAAATAACCAATCTAACAAAGTAGGATTCCCACCAAGTAAATAATTAAATAACAATCACAAGAGTGCGATTTGATATAAAGTACCAACCATCCAGAATTTTATCACAGGTACCAAATGCATAGGTTATAATATTATATTTCTAGAAGAACAAGAGTTGATCGGCCCAAGAAAAGGGAAACCACGGTTTCAAGAATTAACACAAAAAGCCATGTATAAATGAGTTTCAAACCTGAAATCACATAGAGTATCCACACAACATAAGTTTCGAAGCATAAGCAAAGTAAACTAGTTTTGGCCACTAACTCCAAGAGATTTCCCAATCATTCAAGAAGGCCAATGCCTTGTAGGCTAGTAGCAATCACGCGAGAGAAGAAAAAGAGTCCGTCAACCAAGAGTATACAAAAATGTCATCAACAACTTTTATAACCCTAAAAATTTACAACACTCCACATCAATTATTAGAGTTCAGTTAATTTAAAATAAATTTCCTATTTCCCAAAACAACAATATTTTTAAGGCAACCCTTGGTAACATAAACAACCGTTCAAACAAAGGTACAACATAAACTACTAAGTTCCATTATCAAAACAACTCCTTCTGCTATAGCTCCATCATACTATTGATTGCAAGAAAGTTTTCCCAAGGTTGACAACATTCAAGGCAATTTTCATCACAAAACATTAAGGTACATATGTGCATATAAGCTGTCCAATCCTAATTAACAACACAGTCATAATAAATGGGAGGAAACACAAGTTAGAAGACTAGATTATTTCACCAACAATCTTCCGAGAGGGAAGAAGACCAAAAATAATTCCAGAAATAGCGGGGGTACTAGAGTTGCACAATTAAGACCTCGAACATAGCTAAAAAAAAAAAACTAGTTACGATTCAAGATGAAGGGGGCAGTCAAAGTACCTCCTAAGAATGGCTATAAAACCTAGGAACCAGGCTGAAGCTACGTAGGAGTCTAAACACTCGAGGTTGAAACACGATGCACGCAAACATAAAACATTCTAAAAGTTTTAACACCGAATCTCTAACCTGAAATAGTCCAAGCGTTGATTACACTAATCCTACAACCTTTCCTTTTCGATGCCAAAAGGGTTGTTAGGTGGCTTGAGAGATCATTAACAATATATGTCAAAAGACAAAGAAGGACAACCTTGGTTGATAGGAAGGAACTTCATAGTTATTGCACGCTTACAATAACGACTGCTAAAACTAGCTGGAACAAATAATAACTGGAACTCTATCGTAGAGAAGAGTACACACACACACACACACACACACACATATATATATATATATATATATATATATATATAAAGGAAGATCGATCACTCGAGCCAGAAAAAAAAACATACACCCAAGGAAGAGAACACTTGCATGCTTTCCACTAACATACAGGCAATGATAATAGCTAAACAAGAAGAAAGCAAGTAGAAAGGAGAGACCGACTGAAAAGAAGACAACCAATTCAAAGAAATGGTGGTTCGATTTCACGATGAAATAAATATAGCAACGGTAGAAAAGTGTAGGAATATCTTGCCTATTTCTGTACAAGGCTTTAACAGTTGTCTGAGAATCCGCATGGCGAATAAAAACTGCATCAAGCTTCAACATAAGCTCCAAAAGGATTTAACCTTCATGATTTAGTGATTGAAATATTATAAATGATTTACACCTACATTATCCTAGACAGAGCAAGCATTATAGAAAACTATATCTTTAATATCTGCTCATAAGAACATGCAGACCTGATTCAAATGTGGCACAAGAAATTGTAGCATTAATGTAGAAGATATCGATGCATTATCAGTTCATTCATATGCACAAAGATTAAGCTATGAATGCAGGAATGAAATACCAATAGCATGAGACAAGGATGTGAGTACTGCTGCTGGCGATGTCAATGGGCCAAATGTGATAACTGGATAGATTGATGGGGCAGAAAATTTAACAGTTGAGTCCTTTCGCAAAACCACCTCACACCACCTCGTAGTGTCAGCTAGAATCCCATAAGCTTCCCCATTTGGAAAAACAGCCAACACCCATGGGTGGGACTGATATAGAGATGTCGTACTATCACCATAACCCCAAGCATCAGTGTTCCACGTAAAGACACGCTTGCCTGTTCGCTCGAGGGAACCACTAACCTCTCCAGTGCCATATAAAGAAGAGCCATGAGGGAGCTCAATGGTGACAACTTGTTGGCCATGCACGCACTCACAAGATGGGATATAATCTGGCACCTTGTTTATAGAAAACTTCAAGAGTATCTCTAAATTTAGGATCCAAAAAAAAGATATGCTTTGAAACGCATTTTTCTTTGAATCTCCATCACAATCAAAGCGATAAATACCTTCTTCAAGTATAGGCATGAAAACCATTTGTCTTGAGCACTCCAAGTTACTAGCTCCCTGTGGATCATCCTGGCCAATCATTCTTGATGTACACTGCCGATCCTTCAAGTACGGTAAATTAATGTGCTAGACTTTTTCCTTCGAATACTGATCTCCACCTCCTAAAGTTGTACTGTCGGCTTGAAATTCTACGGGATTGAAGAAAAACTTCTGACGATTCTGCCATGCCGAAAAGAAGGATTTCGCCTCTTTGAGACTCTCTTCCATGAGTTACATCGTAAAACAAGTAAGGTCTCAATAGAGAATCTTTGCAATAAAATTCGTCAGGTCTCCTGGTAACACTTTCACTGTCACATAGTCGATTTTGATAAAATATCTTGAAGGAGAATCTCAAATTTGAGGATGCATTCGATACTAAATAGATAACAACATAGTTGGACATCCTGCTTGGTGGAGGCGCTCACAAAGGCTTCGACTAAACTGCAACATGCCTGCCGCCTGGCTAAGCCCTGTTGCAGGCTGTTGCTGAGGCTCTCCGACCAGAACACACCTCGCAGCACCCAATGAAAGTGGAGGTAACACGCCTACCTCACTAGCTTGTAGCTTCATCTAACACCACGTGCGCAGGGAAGAACTCAGACCAAAAGTCCCAGATAGAAAGAGTATTGCGGCCAGAAGAAAACAACACACACACGCAGCAAGGAGAAGAAATCAGAGTAGGAAGAATAAATCCAACCCAAACAGGTACGCGGCCAGCAGGTAAAAAGGCATCCAAAAGTCTTGCACACTCACCAAAAATCCATGCAGCAACAACAAGAAATCCGGGAAAGATTTGCTAGAACAACCAAAATTAAAGTATGCGGCCCACTACCAAAAGGGAAGAGATATTTCTTACCCACAGCACGTGGGGCAAACCAAGCATAAATGAAATAATTAAAGAAGTAGGTGGCCTTCATTCCCATGCACCCACTTTTCCAGATAACAACAAAATTCAACAAGAATCCACGCAGAAAAACAAGAGATGGCGACCCAGAAGAGAGTGGTCAAAGCATTAGGAAGAATGTGTTTCAGCCTGCACATACAATCAATAAAATAAAGGGAAAGGACTACCACCATGCCACGCCAAGTATGGCATAAATGAGAAACAATAAAGCAAACAGGTGGCCAACAAACTCCACCCACCCACTAACTAGAAGACAAGGAAAAAGGAATTCAAAGAGAGGAAAAGGAACCCACATCAGCTCACGCCAAGCAGCAGAGAAAATTGACCAAAAGATTTACAAGCCGGTGGAGCGAAATTATAATTTCTTTTAATTATAATATAAATGATTGAAACGACAAGAAACATGCCTAAACAACCAAGGGGATAAACTAGATGTTAAAGTTCGAAGGCGAACACGAAGCAAAGACCGACCATGGAGCCAAGACATCAGAATTACACACAGCCGTTCGACGCTCCACAAGAGGGTCATAGAGACAAGAACTAGGGTACACGCCGAACGGGGCATTACATTATGGCCATTTGATTAATCTACACTTTGGAATTTAAGTTATGGGCATTTGAGATATGGTGGTATGCATGTTCTCTAAAAAATAAAATGGTTAAAGGGATGCCTCCTATTCAACAACCAAACAAAGTATGTGAGGGTTGCATATTAGGGAAGCAACATAGAAATGATTTTCCCTTAAGAAAATCTTGGAGAGAAACTCACCTCTTGAGCTAATACATTCAGATTTGTGTGGTCCCTTCAGGACTCCCTCCTTATTTAAACAATTTAAGTCTTTAGTTGAGAAGCATAGTGGTCATTACATAAAGAACTTGAGAATGGATACTTGGGGAGATACATATCAAATAAATTTTTAAAATTTTGCAAAGAGAAGGATATCAAGAAATAGTTCATAGTAAGGATGTATACACCACAAAAAAATGGTGTAGGTGAAAGGAAAAATATTACAATTAAAAAAATGGCAAGGAGCGTGATCCAAGCAAGAGGTTTTCTTGATGAATATTGGGCTTAAGGTGTTGGGACATCAGTTCATTTGTTGAATAGATGTCCTATAAAGAGTGTGATAAATAAGATACCTCAAGAGGAATGGATTCGAAGAAATACAAGTGCTTTGAGCAATTGAGAGTTTTGGGTGTGTAGCATATGCACACGTGCTGAAAAAAAAGATGAAAAAGGGATAACCGAGGAGAGAAATGCATGTTTATTGGATATAGTGAGCAATAAAAAGCTTATAGATTGTATAATCTAATGACAAAGGAGATCATAATCAACAAGGATGTTCAATTTATTGATGAAAATTTTGGTTAGATGCACAAGAAGTGGAGCAGCCACAAGAAAAGAGAAATGTACCAATTATTGTTGTTGATATAGTAGATGGTAGTGCAAACAATGCACCTAGTTGGGCACACATTTCACAAAGTGGAAAATATTTGAATGGAAGAAAACAAAAAGCATACAAGGAGCAGTAAATGAGGAATCTTCATCATCATCTGACTCAAATCAACGTCAAAATTGCATGAGGAGTGTACAAGAGATTTTTGAATAGTCAAGGTATGATGAAAATGAAGATGAAATGATTAATTTTACTTTATTTTCAACAGCTGATCCTATTTATTTTGAAGAAGCAATTAAATATAAAAATGGTGTGAAGAAATGGATGAAGAGATGCATGTTATTGAAAAGAATCAAACACGGAGTTAGTAGATCTTCCTGAAGGAAAGGAAGTCATTGAAGTCAAGTGGGGTTATAAAACCAAGACTTCTCCGAAAGAAAAGATTAAAAGACATAAGGAAATATTAGTTTTCAAAGGCTACAAACAAAATCCGGGTCATGATTACAATAAAACATTTTCTCTAGTAGCAATATTAGAGATTATAAGGACGATTATTTCCTTAGCTGTTCATCACAAATTAAAGGTCCACGAAATGAACGCGTCAAATCATCCTTCTCGGATGGAGTATCGGAAGAAGTGTATGTGGGATAGCCACGTGATTATGAAATGCTAAGGCATGAAAGAAATATTTATAAGCTTAAGAAAGATTTATATGGACTAAAGCAAACACTAAGATCTTCGTATAGTAGTTTTGATTCCTATTTAACAAGAAATGGATTTAGAAAAAGCAGAATAAGACAACACTCTACATCAAAGCAAACAATGCTGAGATTTTAAATTTTTTTGTATGTAGATGATCTGATTTTAATGGAAATGCAAGAAAGGAAATTGATGAATTCAAATCTGCCATGAACAAGGAGTTTGAGATGACTAATTTAGGATTGCAAAGTAATTTTTTTGCATTGATGTCAAGCAAAAAGTGAAGGGATTTTTTCGTGTCCCAAGAAAAGTATAAAAAGAAATTTTCCATAGATTAAGAATGTTGGACAAAAACCAACATCTACACCAACTGAATTAAGTTTGAAATTAACTATAGATGAGTGCACCAGCGTGTAGATCCTACAAAGTAAAAAATCATGGTAGGAAGTTTGATGCATTTAACTAGCAACAAGACTAGAAATTATGTATGTAATTAGTTTGATTTCCAAATTCATCGTGACACCAAAATAAACACATTGGCAAGAAGGAAAGTGCATATTGAGTTATGTGAATGGAACAAGGAATTTTGGAATTTTATATGCTGCTGTTAAGGATTTTTTGTTAGTTGGCTATACTTGATAGTTTTTGAGTAGGTAGTCTAGATGATAAAAAGAACACATCTCGAATATGTTTTTAATGTTTTTTCAAGAGCTATATCACGAGCTTCAAAAAAAAATCTATTATCTCTTTATCTACTACTTTATGAAGCAAACTTTATTACAGCAAACTTAGCCTCTTGTCATATGGTATGGTTAAAATGCATCCCCTCATATTTGTAGGAAAAATAATAAGAGGATTTTTTTTTTTTTAATAATATGTCTTCCATTACATTGCCAAAGAATCCATATTTCCATGGAACAAGCAAGAATATTACAAGCATATATCACTTCATTCATGAATTGGTTGAGAAAGGAGAAATTGAGCTTAAATTTTGCAAGTTGGAGAAGTAGCTAGTAGTTATTTTTACTAAACCATTGTCAAAGGAAAGGTTTGAGCATTTGAGAGAAAATTTGGGCGTCATAGATGGACCACCTAGCTCTAGAAATTAATTATCAGTCTTTGTATGAATTTTTTGTTTGGCTCAAGATTAAAGGGAGATGTCGAATTTGTCTATGTTTAATGTAGTAGGTATTCTTGAGCTCGTAGATTTTAAAATTTATATTTTACCTTCTCTCAACTACTTTTTCAGCGAGCTAATGTTGTTTTTTGGGTGGGATTTTTTAAGTCCCTCTTTTAGAGAGAACTTTATTATATTTTGAAAAAGATGTTTTTTTACTAAGGGCAAAATGTTTTTGGATGGGACCTTAACCCAAGATACAACGAGGCTCAAAAGATGGATATTACAAAATTCAAACATTCAAAAGAAAGGCCCGGAAGCCACAATAACCATTAATCTCAAAGGTAGTGGACAAACTACCACAAGATACAAAATAACATATGAGTAATAGAAAAAACAGCTTCCCAACGTAGGACCTAGAAAAAACGCAAGTTAATTTTCACCAAAACCTTAGGTCATGACGTGATCAACCATATGTGATGATTTCTTCTTTACTTTCATCCATCCATCATCACCTTTGTTTGGAACAAATATGTCCACCTTCCAAAATGATTTGCTAAAGATAGTGTGGACATTCTTTGGTGGGGAGTGAACATTTTAATTGCAGCATTCGAATTATAAGTGGTCCCCACTTTAGTTGATATTTTTTCAAATTCTTGCTTTGCTTAGCTCCATGTCATAAATCAGAGAATAAATCATTAAAGATTCATAATTTGTTTCTTCCCCACATAGAAATTTTTTCGCAACAATCATTGTATCACATATTTCATTAGTGTACTTATTGTTGGAGATCTTTTTGCCACATACATCCTTAGGATTAGACATGCCTAGGAAAGTAGGATTAAAATTTTCTACTTACGGGATCTATCCTCTTACAAGGGATTGTTTAATGCCTTCGTCTCCACTTGTCTACCACCAGTCAACACTAACAATCCCTTCCATGCATAGGTGTATAAACATGTCACCTTGAGGCTTGTCTTCCACACAAGTATGTGAAACCATGTCATGCTCTCTCTCTCTCTCTCTCTCTCTCTCTCCTAAAACAAGCTTGAACTGGTCTCCTTAACCTATTCGCCACTTAGCATCTGATGTTCCTTTGGGTTTTCTTTGCTCATTTATTTATACTTTTGATCGCATGATTACAGGGATGAAAGGTTAGTCTGTTCATTACATTCATCGTCAATCCCTACCAATCCACACTTATTTCAAAACATAGGAGAGTCTTTGAATATGAGCTTCGTCTCCATATACCATCTAGTGATTCAAGATTGATGTCCACAAGGGAGTTGTTCCCGTAGAGAAAAAGTTATTTTTGTCTCATTCACTCTCTAGCATATACATAGAAACAAAAATAATAATTTGCAGCAATGAGCTTAAAAATTGAGAAGGAATAAAAACATTATGTGAGAGAAGCAACTCAAGTATTCTACACCAAAGTGTAGATTCTCTACTAAGAAGTCACAATTTGTAGAAATGACCCACGATTAGGATATCCAATCCACAATCCGTAGCAAACTAAAGCAGCCCATAGAAACTACACAAAGAACTTGTAGCAAGAATCGGAAAACAAGGCCCCAAACAATTGAAAACATAACCTGCAACAAAATATTAGCCTACAACAACAATACACAATTTTTTTAGGGAATCTTGCAGCAACAATAAAATGAAGTTTTAATCTTTTGTAAACCATTATTGGAGATACTATAAATAGTTTTTGTGTTTATCTCTAGTGTTATTTCACCGTGTTACTTTTTTTTTGTCTTTCTGGAATCTTTTTTTCCAACACAAATGCCTCTATTTTAAATGAATTTATCTGATTCAAAAGCTTCTAAATGGTTAATTTGATATTATCTATCTATTATATCCAACACAGATTACAAATATGTAAGAAAATCCACTCTTATAATCGAGGAGGCTATTTAAACAATTAACCTCCTATTCTAATTTTATTGATTTTTTAAAATCAAATTACATTAAAAAAACCATTCGAATAATATAATAAAAATTATTAACCAACTATAAGAACTATATTATTATTTGTAACAACAAGTCTCTAAGGAGGAATGAATTTCTACCCCTTTCTCTTTCAACATTTAGGATGTACTCTAACACCTTGATCCAGATTTTTCCAATAGTACACATTTTTAATTTTACATAATGTTCAATTGCATTTACCATAAGCGTTGACTACATTTGTTTTCATTTGCAGGTCCTATTCTATCCATGCAAAGGAAAACCACACAAACAACCTTGAAGAAAATATCAAGTACACTCTAGCAAAGAAGATATACCAAGGTGCTACACACACATCATTATCACTACACGCACATCAATGTAACTCCTATGATCCTTATACTTTCCTTCGCTTAGGATTGTATGGCACATATTTTCAATATTCCATATCATATGACACACTACTAGGCACAATCTTATTTCGACTCTCCAATGTACGCTTTTCTTTTCTACTTTATAATAATGTATCCTTATTCACCATCATAAAGTGAGAAAAAAGGAATTTATTAGATCAAACATTTTTATCCATGGTTTATAAGGAAGAGAACTAGTGAATACATTTTTGTCCTAGGAATCATGCATATATTTATATAATATTTAGAGGTTACATATACATAGTAAGTGTGTGATTTAGTTACTATATTTGGTACTCCCACTTGAGAATTAAACTAAACATCTATTATCTATGATTACCTCATTCCATTTCTTGAAGCATGATATGAGATAGGAATACCATAATAGTTGAGACCATATTTTTACAACTACCACCATCAATTATTCTTGTACATGCCTTCCCTTCGAGAGGTGCATCAAGTTCAAAATATATTTTTACGGAGCCATAAATTACCATTAACACTATGTTGTTATTTCTACTTCCTCGAGATGATCATAAAATTCAGTTTCATGAGGATTTCGAAAGTCTGTTGCAACCTACATTTCTTCTCCTTCTTCTTCGATTCAACGAGATTTATTCACAAGTGTTCTACTTTCCATCTCTCATGCATGGATACCGTGAACACTCAAAATCTCCATTCCCTTTTCACCGCATCAATAATAGGTATACTTCATTTCAAGGATCTTCTAACCTTATATTCTACCATATCTTCTTCATCTTTAAAACCCCTTACCACTTTGGTACCTATATTGGCTTTGAGTAGATTCTTCCCGCCTTCTAAATTGAAGGATTCACCTTTTAGGGGAGTCAAATATATCTCTCCTCTAATTGGATATGATGATGGTTATCTCTTCAATAATCTTTTTAAATTAATATCGTTTTTCTTTTCTTCTTCATTAAATGGGATTTGGTAGTAACCATCTATTATATCGATTTAGAGCACACGATCAATTCTTCATGTTTGGCATAACGTATCCCATATATATACCTTGTAGCCTTATTTCCTTCAAAATCTTCCTATTCCATGAAAATTAATAACTTGTAAAATTTATTGGTATACTCTTCAATTTCGTTATCCTTTTATCCTATGTTTTGAAACCTTCAGAATAGTGTAGGGGTATAATCTAGAGGAAGAACCTTTTCTTTCAGCAATTTCATCATTTCATTTGAGTTTGGGATCTTTTCCTTTCATTTTCTTTATCTTCTAATTTTTTATATGCCCAAACCAGATCAATGAATTTCTAACCAACTTAGTACCTACAAACATAATAGTCTTCTCCTATAATAGGTTTTTGAACTCAAAGAATTATTTTGTGTGATTCATCGAGTCCTTAATCTAGTATCCCTCATTCTTTACCTCCAAATCTTGGATCAGTATTTCTTGAAATAAAATCTCATTCAATGTTTCTTCACCACTCTCATTTTATTCTTCATTTCTTAATGGAGGTAATTTTTCATTATCATTGATTAGGTCTTTGACCCCATCCACATGTCTACAATCGATGTGAGTAACTTCTCTTGTGAGATTAGCAATGTGACTCGGTATATCTTGTATATGCCTATTCATATGAACATAACATCCTCTCTTGCATCTAGGTGTGCTTATATAAAATAGCAATAAAAAATCACATAAATGAATGTAATAGATATTAACTTCACCATTCACGTGAGATGAAAAACCTGTTATGATACAAATTGATCTACATCCAACCGCAAGAGTTCAAAGTTCCTTCAAAACACACACACACACACACACACACACACACATTCACCAAAACTCAATAAACTTCAAAACAACTTCTTTCTAATTCCAGAATCCACATTAATCTTTTCCAATGCTAAAAATCATTAAAAAACCAAAAAAATTCGAATGGAGCCCAATTTTTTCCTACATGAAATACTACCATAAATGAAGGATACTACCAAATCTTGGTTTATTCCATAAAGTGGAGCAAAATATATAAAACTCTTAAGTTTAACGAAATCTAAAAAAATGTTCCTAGCCAATTTTAGACCATTAGATCAATATATTTGACCTTGTTAATATGTTTAAATGGCATCCAAATAATCAGACTTAGTTGTGAGTGAGAAACTCATCACTACCTAGCTCCTTGTAAAATTTAAAATAGAACGTATAGTTAGATAAAAATAATGGTCTCCACAATTTCTGCTCCCACATCATGAAGAAACATCATGAAATGTTTCAACCTCCATAAAGAAGCATTTTGGAGAGGAGGGGTATGATGGATGATATGAAATGTTGCCCTATATCGAATGATATAATTTACTTAGGCCTCGCTTATTTTACATTTTTTGCAAAAATTGCAACAAATGTTTTCATGGCTTCCTTTCTTGACATGATAGTTAAAAACTTATTAGCTATTTATCCCTTCAAGATGGTGAAGAGGATTTGATTAACAAGGTTAAATGTAAGTTATTAAGCATGTATCTAGGATCATATATTGGTGCTCTTTCATATGGATGCATTTGATCTTATTTTGACTTTATATTTATAGGAATTTCATATATTTAATTTCGAGCCTAGTGGCAAGCAAAAGATGATCCACACACTTAAAACAATCCCAAATAAAGGAAACAATACCCGAAAGGTGGAGAAAGTGGGCCCATTATAGAGCTATCAACTATGGAATAGAATCAACACTCAATTATATTTTGTAATCGATAATCTTGTCATGGGATTTAGAATGGACAAATGACATCGATAAAACACCATAAATTAATGTTACATAACATAAATATATAAAAAAAACTCACCAAAAACATGCTTTAAAACAACATATCACAAAGAAATACTAAACATTTTGCCACTAAACATCATTTTTGTGTTGATATCTCCATACACCCCACTCAAGAAAACTGACATGCCAAATGCCAATTTTTAATATGTACAAGAACAAACAATCCAACTAAACAAATATAACATTAATTATGTGCTGCACATATTAATGTAATTGTAACATTGATAGACAACAAATTACACGGTGAAGAAATTTAAGAATTGTGCGATAAAGTTGTTTGCGACTTACCTAAAATCTACAGTTTATAGAGTTCTAGTTTCAAATAAGTGTAGAAATCTGCAAACCATATAATACTAAAAGTACAATACCAGTCCTCAAACAGAATCGATCCATTAATAAATGCGTCGAAATTGAGAATCCTTAATAAAACTAAGCTACTCTCTTTCTCTTTTTTATTTTTTTTTGTTATTGAAAACATTTGACTACACGAGAATTTCTAATATGAAAGAATAAGATTATACTACAGTTATATATTGGTACATGAAAAAAGTAGAATATATACGTAAAAATAATGCTTTCCTTCCTAAAATCTATGCGGCATGTGTAGTCATTGGTTACCAAATCAGAAGAAAATAACTCCGTTTTCACGTCGTCATTGGTTAGAAGTGATGCTAAAATAGATTAATCTGGTTAACTCTGGTCAATAGTGTTTAAAAAAATTCAGATACAACTATTAATCGCTATTTTATGTTCATCTCCAACAACTATTCAACAAGGTCAATAGTGTTTTACAAAACAGTTATCGCGAGCAACTATTATTCTATTCTTTAATACATAAAATCTTCCCAAATACCAACAGTGAGAGAAAGGAAAGAAATGAAGAATGTATAGATGCATTCGATAATGCATAAAATCTTCGTATCAACATATTACCTTGAGAGGAAAAGAATTTTTAGTACAGCTTATATCTAAACTCATATATTTTGGCAAATCCATCCTCGATCATTTGAATGTTCTTGTTGCTTTGTTCTATCTATATCCAGATGATACCACTAACAAAACCACCCTATTCTTTCTTAAATTCATAGTTTCAGTCAATAAACCATTAATCTATTGTAACACTCGTCTTCGTTTATATATGTGAGTGTAAACCTTGACAGTATTTAAGATCGTTAATGAAAAGATTTGGGAGGAAAAAGCATACCTGTAAACCTGCAATACCCTAATCGATCACACCTTTTTATCGGTTCATTATGCAAATAACAATGGCAGGAGAAGTCTCATTTGGCAAGAACCGACGAGAAACAAAACTATTACAGGTTGAAAGAAAAAGCTTACCTGTAAATCTGCAATAGCTTAATCGATCCCACCTTTTTACTCGGTTCATTATGCAAAGAACAATAGCAGGGCAGTTCTCCTTTGGCGAGAACGGAAGAGAAACAAAACTATTACAGGTAAAGCCTGAACGATACCTGCCAAAGGAGAATTCCCCTGTTACGTTTCCCTGCAACTTTTTGTTACATGTCTGAAGCGTCATGGTGTTACACGGCTTGCAGAAAGCGATTATAAAAGAGGTGAAAAAAGTATATCCAGGAGTATATGCCTATGTACACGAGAATATGGTACAATACTGTGAAGCTTTCCTACAAAAGGATAACGATTGCAAGGTGTCGTGGGTAATGATTTTAACTCATAAAATGTATACCATGTTTTCACATAAATAGGGAAAAGTATTTGAGGTTTGGAAGGATTTTCTTGTCACAAATTTACTAAAAGTTTTTAAAAAGAATTTGGATTGTTTTGAATCGACTAAAGTTCTTATCATTTCAAACTCTGAAAATGAATGATTTATCCGAATTCGGTGTTTTATTCAAGGTAATATTATTCTTCTGGAAAATTTTGGACTACATTATTTTTTGATGAGTAGTGGGCACACATTGGGCACTAGATTACATAGATTGTCTGCATCTCGGCATCTCTGCTCATACTTCGGAGGAAGTATATAGCGGATTAACAATTATGTGTAAGTGTATAACTAAACTAATGATCACCTTCAGCCTAAGCGGATAGCTGTATATAGTGGATTAACAATTACGTGTAAGTGTACAACTAAACTAGTGCATGATGCGGGCCTCAACCATTTTAACTCTCCGTGTCCGGTATCTCTATGCCCCGCACTCAACAAGACTTGATCCCCACGAGCTCATTGAAGACCTAACAACATCACCAATAGACAAAGGGGCCTTTAATGTTGACTACATAATTTTAAATATGTGTTAATTCAAGTTTCTATCAAATAAAGCTAACTTTATTTTGATAGATTTAGATTATTTTTTAATTTATTTTTATGTTTAGTTTTGTTGGAAAACCCACTTCTAAATGGCATTTATTTAAAACATTAGTACATGAAACATGATTTCGCAAAGTCATCTTCGGTTTGTATTTCCTTCTTCTCCATGGAGAATACTACAACTATATGGCAATATCTTAGTTTTTGAAGTTCCATTGAATATTATAACATGATAAATGGTGGTGCATGTTGAAGGAATGGGTAAATAAGACATGTAATGAATATGTCAAAGCATTTTTATTTCACGTATTTCTTTAATGTCAACTCGAATGATAAACTTGGTCCACATATTAACATCATGTGCCTTTGTATTTGATATATTCTCACAACCTATAAAATTATAGTTTCCTTCCTTCTTTATGAAAAAGACAAATTCATGTTTCCTAATGTAATCCTAAAAAAACCACATTTCCTATTCATTTATTTTATTATTTTTATTATTAATGAGATTAATGGTAATTATTTTAATATTGTGAAGAAATCAAGTAAAATAGTGTACAATAATAGTAATGGATTTGACTTATTTTTATTATCAATTATTTATTTGTCTTCTAAACCGAGAATGCTATTTAAAATATTTATATTCATTCATACTCTTTATCAAAGAGACATAATTAATCACGTGTGTTAAATCATGGCCTGTTAAACCATTGAAATATTGTGTGTGAAGGTTGTAGATTTTTTTCCCCGCATGAAAGAAAATGATGGCATGTGTCTCAACATATACGTTAAAATCACATCCATTTTACACTTTGTTTACCCTTGTTAAAAGTAATTTAGAAACAATCTAGATGTTGGAATGTTCACCTCTCCCATCTATTAGAATTGATATTTCTTGACTTAGACCAAGTAGCAAATTTAGATTTATCTAGAGGAGATAGTTTTCTTATTAAATCATACATATTTTGTAAGATAACCAATATTTTGTATTCAACTCAATTCATTCTATATATATATGATGTTTTGCAATTTGTAAGTTCTACAAATAAATCATGTTTGTTAACCTAAAAGACATCTATACTAGATTTAAAGAGAGTGAAATAAAAAAACTAATAAAGTATAGGAAAATTTGTTTCGAGTTCAAACTTTATTTTATATCTTTATGTCATTGTTTTCTACCTCGTTTCCTCTTTAGTAGAGAAAAGCCAACATAGTTACGTTGAATTGATAAATAAAATTTGCTAAAGACAAACAAAAAAATCTAGTATCGTGTAAGGAAATAATTATTTAATTTTGGTTATTTGTTAACTATCTATTTTGAGGAAGAAAGCCACCAAAGTCGCAGCTTGATGGAATGAAGGTAAAATTTCAAATGACATTAGATTATATATATTTCATAATTTACGGATTGAAAAAACAGCCCTCATGGATGTGCAACAAGCTAAGTTACAACGGCTTTAGTTATTTCCTCAATAATACGTATAGAAAGAATGAGAAGGAAGATGAATTTAATTAAGAAAAATATAAATTGTAAGATTATAATCTCGTACTTCAATAGATAGGCTGGAGGTTTTTCCGAAGTTAGGTGTCAATAATGGATATATGTTCTCACTGAAGATAGGAAAATATATTTGAATGTATGTGCACTAATCGGAATGTAGTTGCAGATATCTCTTGTTTTCCATGTGTCTAATATTGTGATTACCAGAGTTATTTTAAAATTTTATAAACGAAGTGACATATTCTTAATATATTATTTTTAAAATTAATAAAGTATTGAGAAGTTGATTGAAAATGTTAACAAATGAAGAAACAAATATGAAATATTTTTAATAGATAAGGTAAGAACATGGATTATGGCTCTAAGGGGCCATACAATAGATGCATCACGAATGAGAACAAAAAGAACAAAACAGAAACAGAGCCCAAAAATGTAAAACAAGATTAACCCAAACCACCACCCATTACAAAGATACAAAAAGAGCTTTCCACCATGAAGAGAACGAATGGGCCTAAGATAAATTTCCCAACAAATCCATAAAAATTTCACAAATCCTTAGGCTTTTTTTTCCTTGAAATGATTAAGCGAACCATTGTGGTGAACATCTTGACCTTTCTGTTTGACATCCTGGTTAGCTAGGGTATAAGTACCATCCTTCATCCTCTCTTCTTTGTCGAGCTACCGAGACATAAATTAACATGTGGTTCTTGCGGCCGTGTTCTAGCTTTCCAACCTCCCCTATATATCCCTAACCATATTATTTAGCCCAATAATACTATCTCTACAAGTATTGTGAAAATTATAGATTCTCTTGGAAACCTCAATGCAATTCTTCACCGATGTGGATCCAACCGCAAGAGGGATAAATACCTCCAAAAACACAAAAATGTACAAAGAAAACTAGAAACTTTTAAATAGCTTTCTTATCTTTCCGAATACACACTAATCCTTTTACATCTTTACAATATTATTTTTATTTCACATCAACTCTAAAAAACCCTCAAATGTCAAAAATCACTAAAATCCCAAAAATTACCTCATAGTAAAACACCTCAAATGGGTCCCAAATTTCACACACCAAATATGTCTTCATAAATTATGGCTCGTGAATTTTTTTGGATTATTATATAAAGCATGGAAATTTTTATTAAAGCATAAGTCCTAGTCTAAAGCAAAGAAAACATTAAGAGCCAATTTTAGACCACTAGAAGAAGGAATTCGCTCCAAAAATATGCTAAAAGAGAAATCACCTTTAACGAACATTTCACCCCAACATAATACTAATGGAGATCTACTACCGTAGAAAATTTCAAGACTATCGAACGGTCGGATAAAAAGTCAGCCTTCACAAGTTATGCTCCAAAGATCATTCTCCACCGGTTCAAAAGAAGTCGGCCCATGCAAACTTAGTTGATGGAATTCATCTAATTTTCTATTAACAATCTTATTCAACTCTCACTCGGAATCAAAGTATTTTCTTCCCATTGCAAACATTCCCACTACACCAATTTTATGTTGTAACTCTCATGTATAGTAGTGATTGTCTTTCGGTCCAACACATGTATTACCCTTTCCTATTTCTTCTTCGAAATCTGCGACTCCCAATTTATTTCTTCCTCCTCTATGAAATTTTGCTCTGGAAATAGAAAATTATATAAGTTAGAAACATTAAAAACTAATGAGATAGAAAATTTTTCAGTAGCTGCACCTTGTAGGCATTATCACTCATTTTCTCTAGAATCCTACCTCTCCTTTCTTAGATTAACCATCACCATATCTCCTTCTTTAAATACATTTAATCTCCTACTCGGCTTCTAAAGATACTTTATATTCCGCATTGTTAGCAATATTTTAATATTGTGAACATTATTATTATTGTGCAAATAATGAGTTGGTGACAACTCGTAGAGATCTCTTAGAGAGATTCTAGGTTTGTTGAGTGAGAATAGGTATTGGGAGAGATTTGTGGGATGCTGAGTGATTAGTGGGATGAGTGTTGACTCCTAGAATCAAGGAGATCAAACTCTATATATGTAACCTCTACCTATGAATAATATATCTCGAATGAATTGAAATCATTGTGTTCATGTTTACTGTTCTGTCTATTTCATGGTTATAATCTGAGCAAAATTATATCATTGGTATCAGAGCAGGTTGATGGTCTGATGGGAGAGATGGAAGATCCGCCACGATAAAGGAAGGAGGAAAATTTTCATGGATCCGCGTGATGCCCATGTTGTTCAAAGCTTGCCATGAGTCATGAATCGTGACTTCTTCTACCAGTATTTCTTTTTGGATCGTTTGGTGTTATTTCAATTCTGCGCCCACTATCTACATGTCTGCATTTAGTAGTTGATCGCCCAAATTTATTTTCTCAAAATTGTGTGGAATTTGATCTTGTATGAAGAAGCTTCCTAACGCCTTTGTGTGGGCTCTCACCTCCCTGCCACGAATCTTGAGCGCATATTATCTGCATCAGTGATTTTAAATACCAAATGTCTGAGATCTGAGTGGAAATTCGTGATGGCATTGTATTATGATCTGTAACTGAGTGCACAGACCTGCATTAGTCATTGCACTGTTCTCATACGACATCAACGTACCGATTTAATTCAGATCTGGGTCATTGTGCTGTGCATTCCCCTCAGAAATCTCACTATCCATTGTGAATTCGACACAATTAGTGGTGGTCTATCAAACTTCAACAAATCTATGTAGCGTGTGAAGATCTGCCCCTTTATAGCATGCAAGATTGATCCATCTACCGAACTCTTACTCCACCACAGCTTCACTTTCAACGTGATAAGATGCTCTCACGGCTAGCGTCAGAATTGAAGTATGTCGTTGCATGTTATTAAAATATCATTTTTGTGTGTGGATCTCGGTCTTTGCATGAGTCGTGTGCCAGTTGTCTCGATTGGCTGAACCAGCTGTCATCCCGGAACAGTTTATACATGCCATGCGTGTTTGATCAAAGAGAAAGAATACAATTTTCTAATACAAAGATGTTCGTCCTTTTCTTATCTATCCACAAGATTATTTTATCATTCTGCCACTGATCTGGAAAGTCTCTTTGCATGCGACTCAGTTTTTCCGCGCACACACAAGGGCTTATTGATTTTCAGGAAAAGTTTTACCTAGAAATGTTGCAGCAACAGGCCGTTAGTCTGGCCCTTGAAGAAGAATGGAACGAGGCAAGCGTTGCAGGAAAACGCATAGAAGGATGGCTTAAAGATGTTACGGGTATCGCAAGCATTCAAGACCCGAGGAGGACATATCCCTATGAAATCTCTGAACATGGCACCGATTTCCTGTTCATTTTTGTCAACCAGTAGCCCGTAAAAGAGGCGTTGAGAGCAGATGTTAACATAAATTGGAGCTACTGGAGCGATCCCGTGGAAAGCGAATGAGCGCGGATTACATGAAGAGCACGAAATGGAAGGTTGAAATGCTCATAAAGTGGATGCCGGTTTTGGTGTATCAAGGGCAGTTTGATCTGGGGTTCGCTGTTTCGGTGGAAGAATGGTTACGGAGTGTGGATTGGAGTGGAATGAGTGAATTTTGGCGTACAGAGAGAAAGGTGTGGAAGGTAGGGACTGTTGTGGCGGGGTACATTAGATCCCATTCAAATCTGACAAATTTGGTGGTGGCGAGAGTAGGGCACGAGGCCGCTGTCGATCAAAGGGGTTCATGCCAGGTAATGATTGAATCCTGGGTTAAAAACCAGGCTGCTGCCAATACAGATCATGTTTTTCAGGTCTCCAAGCTGGAATTTAACGATAGCGTAAAGTTTCTCGATGGAGGCTGGAGGCAACGGAGGCAGGAGGGCAATCGGCGACCTCTCGTCAGGCACCATCGACGAGGCCGCGTATTGATTTGGTGGCCAAGTATTTCAGTTGTGTGTTTGATTCCATTATTGTGTGTTTCATTGTTTGTAATAAGAACAGATGTCACATTCCTGTTCAGAATTGTATTTCCTTTTATAACCTCCTGATGTAAATATGTGATAGTAGAAAGATAAAAGCACAAGAAAAAGCAGCATCATGTTTTTCTTGAAGAGGATGAACAGAGGTTCATGAGCAGGGGCTCGTACCTAGGACAGAGGTCCGTTATTGTCGAACAGGGGTTCGTATTTGTTGAACAGAGGTTCAACGTACCAAGATCATGAGCATGCGAGGGCGTAAGCCAGAAGATGTGTGAATGTTTTTCTCTACATTGTTCACATTAGGGGAGTGTATGTGTGGAAATAATAATGTTAACAATAGGGGAGTGAATGTTAGCAATATTTTAATATTGTGAACATTATTATTATTGTGCAAATAATGAGTTGGTGACAACTCGTAGAGATCTCTTAGAGAGATTCTAGGTTTGTTGAGTGAGAATAGGTATTGGGAGAGATTTGTGGGATGCTGAGTGATTAGTGGGATGAGTGTTGACTCCTAGAATCAAGGAGATCAAACTCTATATATGTAACCTCTACCTGTGAATAATATATCCCGAATGAATTGAAATCATTGTGTTCATGTTTACTGTTCTGTCTGTTTCATGGTTATAATCTGAGCAAAATTATATCACGCATTACTAACTTTCATCTTTTCCCTCACTTCTTCCTACAATTGTAGAATGTGTTCTGCAAATGATTCTGCATCATCACTGGTTTTATCTTCACCAAGTAGTAAAATAAGATCTTGGACCCTTCGGGCTCCTACCATACAAAATATGGAAATGATACCTCCCTATTGACCTATTTACCAATTTGTTATAGTAAAAATCAGCTTGTAGTAAGGCCAATTCTGATTGTTTTAGATTTTCTCCAACTATCCAATGTAGGATATTTCCCACGATTTTATTCATTATTTCTATATACACATTATTTTGGCGGTGATATGCACTAGTGAACTATAGTTGTTTCCTCCCTTTCCTTCAAATAGTCTTCCAAAAGTGACTCAAAAGCTTTGTGCCCCAATATGAAGTGATCAGTCATTGAACTCCATGCAACCTAACCACTTCTAAAAAAAAAAAATCTATAACTTTGGAAGCTTCATTAGTTGTCTTAAAAACTTGAGATTGTCATGCTAGGTGGCAATGAGCAAGAAACATGATTCAAAGATTGTGATAGGGTGTTTGACCCTTAATCAGGGCTACCCCCCCTTTCTATAGGATTCTCCACCTTCCGGGAATATTTAGTAGTGGGTGAGGGAGCTTTTACAAGGAGCTTTTCTGGTTACTCTTCCCCTCTTATTTCATAACACAAAGAAAGATTAAACCTTGTGTCACTAAAAAATATTTTTGTGTTGATATCTTCATACACTCAAGCAAAAAAATGACATGCCAATTTTAGATTTGTATAATAACAAACAATCCAACAAAATAACTTATAATCATTTATCTAATACAAATATTAATGTAATTGTAACACCAAGAGAAAAAAATTATCTCGTGAAGAAATTTAAGAACTCGAGATGAAATTGTGTAGGATTTATAGAGTTATAGTTCTAAGTAATTGAAAATCTATAATATATATAATAATACAATACAATTCCCCTAAAAGAGAACGAATTTCCATTAACAAATGATTCAAAATTGAGAATCCTTAATTTAAAACTAAACTACTCTCTTTCTATTTCTATTTTTTATTTTCTTATTGAAAGGATTATTATTAATAATAATAAATGGTTTTAAAGGGGACCATACCCCATGGTACAAAAAGGCTCAGAAGCCAGGTTTAACAAGAGTGCATCTATGGTTTTTTGACAAGTGGGGGCCACACAACTCAAACAAAGGCCTACAAACTAGATAAAATAGTAAAAATAATCTGCGAGGGGACAACATGTCAGCATGAAGCCAAAACAAAACCAAACAACATAAACACAACAATTGTACAAATGAGATAGGTGGGAGAAACAACATTCGTGAAAATATGTTTTTTCTTTTTGTGCATTGTTTTCCACCCATCATAAACCTTTTCCATAGGAATAATAACCTCAATAGCTTCAATTAGAAAATATTTTCTAATTTCCAGTAGAAGAGGAGGGATATTACCCTTTACCTCTTTACACTCTATTGATAAAATTTTAGTATTCTCTGTGTTTCCACACTAACACGATAATCTATAATAGGATTTTCTGGGACTGATTTTCCTTCATTGTTTGAATTTTCATTTGAATCAAAATAATCTTTTGTATTAAAAACAAAATGTTCAGGGAAGGATTTTTTCCACAAATTGTTTCTCTCATTTTGGCACTTTTCCACCCCACATTTTGAAGTTGAATGACCTAAAGAAAAACACCTTCTACACAGAACGGAAAACCTTCATAATCTAGTGGTGACAACCATGTCAAATTTTTCACTTTAAGCTCAATGTTTGTGAGAATTTTCTTTGAAGTGTCAAGCTCAACAAGAATCTTGGCATCTATTGTGTGGGTGTAATCGGTTGTTTGGTGATGTGAATCCAGATGTAAGAGGTTTAAATACCACCAAAACACACAAAAATATTTGAAAATAACAACCAAGAGTTTTAAAATAACATTATTCTCATTCTGGAATTGACACTAATCTTGTACATCATTACAATCCTCCTTTTATTTCACGTCTACACTCTAAAAGCCCCGAAATGCCCAAAATTACCTAATAGCAAAACAACTCGATGGGCCCTAAAATTTGCGTGTGAAATATGCCTTCATAAATTAAGGCTCATGCAAAAATTTTAATTATTCTAATAAGTAGAATTTTTTTTATTAAAGTTCTAAGACCTAGTCAAAAGTGAAAAAAATATTTGGAGCCAATTTTAGGCCACTTTGGATGAAGGAATCTAGGCACAAAAATGTGCCAAAATGGCCACATTATTTCAAGTATAATTGGTCCTAGTATAGCAATAATTTATATCTACAACCCTATAAAATTTCAAGATGATCCAATAATGGGATCAAAAGTTATGGTCTCCACACGTTATGCTCCCACATCATTTGGGAATCAGTGAAAAGAGTAACGCCTAAAATATTTCCAATGAAGATCGATAATCATGGCTCAAAAATTACAGGGGAATATGTGGCATTCTAATCCAAATGGATTTGTGAGAGAAGGATTTTGGGAGTGGGTTAAAAGAGGGAAACCATTGTTTTAATACAAGGTATCGTGGATTTATAAACCCATCGTTTATCCTCTATTATATCCTTATTAGTTATTGAAGAAAAAACTAGAATGAAAATTCCTTTTGAACATGGATACGAGATCTAACCTTCTAGTGAGAAGAAGGATCTAGTTTTAAAAAATACATTTGTGGAGATCTGGAAATATGGGCCATAAACCGTTGAGCCCGCAAATCAAAACATGCTCTTGGTAGAATTATTCATATTCAAGGATGTATTCTCCGAATGTGATGTAGGGGGTAATGGCGGTAGGGACGATAGTTTTGAAATTGTAGTTCCCAATATAATATAAAATAAAATAAAAATAAATTTAAATAAACTAAAATAATATTAAAGTAAGTTTGAAAAAAAATAGGCAGGGGGTGGTTGGAGAATAATGGTGGAGGATGCGTGGAAGTGTAGCAAGGAATGTGGGCTGCCTAACAAGGCACATGGGAACCTTGAAAATGCATTTTAAGCTATCACTTTCTCTACATAATAATAATTATTTCAACCTATTTGATATCCGGAGGCTTAGACCACGCTCATACCAAAAGAAACATTGTAAATTTAGCAGTTTGGATAGTTGTCAGAGTGATTGCTAAATGTGAACGGGTCATATTTTTCCTCGTGGATAGTCATAGTGGGTCACATATGGATCAAGAAGGTCTACAACATGTCTATTACTTTTACTTCCACACATTCTCAACTCGTGCCAAAATGTGAGCACTAGTACAGGTAAGGACATCCAAGAAGGCACAATAATAGAAGAATTATGTCGATGTTATAGTCGGAGCGCTCTGGTAGATAGGCATACAAAATGTTCAAGCATGCTCTTAACATGTAGATTGTTTTCCCAAAATTCATGAAAGAAACATGGCCCATGAATTAAAACAACTGTAGATTATGCACAAAATGGGTTTGTTGAAAAGGATTAGAAACTTTTAAGAAAAGGTAGGTGAATAAATAATTCTTCTCGAGATGGGTGCCATTTGTTTTTCCTATTTTATACTTTCTAGCTCAATTGATCCATTCTGATTTGTGATGTTTGGAGATATGTTTTGATTTCTTTCACTCAAATATTTTGATCTTTGCTTCATTCCTAAGATCATTATTTTCTATCACTTCTGTGTGTGTTCCAAATTCATGGTTTCATTGAGCCTTTGTTTCTGTTAAGGAGGGATAGGCATTGATTTATCCCTATGCTCATTTAACCCACCATTGGAATGCCTTCGAGCTTATCATACTTATTATTGTGTTAAGACTAGGATGGATGCTTTTTGTTTATAAATATTTTGATGGAAGTAACGAGGTCAATAATAAAATACTTGTATATGGTAAAAGGCAAGATGGTGTGTCTTTAATCCATTACCAAAGGCCTCTTCAAATTGCAGATGCAAAATTTGACGTCTCCGTGAATGCCACTGATAATATGAGTGTGATTTGGGCTTTAGGTTTAATGAGGCCACTAGATAGTCTCCATCCATTGTACCTACCTCAAAATCATGGAGGTTCTCCTCTTGTTGCATATGGTCATACCACATTTAGGATTGTGGATGACATAAACAAATGTTTGGGACCATTAGATTGGTAGTAAATGACATTGCATGGAATCGACATTGTTGAGTATAAAGGGACAATGGACTCCCACCTAACCACAATGGAGAAGGATGGGGATTTGTAGATGTCATGGTGTAAGTAAACTAGAGGGCATGAATGGAAATCAATGTGAAAGGTTGGTAAAACCCCATGACCCGCTTAACGAAATGCCTATTCAAGATGTAGAATAAAATCCCATAATTTCAACCGGCTCATGGAATGCCAAAATTGTTTATCTTCTATTGTTGATCAATTTGAGGCATGGTTCATCTCTCCTTATCTTTCATAATTCTTTGTTTTTTAAAGTTTTCATTTACAATAAAATAAACCTTGAAACCATAGGATTATCGTGCATTTGATTGTTGTAAGTAAGCTTGTTTTCAAGGAAATAAGACATCAAATCATAACTTGCACAATTTAATCTTTCCTTAGTAGATAACCATGAACTCAAACCCTCATTTTGAAATGATCTAGAAAACTTCTTGACCAAAATAAGTTACTACAATACCCATTTTTGTCCCAGGTTGAAGTTGAGTTTCCTGTAAATATGTTGACTATTCCCTTGTTAAAACCAATAAATCGTGATCTTCAAAGACTCACAAAATAACCTTCGTAACTCCAGAAAGGAGATGTTGAGTTTCCTATGTCTACCTTGTTATGTGAGGAGTCACTTCAATCCCTTGGATCAACCTTGTTTGATTGTCTATGATCTATTGACGCCCTTCTAAGATCCCTATTGCACTAATTTTTAACTGCAGGAAGCTGCTACAAGTGAAAAGTGGGGTTTCATTTCAGCTCGTCGTTTGAATCCTGAGAAGCAAAATGCTTATTTGCCTTTGCAAACCTCTAGTATTGTTACTAGACAATTTCATGGAACCTTCAATTTGGGAAAATCAAATTTCTGGGTAGTTTGGAAAAGGCATTTTGTAGGCCTCTGGTCATAGTTTGACTAGGTCAAACTGGACCAATTATGACAGATGGCTCCAGAAAACGTGTCGCTCTCGGAAGACCATTTTCAAGTTCCCAGTCCCGTCAACTCTAGTGAATTCTCCATATATAGGGGAACATGTAGGAAGTTTCTCCGTGGGTTTATCTTCCGTTGAATGTCGAGTTTGGACATGTTTTTCTAAACCCCAAGATAACTTTTGATCCTTTTGACTATGCCAATTACGACCGATGGCCTCGGAAAACCGGGTACCTATCATAAATCGTTGGCTAGTTCTAAATTCTTTTAGTTCTGTGAGTTCTTGGTTTATAGGAGGACATGTATAATTTTACCCGTGGTGTGTTTGTTCATTAGAAAAAATGTTTGAAGGTGGTTTCTTCACCTCTGAGCCTATTTTGAATGATTTTGCAACTAATAGGAAAACATATAAGGAAATTTGAAGGACCCCTATCATATTACCAAACCACTGTGGAAACTTGTTGACACTTGTAAATGAATGTATCGAACTCTACCTTTTGGTTTGTTGTGTGAAATTTGACTTTTGGGAAAATAGTGTATCTCTCTCTCTCTCTCTCCTTGCTTATGAAATTAAGTGAAATGAATACATGTCTCTAACCATTTTTCCTTTCCAATGCAAATTATTAATGTTATTATGTAAATGGGAAACTAAAGACGTTAATTATGTTATATTAGGGTGGATGTCATGCCAACGATTTATCACTGATTTCATGCTCACATGGTTTTTCAGGATGTAAGAAAGATGGTGAAAAGGCGTTGTGTAATTCATTTTTTATTATTGTAATTTATATAGGTCATTGTAAAATGTATATATGTATAATGTAGTCCCATGTTACAGAAAATTTGTATTTGAAATTTGCTAATATGTATGAGATGCTAGTTTTAGGGATACCTTGGGAAATGTGCATTTAATCATAGGTGCATTTTGATTCATAATTATGTATGGTAAAAATGATTGATATATTTGTGTTAAATGAATTTGAATTTAATATCTTGTAGTGTGTTTCTAGTGTGCAATAGATGATTAAATAATTGGTGTTGTGTTTCTTACCTTGAAAATGTAATAAAGGAATCTAACCACAATAGTCAACCCTAGTATAAGATTCATGCATAACTTGTCTTCATGTGTGATCCTTCTTAGCATAGAATAAATTGAAACCGTAGAATGAACTTAAACCTTGTACTCGATGGCACCTCCTAGTTTAGGTAAATAAGACCCCTAGTTTGAGTTTAGCATCATAGTCGGTATGTTTAGCGACATTGTTGTGAACCCATCTTTTAGGAACGACATGGTCCAACTTTATCCGAGTATGTGGTTTCCTTATAGGTCCGTAATCGTACGTGGGGTAAGGAGAATATCTTCTCTTTAGGTATGACATTGTGTTGAGTGGTGAAGACCACCTTAGAAGTCACCTTAAGAGTCCTTGTTCAAGAAATGACTATTTGGTGTAGCTTTACCATTTATGGAGTAAGTAGAACTATTACTCCCTTAGTATCGTAGTGAACTAATAAGTCTTAAAAAGTTAGATTTATATCATTGAATGAATTCCTTGTGGGACCCCTAGATGAAACAAATGGAGAAAGTGAAATAGTTAATTGATGACTTAAACTCTTGTTAATAAACACTATAGTTCCTCTTAGCTTTAAGTGTTACCTTGGTTACTAACAACATAACACCTTGGTCTTTCATGAAGGTTGTTTAGCATAAATATTTCCTCTCACCTTAAACTCATATATAGTTGAGGCATATATCCTTAGGTGCAATTGGAATTAAACTAAACCTTAGTTGATTAGGAGGTTAACTTGTGGTTCATGTGTAGTTATAATACTTCCAATAATATACTTATTCAAGATGTTAGATGTGATGCCCACTTCCTTACGACACTTAGTTTATTATCATTTTGAGTTATCTAGACTTTTGGATATGGACATGACTTATACTTACGTTGATTAGCATGATGTTTTGTGACTAGATGCATTTAGGTTATGATTGGATTTTGTTTTCGTATGATCTACATTGACTCGAACATGGAGCATGGATGAAGAATACCATGGAGCTTGTGAAGACTCTTTCCATTCCCTTATATATATTATTTTGTTGTAAAATTTGCATGTGAAAGAAAGTTGTATCTTCTTGTTCCATTTCAAAAATAAAGGACATTGTAATCTTTATTTGCCCCAAAGGTCACACGGTTGAATGCAAAATTTTACTAGAAAAGTGTTTACATTATTGTAAAATTGTTCCACATGAAGTAGAAAGTGTTGTAACAAAGTATTGAAGGAAAGTTGTATTGAGATATTAGTTTTCTTACTCAAAAATTTATTGGAAATGTTGTTGGATTCCTTTGTGGTATGTTGGGAAGAGATTTCATAAGAAAATACAATTGAACACACATCTAACAATTTAAACTTTATCATATATGTTTATAATGATTTTGACAAATTCAAGAGTACCTTAAGCCATAAAATACAAGACATGCCAACCACGACATTATAACACAAAAAGAAGACTAACATTAATATCCTAAATTATTGGATAAGTTCAAACCTTGATATTAAATAAAAATGACTTGAATTATAACTTACCCTCAAATTCGTGGTCGAATGCATACATGATAAATGGTTTAATGTCATTTGATATGGTTGAGACCATTCCAATATAAAATAATTGTGCGAAAGGATATTTTAATGCAAAATCCTAAGCTTAATAAGTTTATAACCACGTTTCATTAATAAGGAACTAATTTCTGAAATATTATCCATGTTTAACAATATGACTACTAATGGATTTACTAATATAGGTTTTCATTAATAACAATATACTATTGATGCTTCCCGTATATTAGAAAGGAATAAATCGTACTGCACAGCCATTTTCATCTCGTGATGATCCACCCCTTTGTGATCATCACAGCCACGATCACACAGAGAATATTTAAATTGTTGCAATGCCTACAAATATTTTAAACATTTTTTTACAGATTAGGACACTGCGAGTGGTCTTAGCTTCACAAATATCAAGCTGCATGGTAGGCCTCGCAACTGCCCAAACAAATGTAAAGTTAGTCTCAAAATCAAGACCAGTCAATCACCCTTAAATCATGTCTAAGAGAATAACTGCTAAAATAAAAAAACAAAAATGATGATACGTTTCAGTAGATCTGCCTGATAGACAACTTGATACACAAAGCACCGACTGTCACAGAGAATATTTAAATTGTTGCAATGCTTGCAAAAGCGAGTTTTGTGGTCGTCTATTTAAGAGTGTTGCAATAGACAAGCAATAGTTGTTGGTATAAGAGGTCCATAGTTGACAGATGGCATATCCAGAATTTATAGCAACACCCTGCACATTTGACACAAAAAAAAAAATATTGAAGGCGAACCCGATCATGAAGGTGCATTCGATGCTTTGAATAGATTACAATATAGTTGGACAACCAATTTTCTTAAGGCGCTCAAGGAAATTAGTTAACGAGCAACGAACCTCGCTTTGTAGCTCCCCTTCACCTCCCCAAAGAAGCACGCGGGGCGGGCCGAGCAACCACGAACTAATAGACGTTCCATTGATCTATGGCTTCCACTGCAACCACCTCGCCCTTTCCACGTGGTCTGAGCAATGGAAAGCAGCATTTCCACCTGCTACACTCGCCTGTAGTTCCATCTATTAACCACCACATTAACATTCCTCTTAATGCATGGCATGACAATATAAAAAGGAACGACGGGCTGCTCATGCGAGAGGAGGATTTGCAAATCTAAGTGAGTGAAGGTATATGCAGCCAGTAGGTGTGGTTTCACACGCCAGGTGGGAGTTCTTAAATTGTGACAGTTGGGTGATGAGACCCACCGCCCCAACCAAAATATTTTAACATAGTTTGAAACGCTTTTTTTCCCCGTATTGACCCTTATTCCTTTAATCCAAATTTCAAACGTATGTTAAGCATATAGACTTATTTAAGTGAAAATTTTGATTATATATATATTTATATCACTTAAACTAAAAGTATTTAATCCTCCAAGGAGATACCTAGGAAAATACATTAAAGGATTTCTAAGAGTCAACAAAATAGTAATATTAGCTCTGTGAAGTATATGTTAAAATATATCAAAAAGAAAAAAAAAAACATCAATAAAATTGTAATATACGCTTTTACCATCGTCACCTATACCCTCTTATGCAATGGACCATAAAGTGAAAATGAAGTCAATGGTAAAATACCCCTCGTTAATCTTGTATCACCATGTGGAATGATAATATAGCCCATAAGCGGTTCGTTCCTCCACATTCGAGCCCGGTATTGCCTTTGAGTCCGCCAAGGGAATAAAGAACTCGCCCAACCAAGTTCGCCATGAGCTCAACCAAGGAATAATTTTTTTCTTTAGCTCGCCCAATGTAGTTTATAACTCGTCGAGATGAGTGGAGTAGTTTGGTCTCCAATAATGCTCATCGAATTTAATTGACCAGCTCACTAGGAGTGGGTTGGCATTTTTTTACCTTGATTGGTAGTACTCGTATAAGCTAAACCCATCGAGCCGTGTGGAAACAACTCGAAGTAAAACAATTAAAAAAATGTCGCATTTTCGGGACGTTTGTTTGTTTGCGGCGTCGTCGTCATCGTTGTCGTGAGTGTGGCGTCGGCTATTTCGCAGCGTTACATTTTGGTATCAGAGCTAGGGGTTCGAAGCTGGGACCCTTGGGCACACGCTGAAAACGTAGAACAGGAACATTCAACTTAATACAGAGCTGACACTTTTAAAATTATAAAGCCATAATGTTGATAATTATAGTAACAAAAATTTAGAAAACTAACTCAAGACCTAGAACGATGAATTAACTCTCGCCTTGATCATGCGGGGGCGCGGGTGGGCGAGGGTCTCTTCATATAGACCTAGACATACCACCACCGGAGCAGCCATAGCAGCCCTTCGCCTCGCCTCGATCTTGCAGACACTCCAAGATGTCAATGCCGCTATACGAGGAGAGCCCTTGGGAGGATGACTTGCTAGGCATAGTTTGGAGCTATCAGTAGATGCCCGGCATCCCGTCGACATAGTGAGGAGCACAGAGCAGAGAATTTCTGTGCAGAGTCACTAGGCGAGTCACCATAGAGAGGACATGGGGACAGGATCTTAGGACATAGGGACAGGTCTCAGAGCCCTAGACAGAGAGGATGAGCATACGAGAGATCTAGGATTCATCATACGTCAGCTGCAGACCATATCAGGGAGATCCTGAAGCTCGGACCAACTCACTATTCAGGTGATACAGGTGGTTTTCAGGCAGAGGCCTGGTTGGTGAGCTTGAGTGGATGCTTCAAGCTCTGTCCTTGTAGTAGCAACACGAAATCTCATGTTGCGATCCATCTTCTGAGGGATGGAGTAGGAATCTGGTGGAGGACTGAGGAGCAGAAGCTCCATCTCGACTCAGAGACGATTACACCGGGAGCTGTTTGAGGAACGTTTGAGGCAGAGTATTTACCCGTGAGATTTATTCAAAGAGAGATAGACGAGTTTCATGACCTCCATCGAGCATCGATGATAGTAGCTGAGTATGAGAGTCGATTTCTAGACCTACTCCAAAGACGTCGACTATATGCGAGGATGAGCAGGTGCACGGATTCACGGGTTCATCCGGGGCCTAAATTTGGATTTAGGTTGCGTAGTGCACATTCACCGCCCACGAGACATTAGCGAGGCCATGGAGAAGGCCTATATTGCAGAGGAGACACGGGGAAAGACACAGCGAGGCTAGAGACGAGTTCGAGCCGTATTCAACAGATGCGGATAGTAGGTTAAAGGGGTTAGTTCCTCCTCCACAGGGTGGACAGAGTTCGAGAAAGCTTCATTCAGGCCACCACCAAAGTAGTGCAACAACGGCAGACCCGCTCACCTTACCAACCTCCTCAGAGATTTGATGCACAAAGAGGACGTAGTATGCGGCCTCCTCCTAGGGGTCCCATCAGGACATAGGGTGCACCGAGAGCTCAGTCAGTAGGAGCTCGTCAGCAGATACCTCAACAGTCCTTAGCCGGATTGTTAGGATCTGTATCTTAGTCATCTAGAGTACCAGCTGGAGCTGCTTCCCACTGGAGGGGACCAGGTAGCTATTATGGTTGCGGTGTTGTTGGACATCTTTGGAGAGATTGCCCACATAACCCTACCAAGGGTAAGACACAGAGCTCAGAGCCTACTATTGGAGATATGGCACGGAGTCATTGGATCTACGTAGCGGTCGAGAACTGCCAGGCTGAGCATCAGAGTACTGTGATTGAGATGACAGGTAGTATTGGTGGTATTTCCCCCTCTATATTATTTGCTTGGTTCTTCCGATTCTTTTATTGCACCATCCTTAGTAGAGCATTGTAGGCTGGTGGTAGTTAGGCAGGGTCATAGTTGGGACGTTGAGATGGTTTCGGAGCCAAGATTTCTGTAGACTCCTTAGTTAAGGAGTGTGTAGTGGATTTGGGACCCTTCACCACTACTTTTGATCTTCGGATCCTTCCATTAGGATCTTATGGCATCATTTTAGGCATGGATTGGTTGTCCGCTCATAGAGCTAGAGTGCATTGTTACCACAAGACTATTGCTTTCATAGATGATCTTGGGGCGGAGTTAGTGATATCAGGGGTTAATAGACCCATTTCTATTCGCACCATCTCCGTTATGTAGCTTAAGCGGTGTGCGCGACAAGGTTGTCGATTATTTGCTATTACGGTCAAAGTGATGAGATCGAGGATGAGTCAAGAGGACCTTCCCTCGATGATCATCCCATCTTATTAGAGTTCGCCGATGTGTTTCCAGGGTATCTACCGGGGTTACCTCCCCCACGTGAGATCGACTTCCATATAGATCTAGTTCCAGGCGCAGAGCCTATCTCACGAGAACCTTATCGGATGACTACTCCTGAGTTATGTGAGCTCAAGTTGCAGCTTGAGGACCTTCTGGAGAAAGGCCTAATCCATCCTAGCGTATCCCCTTGGGGTGCACCAGTTATCTTTGTGAAGAAGAAGGATGGATCTCTTCGGTTGTGTATTGAATACCGTCAGCTGAATAAAGTAACGATCAAGAATCGTTACCCCCTTCCACGCATTGATGATTTGTTTGATCAGATGAAGGGGGCTACAGTTTTCTCTAAGATAGATCTTAAGTCGAGATACCATCACCTCGGGATTACGGAGACATATATTCACAAGACATCTTTCCGCATGAGATATGGCCACTACGAGTTCACAAAGGGTACCTTTCGGTTTGACGAATGCCCCCGCAGTGTTTATGAGTTTGATGAATGGGGTATTCAGACCTTCCTTGATCGCTTCATGCTCATATTCCTTGATGACATTCTGATTTACTCACGCACACGTGAGGAGCACGAGAGCACCTTCGCCAGTTCTTCAAGTGTCTTCGCGAATGGCGCCTTTATGGGAACTTGGAGAAGTGTGCGTTCTTTCACCCGAGGTGCGATATTTGGGCCACGTTATTTCGGGAAGGTATCGCAGTCGATCCTTCCAATATTTGAGCCATCATGGATTGGCCAGCACCCACTAGTGTGACCGAGGTGTGTAGTTTCATGGGTTTAGCAGGATACTATAGGAGGTTTGTTCAGATTTTTCCCAGTTATTGCACCCCATCACTTCTCTTCAGTGAAAAGGGAAGAAGTTTTTATGGTCAGATAGATGTGAGCAGGCCTTTAGTACACTGAAGGAATGCCTTACGAGAGCACCTATCCTTGTAGTGCCAGATCCTCATGGAGAGTTTTTCGTATGCACAGATGCTTCCTTGGCAGGACTTGGAGGTGTGTTAATGCAGGAGGGTAGAGTAGTTGCCTTTGAGTCTCGCAAACTCAAATATTATGAGCTCAATTATCCGACCCATGACCTTGAGCTTGCAGCAGTGGTACATGCCTTAGTGTGGTGGAGACATTTTCTTCTTGGCCAGAGATTTACACTCAGGACTGATCACTTGAGTCTTCGCCACCTCTTCACGCAGCCCAATCTCAATGCTCGTCAGCGGCATTGGATGGAGTTACTCTGTGAGTATGACATGGAGATAGAACATGTGAAAGGGAAGGAGAATGTGGTTTCAGATGCCTTGAGTAGGTAGAGACATGTGGCTATGGCCACCTCAGTGGGCACAGATTTGCGGAGTAGGATCTTACAGCAGCTTCCTCAAGATAGTTTCTACCTTGCAGCCAGAGCAGAGATTGAGTCTAAGAGACCCCTTGAGGGGAGATTTGATGGATTTTATTTAGAGGTAGATGGCCTTCTTAGGCATAGAGGTCGGATATATGTTCCTAGAGATGGAGGCTTGAGACATGACATTTTGACAGAGGCTCATTGTGCACCTTACTCAGACCATCTCGGGGTGAAGAAGATGCACGCCACCTTGAGACAGTTGTATTTTTGGAGATGACTTTGGAGAGACATAGCCTCATTTGTATCTCGCTTTTTAGAGTGCCGAGGGTAAAGTCCGAGCATCGGCATGCACTGGGCTTCTCTATCCTCACGCCATACTGCAGAGTGGAAGTGGGACACCATTTCTATGGATTTCATTGTTGGATTGCCGACGTCGAGATACCACCACGACACCATCATGGTCACAGTGGATAAATTGACGAAGGTAGCTCACTTTTCTCCAGTGAAGACCACCTATACAGCAAGTGTTGTGGAACGAGTATACCTTGATGAGATTCTTAGATTACATGGGATTCCGTGGAAGATCATTTGCGACCACGACCCTTTGTACACTTCCCACTTCTGGACCACCATGCAGTATGCCCTCGGAACGAGGATTAATTTCAGCACAGCTTATCACCCAGAGACCGATGGACAGACAGAGAGGGTGAATCAGATTTTGGAGGACATGCTCAGGATGTACGTGATGGATCATCAGTCGAGATGGGAGGAGTATTTGTATTTGGTGGAGTTTGCCTACAATAATAGTTTTCAGAGTTCTATAGGCATGGCTCCTTTTCAGGCTTTATATGGTAGAGAGTGCAGGACACCTCTTAGCTGGGATAGGATTGAGGATAGGGTTTCCCTTGGGCCAGTATTATTACAGGACATGGAGCAGCAGGTTACCTTGATTAGACAGAGAGATTGCAGGAGGCTCTGTGATACGATGAAGAAGTATGCAGACCAACATAGGACAGATCACAGTTTTGAGGTAGGCACGAAGGTGTTTCTTCGTGTCAGACCGCATAAGAGCCCTATCCGTTATGGAAAAGGTTCTAAGCTTGCTCCTAGATTTTTGGGTCCCTTTGAGATCTTGGAGCACCTCAGCCCCTTAGCCTATCGTCTAGCATTGCCACCTAGCTTATCGCGCGTCCATGATGTATTTCACGTTTCTGTGCTTAGGAGATATGTTTATGATCCTTCTCATGTGCTAGATTGGACTGCATTGTAGGTGCAGGATCAGGGGCAGGTGATGGTGGAGCCCGTGTGCATTTTAGATTGCAGGACCCTGGGCCTTCACGGTAGAGAGATTGATTAGGTTCGTGTCCAATGGGACAGTGTATGATGAGACTGTAGCTACTTGGAAGGCTGCTACATCATTGCATGAGCTCAATTTCCACACTTGTTTCAAAGACTTCCAGGAGGAATTCTAGTCTAAGGGGAGGGGATGTAATGCCCACTTCCTTATGACACTTAGTTGATTATCATTTTGAGTTATGCGAGACTTTTGGATATGGACATGACTTATATTTACGTTGATTAGCATGATGTTTTGTGACTAGATGTATTTAGGTTATGATTGGATTTTATTTTCCAAGTATGATCTACACTAACTCATGGACAGACTATTGGATACTGATATTATTTTTATATGGATATATTGCATGTGTTCTAAAATTGGATTTCTTCACCATGTTAAATAGAATGTAGTTGTTGAATTTGCATTACTATATCTTTGGATAATGATGAAATGCATAATTAAGTTGTGATTTAAACCTTGGAATAATGGATAATTGAATTAAGTATAGATGTTAATAAATTTCATGCATATGATTATTTTGGACATTTTGACATGGCCGCAAGGCCGAAGGAGGTATTTTGCATTTTCCAGGAAACACAACATGATCACAACCATGAGGGCGATTGGGAACCAAACACAACGAGAATGTCGGTGGTTACAACATTTGGTCACAACGCAACTAGTAAATTGTATTGTGTTACCTTTATTCTTTTATGTGTCAAGAAAACTTTCCATGAGGGGGAAATTTTCTAATGTGACCAAGGGGGTAAGAATTTTAATTACTTTTTTAACTTACTTTAGTAAGTGATTTCATTTGTGATTTTTGTTTTAATTTCTTTTGCTAAGTATGTTTAGAATTAATTTAACACCTTGTTTTAAATTTTAAGTTTTGGAGGGAAGTCTTGTGGTTGTAATTAATTTTGATGGTTGGCTCCTTGAGCCTTGTGTTTCCTCATGTTTTGAATGCTTGGTTTTGAGTGTTGACCACTCCAAATCCTTTGAATCTCGAATTTGAGATTTAGGGCAATTTTGGGGGACTTGTGGGACAAGTTGAACTTGTCCCACAATTCCTAAAACCCATTACCAACCATATTTATGGGTTGGGAATCCAAAAAGGGGATTATTTATTGTTTTGGGAAGGGAAAGATGACTTTGGAGTGCACTTTTCTCCCTTTTGCATTTATTTGTGCCTTAAGACACATGGGAAGGGATGGATGTGGAAGAGAGTTGTCATTCAATCCAACCACCCATTTATGGTGTTTTGGGATTTGAGTTGACTAAAGGGAGGTGGTCTTGAGGATGTGTGATGTGGCATCCTACAAGGAGCCACATCACCCGCACTCTTCCCTTTTGTCTATTTATGGAAATTTCCTCTCTTGTTGAGGGGGTTGGAATTTTTTTTTTGTGGGAGAGTTCTTTTGTTATTTTCTTTTGGTGGAGAAAGAAAAGGAGGAGCTTGGACTTGCATGCTTGGGATTGTTTTGGAGGGAGCTTGGACAAAGTTCTTGGTTTAGGCTTCTCCAATGGAGAGGTAGGAAACCTTCTCCCTTTTGGTTTCTTATTGTTGTTGTTTCTATACTTAAATTTGTGGAAAATGTATGTTTACTTTTGTGTATTGTGGAAAATGGATAGAATGCTTAATGTGTAGTGTAGGAGAGGTCTATGGGAAAACTCATGAGGGAGGCATAAGAGTAGAATAGGATATTATGGAGGGAGTTTGAGAGGGATGCCCATCTTGGGTAAGAATGTTCACATTCTTACCTTGTTCTTGAGGGAGCCATAAGAGGAGGGAGGCATAAGAGTATGGGAGGAAAAAGGGGGTACTTGAGGGCGGCATAAAAGTCATAGGGGCTTGAGTTTTATTGTGGAGGATTTGGATGGGCATCTCATCTCAATTGGGAGGCATAAGGAAAACTTTCCCATAGTTCCTTCTCTTGTTGGCTTGGATGAAAGCCTTGTTGTGAAAAGTATTGTGTTATTTGTGCTTCCTTTTTGTTCTTCTTTTAAACCTTGAATGTTGTGAAAAAAATTGTATTGTGGAAGCAAGTATTGTTGCCTTGAGTTGGAGACCACCCTTCATTGTGTTGTGTTTGGGGCTCAGGGGTCAATGGAGGAGATTGCTTCTCTTCTCCATTGAGTTTTGGTTGGGAGGAGAGTGTTGCCTCTCCCCCTATCTTGGTTGTGATTGAACTACTTGGAACTTGGAGCATGGATGAAGAATACCATGGAGCTTGTGAAGACTCTTTCCATTCCCTTATATATATTATTTTGTTGTAAAATTTGCATGTGAAAGAAAGTTGTATCTTCTTGTTTCCATTTCAAAAATAAAGGACATTGTAATCTTTATTTGCCCCAAAGGTCACATGGTTGAATGCAAAATTTTACTAGAAAAGTGTTTACATTATTGTAAATTTGTTCCACATGAAGTAGAAAGTGTTGTAACAAAGTATTGAAGGAAAGTTGTATTGAGATGTTAGTTTTCTTACTCAAAAATTTATTGGAAATGTTGTTGGATTCTTTTGTGGTATGTTGGAAAGAGATTTCATAAGAAAATACAATTGAACACACATCCAACAATTTAAACTTTATCATATATGTTTATAATGATTATGACAAATTCAAGAGTACCTTAAGCCATAAAATACAAGACACGCCAACCACGGCATTATAACACAAAAAGAAGACTAACATTATTATCCTAAATTATTGGATAAGTTCAAACCTTGATGTTAAATAAAAATGACTTGAATTATAACTTACCCTCAAATTTGTGGTCGAATGCATACATGATAAATGGTTTAATGTCGTTTGATATGGTTGAGACCATTCCAATATAAAATAATTGTGCGAAAGGAGATTTTAATGCAAAATCCTAAGCTTAATAAGTTTATAACCACGTTTCATTAATAAGGGAACTAATTTCTGAAATATTATCCATGTTTAACAATATGACTACTAATGGATTTACTAATATAGGTTTTCATTAATAACAGTATACTATTGATGCTTCCCTTATATTAGAAAGGAATAAACTGTACCACAGCCATTTTCATCCTGTGATGATCACCCCCTTTGTGATATTGTTGCCACGATCATCACAGAATATTTAAATTGTTGCAATGCCTACAAATATTTTAAACATTTTTTTTTACAGATTAGGACACTGCGAGTGGTCTTAGCTTCACAAATATCAAGCTGCATGGTAGGCCTCGCAACTGCCCAAAAAAAATATAAAGTCGGTCTCAAAATCAAGACCAGCCAATCACCCTTAAATCGTGTCTAAAAGAATAATCTGCTAATATAAAAAAAGAAAAATGATGATACATTTCAAGTAGATCTCACGATAAACAATTTGATATACAAAGCACCGATCATGTCACATAGAATATTTAAATTGTTGTAATGCTTGCAAAAGCGAGTTTTGTGGTCATCTATTTAGGAGTGTTGCAATAGAAAAGCAATAGTTATTGGTATAAGAGGTCCATAGTTGACAGAGGACATATCCAGAATTTATAGCAACACCTGCGCACATTTGACACAAAAAAAAAAAAACTCTTGAGGTAGAACCCGATCATGAAGGTGAATTCGATGTTGAGCAGATTACAATATAGTTGGACAACCAATTTGCTTAAGGCGCTCAAGGAAATTAGTTAACGGAGCAACGAACCTCGCGCCCGTAGCTCCCGCTTCACACTCCCGAAAGAAAGCGGGGCCGGGGGGGCGAGCAACCACGAACTAATAGACGTTCCATTGATCTATGGCTTCCACTCGCAACCACCTCGCCCTTTCCACGTGGTCCAGCAATGGAAAGCAAGCATTTCCACCGCTACACTCGATTTTGTAGTTCCATCTATCAACCACCACATTAACATTCCTCTTAATGCATGGCCAGACAATATAAAAAGGAACGGCAGTGTCTGCATGGCAGAGGAGGATTTGCAAATCTAAGTGAGTGAAGGTATATGCAGCCGTGAGGTGTGGTTTCACACGCCTGTGGGAGTTCTTAAATTCGACAGCTTGGGTGATGAGACCCACCGCCCCAACCAAAAGTTTTTAACATAGTTTGAAATGCTTTTTTCCCGTATTGACTCTTATTCCTTTAATCCAAATTTCAAACGTATGTTAAGCATATAGACTTATTTAAGTGAAAATTTTGATTATATATATATATATATATATATATATATATATATATATATTTATTTATATATTTAAATCACTTAAACTAAAAGTATTTAATCCTCCAAGGAGATACCTAGGAAAATACATTAAAGGATTTCTAAGAGTCAAGCAAAATAGTAATATATGATTTATCCTTATAGCGTAGCTCTGCAAGTATATGTTAAAATATATCAAAAAAAAAAACACATCAATAAAATTGTAATATACGCTTTTACCATCGTCACCTATACCCTCTTATGCACGATGGACCGTAAAGTGAAAATGAAGTCAATGGTCAAATACCCCTCGTTAATCTTGTATCACCATGTGGAATGATAATATAGCCCATAAGCAGTTCGTTCCTCCACATTCGAGCCCGGTATTACATTTGAGTCTCACGAGGGAATAAATAACTCGCCCAACCAAGTTCTCCATGAGCTCAACCAAGGAAGAATTTTTTTATTTAGCTCGCCTAATGTAATTTATAACTCACCGAGATGAGTGGAGTAGTTTGGTCTCAATAATGCTCATCGAATTTATTTGACCAGCTCGCTAGAGTGGGTTGGCATTTTATAACCTTGATTGGTAGTACTCATATAAGCTAAACCCATCGAGTCATGTGTGGAACAACTCAAGTAAAATACTTTAAAAATAAAAATAAAAATATTGTCGCATTTTCGGGACATTTGTTTGTTGCAAGTCATCATCATCATCGTTGTCGTGAGTGTGGCGACGGATATTTCGTGGCGTTACATTTTGGTATCGAGCCGTGGTTTGAAGTCGGGACCCTTGGGCACATGCGAAAAACGCAGTAAGTGAACATTCAACTTAATACAGAGTGACACTTTTAAAATTATAAAGCCATAATGTTGATAATTATAGTAAACAACAAATTTAGAAAACTAACTCAAGACCTAGAACGATGAATTAACTCTCGCCTTGATCCGCAGGGAGGCGTGGATTGGGCGAGGGTCTCTTCATATAGACCTAGAGATACCACCGCCGAGCAGGGGCATAGCATCCCTTCTCGCCTCGATCTTGCATACACTCCAGGATGTCAATGCCCCTATACACGGAGAGCCCTTGGGAGGACGACTTGCTAGGCATAGTTTAGAGCCATCGCAGATGCCAGAAACCCCTCGACACGCGAGGAGCACAGAGCAGTAGAAATTTCCGTGCAGAGTCGGCTAGGCGAGTCACCACAGAGAGGACATGGGGACAGGATCTCAGGACATAGGGATAGGTCTCGAGCCCTAGACAGAGGGAGGAGCATACAAAGAGATCTAGGATTTGTCATACGTCATCTGCAGACCATATCAGGGAGATCCTAAAGCTCGACCATCTCACTATTCGGGTGATACAGGTGGTTTTCAGGCAGAGGCCTGGTTGGTGAGCTTGAGCGGATGCTTCAAGCTCTATCCTTGTAGTAGCAACACGAAAGCTCGTGTTGCGATCCATCTTCTAAAGGATGGAGCAGGAGTTTGGTGGAGGACCGAGGAGCAGAAGCTCCATGTCGACTCAGAGATGATTACCTGGGAGCTGTTTGAGGAATGTTTCAGGAGCAGGTATTTACCTAGGAGATTTATTCAGCAGCGGATAGACGAGTTTCATGACCTCTCCAAGACGCTCGATTATTTATTGTTTTGGGAAGGGAAAGATGACTTTGGAGTGCATTTTCTCCCTTTTGCATTTATTTGTGCCTTAAGACACATGGGAAGGGATGGATGTGGAAGAGAGTTGTCATTCAATCCAACCACCCATTTATGGTGTTTTGGGATTTGAGTTGACTAAAGGGAGGTGGTCTTGAGGATGTGTGATGTGGCATCCTACAAGGAGCCACATCACCCTCACTCTTCCCTTTTGTCTATTTATGGAAACTTCCTCTCTTGTTGAGGGGGTTGGAGTTTTTTTGTGGGAGTTCTTTTGTTATTTTCTTTTGGGGGAGAAAGAAAAGGAGGAGCTTGGACTTGCATGCTTGGGATTGTTTTGGAGGGAGCTTGGACAAAGTTCTTGGTTTAGGCTTCTCCAATGGAGAGGTAGGAAACCTTCTCCCTTTTTGCTTTCTTATTGTTGTTGTTTCTATGCTTAAATTTGTGGAAAATGTATGTTTACTTTTGTGTATTGTGGAAAATGGATAGAATGCTTAATGTGTAGTGTAGGAGAGGTCTATGGGAAAACTCATGAGGGAGGCATAAGAGTAGAATAGGATATTGTGGAGGGAGTTTGAGAGGGATGCCCATCTTGGGTAAGAATGTTCACATTCTTACCTTGTCCTTGAGGGAGCCATAAGAGGAGGGAGGCATAAGAGTATGGGAGGAAAAAGGGGTACTTGAGGGAGGCATAAGAGTCATAGGGGCTTGAGTTTTATTGTGGAGGGTTTGGATGGGCATCTCATCTCAATTGGGAGGCATAAGGAAAACTTTCCCATAGTTCCTTCTCTTGTTGGCTTGGATGAAAGCCTTGTTGTGAAAAGTATTGTGTTATTTGTGCTTCCTTTTTGTTCTTCTTGTAAATATTGAATGTTGTGAAAAAAATTGTATTGTGGAAGCAAGTATTGTTGCCTTGAGTTGGAGACCACCCTTCATTGTGTTGTGTTTGGGGCTCGGGGGTCAATGGAGGAGATTGCTTCTCTTCTCCATTGAGTTTTGGTTGGGAGGAGAGTGTTGCCTCTCCCCCTATCTTGGTTGTGATTGAACTACTTGGAACTTGGAGCATGGATGAAGAACACCATGGAGCTTGTGAAGACTCTTTCCATTCCCTTATATATAATATTTTGTTGTAAAATTTTCATGTGAAAGAAAGTTGTATCTTCTTGTTTCCATTTCAAAAATAAAGGAAATTGTAATATTTATTTGCCCCAAAGGTCACAAGGTTGAATGCAAAATTTTACTAGAAAAGTGTTTACATTATTGTAAAATTGTTCCACATGAAGTAGAAAGTGTTGTAACAAAGTATCGAAGGAAAGTTGTATCGAGATGTTAGTTTTCTTACTCAAAAATTGATTGGAAATGTTGTTGGATTCCTTTGTGGTATGTTGGAAAGAGATTTCATAAGAAAATACAATTGAACACACATCCAACAATTGAAACTTTATCATATATGTTTATAATGATTATGACAAATTCAAGAGTACCTTAAGCCATAAAATACAAGACACGCCAACCACGGCATTATAACACAAAAAGAAGAATAACATTATTATCCTAAATTATTGGATAAGTTCAAAACTTGATGTTAAATAAAAATGATACCCTCCAGAATTTATAGCAACACCCCCCGCACATTTGACACAAAAAAAAACTCTTGAAGGCGTAACCCGATCATCATGAAGGTGCATTCGATGTCTTTGAATGACATACAATATAGTTGACAACCAATTTTCTTATGGCTCTCAAGGAAATTAGTTAACGGAGCAACGAACCTCGCCTGTAGCTCCTGCTTCACCCTCCCCAGCAGCACGCGTGGCCAGGGCCGAGCAACCACGAACTAGCAGCCGTTCCATTGATCTATGGCTTCCACTGCAACCACCTCGCCCTTTCCACATGGTCTGAGCAATTGAAAGCAGTGTTTCCACCTGCTACACTCGCCTGTAGTTCCATCTAACAACCACCACATTAACATTCCTCTTAATGCGCGGCCAGGACAGTATAAAAGAAACGGCGGGCTGTCTGTGCAGATGAGGATTTGCAAATCTAAGTGAGTGAAGGTGTATGTGGCCAGTAGGTGTGGTTTCACATGCTAGGTGGGAGTTCTTAAATTGTGACAGTTGGGTGATGAGACCCACCGCCCCAACCAAAAGATTTTAACATAGTTTGAAACGCTTTTTTCCCGTATTAACTCTTATTCCTTTAATCCAAATTTCAAACGTATGTTAAGCATATAGACTTATTTAAGTGAAATTTTTGATTATATATATATATTTATATCACTTACACTAAAAGTATTTAATCCTCCAAGGAGATACCTAGGAAAATACATTAAAGTATTTCTAAGAGTCAAAAAATAGTAATATATGATTTATCCTCAGTAGCATAGCTCTGTGAAATATATGTTAAAATATATCAAAAAGAACATCAATAAAATTGTAATATATGCATTTACCATCGTCACCTATATCCTCTTATACAATGGACCATAAAGTGAAAATGAAGTCAATGGTCAAATACCCTTCTTTCATCTTGTATCACCATGTGGAATGATAATAAAGCCCATAAGCGGTTCGTTCCTCCACATTCAAGCCCGGTATTGCCTTTGAGTCCGCCGAGGGAATAAAGAACTCACCCAACCAAGTTCGCCATGAGCTCAACCAAGGAAGAATTTTTTTCTTTAGCTCGCCCAATGTAGTTTATAACTCACCAAGATGAGTGGAGTAGTTTGGTCTCCAATAATGCTCATCGAATTTATTTGACCAGCTCGCTAGGAGTGGGTTGGCATTTTATAACCTTGATTGGTAGTACTTGTATAAGCTAAACCCATCGAGCCATGTGGAACAACTCGAAGTAAAATACTTTAAAAAAAAAAAAAAATTCACATTTTCGAGACGTTTGTTTGTTGCGGCGTAGTCGTCGCATCGTTGTCATGAGTGTGGCATCGGCTATTTCACGACGTTACATTAGACAATTACTTTCGTAATTATTTTGTTATAACATGATGCCAATAATGAGACCATAGCGGAATGTAACAAATAAAGAAAGCATATTGTAGAGCCCGCTTTCGCTCGAGACCTTGTGATATTTATCCTAATACTCGCTAACTATATTATGGACATTGTTATAGTTTAATTTACCATGATGTTAGATGTTAGATCATGGTTTATTGTGGACTTTGATTAATATATAGTGCATGATGATTATTAGAGATATTTTATATATTGATGTTGATATATTGTTTGACATGGTTACATTATAGATGTTGTTCGGACTTGTGATATTTGGATATTTTGAGTAGACCTAGAAAATGAGAATTGAATTAAAATTGGTGATGATATAGTTGTGGATGAAATTATAAGTGATACTACTGATTGTCTTGATGTTTTTTTTCACATATATGTTGATGATCTTGAAATTATACTTATATTCATTTGGATGTTCTAATATGGCCATGAGGCTGAAGGAGGTATTTGTATTTTATAGGTTTAAAATATCACAACAAACATCGGGGATTGGAGACCAACCACATTAGAATTCTAGATGAATTCAACAAGGTCACCATGGCAACTTGTATTTGTTTGTATGTTGATTGTGTTACAAATTGCCATGGGGGATCACCTTTAAATGTGATCAAGGGTTATGTGTATTTATTTATTTGGTTCCTTTTTATTGATGTTTGTATGTGTTTATTAAGTGATGTGTTTACCCCTTTTTATTTAAATAAATTGTGGTATATAATGTGAGTAATCATATTGTTAAAATAAATTAACCATCTTGGGTCATAAGAAAGTAATTATTGGAGTGGTTGAATTTTGTATTAAATGTTGTAAGATATGTGTAAGCAATGTGTAAGTGATGTGTAAGAGATATGTAAGTAAAATTTGGAGTATGAAACACTTCATCTTCTTTGGAATTCAAAATTTTCCTTGTAGACCGTTTTGGAGGTTTGTGGGACAAGTTAAACTTGTCCCATACCTTTTAAATTTGGATACCAACCTTACCTACGGTTGCAGAGTTTAAATCTAGCCTTCATTATGCACTTTTATAAGTCTAGATGAATGTTTTAATTTCTCTTCTTGCTTGAAATTAATTTCAGTCCTTTGGGGTATGGGCTTGATTTGAGTGTGTAAGTAAATTTTCATATTATTCACCTACTTATTTATTGTGTCTTAGAGATTGAATTTGACTTGTGAGTTGGAGTTGAGGATGTGTGTTGTGGCATCCTAAAAAGATCCACCTCATCCTCCTCTCTTCCCCCTTCTATATATTCAAATTCATTTTATTGTTTTGGGGTTACACTCTTTTGGTTGCTTCACTTTTGCATACTTCTTTTGGGGTAAAATTATTTTGCTGTTTTGAGCTCTTGCTTTTGGAGAAAGTTTGTAGACTTTTTACAGGCCTATGTTTTGTTGATCTTGAGTTGTTTTGCATTGGAAATCTTTTTGTTGGGAACTTGGAACAAACTCCAATATGGAGAGGTAAGAGCTTGGCTCTTGAAATGATCTTCTTTTATTTGTACGAATGTTATTATTGTGAATGTTTGGGCATGTGTGTGAGTTGTTTGGGTATATGGCCTAGGGATGGTGTAGGAGAAGACTATGGGGTATTTCTGTGGGAGCCATAAGTATTTTGGGGAGGTATAAGTGTGGAGGTAGTTGGGATTTGGGTCCCACCTTAAAAAGAAATAGCTTGCATTTCTTTACTCGTTATGGGGTGCCATAAGACATTGGGGAGGCATAAGAAAATGTGAGGAATAAGGGGTAATTAGGGGTGGCATAAGGGCATGTCATGGATCTGAAATGATATATACACATATTTTGGTGGTTTGTTCTCAAGTGGTGATACCGATTTCCCCTTTTAGACACATAAGATGCATCCGGCCATAGTTTCTTTCTCGTTTGGCTTGCATGATGAAGCTTGAGTGTTGTTTGTTGTCTTTATTTTGTGGTTGTAGACTACAGTTTTATTTTGGACTATGTTTTGAATGAGAAATATATCTTTGTGTTGTGGAAGCCTGTTGTTGCCATATGTTGGAAAACATCTCTTATTACATTTTGGTTGGGGTTCGAGGGCCAATGAAGAAGGATGGCTTCTCCTTTCATTGGATGTCTTGGTTGGGTGGAGAGCGTTACCTTTTCCCCTCTTCTATTGTGATTAAATTGAAATAAAAAAATGGCGGATATTCATGTGGTTGTTCGGAGCCGAGAAGAAAGACAGAGTTTGGAAGTCCTTTGTGAGACTTCTTTTTCTAGGACCTTTCCCACTTCAAGTGGATGACTTGTAATATTGTTTGTATTGGATAGTTATTCTATTTTGGAAATGAAATCCTATGTTTAAATGAGAAAGATATATGCACTCAAATTTGTCTTGTGTAATGAGATATCAAAGTGCATTTGAATGGAAGGAAAACAGAAAGAGTGGTAAATTGTAAAGTTTTATGTGAAAAATATAAAGAGAATTTGTATTCTTTTCCACAAATGCAGTTACTATTGTGTTGAAATATGTTGAGGAAATTCTATTTGAAAGAGAGAAATACGTATGAAGAAGATATATTACTCTGTTTTCATTGAAATGCATGATTTGAAAATTAGAAGTTGCATTCTTGTTTTTAACATTTTGATTGAAGGAAAGATAAATAGTTAAAACTAGCATGAAATGTAATCAACGTTTGTATGGCATGGCAAAATAAATAGATTAATCTCTGGTATTGAATTGTATAAACTTCATTTTTATTTCATGGTAAACTTTAATTTTTTTATCAAAACATACATAAAAACCCTGTAAAACTATGGAAAATAATTGAAACAACTAATACAATCTAAGAAAGATCAAAATGAGCCCAAACAAACTAAAATACTTATGAAAATTTTATAGAACCTTTCAAATCGGGTTCAGACAAAAACTTAGACTTTTCTTGATAAAAATTGGTAATTTTGGAATTGCTAATCAATCAAACCTTTTGAACCTTGCAATCCATCCTAAAATATTCCAAGTAAAATCCTCCATGCCTATTGGGCATGTTGAGAAAGAGTTAATGGAAAATTTGAACAAAATTTATAAGTTAAAAATACCAGTTCACATTTTAGAAGCCTGCTCAAAATTGAAACGTTTTTTCAAAATCAAATTCTTAAGAATTATATACAAAGAGGACAAAATCGAGTTTCCATAAAGTCCTTGTTTTAAAAATTTTCAAAATCAAATTCTTAAGAATTATATACAAAGAGGACATCGAGAGTGTTCCATAAAGTCCTTGTTTTACAAAATTCTGATTTCCCTATCACATGGCATCATCCGTGGACATGACAACGGAGGAGTGGTTGATTTTAACGTTAACGGGTGAAAATTTAAAAGTTTCCACCACCCCGCCACGAAGAGCCAATGTCCTAACACATGGCATCATCCGGTTTTTTTTTATCCCTTAACATTTTTCATTAGGAAAGATAAATGTCTTAAATTTCTCCAGTGACCTAACTTTGCACTGGAGCTTGGAAATGCTCACATGTGTCCCCTTACAGACTCGTGGGCGTGGGGAGGAAATTTACACATTTAACCCAAAAAGTCAAAATCACTCGGTTCCTCACACCTCCACCGGCCCGCTTATGGAAAATTTTTGTTTCCCCGCTCTTCTCAGTCTGCATTCCTCCTCAAGGAGAAATTTCTCTCCAAAGTCCGCAGGCCCGAGTTGGGAAAATTTTCCTCCCCAAGCCCGCAGGCCCGCTCTTGGGAAAATTTTCACCCCAAGTTCCACCGGCCCATAACTTGAGAAATATGAGGAGTTAGGAGGACTTCTTTATATCACTGGAAAGGTGAGGAAATTTCCTATCTAATGAGAATGTTTTCAGGAAGTTTTAATTGCATTAATTATGAGAAAAATCTAGTTGAATATTTTAGTGAGTTCTAGGAGGGGTAAGTAAGAATTTACTCTGATGATTTTAAATATGTATTCTTTCCCCCCCGTAATTAAACCTTGCTCTTGTCATGGATATTGTGGAATTAAATACCTTGGGTATTTAATTGTTTTGGTCCCTTAACCCTAAAATTTTAAATCAGGGGATATCTAGCTAAAATGTCAATGTAATCAGTGATTAAATTAATCCCTAAGGAGATTTGAGCTAGGTGTGGATTTATTACACTTATTTATTTATAATGTGGAATCAGTAATTTTTATAATGGGAAAATTTATTAGTTGAATGTAATTGTCCTTGACACTTTGGTTGTAAACACCTTAAAACAAAACTATTTCATAATTTTTCTAGCTAAGCCGAGGTTGTTATTGGTTCTCAAGTGTAAGTTTATGGCAAAAGCGTTACACATACAAGAGTGAAACAAGATTCGTGGTTAGGAATAATGTCACTCTTAGAGTCCTTGTAGCTCAATTAGACATTTCCTTTTGTTAAAAAGAATATGAATTGCCTTGGTGAGATCAACTTTGAGAAAATATATATATATTTATAAATCTGAAAAAACAAATTCTTGACTTGGAAATGTTGAATGGACTCAAAAATTTATCAAACTATATTAAATACGGTAGGGAAATAAAGATACCGTGATATAAAAAAAAATTTGTTTTGGAAAAATGTATCTTGAATTTAAATCTACCTCAAATCCTAAGATTTCTATCTTGACATCACATCAGATTCAATATTGTAGTAAGGGTAAAATTTAAAAATTGAATGAACGTTTGAGAAACATAATCTTAACCTATGAATGAGTGAATTAAGAAATTTTTATGCAATTTTAAATATGCCAAATAATTATGTAAGTTATGGAGATTGTCGTAAGAGATAAAGAGCCAACTTAAAAGGTTGAACTATAAGTTGAATGTGAAATGAATTAAAGAATATGTAGGTGGAAAAAGGATAAAATTATCCTTGCACAATAATGTTCTTGGAATGTTAATCGTAACTAATATTTAATCATGGTAGCAATGTGTTGTGGGTTTGCCAACCCTTGAGTCCTTTTTTTTTGTGGTTGGGTCTTTGCTAGCATTTGTTCATTGGGGAAAGTGTGGCATCGACATGTATATGGTGTTGTCATGTGTCTATGTGAGTCTATGACTTATGTAAGTGTCTTGTGCGTTGTTGAGTTTCTCTTCTTGGAGCCCTTGTGGTGTTGTGTAGTGAGCAATGTAAGTCAAAAAAAAATTATTCTAGTATTTTTCACTATTGTTTTTTGTGTGTGTAATTAATGGGTGTTAGAAACCCTACACAACATCTTTTAAGGAGATGTCAATAAATGTGTGACCTACACTAGCATTCGACCTCCACTCGAGAGGTAGGAAAGATCATCATTGTGCAATCCAAAAGGGTCACCATCATATTGTTGCACTGATGTGAGGTTGAGGACCTATGATGGGATGAATCTACACTAAAGACAACCTCCTCTCCAAGGATCATGAAAATTCTGCTTGAAATAGATAATTTGACAACAGAGAATCTCTAATATTAAATGATAAGATTAAACTACACTTATATATTGGTACATGAAAAACAAAAATATACATACATAAAATTAACTCTTTCTTTACTAAAATCTATCTCGCATGTGTTACCTCCTTAAGTTTGACATCATCATTGGTTACAAAATCAGTCAAACATTTTTCTTTTTCCTTGAAACAAATAACTCCATTTTGACTTCATGCACATTTTTTAAATATTTGAAAATGGTGTTATAATGAGTCACAAAATAGATTAATCCAACTCTAGTTAACTCTTCTAGATATTGTTTTCAAATTTAAGAAACAATTATTAATCTATCATTTTTATGTTGATATCTCCATACACTCAAGTCAAAAGAATTGACATGCCAATTTTAGATGTGTATAATCATAAACAATTCAACTAAATACATAAAATATTATTTAACTAATACACATATTAATGTAATTGTAAAATAGAGACAATAAATTATATGGTGAAGAAATTTAAGAACTCCGAGATGAAATTGTTTACAACTTATAGAGTTGTAATTTTAAGTAAGTGCAAAAATGTATAATCTATATAATAATAGAGTACAATTCCCATCCTCAAATAAAATGGATTTCTATCAACAAATCAGTTTAAATTGAGAATCCTTAATAAAACTAAAAGTATTGTCTTTCTCTTTCTATTTTTTTCTTTTTTTATTGAAAGGATTTTTCAAGAAGATAATCTCTAATGTTATAGGATAAGGTTAAACTACACTTATATATTGGTACATGAAAATATATATATATATATATATATATATATATATATAATATATATATATATATATATATAATGCTTTCTTCTCACAAATCTGTCCAACACGTTTTATCTCCTTAATATTGATGTCATCATTGGTTACAAAATTAGTAGAAGATTTTTCTTTTTCCCTATAACAAATAACTTTGTTTTACCTTCATCCAAATTTTTAAAATGTGTGATAATGAGTTGCAAAAATAGATTAATCCAAGTACATATAACTCTTTTCAATAGGGTTTTTAAAAATTGTGAAACAATTACTAGTCTATCATTTATATTTAGGTTGAGCATCTATTCATATTAAATAACTATTCGACAAGCTAGATAGTGTTTTAAAAAGAGTTATCTCAAGCAACTATTACTCTATTCTTTAATGCATAAAATCTTACGAAACAAGTGTGAGAAAATTAACAAATTGTACATTATTGACTAAAATGACCTTCCCATAATTATCTCGATCTTATCGATTTATTTATTAGCTCTCATTTTAGTTGACATGCCTTTGTTGGAGTATATTTAACAGTTTTCACTTTCCGTCACCCGGATGTACACAAATGTACTTATTATAAAATCCCAATGTGTCATACAAAAGAACTCAAATTGAATTTTATGCGGCGATATGTTAACGGATATTTTGTGTTGGATTGCGCTCGAAGGTCTTCACTAATCATCTAAAAAATGTACTAGATTTTCCCATGAGAAGTATAAATAGGAAGATCCAAATTAAAGGTTAGGAATGTACTAGGCAATAATTGAAGTGGACACCCTTATTAAAATTGAAGTTAATGATTTTTCGCATCAAATAAATAAATAAAAGTTACGTACATTTTAAATTTTAGAAGGATCATAATAAATCACTAATTTAGATAAATTAGTATACAAAAAAAAAATATCGTACAAAAATATCAAATAAGGACAAGTAATAATCCATGGATGGAGAGAATTAATCTAAGGTAGCTTCCATGGTTTTGTGCAGAGTGGTATTTAGAACAAGCCTACTAATTTTTCCATAAACAAGAGAAATTTCCCTTGAAACATTAGGAATAGAGAATTAACATTTTTTCCCTTCAATTATACTTGCCTTTACTAGCTACATCAGTGACATTTTTAAAATAGACGAACATTTTCTCGAGAAAAAATACACATTTGTGTTATCTAGAGCTACATTAGAGAATGAGTAACAATACTAACAAAATTGTATGAGTTTAAGAAGATGCATATTTATTTTTAATTGCAAAATATTAGATTAAATTTTTATGTGTATGCATGGAATTTATATTACTTTATAATAATATCAATGAATGTGTCAATTAATATAGAATTCAAGTTAAAAAGTTTTAATGTTGAGTTCCAATAATAATTAAAAATATTGAAAATATTTATACATAAACACTTCGATTGCTAGCGCCACTTGATTTCTAGTGCTTTAAGAAGTTCCCTAGTTTTCCTAGGGTTTAATCTCCCCTTATAAATAGGAAATGTAGTTTTCTAACTAGTTAAGGTTATATTTTGATAGTGCAAGATCTTTAGGTCCTCATGCATAATAAACAAAAATATAAACAATTGAAATCTCCGAATACTTATTGCTACAAAATACAATTTATATATTGAGTGTTTGAAGGAATTGAAATAGTAACAATTCCCTTTTTTCCTTTTGTGTTATTCTTGACGCTTTTTCATATGGATGCATTTGATCTCTTTGTGACTTTATATATATATAGAAATCTCATATATTGAATTGAGAGGCTAGTGGCAAGGAATAGATGATCCACAGACTTGAAAGAATCCCAAATAAAGGAAATGATACCCAAAAGGTTGAGAAAGTGTGCCCATTATAGAATGATCGGTTATGGAATACAATCGTGTAGTGCCCACCAAAATGAACAATAGTATTTACAAAAGGATGGGGGGACCTTAGTGTGTATGGAAAGGGGAAAGTGGATTTGGTTTTGTCCGTGGTGGTGTCAAGGCTAGGGAAAGGACTCGCTTATATTAATTTTGAATTTATTTTATCTACCCACTAACTTCCACCTTAGCCAACTAAGGCTCCACGCAATTTTTTTTAATAGTAAGTTTTAAAGGTGAATTCAATGTTTCCTCCATTGATTTTTCCTTCCATGTTTGCTCATTTTGTGTCTTTCTTGGCATGAAGGAGATGTGGGCTCCTATTTATTGTATTTTTGTTCGTTTTTTTGCTAGAGTGGGTGGAATTGATGACCATTTGCCACTTGTTCATTATTGTTTCACTAAACATGCTTCGACGTGTTTCGGTGGTCCTTCACATGCCTTTTCTATTGCTAGCCGTATGTTTATGGATTGCTGTCACCCTATTACTCCACCCCGTCTCTTGTTTGTAGCACGAAAATGCCCCTCCCGGTGCTAGTTGTGTGAGTGTTGGAAATGGCATTTGAATAGTCCATTTTATAGGTCCCTTTTGTGTTTATCTCAGTAATAATGGTGCTCCTTTCAGACCACATTTCCTTGAGGCATTTTTTCAAGTAGTGTACTGCCTTGTGGTTACTTACACATTTTACATACCTGTATCTTGGATCCTATGACTACAATCGAATAGAAAATGTTTTCCTTTATAGTTCGTTAGATGTCCATACCCTTCTCCAACCGTTCCATTTGGCCTTGCAAGCCGGGAGGATGTTTGCATGGTTGTGGAGCTTGGATTTACTACCCCCTTCCTCGCATGTATTTAATGTTCATGGACCTTTTTCAATAAACTCATTGGTTTTTTTTTCTGTTGTCATGTCAGTCCTTGATCCACAACCCTTTCTATGAGATGCACTTGAAAAATTGAACTCCTAGCCGATGCTAAGCATGGATGGTAATGGAGTTCAAGCGCCACCACAAGAGAGAGGTGATTCGACACTCAAAAGTGTTGTTGCTTTTCTTTGAGGTTTCCATGTATTTTGTTGAAGCTGGAGAAATAGGAAAGATAATCCTACTCATTGCTACATTTTCTAGATTTAAAAATATCATGAAATAGAACTTCCTTTTTCTTGAATTTGGGTTGTCTTTCTTTGCTTTTGTTGTGGGTTTGTATGCCTTGTGGAAAATATCTCCCTTCCTCTTGTAATATTCTTGTTTTGGCTTTAATCGTTGTCGGTGTTAAAGTGGATAGCATAGATTTATTTTCCTCCTACACTGGCTATTGTGTGTTCATGCTTGAATGATCAACCTTCTACCTTTATTAGCTGCATTTTGGGTTTGAGTATCAAGTTTTTCATGTTGTTTATAACTGGTGTTTTTTATTGTGAAGGAAAGCCTGTTGTATTTACAAACCTCTTTCTTTTCTTATGAGCTTGTCATTTTTGGATTAGATTTCTTCCTGGATAATCGAGTTGCTCCTTTTTTTTGGTGAAATTTTAGATCTAGTTATTCAAGTAGTCACCTTGTCGAATAATGTCTCTTCCGGGTGTGCGAGTTGTATTTATCATCTAGGTTATGACCCCATTTCCCTTCTTTGTTTTTCCTTAAATAAATTGGATTAGTGGAATCAAGTATAGTGTATATTTACCTTTCGTTTATGGTATGTTGAGCAGTTCACACAGGTATGACAACCTTGCTTTACCAAACAACTACTAGATGGAACCCGATCCGGGTTGACTATCATTTTATGGACACTTAATCACCCTTTTGGATTATGTCAACAATCTTGTAATGTCATTTTTTTTTTGGTGTTGCCCAACCTTGGAGTGTTATGGTTTTTGAGGTCTGTTAGACCTCCATGTTCTCTTTTTTCAAACCAATTAAATGTTACCTTCAAACTATCCTGTAGGTTTGTAAAAATTTATGTGTGGTTGACATATGTGGTTAGATTTATGCTTGGAGGGTGTATCTTGGCTAAGGCACCCGTATTACTAGTTGTCTTGCACCTTGAGTATTTATGAAAAATTGTGTATGATGCTAGACGTATACCCTAATTGCCTGTTGATCATCAGTGTAGGTAAAAAATGTTTAAGGTTTTTCCCTAGGAGTCACTTTGACCATCTCTTATGAAGCTTAAACCGTAACGAAATATTTTGTCACTAAGATTTGAATTTTCATGTGTGAGTTATGGATAGTACTCATTTATTGTCGAACTACCTTGGCATAGTTCTACTTGTCATCACTACTGCAGGTGGTATTTATATAATTGTACATCTCGCTGATTTTTATTGACTTTTAGATGATGTATGTGTGTTAATACCTTGTTGACTTATGATAAAATGCTTAAGAGCATTAAGGATATTTGGGGTATTTATATATATATATATATATATATATATATATATATATATATATGAATTGATTTATATTTGAAGTTGATGTTAAGATAATGTCTTTTGATAATACATATAAATGCAATTTTCCTTTTAGAATGGTTTTAATATGTTAACAAGGGTACTTTACAAGAACTTGTGATGGAAAGTGGCCATCCACATTGTTTTAAACTAAAACTATGGACTTATAGAGAACGTTTGGAAATACGAAGTGTGGTAAAACTTGGATTGATGTTTAAAATGTTAACTTATGATGGAACTCTCTTTTACTCTCCTTTGTCGTTACTAGCGTATAAGGGCAGTGGCCTCTTCTTGAATAATTGTGAAATTCCTTGGAGTCAATGGACGAAACTAGTATTAATTGCCTTCCATTTTAAAAAATGTTGAGTGTTAGTCGTGTATTAGATTTCCATCATATAATCTATATGATTACATGATTAAAATTTTAATACACTCAACCTTTCGTGTTAACCTTTGAATCCCGTGTTTCCTCCTGGATTAATTGTTCAATTTTGTCATTTTAGAAATTTAGTATCATAGCTTGTGATTTTGGTACCTTTTTATGAATTTAGATTGTTGGTTTGAATATCAGCTCTTTGAAATCTTATAACCTAATTTTTTATTCGATTGAAATCCCATTACACTAGATTTTGTTTCTAATTTATCGTGCCAATGTTCCCTTCTCAAATGATTGTTAAACTTTTGTTTCTTTTGAGGCAATGTTCATAACTCAAATTATAAGGATTTCTTCTTTGATTGGCATGGTAGATTTTGTATTTATCTTAAGGGGTTGTTAGTATTTAGAGCTTCGATCCAATTCTTGGAATAACATGTCTCCTTTCTTTATATTGTTAGATAGTAGCTTATTGTTGCTTTGTGTAGTCTTATCTTGCTCAGTTTTCGTGAACTAAATAAGGTTAATAATTGTTGCGAGATGGTTTATGCGATGAGGGAAAGAATTCTAGAATATTGCATCAAAATTGGTTGTGAAGTTATTTTGTCCGAATACTTTTATGTTGTAAAAATATGGAATGGGTTATGTGAGGAATTTAGAAGAAAACCAGTGCCTTAGTATTATTATGTGTTGTGGAGTAATGTTGTCATAACTATTCGTGGAAAATATAAAAGTTGATTACCACATGGTTATTGGTGATTCTCTTTGTATTATAGAAATTATAAGAATAGTTTAACATGGTGTGACCAATGTTATTACTCTTTTGTTCCCTAGTCATGGTTCCATAGAGTTGGTTTGTCCCTTTGGGTTGTGTGTCATGTTGCAAAGAATTGATGTGACCATTTATAATTTTCACAAACGAGTAATGGTAAACTTGTCAAACTTAATCAAACAAAGTTTAAATAAAACTTTTAACCAATCTTGCTAAATTCTTAGCCTCAATAAAAGACTAGTTAATAACCAATGAGAACCTGAAGCTAAATTATTTTTGACTTGTTTCCCTTAGCCCTTGCTTTGGTTCATTGTAATCTTTTTTAAGTAATGTTAAACCCTTGACCCTTGCACAAAGAAGATTATTGTTGTGAACCTAAAATGGTACTTTCCTAAATTGGAGCTTGTGCTTGTCACCCGTGCAATGGAGGTGCGGATCAATTTTCAGCTTGCTTGAGTATGATTAATTAACCTTGTGAGAAATGGAAAATGTTCTTAAATCAACAAATTAAGCCAGTTCTTGTCATACTATAGTTGATCATCCTTTAGAAAACTTGATCTTAAGCTAATTATTCAATAGTATACAAGAAGGAAGTTCACCTTTGCAAGAAGAATTGCACGAATCAAAAGATAAATCTTCTATATCGTCGTAAAATTTTGAAAGATGTTTTTAGTAGATAAATAACCTTCAAAGATTTTACTCTGTGGGATGTCCTTAATTGTAAGTGTGTATTGTGGTTGGTATATTATGTTGTGCCTTGTCGAAGAGTAAAGTGAATTGTTCATGATGGGTGTTGTATGATTCCTTGTTGCCTATATGATCTATGTTGTGTCTAGCTTGTTGAGAGTTGGTAGTAGCCCTTTCTGGTCACTTGTGTCATCGTGTAAACTCCAAGTAAGTCAAAAAGAAAGTTATCCTAGTTCTTGGTGTTGTATTTGTTTGTGTTTTAGTGGGTGTTACAAATTGACACTCAATCCTATTTTGTAATAGCTAATCTTGTTATGGGGTCAAGAATGGAGAAATGATACCAAAGAAAACACCACAAATCATTGTTATATAACATAAATATATTAAAAACACACCAAAAACGTGTTTTAAAACAACATATCACATAGAAATACTTAGCACTTTGCCACTAAACATCATTTTTGTGTTGCTATCTCCATACACTCCAGTCAAAAAAACTATCATGCCAATTTTAAATATGTACAGTAACAAACAATCCAACAAAATAAATATAATATAAATTAGCTAATGCGTATATTAATGTAATTGTAACATCGATAGACAATAAACTACACGGTGAAGAAATTTAAGAATTGTGAAATAAAGTTGTTTGCGACTTGCCTAAAATCTACAATTTATAGAGTTCTAGTTTCAAATAAGTGTAAAAATCTGCAATCCATATAATACTAAAAGTACAATACCCGTCGTCAAACAGAATCGATTATTAATCCTTAATAAAACTAAAGTACTCTCTCTCTTTTTTTATTTTTTATTTTGTTGTTGAAAACATTCGACTACACGAGAATCTATAATACGAAAGAATAAGATTAAACTACAGTTATATGTTGGTACATGAAAAACATCCGGCATGTGTAATCTGTTTAACATTGAATCATCATTGGTTACCAAGTCAGACGAAGCTTTTTCTGTTTTCATGAAAAAATAACTTCGTTTTGGTTACAAGTGATACTGAAATAGATTAATCTATATTTTATAAAGAATTCAGATACAATTATTAATCTATATTTTATATTTATGTCCAACAACTATTCAAGATGGTCAATAGTGTTTTACAAAACAGTATCTCGAGCAACTATCATTCTATTCTTCAATACATAAAATGTTCCCAAATACCAATACTGAGAGAAAGGAACGAAATGAAGAATATATGGATGCATTCGATAATGCATAAAATCTTCCTATCAACATATTACCTTGAGAGGAAAAGAATATTTAGTACAGCCTACATTCTAACTGTATCCAGATGATACCACTAACTAAACCACCGTAATCTTTCTTAAATACATAATTTTAATCAATAAACCATTAATCTATCGTAACACTCGTCTTTTTATATATATATGCTTGTAATCATTGACAACATTTATGATCGTTAATGAAAAGATTTGGGAAGAAAAAGATTGCCTGTAAACTTGCGATAGCTTAATCGATCCCACCTTTTACTCGCTTCATTATGCAAAGAACAATGGTGGGGCAATTCTCCTTTGGCGAGAACCGAAGAGAAACCAAGCTATTACAGATTGAAGTCATGAACGATACCTGCCAAAGAAGAATTCCCCTGTTACGTTTCCTCCAACTTTTTGTTACATTTCTGAAGCGTCACGGTGTTACACGGCTTGCAAAAAGCCATTATACAAGAGGTGTAAAAAGTATATCCACTATATGCCAATGTACACCAGAATATGGTACAATACTCTGAAGCTTTCCTTCAAAAGGATAAAGATTGCAATGTGTCGTGGGTAATGCTTTTAACTCGTAGAATATATACAATGTTTTCACATAAATAGGGAAAAGTATTTGAGGTTCGGAAGGATTTTCTTTTCACAAATTTACTGAAAGTTTTTAAAAAGAATTTGGTTTATTTTAAATCGACTAATGGATTATTTTGAGTCGACTAAAGTTCTTATAGAGAATTTCGAGCCACTACATTTCAATTCTTAAAATGAATGATTTATCCGAATTCGGTGTTTTATTCAAGAAAGGTAATATTATTCTTCTCGAAAGTTGTTCACTACATTATTATTTGATGAGATGCAGTATGAACACATTGGGCACTAGATTACATAGATTGTTGGCATCTCTGCTCATACTTCGGAGGAAGTATATAGCGGATTAACAATTGCATATAAGTGTATAACTAAACTAGTGATCACCTTCTCCCTAAGCGTAGATACAAGTATATAGTGGATTAAGGATTATGTGTAAGTGTACAACTAAACTAGTGCATGATGTTGGCCTCAACCATTATGACTCTACGTGTCGGCTATTTGCAAGCCCTACACTCAACAAGACTTGATCCTGGTGGGCTCATTGAAAACCTAACAACATCACTAATAGACCAAGGGCCCTTCGATGTTGGCTACATTATTTTAAATACATGTTAAATCAAGTTTATATCAAATAAACCTTACATTATGTTGATGGGTTTATAAATTTTTTAATTTATTTTTCTACTTAGTTTTGTTGGAAAACCCATTTCTAACTAGTATTTGCTTAAAACATTAGTACATAAAACATGATTTTGCAAAGTCATCTTACCCTTAGTCTTTATTTCCTTCTTCTCCATGGAGCATACTACTACCATGTGGCAATATCTTGGTTTTGAAGTTCCATTAAATATTATAACATGATAGTTGGTGCTCCATGTTGAAGAAGTGGGTAAATAAGACATGTAATGAATATATCAGTTTATTTTTATTTCATGTATTTCTTTAGTGTCATTTTTTTGTATTTCATGTATTTCTTTCATGTTACTATTTTTTGGAAGTAGAATGGATGGAAATGAGAACAAGAATGATAAGGTGGGTGAGCGGGAAGTTTTGTTTTGAAATTCAATGGGTTCTCAAGGTAGAGGTTGGCTTGTAGTGGAGCCACAAATCTATGCACATAGGTCATGGGCCAAACTTGTAGTAGGAAGGAGTATGGATCTACTCCTTTCTCTCCTCCTTTGAACCCAATGTTGAAGTAGGAGGAGTTGACCCTGTTTGTGCCAGAGGATCTAGTGAAAAGGGAAAACACAAGATATGGGCTCTCACTGGTTAGTAGGTTTGCTGGTATTAGGCCTAATGTAGAACTGGTCAGAGCTTGGGCAAGAAGAAAATGGGCTCCGAGGGTAGAATCTCTATTGTGGCCATCTCTAATCAATCTTTCCTATTCCAGTTCGACAGAGAGGAGGAATTTCTCTTTGCCGTAAATGGTGGACCCTAGGTTTACGAGAAGACCATGTTGCATCTTGATAAATGGAGACTTGGCTTGGAATGAAATTTTTGAACTTAATGCTTACCCTATCTAGTTGAGGCTTCCTGACTTGGCCCTCAAGTTTTGGGAAGTTGGTGTTGCAAGGGATTGCCAAAGCCATTGAAGGTTTGTTGGTCATTGATCCAACGATTCTTACCAGGACGAGGATGATATCCGCTAGATTCTCTGTCAATTTTCCTTAGGGGAGAAATATTCCTTCTTCCATTCACCTCTATTCATCCCATGGGGCTGTGGAACAGATATTCAATATGATCAATCCCACGTGTTCTGTTTTAAGTGTAGATTTACAACATAAATCTTTTTCTTGCAAGGGTACAAGTTTTGATTGGAGTTTGAAATCATTTGCTTGTGCTAAGAACTATGTAGTTGCTTCTAACCCTGTTCCCATGTCTCCTAAGGGTGGCAATTAATAAAATCGTGAGTTGGACTTTGGCAATGTTGTATTAGTGGTGGATGGGGTAGGTGAGACTTCCTTTCCCACTACCCTAGGTCATTCTAAGGAGAAGTCAACGGATAAGTTGGAGCCTCTTCGTAAGTGTGATGCCCACTATAAATAACCTACTTGAGACCCAAGAACAACCTAGGATTAGTTAGGAAAATTATGGAATAATTTATTTTTTGTTTAAAAGAGTCTACAACTAGGTTACAAGGCAACAACTGTCACTAACAAGTTCCAAAACAATTCTAATTCACTAGAACATAATTTTCCTTTATTAACAATTATTAGAGGTCATAAGGTCAAGAATTTAGGGTTAGAAGGTACAATAAGGTTCAGAGGGTAATTCCTCACCATACCCACTCTCTAATAGGCTTAAAGGTTCAACTTGATTTTTCTAAAACTTAACACATTCAAAAATTTCCTAAATTATTTCCATTGGATAGGAAATTTCCTCACCTTTCCAATGATATAAAGAAGTCCTCCTAACTCCTCATATTTTTCATGTTATGGACCGACGGACCTTGGGGTAAAATTTTCCCCAAGAGCGGGCTGCAAGCCCCAGGGTGAAAATTTTCCTCAACACGGGTGGGTTGGCGGGCCATAGGAGACTTTTGGAAAGTTTCCCACATGGGGAGAAAAACTAACTTTGTGCCAGGGACACGTGGCACCTTTTAAGCCAACGTGGGTAAAACGAGGCGGAAGGTAGAAAAAGGTATCGCGCCCGAAGGCAAAAGTGATAAATACACCCGCGCCTCCACCGACGCATCGTGATTTCATGTGGAAACTTCTTATTGGTGTGGGTTTGCGGGGAAAAACTTGGAAAATTTTCCCAAAAAATTTCTGAAGCTCAAAGGGAAAGAAGTCATAAGAATCAACCAGCTTTTTGCAGAGAAAAATACACCGAATAATGATATTATAGATTCAAATGATTCGGGATGTCTTATTCACAGGTAGAGGTTACATATATAGAGTTTGATCTCCTTGATTCTAGGAGTCAACACTCATCCCACATATCTCTCCTAATCACTCAGCATCCCACAAATCTCTCCCAACTTATCTCATCCCTATAAGATCTCTCACACTCCTATCAACGTGAGTTGTTCTCACAACTTCACAATTATTCTAAACTATATTATTAATAATGTTACACAATATATAATATTATTCCTAACATTCACTCCCCTATTGTTAACATTATTATTTCCACACATACACTCCCCTAATGTGAACAATGTAGAAAAGAATAGTTACACTTTCTCTGCAGCTTGCACACCCCTGTTTGCTCATGATCTTGGTACACATATGGACCTCAGTCCAAGGTAAGAACCCCTGTTCATGAACCTCTGTTCATCAATACGAACCCCTGTTTGACAAAAATAGACCTCTGTCCTAGGTACGAGCCCCTGCTCATGAACCTCTGTTCATCCTCTTCAAGAAAAACATGATGCTACTTTTTCTTGTGCTTTTATCTTTCTACTATAACATATTTACATCAGGAGGTTATAAAAGGAAATACAATTCTGAACAGGAATGTGACATCTGTTCTTATTACAAACAATGAAACACACAACTAAAAATGCCACAAACTCATTATGCGGCCTCATCACTTGCGGGCTAGTAGAGGACGCTGGTTGTCCTCCTTCCTCCATTGCCTCCTGCCTCCATCAAATGTCCCTGCTAACTCAGCAAAAAGTATAGCCGAGGACGATACGCGTTCCCTATCATGATACAGGGCAGGGTCGAGGGGCGGAGCCCCCGAAGCCAAGAACAGTTTTCATTTGCATTTTTCCTTAAAAATAGAGTGTCGGATTACACCGAAAATGCACTCATTTGTCCTTTTTTTTAACAACTTTTCGACTCAATTTTGATGACAATAGAATGACAACAAACAGATACCCTAAAATCACCTATTTTGACATTTTTAATGACTCTCAAAGACACTAAAAATAACTCAAGACTTCAAAAATATCAAACCTATTGTATATCGACTAAATAAGTTAAAACTCACATCGACCTTATAAAGACTTAAACGAGACAAATGGGGAACGAAAATAAAATAATAACTCAAAAATTACTTTTTTTAAATAACAAATAGACAAAGGTAATGACATTAGACTTATCACTTTATTTTAGACTCTCACGAAAAAGAAAGACTATTTATAACTACGGACCACCACAAACTTACAATACCAATATTAAAACAAGACACAAAATGAAAGGATATGAATCTAAGATTTAATCAAACTAATGGCATGTGAATGGACATACGGTAGAGTTGGACATACAAGACTACATAACTGTCAATAGATTTGATCATTGCTGAAAGAATACCCGATCTATGAAGAATGGCGGTGAAACCGATGTCAGATCCAAAAATGACAGCAGATCCAAAACGGAAACACTTTCATGGGACTGCAAACAGACTGTGCATGGATAGAGAAATACGTGGAGACTTGGAGAAGACAATAGACTTGGAGAAAACGTGAAGCTTTATACCAAATAATTGTTTTATCAGGCGCTGAATTGCATGTAATTCCATGAATCTCCTGTGTAGACCAGATCCGCGGATGGGCTGTAAATGGAGATCAGTCCAATGTAAAATAATGCAGGAAGATGATCACTAGTAGCAGCTTCTGTATCTCAGACCCATCATCATATATCGGATTCGTAAGGTTCCTTAACACAAGCAAATAGATCTGGAGATCTATGACAGTCAAATCAGGCACCATAGAGACATCAACGAGCACAAGGAGATCTCAGCGCACAGGTATATAACAGATTCAATGCAAATTGAATCACGAACTGGCAGTACAATACGTTTTTCAATACACGGCCCTAGGGAACTGCACAGCTTGTTCAGTCAATGTACCACATTCAGATCTTGCAAACTCCACGTGCCTTTTCTAACCATAATCCAAATCAGAATTAACAAATTGAATTTTCAAAACTGAATCCTCATTCTCAGCAGATCCACTTGTAGATTCGAAAATATCTCCACTAGACACCAAAAGAACCGTAAATAATGTTAAAACCTCTTGAACATATTGAAAATATACTCCATAATTGTTACAGCAGGCCGTAAGGGAAAAAATCAACATAAAATCCCTTTCGTATTTTCCACATTTCTCCACATCTAGAATGTGGGTTCAGCTGAAATTTGGACAGTATTTTTCTCAAACATAACTCTATAAACCCATTAAAAATTAGAGAAACCCAGATCGTAATATAGAAATTACGACATGTTCTTTAGAGCAGTTCTAACAGATTCAAGCAATTGCAAAAAGTAGATGATAATCATAAAGCAAGGCAATATAAAAATCACATAGAACTACCATTCCTGCTCTGATACCAAATCATAGCAATCAACCAGTTTTGCACAGAGAAAATACACCGAATAATGATATTATAGATTCAAATGATTCGGGATATATTATTCACAGGTAGAGGTTACATATATAGAGTTTGATCTCCTTGATTCTAGGAGTCAACACTCATCCCACATATCTCTCTCATGATCACTCAGCATCCCACAAATCTCTCCCAACTTATCTCATCCCTATAAGATCTCTCACACTCCTATCAACGTGAGTTGTTCTCACAACTTCACAATTATTCTAAACTATATTATTAATAATGTTACACAATATATAATATTATTCCTAACAAGAAGGGGCCCTCTCCTCCCATGCAATGCCTCGTTGTGCCAGTGGCAGCCTCCTCGATTGGCTACAGTTGGCGAAGAAAATTTTGAAATTTTTTCCAAAATATTCCAAGAGCGCTAAGTTTAAAAGAGATCTCGCCCCTCCGCCGACACCTCACAAAGGTGCCGGTGGTAGCCTTTGCTTGGGTACGGGCTGGCAGGGTAGTGTGGAAAAATTGGAAATTTTTTTCCAAAGCTCCAATGGAAAAATTCGGGTCCACGAGCCTTCTAGGGAAATTTTTTACAATTTTGTTTTTACGCTAAGTGAAGAAAAATTTGAAGGCCATAACTTTTTAAAGAGAGCTTGGTTTTGGCAAATGATAACTTTCTCGGAAAGCTCTCAAGGATTTATAAATTTTTGTTCAATTTTTCTTGTTCCTCTCTAATCATGTCAAATAGATATGGATAATTATTCTTAGGTGGATTTAGGTTGATTTTGTGAGGTAGGTCTATTTGATAGAATTGCAATTCGAAAGTTTACAATTTTGACAAGAAACGACACTGAAAGCTTTGAACTTGGTTTTGCCAGGTTTTGAAAGATTTCTTTTAAGTATTTTTGTCTACTTGGATTCGTTTAGGGAAACATACTTCATTTTAATCGTTTAATCTATTATTTCATTGTTGCAGGTTTGAATTGTGCATTTTAGGTAAAGTAATTGTCATTTTGAAAATATGTAGCAGTTGATCAAATTTAAAAAAGTTTAATTGCCATTTTCTTCTTCCAAGTATTATAATGTGCTCCAATTAAAATATAATAGATTTAGTTGATTCAATTCTGACCTTTCAAAAAGAAAAACAAAATACAATTCTGATTTTTAACTTTACACATTTCAAAAAGATAGAGTTCTAAATTTTCCTTCATACACATTTACTTACTTTCAAACAAATATTTAAATTAACATTTAGATGTTCAATCTTAAAAAAATAATTCAAATTGAGAAGGTAATGCAACCCTTTATTGACTCCAAAAAACAACTTTACAACCGTTCTTTCATTCTTCAAGTTCATCATACATAATACAATTCTTTCACATTCTTTCAAAGACTGAACACGAGTTTATTTCTTTTACATTTCACTTCAAAACTTTCATAAACAATACCACATCTTTCTATTAAAAAACATTTACAAGTTCTTCCACTACAAGTGGGAAAGGTTACAATAAACTATATCTCAGCAAGGGACTGTCAAACTACCTTTTTCTCAGCTCCCGAACACCAAGTGCATATATCTTATTCTCCCACATTGTAATCACAAAAAGAGTAGGGAAAAGGCAACGCTCTCACCCAACCAAGACATCCAATGAATAGGATAATCCATTCTTCTTCATTGGCCCCCGAGCCCCAACCACAATGCAATAAAAGATGTGATCCAACTCATGGCAATAATAGGCTTCCACAAAACACGTAAGAAACACTTTCACAATAAAACACACTTCCAAAAACTAAATGTATTTTACAACTACATTGAAACATGAAAACAATACTAAGGCTTCATTAAGCAAGCCAAAGGATCAAGAAACTATGGGTTATTCTTCTTATGCATCCCAAAAGGGGAAATGGGTATCACCACCTGAATTACAAACCACCAAAATATAGTATATCACAGCCCTGACATTCCTTATGCCTCCCCAAAGTACCCCTTATTCCTCACATTTCCTTATGCCTCCCCAACCTCTTATGGCACCCCATAACAAGTAAAGAAATGCAAACTATTTATTTGCAAGGTGGAACCCAAATCCCAACTCCCTCCACACTTATACCTCCCTAAAACACACTTGTGCCTCCCACAAATTAAACCCCATAGTCTTCTCCTACACCATTCCTAGGCCATCTACCCAACAACCCACAACATACCAAAACATTCATACATTAACATTTACATTCATACAAGAAGAGCATTTCAAGAGCCAAGTTCCTACCTCTCCATGATGGAGTTTCCCAAGTTCCAAACAACAGTTGTTTCCAAGAAAACAATCCAAAATACACCAAGCACAAGTATTCCACAATCTTATAACTACTTCAAAAGAAATATCTCCCAAGAACAACAAAATAATTCACCCAAGAAGCAAGTCTCCAAAGTGAAGCAACCCCAAATAAGGAAAGCAAATCGAATTTTATAGAAGAGGGAAGGGAAGAGGATGAGGTGGATCCATGTAGGATGCTACATCACACATCCTCAACCCCAACACAAGGTCAACTTCATTCTCCAATGCATAATAAATAGGTGGGTGAATAATATGACAGTTTACTTACATACTCTAAAACAAACCCACACCCCAAAGGACTGAAATTACAACATGTAAGAAAAGTGGAATTAAAACCTACAAATTACCTTCTCAAAAAGCATTATAAAAATCAAATTTTAACTCTCTAATCATAGGTATGGTTGGTAAATAAATTTAAGAGGTTTGAAACAAGTTTAACTTGTCCCACAAGCCTCCAAAATCAGCTGCCAAGGACAATTTCGAATTTCCAAGAAAATGGAGTGTTTGACACTCAAAAGCCAATTAACACATCACTTACATATCTCTTACACATACTTATATCACTTTAAATCATGGCCAACAAATCTCATTAATTACCTTCTTATGACATATTTGATGTATTTATTTTAACAATATGACTACTTACAAAATTTACACACCATTTAATAATTAATGAAAGGGGTAAAAGCATCACAAAATAAACACATGCAACATAAAACAAAAGGGTCAAATAAAAAATACAAATAACCCCTTGGTCACATTTAAATGTGGTTCCCCTTGATGGGTACCCCTAATAAAGTAAGCACACACAAACAAAATAAGTTGCCATGGTGACCTTGTTTAATTCATCTAGAATTCCAATGTGGTTGGTCTCCAATCCCCCAATGTTTGTTGTGATATTTTAACCTGCAAAACATAAATACCTCCTTCAGCCTCATGGCCATATCAAAACATCTAAAATAATATAAATATAATTCCCAAAATCATCTAGATATATGAATCACAACAACATCAAAGCAATTTAATAATATCATTTACACTATTATCAACAACTATACCATCATCCAATAATTTCCATTGCAAGGTCTACTCACAATATGTAAATATCACATGTCCGAACAACAGCCATAACATAACCATGTCAAACAATATATCATTATCGTATACAAAATGCCTCTAATAATCATCACGCATCATAACTCTGAATCAAGTAAACAATAATCCATGATCTAACATCTATCATCATACTATAATAAAGTCCTTAGTAAAGTCCATAATATAATCAGCAGTATCATGATTAGTATTAAAAGGTGTCAAAGGGAAGTGGTCAAGACGTCCCCCTCCCCTTAAACTTGACTTACTCTTTGAAGTCACTGAAAAAAATGTGGAAACTAAACTCGTAGCAAAGTAGCATCCTCCCATGTAGTCAGCCTCACCATATATTTCTCACTTTGCTCCCAAACTTGATCAACCTCTCTACCTCGAATGCCCAGGGTCCTACAATCTATGATGCGAATGGGCTCCACCATCACTTGCCCCCGATCCCGCACTGTAATGATGTCCTATCTAACACATGAGAAAGCTCTATAACATGAAACACATCATGTACGCAAGACAAGCTTGGTGGCAATGCTAGACACTAGGCCAAAGGGCGATACGCTCTAAGATCTCAAAAGGACCCACAAATCTAGAAGCTAACTTAGAAACTTTTTCATAATGAATAGGGCTCTTGTGTGGCTTGACACAAAGGGACACCTTCATGCCCACATCAAAACTACGGTCAATCCTATGCTGATCTGCATACTTCTTATGCCTGTCATGTACCTCCTGTAATCTCTGTTTGATCAAAATCACCTGCTGCTCCATGTCCTATAACAGAGCTGGTCCAAGAAACCCCGTCCTCTAACTTGTCCCAACAAAGAGGTGTATTGCACTCTCTACCATACAAATCCTAAAAAGGAGCCATGCCTATAGAACTCTGAAAACTATTATTGTAGGTAAACTCCACCAAGTATAGGTACTCCTCCCATCTTGACTGCTAATCCATCACATACATCCTAAGAATGTCCTCTAAAATTTAATTCACTCATTCACCTGGTCCATCTTTCTCGTGGTGATATGTTGTGTTGAAGTTGATTCTCATCCCAAGGACGTGTTGCATGGTAGTCCAGAAATGAGAAGTATACAAAGGGTCATGGTCGCTAATGATCTTCCACGGAATCCCGTGTAACCTAAAAATCTCATCCAAATATACCCGTGCCACTGCACTAGCTATATAAGTGGTCTTCACCGGAGAAAAGTGAGCCACTTTTGTCAATTTATCAACCGTGACCATGATGGTGTCGTGGTGATATCTCGACATTGGTAGCCCAATAATTAAGTCCATGGAAATGGTGTCCCGCTTCCATTCCAAAGATATAGCATGAGGAAAGAGAAGGCCATGTGGATGCCGATGCTCAGCCTTCACTTTCGGCACTCTAAACAAGCAGGTGACACAAACTAAGCCACGTCTCTCGTGAAGTCCTCTCCAAAGTGATACAACTATCTCAAAGTAGCATGCATCTTCTTCACCCCAGGATGGGCTAAATAGGGTGCATGATGTGCCTCTGCCAAGATGTCTTACCTCAAACCTCCCTCTCTAGGAACATAAATCCAACCTCTGTGCTTGAGAAGACCATCTTCCTCTAGTGAAAAACCATCAAAATTCCCCGAGGGGTATCTAAGACTTGATCTCTGCTCGAACTGCAATCTAGAAGTTGTCAAGAGGAAGCTACTAAAGGATCCTACTTCATAAATCTATGCTCACTGAAGTAGCCATAAGCACATGTCTCCATCTACTGAGAGCATCTACCAAAACATTCTCCTTCCCCATCACATGCTCTATCTCCATATCATACTCACAAAGCAACTCCATCCAATGCCACTGACGAGCATTGAGATTGGGCTGTGTGAAGAGGTGACGAAGACTCAAGTGATCTGTCTTGATTGTGAATCTCTGACCAAGCAGAAAGTGCCTCCATCAAACTAAAGTGTGTACAACTGCCGCAAGCTCAAGATCATGAGTCAAATAATTAAGCTCATAATATTTTAGTTTGCAAGACTTAAAATCCACTACTCTACCCTCCTGCATTAACACACCACCAAGCCCTACTAAAGAAGCATCCGTTCAAAATGAAAAACTCACCCAAAGGATCCGCACTTTGTGAGAATAGGTGTTGTAGTGATACATTCCTTTAGTGTATCAAGGCATGCTCATACCTGTCCAAGTAATCAAACTTCATCCCTTTCCTCTGAAGGGAAGTGATGGGGTATGCAATCCGAGAAAAGTCCCGAACAAATATCCATTAGTAGTGTGCTTTTCCCATGGAGCTATGCACCTCGACACAAGTGGGTGTTGGCCAATCCAATATATCTCTAATCTTGGAATGATCGATAGTGATACCTTCCCAGAAATGGTATGACCCAAATACCGCACCTTCATATGAAAGAATGCACACTTCTCCAAGTTCCCATAAAGCTGCTACTCCAAAAGACACTCAAGAACTTGGTGAAGTGGCCCTCATGCTCCTCATGCATATGTGATTAAATCAAAATGACATCAATGATTATGAGCATGAAACGATCTAAGAAGGTTCTGAATACCCCATTCATCAAACTCATAAACATTGTGGGGGCATTAGTCAAGCCAAAGGGTACCACTATGAACTCATAGTGTCCATATCTCATACGAAAGGTGGTCTTATGAATGTCCACCTACGAAATCCTCAGCTGATGATAGCTTGAATTAAGGTCTATCTTAGAGAAAGTTGTGTCTCTCTTCATCTGATCAAAAAAATCATCAATTTGTGGAAGGGGATAACGATTCTTGATCATTACCTTATTTAGCTAATGGTAATCAATACACAACCGCAAGGATCCATCCTTCTTCTTGACAAAGATTACCAGTGCACCCCAAGGGGATACACTAGGATAAGTTAGGCCCTTCTCCGGATGGCCCTCAAGATACAACTTAAGCTCATAGAGCTTTGGGGTAGTCATCCTATAAGGTTTTGGTGAGATAGGCTCTGCTCCCTAACCAGATCTATAAGAAAATCAATCTCACGTGGGGATGGTAACACCGGTAGCTCCCGTGAAAAGACATGTAAAATCTCTCAAAATGGGATGATAATCTAGTGATGGTCCACTAGAACCATCCTCGATCTCATCACCGACCGACACGACATACATTTGATAACCCCGTTGCACACACCACTTAAGCTACACAACAAAGATTGTGCAAATAGAAATTGGTCCCTTGACCTGGAAATCACTAACTCAAGTCCCAAAACATCTACACAAGATATGATATTATGGTAACAATCCATCCTTTCCTCGTCTGCATACAACCAATCCATACCGAAGATGACTCCATAAGAGCCCAAAGGAAGGATACAGAGATATGAGGTAGTGGTGAAAGGTCCCAAATCCACCACACACTCCTTAACTAAGGATTCTACAGAGATATTGGCTCCAAAATCCATCTCAACATCCCAATTATGACCCTGCCTAACTACCACTAGCTTGCATCGCTTTACAAAAGATGGTGCAATAAAAGAATCCGAACAACCAAATCAAACAAAATGGAGGTAGGAATACCACTAATGCTACCTGTGGTCTCAATAACTATACTTTAGGGCTCTTCCTGGTGGTTCTTGACCACTACATACATCCTACGATTACACCCCATATCACCAACAATAGGCTCTAAGATTTATGTCTTACCTTTGTTATTAGGGTTATGTGGGTAGTCTCTTAAAAATGTCTAGTAACACCACAACCAAAACAACCGCCTGATCCTCTCCCCTATGTAGTAGGTCCGACCGGTACTTTGGAGGTATGTGGTGTGGATCCTGATGATCCGGCTATGGTATGCTGAGGTATTTATTAGCGAGCTCCTGCTGAGTGATCTCTCTGGGCACCTTGTGTCCTAATGGGACCCCTAGGAAGAGGCCCCATGCTCCGACCTCTCTGTGCATCAAATGTCTATGGAGGTCTATAAGGTGGGCAAGACTGCTACTTTTGTGGTCTAAAAGATGACTTGTGTTGAAACCCTGTCCATCTTAAGGGAGAGGGACTCGACCCCTTCAATCTGTTGTCCTACATCTATTGTATGTGGCTCTAGACTCAGTCTCTAACCTGTTGGGTCTTTCCCGAGTCTCCTCTGCTATATAGGCCTTCTTGATGGCCTTAGCTAATGTCTTTGGACAATGGATCTGCACTGCACTCCAATGTCTAGGTTCGTGCCCTGGATGAACCCGTGGATCTGCACACCGCTCATCCTACATGTAATCAACATACTAAAGTAGATCCAGATATATCTACTCTCATACTCAAACACTATAATATATTCCTATCAGAGGTCATGGAACTCATTTATCCACTACTCTATGAACCTTCGTGAAAAATATCTAGTCCTGAAACGCTCCTCAAAGAGCTCCTAGGTAACTATCTCAGAATCAACATGGAGCTTCTGCTCCTCGATCCGCTTCCGGACACCAGCGCCATCCCTCGGTAGATGGATTGCAACACAAAATTTTGTGTTACTAGAACAAGGACAGAGCTCGAAGCATGAGCTCAAGCTCATAAACTAGGCCTCTTCGTGAAATCCACCTATGTCACTAGAATAATATGATGGTTGAAGCTTCAGGATCTCCCTGATGTGATATGCAGTTGTGGTTTGATGGCCTCTAGGTGTCTCTATATGCTCATCCCTAAGCCTAGGGCTCCGAGACCTCTCTCTATGTCTAAAAAGTCAGTCACCTTGTTCCCTCCGTGTGGTGACTCCACTTTGGATGACTCGCATGGGAATTCTCTCCTCCATGCTCCTCGCTGGGGTCAAGGAGATACATGACCCTCAATGGAAGGGACTCTATCATGTCTAGTTGCATGTCCTCCTACTAATCCTCCACGTAGAGCAGCATTAACATCCTAAAGAGTCTACAAAATCTAGGGTAGGATGGTTGCTACAACATGATCTGGTGGTGGTATGTCTAGGTCTATGTGAAAAGGCTCCTCATCTTGTCTGCACCTCCTGTATAGAGCAAGATGAGAGTTAGTTCCTTATTCTAGGTTTTACTTAGTTTCCATGTTTACTAAAATATGTAATTTCTAAACTAAATTGTTTTCTAAATTTAAAAGTGTGTTAGATTTTAGGTTCATGTCTCATATTTTAGGTTCATGTGTCAAGTTTTCTAGTGCACCCAATGGCCCAAGATTTTGAACCACTTATATGATACCAAGTGTGATGCCCACTAAAAACAACCCACTTGAGACCCAAGAACAACCTAGGATTAGTTAGGAAAATTATGGAATAATTTTTTTTTTTGTTTAAAAGAGTCTACAACCAAGTTACAAGGCAAAAACTGTCACTAACAAGTTCCAGAACAATACTAATTCAATATAACATGATTTTCCTTTATTAACAATTATTAGAGGTCATAAGGTCTAGAATTTAGGGTTAGAAGGTACAATAAGGCTCAAAGGGTAATTCCTCACCATACCCACTCTCTATCAGGATTAAAGGTTCAACTTGATTTTTCTAAAACTTAACTCATTAAAATATTTCCTAAATTATTCCCATTGGATAGGAAATTTTTTGACCTTTCCAATGATATAAATAAGTCCTCCTAACTCATATTTTTCAAGCTACGGGCCGGTGGGCCTTGGGGTGAAAATTTTCCCCAAGAGCGGGCCTGCAGGCCCAGGAGTGAAAATTTTCCTCAAGGCAGGTTGGCGGGCCGCGGGGATAATTTTGGAAAGTTTCCCACGTGCGAAAAAAAACTAACTTTGCACCCGCACCCCCGACGAGTACGCCAAAGTGAAGAAAAATTTTCCAATTTTTTTGACCCCTGATTGAAGAAAATCAAAATACAATTCTAATTTTCAACTTTACACATTTCAAAAGATAGAGTTCTACATTTTCCTTCATACGCATTTACTTCTTTCAAATAGATATTTCAATTCACATTTAGATGTTCAATCTTAAAAAAACAATGCAAATTGAGAATGTAATGCAATCTGTATTAAATCCAAATAATAACTTTATAACCTTTCTTTCATTCTTCAAGTTCATCATACAGAATACAATTCTTTCACATTCTTTCAAATACCAAACACAGAGTTTATTTATTTTGTATTTCATTTCAAAAATTTCATAAACAATACCAAATCTTTCTATTACAAAACATTTACAAGTTCCTCCATTGTAAGTGGAAAAGGTTACAATAAAATTTATCTCAGCAAGGGACTGTCAAACTATCTTTTTCTCAGCTCTAGAACAACAAGTGCATATATCTCATTCTCCCACGTTGTAATCACAACAAGAGTAGGGGAAAGGAAATGATCTCCACCCAACCAAGACATCCAATGAAGAGGAGAATCCATTCTTCTTCATTGGCCCTTGAGCCCCAACCACAATGCAATAAAATATGTGATCTAACTCATGACAACAATAGGCTTCCACAAAACACGCAAGCAACACTTTAACAATAAAACACAGTTCCAAAAACTGAATTTAGTTTACAACTACATTAAAACATGACAAACAATACTTAGGATTCACCAAGGAAGCCAAAGGAGCAAGAAACTATGGGGGATGCCTCTTATGCCTCCCAAAATGGGAAATGGGTATCACCACCTAAATTACAAACCGCGAAAATATAGTATATCATAGCCCTAACATTCCTTATGCCTCCCCAAAGTACCCCTTATTCCTCACATTTCCTTATGTCTCCCCAACCTCTTATGGCACCCCATAATGAGTAAAGAAATGCAAGCTATTTCTTTGCAAGGTGGAACCCAAATCCCAACTCCCTCCACACTTATACCTCCCTAAAACACACTTGTGCCTCCCATAAATTAAACCCATAGTCTTCTTCTACACCATTCCTAGGCCATTTACCCAACAACCCATAACATACGAAAACATTCATACATTAACATTTACATTTAGACAAGAAGAGAATTTCAAGAGCCAAGTTCTTACCTCTCCATGATGGTGTTTCCCAATTTTCAAACAGAAGTTGTTTCTAAGCAAAAAATCCAAAAATCAACCAAGAACAGGTATTCCACAATGTTTTAACTACTCCAAAAGAAAAAGCTCCCAAGAACAACAAAAGAATTTTCCCAAGAAGCAAGTCTCCAAAGTGAAGCAACCCCAAATAAAGAAAAAAATCAAATTGTAAAGAAGAGGGAAGGGAATAGGATGAGGTGGATCCATGTAGGATGCCATATCGCACATCCTCAACCCCAACACAAGGTCAACTTCATTCTCCAATGCAAAATAAAAAGGTAGGTGAATAATATGACAGTTTACTTACATACTCCAAAACAAACCCACACCTAAAGGACTGAAATTACAACATGTAAGAAATGTGCAATTAAAACCTACAAATTTCCTTCTCAAAAAGCATTATAAAATTCAAGTTTCAACTCTCCAACCAAAGGTATGGTTGGTAAATAAAATTAACAGGTATGGGACAATTTTAACTTTTTCCACAAGCCTCCAAAATCAGCCTCCAAGGACAATTTCGAATTTCCAAGAAGGTGGAGTGTTTCACACTCAAGTCAATTCACACATCACTTACATATATCTTACACATACTTATATCAATTTAAATCATGGCCAAAAACACTCATTAATTGCCTTCTTATGACATATTTGATTTATTTATTTTAACAATATGATTACTCACAAAATTTACACACCATTTAATAATTAATGAAAGGGGTAAAAGCATCACAAAATAAACACATGCAACATAAAACAAAAGGGTCAAATAAATAAATACACATAACCCCTTGGTCACATTTAAAGGTGGTTCCAAACCCATGGGTACCCCTAACAAAACAAGTTTCCATGTTGACCTTGTTGAATTCATCTAGAATTCCAATGTGGTTGGTCTCCAATCCCCCGATGTTTGTTGTGATATTTTAAACTACAAAAATAAATACTTCTTTTTGCGTTATGGCCATATCATAGCATCTAAAATAATATAAATATAATTCCTGAAATCATCTAGATATATGAATCATAACAACATCAAAGTAATCTAACAATATCATTTATAGATTTATCAACAACTATATCATCATCCAATAATTGTCATTTCTAGGTCTACTCACAATATCTAAATATCACATATATAAAAACATCCATAACATAACCATGTCAAACAATATATCATCATCAATATCCAAAATGCCTCTAATAATAATCATGCATCATAACTAAATCAGGTCAACAATAATCCATTATCTAACATCTATCATCATACTATAATAAAGTCCATAATCAAGTCCATAATATAATCAGCAATATCATGATTAGTATCAAAAGGTATCAAAGAGAAGTTGGAACTACATTGAGCCTCAGATTTGGAAGGTAGTAGTGAGGAGGATTAGTCTCCTTAAAGAACAAAAGATGAGGACAGGGGGAAAGTTATGCGTCGAGAGGTTTCTTGAATCTCCTATTGATTTGGTCCTTGATTCGACTAAGATTCTCCATGAAAGAGATATCTCGTATGAGGAGGAGTGATGGGTGTATTATGAAAGGAATTATAGACCGATGAAGTCTCATAACAAATATGATAACACCAAACCTATTGTTTCAAATTTGGCTATGACAGATACCTCATTGGGAAGTTGGAGGTGGTTCTAGAGTTTAAAAAGGAGGTTGATTTAAATCCCCAAAAGTCTAAGGTTGTTTTCAATCCAGATTCCCTCAAGGTTTTGGATTTCTTGGAGGTAGTTAAATACAAATCTTACATCAAGGAGAATTTTGGGTGCGTTCACGATCAAGAAGAGGGGTGGCACATGGTGCTACCCAAAAGGGTTAAGCATGACTATTTATGGACTAGTTTCCATCTTGGAGGGTTTGTCTCTTCCTCGTTTATCTTTTATAGGCCTGGTCCTTTATCGCGTTAAGTTTGTTTAACTCTTTTTTGGTCTGTTCGTCCTTTATGTCTATTGTTGGGGGTTCTCACGTTGTATCTTTCATTGTTAGGACCACAGGGAGCCTTAATCCCATTTTTTTGTTGTATCGATAAAAAAACTTGAACAATAAACGTGGTCCACATATTGACATCATGTGCCTTCGTATTCGAGATATTCTCTCAACCTATAAAATTATCGTTTCCTTCCTTCTTTAAGAAACAAAATTAATTCATGTTTCCTAATGTAATTCTCAAAAAAACACATTTCCCATTCATTTATTTTATTATTTATATTCTTAATGAGATTATTGTTAATTATTTTAATATTGTGAAGACATCAAGTAAAAAAATGCAATAGTAGTGATGGATTTGACTCATTTTTATTATCCACTATTTATTGTCTTTTAAACTCAACATTTTATTTCAAATATTTATATTCATTCATACTCTTTATCAAAGAAACATAAATAGTATCTTGTAATGCCCACGATTTTGGAACACAAATACAACAATAAAAAAATGGAATAATTTTATATTTTTACTTACATTGCTTGATACATGACAACACAAGGGATTGCTTAGGACAATGCATACTCATGAGACATTTGCACAAATGTTATCCCACATAGGTAACATGAAACACACATGAAACACATCAAGGCACATTTCCCAAATGACAAGGCACAACACGATAATTCCACTACAGTATAAACTCTCGTATATGCACCATCCCTAACACAACACTTTCTTGGTTCATACATTTATTACAGTCATATTTTTTATTGACCTTACTTATTTGACAATCACTTTTCATGGAGTCCTTCATTCTTCTTTATCTAGGCTACATTATTTTTATCTTACTTAACTTTTTTAGTGCCCGATCCTCTTCAAAATTTATATGATTACGATTTTGCTTATTGTGGATTAGAGTTTTGGGAATTTCATTACTGAGTTTAGATATTAACAGATGGAAATTTTTATTTTGATTATTTAATTTATAGGTAGTAAGGATGTTAGACTTATGACATGATTTACAGGGATGGATTATATGCATATTTGGATATATCAAATTGTTGATTTTGAGATTATAATGGACTAATGCATTTATTTTGATAATTATATGATGTTAGATGATGTATTTGATGTCATGATCTTATTGCTAGTTGATAAAGTAATGAAAATCTAAATAATTGGAATTGTGAATGATGGAAAATCACTTGTCTTGGTTTAAGTTACAATAATTGATTATATGTATATGCATGTATTTTTATTATTTCGATGTTGTTAATATGGTCATGATGCCAGAAAGGTATTGTCTTGACTTTTGCAATATTTCACAACATAATAAACCAAAGGGTGGATAAGAGACCAACAAAGTGAGAAAATATGGAGTATTGGTAACAAGTCACCATGGAAACACGTGTATTCGTATGTTGTCTGTTTTTGTAGTTTTTAGGAGGTCCCCATTGGTTGGTGACCTTAGAAGTGACATTGGAAATTTTTGTAGCTTTGTCTTGTTGATTTTATTTAATTGTGAGTTATTGTATTTTTATTTGCATGTGGAGTCACTTTTATTAATTGTGTTTTACACCCCTCTTAAGTTAATTTGAAAGTGTTTATCTAGTGCTAATTAGGACTTGACAAAATGGGGGAAATAAATGTGAGTTGGTAGTCTTAATGTGTGTTTGCGTGGAATGAATTTAATGTTTTTTTAGAGTAGTGTGTACTAAATCTCCCTTGTGAAATTCGGATTTTTACCTTCTAGGCTATTTTGGGGACTTGTGGGACAAGCTAAGCTTGTCCCACACCTTTAAAGTCACCCATCCACCTAGCCTATGATGTGAGGGACTTATTTTAGGTCCTATTTTGTGTTTTAATGAAGGAAAAGGGAAATTAATTGCACTTTTCTTACATGGGTAATTAATTTTTTCCTTAACGGGTGTGGGTGGAGTTGGCTATGTAAGAGGGTTGTCATTTCCCCAACCACCAATTTATTATGCTTTGGGGTATGGGTTAGAACTTGGTGATGTGGGATGGAGAAGAAATGATTTGGCATCCTACTTGGATCCACATCATCTCCCTCTCCCTCTTTTCTATTTATTGGAATTTTTGTGAAGTTCTTGGGGTTACTTGCTTGGTTTTGGGCTCTCTCATTTTGGACGGCCTACTTTTTGGAGTGTTTTGGAGTTTAACATTACTTATGATTTCTTGAGCTTGGAGGATTTTGAGATGTGCTTGTGGAGTGGATTCTTGTTATGGTAAGGTAGGGTCTTCACCCTTTTGTTTTCTTCTTTTACTTAAGTGTTTATGTGTTAAATGAATGTGCATTGCATGATGTGTTGTGTAGTGAATTGTCTTTAGGATATGAATGAGAAATTGAAATGGGGATGAACTTTATTCGGAGGCATAAGAAATTCTCTTGGGTTTTTATGAGGAGTAGGTTAGGTTCCCCGTCTTGTTCTTATATTGTTATTTTTTTCATTGTGAGAGATATAAGAGAGAGGAGATACAAGAGTGAGGTAGGCATAAGAGGTATTTTTACTCGTAGGGATGCATAAGATATTTTTGAGTTGATTTTGTTTTACAAGTTTTGAGGTGGGCATCCAATCCCTTGGGAGGCATAAGGGTATCCTGATATTCTGTTCTCTACTTGGCTTCTTTTAGAGCAATTGTTTATGGAATTTTTTGTTTAAGAATGAATATATATATATATATATATATATATATATATATATATATATATGTGAATGTTGTTTGCAAGTAAATGTGGAAGCCTTGTATTTTTTTGCCATGGTTCTCAAATATGTCATATTGACTCATTGTTGGGGCTCGGGGCCAATGATGAAGTAGGCTTCACTTCCTCATTAGAGTAATGACTGGTGGAAAGTTTTCCAACTCCTGCATGTTTGGTTGTGTGTTTGATCTTAGAAGAACATGGAGTTTAGATGATGAAGGCTTCTTGTGCATTTGGAGAAAAGATTAATGGACTTTGTTGTTATATTTTATCATGTTGTCTCCATCGTATATGGAGGGCTTGTAAACTTGTATTTCTTTAAAGTGAATTATTTGGTTGTTTTATTATCAAAATGTTATCTTAGTCGATATTGTAAATGAAATAATTTTTAAAAAAATCATCTCATTATTTTTTGGAATTAGGGACTATAAGATTGCTAGATTGAATTAAGTTCATTGAAATGTGATTGAAGAGGAAACAACCTTGTTCTAAATTTAGTTGATTTATTGTCTTTAATAGGTGTGTTTTTCTTATTTTAAAACTATGGGGAAATCTTGTTATAAATTACTTGTGCGAATGGTTGCAAACTTATATTTTGTAAAAGAAAGAAATATTTATATCTATTGTATTACTTGAAAGGCATAAGATGGCAAGTTAAACTCTGTTTGTTCATCTTTTGTATTGTTAAAAGAAATTTCAGAAATTTCCAAAGGTCTCTCATTTTTACATTTATATGTGTAGATGGAAAAGACTTTAAATTTTATTTGACATTTACCTTGTCAATAAAATAGATTGATCCCTAAGTTTAGTTGAGTAAAGAAATAGCATGATTACCATTTTGACCATAGCCTTATTGGATTAAATAAGTGTAGTTTTAAGTTATTATAAATTTATTTACAAACCCAATATTTAATAAGGTAACAATAAGTGGAATTTGGATTGATTTAAACATCTTATAAAATATTATCAAATTGTAAAAGAAATTATACGTAAAATATTAAGCTTAGTTAATACTATTAATAATATGAATATTATTACTTATTTATAATAGTATTAATATTAAAATATTATTAATATTGATTTTTATAAAATAATATTGATATATCTCACACACACACACACACACACACACACACACACACACACACACACACACACACACACACACACACACACACACACACACACACGAGATATATATTTATATTAAAACAAGTATTAACTAAACAAGTAGGTTTTAGGAGGGAATGGTGGGGTGGGGAGGTTATTGACCCCACCCCCACCCCCACCCCATATACTATGGGATGGGAGTGGGGTCGGTGACATCCCCCAATATCTATTAAACCCCAAACTATTATTCTCTGTGCCATTTTTTAATTGGTCACCGTGTGGCATACTACTGGTAATAAAAAAATCACAATCGATCCCTTCCAAAGTGGCCATAGAAAACTGAACTAAATAAGAATAAATATTATATATATATATATATATATATATATATATGTATATATATATATATATGTATGTATGTATGTATGTATGTGTGTATGTATCCCTTTAACCCAAGTTTATATATACACTTTTATTCCTATTTCTATATAATAGGGTAAATACCCATATCCGCATTTGGGAAAATAAAAAATAATAAGATGAACAAGAAAATAAATACATGAAAATCCTAGGTGAGGGTGTAATTAGAACTAGAAAAGAAAAGGGGAAGAATGTGCATCCTTCCATGAGCTTGAGCTTTCCTGTCATGGCTTCCACCTCATTCCTCCACCAATCTGCAAAATAGAAAAAGAGAAACAATTAGTCAAAATAAAAGAGAAAAGAAATATTCGTAAGTATTCTTAGGGTTAGTTAGATACCTAAATCTAAGAGCCCCAATTGAATCCATCTAATGGATGAGATTCATCCCTACAAAACGTAGGTGGGAAGTGGGTGAGAGAGATTTCAATTTAAAATACATGGGTAAGATTTTATTGGAACCACTTAAGTGGTGTAGGGGTGACTTCTTTTACCTTTATAACCCAAATATTTTATCGAGAATCTTAATTAATGTAAACATTGATAGTAAAACTTTATTAATTAAATGACAAGAACACAATACCCTTGATATTAATTTGAGCAAGTTTAATTAAGGATGAATTAAACTGTAATAAAACAAATGGTAGGGGAGCCTAAGTCTTGCTTTGGACTATCTAATTTATTAAATGGTATTGAGATATTTTATCTTTTTATTTAAAGGGGATCTAAGGGAAAGTAATAATATTAATTTAATGTAATTGTAAAAAGAGAAAGTGTGACCGTATTTTTTTTAACCAAGTGTTGCAAGTATCGATTCATGGGTTCAAATCTTGGACCCTTAGGCACACTTCAAAACATGAAACATGAACATTCAACCTAGTGCAACTCTAAACCTAGAAAGAAACATTGTATGATATTTACATAATAAAGAAAACTTAGAAAACTGATATAAAACCTAGAATGGGTAACTAACACTCACTTTGGTCTCATGCGAGGCGCGGACCGGACGAGGGGTTATGCACGTAGACCTAGACTTGCCACCTCTAGATCAGGCTATAGCGACCATTTTACCTCAAATATTAAAGATGCTACAGGATGTAAATGGAACTATAAGTAAAGGATCCTTAAGAGGACAACCTACTAGACATGATAGAGGGCCATGAGTAGAGGCTTGTGCATCTCCTTGACATAGTGATGAACATAGGGCAGAGAACTCATGCATGGAGTCAGTTAGAGTGGAGTCACCTTAGAGGGGACATGGAGATAGAATTTTAGGATATAGAGATAGATCTCGGAGCCCTCGGCCGAGGAGGAGAAGGAAAAGAGACCTAGGTGTTGACAGGTCATCGCGGTTGATCATATCGGGGAGATCGTGAATCTATGCTCATATCATTAATATGATGATATAAGTGGTTTTCAAATAGAGGATTGGTAGTGAGCTTGAGTGGGTGTTTAAAATTTTTCCATGTACTAGTAACAAGAAAGATCATGTCACAATTCTTCTTCGAGGGATAGAGTAGGTGTATTTTGGAGGACCGGGGGAGTAGAAGCTCCACATAGACTTGGAGATAGTTATCGGGAAGATCTTTGGGGAGTGGATACTTATGTAGGAGGTTTATCCAATAGAGGATATATGAGTTCCATGACCTACATTAGATAACCATGATAGTAGTAGAGTACAAGAGTTGATTTGGACTTACTTCAGTATGTTGACTATATGCGGGATGAGCAACTCAAGATTCACAGGTTCATTAGGGGCTTGAATTTGGATTTGGGAGGGATGATATGTATTCATTACTCGGAGTCCTTAGAAGAGGCTGTATAGAAAGCCTACATTATAGAAAATACTAGGGGGAAGACTAAGCAAGCCAGGGATAGAATGCATATCCGAATCAAGCAGATGTAGGATAACATGTCAAGGGGGTCAGCTCCTCCTCTTCATGACAGACAGGATTTTGTACAATCTTCATTCGAGGCCACCACAAAAGCCACCTCAGGTAGTATCACAATCGTCCACCGTTTAGACCTTCACGAGAGATTCGGCTCGGAGGGGACAGAGTATGGGGCCTCCACCTAGGGGTCCCATTAGGAAGCGAGTTGCACCAAGGGCTCGATCGAAGGATCTTTTTAGGAGTGACCTTAGCAGTCCATAGCTCGATCATTAGGATCCATGGCACAAACCACTAGGGTACACGATGGAGGCACATCTCATTGGAGAGGACTAAGAAGTTGTTATTGATGTGGTCCTCTTAGACATCATTGGAGAGTGTTCCCATAGAACCCTAGTAACAAAGGTAATGCACTCATTTCAGAGCCTACTTGGGCAATATGGGATGTAGCCATCGATCTATGAAATGGTCGAGAACCACTAGGTGAGCATCAGTGGTACTGTGATCGAGACTACATGTAGCTTTAGTCTACTCCTACCTCTATTTTGTATAATTCTGTTCGTCTGGTTATTTTATTGCACAATCTTTAATAGAGCATTACAGGATGGTGGTAGTTAGACAGAGCCTTATTTGGGATGTCGAGATGGATTATGGAGCAAAAATATTAGACTCCTTAGTTAAAGAGTGTGTAGTGGATTTGGGACCCTTCAACACTACCTCATATCTTTGTATCCTTCATTGGGTTTGTATGGAGTCATCTTGGGCATGGATTGGTTATGTACACATATATCTAGAGTGGATTGTTACCATAAGACTATATCATCTACGAGATGATTTGGTAGTTGAGTTAGTGATAGTTGGAGTTATGAGACCCATTTATATCTGCATTATTTCTACTATGCATCTTAAGAGGTGTGCGGGATGTGGGAGTCGGTTGTACACTATTACTTGTTAGTGATGGGTCGGGGATGGGGTTAGTGGACCTTCAATTGATGACCAATCCATCTTGTAGGAGTTTTTTGATGTGTTTCCTAGCGAGCTTCCTAGGATTCCTCCCCACATGAGATAGATTTCCACATTGACTTGGTTTTAAGAGCAGATCCTATCTCATGCGCTTCTTATAGGAAGACCACACCGAGCTTTGTGAGATCAAGTTGTAGCTTGAGTGCCTTTTTGAGAAAGACCTAATCCATCCTAGTGTATTCCTTGGGGTGCACCAATGATTTTTATTAAGAAGAAGGAAGAATTCTTGTGGTTTTGTGTGGAAGGCAGACAGGTGAGCAAAGTAACAAAAAATTGTAACCCCCTTCCTTGCATTGATGATTTGTTTGATCGGATGAAGGGGACCCAAGTGTTTCTAAGATTGATCTTTTTCCGGATACCATCAACTAAGGATTACAGAGGCTGATATCCACAAGTCAGATTTTTGCATTAGATATGAGCACTATAAGTTCACATTTGTGCCTTTTGGTTTGACAAATGCCCCCACAGTGTCCATGAGCTTGATTAACGGGATGTTCGGGATGTTTTTAGATCACTTTGTGCTCGTCTTTCTTAATTACATTCGATATACTCACGTACGCGTGAGGAGTAAGAGGAGCACCTTCGTCACATTTTATAGTGTCTTTGTGACCAAAAGCTTTACGGGAACCTAGATAAGTGTGTATACTTTCACTTAGAAGTGCACTATTTGAGTCACGTCATTTCTTGGGAAGGTATCGTAGTCGATCCTTCCAAGATTAGAGCCATTATGGATTGGCCGAACTCACTAGTGTGACTAAGGTGCATATTTTTATGGGTTTGGCAGATACTACAAGATATTTATTCAGAATTTTCTCTAGTTGTACACCCCATCACTTCCCTTTAATGAAAAGGTAAGAAGTTCATATGGTGAGATATATGTGATCGAGCCTTCAAAAAATTGAAGGAATGCCTCACGAGAGAACCTATTCTCACAGTGCCAAACCCTCAGGGCGAGTTCTTCATTTACACTGATGCTTTGTTACTGGACTAGGAAGTGTGTTGATGTAGGAGGGCCAAGTGGTTTCTTTTAAGTCTCAAAAATCAAGGATTATGAGCTCAATTATCTGAACCATGACCTTGAACTTGCGGGGAGTTGTGCATGCCTTGGTGGGTAGAGATATTTCCTTCTTGGTCAAAGATTTACACTCAAACTGATCACTTGAGTCTTCACCACCTCTTCATACAGCCTAATCTCAACGATTGTCACTACCTTAGATGGAGTTGCTTGTGAGCATGACATGGAGATAGAGAATGTTAAGGGGAATGAGAATGTGGTGTCAAATGTCCTAAGTAGGAAGGGACATGTGGTTATGGCTACTTCAAAGTGGGTATAGATTTGTAGAGAAGACTTTTGTAGTAACTTCCTAACGACAACTTCTACCTTGTAGAAAAATTAAAGATTGAGTCTCAAATGCCGCTTGAGGGGATATTTGTGGATTTCATTAGAGGTAGATGCTCTTGTCGAGACACGAGAGTCGGATATATGTTACTAGAGATGGAGGCTTGAGATGGGATATTTTGACAAAGGCTCATCATGCACCTTATTCAGAGCCATCCCAAGGTGAAGAAGATGCATGCCACCTTGAGAAAACTTTACCATTGGAGGGGAATATGAAGAGACGTATCTCGAGTTGTGTCACGGTGTTTAGAGTATTAGAAGGTGAAGGCTAAGCATCAACACCCAACTGGATTTCTCTTCCCTCACGTCATACCAAAGTGGAAATAGGACACCATTTCCATGGATTTCATAATTGGGTTCCGACATCAGATATCATAATGATGCCATCATGGTGACGGTGGATAAATTGACAAAATTGGCTTACTTTACTTTTGGTGAAGACTACCTACATAGCTAGTGTAGTGGCGGGAGTATACCTTGATGAGATTGTTGGATTACACAAGATTCTGTGGAAGATCATTTGTGATGCGATCCCTTGTCCACTTCTCGATTACGGATTACCATGTAGCGTGCTTTCGGACAAAGATAAACTTAAGTTTAACTTATCACCCTGAAATAGATGGATAGATAGAGTGGGTGAATCAAATATTAGAGAACATGATTAAGATGTATGTCATAGACCATAAGTCGAGTCGGAGGAGTACTTGTATTTGGTGGAGTTTGGCTACAATAACAATTTTTAGATATCGATAGGCATGGCTCTTTCTTAGACACATTATGGTAGAGAGTGTAGGACACCACTGAGTTAGGACAGATTGGAGAAAAAATTTTCTCTTGGGCAAACTTTACTTTACAAGATATGGAGTAAGCTAGTTGTTATGATCGGGCATAGATTATAGGAGGCTCGGGAAAAACTAAAGAAATATGTAGATCAATGGAGGAAAGATCATAGTTTTGAGGTGGGCATGAAGGTGTTTCTTCATGGCAGTCTAATAAGAGCCCTATCTATTATGGAAAAGGCTCTAATATTTCTCCTAGGTTTGTGGGTCCCTTTGAGATCTTGGAGCGTATCGGTCATTTTGCCTATCATCTAGCATTGTCACCCACTTATCTCACTTCCATGATGTATTTCATGTTTCTATGCATAGGAGATGCATTGCTGATACTTCTCATGTATTAGGTTGGACATCATTACATGTGTATGATCAAGGGCAAGTGATGGTGGAGCCCATCCTTATTTTAGAGTGTAGGACGTTGGGCCTTTGAGGTAGAGAGATTGATCAGGTTTGCATTTAGTGGGATAGATACGATGAGGCAAAAACTACGTGGGAGGACACCACGCCTCGAGAGAAATAGTTCCCACATTTGTTGTAGTGACTTCTAAGAGGAAGTCTAGTCTAAGGGGAGGGGTTGTAGTGCTCAATCCTCTTCGACATTTATATGATTATGATTCTTCTTATTACTCGATTAGAGATTTGGAAATTTCTATCACATTTTAGATATTAACAAATGGACATTGTTATTTTGATTAGTTAATTTATAGACAAAGTATGGATGATAGACTTATGACATGATTTACATGATGGATTATTTGCATATTTGGATATATTGAATTGTTGATTTTGAGCTTATACTAGGCTAATGCATTTATTTTGACAGTTATATGATGCTAGATGATGTATTTGATGTCATGATTTTATTTCTAGTTGATAAAGTAATGAAAATTGAAATAATTGGAATTGTGAATGATGGAAAATTACTTGTGTTGGTTTAAGTTGTGATAATTAATTATATGCGTGCATGTATGTATTTTTATTATTTCAATGTTTTTAATATGGCCACAAGGCCAAAAAGGTATTGTCTTGACTTTTCCAGGTGTTCAAAACACATTAAACCAAATGTGGGATAAGAGACCATCATTGAAAGAATATGGAGTATTGACAACATGTCACCATGGAAAAACGTGTATTTGTATGTTGTTTGTTGTTGTAGTTTGTTAGGAGGTCCTCGGTAGGGGAGTGACCTTGGGAATGCTTGTAACTTTTTCGTATTGATTTTATTTAAATATGACTTATTATATTTTTATTTGAATGTGGATTCACTTTTATTAATTGTGTTTTGCACTTATCTTATGTTAATTTAAAAAGTTTTATCTAGTGGTAATTAGGATCTCAAAAAAGGGGGGAAATAAATGTGAGTTGGTAGTCTTAATGTGTCTTGGCTTGGAATGAATTTAATGTGTTTTGAAGTAGTGTGTAGTCAATCTCTCTTGTGAAATTCAGCCACCCACCTAGCCTATCATGTGATGGACTTATTTTAGGTCCTATTTTGTGTTTTAATGAAGGAAATGGGAAATTAATTACACTTTTCTGACATGGGTAATTAATGTTTTCCTTAAGGGGTGTGGATTGGGTTGAGTGTGTAAGAGGTTTGTCATTTTCCCAACAAACAATTTATTATGCTTTGGGTATGGGTTTGGCCTTGGTGATCTAGGATGGAGAAGAAATGATGTGGCATCCTACTTGGAGCCATATAATCTCCCTCTCCCTCTTTTCTATTTATTGGAATTTTTGTGAAGTTTTGGGGTTACTTGCTTGGTTTTGATCTCTCTCATTTTGTACATCTTGCTTTTTGGAGTGTTTTTTCGAGTTGAAGATTACTTGGAATTGCTTGAGCTTGGAGGATTTTGAGATGTGCTTGTGGAGTGGATTCTTGTTATGGCAGGTAGGGTCTTCACACTTTTTTATTCTTTTTCTTATGTGTTTATGTGTTGAATGAATGTTGTATTACATGATGTGTTGGGTAGTGAAATGTCTTTAGGATGTGAATTAGAAATTGAAATAAGGATGAAATTTTTTGGGAGGCATAAGAAATTCTCTTGGGTATTTATGACGTAGTAGATTGGGTGCCCCACCTTGTTCTCATATTGTTATTTTGTTCATTGTGGGAGATATAAGAGATAGGGAAACATACGAGTGAGGGAGACATAATAGGTATTTTTACTTGTAGGGAGCCATAAGAGAATTTGGATTTGATTGTGATTGGGATGGTTTTGAGGTGGGAATCCAAACCCTTGGGAGGCATAAGGGTATCCCCGTATTCCTTTCTCTACATGGCTTGTTTTAGATCCTTTGTTTTGGGATGTTTTTGTGTTTAAGAATGAATGTTTTGTGGTTATTTTCTTATGTGAATGTTTCTTGAAAGTAATTTTGGAAGCCCTATATTTTATTTCCAAGGTTGTCAAATATTCCATATTGTCTCATTGTTGGGGCTCAGGGGCCAATGAGGAAGTAGGCTTCACTTCCTCATTGGAGAAGCGGTTGGGTGGAGAGTGTTGCCTACTCCCCATTTTTGGTTGTGTGTTTGATATTGGAATAAGTTGGAGTTTAGATGATGATGGCTTCTTGTGCATTTGGAGAAAAGAATAATGGACTCTATTGTTATATTTTATCATGTTGTCTCCATTGCATATGGAGGGATTGTTAACTTTTATTTATTTAAAGTGAATTTTTAGTTGTTTTATTATTAAAATGTAATCTTAGTTGATATTGTAAATGAAAGAAATTTTTGACAATCATTTCATTACTTGTTGGAATGAGGGAATATAATATTATTAAATTCAATCAAGTTCATTGAAATGTGATTGAAGATGAAACAACCTTGTTCTCATTTTAGCTGATTTATTGTCTTGATAGGTGTGTTGTTCTTATTTGAAAACTATGGGGAAATCTTGTTATAAATTGCTTGTGGGAATGGTTGCAAACTTATATTTTGTAAAGAAAAGAAATATTTATTTCTATTGTATTACTTGAAAGGCATAAGATATCAAGTTAAACTATATTTTTTCATCTTTTGTATTGTTGAAAGAAAGTTCTAAAGGTCTCTCATGTTTACCTTTATATGTGCGAGATGGAAAAGATTTAAAATTTTATTTTTCATTTACCTTGTCAATAAAAATATTGATCCCTAAATCTAGTGGAGTAAAGAAATAACATGATTTCCATTTAGACCATAGCCTTATTAAATTATATAAGTTTATTATTAAGTTATTATAATTTTATTTACAAACCTAATATTAAATAAGGTCGCAATAAGTGGAATTCGAATTGATTTAAACATCTTATAAAATATTATCAAATTATAAAAGAAATTATAAGTATAAGATTAATCTTAATTAATACTATTAATAATATGAATATTATTACTTATTTATAATAGTGTTAATATTAAGATATTATAAATATTGATTTTAAAAAACAATATTGATATATCTGATATATATATATATATATATATATATATATATATAAATATATTAAACAAGTATTAAATAAACAAAAAAATTAATTAAAAAAGATATTTCTTTTTATGTTATGAGGCCGCGGCTTTGTGCTTAGTATTATCTCAATTTTGTCCCGTCGAAAAAATTGATCAAACACGACCTTACACAGGAGATAATCGAAGGGTCGGCCAAGTATTGTGGGCCCACATTTTAAATCCAATATTCACGTTACAGGAGGGATATACAATCAAGGAGGAAGGTCAAATATGAGGCCGAATGACACAAAATAAAACTAGAGGCTCATAGGAGGAAAACGGGGAAAGGCTCTAAGTTTTTTGACTTATCCGCATATGAGTCGACTCGTGGCGAACGAAAGAGCCAATCAAGGTGCCACATGTTATCTCGGTGCAACTTCAAAGATTAACCCCAAAGGGTAGTCTCAAACTAGCGCTAACCTACCACATAGTCAGGGACAAGGAAAGGAAAAATGTAAAATCGACTAAGTATGGAAGAGACGGTGGAAGCTTCCACATGTCTCAACGATGCACCTTCAAGGGTCGAAGCCAAGGTGGTTCCCCAAATGAGCGTGGAGACTCCACATGTCCCATGTCTGAAAAGGGACAAAGTCAGCTATTGAAAAGTCCAAGTTGGGGACGGGCCGGTGAAAACCACCATGTGTCAACTCCACACAATTTTAAAAGTGAGAGCTCAATGTAGAGACTCAAACTAGTGCAAGCTTGCCACGTAGTCGGGGACCAGAGTAAGTTAGTAGGCCAATTGGCTAAGTATAAGAGAGCTAGCGGAAGGTGCCACATGGCTCAATGATGAAAATTCAAGAGGCGTGGCCCAAAGTCCATTCCCAAACAAGTGTAGGCCCTCAATGTGTCCCGAGGTCCCGAAAGGGGTAGAAACAGTGCCATTTAATTAGCTAAGTATAAAGAACTAACAGAAGTCTCCACATGTCTCATTGGCATAACTTCAAAGGCGCATCCCAAAGTTAAGACTCAATCTAGCGCCATCTTGCCACGTGGTCAGAGTGCAAATGGGGCAGAGTAGGCCCGAATCGGCTAAGTATAGAAGGATCAGTGGAAGCCTCCATGTGTCATCTTGCACAACTTCAAAGGGAAAATCTGGAGGTAGGTCTCAAATGTGCGCTGAGCCTCCATGTGTCAAGGATCAAACAAAAGGGACATGTGGCCATGTTTTAGGTCAAAGTGGGAAGGTGGGTCATTGGAGGAACTTTGGAATTTTAGCTTTTGTTTTGAAAATCCTTAAGTTATAAAAGTATGCCGCACCACCGCCGACACACCGGAGAGAAGCCATGTTTTAGGCCTAAATTACAAGCGGGAAGGTGGGCCTTTGAAGGAGTTTTTTCCAAAAGAAGGGTTATGGGGTCACAAAGTAAATTTTTCCCAAGTGGAAAATGCGGGCGGCGGGCCCAAATTGATTTCTTTTCCAAATCAGGTCTGAGGTCACGGAGGAAATTTTGCCAAAAGTGAATTTCGAGCTTCCTGGGCTACGAGGAGTTTCGCACTTTTGTGTATTTTTTGTGCAAAAGGTGAAAAGTGAATTTCAGGCCCGTGGATCTATTTTGCAAAACTGGTTTTTCACCATTTTTGTACAGATTCAATTCAAATATTCAAATGGGCATATCTTTCGATCCAGTGCTTGAAATTCAAAAATTTGGTACCGTTGGAAAGATATCGACCTCCTATAGAACACAAAGGCATAAAGTATTATTTTCAAAAGGATTAAGTGGGTGAAAAATAGGAAAACATCTTTTGTGCCATTAATGTACAATTTGATTGCTTCAACAACTAGATCATATTTTATTTGATCCATCGTTCTTCCTTATTCAACATGTAAAATAGGAATGGGGAACCAGAATTGATAGATTGTAGGTGGATTTTTAGGGCATTGATGGTTGTTGGTTGAGATTTAAGAGCATACTTGAGTTTCTCTTCTTTCTCTCTAGTTTTCATTGTCTATATATTATAAACACTTCTCCTTTGAGGGAGAGACATTTTGGGTGTGGGGAAAATATGTAAAATATATTTTCATTCTCCATTTGAGCTCTAAGCCTTCTCCTACACCTAGCAGAAATGGATTTCATGTTGTTGAGAATCCATGTAATGTTTGTGCACCTCATAGAGCAATACAATCGTGTTTTTGTGGTGTCCTTCAACCCTTTTTCATATTTTATTGTTTCTCTATGCCTCGTCATTTCGTGTTTGTTTCTGTGCATGTAGTTCATGTTTGTAGTTGTAAGATGTCATGCTTCGTGGAGTTTCGATGGTGGATTTGGATTTGGGTTTGTTTCACTTCTTTCGACCTCTCTCATCTCATTTTGCCCTTGTTTCATCCTCCCTCAAAGAAATTATCTCGCCACTTCCTTTTCGATGTATCACCTCTTAGTGTAGGCTCTATTTCACTCTCTCTCTCTCTCTCCTTATCTCCTTGTAATGGTTAAATTATGATACATATTTTTTTCCTACACTATAGTAGATTGTGGTAGGTAGTTTAGGAAGTAGGAACCAACCTTCTCCGAAGGTCTATCTCAAGTTCACAAGTCCCACAACATGAGAGATGGTCCAATGTTGTGCAATCACACCAACTCGCGCCACTCGGATCCAAGGCCATTCGGGGTGCTATGATTTTGAACTAACACTTAGGTTTTATGAGGAATGTGAGAGGGGGAGGTCGCGGCCCCACCCCCACCTCATATACTACAGGGATGGGGGTGGGGTCGGCAACCTCTACCCCTATTATCTATTAAAGCCCCAAACTCTTATTCTCTCGTGCCATTTTTAATCGGCCACCATGGCATACTCACTCATAATAAAAAATCATAGTCACCCCTTCCCACGGCTAGGGAAAACTGAACTAAATAATAATAAATATTATATATATACATGCCAATTTTTAATTTCAGGTATTTGATTTCAGTTTTTTTATTAAAACAAAATTTTAATAAAATATATACATATATATGTACAAAAATGTATAAATAAATAAATAAATATATGTATGTATATATCCCTTTTACCGAAGTGTATATATACATTTTTCTTCATATTTCTCTAAAATATGTTAAATACCCATATGCCCATTTGGGCAAATACATAATAATATGATAAAAAAATAAATTAATACATGCAAACCCTAGGAGAGTGTGTAAATAGAACTAGAAAAGAAAGGAAGAATGTGCATCCTTCCATGAGCTTGAGCTTTCCTCTCATGGCTTCCACCTCCTTCCTCCACCAATCTGTAAAACAAAAGAGAAACAATAAGTCAAAACAAAAAAGAAAACATATTTTCATAAGCATGTCTAGGGTTAGTTGGATCCCCAAATCTAAGGGCCCCAAATGAATCCATCCAATGGATGAGATTCATCCCTGGAAAAAGTAGTTGGGAAGTGGTTGAGAGATATTTCAAATTTAAAATGCATGGGTAGGATTTAATTGGGGCCACTTAAGTGGTGTAGGGGTGACTTCTTTTACCTTTCTAACCCAAATGTTTTATTGGAGACTTTTAATTAATGCAAGCATTGACCCCCTTTGTGGGTGTAGTAAAAATTTATTAATTAAATGACTAGACCACAATACCCTTGATATTAATTTGAGCAAGTTTAATTAAGGTTGAATTAAATTGTATTAAAACAAATGGTAGGGGAGCCTAAGTCTTTCTTTAGACTAACTAATTTATTAAATGGTATTGAGATATTTTGTAATTTTATTACTTTATTTAAACGGGGTCTAAGGGGGAAGTAATAATATTATATTAATGTAGTTTTAAAACAAGTTCAAGTGTGACCATAATTTTTAACCCAAAGTGTTGCAGTAGGTTTTATAAACAAAAATTATTCCATAATTTTTCTAGTTCGACCTATGGTTTCCTTGGGTTTTGTGCCTATAAATTTGTGGATGTTACAACTTTTTACTTGCAGTGGTTCCGTTTGACTGTTTTGTTTTATCTTCTCCCAATATAATGATGTAGCCTGATTGTTGATAGGAACATATGAGCATACATGAGGCTACTAGTGTTTGTTCTAAGGATTTGTATTCTAAGTTGTATGTTTGTTTGGATTTGCAATTTATCTTAGTTGCAACAAGGAAGGTTCACATGAAACAAAGAAATTTTATTAGTTCAAGGGTAAATAGATGATGCATGTTTTTAGATTAGCATTTAATTTCTAAGGTTACTCTATTTTGTTTTTAAGTTATTACAACTAACTGTATATCCCATCTATTTCACTTAAATGCTTAATCATCAAGGTCCTAAGGAGTATGATTTCACACTCAACCAAGTTTGGATTCTTTAGAAATTAAGTATTAGATGCATGTTACAAGGAGACATTCATTTATAAATTTTACACACCTTACTAAGGTCACAACTAGAGTGATTGAACACCCTTATCTCCAACAATCATCATGTAACTCTAGGTAAATTTGATACTTCTTGTCAAGATGACACTCTTGTGTTGAGAGGGGTTAAAGGGGATTCACACTAACAATTCTCATGTGTAGGTAACTAAAACATAGGATCCACTCAAATCATTTACATTCATCTTAAAATAATTTCACTTAGTTTGATTTAAATAGTGTTTTGAAAATTAGTTGTGTAACCCATTTGTTAATAAGGAACATTTGCATGCTCATGAGACTACTAGCTCTCATCCTAGGGAATTTCCTCAAGAACATGATTACCTGGTTTCACATCATACATTCATTTCACAATGGGACAAGTGGGAGAAAAAGAGGGAGTAACTCTTCATTTAAATATTAAGGTTCACATTAAAGTTTACATGTCATGGATTTCGTTTCTCTCAACATGATGATTTAAACACGTTACAAGAAAGATCTAATTTTTCTTTTCTCCTAGCATACCATCTCATGGTTACCCTTCCACAAAATAATCATAATTTTATTTTTTTTAAGTTCCACAATTAACTCTTAACATTGTACCATATACTCCCAAACGATAATAAAAATTGGGTGTTGAGTTCATTTATAATCCCAACTACTAAAGGTGACTTTCAATAGTAGTTGGTGATCTTTGACACCTAACACCCTTCACTCTACACGTGTGTCGGGCCAAGAGGGTTTTACATTATGTTAAAGTTTGGTTTCCCATGGAGTACTACCATAAGAGAATCACATTCTCCTTACTACACACACGAATACCAATCCTAGGAGGGAACCCCATACTCAAGACAAAGTTTAACCATGTCGTTCCTAACTGTCGGGTTCACGACAATGTCGCTAAGCATACAAGCTAAGGTGATAATCTCTAACTTGGGATTTTGTTTCCTTAAGCTAGAATTTTCCATCAAGTTTAATGATTTAGGTTCACCCTATGGTTTTAGTTTTCCACATTAAGAAGGATCACATGAGAAGGTAGTTATGCAAGATTTTTATACTAGGGTTGATTGTTTTATTTAGATTTTCTTTCTACATTATCAAGGAAAATAACACAACACACCAGATATTTAGTCATCAATTTCACCCTAAAAAGGCATTATAAGATGTCAGACTCAATTACATTTAACATATATAATAATGTGTGATTCCTCCTAATTACAATCATATATGCAACTAAGTTTAATAAAATACCTTGCAACATCTGATGCAATTTAACACACAATGATTATATGAAATCCTCTTATTCATTTATTTAAAATGATAAAACATATTTTCCTAAATACAATGTAAGTCTTACAATTTCACTTTTTGAAATTAATACATATAACTAGGCTAATTGGATCTCATTAATCAAAACAATAAAATAGTACTTTTTTTATTGATGAATACAACAAGTAATACAATTCATCTTTCTTCAGTCAATAGAATAAATGCAAAAATCAAAACTTCCTCTTCCTTTCATCTTTTGAGTAGTCCATCTGCAGGATTTGTTAGCAACTATCAGTTCATAAGAACTGGCATGATAAGATCTATACCTCCTCTAATAACTTATGCCATCTAGTATTTTCACATAGCAAATACTTCATGAAGTTAAAAGCACATAACTAAAAAAAAGGACATAGATCATGGTTAGGACATTTCATGAACTTGCTTGCATGTACATTGCCAACTACAACATCTAAATATAGCTACTTTCATGCATTAATTCTATACCAATAACATAACCATTTAGGTCAATCAATCAATTATTATTACAGAATTGAATAAACAAGTAATAATATTACTTTTATAACTTATCATTATCTAATTCCGATACACTATAAATCTAACATATCCTTTAAAAGATTTGATGTATATAAAATTATTCAAATATATTTTTAACATGGCTTAATACCAATCATTATAACTATTTATTACAAACAATTCTTGTATATTCCATATATCTCATGCTAGTATTGAGTTATACTCAAGCAATATAATACTACAAGATAGAGACCGAGCCCATTCCTTAATATATCTAACAATATAGAATATTATGAAGCATTATAACCTTACAAGTATCTTTTAATATATGGTCTTCATTCCAAGGTATCGAATAGTCTACGTATTTGTCCAGTAAAAGGAGTATCATTGTTTGTGTTAGCAGTGAATATCCTTAATAATATGACAACACGAGTTTAGGTATAGTAATTCTCAGCATACAAATGTATTAACATACATTTCTATACTATTATTTCTAGGTTCTTGATTAATCAAGCATCTTTGAGCTCTCTTTACCTTAATAATTCACGAGTGGATGAACTTAAAAAGTAAATCATTGAGCTAGACCAACATAATGAGCGGTGTTCGACAAAATGTTCTTTCAATCATTTGTCTACAACAATCAACCTAGAAATATTTAATCAACTAGAGGAGTTAAGGAGTAATCATTATAAGGAGAAATACCCAAAAAGGCAAGTATTAACCTACGAAATTGATATGATTTCATTCCAATAATGCCATATAACTGGCACAATTTCAAACAAAAGGATTACACCCAACTTTGTAGACATTGGAACTTATAGCTTATCGAACATTACAACATTGCCATAAAACACAATTGTTAAAGAGTCCCCCAATAACCCAACAGTCACAAAGTTTATGACAAGGTCCAGGTCGGATACCATAGACTAGGTATTTAAATCTTAAAGAATTAAATTTCCGAACCAGTATATATTCGTAAGATTTACAATAAGATCTGGGTATGGCTATATAACCCTCTAACTGACTTTCATAACTAAGGAAATAAAAAATATACCCAAATACATTAGATATCAAACCATGATAACAGTGAGGAGTAATAAGATTTAACCATTATATCGAATACCTAAATGAAGTTTGTAGAGTTTTAATACAACTCAGAATATTAAAAACCATATCGACTATACATACAAAGATCCCTCAAAGAAGACAGATTCAATATAACCACATAGATATGAGCCACCATCAAAAAAACTATTGGTGCTCAAAATAGTCTCACCCCATTTTGCCATTAAAAATCTATCAATTTATGGTCTCTGTCACATTTTATCTTCCCGTATTGTGCTTGAAAAGTCTCCACCTTCCTTTTGTTGCCATAATCAGTTCTTTCCTAGACCGAGGATCACGTATAGATCCAAAATTGTTTCATTTTTTTTTCTCGTTCATCTGAAAAGGTCTGTATTTGGGTGTAAAAACTCGGGATGTCTGTTCTTTCCATTTTCCATAGTCAAGATTTGTTTTCCTTGTCATTTTTTCCCTAAATACTTGAATAAAAATGAATGGATGTAGCTTGAAGGAATGTATTTGAGCCTTGTAACATTTCTAAATTCTCCATCCTCGGAGAAAATTTCATCTGCGAGAATCAAATGGTAATTTTTCACATGTTATGGTTTGATGGGCATTTCTCCCATAAAATTTACATACTTTCATCAACAGGATGTGTGGCCTCTTTTGGTTGGTCGAGGACGACGGGAAAATGTTTGAGCTACAAATTTGGTCCCATAGCTTTACTCAAATATGATTGGTTCTTTTGGTGCTTACATGGATTCTTCTAATTGGATGGGGTATGGCGGGTTTAATTTTTAAATTTTTATTTTTGGCTACTTAGGCAAAAATTTGAACCCACCCCGTGGCCCCACTAGACTTTGATTAAAGAAAAGTTATGCGGCGGGGTAAAAGTCTTACTTTGACCTGCCGCAAGGACACGTGGAAAGGTTAAAGGTGGAGATGCAGGCCTTTGGAAGCTGGTTGGATATTTTGACCTTTTGGAAAAATGGAGTAAAATTCTAAAATAAAAGCACGGCCCCACTAAATCATTTTTGAAGCCTTATAAGGTTCTATAAATTGTGCCATGAAGACACGTGGAGGCTTCCGCTAGGTATTCCTATACTTAGCCTTTTTTCAAAATATTTTGAGAGGCCTAGGACATGTGGAGGGACCACGCATGTTTGGGGGCCAACCCTTGAATTTTATTTTAAAGAAGCACTAGGAGGACACTTGCAGGACTCCACTCACTTTGCTTTTTGCTTGGAATTTTCAATGGCCAAAGGAGACTACCTCGGATCCTGACACATGGCACCTTCCGTTGAGTTTTAAGCCTTCAAAAAAAAAAAAAAATTGGGCCGGACACGTGGTGATCCCACGCTCATTCAAGGTCTCAACTTTTGGGGACCATCTCAAGATGCACCATTATGATGTGTGGTAGTTTGAAAAGTCAAAGGGGTGGGGAAGTAGACCATTGGAGGCAACTTGGATTTTTTTCCTCTTGTCATCAAAAGGATTAAATCATCAAAATGACCCACAAGCCCGATAGAGAAAAGTCAAAAATTTCTCTAGTCAACGGCGGAGGTGCGAAATTTCGAGGATATTTGTAAAAATTTCCTTTTGTGGAAAAATGAGTTAAAAGTGAAAAAGGAAGCGTGGTTCCGCAGGACCCAAATCGAGACTAGAAGCGAAAGGGAAGAGCTACGTGGAAAACATGGAAAATTTTCCCTTTTCCAAAAAAGAGGTGAAATAGAAGAATTTGGCCACGGTTCCTTTGGGACCCACCTTAGGACACGTGTTAGGCTCATTTCTCAAAGGTGGAGGTGCAGAGAAAAATAAGAAAATTTTACATTTTTCCAAAAGTTGTAAAAGGACAAAAGGAATCTGCAAGCTCATGTGGATGGTCCAAATTCAAAATAGAAATCAATGAAAGTTGTGCATCTGTATCTGATTTTTCCACCATTTTCACTCCAGAGCTCCTAGAGATGCAAGTCTTCATGATTTCTTGATATTTCTTGCACACCAAATAGGGAAGGGGAGTTAATTTGATATCTAAGTTTAGTGAGGGAGATCTGGCGATGTCTTCTACCATTAAGATGAGATCTGACCTTCGAGATCAATCGATCTTCCATTTTTCCTTCTCGGGCACGCAAAGAACTAGATTTGACAGATTAGGGGTGGAAGTGGTTGGTGAGTAAAGGGAAGAGTGATCTACCAGAAGAAGGAGTTGAATGTGGGAGATGTTCGAAGAGATCCACCCCCTGAGTACTGACAACTTTTTACAGATCTGATTCTAGGAATTGTGATCGGGATCATGGCGAGCACTGGTGCACTCAATGTTTGGATTTTGGGGGAAAAATCTGTTGAAAAATGTTATAAATTACACAAATTTATCATGCAAATGGTTGGAGTGTTAGAGGCCGGGACTGATTTTCTAAGAGAAAATCTTAATAGAGCTTGTCCTTCGAGAAACCATATGAAGAAACTTTTTATCTCCTTTGTGTTAAATTTGATCATCTTAAGGTGGTTGCAAGTGTACAACCATTGACAAGCTCTGAGATTGTTCTAGAAACTTTCTGTCTTTGATAAATTTAATCAAACTTGAGTTAATCTATGTTATTTTTTGGAAAAATTTGTGTTTGCTTCATTCTTGAATGTCTACATATAGTTTTCTTGTTCCCGTTGCATTCTTACATTGAAATATTTGTGAATCACACAAGATCTTATCCTTTTGATAGTTTGGTGGTATTTGTGATTTCATTTATAAGAAGAGCTTTCATTTGATAGTGAAATAAATAAATTTAAAATCACTGTGACTCCTAACATGACTATAAGATTGTTTGTTAGCCTTTGAGGGTATCTTAGGCGTGATGAAATAGAGTTTGATAATTTTTAGTTAAGTTTTCCAATTTGAGCCTTAATTTTGGATCCTTGAAGTTTGTGTGAAAAGTGCTGATCTAGGCCTCCATTAAAGCACATATTCTGGTTAAAGGAACATCCTAGCTATCCCTAAGATTTTTATTGTTCAAGCTCTTGATTTTTGTAAAATTTCTCAAGGATCTGCTAAATCAAGTTCATGTCTACCTCACCTCCCACAAAAAATTCATTTAAAAACAACCAATCATACCCATACTACCCCTGTTTGTCATGTGTATATAAAAATGCATAATTTTTAGTACCAAAACATGCGAAACAATCAAGTTTTTATTATCTTTAATGGCTTGAACCTTGTTTAGAAAATATCTCCATTATCTAGAGTGGCAACTCCCGAGTTAGGTTTTTGCATTGATCATATTTTCTTCAAGGTCTTCTTAATAATTTCACAAGGAAGGATATCTCCATCTCCTCAAACAACTGGCTACAAAAAGGGTCCTCTCGCCTTGGTTGAAAGGCACAACCATAAAGTAGTGAGGATAGGTCAAATCCTCTTGAGGGTGCTACCCATTTCTCCACATCTGTGTGACAAAGAGCAACCAGCGAGTTCATCCCCAGCTAGAAAACAACACACTACATACTTTGCTTGTCTCAAAGAGTCCTACCAAACTTTTGATGCTCCCATCTTCGAGGAAGAATAAATTTGGGTACTAACACCGATTGGCACCGTTGTCAGGGACATAGTGGTTACAGTTTATATTTAGACCCTAGTAAATGATTCTTATATGCTCTAAGTGCTAATACATTGTTTCAAGTATCATCTTGTGTTTCGGCCTATAAAAATTATTCAAATTTATAAGTGTTGTGTGCAATTATTTCAGTTTCCACACCTAGTGCACTAGATTTCATTGATAAATCTGGGTATAGAAAATTTAGATCATCCCATTTCCAGTTTCTAATATTGAAAGACATTTGAAAGATCATATTTTAGTGCATTTTACACAACTAAGGTGGAAATCCTTAGTGGCGACTCCTTGTTGATCGATTCCCCGATGAGTACTAGTGTCTTTACGTTTGTCAAGTGAGTTTTGTTACTAATATTTGCAGAGATGGAAGGAAGAATATATTTCTTTTCTATAGATCCTGCTTTAGAACATTATTTCCAGAGATAGGAAAAACAAAGTCGGAAGGAAGAAAATCCTTGAGAGTTGTTGGGGATCGGTAGTCAAGAAAAGAAGTCCCCATTGATGAAAGTGATCTGCCTATCATTGAAGATTGTCATTAAAGTGCTTCTAAATCAGGTAGCCTCTTTGTGGAATTGAATTCTCTAACTGGAGAGGTGCCTTCATTTGATTTTGAAAAAATTTCTTCTCATTCTCGCACCTATCTTTTCAAAAGTTGATAGGGTTTTCCAAGAAACAAGGCGTTTAGGGGATATCAATTTTGAAAGTTATACTCTGTGTGTTTCAAGGACCCTCTGCCCTTATCAATTTGTCTCCCTTCTAGGGTTACCTCCTCAAAAAAACATGGCCCAACCCCCACCCATACATCCTTTTGTTGTAAACACCTTTGGTCCTATAAATTTAATAGCGATGGTGGTTATCCGAATGCGCTTCTAGGATGTAAGAAATATATTACCCAAGTTCCAAGGAAACAACGTTATAACTAGTGATCAAAATTTATTTATTTTTATCAATATGATGGAAGAATTTGAGATTGAACATGAAGATGTATATATCAAATTATTTATCCATAATTTGGAAGAGGATGCAAGAGGACTGGGATAAATATTTTCTGGATAATTCCATTGATTCTTGGACAAAGATGAACAATGCATTTAGACTACGATATGGTGATAGAACCGACACTAGGTTTCTTTTATCATAATTCTAAAACATCAAGAAGAATCCTAATGAGTCGAGTACATGATTTCAACACAAGGTTTAACAAGACCTTGAGAAGATTTCTTGTTAGCTTAAGGCCATGTGATGAATCATGTTTGATAAAATATTTAGATGCATTTGATAAAAGGATTCTTACTATTTAAGGGACAAAAACCCCACTAATTTGATGCATTCCCTTACCATGGCACTACAAATTGAGAATAACATCAAGGAAATTGGAAAGCCTCCAAGAAGGGAGGGTGTAAAAAAATTAACCCGTGAAAATCCTCAAACAAGTAAGGTTTTTATTTGGAGGAAGTTGTGAAAACTTTGGAAGGGGTTGTCAAAGAAATATCATATAAATTGGCACGGAAGAAAAGGGAATTGGCGAGTTTTCAAGGTTAGTACAAGTAACAAGGCCAAGATAGGTATACAAATCGTCATAGAAATGATTAGAGATCGATGACGAGAGGCAAGGGACCTATTGGATTTAGAAATAAACAGTCCCAGAGCCATGGAAAATGATTTGGTTCTGATCCTTTGGCTGCCATAGTTGTTGTTGTGGAGGAGACATATGTCATTGATTGATGTGATAGATGCTTCATGCCCCATGCTCCATGTGAGGAAGATAAGTAAGAAGAAGAATCTTATGATGATAATGATGATGATGTTTGCATTATGGGTTACTCCATGATCTCACAACAAGGGGAAACTTCAACTGAGGTAATAAGTGCTAGAACTATTGCTGATTTTGGGATTGCATCCACCGGGTACCCATTCTTCCTCCCTCTCATATTTTAGAAGTAGATGTTAGACAAGCTTTTAAATTTCCCAATAATGACTTTGAATATTTAAGAGCTTTAATGATAAAGAAGTATGATGGAGGAATCCCATTTGAGGAGGACAGTAGTTGTTGATCAACACTATTTTTGCCCAAGAAAAGGATTACAACACAAGAAGAAAGCGTTGTCAAAGGTATAGGGCCTCGGGACAAGCCAAAAACTCCATTACTATCAAATATTCCTAAATAAGCTCCTAAGAAAGATGCATCTTCCAAGGGCCTTGCTGTCCCAAAAAAAATCATACCCCTCCTCATGCCCAAGTGTTAAAAATCTTGTGCCATCTAATGAGTGTATCAACATTCCTTCCAATGCTACCTTACCAAAGTCTATCCCTTATGATATTTCCTAAGTCTTGAGTCGAGATCAAGATCTCAGTTCCAATTGTTGAGTTACTTAGGATTCCTTAGTAGAAAAAAAGGGCTTTTAGTATTTCGAGGCTTAAAGAGGAGAAGACTTCCCTAGGTAAAATCATTGTGAAACTCCACCATTAAAGAGTTAGAGACACCACCACAGTGTTGTAGGAACTAGGTGAACCATCTAAATTTTAATTGGGGACATCCTTGGTGGATTCTCACAAATGTGGATCCATTCTTCATCACTCTGATTAATAAAGACAGATTTCAACATAACTATATGTTTGACTCAGGGGCATCATGTAATGTTATGCCTCTATAAGTCATGAATGAGTTGGATATCAACATAACAACAGCATATGGGAAGTGTACTACTATGGACTCCAGGGAAGTGCTAGTGGTAGGATGTGTGAAAGGTATGGTGGTGTAACTTGTAGCTTACCCAAGTAAAAACCTAAAGCTTGATGTTTTTATTGTCGATTTCCCAACCAAGTGGGGTATGTTGTTATCTAGAAAATGGGATGAAAGTCTTGGTGGAAGTGTTCAAATGGACATGTCCTATGCTACCATCCCAATTGAGGGCATCCTTGTCAGATTTTATAGAGAAAATAAGATGTTACACCTTATTGAAGATCCCAACAATGCATCTTATGAAGTATTGTACATAAGTGTTGATGTTGATAACTTTGTAGGATTTACTGATGGAAAATAACATAATATTGAATAATCCAAGTGTCTTGAATAGGCGGGCTCTTCTTAGATTTTATTATTTGATGGATCTTGCTCCAAGTTTGGAAATGGTGCTGGTGTTGTTCTGATCTCTCCAAGCTAGGAAGAGTTTGTATTTTCCTTCAAAATCAACTTTGAGTGCACTAACAACATTTTTTTTCCCCTTATATTTTACTTTGGTAGTTTCTTGTTTACATTTTATAGGCTCAAATTTTAATTTACTAAATTTTAAATTTTCCCAGGTTGTAGATTTAAATTTTTCCACCGATAGTGATGAGACCACCACCCTAAGTAGTTTGGCAAGTAATGGGACCATCGCCCTACACAGGTGATGATTCACAAAGCGCCTCCTTACTGGTGGCAGCTCGAGAGACCACCGCTCTGTTGCCGGTGGTCCATGAACTATCACTCTGTATATAGGAGGCATTCCTATTCTTTGAAAACAGAACCATAAATTCCATAATTTTTCCAATTTTTTTACAAGAGTGCTTTATAGTTTATCCTTAGCTTGAATTTATGTGCCTAAATTCTCTAGTTGAAAGGTTAAACCATTTATTCATTCAATGCCTTAAATTACTAAATTCAAAGATTTCCTATTCAATAATAACAAGACAACTACAAGAATATTTTTCCAACAAAATTGTTTTCAAAATCAAATGAAGGAATGAAATTCAATCTATTCCTAAGTATCATTTCTTTCTTTTCCACTACAAAAATGTAATCTTTTAACAATGTAACTCATTATCATTCAATGCATCCTTATATTTAAACTATAACCATTTACTCAAGGAAAACAAAAAAACTATTATACATTTAAGATTTACTAAGAATACATTCTCAATGATTTACAACTTCCAAGTTTTCCCTTCATTCTTACAATAATGCAACTTCTACAAATAACAATGAAATTTATTTTTCTTTGAGCATAGCTCATTCCTTATGATATAAAGAGTTATCTTTCCATCAATACATTACAACTTAATAAATGAAATATACAATACAAATTTTATTTTAAATGCAATTCTAATAGCCTTCCACCTTAAGTGGGAATTACAAGAAAGGTTTCTACAAGATTTTGTTTGAATTCTACACATGTTCCAAGTCCCAAATCTTCAACAAACGCTCCACCATTTGTTCACTTAAATCACAAAAAAATGGGAGAGAGGCAACACTCTCCACCCAACCAATAATCCAATGAGGAGAAGAAGCTATCCTCATCATTTGCCCCCGAGCCCCAACCAAAATTCAATAAGAAATGGATACAACTCCTGAAAACTAAAAAAATTATTCCACATCACAATAAAAAATTTCACAACCATTTAAAACACATTCAAACACAAGAATGAAACTTATCAAATACACAAGGCTTGCAAATGCAAAGCCAATGGACCTAAGATATATGGGGAGATAACTTATGTCTCCTAATGGGATTAGGTGCCCACCTTAAAACCCTCCAAAACACAACTCAAAATGCCTACACAACTCATATTCCTCCCTCAAGATCCTCTTATGCCTCTTTCATTATCTTATGCCTCCTTACAGCCTCTTATATCTCCCTCAAAAGAACCAAGTAAGAAATGCAAGCATTTTCTTATCAAAGATGGGGCACCTAATCCAATTTCCTCCCAAAATATGAAATCAAAACTTATGCCTCACTACAATAGAAAATCCCAATAGCCTTCTCCTACACCATACTTAGGAATTCTATCCAAGATCCCAATAAGCACACAAACCATTCACATGTATGTAATACACACATATAAAAAAATAAACAAGTAAAAAGAGTGTAGATCTTACCCCTCCATAGAAAGAAATTGATCAAATAATCACACTCCAAGCTCAATCTAACTCCAACAAGCTCCAAAATTCAAAAAGCACTCCAAAACTCTCCAACTCTAAAAATTCAAGTGCACAAAAATGAAGTAACCCCTAAACAAACAAATAAAATAGCATATATATAAAAAGAGAAGAGGAGGGTGAGGTGGCTCCATCTAGGGTGCCACATCACTTATCCTCAAATCCAGCTCACAAGTCAAACCTAAATTCCAAGGAACAATAAATTGGTGGTTGAGAGAAATGACAAACATCTTACACACTCAACACAAACCCACATCCCCTAAGGACATAATTTAGAACCCATGTAAGAAACATTGAATAAATGTCACCTTTTGCCTTACAAAATACATACTTTGGGGTCTATATTGACCCCCAATCCATAGCTAGGGTTGGTATATGAAATTAAAAGGTGTGTGACAAGTTTTACTTGTTCCAAAAGCCTCAAAAATGGCCCTTAAGCCCAAATCCGAATTTCCCAAGAAGTTATGGTTACAACAATCAAAGTCACACACAATCAACTTAAATCACAAGGTCCAACGGACTAACTACTCAAATAAATTTCCCCCTTTTCCCATCCCCAATTAAATTAATAAACATGACTATTCCACTTAATTAAGCCATATTAATCAACAATGCTTAAATGAATTACATCACAAAATAAATCACATACTCCATAATAAATATAAGAAAAGGGGAAACATACACACCTAGGCCATGGTAACATTTGAGGTAAATCCCCCATGGGGACTTTACCTAACAAACTAATAACAAAACATAAAAAATTACACAAGTTGTCATGGTTACCAATGTTTTATCCCTCTAGTATTCCATTGCAGTTGGTCTCCTAACCTCATTTTTTATTGTTGTGATAAAATTACGTATAAAATTAAACAATATATCCTTCGGCCTTATGGCCACATCAATTACATCAAAGATAAAATATACGAACATCAATCAATAAACATACTCATATAACTAAATCATCATGTCCACTAAACAATGTTATCATTTATTTAGAATTTCAATAACATCTCAATTATAACTTTTCATCAATATCAACAAGATCACGAGATTAGTTCAAATGCTAAATCATAGTCAACATGATGAGAATCCCGAATGTCAATAAATATATATGCTAACAATACATCATCATAATCAATATAGAATGTCTCTCTACATCTCTAGGAATCCACACAAATGATACTAAGAATCAAAATCCATCAATTGTAATAATATCTCTATCATCTAACATCATGCTAAACCAAAATGATATGATAATATCCATGTCTACAGTGAACAATAATAGAAATCAAAACATAATAAGTGTCGATGAGGAGTTGGAACTACATCCCCCTCCCCTTAGCCTCAACTTCCTCCTGGAAGTCACTGAAATAGGTGTGGAAACCCGACTTGTAAACAATGTAGCATCCTCCCATGTAGTAGTAGTCTCATCATACCTATCCCAATGGACTCACACCTGATCAATATCTCAGCCTTGAAGGCCCAGGGTCCTGTGCTCTAAAATACACACGAACTCCACCATCATCTAACCCTCGCTTCTCGCACCTACAATGTGGTCCAATCCAATACATGATATGGGTCCGGGATATATCTCCTAAGAATAGATACATGGAACACATCATGCATGCACGAAAATCTAGTTTGTAAGGCTAGATGATGATCTAAGGGACCGATCCGCTCAAGGATCTCGAATGATGGACCCATGAATCTAGGAGACAACTTAGAGCATTTTCCATAATAGATAGGAATTTTATGAGGTCTGATATGAAGAAAAACCTTCGTTCCCACCTAATAACTTCATTTAAATCTCCTATGATTTGCATACTTATTTTCCATGTCATGTGCTTCCTACAACCTCTATTGGATCAAAACAACTTGTTGATCCATGTCCTGTAACAAGGCTAGCCAAAGAGATAATCTATCCTCCAATAAGTCCCAAGTGAGTGGTGTCATTAAATCCCTTCCATAAAGTGCCCGAAATTGTGCCATCCCAATAAAACTCTAGAAGCATTATTATATATGCAAATTTAACCAAGTACAAGTAATCCTCCCACCTAGATAGATTATCCATGACATATATCTAAAGCATGTCCTCTAGAATCGTATTGACGTGCTCTGCTTTTTCTATCTATCTTGGGATGATATGATGTATTGAAATTGATATTCTTCCTAAGGGCTTCTTTGCGCATGGTAGTCCGTATGTGATGTGTATAAAGGGATCACGGTCACAGATGATCTTCTACAAAATCTAGTGTAGTCTAAAAATTACATCCAAATACACTCTCTCTACTGCATTAGCTATATAAGTGGTCTTCACTAGAGAAAAATGAGCCACTTTCATCAACCTATCCACCGTGACCATGATGGCATCTCAACGTCAGTAGCCGTACTATGAAATCCATGGAAATGGTGTCCCATTTCCACTTTGGTATAACATGTGGGTAAAGAAGGCCATCTATATGTTGACGCTTGGCCATCACCCCGTGAAATAGTAAATAAAGTTAAACAAAAAAAGATACATATCTCCGAAGACCTCTCCAATGGTATAGCTTTCTCAAGGTGGCATGCATCTTCTTCACCCCTAGATTATCTTAATAAGGTGCACGATGAGCCTCTAGCAAGATATTCAGTCTCAAACATCCTTCCCTAAGTATATAGATATGGACTCGTGTCTAATAAGTCCATGTGACTCTAATAAAAAACCATCCAACTTCCCATTAAGGGCTCTCTCGAGACTCAATCTCCCGATCCACTGCAAGGTAAAAACTATCGTTTGGAATCTATCTCAAAATCCTACTCTACAAATTTGTACCCACCGATGTAATAATATCTTAATGTCTCTATCTACTCGGAGCGTAAACAAAAAATCTCTTTCCCATTCACATGTTCTATCTCCATTTCATACTTGTATAAGAACTCTATCCAATGTTGTTGACGAGCATTGAGATTAGGTTGCATGAAGAGGTGACATAAGCTCTAATGGTTTGTCCTAAGAATAAATATCCTTCCAAAAAGGAATTTTTTCCAAAAAACCAAAGCATGTACAACTGTTGTAGGCTCAAGGTCATGAGTTAGATAATTGAGCTCATGGTCTTTGAGTTTGCATGACTTAAAGGAAAACACATGGACATCCTGCATCAACACACCATCAAATCCTACCAAAGAAGCATATGTACACATAAAGAAATCCCTCTGAGGATCTGGGACAAGGTAAGAATCATTTCTGATGTAAGGAATCCCTTTAGTATACTAAATTCCTACTCATATCCATCTTACCAAACAAACTTCTTCCCTTTCCACTGAAGGGAAGTGATGGGGTGTGCAATCCGAGAAATTTCCCCGAAAAAATATCTTGTAGTAACTTGCCAACCCTATGAAATCTGTGCACCTTGATCATATTGGTTGGTGCAAGCCAATCCATAATAGCTCTAATATTGGAAGGATTGACTATGATACCTTCCCTAGATATGATGTGACCTAAGGATTGCACCTCATTGAAATAATGCAAACTTCTCCAAGTTCCAGAGAGTTTCTATTCTCTAAGACACTATAAAACCCGACGAAGGTAATACTCGTTCTCCTCACGTGTGTGTTAGTAAATCAAAATGTCATCAAGAAATATGAGCATGAAGCAATCTAAGTTGTTTTGGAATTTATCTTTCTATTTATTTGTTTTTTCTATGTATTTGATGTCAAATATATCTATAATAATGAATGCTTTTATAGAAAAATATGTTTTTATGCATGGTATGTTTTTGTGTCTAAAATTAATAACCCTAATTTCTCCCAGGGAAATCATGGAACTCTAGGCCTCTACTTAAAGGATCGAACTATTTACATGTTTCAAATTTCCATCTCATCCACAATTTCTCTTTTTTCTCTTGGAATGATTATGATTATTAATAGGGCTCTAGTTTGTCAAGCCATTCTTAATTAAAAGTATATATAGCCTTACTTGTCTCATTTTCTAGTGTGAAAGTGACTTTCCTTTTACACAAAGAATCTACTTCATTTTTATATAATAGTTTGTTAAAATTCTCCTTCAACTATGTAATCTTCTCTACCCTTCTCAATTCCCACAAATTATTTACACATGTACAACCATTTATTTAGAAATTCCTTTTGTATCCATTAAATGGTGACTTTTTATATTATGTAATTCCATTGTGAAATATCCAAAGTCTAATGCACCATTCTCTTTAATTTGTAGATTGCACATACTTTCATGTAATTTCCCAAAAAAATCATATCCTTGGCCATTATCTTCATGTATTGTAGAATGAGCCACACCATGAGTATTGTAACCTCCCGATTCTTCACAATACCTTAAATCCTAGAACATCTAACAATACACTACTTGCAATCCCTAAATGCTTCTTCAATTTCTATGAACTTACAATCCTCTAGAATAATTACATAATTAACGGACTTATAGCCTACTTGGAAAAAGATAATACTTAAATCTTGTTTTTATCATGATTTATGTTATGCATGTTATACACAAGTATTCACGATACATCATAGACTATGTAAAGGATTGTTACAGATTATTATAAGAAATAAAGTTTCCATGTCTTTTAATGCAATTATTTTTACTATAAGAACAATGAAATATAAAAATTGCATCCTTTACATGAAAAATGATATAAACATATGATGTAAAAACACACAATTTGTTCTTGTAGTATAAACATTTTTAATTTTTTTATTTCCATTCGTAGTACAAATTTTATAATCTTCTTTTCCTAGTGGGATTTGGAGACTTTATGTAATGTTACTAAAGGAGTGGGAAAATGTTAGATATCCCATTAACCAGAGTATGTAGTACAAAAGAAATACGTGCTCACTAAATGGTTAAACATGTTTCCAAAGTCAACAAAATCTTTCATTTTTGACATAAAAACTTCTTAGAAATAATATTCATGTCAAAGAAATATGTCCTCCTAGTTTACCAAAAAATAAAATGCATAAGATCTCATTGAACACTTCGTGTTATAGATGAGGTTTCTTATGAATCTAATTAGGATTGAATTTTGCTTCATGTTATCCCCTATGAATGATAGAGAATTGAATGCCTCCTAAATCATAGAAAAGCGCAAAATATATTGTTCTATATAGCCAAAATTTATAAATAGAGCCTTATAGATCCTATTTCAGTCATATAGAATGACTATAGCAAAAATATTTCCCAATAAAAAGCTATAAGATGTTGCTGCATGCATCTAAACATTCATAAGATCTTTTTCACATCACCATAATTCTCCACAAGATCCTGTAAACCTATAAAACATTATTAGTCCATTTCCACATCCATGGTAAGTACATATTCATCTATTTTTTTGTTTCCATTATTTACGCATCGATATAGAGCCAAAACAATCACTCTAGTCTATGTTCTATGTCATTTTAGAATTCTATCAAAATATCATCTTTTCACAAAGAATCGATGATTTTTGTAATTTCCTAGGATCCTATAGATTACCCATGATTGATGTGGATTTTCAATGATCCTTATCAAAATAATCATTTTTTATAATTTATTCCATATTAATTGTATTTTATCAATCTATTTTTGTAAAGTCTTTTTTTTTTGCAAGATGTGTTCCTTATAGATGACAGTTCTATGAAAGTGCACCCTTGTTGAGAGATGACTGCAAGACTTCTAAGCTTGCTCTGAATCTCCCACTTTTATAGATACAATGGAAACATCTCAGGTTTTGGGGTATACCTATTGTTGAGGTGAGTCTTTGGTATCAAGGCCGGTTCCTTTCTAATGTATCCTAAACTATTTTTTTTGGTTTTGAGGTAAAAATAAAAATGACTATAACCGACATTAAAAAGGGTGGTACACCAAATGTGTTGAGGGATTTCACTGAGCATATGAAAAATAAAATTGAGAATGAAATTTGGATGCATAAACCAATGGTTTTTCAGTAGAATATTAAGGCAAAATCATTTGTGTATTAGGGGAATGAATAGCAACAACACAAAAAGATAAACATGCACACTAATATTATACAGAAATTACCAAATTCGTAGCAACGTAAGATGATTAATCTGGGAATTGACATTCACAAGAATTAATACGAGATACACACCACTGCAAATAATTGGAAAGAATAAAATTAGTTCTCATTCAAAGGGAAAAGCTGGTAAAATTTTTTTAACATTCCTATCTCGTAAAAATCCCTCCTTTGTGCCTTGTAATTGCACACAATATATAGAAATATTATTCACCCATCCCATCCTAAAAATAGGCTAAAATTTGTACTCACCCATGTATGTTAATTTTACCCCTTTATCATGAGTTGAATAAAGTAATAAAAATAAACATGTTGATTATAATGAAGCATTAATAGCCTTAGTAACAAAATAAATTTCAGTCCAAATGCAATTGACTAATCTATTTTTAATAAACTTGATGAATAGTTTGGCAAATAATATACCTTGCTTGTTGGGAAAGTCTTCTCCAAAATTCATGCAATATTTTTCTTCTTTTGTTTGATGTGACATTCTGACTTGAGCCACTTGCAATGAGAAAATTAGGAATCTTTACAATTTTTCCCCCTTGGATGCACATGCAAAAATAATGTTCCTATGTGAGAAAAATATTTCCTTCATCTTTAATACTTTGTAAAAAATTCACCCTCCAATGTGAGGACCACTTGTGATGTGCACATGTTAAACACGTTTGACTATATGATTAAAATAATCATTTTTCTCTTTTGGTATGATTTTTCATGGGCAATAATAATATTCCTTTTCTGGCAAACTTTAAGGTGACTTAGCAAATATTGAGGTAAAGTACCTTTTGTCCTTAGCATATCCATTCCCGACCTTCACATAAGCATATACCTTGGTATATAATCACTTTGACTTAACATAAATCATATATTTTTTCTTCTTTGGCCCCTTTTGAACCCTTAGTATATAATATGTAATCATAATACTTGCCTCCTTTGATATGGAATACTTGATTAAGACATCGATGCATTCGTTTTGACTATAGGAGATTTTTTTTCAGAAAGGTTCAATTTTAATAAGGTCCTTTTGATTAAATCAAAACATATTATAAAATAAACTAGCCTAAGGTAAAAAGGGTAATGATCATTTCAAAATATTTGGTCTTCTCTGTTTTAATGGTACAGACTATAGTCGATCCAATGCATAATAACTTGGGAACGTTCCCCCTCTCCATGATGCTCAACCCCATGACATGTCAGTGGAAAACTTGTTAACCTTTGTTAAGATTAGGGTTTCTGGATTTACAATTGAGGTAATTCCACGTATTGTACTTCTTAACCCTAGTTGGGTTAGGAAATCCACCATGGTTTGATTGAGGTACAAATTTTCAAATCCCAATCATTCTTTTAACTCTCACAATCTCTTTTTGAGCTAAGTATATTTTCCAAAAATTTTGAGCACCACCATTATTTTTATTTCGATCTTGAGTGAAAGATTATGTGAGAATTAAGGTTCGTTCCTATTCTAATATTTCTCTGTGATGCATTTTTTGACCATTGTTTACACAAGGAAGTTGTGAGAGTTTCCTTTTCCCTATTCTTGCTTCAATGTGGTCGTTATTTTTAATCACTTTTGAGCTCTAGCTCTGGTTCATAGCAGAGATTGGTATGGCTTGTTTTCTCCCTTTAGATTTAATCTAAAGTTTGTCTTGTATGTTGAATTTTTCAGACATTGAGGGATCGGTTTCATGATATTATGATTCACTATGGTTGTTGTTATATTTTCATGGAGTTTTCATCCATTAAACATCACGTAGGGCTCTAGTTTCTATTCAAAAATGATTGTCACATTAATATTCGTCATTTTGAAGGTAAGACCCTAGGTAACTCTTGAAACTCTTTACTTTCTTTCCTCTTCACTAGGTATTTACCTTATGTATCAAACAAGAAGATCTCGCTTTGGTTTTCTTTCTTGTTTTGATATTCAAGATCTTTATATGGTTGTATTGTATATGTTTATCCTCTTTGGAGGTTGATTTTGGTGATTTTGATGGTGATGACCACAAGGGTTTCATTCTCTCATTTTGGGTGTTTCGAGAACTCTATTCATTGTGTGCATTGATATGCTTGAATATCATGCATTGGCCACAATTAATTTCCATTTTTAATCCTTGGAGCATAATTTATGAGCTATCCTATTGGGTTTTTAGCTACTTTTATTTATGTGTTTATGTGAATCTACAAAGGCTTACTCGAGCTTCTCGATATCTTTCATTAATTTCTTCCATCATTGAAGAAGGGTAAGAATCGAGTGTTATGAACTTTGTAACCATTTCTATTTGGATTTTGGCTCCGTTTTTCATTAATATTCTGAAAACCCTTGTTTTTTGTTTTGTTTCCCATAGTGGTTACCTTCTCGAGCTTTAAAACACTATTGGGAATTTTTTTCCTAGTTGCATTTGAGGTTTTCTTAAGTTTTGTATTGTTTATTGTGTTTGGCTCTCAAGACCCCGATTACTAGCCATTCTAAATGATATTTCAAGCTATGTATCTTGTCTTCCTTTTGTATAAATCTAGGTTTCTTTGGGATATTTTCTCTGTATTTTCTATAAGATCTCAATCTATGAAACATCATATGGGTATTTGTTTATTTCTCTAATTCGAGCCTCACAGCTCCTAGATCCGGGCATTTAAGTTGTGGGTATGTATTTTATTTGAGTCTCAAGTTCTAGTCTCTTTCCCTATCAGCTATATTGTCGATTTTGAAACTATATACCCTTTGCAAGCTCTATTCTATATTCAAGCATTTTATGTTCTGTATCTTTCATGTTTGTGGAATATTAGACTAATGCTTCATGGGTTGTTCCTCTCACTCACATGCTTCTATTCAATCATTCTTATGGATAGTTAGTAGAAGTTGTAACTCTTTTGAACTTGGAGATAATGATTTAAAGGGCCCCAACATCATCTTTGATGAGAATAATCTATGGTTGTGGGAATATGTAACAACATTTATTTTCTCTACATAAATTGCAAGATTTTTGTGACTTGGAGCTTTGAAAAATGTATAGTAAGGTACTTCCTTGATTGATAAATGATTATGGGAAGTTGCACCTATCTTCCCATTCCTAAAGTAGGTTGTTATTCCTTGAATGTTGTGATGAATATTCCTTTTCTTCAAGTTCATTGTGTTGTTGTTCCTGTAGCTAGTAATTTAAGTCTATTTATTGCAATTATGTAACACAACTTTAAATGAAACAAATGATTCTGGTGAAAAGTAATGACTCAATGAAAACTGTAAAAAACTCCAAGATCTTGGTGTTTCATCAACCATTTAATGTCATTCTCTATTATTTTGATTTGATGTGAAAGCTGTGATATTCCTCATCATACTTGCTGTTATGATTTTGACTCTCAATTTGTATTCAAACTAGTTTCTTGAACATATCATGCCCTGTTGAACTCTGCATTCCTGACTGAAATTATTTCTTGTGTACTTTGAGATTTTTAGTCTTGATGGGTTAAAGTCTTTCTTGAAAATAGTACTTACAACTAAACAAAGCATTTACTCCTCTCAAAGTTTGGTTTTTGTTTCAAACTCTGTAGCTTGCTATCTTTTTATCTATATGATGTTGAGATGTTCTTGATTTTTGACTTAAAACTATCATTCTTTATTCTATTATGGAAATGAGGAATCCTAAAAATGTTGATCATTCATTTGAGCTCAAGGATTATGATGAATCACACAATCATCATGTATCAAATCTCATGGCTGCAATGAATCTTTGTTTTACTGTGCTACTTCTTTTGCAATGGAAACTTGAATGTTGCATTTCTTACACTGTGTAAGAATTCTTTTCACTATAAAAGGTAAAAAAATTGAAACCTATGAACTTGTATACTTGGTATGCCAAACTAAGAGCTAAATATTATACTTGTTGGATTCATTCATAATTCCCACATGGTTGTGAACTTCTCTTCTTAAACAATTCTATAAAATATCAAAGATATTTACACATCTAAACAGTTGGTTTCTTCTTTATATATTCATATGAATAGATTACAAATATATAGGAATATGCAACTCCTATAAACTAGGAAGTTTCTCTAACAATAATCCTATTTAGTTGTGATTGTTACTCACGTAACAATACACAACTCAAATCATACGAGTTGTTAAAACAACTCCAATAATATATTATTGTTTATATAAAAATAATATAACTACTAACATTTATACTTATTTGAATACACAAGTATAATGTAAACATTAATATCCTAACTTTCCCCCTTAATGTTTACATGGTTATAAAATAACTTTTGCACTTCCTCTCGTAGCTTTTCACCTCACGTGCGCTCATGATCTTGGCACACACTTGAACTAAAGGTAGAAAAAGGATAAAATCAATTTCTTATTGACCACACACTATCGGGAACACTTCTAGCGCGAGGATGGGAATACACTCAAGAATCATCTACTTATAAACCAGTCACTCTAGGGAAAAAATATGACCTAGCAGTGTGGGAACTCAAGTAGGAACACATTTGAACAACCTTAAATGATTTTAAGGAGGCTAAGCACAAACCTAGGTATGAATAGGAACACATCTGACTATTTTACCTCATCAAGACTCATGATGCCACATTTAACTATGCTATATGTTCTTCACTATTTTTTTGCATTGGGAAATTTATGTAGGAATAATCAGATACACAACTGAAAAACTTGAAATGGGACATTGGATCATGTTGATCATGTAGCCCCCTCAATGTGAAATTTCAAGTTATCAAAAATTACAAACCAGAAAACTGAAATGCATGAAACCACACTAAAAAGCATATACTCACACTCTATATATGCCACCACAACTCTATGCGCACCGTGTTCTTTGGTGATGATGAGAGCTAATTGATTGACCTCTAGCCTCCAATACCTCCATCCTCCCGTATCACAATTCTAACTCAAAGAAATTGGACATTGAATCTCCATATTTTCCACATTGGATTTATTCTTTTCTTCCCTCCCGTAATGTGAAACATTTAATTTTTCTAGACATCGGGTAACACCGAAAATGCATCCATATGGAAAAAAAAAAAAATCTCACTTTTTTACAATAATACAACTTTTGACAATAATTCACAAATTTGAAACTAAAACTATTGACTTAAATAAAAAGACTTGACTAAAAAATTAAACGATAACAAAATGAGATTATTGTTATCTCTCGAAAGTGCACCACTCGTAGAGAAATGGCTGCGGGCATTCTAAGCTTGCAAAAATGGATCTCTCTCTTTCATAGATACAATGGAAACACCTTAGGTCTGTGGGTATACCTATTTTGAGGTGAGTCTCCAATATCAAGGCCGGTTCCTTATTGATGTATCCTAAACTGATTTTCTAGGGGTTTAAGGGTAAAAGATGACTAAAAGTGAAATTAAAACCGAGGTGATATGCAAACTTGTATGAGGTCTTTGAATGAGTATATGCACAATTGATATGGAAAGGATTTTTGATGCATAAGCCAACAAATTTCTAAAGATAATTAAGGGTAAACACTTTGATTTATTGAGGGATAGAATTGCAACAATACTACTAAGTTACACATACACATTAATATCATGAAAAAATAATGAACTTGCAATGGGTAAGATGATTAATCAAGGAATTCAACATTCATAAGATTAATAAAAACATACACAAGACTGAAAATAATTGGAAAGGCGAAAATACTTCACATTCAAAGGGAAAAACTGGAAGAAAATTACTTCAGCACTCTTGTATCTAAAAGTCTTCCTCTTCCTTTTGTGCTTGGCTAGGGTAAACAATATATAAGCAAAATAACTTCCCACCCTTCCTAAAAATAGACTAAGGATTGCACTCACCCATGCATCCTATTTTTATCCTTCATCTATTAATAAATAAAGGAATAAAAATTGAATATGAAAATACAAAGAGGCATTAATAGCCATTGGTTACAACTCATTCAATCAATTGTTCTATTTTTAAGAAAAGCATGAGTGATAATTTGCTAAAAATAAGTTTTTATTGATGAGAAATTTTTCTTATTTATGCATGAAAATTTGTATTTTGGTCTGTTCTTTTGCAAAGGCATGTAACCTTATCCATTTGCAGTGATAATATTAGCACTTTCTAACCATGGTTGAATCTGGTGAACTCAAGACTCGAATTAAGGTGCAAAAGTGTTGCAAACTTAATCGTTTTTGGTAATTAAATTATTAAGCTCCATTCGAGCTAGCAAAGCTCTACAAAAATTTTCTGTGGCCGCCATTAATAACTTCAAGCTTTCTGTGTGAGTTTTTTTTTAAATTCTACCATTGATGCAGACTTTGAGCTTGACTGAAGGTTCTATGAAGAATTCTGTCTTTTATTACCTCAAAAAGATCTATCTTTTTGAGTATTTGGCCCACCCATTCTCTTTTAATCTAGGCCTTACACATGTATGAATCTAGTCAAAGTGCGATTGCAGCTTGCTTTTGATACGTTGCTTCTTTTTCCTAAAAAATCTTAAAATTTTAAAATGTCCTGGTGGCCCGCTTCCCCGATTTTAACTTTTGATGCATGAGCGGAGTTGTGGTGACTTAAACACTTTTTCCCCTTTTTCAAAAAGGGCTCAAAATCTCAAATTGACCCAATGCTCCACTTTTGACTTATTAAATACGTGGTTTTGTTTGGTCCTTAGTGGGGTTGTGGGGAATTTTAAACTTTTCTCCTTTACAAAAGTTTCAAAGGCAAAAACATTACGACGGTCCACTTCTCCGCTTTTGACTCTTTTAATGCGGGCCTAACATTTGAATTTTTCCTTTTACATGAGCCGGCCTATGGGCCATTTTATGACTTTATCCCCTTTCGAAATAAATCTCAAAATCTAAAAAGGCTCCGAAGATCTGCCTTGACTTTTTTTGAAGCGGGCTCAACTTTTGACTTTTTCCCGTTACATGAGGAGGGCTACAAGCTATTTTACAACTTTACACCATTTGCCAAAATGCCTCAAAATAAAAAAAGGGCCCACTCCTCTGCATTCAATTATATTTCGTCGGGCCTACGGGTCAATTTGAAACTTTTACAAAATGATGAAAAGATGCTAAGTTCGCTAAAAATACCTGCCATTTTAATGTGTCAAGTTGGGGTTTGCATCAATTTTGGTGATCAATTCTAAGAATTGATCTCTGTACTTTTGATTCATGGCTATTGATCTGATGAATAAAACACTCAAAACCCTAAGTCTTTCATATTTTCATTCTTGAGCTCTATCCGAGCTAAAGGAACTCTGTAAAAATTTCCCTAGACGGACACCATTGGAGATGATCTTTCGAGCTCAGTTTATCTACATCTATTATTTTGTTGAGCTCATCTTTGGAAATCTTTGTTATTTAACAAACACCATTTTGATCACTTCGAGCTTTGGGTTGGCTTATACTACAAGATTTGGTCGATTTGACCAGTTGTGTTGCTTTGAGTTTGGCTTTTCTTCAAAAGATTTGTGTCCTATGAAGCTCTGCAAGATTCTATGGCCATAGTTGAGGTTTGTGAGCTCAGTCCTTTCTATATCATCGTTATTTTGAACAAGATGGTAGTGGCTTCATGTTTTTATTTTTGTAATCTCTGACTTGCATATTGCTCATTTCAATCAGTATTGAGCTCACCCTTTTAATTTGTCTTTGTTATTTCATCTTCAAACATTGATACTTATTTTTCCTTTGCATTTTTAATGTGATTTCTAGAACAACATTGATCTCTAAGTTAAAACTCGTTATGGGTTCCCCTTTTGGCTCTGAATTCAATGAGGGTTTTCTCTACTTCAATTTTAAATAGTGAGTTCTTGATCCTTACTTTGATTCTAGTACCCATTAATGGGTCTTTCTTGATCAAAGACAAGATCTACATTTTCTTCCTTAGATCTATAACTTTATTCATTCCTTTCAGTTGTATTGCAAAAAATATGTATATGAACCATTAACGATCCTTCTTGAATGAATTATTTTTTCCCAAATATGTATATACCGATGTATTTTTCAATTTATGGCTTGAGGTATTTCAACCGAGATTTAGGTATCCCTCCTTTGATATGGGAATTCACACTTAGTTATTTCTTCTTGATTCTACGATCTATTTAATACTACATTTCCTTTTATTAGAGCTTTGATATGTATCTGGATAGTTTTTAAAAGTCCATTTCACTTGGCGAAACCTTGTAAAAATTTCCTCAAAATTCCTTCTTCTTTAGTTACAATCGGGAACATATACTTATGAATTATCTGCTTCATGTACCATAGGTTGGAATTCATTTGAGAATTGCAACCTTTATCTAACAATGAAGACTGTATAACATGATTTATTTTCTTCTTTGTTGCAACCTATACCTACACACTTAAGGAAATAGTTAGAAATTATTTAGAATTTTTGGCCACTCTTATGTCCATATTTTTATTTTCTCTTTCCTCCTTCATCATGAGTGAGTAGATCATGTATATAGTATGATCTTCAAGTAATCTATAGATCCTATTGTTAAGAGATCCATATGCACGAAAAGGACAATGTAGGAATATGGATTAACCCTGAGCTCTTAACTGATAATATTCCTCTTTTCTTCTTTTGAGTGCACAAAGTACTTCCAAAGATGAAGAAGAAGAGGGAATAAGTTGAGGATGAAGATACATCAACCAAAGGAGAAGACCCAAGGTAATGATGGGTTCACTCATACAACTCTATTTTATCTTTCATGCATGTGTACCTCTTATTTCAGTAGTTTTACTTTACTTTCCAGTTACATCCTATAGCTTGTGTGGGAACATTTGAAATTCCTTATGAATAAGACATTGAATTATTAAATTGAGTTACGTATTTATTTTTGTATTTCAGCTTTCTATATGGATTGTATAATGAACTAAACAACCCAATAATATAATTGAATGTCTTAATCATGAAGGAAAGATCATTAAGAATACCTGTAACATCCAATAATGAACTCTAATTTCTACAATATACATTTATGTTTGTTTTTCCAAGACTCAACATTTCATTTATTCTGTAATTGGATGTCTTCATCGAGATAACACAGCTGTCCTTCGGGGCCTTGTGTTCTTTGTTGAAGATAGTCAAGAAATTGCAGACTATGTGATCTGTTATTTTTGTAACAACACACATAGATCTGATTTCATGTAATCATTAATTAATTCAATAGTAACAATATTGTCTGATAGAACCTCCCCTAGCTTAGGTATACTTCACCAATGCTATCCATCGTAATGAAGTTTTGAGTTTCCCATTTTTGCACAAGTGCAAAAATTGTCAACATTTCAGCGATCTTGCGGGAAAGCTTCTTGCTAGCTTGTAATCCAGTGCCTTGCTCTTTTTGTTTGGGCATAGAGTCTAATCATGCAACCAAAATATACCTCTCTGAAGGTATAACCCTTCCAAAACAAACTAAAACTGGGAAAGGATCTAGTAAACTAGACCACGTGCATGAATGCACTTATTGAATTGAAAAACAATGCAATGTGTAGAAACTGCACTTATTGAAGGGAAATCCTACTCTAAATAGTCAGTATAAAATTTTCAATAACAATTTTTGAGAAACATACCATTCACAGGAATGTGAAGTTCCTCTCCATTCATATTCGAGAGCTAAAAAGCATTGTGTTATTTGCAAGCTGAAATCATGTAAGGACTGCTCCAAATTGTATTGAACTTCGTGTGTCTTCTGTCTTTACACGATCAAAGCATCCCACTTTAACACAATATATCCTTCATTGAAGATTCTCAATTTGGATTTCTTATAAAAAGTCTTCTTCATCTGTTTATGATTATTTTCCATGCTCACATGGGCTTGATCTCTTAGCTCTTGTAACTCCATTAATTCCACATAACGAACTGCAATGGTTCATTCTCAAGCAACCCCATTCGATGCAGCAAATCTAATGCATGTAACTCAACTGAGATAGGAATTCTTGCTTCTCTTCCATAAACAAACTTATATGGTGAATTGTCAGCGATCTTTTAGGAGTCACTCTATCAACCCAAAGTGTTGAATTCAACATTAGATGCCAAGCTCTCTGGTTATCTTTGAGTGTTCTTCTAATGATCCTTAAAATATTTTTATTAGTACTTTCAGCTAGCCCATTACCTAGTGGGTAATAGTTAGATGAATAACTTGTATAAATTCCATGATTAACAACCCAATCTGTTACCTTCGCACTAAGAAATGCTAAAGCAATATATGATATAATAGTTGTTGGAACACCAAATCTGCAAACTATACCTTCATAAAAGGGTAGTATCGAAGTTTCATTAGCATATTTCAATACTATTTCTTCATTCCATCATGTAAAGTAATTTATAGCAGTCAAAATCTACTTGTGTCCTTGTGAAGAAGGACACAAGAGAAAGTCTTCTCTTTTCTTTAGCATAATTGTCAATGGTTTCACCAATGCTTTGCAAAATCTGGAACAAATCTTCTAACAAAGTTTATTTTTCTAAGAAAAATTTGTAATGCTTTCTTATGATGAGGTAATGATAATTGTGACATGGCTTTGATTTTGAAAGGATCAATTGCTAAACCTTACTTAGAAACAATATGACCAAGTAATTTTCCTTGATGTATTGAAAAGCTAGAACTTTGGGGATTCAAAGATATTCCAAACTACCTTCATAACTTAAAAATCTTCCTCATATGTGCTTGATGCTCATTTGAATTTTTTTAAAATACATAACATTATCTAAACAAAAAGGTATGCATTTATTTAACAAGCTATGAAAATCCATGTCCATTACACGTTGAAATGGTGTGCCAACATTTGAAAGGCCAAAAGGCATTCTTTTTAAGCATAAGTACCCCACTTGGTGGTAAACGCTATTTTTACCTATCTTCTTCTCAAACTAAAATCTGATTGTATCCACTATAGCCGTCTAGAAGAGATAGTCTATTTGAACAAGAAATTGTTCTCAAAATCTGATCCATATTTGGAAATGGTTAGTGATCTTTTAATGAAGCTTTATTAAGATCTCTAAAAGCCATACATAATCTAATTTCTCCATTTTTATTTCTAACAGGAACAAGATTGGCTACCCAACTTGAATGCTTAACTAGAAAGATAATACATGATTTAATTAACTTAGATAACTCTTTCCTCATTAGAGGCTCTATTTTGGGATTTACAAGCCTCTGTTTTTGCCTAACTGGCTTAGAATTTGGTTGTAATTCAATAGTATGTTGTGCTAAACCGGGATCAAACCCTTTCAGGTCTTGGTATCTCCAAGAAAAAACATATTTAAATTCTTTGCAAAGATTAATAAATGAATGTTTTTCAGCCAAGGAGCATACCTTTCCCAAAAACAAATTTTTCCCTTCATCAATTGAGATCTCTTCATAGTTATCAGCATGTGTTGACATCTTTGTTTTGTCTTTTCTTAACTAATCATCAGTGCTGAAGATGTCTTCTAATGTGACCAGACCTTGAGGTAGTTGTTTGTCTTTAACTAAACAATCTGGTCACCATATAAGTGTTGTAATTTATCTTGATTTATTGCAAAGAATTCAGATTCTTGCTGCAAAAACCTACAGATTTGATCATCACTTTCAAACACCTAAAAATTTAATTCATTATCGGTATCAAAGGATAGAAAATTAGCTTTATATGAGGCTAAATTTTGCTATTTTTAATTTGTTCCGACATTTTAAAACTAGCACCAATTGTTGCAAGTCTATCTACATGCTTATTTTCTGTTCTAGGAATGGATTGAATGTTAATAGCTTATAAATATTCCATTAATTCTTAAACTCTATGTCTGTAAGACTTCATTAATGGATTCTTACAAACATTGAAATTTCTTACTTGATTGATAACAACTCGAATCACCAAAAATTTGTAGCATGCTAATAGCTCTCTTTTCTCGCCCAAAGTAAGCCATGAATTAATTCTTTGTATTCAACTAAATTACAAGTGTATGAAAATTGGAGACTCAAAGCTGAGAAATTTCTTTCATTTGTTGGGGAAGTGAGAATCAAATGCTCTCCTTGTCCTTTCTTGTTTTTAGCTCCATCGAAATGAAGCTTCCAAATCCCTTTTGTTGCATTTCTGTTTGGATAACAAGGTAATTGGTGTACTTTCTTCATGAAAGAAATACATACGAAATAGATGTTCTTCAAATTCTTTGAAAGGTTCATGTGTGTGTTCTTCATGTGTCTTTTCATCCATAAACAATTTAGAAACACCATCTAATGTCGAAATATGAGCTATATTGTCAAAATCGGGCCGTCTAAGGTCGCATAATTAGCTACCGCAATAATAGAAGCATGAGGCTCAATGTGAAATCTTTCCAATGGTTTTGAATTGATAGTAACCTTTTTCCCATAACGTGTAGTGAAAAATAAGGACCAATCTGAAGAGAGATAACCTCCTATCTTTGTTGTGAAATCTCTAGATAAGCATATAGCAAAGTAAGGAGGTAAATCCACAATAGTAATATCTGCAAAATGGAAACATTTGGGAAAACATGTAATGTTACCTATAGATCTCTACGATGAAACCAACTATATTAGTTGTAGTTCCTTCTAACCGTAGGACACTCTTTTACTATAGGTTTATACTGCAGGACCAATTTTTATGCAATTGCTTTTGGCATAACAATGCTACTTGCAACATTGTCCACCATATAGTTATGAACAAGATGTTCTCCAATAATAAGTGATAAATAAAATGGTGGTGGTTTCATGATTTTATGAGCATTTAAGAATTTTTGAACCATCCATTTACCTTATTTGATGTAGTCTTGTTCCATTGTTCCAAGGACCATGTATTCTTTCTGGACTTCATTTTTGTTGTTTTAGAAGAAATCTGTAGCTTAGCTAGTTCATGAGAAATTAAATATTTTTGTCCTAGAATACTTAGAGCATCCCACATTGATATGTTAACATTATGATTTTGCATTACATCAACAATGTAAAAAAAGCAATAGTTTTAGAGATGATTCTATTGTTTTAGCATAAGCTTTGCCAAAAACCGATTATGCTTCAAATTTGCTTTTATATTTGAGGTATAAATAACCTTCTTGGATCAGGCTCTAGACATTTTTTTTGTTCTTTACCAGCTGTAACACCTATTGTTTCTTGAGGAACAAATGCACTGTTAGCTAGTTTTGGGCTTATAGTTGTTGTTTTATCAGTGATGATAGGTGCAATAAGCCTATTTTGTTGGTTTTTGCTCTCTGTAGCCTTTTCCTGAGCCCTAATAGTAACTACAATGAAATCATCCTCACTAAAACTATCTAATTTTTGTTCAAGTGCTTTCTAAACATGACGTTATTGCTGCCCAACCTCCATTTGAGGCATGAATAATGTTTCAGATTGAAGTTATGAAACAAGACTTATTTTCAGAAAATCATTTTGGCAACTTGGAACTAAATGAGGTTGATTACAAGGTTGACACCACTCCTCAGTAACCATATTAACTAGGAATAAAGTGTTATATGTAATAGGGTCTTTTGGATCAAACTTCCTTTGTAGATAAGGCTTCCTATAATTTTGATTTTGTTGGTAAGGCTACCTATTTTGCTGATAACGAGCCTGATAAGGTCTGCTAGGTAATGCAAGCCTATTATCAATTGAAGTCAGCTTGTTCCCCATAGTCTACAAAGCTTTAAATACATCATCTGATGGGGCTAAAACAATAGGTTCTATAATTATGATAGGCTAAGGAATAGGTGCTAAATCTACCAAAAAAGGCATTGAAGGCCTTGGTGCTAATTTTCCAACTTGAATAAGGTTTATTTCAACTTTTATAACAATGTCATAAGCATCCGAAAGAGTATTACCTCCCATAGACTGAATCATAGTTGAAATATCACTATTTAATGCCCTAAGATAATAAAGAAAAGCATGATCAGCTTGAGGCTTGACACTTGCTAGAATTATTTCCCAAGTTCTAGAAAAACGGATGTTGAAACTAGACATAAATTCATTGGGAGCTCTTTTAATGGTAGAAAGTTGTTCTATAAGAGATAAATGATCTCAAAGTACCTTGAAATTGTTTAAGTAATTTATCTCCTAATTCATCCCAAGTTCTTATGCATCCAATCTCTAGATTTCTATACCATTGCAAGGCTTGTCCTTTAAAGGATGCAGCTAAAAGTCTCAAAGCCACATCTTCATGGGTAATATTGTGAACTACACATAAGGCTGCAACATCTTTAATGTGCTCTGTAGGTGTAACCTAATTTTCACCAATGAATGATGGCAAGCTTTTCATGGAAGCATTAGGGATATCATGATAAACTGGAATTACTAATGGGTTGCCATTAGTAAAGGTCACAAAATTCCTAGGTGGTTGAATAGCCATTTGAAAGACTGGGATTTGAATAGAAAAATTGATACGTGGTGAAGGAATATTAGGAGGAGGGTTATCAAAACCATGTCTATTATAAGGTAAAGTATTACCAACTCTTCTCCTTCTTGCAGAATTCAAAGGTAAAGAAACAAATTCAAGAGGAATTCCTCTTACTGATGATCTTGTAGTCACTTTAGGCATAAAACATGTTATGATACGGGTCTGAAATCAGCTTTACGGAGTCGCCAAATAGGTCCTTAAATATTTAGAATAAATTTTTGGATCTTGTTGTAGTAAAAGTAACATTTATCTGCTCTAAATCTATTGTAGATATGTTGTAGATATTTGTAACTTGCATGTAGATCTGATTTGTGGTCCCACCGAGCATGCCAAAAAATGTTATCTCTCGAAAGTACACCCTGTAGAGAGATGGCTGCAGGTGTTCTAAGCTTGCAAAAATGGATCTCTCAAAAGTGCACCTGTAGAGAGATGTGGGTATACATTTTTGAGGTGAGTCTCTGCAGTATCAAGGTCGGTTACTTATTGATGTATCCTTAGCTAATTTTTTTCAAGGTTTAAGGGTAAAAGATGACTAAAAAATGAAATTAAAACCGAGGAAATACACCAAACTTGTATGAGTTATTTGAATGAGTATATGCACAATTGATATGGAAAAGATTTTGGATGCACAAGCCAACAAAATTCTTAATATAATTAAGAGTAAATACATTGATGTATTGAGGGATAGAATCATAACAATCTTTGCTAAGTTACACATACACATTAATATCATGCAGAAATACTAAACTTGCAACATGGTAAGATGATTAATTAAGGAATTCAACATTCATGAGATTAATAGAAACATACACAAGACTGAAAAATAATTAGAAAGGTAGAAAATACTTCACATTTAAAGGGCAAAATTGGTAGAAAATTGCTTCAACACTTCGTATCTAAAAGTCCTCCTCTTCCTTTTTTTCTTTGCCAAGGTACACAATATATAGAAAAATAACTTCCCACCCTTCCTAAAAATAGACTAAGGCTTACACTCACCCATGCATCCTTTTTTATCCTTCATCTATTAATAAATAAAGGAATAAAAACAAAACATGCAAATACAAAGAGGCATTAATAGCCATTGGTTACAACTCAGTCAACTGCAGTCGACTGTTCTATTTTTAAGAAAAGCATGAGTGATAATTTGCTAAAAATAAGTTTTTCTTGATGAGAAAGTTTTCTTATTTGTGCATGCAAATTCATATTCAGTCTTCTTTTGTGAAGGCATGCAACCTTATCCATTTGTAGTGATAATATTAGCACTTTCTAACCATGGTTGAATCTAGTGAACTCATGACTCGAATTAAGGTGCAAAAGAGTTGTAAAATTAATCGGTTTTGGTAATTAAATTAGTAAGCTCCATTTGAGCTAGCAAAGCTCTACAAATTTTTTCCCATGGCTGCCATTAATAACTTCAAGATTTCTATGTGGGTTTTTTTAAAATTCTGCCATTGATGAAGACTTCGAGCTTGACTAAAGGTTCTTTGAAGAAATCTGTCTTTTATTACCTTGAAAAGATCATCCATGTAGGACAAAATTGATCTAAAACTGGACTGGAAAATCCTTCTTTTCGTGTTTCTGATAGAAATTGCATTTTTGAATATTCAACCCACCCATTTGCTTTTAATTTGGGCCTTACACATGTCTGAATCTGGTCAAAGTGGGATTGTGGCTTACTTTTGATACTTTGTTGCTTTTTCTGAAAAAGGATTAAAATTTTAAAATGCCCCGATGGCCTGCTTCCCTGATTTTAACTTTTGATGTGTGGGCGGAGTCGTGGGTGACTTAAACACTTTTTCCCCTTTTTCAAAAAGGGCTCAAAATCTCAAATTGACCTGATGCTCTGCTTTTTACTTATTAAATACATGAATTTTTAGGTCCTTAGCGGGTTCGTCGGGATCTTTTAAACTTTGCTCCTTTACAAAAGTTTCAAAGGTAAAAACATTCCGACATTCTCGCTTCTCCATTTTTGAATTTTTTTAATGCGGGCCTAACATTTGAATTTTTCCTTTTACATGAGCGGGGTTGTGGGTCATTTTATGTTGGTTCCTTATCCTCTATTTCGGTGCATACGTGAGGATTTGCGGAGGATATATTTCTTATACCTAGTCTAAACTTGCTAAGGGGACAGGGATAAAAGAATACAGGAAATAAGAAATAACTAAACTACCAGGTGATGCACCAAAGGAATGATGAACACTTAGTTTTCCTTTGACACAAACCAATAAAATGCATACAATAAACAAGCACAGATAGCCTAGATCTATAATGAGAGACCAGATAGAAGAAAAAGAAACAAGAAGGATCTAAAATCGATCACAAACATATTTTATTGCTCTATAGATTGATACAATTCATTACAGAAATAGCCAAAGGTAGAAACGTATTAAAATTTTAATGGAAGGCTTAAACCCCATAAATCCTTTTCCATAAGGAGAAGGGAGCCTGTAAAACTAAGAATATCCAACCCTTTACAATGAATCCTGCCCCCAAATTTATAGATTCGATCGGAGAGAAAAAGAGAGAGAGAGAGAGAGAGAAGCAGGAAAATGCGGGTCAAAGTTCAACCACCATTGTTAATGCTTTTGCTAAAATCTACCCCTGAATTTATCTTTTTGCATCGATCCTTGGTTCGGCACCTTGAAGGAAGAGGAAATGATAGAAATAGATCAAATCCGATCTAGTTGTTGAGACTAATGATCCTACATTGAAATCTCAAAGAATTTTTCTCCATTTTTCTTCCACCTAACTTCCCAAAAATTAAAGTTTCAGACTCCCATGGTGTAGAAGAGATCGAGATCTTTCCAATGGTGTCAGATTTGCAATATTTTGAGCCCTGGGTCAAAAGATATGCCCCTTTGAAGTTTGAATCGATTCCATACAAATGGGCGGGAAAAAATTTGAAAAATGGGTCCCCCTTTTGGATTGGGACACGTGGTAAGCCAGATTGGAAAAAAATTTGGGCCCATGGGTCCACAATTCACCTTTTATCCTTTTGCAAAAAATGCAAAAATTAAAAAAATCCCACCCCAAAGCTCTGCATGGACACGTGGCTCCTTTTGGTTGGATGGGAAATGCACTCCCATTTTTACCTTTATGCCTTTTGGATGAAAGGAAAATTTTCACCTTTTCCCCGACTCCCCACCTTGGCTTTGACTCGAGTCTAAATGTTGACTTTTTCCTTGGGTGGAGTTATGGGCCATTTTACAACTTTTACTCCCTTTTGAGGTAACAAGGGGTGAAAAAATCAACTTTTCCCCCGACTGCTTGCTTTCCCTTGGGACACGTGTCACTCTGGCACTCACTCGGGAATATTTTCTCTATTTTACCCTTGAAACAACGCCCTTAAGACACTTGGCAGCCTCCACTTTGGTCTACTTATGCATTGACTATTCAACTAACCTTGCCCCCCTTTGAGGTACACGTGGAGGCACCGCACTTGTTTGCAAACCCGACCCAAAGTTTCCTTTGGAGGAGTGTCGAGTTAATACTTTTCAGCCTCTGCTACTCTGTGGAATTTTCAACGGTTCCTCTCATTTTTAGGCTTTGGGCTAGGTGGTGAGCTTGCACTCGTTTGGGTCTCCACCTTTGGACCAACTCTTGGAAATGCGCCAGGCTGACACTTGGCACTCTCTCGCTTACACTTCTATACTTAGCCAATTTTGAAGGTTTTCCTCTCCGCCCCTTGACTCTCTTTGACCATTTTCTACATGGAGGTCTAGCACAAGTTTGAGTTCCTCCCTTTGGATTCACTTTGGAGAAGCATCGTTAGGACACGTGGTCTCTTCCACTGCCTCCTCCATACTTAGTTATTTTTTGGGCCTTTCCTGAACCATTTCGAGCCCGAGGACTTTGAATCTTCATTGTTCTTCCTTCTTCTTTCTTTTGGCTCCTTTGTAGCATCTTCCCTTGCTTTTCCAACCCTACTATTTGATGGTTCTACCTTCCTGTAACTTGGAGAATGGATTTAAAGCATAGAGAAGGCCCGACAGAGTCATTTCTTTCTATACAGGATCCTTTGCTCTTTCTTCATCTCTACCACTTCATTGTTGAATCTTTTTGCAACAACCAATTGTAGGATTTGAATGCATTTTCTTGGGTTCCTTCTATGCGGGGTCATGATTTGATCCAATATTTATCTCGGGGGAAATATGGATAACAATTTGGTGACTCACGGGGACATCTTCCTGCTAGATGAAGAGATCAGTTTCCTTGTCATATATATTGGGTGGAGTCAAGAATAATAGGATGATACTATTTATGCCTCGTTCATGGCCCGGCCACCTGTGCTCTCAAATTTCATAAGAAAATATCGAAATGAAGATTTCTGAGAGTAGAAAATTGTTTTAAAATAGGGCTTCATCTATTTTTTTCTGAATGAACTACACAAGAGAAACAAAAAAACACCATGACTATGTACAAAATTGAAATCATACATGTTCCAAAATGGAACATGCAGAGCATGTAAAGCAACTTAGGAGAAAAGCAATCTACACTACAACAAGACAATGTGTAGAAGCACTTAGAGGAAAGAGAAACTAAACTGATATGTACATGGTGAGACTTCCCTTTTAGTAGCAGTGCTTAAGATAGATCCCATTCACTAGAATCTACAACTCTTCACCCTCCAATGTAGACAATTGGAAAGCATTACTACTTTTGCATCTTGTTATCATATAGGGGCCACTCCAGATGGCATCAAACTTAGAATGTCTCCCTAGTTTTGCTCGATCTGCATCCCATTTCAAAACCAGGTCCCCTTCTTGGAAGGTCCTTGCTTTTTCCTTCTTATCAAAGCATTTCTTGATTGAAGCCTGATTCTTCTCCAATGCTTGGAGAGCTTTCTCTCTAGTCTCTTCTAATTCTATCAGCTCCATGTACCTGGCCTCCATTGGTCAAAATTCAGACATCTCTAGTTGCTTCACAAGCTCCAATGCTGGTAATTCAAGTGATATAGGAAACACTGCTTCTTTCCCATAGACAAGCTTGAATGGGGAGCTTCCTATAGATCTCTTTGGTGTTATTCTATCATCCCATAAGGTGTTTTGAGCTTTGTGTGCCAGGTCCTCTGATTCTCATCGAGATTTCTTCTGATGATCTTCAGGGGTTTTTTTGTAGACTCATCTTGGCCATTACCTTGAGGGTAATAGTTTGATGAAGTACTCAAATAAGTCCCATTTTTAACAGCCCATCTTGTGATCTTGGAACCTATAAATGCTAATGCATTGTCTGATATGATGGTGGTTGGTACCCCAAATCTGGTCACTATCCCTTCATAGAAATCTAGGATACTAGACTCATTTGCTTCTTTGAGTGCCACTACCTCGGTCCACTTGGTGAAATAATCAGTTCTTGTCATGATCCATTTGTGACCTTGGCTTGAGTTTGGGTTGATGACTCCAATGAAGTCCAATCCCCATTGCATGAAAGGTTGGTCTACTGAGATTGGGTGCAATGGAAGTGTTGCTAGCCTCTCTTTGCCTTTGAAGAATGCATAGTTCTTGCATCTTTTGATCCATGTGTAATAGTCACTAAACACTCTGGGCCAATAATATCCTACTTTCATGATTTTGAGTGTTGTCACTCTTGGAGAAAAATGGCCTCAACTACTTTGACATGGAATTCTTGTAGCACTCTCTCCACCTAATATGTCCCAATGCATCTCAACAGAATACCATTGATGTCTCTTTTGAACAAGACACCATCAATAAGAACATATGGGATGGCCTTTAGCCTAAAATGCCTTCTTTTTTCTTTACTCATCCCATGAGGACATAGACCTATTTGAAGGAAGTGCACCATGTCTTGGGTCCAACAAGGAGTAGGTATATCATCTCTCCCTTCTTCTTGATCATCTTGTAAGATAAGAATGGCCTCTTTATCACTGTTTGTTTCATCTTGTAGAGAAGAGGCTAATTGCTCACACAAACCCCTCCCATGGACCAGCTTGGTGACCTTGATCTCAATGTCATATTCCATGACATGAGTGATCCACCTGCACATTTCTCATTCAGGTCCTTGCTGAGGAGGAATTCTTTGACTCCTGCATGGGAGACCAATAGTTGGATTTTGTTGTTTGAAACTAAATGCTTAAACTTCTTCAGTCCCCTGATCACCACCAGGACTTGCTTCTCAATGAAGGAGTACCTTACCTCATAGTCTTCCAGACTCTAACTAAAGAAAGTAATTGGCTGTTAACTTTCTTTGTTCTGTTGAACTAAGATTGTAGAGATAGTGTCACTGCCACCAAAGGCATACAATATGAAGTCCTTGGAGAAATCTAGATTTACAAGAGTTGGGGCTGTGATATGGCATCTTTTATGGCTTTAAAGCTTTCCTTTCCTTTAGGTTTCCATCTGAATGTTAATCTCTTCTTCAACATTAGTGTTATTGGCTTAACCAGAGAGCAAAAAGTTTGGGACAAACCTTTGAACAAAGTTGATCTTCCCCAAGAAGCTTTGAAGAGCCTTCTTGTGGCTTGGCAATGGCAGTGCTTTTATTGCTTCAACTCTCTCTGGAGGTCAATTTCTAGACCCTCCTTAGACACAATATGGCCTAAAATCCTACCCTCATGGGCCAAGAATATGCATTTTTAGGGTTCAAAGATACCCCGAAATCTCCTACATCTTTGAAACACTTGCCTTAGGTGAAAAAGGTGGTCTTTGTTGTATTCTTAGAGAACACAATGATGTCATCCAGGTAGATCAACACTATTTTTTTTGATTAGCCCTTTGAATGCCATATCCATGGCTCTTTGGAAAGTAGCACCAACATTAGATAGTCCAAATGGCATTTTTTTGTATGCATAGGTGCCCCATTTGGTGGTGAAGGTAGTTTTGAACTGATCATCTTCTTTCACCATGATCTGATTGTATCCTGAGTAGCCATCTAAGAGAGAGAATCTCTCTGACCCAGACACTACTTGCAAGATCTTGTTCCATTGAAGGGAGTGGGTAGTGATCTTTAAGAGAGGCTCTGTTCAAATCCCTGAAGTCAACACACAACCTGATTTCTCCATTTTTCTTTCTGACTGGGACCAGATTTGTAACCCAACTTGAGTGTTTAATTGGAAATATGATGCTTTCCTCTATTAGCTTGTTCATCTCCTTTTCATTAGAGGCTCAATATGTGGGTTGACTGGCCTTTTCTTCTTCTGGTAGGCTAAGCAACTGGATCCAATTCAATTGTGTGTTGTGCTAGTTTTGGATTAAAACCCTTAAGTCCTCATAACTCCAAGAAAACACATCAGGGAATTCTTGGCAGAGTTGTATGAATTCATACCTTTCCTGCTCGGTGGCCACCTTGCCAATTTGAAGTGTTTTGTCTTCTCCAACTGGGATTGACTTTGAATCTTCTCCTTTGATTTGTATGTTGGCTTTCTCCTTTCTAAATTGATCATTAGGATTGAAAATAGATTCCAGTGTTACTAAGCCTTTGGGAAGCTTGTTTGTATGTAGTTGTACTATCTGATTTCCATATTGTTGTCCCAATCTGCTTTGATTATTAGCTTGAGAATTCAGCTTCTTCTTGCAAAAAATTAATGATCTGCTTGATCATTTTCAAACACCTACTAGCATGTATTATTATGTGGCACTACTACTACTCTCACAACCACATGGATATGTGGTTGTCCTTTGTCTCTCTTGATGTTGTCCACCACATCAAAGGCTGCTCCAACTACTACAAGTCTATCAATAACTTCATTTTCTTTTAGGTATGGACATAATGTTGAAGGCTTCAAAATCCTCCATGAGGTCCCATACTCTATTCTTATAGTTCTTGAGAAGGTCATTCTTGATAGCATTAAGTCCTCTACTTGATTGGAAGCCAATTCACTATCGCCAAACACCTGCAAATTCTTGATCCCCATCTTCCTTGCCCAATGAAGACCTTGGACTAAAGCCTCATATTCAACAGTGTTATTTGAGCAAGAAAAACTGAAATCTAAAGGTTGAATAATACTTCATACCTTTGGGAGACACAATCATAGCTCCTCCTCCAGCTCCTTCTCTACTCCTTGAACCATCAAAGAATAATTTCCATACCTCATTGTCATCTTTATGTTCTAGCTTGATTAAGGTAGGAAGAGGGTGATTTTCTTCATGTAGAAGGTAGACACCCAACTCAGATTCTTCCATTTCTTTATAGGGGTCAAAAGCATGTCTTTTTTTGCCCACTCATCTAGAGTCAAGTCTGGGATACATTCCAACTTGGTATTTTCTTCATTAGTGCTTAGGAGGTCTTCTTGATCAAAAGTTGAGCAGTTGGCATTAATTGGGCTAGGCACATAAGTTTCAATATGATAGTCTACAATGGGTTCAGACTATGGCCTTTGCCCCATATCTTGTCCTAAAGAGCATATGTGACCAGTCAAGACAGGTAGCCTCCAATTTTGGCAGTGAAGTCCCTAGACATAGACACAAAACAAAAATGTGGTGGAAAATCTATGATGGACATGTTTTGCAAGACAATCACATTGGGGTAGGCATGTAGGGTGAGGCTCAGATCTTTGATGATTCCCACAGTGGTCAACTGTTGTCCCATCTAATTGACTACTCCTCTAGAGATGACTTCATATTGGAGACCCAACTGATCAACTATTTGTTTGGGCATCACAAGAACTACTAGCCCCAGAATCAATCATACAATTGTGCACTAATTTGTCTCCAATAATTAATGAGACATAGAATGGAGGGGGTCTCAAGTTCTTACCTTGTTGTTCTCCTTGGTTCTTCTCAGGTTGAACTGCATTGGCAAGCACTCTCTCTTGCTGATTAGGGGGTTGATTTGAACTTGACCAATTCTGCATGGTAGTCTGTAATAGATCCCTCTACCCTGGAATGGCCAATGACTCCCATAGTGAAATTTTCACACTTTTCCTCTTCATTTGCTCAATAATATTGAATGAGCTATCTTTTTTTTGCCCCTTCCCAGACACATTTCTTTCTTACATGGGTTGTTACAACCGGTGCCTGACTAGATTTGGAAGGTGGCTTGGATTGGTTCTGCATGTTGGGAGTTGCACTTGGAACACCAAGACCTTGTGGAGTGATGGAAGGTTGAGGGTTACCTGAGTTCAGTGGTTGGCCCTCTCCAATGCTTCTCTTTTTGGACCATGTATTGGCAGCCACACTTTGAGGAGGGAACTGATTCATCCCACATAAATCTTCAACCTGCCAATTTACAAGCATGGTCTCTCCTAGAGGTTCACCTTGTTGAGCTCCTTGTTGTTGATCTCCTTCCTTGACTAGGCTCTTGTGACACCATACTTGGTTTGCACCATTAGAGCTTGATTCAGAGCACCATTAAAACACATGGATTGGTTATGTGGCTGACTACATGGAAAACACCAATCATATTCTTGTGCCATATTGTTCTATGTAGGGACCAATGCCTTTGATGTTGAGGTTGTATTTGGATCATAAGACCTAAAAGGTCTAGCAGCTTGAGGTTGTCCTTGATTTTGATTTTTATTTGTAGTCTGAGGTGGTGGCCTATTCTGTTATTATTAGGATCTAGTTTGATATTGAGCTTGAGACTAATATGGCCTGAAGCTCTGTGTCTACTAGCCTCTTAATGGTCACTAGTTCATTTCCCAGGTTTTGTTTGTTCTTCATCACTTCCTGAAAGCTCTTTAGAGGTGTTAGATGATGAAGTGGAAGCTTCAACTGAGCTTTGACTCCTGGGGGTGGGTATAGGAGCTAATGTAGGCACTTGGCTAGTATCTGGGCTTCCTAACTCAGGGTATAGAGGCATGGATGGCCTAGGAGCTATTTTACCAGCTTGAATCAAATGGTTCTCATCCCCTATGGAAAGGCTATAGGCTCTGTAGTGTGTAGTGCCTCCCATTGACTGAATCATCAGAGAAATATCAGAATTTAAAGCCCTAAGAAAGTATAGGAAGGAACCTTCATTTGTGGGCTTTTCTACTGTTGGAATCCTATCCCAAATTCATTAGAATCTGAGGTTGAAGTTCAGTCAATGTTCATTTGGGGCTCTCTTGATAGTTGTTAGTTGCTCCAACAAAGAAAAATTGTCACCTTTCTCTCCAAACTGGTTGTGAAGAGTGGTGCATAGCTGATTCCAATTTTGAATAGAGCCTGCCTCAAGACTCCTGAACCATTGTGAAGCCTTCCCTTTGAGTGAAGAGGTGAGTAGCTTGACTGCTATGTCCATTTCATGAATCTCATGGATTGTGTAGACATTTGCAATATCTTGGACATGATCACCTAGAAGTTTGGTTCTCCCCAGTGAAATATGGGATACTCTTTAATGCTGCAATAGGAACTAGATTTTGTGCATTCAAGGCAAGTGGACTACTTGCTAGTGAAGTTAACATAAGGATTTGGATGAGCCATTTTGATTGGCCTGAGAACTCCTCTTGATTGAATGAATGGTCTGCCGGGAGGAGGTGTTGATAAAGCTCTATTTGGTGGGGATAGAGACCTCTGGACTCTTCTTCTTCTTCTCCCTCTGTCTAGGGATAAGTCTAAATAGACAAATAGTCCCTCTTCTCTAGTTCTTGACCATGTTTGTATTCTTCTCATGAACTTACTTGGATTACTGAAACCAGTAGATTTGTTTCTTTTGGAGTCACTAGATGTACAGTTTTAAAGCTTCTTAAAATCTAGAATCATAACAAGTGTACATCAATCCCTATTGTAATAAGATGGAGACTTCTTGGTCCCACCAGGCATGCCAAAACTATTAGTGTGAAATCACAACACCCCCAAATGAGTTCTACAAGTCTATTTTTCTAGGAAAAGTCATTTGGTGTGATTGCATTAACATTGAACTTTTCCTAAGGTGTGGGACCCTATAAAAAAGGAAAATCTCTCCAGGTTAAAGGTTGGTTCCTTATTCCTCTGTTCAGGTGCATACGTGAGGATTTGCAGAGGATCTATTTCTTATACCTAGTCTAAACTTGCCAAGGGGACAGGGATAAAAGAATATAAGAAATAAGAAATAACTAAACTACTAGGTGATGCACCAAAGGAATGATGAACACTTAGTTTTCCTTTGACACGAACCAATAAAATGCATACAATAAACAAGCACAGATAGCCAAATCTGTAATGAGAGACCAGATAGAAGAAAAAGAAACAAGAAGGATCTAAAATCGATCACAAATGTATTTTATTGCTCTATAGATTGATACAGTTCATTACAAGAATAGCCAAAAGGTAGAAACGTATTACAATTTTAATGGAAGGCCTGAACCCCACAAATCCTTTTCCTAGAAGGAGAAGGGAGCCTGCAAAACTAAGAATATCCAACCCTTTACAATGAATCTGCCCCCAAATTTATAGATTCGATCGAGAGAAGAAGAAGAGAGAGAGAGAGAGAGAAGGGGAAAACATGGGTCAAAAGCTCAACCACCATTGTTAATGCTTTTGCTAAAATCTACCCCCAAATCCATCTTTTTTGCATCGATCCTTGGTTTGGTGCCTTGAAGGAAGAGGAAATGATAAAATAGATCAAATCTGATCTGGTTGTTGAGACTGATGATCCTGCATTGAAATCTCGAAGATGTTTCTCCATTTTTCTTCCACCTAACTTCCCAAAAATTAAAGTTTCAGACTCCCATGGCATAGAAGAGATTGAGATCTTTCCAATGGTGTCAGATTTGCAATATTTTGAGCCTTGGGTTGAAAGATATGCCCCTTTGAAGTTTGAATCGATTCTGTACAAATGGGTGGGAAAAAATTTGAAAAATGGGTCCCCCTTTTGGATTGGGACACGTGGTAGCCAGATTGGAACAAAATTCGGGCCCACGGGTCCATGAATTCACCTTTTATCCTTTTGCGCAAAAATGCAAAACTTAAAAAATTCCCATAGCCCCAAAGCTCCACATGGACACGTGGCTCCTTTTGGTTGGATGGGAAATGCACTCCCATTTTTACCTTTATGCCTTTTTGGTGAAAGGAAAATTTTCACCTTTTCCCCGACTCCCCCTTGGCTTTGACTCGGGTCTAAATGCTGACTTTTTCCTTGGGCTGGAGTTGCGGGCCATTTTGTACAACTTTTACTCCCTTTTGAGGTAACAAGGGGAAAAAATCAACTTTTTCCCCGACTGCCCACTTTCCCCTAGGACACGTGTCACTCGGCACTCTCATTGGGAACCTTTTCTCCATTTTACCCTTGAAACAACACCCTTAAGACACTTGGCAGCCTCCATGGTCTACTTATGCATTGACTATTCAACTAACCTTTCCCCCTTTGAGGTACACGTGGAGGCACCGCGCTTGTTTGCAAACCCAACCCAAAGTTTGCCTTTGGAGGAGCGTCGAGTTGACACTTTTCGGCCTCCGCTACTCTGTGGAAATTTTCAATGGTTCCTCTCATTTTTAGGCTTTGGGCTATGTGGCGAGCTCACGCTCATTTGGGTCTCTCACCTTTGGACCAACTCTTGGAAATGTGTTAGGATGACACTTGGCACTCTCCACTTACACTTCTATACTTAGCCAATTTTGAAGCTTTTCCTCTCCACCTTGACTCTCTTTGACCATTTGCTACGTGGGAGGGTGGGTGAAGTTTGAGTTCCTCCCTTTGATTCACTTTTAGAGAAAGCATCGTTAGGACACGTGGTCTCTTCCACTTTGCCTCCTCCATACTTAGTTGTTTTTTGGGCCTTTCATGAACCGTTTCGAGCTTGAGGACTTCGAATCTTCATCGTTCTTCCTTCTTCTTGCTTTCTTTTGGCTCCTTTGTAGCATCTTCCTCGTTGTCCAACCCTACTTTATTTGATGGTTCTTTTTTCATCTCTCGCCACTAACTTGGAGAATGGATTTAAAGCGTAGAATGGCCCCGAAAAATAGAGTCATTTCTTTATCGTATCATGATCCTTTGCTCTTTCTTCATCTCCACCACTTCATTGAGCTTGAATCTTTTTTGCAACCAATTTTCTTCAAAAGATCTGGAAGCTTTGAGCCTTGAGGTATTTCAACCCAAATTTGGGTATCCCTCCTTTGATATGGGCATTCAGACTTCTTTATTTCTTCTTGATTCTATGATTTGTTTAATATTGCATTTCCTTTTATTACAGCTTTGATATGTATGTTTGGAAAGTTTCAAAATTCCATTTCACGTAGCGAAGCCACTGTCAAAATTTCCTTAGAATTCCTTCTTCTTTAGTTACAATCGGGAACATATACTTATGAATTATTTGCTTCATGTACCATAGGATGGAATTCATTTGAGAACTACAACCTTTATCTAATAGTGAAGACTGTAAAACATGATTTATTTTCTTCTTTAGTACAAACTTGTACCTGCACACTTAGGGAAATAGTTAGAAAATAATTAGCATTTTTAGCCTCTCTTCTCCCCATAGTTTTCTCTTCTCTTTCCTCCTTCATCTTGAGTGTGTAGATCATGTATACAATATGATCTTAAAGTAATCTCTATATCCTCGTTGTTACGAGATCCATATGCATGAAAAGGACAATGTAGGAATATGGATTAACCCCGAGCTCTCAACCGATAATCTTCTGTTTCTTCTTTTCGTGTACAATACTTCTAGTGATGATGATGAAGAGGGAATAAGATGAAGATGAAGATACATCACCCAAATGAGAAGACCCAAGGAAATGATGGGTTCACTCATACACCTCTATTTTCTCTTTTATGCATGTGTACCCCTTATTTCGGTAGTTGTACTTTAATTTTCAGTTACATCCCACAACTTGTGTGGGAACATTTGAAATTCTTTATGAATAAGACATTGAATTCTAAAATTGGGTTGTGTATTTCTTTCTACATTTAAGCTTTCTGTATGGTTTGTATAATGAACTAAACAACCCAATAATATAATTGAATGTCTTAATCATGAAGGAAATATCATTAAGAATACATGTAACATCCAGTAATGAACTTTGATTTCTGCAATCTACATTTATGCTTGTTGTTCCAAGACTCAACATTTCATTTATTCTGAAATTGGATGTCTTCATCAAGATAACACAGTTGTCTGTCGGGGCCTTGTGTTCTTTTGTTGAAGATAGTCAAGAAATTGTAGACTATGTGATTTGTTATTTTTGTAACAGTGCACATAGCTCCAGATTTCATGTAATCATTAATTAATTCAATAGTAACAATATTGTCTAATAGAACCTCCCCTAGCTTAGGTATACTTCACCAATGCTATCCATCATAATGAAGTTTCGAGTTTTCCATTTTTGCACAAATGCAAAAAATTTCAACAATTAGTTTTTATACGAAAATGAATTTTGACTATTCATGACAAAATAAGCACACTTTAACTATAAATTTGACTTTTTAATGACCATTAGACTTACATAATCAGATACCTCGAATGACATTTCTAAGCACTATAATAATTAAACTTTACATTCAAAAAAATCTTGGCCCTTTCTTTGTCTATAGTGAACCGTCTCTTACTTAGTACTAATACCACAAACTGGCTTTAAATATAAACTCAACTATAAACTTTAAACACACCTTTTTAAAAAAAACCTAGTAGACACCAACAATTCGCTGACAACATGGAATAAAATCAAAGACACTACAGTCATGCTAGGTATTCTATCTAGAACGATTTATAATTACCTAAACCATGGCATGTCTAAAGGAATAGTAGTAGTGGAAGTATCTAATTAAAGTTCCTTCTGCATCCTTCGTGGAATGAAATGGATCACGTGTCAAGGAGAGGACCGCATGCATTTGATAGCTGGAAGCGCATCTGAGGTGAAGCAACCAATTCGCATGGATTTATAAGGTGGAAGTTTGTTGGCACTCCCAAAGAAGGTAGTACGCAACTGATGAAGATTAATTTTTCAGATCTTTCATTTGTCAGATGCGTCCAAATTATTTGCTAAAGATTGCATGTATTTAGCGATTATTGCAGGCCAAACCACAGAGATTGTTGAGTCAGGATTTTGTTTCTCAATGCATGTCACTCCAGCAACAATAGTTTTGGATGAGGATTTGAACCATTTTCTCAGGAGCTCGCAGTTCTAAGCATCAAAGTCTTACAATCCGTCCACATACTTCTTAGTCACTATGCCACCTTTTGTATGGTGAATCGGTTGACAACTTGTTCAATCCTGCAAATCCATACAATGGACAAAGGATGCCAAACAAGATGGACATGACATTAGATGTGGCTGGAGCATGCGTTGCCTAGACACGTGGCAAGGAAATACTTTCTCTTTCCAATGGTAAAGATATGATATTTGACAGTATTGAATTTTTTAAATACGCAGGTCTGAGATATAATGTGTTGATAAGAAGGAATCACGGACGCAAATCTTCTAAAATTCAACATAAATCAAGAACTCCATGACCAATCTCAGGATTATCAATCCTCAAACCTCAATGCTCTCGGCTAAAATCCTTGTAGAATGTTGACAACACGTGGGAAGAATTTTTATTGCATTCCCGTCGAAGTACAAAATAGACCTGCAAATGACGTTGGAGTAGATCTGCACAAGTTTGGGTGGAGGACGACTTGCACATACACAGAGAATCAACTGTGCACACGAACAATTCTTGAAGAAACTTGAACACGTAAATAAATAGACAGATATGTGCTGGTGTGATCAGATCATTGACACTTAAACTATACTTAATTAATATATATATATATATGGAAATGAAGAATCCCAGTTGCCCTTAGAAAATAATTATTTTTCCATCTCCAATCTAACTCGCTTTGATACCAAATATAAAATATCAAAGAGCTTTACACAACTAAACAATTGATTTCTTATGTATATATTTATATGAATAGATTACAAATATATAGGAATAAGAAACTTCTATAAACTAGGAAGTTGTTCTAACAATAATCATATTTAGTTTTGATTGTTACTCACATAACAATATACAAGTCAAATCATACGAGTTGTTAAAATAACTCCAATAATATAGTTTTTTTATATAATAATAATATAACTAATAACATTTATACTTATTTGAATACACAAGTATAATGTAAACATTAATATCCTAACAATTTCATACTTTCAAATCATGTCAGCTATAGGTTGTATATGGAATTTTATTGGATCTTCTGCACCTGTTACATTTATGAACATTGTACCTTTCCTTGAAAGCTGAAAATGAATTCTTTTGAACTTAACAAATGATGTTACAAATTTGAATTCTATTCTCTTCTCAGCTTATGATATTTTGTACTTGTACTTATCTACTGCAATCTTAAAATTTATTCGATATGTACTTGCAACTTTCCTGTGAATACCACAATTGTACATTTGTATCCATGCTTTTATGAAATTGAAAGTATAATGAGTTAAATCAAACCTAGAGTTCAACATTGACACCCATTTTCCCTTATTTTCCCCGTGGGGATGAACTTTGCGGAGAACGACTAGAGTAAAAATTTAGAAAGAAAAGAACACCTCCTCAAAGAAATGACGGGTTTCCTATTTTCAATTTCATAAGTATATGGATTCATTTTCTTCACTATTTCTAACGGCTTGTGTGAGATAAATATACACAATTATTCCTCATGAATAAATGAAATTATTTTTCCTGTAATGAGATGTTTCTCTTTCCTTTCTATAATTTTATTCATATTTTTGGATAAAAATGAACTTATACAACTAAAAACACGTAAATAATTCACTTAATATTGGAAATAGATTAAAATCAAGTGTATCTTATTGAGGCTCATTGAAAATGCAAACTATTTGTAAAACTACCTTTTCCATGCATCAAACATGCAATCGAGACTGCTTGCTTTAGAAGTAAAGCCTTGCTTATCTAAGTTTTCCCACCTTCACCAAGGCCTTGCAATAGTCTTCCTAGGCTAATGCATTGTCTTGTTGAAGATGATACATGGAGAAACAATATACGTAAGGTATTGTCTTACGGGAAAAATCTTTCACCGATTTTATCTATGGAATTCTAATTCTACCTAAAACCATGTAATTAAAATGGTTTCCCCTTTCCAGATGGTTTTTTCCAACATATTCTACCCTCTCACCCATCTAATATGAGAAACTTAGAAGTTTCGAGTTGACTTTTCACACAGGGGTGTGAAAAATGTCAACAGTGTCTCTCTCATCCAATTACAAACGTATACGATATTTAGGTCATTTGTTAGCCATTCTTATGGGAAAAATATAAAATCCTCCACAAACTCGACATGTGTGCCATTCCATTCATGTCCAAACATTGAAGACATCAAAGAGAAAATCAAAATTATCAAAGAAGAGAGAGAGAGAGAATCCACTCAAGAGTTGTGAGATGACTATTTGGAGGACTTCAATATTTCCAATTCCTAGGCTAGGTAACTTAAGAATTTGAATAGTGTCTCAATATCCTTCTCAAGTTATGAATCATTGCTTTCATTTTACTATGTCATTTAACAACATAACTTAATTGTATCAAAATGAGTTAAAAAAATTCAAGGAAGTCCCTTTGGATTCATGTGATCGGTGTTCTCCAAGAAACTCATTATCATAATTATCTAATATCTTCATGATTAGTTTTCGCTGCTAATATGTATTCTCACTAGGAAAAAGAGGAACCTCTTTCATTTCTTTGGCATCACATTATTATTACCTTGCAAATGTTAGCACGGTATTAGTAAACCCTTTTATTTGATTTTTTCATATATTCAGCATTAATAACACTAACTTGAAAAACACCTTAAACATCAAAAAAATTCTTAGTTAAGAACCTATACTTTAGAGTCTCTTTATCATGATTTGCAAGTATAAATTTTGTATTGAAATAAACCACTTCTTCTTCTGAATCCTTTGATTATTCACTTCTTCCTCATAGTCCACTTTCACCGAAGTGTATTCTTATTCACTCCTTCGAAATTTTGTTTCATTAAAATTTCTTCTAATCGATTATCTTGGATATCCTCAAGACCATCATACATCCATTCATGTTGCTTGGTTTAACTATGTATGTCATGAAACTCTCTTGACCTAGTTGTTCCCTAGGATATTACAAGATTGTGCTTTTTAATGGTTCTAAGACATACCCTTACATTCGATTAAATCATTTCCTAAACTTTTGGATTTCTTTAAGCTCATTTTTGTATATATATTGGAATGAAAATATCTTTCACACAAATGGCTAAAATTAAACAAGTATCTAATGAGCATATCTGTGATTACATCTTGTGTTATAAGAACAATATTTCTACAATGAACAATGTATTAGATGACTCAAAATTGCAAGATATATTTACCTAAATTATTTTTCCTCCATTATAGGAATGTGTGAATGTTTATTCCTGTGATTTCTTTGACCATTTATTCTATACTTTAGAGAATCATGAGACTAAGTTACTATCTTTGGAAAAATCAAATATTGTTCGAATAATTCTTATAATTCCTCTTAAGAATTTCCAAGAAAGTTTCCCTTTGAACATAAGTCTATGATGTTAATATTATTTTTATTTTCGTTTATCAACCTCATAAGCTTTATCTCCAATCCCCTTAGTGTACATTCACTTGATTTCCCTATCCTCCCCATATGTTATTTTCCCAACCCATTGATATAAATATGATTTATCTTCCACCTCCTCTCGAGTATCATCCTAAGAGGCCTCATTGAAATAATTTTTATGAGAATACACATTGTGGCTTCCATAGATGCAATTATTACAAGATACTAAGAATTGTTTCAAGCTTTTGCATTTGATTCAAGATCTCACCGACAACAACGATTACCAATTTCCTTAATCAAATAATTCTAATTAAAAATATACTTATGATAATGATAAGTTACAAATATTCAATGATGCGTTACTAGATAGTTCCTCCTCCTACTTCTTATAATCATCCCCTTCGATTACTTTTCAGTACTACTAATCTCCCATCACTTGTTATGAATTTCATTAATACTAATTTTCTGCCTAATTCTCCTCCCATAGATTACATATGAATGCTTGTTTTGGGCCCCATGTCATCAAAAATGTTACGATACATCCTACATTCAAGAACAATGCATTCTCACTATCCTTCTTGTTGTCAATTTTCTTCCTTTATCTCATATGAAACACAAGTCTCCAGATTCTCATAGATATGTTATTCTTCATATTACTATTGGGCCTCTTACTCTTTGTATGTCATATATTATTGGATCTACTATTTCACATTTTGACATGGTCTTAAGAATCCATTTGCTTCGAGATGTCAACGTCATTGGTTCTATTATTTAATTGGGCATTAAGTACATTCATAAGTGTCATGTTATTCTACTCGAGACATTCCAATATGGACACCTTTTTTCTGGATCCTCAAGATACCATATTAAATTTTTCCTTATCCTTTTGCATCTTCCCCTATTTATGACAACTTGTCCTTTTTAATAACTCTTATGGTATGTTGAGCCCTTATTCATCTTGTAGCACTTTTTGCACACTCATCTCAATTTTCTTCACACATGGCTCGTAATCATATGTGCTGACGTATTCATAGATCATATAGCGCACCTAATAGGGAAGATATTCACATAGGTCATATGCATCACATGCTATATCTTGTCTTCTTTCTAGTCCTTTACACCCTACTACCCGAGTTAAAACTATATTTCTTTATCATTTATGACTTCGACACTAGTTTCCATCTTGACGCAGCGGTGCTCAGGCATCCTTGTCCCTTATGGCCGCCTCTATCCACTTTTTACCTCGCTCTCTCTTTTCGGGAATCTTTTATCTTTTGGGGATCCTATTTTCTTATGGGTTGGTCTTCTAGTTGTCAATTATGAAATTAAACCAAGGGAATCATATAAATTAAAATCTATGTGAAAAAATGACATATCTAGATAATCATTTATCATCATCACCTAAGTTTGCATCCAAATGCATTCATATTATCTTCCATCCAAGGGAAGAGGGACTGTAATTTTTGTACATGTGCATAAGAAGGGGAATCTCACTATTCCATCCACACATATATTTATATAGGTACATTTAGCTATCACCCGCTTCAATGTTCACTTACACAAGGGATTCCTAGGGCACAATTATTTTACACACACACGAGAAATAAATTGATTATGAGATGTAGTAGTCAATCATAATTTCACTTAATTGTGTGTGATGTGGCGGTCATTCCAACTCCCATATTACATATTCTATTTTGGGGATTTCATGTATTTTGAGGGTTTTATAGGTGGACATCTCTTTGCATAATTCAAGTGAATTGTGATTTCATCTAGTGAGACAAAGATGACCAAAAATGACTACCACCGATACTTGTGTGACACTAGAAAAACCAAGTTCTGAACTCCTATGCGGTCACAGGGGACCTAGAAGAGGTATTTGGTGCCTACACATCATCGATCCATTCCAGGAACCCTTGTCTAACCTTATTAGATGGTTCTATAATTTAATGAGAACAATTATGAAATTCTTCCCTTTATTTTCATACGTTGTGTCACCCAAATCACTTTAAGGGAAGCATAAGTAAGATAAGTCACTCTTTCTCTCTCTTGCATTTAGGTTTTCTATTATTTAGCTTATTCCTTGTGTCATCTTGCGTCCAAGAAGTTGTATTTCATAGTTTACATTAGTGACTCTATAATTAGGGTTTATATAAAATCCTTATTTTTGTTAAATTATTTAGTAACTTTGCATTTGAATATTCATTTTTATTCTCATTTCCTAGTAGTGGTTCGTTTTGGTATTTTTAACGTATAGACATTCTTCCATTTACCTCGTAGGGTATCTAAATTAATGGATGAATATGATAACCCTTTGGTCGAATTTGAATACATTCCTCTTTAAAACATTGAAAAATTTGATATTGATAAATGATATGATTAGGATACAAACGTCGATCAAGAACAATTAGAAAAGCTTACTAACTTTCATCAAGATTTGATGAATATCCTACACAACTTCCATATATTATCCATGCTTTAATCGGTTCTTAAAATTCATGAATGGATGCTTATGTACCCCTTGTAGGTTTTTCCTCATCTATCATGGCCTAAACTTAACCCCTTAACATTTCTACTTCCATCACCACTACTACCACATCCACTATTCAACCTAATACTCCTACTACACAACCTAGATCTTCTTAAAACACTCATTATTTAACTTCCCTAACTAGGATCTGCAGATTCAAATTCCTCAACTTAGAATAACTACTTATCATGCATATCCATATTTTGATTCCACCTTACTCTTTCACACTATTATCGCACTGTCATTTCTAGTTATGCACTTCCTCATACAAAATTCAACCCTAAGATGACCACTTCAATGGACATGGTTACCCTTAAGAGCATCTCGATCTTTCCATGTGGCATGTCTAGATTATGCAAATAATCATACTTTATCGACAAAGATCTTTCTTAGAAGTATCCAAGAATATACTATGCATTAGTTGTCCACCGATCCATTCGGTAACATCATTTACACATTTAGCCTATGTTTTTCTAGCACACTTTTATATCAATATCAATTCTAAAATATCCTGTGAAAGACTCGAGAAAATTAAACATGGATCCAATGAGCATCTAGTAGACCATGTATTACGATATAAGAACAACTTAGCTAAGATGACCAATGTCCTCGGTAATTCATAACTTTGAGATTTATTTGATCAAAGTATCTTATATCCTCTTTAGGAGAGTGTCATCATTAAGATATCTCCTTTATTTAATCAATTATGTCATACTCTTAAATTACGTGAAGGAAAAATTATCTCTATGGGTAAAATCAAGTATCATGATCATGTTTCCTCTTCATTTTCTAATCGGTTTCAAAGAAAATATAATTTTAAGCCATCTGAAAAACCTACCAAATAAAAAAATTGTTAATGTTGTATCTACACTTGAAAAGATTTAATGAAATCCTCTAAAGCATACATTCACAAAATATCCTTGTGCTCTAGACATTCTATTGCTACAACTTATTCAAAGTAATCCTATAATGCTTCACAATCACTTAATCTAGATCTTTCTCTCCCTAAATGAGTAAATTATGATAAAATACTATATGTGACTATAGTCAATGAAATATGCATCGTATTGATCGATGTTTTAAAATATGACATCTATTTAAAGATATTAATGACAAAAATGCAATAGAGCTTCAAGCCTTCAAAATATAAGCGACCAATGAAAAAAATCTCAAATTATTTAATGATATTCTACCTAATCATGAAAATAAAGTAACGGGTTCTTCTACTAATCATACATATCGCGTTGTGCCTCCTCCTTCATCGGGGCATATTTCTTTTCTATTTTCTAGTAATGATGCATATCTACCACTTATTACATTCTCTAATCATGATTATCATCCCACATTATCTTCTAATATTTTATAGATCAATGCTTTTAATGGAAATCATGCTATCAATAACATGATGATCGATCCATCAGTTCATATGAGTTTGTGATCTATTACACTCCTCATCGTTATCAACTACCCATTATCTCATATGTCATATCTAGTTCCTATATATTATGAAGATATCAAGCTTGTAGTTATAGTTGGGCATCTCACCATTCTTGTGTCATTCATTTTATCACCTTACGTAAAATGTTGTGACATGCTCTTATGTCTTCCTCAGATCCACACCACTCAAGATATCCTTTCCATGACTCACTTGTGTCTAAAATTAATGTATGACAAGGAAGTTATCAATATCAAAGGTTCCCCACCATTCACATCGCAGCCTTATCCTCCTCTTGAAGTTTCCATTGCACACACTAGAGAATCTAGGTCACCTAGACATCTCATACCTAAGGAACATTTTTCACATAGCTATCCTATTAGTACATGACCAATTTGTTCTCATCAGTCCACTAGTCCAATTCATCACCCTAAGTATCCTACTCGTGAAGCCTCTTCACATAGGTTATCATCACCTCCTATGTGAACTTCACATCGGTGCTCATCACCTCCTAGGTCTACTTCACATAGGTGTTCATCATCTCTAAGGTCTACTTTATATAAGTTATCATCACCTCCTTCATCTCCTTGAGATAGGTTTCCTTCACATATACATTATATGTCTCATACACCACTTAAAGTATGATCACATGCCTTTTTGTCTCAAACATTGGGTGGAGGACCATTACCGCTCACTTTAATGAGATATATTTCTCATCACTATAAATTTTAGGGCATCATGCTTATTTTCCCCCTCGTAGCATCATCAGGTGTCTCTAACTTCTATTATTACACTTCATGCTTCATACTTCCTATACCTAAGCATCAATTAAAAACTACTTAATAGACACCTCGTGTAATCGTCACTACCATATGATGCAATCTAGTTCCATGGTTCATACTCAACTGCTAAGGGATAAAATTTTAAATAAACCTCCCCACACTCACTCTTCACACTCTATGCTTCATTGCTCAATATTTCTAGCGCATATGTTCAAATCATTTCCTGATGACACACTCTTGTTCTATGGTTCATTCTTAATTGTTGAGGGGAATTTTATAAATGAACCTCATCTCATTCTCAAACAGATTTTTTGGGGTTATGCTTCCCCTATCACCTTCACACTTTAGATTCCATTCTATCACACTCAATCCAAGTATGCTCCATTTATTGATTGTATTTATTCTTTCACACTTGTGTTTATATGTAGACTTTGTTTCACATGCTAGAAAAATACATATTATCTCAATTATCTATTCTATATACACATGCATGTTCACATGGTATTTAGTTGTGAATGCATAATTCCTATAAATATTTACACACATCAATGATTATTGGCATTGTACCTCTTATTAGTCACACTTAGGCTCTTGGGGTCATCTACATTTAGTACTTGTACACATCATATATGTTATTGTTTCATTATTTAATACCTACTACTTTGTTCTAACACACTAATTTCAAGAGATACATATCAATTTTGACATACTTTTTTATCTTTTGAAAATTTTAACGGGTGTTTCATATGCAACATTTCTTTGCATGAACTATTTTCCACCATGGTTGTCCATTACACTTTTCTTTTAATTGTCTTCTATTGTATACCATTATTTGTGGGATATGCCCCTTGTCTTGTATGCACACTGCATGCTTTTGGATGCTTCGGCCCTAATTTTCCTGTGACATTGTGAGTGATGTCCAATTTGTGCAACCCGATTATCACAATCTACTTTATTTGCACCACTATTTGTTTACATTATATTCTATATGCACACTCACTTTGTTTCCACTAACACATATGTCTGCGAACTTTTAATTCACGTGCCTTGGTTTCTACCATGTCAATTCCCTCCCCTACAGAGGATAAAATTTAAGATCAACGTCATGGCCTCTTTTTTGGCCAAATTTTCCTAGTGATGTCATATACACCCCAAAGTAGGGGGCATACATTGCAAAAATAAGTAACCCCATAAATCGGCTCAAATCTACAACACAATACAGATTCGACACATGAACATAACATGTTATAGATATAGAAATGACCCAGAATTTGACTTGGGTCCTTAGTTTAACATAGACTTCAGCTCCAATATAAAGACACTATCACCTAGGTGCTCTTGACCTATCCTAGCTTGGGGAAGATAAATTTACTTTATCATACCAACACATTTCCTAATAATACACGATCATTAGTTTTCACATTACAAGAATAGTCCTCCAACAAGAAGAATGCATTATCTCTCTATTATAATTAAGTAAAATACATAAAAATACATAACAAGAAGGAAAAAAAAAGGATCACACAATCTGTAGTGATGTATAGTTCAATAAATAGTCATAGAAGGATAGAAACATTACACCTCTCTCACCAACACTATTCTTCCATGGCATAATATCGTGACAAAGAATACCATTTGACATAAGATCACCCAAAAAAATCTCTCTCTTACAACATTTCAAAACATCTTTCTATCATTTTTACACTCGTCTTCATTAGGTGTACAATTTCCTTTTAATATTTGCACACATTTACATACTTCTAGATACTTTTGTAAGATTTTTCATAATATATGACTTTGAATACTGCTTTGATATTCATTTGCATGTCTATCCTCAATACACAAGAAGAATTAGCCCTACATCAAGCAAAAAAGTAAGCAAAACAAAAGGTACAACATGGTACAATATAATATGCTCCTCCCCTAGGGTTACTTTCGGTTTCTTACCTTCCATGCTTCACTTTTTAATCACTCCACACTTTCGATTGTCTCTTTGCCATTCTTTCCGCCATCACACTCTATATGGTTATCATGTACACATCTCTTATATTCTTTATATTATTGAATATTCAATTAACAACATATATTGTGGTCAAATGCAAACATAAAATTATACATTTGGGATTATTTCTCGAGTCCTAACAACATACATGCTTTCATATGTTTCCTAAGTGAGAAAACTAGTAATTGATAGCTTTTTTGGCCACTTTATTTTTTTATTGTCTTCATTTATTCCTTTACACCCTACTTCCCAGTCATAAATTTATTTATCTATCATTTATGACTTCGAACACCAATTCCTAGCTAGAATCCTAGCACCCATAAACCCTCGTCCCCTCTTGGTACCTATGACATATTTCTATCTTAGCAAAACTTTTTGGGCTTCTTTTATGTTTTCGAATCTTATTTCCTTATGGATCTACCTTCCATTGTCAATTACGAAATTCAATTAAGGGAATCATATACATATAAAGTCGCATGACCAAATTAAAGGACCAAGCTCTAAGATTCTATTATGATCTCCTAAGTTTGCATCCAAAGGAATCAAAGAGAATCAAAGGCCTTTATCTAGCATCCATTTAAGGAACTAGGGAATTCATTTTCTTCATACACACATAGGAAGGGGGAGTTCATTATTTCATCCACACATATATTTAAATTTTTACATCTAGTTATTGCCCCATATAATCATGTGTGCTTACACACAAGGGATTTCTAATGCATGACTCTTTCACACAAACATGAAAACTACATAAAGTATGAGATATACTCTAACAATTGGTTGTAAGTTTACTTAGTCAAGTACTGTCGTCAATCTGAATTTCCATATTACATCTTTTATTTTTGGGATTTTATGTAGTTTTAGAGTTTTGTAGGTGGATATCTTATTACATGTGACAAGTGAATTTTGTGATCATCGAGCGACACATAGGTGACGAATAGGGGATACTAGTGACACTTTTGGAACACTAGAAAAACTATATTCCAAGATCCAATGTATTCATAGGTGCCTATATGATATATCTCGTGCCTAGGCACCCTCACCCCATTCTAGGTGCCATGGTATGAACTTCTTGGATAGTTCCATAATTTACCGAACACGGTGTGTGAGAATTTTCCTTTACTATTTATCGATTATGGTAGCTTAGATAAAATTTTGGAAATCATAAATCAAGAAAATTACTCTTTTCCTCTCTTGCACTTAGGTTTTCTATTTTTCTAGCATCTAATAGTTATATATCACGCTTATATCGGTGACTCTATAATTAGGGTTTATATAAAAATATTAATTTTGTATGGGTCCATGGTTTTCTCCTTGTTTCTTTGTTCCTCTGGAAAAGGTCTATAATTTGGGTCTCCCATTCTCTGTTCATCTAAAAACTTGGGTTCTCCCATATTTTCCATTCTCCATGGTCTGGGATTTTTTGTCTTCCTTGTCATTTCTACCCTAAATACTTGAAGAAAAATGAATGGATGTGTCTCTGATGGACATATTTGAGCCTTGTAACATTTCTAAATTCTCTGTCCTTGGAGAAATTTTCATTTTTAGGCTCAAATGATCATTTTTCTATATTTTACGGTTTGACAAGTGTTTCTCCTCAATCAAATTTACATCCTTGCATCGACAGGGGATGTGGCACCTTTTGGTTGGATGTGGCTCAGCTGGGTACTTCAAAATTTCTATGAATCACCTCAACTTAAAAATGTGTCCACATGGAGGAATGACACTCGTTTGAAGATCTACTTTTTGGTTTGGCCTTGGAGTAGCACGGGAGGACACGTGGAGGTTTCCACTACTTTTCCCAGACTTAGATAAATTTTATGCAGCTAAAATAGTTTGGCGGAGAACAGGGACACGTGGCGAGCCCGCTCGCTCAGAGTCTTTTAAAGAAGCCAGGAGGACACTTGGAGGCCTCCGCTCACTTTGCATTTTTCTTGGACTTTTCAATGGCCAAAGGAGACTAGACACTTGGCACTTCGGAGCATGACACTTGGCATGCCTTCCACACGTGGAGAGCTTTCATTCAGCCTTTGGGGAACAAAAAAAATTTTTTGACAGCAGTTTGACACGTGGCGAGCCCACGCTCATTCAAGGTCTCAATTTTTTGGGACCATCTCAAGGTGCCATAGTGACACATGTGGTAGTTTGAAAAGTCAAAAGGAGGGGGAAGTGGACCATCGGGGGAAACTTATAATTTTTCCTCTTATGCTCAAAAGGGTTAAGATATCAAAAATGGCCCACAAGCCCGATGGAAGAAAGGTCAAAGCTTGCTCCAGTCAATGGCGGAGGTGCGGGCCTTCGGAGGAAATTTGGAAAATTTTCCCTTTGTGGGAAAAAGAGTTAAAAGTAAAAAAGGAAGCGTGGTTCCGCTGGGACCCACATTGGAAACTTGAAGCGGAAGGGCAGAGCTGCGGGGAAAACTTGGAAAATTTTCCTTTTTCCAAAAAGAGGGTCAAATGGCAGAATTTATCCATGGTTCCTTTGGGACCCACCTCAGGACACGTGTCGGCTCATTTCTCGAGGGGTGGAGATGTGGAACAAAATGTGAAATTTTTCCATTTTTCCAAAAGTTGTAAAAAGTCAAGAGGAAACCCCAGTCTATTTTTAAGTTTGAATCTTCCACGTGGATGACCCAAATTCAAAGTAAAGATCAATGACAACTAGCCAAGAGTCTGAATCTGATTTTCCCCCATTTTACTTGAAACACACCTGAAGTGTGAGTCTTCATGATTTCTTGGTATTTCCTACATGCCAAGAGAGAGGGGGAGTTAATGTTGATATCTGAGTTTGGTGGGAGATCTGGAAGATGTCTTTCACCATTAAAATGGTCTGACTATCATGCTCGATCAGATTTTCCATTTTTCTTCTCCCAAGCACATAAGGAGCCAGATTTGATAGATTAGGGGTGGAAGTGGTTGGAAAATTGAAGAAAGAGTGATCTACTAGAGGAAGGAGTTGAATGCGGGAGATATTCGATGAGATCTTCCCCCTCGAGCACTGAGAAAATTTTACAGATCTGATTAGGAATCATGATCGTGATCATGGCAAAAAAGCACTGGTAGCACTCAAGGTCTAGATTTTGGGGGGGAAAAGGGGCTCTATTGTAAATGTTATAAATGGCACAAATTTTTTGTGTAAATGGTTGGAGTGTTAGGGGTTGGGACTGAATTTTCTAATAGAAAAAAGCTTGACAGCCCATCATTTTGAGAAGCATTTGAGAAGCTTGTATATCTCTTTTGTATTAAATTTGATCATGTCAAGGTGGTTGCAAATGTACAGCCATTGACAAGCTCTGAGACTATTCTAGAAACTTTCCCTATTGATAGATTTAATCAAATTTGAGTTATTTTGTGTTGTCTTGAGAAAAATGTGTTTGTTTTATTTCTGAATGTATGCGAGTAGTTTTTCTTGTTTCTGTTGCAATCTTGTATTAAAATCTGATTCAATCACACAGGCCTCAATCCTTGTGATAGTTTAGTGGCATCTGCAATTTCATTTCTCAAAAGAGCTTTCATCTGGGATTGGAATAAATGATTTAAAATCACTTTTCTTTCATCTGTTGATAGAGATTGTCTATAAGCCTCTTGGGTGTACCTTAGGCATGATTTGACTCAGATCTTGATGCTTTGTTGGATTTTCTAACTCGAGCCTTCATGATAGAATCTCAAATATTGTGTGAAAAAGTGCTAATCTGGGCCTCCATTGAAGCACATATTCTAGTTAAAGAAACATTTTAGCTATTATGTGGCATTTTTGGTTTAACCTTCCATTTTGTAAGATTCCTCAAGGATCTGAATCAAGTTCATCCCCCCCACCTCCCACCAAAAATTTATTCAAAAACAACCAATCCTACCTATACTACCCTTGTTTGTCTTGTGTGCATAAAAATGCATAATCTTTTTACCAAAAACATGCGAAAAAATCGGGGGTCCCAAATGTCTTTAGTAACCTTTTCCTTGTTGTGAAAATATCTCCATGATCTGGAAGTGACAACTCATGAGAGTCAGATTTGGTGTGTTGATCATATTTTCCCAAGGTCTTCTCTATAAAATTTATGCAAAAGAAGGATTTATCATTGTTCTTCAATAACAAGAGGTTACAAAATAGGTTCTCTTACCTTGGTTGAAAGGCACAACCTAAAATAGTTAGGATCAGATCACATCCTTTTAAGGTGCTACCCACTCCTTTCAAAACCTGAGTGCTAACAAGTCAGATAGATTGCTTCCCCAGCTACAAAATGACATACATGATTATCTATCTACCTCTTGAGTGTCCTGTCAAAATCCATGATGTTGCTCGGTCTTTGAAGGAGATTAAATTTGGGTACCAACACACTTCTAGCACCATTTCTGGGGATTGTTTAATTCTTGGATTTTGTATTTGTTGTTACATATCCATTGAACAACTTCTTGATTTGTTGATTTTTTGATCTATTTCATATCCATTTCATATCCATCTAGCCCATCATCACAACGCTTTGACCATTTTGGGGATTTTTAAGTTGGGACTTTGTGATTTTTTCAGACCACCATCTAGTAAAACACTTCTTGTATGCTCAGTGTTGTGTGTAAAACACTTCTTTATGCTCAAGTTTTTTTCTTTCACACACCTAGTGCACTAGCTTTCATTTGATAAATCTGGGTAAAGAAAGGTTAGAATCTTTCCATTTCTAGTTTCTAGCATTAACAAACATTTGACAGATCATATTTAGTGCATTTGCACAACTAGGGTGGAAATCCTTAGTGGCGACTCCCTGTTGATCTGATTTTTAATGAGTACTAGTGTCTTAAAACTCTGTCAAAGTTAGATTTGTTACTAATATTGGAAAAGCTGGAAGGAAGAAGATCTTTCTTTGCTAGGGATCCTACTAGGACATTGTTTCCAGAGCTAGGAAAAGAAAAATCAGAAGGAAGAAAATCCTGGAGAGTTGTGGGAGAACAACAGACAAGAAGAGGGATCTCCATTGATGAAAGTGATCGGCCTATCATTGAAGACTGCCATTCAAGTGACTCTGAATCAGGTAGCCTCTTTGTGGAATTGAATTCTCTAGCTAGAGAAGGGCCTTCATTTGATTTTGAAAAGTTTGCTTCACATTCTACACTTGTCTTTTCTGAGGTTGATAGGGATTTCCAAGAGACAAGGCCTTTGGGGGTATCCATTTTGAAAATTATACTCTGTGTTCCAAGGACCCTCGCCCCTTATCAATTTGTCACCCCTCTCAGGGTCACCTTCTCAAATCAACATGGCCCAGCCCCCACCTAGACCCCCTTTTTTTGTAAACACCTTTGGACCTATAAATTTTGTGGGAATGGCTGGTTATCCAAATGCAGTTCCTCAAGATGTAAGGAACAAAATGCCAAAGTTCCAAGGAAACAATGCTATTACTAGTGATCAACATCTAAAGCTTTTTATCAATATGATGGAAGACTTTGAGATTGAACATGAAGATGTATATATCAAGTTGTTTATCCATACCTTGGAAGAGGATGCTAGGGATTGGTATAAAGCATTTCTAGATAACTCTATTGATTCTTGGACTGAGATGAGTAATGCATTTAGATTGCAGTATGGTGATAGAACTGACCCTAGGTTTCTTTTGACAGAATTTGAAAACATCAAAAAGAATCCTAATGAGTCAGTACATGATTTCAACACAAGGTTTAATAAGACCTTGAGGAGATTTCTTGTTAGGATAAGGCCTTGTGATGAGTCATGTTTGATCAAATATTCTGATGCATTTGATAAAAAGGTGCATATTACTTAAGAGACAAAAACCCCACAAATTTGAGGTAGGCCTTCACCATGGCTCTGCAAATAGAGAACAACATCAAGGCAATTGGAAAGCCTCCAAAAAGGAGGGTGTAAAATTGATTAACCCAAAAAAAACCTCAAACAAGCAAAGTTGCTTGATTTGGAGGAGGTTGTGAAAACTTTGGCAGGGGTTGTCAAAGAAATTTCCTACAAACTAGCCCAGGATGAGAAGGGAATTGGTAGAACTCACAAGGTCAACACAAGCAACAAGGCCAAGACAGGTTTACAAATCACCAAAGATCTGATGATAGAGGAAAAGGACCTGTTGGATTTGGAAATAGGCAGCCCCAAGGCAAGGAAAATAGAATGGTGCCTGATCCTTTGGCTGCTAGAGTTGTTGTTGTGGAGGAGACATGATGTCATTGATTGGTGTGACAAATGTTTCATGCCTCATGCTCCTTGTGAAGAAGATCAGCAAGAAGAAGAAGAAGAAGCTGATGATGATAATGATGATGATGTCTACATGATGGGTTGTTCCACAAGCTTACAACAAGGGGCAACTTCAACTGAGGTGATAAGTGCCCAGGACTGCTGCCACTTTTTGGGACTGCATTCATAGGGTACCTATTCTTCCTCCCTCTCATATTTTAGAAGTAGATATTGTACAAGATTTTGAATTTCCCAATAATGACTTTGAATATTTAAGGGCTTTAATGATAAAGAATTATGATGGAGGAATTCCATCTAAGGAGGATAGACAATTACTGATGAATGTTGTTGTTTCTCAAGAGAAGGAATATAACACAAGAAGTAAGGTTGTCAAAGGGACAGGGCCTCAAGCCAAGCCAAAATCTCCCTTACTTTCAAACATTCCTAAAGAGGCTCCTAAGAAAGAGGCATCTGCCAAAAGCCCTGCAGTTCTAAACAAAAATCATATCCCTCCTCATGCCCAAGTTATCAAAAATCCTGTACCACCTAATGAGTGTGTTGGCTTTCCTTCCAATACTTCCTTGCCAAGAATGTCCCATATGATATTTCCCAAGTTTTAAGTCAAATCAAAGTCTCTGTTCCAATTGTTGAGTTGCTTAGGATTCTTGAGCACAAAAAGAGCATTTGAATACTTGGGATTGAAAGAAGAGAAGACTACCCTAGGTAGAAAATGTAAATATTGTGGAGACTCCTCCAATCATTCAAGAATTAGAAACACCACCAGCATTGGAGGAACTAGGTGAACCACCTGAGGTCTATTTGGGGACATCCTTGGTGGACTCTCAGATGAATGTGGATCCATTCTTCACCACTTTGATCATTAAGGATAGAACTATTTTGCACACAACTGCATGTTTGACTCAGGGGCATCATGTAATGTCATGCCTCTGGAAGTCATGAATGAGCTGAATATCAAAGTGACAACAACATATGGGAAGTGCACTACCATGGATTCTAGAGAAGTTCCAGTAGTGGGATGTGTGAAGGGTTTGGTGGTGCAGCTTGCAGCTTACCCAGGTAAAAATTTAAAACTTGATGTTGTCATCGTTGACTGCCCAGCCAAGTGGGGCATGCTACTTGTCAAGAAAATGGGCTGCTAGTGTTGGTGGGAGTGTCCAAATGGATATGTCCTATGCCACCATTCCAATTGAAGGCAGCCTTGTCAGGTTGTATGGAGAAAATAAAATGTTGCATCTTATTGAGGATCCCAACAATGCATCCTATGAAGTATTGTACACAAATGTTGATGCTAACAACTTTGTAGGATTTGTTGATGGAAAGGACAAAGATTGAGGAATGCAGTGTCTTGAACAAGTGGGCTCTCCTTGGACTCTATTGTTTGATGGAGCTTGCTCCAAGTTTGGGAATGGTGTTGGTGTTGTTCTACTTTCTCTGGTCAGGAAAAATTTTTTTTTTCCTTCAAACTCAACTTTGAGTGCACCAACAACATTGCTGAGTATGAGGCACTGTTGTTGTTGGGTTTAAGAATTTCTTGGAAATATGGTATCAAGGACATCATTGTCAAAGGAGACTCAAAATTAATTGTAAAACAAGTCAAAAAATTGTATGCCACAAAGAATCAACGAATGAAACAATATAAACATGTAGTTTGGGATCTTATTGAGATGTTTGATTCATTCAACATAGTGCATCATGATAGGAAATTCAATGACTTGGTAGACAAAGCTTGCAGTGTTGGGGTCTCGGTTTGACAATTGTATAATGTCCCCATATTGTGAATATGATGTTGAGGTATTGACAAGACCTTCTGTCCCTGACAACATTAAACATTGGCAGGTTTTTGATGATGATGCTCAGATCAAAAGATTTCTGTAGAAAAAGGAGAGTTTTTTGATCAATGCATTGATTTGGAGCCAATGGTATGTACAACAAAGGAAAAGAAAACCTTGTTTGGCAAGGGCATCATCCAGCTAAAACCAATACCATTCCTAGAGGGTTGGTTGCTCTTGAGTCCAATTTTGATAATGTTGATCACATTGTTAATAGATGCATGGCAACCTCGAGGATATTGAGGAGCATGACCTTGGCACAAAGGAGAAGCCAAGGAAAATTTGGTTAGGTAATCTCAGCAAGGAGGAGAAGCAGTCATACATCCAATTGTTGAAAAATACCAAGATTGCATGGCTTGGACCTATTCTAACTAAAAGCATACAGAGAGGACCTGTTTTAGCATGAGATTCCCTTGGAGTCTAATGCAAAAGCCATTTAGGTAGAAACAGAGGCCAATCAATCCACTCTTATCTCTCAAGATGCAAGAGGAACTGAAGAAGCTGAGAGATGGAGGGATTATTCAGCCCACTAGGTATTCTTCTTGGGTTGCAAACCTAGTACCAGTAAGAAAGAAGAATGGTGATATCAGGTTATGTGTGGACTTCAGGAATCTAAATAGAGCATCAATGAAGGATAATTATCCTTTACCAAATATGGAGAACATGTTGCAGTTAGTGACTGGTTCAAATTGCTTTCTCTACCTTGGATGGTTTCTCTGGTTATAACCAAGTTGTGGTGAAGGAATCAGAAAGGATCAAGACAACCTTTACTACTCCTTGGGGAACATATGTGTATGTCAGGATGCCCTTTGGTCTGATGAATGTTGGAGCCACCTTTCAAAGAGAATGGATGTTGTTTTTTTGCTGGTTACATCAATGAGTTTATTGTTGTCTACTAGGATGATGTGACTATGTTTTCTAGAAAGAGAAGTGACCACTTGCTTGCACTTGGAGAAGATGTTGATAAGATGTAGAGAATATGGCATCTCACTCAATCCAAAGAAGTGCCATTTTGGAGTGCGAGAAAAGTTTCTTGGTCACATTGTGTCACAAGGAGTGATGATTGATCCAGAAAGAGTAGAGGCCATCAAAGGTCCCAATCCCAAGAACCAAGAAAGGAATTCAGTCCTTCTTTGGGTAGATAAACTTCATCAGAAGATTCATATCAAACTTTTTTGAGTTGACCATTCCAATCACTTCCATGTTGAAGAAAGACCAGGTCATCAAATGGGAGGAGGATTCCATCCAAGCTTTCAATGGGATCAAGGAGGCATTAAAACATGCCCTGTTTTGGCAGCTCTAGATTATAAGAAGCCTTTCCAACTATTTTCCTTTGCTTCAGAGAACACTATTGCTTCTGTCTTACTGAAAAGGATGATGAAGGGGCTGAGAGGCCAATTGCCTTTTTTTAGTAAGGCCTTGCAGGGGGCTGAGCTGAAGTACACTATCATGGAAAAGTAGGCATTTTCCTTGGTAAAAGCAAAAAGGTTTTAGACCTTACATTCTAAGTTCTAAAGTGGTTTCTTATGTTCCCCACACCATGGTGAAGGACATCTTGTCAGAGATGGAAGTCTCAAGCAAAGATGCGGGGGTGAACAAGTTGCAAGAATATGATATGGATATCCAAACCACAAAGTTGGTGAGAGGTTTGGGCTTGGCTAAGCTTATGGCTGAGAGAAACTTGCAAACTATTGAGGTAAATGAGGTAGAAGAAGAAAGGGTAGGTGTTTTTGAAAGGTTGATGAGTTCTGAGTGGTACAAGGATGTAATTTTCTATCTCAGACACTTATACTACCCTGAGCATTTAAGTAAGAACCAGAAAAGGGCTCTTAAGTTGGCCTCCCAGAAATATGTCATTACTGATTATGGGTTGGCTTGGAAGAACCCAGAGGGAGTCCTCTTAAGATGCATTACTGAAGAAGAAGCCCCCAAGATAATTGTTGATCTCCATGGAGGAGTTTGGGGGGGATTTTTTTGCAGAGTCACAACACACAAGATCTGAGGGCTGGTTATTGGTGGCCAACTCTCTTCAAGGATACAACTCTTTTGGTTAGAAGATGTGAGAGTTGTCAGCGCTTCTCTGGAAGACTAAAAGCTTCAGGCTCCCTTCCTTTGTAGCATATATCAATTGAAGCTCCATTCAAGCAATGGGGAATGGATTTCATTGGTGAGATTTCAGACCCTTCAAGTGTTGGCCATAAGTGGATTCTTGTAGCCATTGATTATTTCACCAAGTGGGTGGAGGCAATCCCCACCAAAAGAGCAACACACCAAATTGTCATGGATTTTCTATTGAACCATATCATCTGCAGGTTTGGGGTGCCAATCAAGATTGTTGTTGATAATGCCATGAGCTTTAGAGCTAAACCTTTGATGGCAATGTGCAAGGAGTATGGGATCAACTTGACATATGCCTCTAATTACAATCCCCAAGGAAATGGACAAGTTGAGTCCAGTAACAAAAAATTTGTTGAAGATTATCAGAAGAACCTTGGAGCTAAACAAGAGAAAGTGGGGTGAACAGTTGAAGTTTGTTGTTTGGGTAGATAGGATCACTGCTAAAAGAGCCACTGGAAAGAGTCCATTTGAGTTGGTGTATGGAACTCAGGCCTCTGCTTACCCCTACATATGCAATTATCCTCATATCAGTTCATTCAATAGTTGGAGGATCAAGAGGTAGGTCCTTATGATGCTCGCATTAACTAGATTGTTGAACTTGATGAAGAGAGGAGGGCATCCCACCAGAGGCATGTAAAGTTCAGAGCAAGGATGAAGAAGTTATTTGACAAGAAGGTCACTCCCAGGGCCTTCAATGTTGGAGATCTTGTGCTGCTATGGGATAGCAGACATGAGGATAAGGGCAAGCATGGAAAGTTTGACTCATTATGGATGGGCCCTTACTCCATTGATATCAGGATTGGTGAGCATACCTTCTTCCTCAAGGACTTAGATGGTGAACTTGCTTGAATTTCCTTTTTAATGGCAGGCATTTGAAGCATTTCTTGGATTGATTCCCCTAAAATCAGGCAAAAATCTTGTGTACAGTGTATAGTTTGTTGTTTGTTTCTCTTTTCTTTTGTGTTTTTGTTCATTTTGGTCCTCGGTGACCTATTTTTGTTAGTTTCTCTATTTCATTTTTTTGGAGATGGCTCTGTTTCTCTACTCTCTGCAAATTGACTCTGTTTCCCAATGGATATTTTTGGCACTTGGTCTACCTTTGTTCTTGTGGCACTCACGGGAGTGCCCATCCCTGAGTCGGAGCCAATGTTGGTGCTCAAAATAGTCTCGCCCCAGTTTTCCTTTGAAAATCTATCGATTTATGACCTCTGTCACTTTCTTTTTCCCCATGTTGTGCCTGGTTAATCTTTGTTGCCATTTTTAATCTATTCCTGGGTCATGTAGATCACTTATGGGTCCATGGTTTTCTCCTTGTTTCTTTGTTCCTCTAGGAAAAGGTCTATAATTTGGGTCTCCCATTCTCTGTTCATCTAAAAACTTGGGTTCTCCATATTTTCCATTCTCCATGTCGGGATTTGTTTTCCTTGTCATTTCTACCCTAAATACTTGAAGAAAAATGAATGGATGTGTCTCTGATGGATGTATTTGAGCCTTGTAACATTTCTAAATTCTCTATCCTTGGAGAAATTTTCATTTTCAGGCTCAAATGATCATTTTTCTATATTTTATGGTTTGACGGGTGTTTCTCCCAGTCAAATTTACATCCTTGCATCGACAGGGGATGTGGCACCTTTTGGTTGGATGCGGCTCAATGGGTACTTCAAAATTTCTATGAATCACCTCAACTTAAAAATGTGTCCACGTGGAGGAATGCGACACTCATTTGAAGATCTACTTTTTGGTTTGGCCTTGGAGTAGCACCGGGAGGACACGTGGAGGTTTCACTTTTTTTTTTTATGCAGCCAGACTTAGATAAATTTTTTATGTAGCTAAAATAGTTTGGTGGAGAGAGGGGACACATGGGAGCCCGCTCACTCACTCGAGTCTTTTAAAGAAGCCCATTTTAAAAGAGGAGGACACTTGGAGGCCTCCGCTCACTTTGCATTTTTCTTGGACTTTTCAATGGCCAAAGGAGACTACCTCGAGCATGACACTTGGCACCTTCCACTGAGCTTTGAGCCTTGAAAAAAATTTTTTTAGGCCAGGACACGTGGTGAGCCCATGCTCATTCAAGGTCTCAATTTTTGGGGACCATCTCAAGGTGCGCCATAGTGACACGTGGCAGTTTGAAAAGTCAAAGGAGGGGGAAGTGGACCATCGGAGGAAACTTAGAATTTTTTCCTCTTATGCTCAAAAGGGTTAAGATATCAAAAATGGCCCAAAAGGCCCGATGGAAAAAAGCCCCATGATATCAAAAGATCTTCAAAATGCTCTAGCCCGATGAAGAAAGGTCAAAGCTTTCTCTAGTCAATGGTGGAGTGTGGGCCTTTGGAGGAAATTTGGAAAATTTTCCTTTGTGGGAAAAAGAGTTAAAAGTAAAAAAGGAAGCGTGGTTCCACTGGGACCCACATTGGACCCACATTGGAAACTTGAAGTGGAAGGGTGGAGCTATGGGGAAAACTTGGAAAATTTTCCTTTTTCAAAAAGAGGTCAAATGGTAGAATTTATCCATGGTTCCTTTGGGACCCACCTCAGGACACATGTCAGGCTCATTTCTCGAGGGCGGAGATGCGGAAAAAAATGTGAAATTTTTCCATTTTTCCAAAAGTTGTAAAAAGTCAGAGGAAACCCCAGGTCTATTTTTAAGTTTGAATCTTCCACGTGGATGACCCAAATTCAAAGTAAAGATCAATGGCAATTGAGAGTCTGAATCTGATTTTCCCCCATTTTTACTTGAAACATGCCTAGAGAAGTGTGAGTCTTCATGATTTCTTGGTATTTCCTACACGCCAAGAAAGAGAGGGGAGTTAATGTTGATATCTAGTTTGGTGGGGAGATCTGGAAGATGTCTTTCACCATTAAAATGGTTTGACTATCGTGCTCGATCGAATTTTCCATTTTTCTTCTCCCAAGCATGCAAGGAGCTAGATTTGATAGATTAGGGGTGGAAGTGGTTGGAATTGAAGAAAGAGTGATCTACCAGAGGAAGGAGTTGAATGTGGGAGATATTCGATGAGATCTTCCCCCTCGAGCACCTGGTGACTTTTTACATATCTGATTCTGGGAATCACGATCGTGATCATGGCAAACTTTGTAGCACTCAAGGTCTAGATTTTGGGGGAAAAGGGGCTCTATTGTAAATGTTATAAATGGCACAAATTTTTTGTGTAAATGGTTGGAGTGTTAGGGGTCGGGACTGAATTTTCTAATAGAAAAAGCTTGATAGAGCCCATCATTTTGAGAAGCCATTTGAGAAGCTTGTATATCTCTTTTGTATTAAATCTGATCATGTCAAGGTGGTTGCAAATGTACAGCCATTGACAAGCTCTGAGACTATTCTAGAAACTTTCCCTATTGATAGATTTAATCAAATTTGAGTTATTTTGTGTTGTCTTGAGAAAAATGTGTTTGTTTTATTTCTGAATGTATGCGAGTAGTTTTTCTTTTATTTCAATCTTGTATTAAAATCTGATTCAATCACATAGGCCTCAATCCTTGTGATAGTTTAGTGGCATCTGTAATTTCATTTCTCAGAAGAGCTTTCATCTGGGATTGGAATAAATGATTTAAAATCACTTTTCTTTCATCTATTGTTAGAGATTATTTTGTAAAGCCTCTGGGTGTACCTTAGGCATGATTTGACTCAGATCTTGATGCTTTGTTGGATTTTCTAACTCGAGCCTTCATGATAGAATCTCAAATATTGTGTGAAAAAGTGCTAATCTGGGCCTCCATTGAAGCACATATTCTAGTTAAAGAAACATTTTAGCTATTATGTGGCATTCTGTTGGTTTAACCTTCCATTTTGTAAGATTCCTCAAGGATCTAGTGAATCAAGTTCATCCTGCCCCACCTCCCACCAAAAATTTATTCAAAAACAACCAATCCTACCTATACTACCCTTTTTCATGTGTGCATACAAATGCATAATCTTTGTTACCAAAACATGCAAAAATAATCAGGGTCCCAAATGTCTTTAGTAACCTTTGCCTTGTTGTGAAAATATCTCCATGATCTGGAAGTGACAACTCGTGAGAGTCAGATTTGGTGTGTTGATCATATTTTCCCAAGGTCTTCTCTATAAAATTTATGCAAAAGAAGGATTTATCATTGTTCTTCAATAACAGAGGTTACAAAATAGGTTCTCTTACCTTGGTTGAAAGGCACAACCTAAAATAGTTAGGATCAGATCACATCCTTTTAAGGTGCTACCCACTCCTTTCAAAACTTGAGTGCTTAACAAGTTGTCGAGATAGATTAGATTGCTTCTACTAAAAAAATTGACATACATGATTATCAGTTTAAGTATTCCTTATTTAGGTTATTTTTAGTTTTTATAATGCCCACCCTATATGAGTGAGGAAAACATTGGGTAAACCTTTTTACCCTCATAGAAGTTACAAGAAGTAGTTCCATAATTACATTAAGCATGATCGGAGTAGTGATAAGTTACGAACATGGTTAGAAATTGATTTGGTGAAAATTCACATCCTGGATAGAACCTCCTAGTACAAATAAGAGTGTTGGATGCTAGTGACCCATGTGGGTGCTCTAGTCCTGGGGTAAAATTTTTATAAAGAAGTTATCGAGTAGTTACACATTTATGGTATTCTCTAGTTTTAGTAATTACACTGTTAGTTTCATCTTCCAAAGAAAGTACTCAAATGAACTAAATTTAGTGCAATATGATAAAGTACTAACTCAACAACCAAAATGATAACAAATAAGGAAGTGGAACTTAGGCATTAAAGAGGACATTGATATGCCCGGAACAATATTTAACTTGAGGAAAGTTATAAATTACATTTGTTATCACCTACTGATGACACTTATCTATGAGTTTTGATGGGTTAACCCAATCAAACATTAAATAAATTAATAAAATTAATTATAACATATTAAAAATTATTGCAATGAAAAAACACCAAGAGAGATTTTAACATGTAAAAATCCCGATGAGTAAAAAATGTGGACAAAGGTAATATTTAATTTATTAATAAAATTAATTACAATCTAGTATAATCTCCATTCCCCTAACTTTTCTCCATGTTAGAATAAATTCACTCACATGAATTATAATCAATAATAAGGGAAGCATGAATCGAGGTCGTTGTCCCTGTTCATGTATGGTGGTACTATAGGTAATGGTGTTTTGACCCAGATTTTGAGGGAGATGATGTTTTTACATAAACTCTATGAAGATCGAGTTTAGAGAATCCCTTTGCGACCATGTTGTCTTGCGGAAGGGTGTGGAGATGAAGGATGACATTGGGTCTAAGGGGGTGGCTCTAGTGCCCCTTTTCATGGATTTTGGAGTCAATTCCAATGCCATTGAGGAATTGTTCTAGGCCGAGAGGATTGCATGTTGAAATTTCAATGCTATGTTTTTTAAGAATCAAACCCCATGCTACGGTCAACCAAGTCGGAGAAACTATGATCATCCCATATTTGTCAAGGATGCTCTCCAAAGAAAAGGTATTAGGAATAGATTTTTCAAATATTACAAGAGTTCTAAGCTTATGGATTATGCAAAATGTACCACATTAGTTTGTTTTGGTCAAGTGGTGGTGTAATCTAATGCTTCATTAAATAAGAAGGGTGTTATTTGAGGTTCAATAACTTTTGTCCCAAAATGTCGGCACTTCACGCCTAGATGTCTAGTCACTAGGGTCCCATCGTGAAAAGTAGGTGGATATTTACCTCGGTGCTAGAGGTTTTTTCATTGTTGAATTTTTGAAACTTCGAGAGGGGTTTTACTTTTGGGAAAGTTTGGTATTTTGAATCCCATTTTCTATTGATGAAACACTTGTTTCCTTTGTATAACTTTGGTATCTAATACCTCAAAGTTAAGTTTGGTCAAGATTTAGGTTCCTTATCTCGCCCCTCAATTTTTGTTGGAGAGTTGTTTAAACTCTACAAATAAAAATTTGGGGAAATGTTTGGCTATTGATTAAAAAACTAAATATTTCAAGCACACAATGTATGAATTTGGACATCTTGGTTGATATGGATACTTTTATTGATTTCCTGGCCATGATTGAACCCAAATTTGAGGATAGAACTTGGACATAAAATATGGATTATGAAGGGTAATAATCTAGATGTATAGCATTATTTTCTCTTGGACATTAAGCTTCAAAGTGTCACTTTGAAAGAAATGATGTTAAAGGCAGAAGCTCTTGGTGGAAGAATTATAACCTGAAACACTAGTTGTGAATGATTCGTCGAGTGTGATTCTAATTTTGATTATGATTCTAAGCGGTCAGAATATCTTGATCTTGGAAAGGAGGAAGTGTAAACTCCTCAACAAATGTTTCCTATGTACCATGATAGAAATAAGGATGTGAATTTGATGATTGGGAAAGGGAACTTGTTCCATTCCTTTTGTTTTATTAGGATCCCAATATCTCATGGAGCATATTGAAATTATGATTCTAATCCATAATAATGGAAATGAAAATCCAAATACATAAAAGGATTGGAAATTTTTGAAAAGGAAAAATAAAAATAATATCTATCCCCTTAAGATGCGGTTAAGATCTCGATGGGAAGACGTCCACAAAGATGAGATAGTCATTGATTTTTGTTATTGTTGTTAGTTTGATGTACGTTTTATGTTTTATTCTTTTTTTTTTATGGAAGAGGCATCCTCTTTTGTTCTTCAATTTTGTATCTTTCTCTTCACATATTGTATGGGGTAGGGTCCCCTTAACCTTGCATTACCTATAATCCAAAAAAAAAAATCACTTGGCCTCGCGAATCAATTTAAATAGTTTAAATTGGTGTTACTCAGCATTAATCACAACAACTATTAATTAATTGATTTAGAAAAATAAATTCAACCATAAAAACGTATTTATATTAAATAATTTAAAATATATAATATTCTAAATTATTTAATTATAAACTATAGTTTATTTACAAGAACACTTAATATTAAATGTTCTAACACTCCCTTTAATATTATGCAGGGAACATATTTCAAAGTTACATGTTTATAAAACAAGCTTTACATATCCATAAAACATAGTTAAGTTTTAGGCTAGAATATCACTTTTGAAGTATTAATACAAATTCATCATGCTAAACTTACCTTTTCATACAAAAGGATTTTAATTTGTTATGTCAAGAGTTATGATTGAGGATTGGAATTATTTGTGAGACTACATCTTACGCTTTCTCATAGAAAATCAATACAAACATCTCTAAGAGACTTTTATAAAGTAAGGACATCCTTTTCAATAGATGCGAAACCACGAGATTTTACAATAAAAATAGAGTTATAAGTTCACTAAGATCATAAAAATATCTTTTATAATGCTTTACATATGAACAAAAGTATAATAAAGAAGTAGAAAAACTTTGTTGACCATTAAGAAGTGGCATTTACTGCCCACTCCTCTTAATGGAAACTCTGAAAGGCCAAGCATTACATGATATTTATATAACTTTAAATCACAAAATGGATTTGTAAACATATACGTAACTTCAACTTCATTTAGGTAGTACCAAAGATCTATATCACCACATAACACCCTATCTTAGATAAAATTTATATGATTCTTTATATGTTTCAGTCTACGATGCTCAACTAGATTATTAGCAATAGAAATACAAATATGACTATCGTGCAGAGAAGAGGAGTAATTCCTTTATTCTCCATGTGTATCTTTTCCAATAACCTCTTTAGCCACATGGCTTCTTTCACATCTTCCATTGTAGTTCTATATGTTACCTCATTATAAGAGATGGAAACTGTCCGATACTTTTACTACTCTAAGTAATGACACTTATACCAAACTTTAACAAATATATAGTTATAGATTGTCTATCTATCACATCATCGAATGGTAGAAATAACCAAATCCATATAAGCATGCACTTTGTTAGATATTAATGGTTCCTTTAATATATCTTAATATTAACATGCACTTTGTTAGCTCTTATATAAATCCATATGTAATACCTACTTCATATGTAATATCAGGTCTATTAATATTAAAATAATTCAAACTACCTACAACTTGTTTGTAAAGAGTAGCATTAGTGTTTTCAAATTAATGTTTAGGATCAAGTATACAACTTAATTTTACAATAATAGAAACATGTTTACAATCTACTATATTAACCCTTTTAAAAAATCTAGTAGCATACTATTTTTTATTAGATAAGGTAATGAAAATGGGTTTAATGTTCCCAAAAACCATACAAAAAAGATACATCATGAGAGACACAAGGGAGAAAAATATATAACAATGAGGACCAGAAAATAAGACCTCCACCAATGGTCGAAAGAGAAGAAACCTAAGAAAATGTAATTTGTTTGTAAGGGTGAGTAAAGGAGACTTTGCCCAACCCAAAGAAAGTAAAAAACATTAATGCTCACCATGTGAAGCAATCCTAGAAAAAAATTTTCATCACATAATGTTTTTTTATGCACCTTCATTCACCTACCATTCTTACACTTGGAAGATGAAGACCCAAGAAAATGATCATTAACGGACCCAAGGATCACATTAATCATTCCAATTGATGTATTGACCAAACCACAACCCAATAGAGGGTTTTTTTCCCCGTTTTCTTCCAACCACCACCAAGATAGGAGCATTAATAAAAAACCTCCTTGTAGATAATTAAAACTCCTTTTCTTCCCGCGTAATCAATCGATCCTCCAAGTCACCATTACCGCCATCCCCGTCACCCATAATAGTCCCCAATTGGCCCAAATTCTATTCTCCTATTTGGTCACCTCACATCTGCAACAAATAGGTGAAGGGACAAAGCAAGAAGTGACTCAACCCTATCATCCAACACCTTCCCCACATGGACACTCTTCTTGTCGGTCGATCCTCCCGCACTAGCCATCACCTCCTCTTGTTTACCATGCCTTTCCCCCAACATACATCTCTCACCTTATTTAATTTATGGGTCTCTGTAAAAATTACTATGATTCATCATCCCCCTCAAAGAGTCCTCCATCTCATCATCCCCCTAAAGATAGGTAAACTCCACAGAGCACAAAGATTCCGCCATCTCATATCTAACCATTCTACACTTGTTAAAGAAAATATTGGAACTCTCAACCTCAATAACATACTCCCATATTCCCAAAAAATAGTGGTTGATAATTCATGTAGGTACTTTCAAACCTACATGTATATTAATACAAATTCTGGAAAAATAAATCTAGAACGTGATTCAAAGAGTTGGATGCACAACAATTAGCAAACCCATCAATCTTTCAATCCCCATGAAAACCTTTGGCTCCATAATTCCTAAGGGGGACCCTAGAGATGGATCCATATAGGTAGAGAATGGAAGTTAAAATCTGTGGCATACCATATTCCCATTAGTGGAAGGTCAAAGCTAAATTTCTATAAAACCGTGACCCTCGATCAACACATTTTGCATCTCTAGATCATTATTGAAGCAAAAGAGAAAGCCTTCTCTGCCCGCCAAATCTCAAACTTCTACCTTACAATATAATTTTCTTTTGCCCCACTCTCTTACAAAATTGATGTTTGGTAGCAATACAACAGAACTTCCTATTATTGCAAAATGAAATATCTCTTTGGATCTATCAATGATGAACTTTAGGATATCTAACTATGGGTCAGCCGCCTTCGACAAGGGTGTGATCTTGGCATCCTCATGGTATTCATTTCCGAAAATTTTCACTACCCAAGTGCTATCCCCTTTCCTACAATCTTCCCTTCCATCGTAACTCGATAAATTTAAGTCTCCAATCTTCCCTTTCCTACAATCTTCTAATTTTAGTCTCCAATTTTAGTTTAACAAGATGTTGTGACTAAGATACAACAATAGAAATTTTATATTGAAAAATTGACATGCCTAATAAATTATGTAATAGTCCTAAATCAGTCATTTCAAAGTATTGTTTCAATTTTTCTTTAACTTTAAGAATTAAACTTCTATAATTTTTAGTAATAAGAAAATTTTCAACATAAAATACAATAAGATTAGTCTATTTATCTTCGCTTTTATAAAAATATCATTATCTCAAGAACAATAATCTGAAACCAACATCCTTAAAACAACTAAATATTTAATCTTGCATACCAATCTTGAGAAGCTCATTTTAAACCATACAGAGATTTTTTTCAATTTACGCATATATAATTCTTTTCAAGGTTCCTCAAAATGTTCGAGTTGAGTCATTTATATTTACTCTCTTAAGTCACCATTCGGAATGCATTGTTAACATCAATCTAGTTGATTTCCCCGCCATATTGAGCAACTCCAAATATATTTTCCCTTAGCAACATTAGGGAACCTAAATGTAAAGTTTAGCACTTGGATGCTTAAATTCCTCGTTTGGAAAAATGTCACCCAAATCATTTGAATTATTCCAACCATTTCTTAAACAAAAATATTTTTGTAGGATCTTACACAATGAATTAAATAGAAGAGTTATATTTTTTCGTATTATATTAAAAACCAGTAGATTACACATACATAAGTAAAATGCTCTCTAATATTGAAGCAGGTTGTTTTAACTACTAACTTCCTATTCTAATATGATTTATTTTCTTTAAAAAATCATGAAACAACATAATATTTGCTATAATATACTAAATATTATTAACCAAATTGAAGAACTATAATATTATTCCTAACATTCCCCCTTAGTACGAACACGAGTAGAAACACCATCCTCAACCAAGTAGCACATGGTCTCAATTCTCAACACCGACAATGGGAAATACATCATCCATGAATAGGGAACCATAAACCTATTCGGTGAGTACATAAATTGGGACCCATTAACCAACTCACACCAACCATCTAGTAAATCTGATAAAAACATTACCTCTAATAGTACCAAAGGGTACAAATATCTATATCATCATGACATCAGGGAAAACATAGAAAATGTATTGCACAAATGAAGAGGGATGCTCTTCTATTCTTATTCATAACACCCAAAGAAAACCAAAAATGTTTCACTAAAGCAATATGTGGCCTCTAAAGTAGTAACAAAATCGAGGATGTTGATCATCCTCCCTCCTCTATTTCCTCCATCCCCTAATGAACTTAATTTGCAATAATAATGTTAATCACTAGGGTAGATAATAAGTTTAGATTATCTTCCATGCAAAGAGAATTATTCACAATCATTTTCAAGATCCAATTAATTTCATGTATCTTATCATCTAAGATATATTTGGCTCTCTTTTTATAGTTCACAAATCGATGTCATGACTACTTTGCAATAATGAAACAAAAGATGTTTCATTAAAGCTACAAATTTTTATTTATCTTTGTGGAATGATGATTTATTTTTTCAACCATGATAGTTTCATCTTATGACACAAACCTTTTGATTTGCTTCTTCTTCATCAAGAAGATAGGAGATTAAGTTTTTCAAACTAGGATTGATCTTACTAAGTGTAAATGTAAGATTTGAACACGTATTGGGAAACTATATAGTAAGATTTCTTTAACATCTATTTTATCAAGATAATATTTTATTCCTAATAATTGATTCACAATGGATCAAAACTTACTGATATGGTGAACCATATTGACATTTTCTCCCATCTTTAGACCAAATATTTTTTTCCTTAGCACCATTGTTGTATTACTATCTTAAGATAGAATAATTTGTTTAATGTCATCACAATAAATTAATTAGATGACTTGGTTAGATGAATATAATGCAAATATGCATTAAATACGATAATTGTTATTTATTTCTAATCTTTACTTTATCATTTCGTTTCTTTATTTTCATCCTTCTAAATTTTAAGTTTTTTAGTCTACAATATCACGAGATATGTTTATCAATCGATGTAGCTTAGTTATAAATTTCTAGGGATGAAATTATTTGCATTCGAACCTTTCAATTAAATTACATTTATCCATTTGAATCTATATATGTGAGATCCTTCGATAATTTGTCCTTACAATGAAAGGAAGACAAAATAAACTTTAGAGAAAAACATGTACCCTAGGTTGTGGCAATTCATAAGACCATGCCATAGATTTTGGACAGCTTAAGGAGGTGATTAAAGGCACACACACAACTCTGTAACACTAAAGAAAATGCCTCTATTTTAAATGAAAACATCTGATTTAAAAGCTTCTAACTTCATATCAACGCAAATACCAATAACCCGTCCACGATGCTACACACTACCAAAGACAATACATTGAAAGAATCATGTATAGAATATGGATATGCACACATAAACAACATAAACTCTATGGCTTTACATACTACTCTGACAACTAATGTATTTATTATATTTGTTTGTTTGTTTTTGTTTTTTTAAGAATTTTCCTTTTCCATTACTAATCAAAGGTTATTTTGAATTACCATTTCCTAATAATCCATGATCTTGGTTTTGTTATAATTACCATAATTTTTAAATAATATATCTTCCTATAAGAAAATTAAATTTCAAAGAAACCAATATCGTATAAAACTTAAAAACGATATGTTTTTTTCAATGGGTTTTAACACTACAATGTAACGACCTTTTTCCTTTATTGATGACAATATTGTCTCATGTTCCCATGATTTTTATTCCACATGATCTATTCCACATCTAAAATGCATAGATCATTTGTTACAAACAATATATCCCTCCAATGCAAAAAGAACAAAATAGTGAAGCTACCATAATCTAAACACTATCTATAATGATTCTCACTTAGAACTCACAACAACTACTATGCTTTGATACAATTTTTTTGGTATGAGCTTACACAATTAACTAAACATAAGAGTAATATTATCTCCCTATTATATCCAGCACATAGATTATATATATATATATAAGAAAATGCACTCATATAATCAATGAGGATACTTAAAATATTAACCTTTTGTTCTAATTTTAGTGAGTTATTTAAAACAACTTACATAACAACATAATATTCATAATAATATACTAAATATTATTAACCAAATGGAAGAACTATAATAATATTTGTAACAACAAGCCTACAAGCATGGATAAATTTCTACCTCATTCTTTTTCAATATTTAGGGTGTACTCTAACCCTTTGCTTTAGATTTATTCTCATTTTCATTTTAAATTTTACATAATGTTCAATTGAATTTACCATGAGTATTGACTACAAATTTTTCATTTGCAGGTCTTATCCTATCCCGACGAAGGAAAACCACACAAACAACCTTGAAGGAAATCTAAATAATGCTCTAGCAAAGAATATATTCCAAGGAACTACACACACACATCTTTATCATGACACACACATAAATGTAACTCCTATGTTCCTTATACTTTCCTTCCCTTAGGATTTCATAGTACACATTTTTGACGATTCAATTTTACACACTATAGAAATCTTATGACCTCTTTGCTAAAGTGAATATTCTTTCGAGTCTCCAAGGTATGGTTATATTTTCTACTACTATATCTTCATTCACCAACATAAACTGATGAAAAATGTATTAACTTATTCACACATTTACTATGTACATCTAGCCTTTAAATTATACATTTATATACATGATTTATAATTAGTCATCAACAACATTTTTTTGTTTGATAATATGTTTATCCTTCTTATCTTTCTTAATTTTATTTTCTGATTTACACCTTACAATTCTACACACTAACCTTCATCATGTTTAGCTCTGATTCCACTATTTTATCTTTATGGAAACTTGTACAAAAGTGGCCATATGAGATAGGAACAACCAACACTAGTGTCACCTCTCGGGGATTTCATCCTCCTTTCCCCGCATTCTAAATTTTTTAATGTCGTATCATTCATTTATTTGTCTAGTACCTTGGGTCGTCCTTTCAATTTTTAATGATTGAAACTTAAGTGAAGGAATCATATATATAATGTCTTATTGAATCTCATTAGGGAAACCATTCAAGAGGCACATACTATTACAAGGAGCTAATATTTTAAATCTACTACATCGTAGACTACATTTTTTGATTTAATACTTTAGTTCATAGGATGATTTAGCTTGAATTTCGATATTAATCAAAGGAATGAGATCAAATGAATACAATAGCAACAAATAAGCTCTATCGTGTAAGAAAAAATTAAGTGTAAGAAATAGTGAAATGAGACTCACTTACCTTGTATTCAAAGATATGGATTGGTTATGTGTTGATGAA